>OX638070.1:9724189-11124694 GCA_951804385.1 Trifolium dubium | reverse complement strand
GAGCAGAGGCAAAACCAAACCAATTTTTTTGTGAAGGACAAGAGTTTTAGTTAAGTTTCATCATTTAGAATTTATAAATTTTAAAAAATACAACATCCCTTCCAATGTTGTCAAATAGCAGACATATGTGACGCTATATAGCATGGTGTAATTTTGAGTAGCTGTTATTTCACTGCAGTATGCGATTATAGCACTGTAGTTGTACTGCAGCGGAACTTGATCAAACATCTATTTTCAAGATCTGCAATTGACAAACACTGATCCCTTCACTTTTGTACTTAAAATAGTTCAATGTTATTTAATTAGTAGGTTTTGAAGCTTATTAAAATAGAATAAAAACCTGAAGCTTCAATTGGCCACTCTTAACCATCACTCTCCTATCCTATAAATGGCTAAAATATAACTGCTCAATTCAGCAAGACAACAGTTGGTTTTTGCAAATTCCGTCTATCTTTCAACTCAGTAGAAATGGAAGCAACAAGAAGGCTGCATTTGCAAACTCCATCTATCTTTAATCCAAACATGCATCACTAACTAATTTCTGTCACCATAATTTCAAAACATTTGTATCAATTAAAGAGAGCAATGTTTGGTATAGCAAGTACCTCAGGTGAGTTACTCACTTGATTTTTTACAGTGGAGGGACTTCTAACTTGCATTCAGTTCAAAACTACATGTTGTAGCTTCTCAAAAGTCACAACCAACCAGTACTAGAAAGTGATATGAAGTATATCCAAATATAGGCCTAATGCTTATTCCTATAACCTAATTTTGGGAGCTAACTAGAATAAGTCGCACACAACTTATTGACATGTCATAAGCTATATACTATACTATGTTTATATTATATTGATCAAAAAATACTATGTTTATATTATTAGATAAACCCAAATAAATACTAAATAAACTCCTGGAAACGACCTATAAATGGATAAGCTCATGCAAAAAGGGATGTCAAATAATTGATTATGACAAAAATTGAGTTGAAGATAAAGTAATTTATGTTTCGATACATTCTTATAAAAGTGAGTTGAATAAATAATTTGAGTGTAAAAATCAATTCTAGAATCAAAAACTACAGTTTCTAGCTTCAGTCAAAATCAATTCTACTTAAATGAAACCAATTACGTCAGAATCAATTCTACACCTCCAGAATCAATTTTAGGCACTCCAGACGTGGAACCAAACATGCACACGACTCCCTACCTAGTCAGGATTTGAACATTAGGTCTTCAATCATACAAGAAATCTCAAAAAATAAAAATAATGCATAACTTTATACTACTACTTTTCAAAATTTCATGAATCAAGTAAGCAAAAGATTGCAAGAAAAACCTCAAAATAAAGAGTTAGGTAAATTTGTATATAATCTCTCCACCATTTTAGTTGCATGTAATAAATATAATCTCTCACCACTATTAAAAAAGCACATATTTCAAAATAAATTTTCTTAATTGAAGAAAATGAAAAAATAAAAAAGAATATTAAAGAGAAATGATGAAAGAAACATGCCTGGTTGCAACGATCGCAAGTGAAGGGCAAGAAATCGATGAGGCTGCAATCGGAGAATGCACAGTGTTTTCCCAGATCTGGAAATTCTGGAGTTCCCATTCAAACTGAAACACAAATTGAAGATTGGAAGGAAACGAGAGGGATTTAGTCGTCGCTTCGTCTCAAGGAGTCGTCTGCTTGACTTACTCCTTCCCAATATTTTCATACAACTCAATCAATATTAGACCCCAATGGATGGAGAACTCAATATTTGAGTATGTCTCACTTATACACATCACTTAATTATAATTTTTTTAATAATAGTATTTAATAAGCATTCAATCTCTTCAATTCAGCACCTCTCTAAAAAGTTTTTAATAGGTCTCGCAAATAACTCTATATTATTTATAAATTATTATTATATGTTATAAAGTATGTGAGAGAATAAAAATAATATATAAAAATGTGTGGGACCCGATAAGAACCAAGAAAGAGAAAACGCTTATTTAAGAATCAGTACTTAATAGGTACCATTTTTTCATGTTCTCCAATGGATGTACCTATTAAGTACTGGTTCTTAATAAGTCCTAATTCATAAAAACTCACCATTGGAGATGGTCTTAGTTATCGTCATTTATAATTTCTCTCTCTTCTTTTTTTAGAAAAGTTTTTTTATTTTTATTTTCATCATCATCAGTTTAATCTTGTTCGGGAATTAGTTATGACATCAAGTGATTTAAGCTATGTTCCGATCACAGTTGCGGGAAATCGACCCGTGTTGTTCATCGTTAATCATCATTGAACCAACTAACGATTGGTTGGAAAAAGAAATTTTGAATTCTTCAATATTAAAAAATTCGTAGTTTTTATTATAAGAATTTTTTTTATAATTTTTTTTTATATATGTGTGTGTGTACATTACAAAATAAAACAATACAACAATGCAAATTAGGTACATTATATGTTACAAATTCAATGACCTTTAATTTATTAACTAAGCAACATACAGTCATATACATTGCAAATTAATAAACATGTCTTATCTTTAATTCTTTATAGATATATATTAATAAGCTCATTCTGTAAGTCTTTCCATGGCACCAATTTGATCCATTTCCTCAATGTAATTGCAGCGAGGGTTAACATTTCCTCTGTATGACAATTTTACATTGTTGCACGAAGCCTTAGCCTCTCCTCCACCTTCAAGTTGCAGCTCTATGTTTTGCAATACTATCCCTTCACATGGAAAGTTCTGGCTGCAATTAAATTGCACAGCCACATCCGACGCACTTGTGCCTTTTATGTTTTGGTACATCACATTCCTTATCTGAACTGCCGATTTCTGCACATTACATACACGGTTTAAGTTAACGATATCATAATATTTTATCATAATGTTTATTTATAATATAGATAAAATCACGGTCAGTCAGCCGAATAAGGAATTAGTCTCATAGCCGGTCCAAGCAGCCGAAGCTGTGGTGTGGTGGACCGTGGACGCACCTGTTGTTTGCATGGACTCTGTTGATCACAGTAACTTTGATCTATTATTATGGGATTGGTCACATTGTCCATTTGAATATTCTGAAATTTGATGTTGCTTGCACTTCCTGACCCTCCCTACATTCATAGTCATATTAGACAAATTCAAGCTATAAAGTATGAACAGATTATATATAATGAAATTGAAATTAATTTTACCTGCCATGTCTTGATTCTTACTCCATTAGTAGTTCCAGATAATTTAGCTCTATTCACTGTTATTCCTGAAACAAATTCCTTGGAACCCCCTTCTCCTAAGCTTCCGATGCTGAAGAACGCGCACATCATCATTAACATGCGCGAAATTTAATTTAATAATAATTTTAATTAACATAAGATGAAGATATTATCGATGGTAATTAATTAATTTTTACCTGATACCATGACCTGGTCCACAAGTTATGTCTGTGGCTTGTAGATTCTTGGATCCACTTACAATTGATATACAATCATCCCCTGGAAACACATTAAAAGTTGAATATATAAGAAACTCAAATATATATTACATAAAAATAAATTGAATTACTAAGTAAAATTAGAGATGATAAAAATTGAAATTGGTGTCTAAAATTAAGAATACCGGTTCCTATAATGGAGTTTGAAATTTGGATATTTTGCGTATTGGTGACATGAATTCCATCGGTGTTTGGACTGTCCCCCGGTGATGTCACAGTGAGACCGGAAACTCTAACATTTGCAGAATTTTGGAATTGAAGATGAATTTGTTGCCCATTTTTGATACTCAAATCTTCAACCACCAAGTTGTTGCATTTGTACAAAGTCAGTGCCTACAAATTCAAACCATCCATAATATGATGAAACTGTAACACTTATTTTGAGTCAGACGACGTATATTTACAAAGACAATTGTATATATTTACAAGGACTAAAACTAAAAATAAAATCTTTCTAATTTATAGGGACTAAAAAGATAACATTTTAACCAAAAAGTTTAATGTTATTGAGAGTGCTATATACATACCGTAGGGGCATCCTTGCAAGGCTGCAAAAGATAAATTAAAAAATGATTAGCATTTGAATAAGATTTATCAGTAAATTAAACGGATATTATACTATAATAATAACAAAATTGTGCTTACAAGTTTTTTGTTGATTTTGCATGAGTTCTGCCACCAAATGTTTCCATTTCCATCAATGGTTCCACCACCATTAACAGTTAGATTGTTAACACTATCAAACATAAGCCAATGTGAAGGGTCTTGTTTGTAATCAGATGGATTATTTGATGCTTGTAGCTTTCCAGAGATCTTAAATGTGATAGTGTTGGATTTGCAAGGGCCAGAGAATGTAATTTGCTTAACAAGATAATTCTTTTGAGCCACCACAATAACTGATCCCTTAGTAGAACATGCTACTTCCCAAACCTTCTTCAATGCCTGAAATACTCCCACATATATAGCCCATAAGATTATAATAATGTTAAAAAAATTTGATCAAGTAGCCTAGTGGCCACTACAATTTCACATGCATAGAATGTCTGAGATTAATTTGAACTTCGACTCTTACATATAAAATATAATATCTCTACCAACTGAGCTAGATTTACGAACAAATAATAATATTAAAATTTACTACTAGAAAAAATTGTCTCTAATATATGTCGACATCGACATTTAGTGATAATTAAAAACAAATATCATAATTCAATTTTTTTCAACTGGTTTATTAAGGTTATATTTGGAAAAACTTGCAGATAGTTAACAAGTCTCAAATTTTGTTTGGTAAAACCAAATTTTGAGCTTATAAACATGTATGACTAAAATAGATTTTGTTTGACAGTCGTTTTTTCTCTCGAACTTATAAAATAATTTATAGCTTACAAAAATATTTAACTTCATTTTAATTTATTGAAGGAGACTTCTTTTTATTTTTTGATATAAAAATAGTTTATATGCATAAGTATTTAATATATGATAAATAATGCTATACTATAAATGCTTAACTAAACAATTTGTTCAAACTATTGGGGTTGGTGAAAATAAATCTATATACCTGTGTGTCATCAGTTTTACCATCTCCTTGAGCTCCATAATCATCAACATTAAAGGTTTTAAGTGAAGGAGAAGTGTGACCCAACTTGCTCATTAAGCTCAAAACATGATTTGTACTTTGCTTGATAATTCCCTTGAATGTTCCACCATCATCATTAATATAAGGAGAATCCTCAACAATTGAACTTAGTGGGTCCTCATGCAAGGTATTACTATAACAAGAAACAAAATAAATCATGATGATAATGAATGAGAGATATTTTTGTTGAAAGGCCATTGTCCAATATTGATAATGAATGTTTTTTGTTGGTTTATTTGAGAATGAATATATAGCTAGCTAACTTTATAATATGGTATATATGGAATTAACTTATGAAAATGTTGTGAGGGTGATTGTGTGTATTTATAGACAAAAAATTGAAAAAGATGTTGGCTTATGTTCTTCATAGGTATATTACGGTATGGAAGGATATGATGTGAGAGATTGAGACGAAAAGATCTCTTAGGTACAATGTGACTTTAGTTCCATACACCCCTGTTCACTAATGTGTAATGATCTTAAATTTTAATAGCTATAGCCTACATGTTTAACCGATAATAAATTGATCCAAGTGGTAAGAATTTTGGTCACTTTAAAAATATGATTAGAAGTTTAACTTTTGACTTCTGCGTATGCGGAAAATTTCGTTGAGAAGGGAGAACTCACCTTATGTGTTCGACAGATTCTCCGACGGAGATTAATCATTGTTAATGGCGGTGAAAACTTCATATCAATATCATAGTAACCCTAAAAAATAGCTATATAGTAACCCCTTTGTACGTCCCAAAACTTTGTCTTTTTACTTATCAATCTTTATCATTTCTTTATTTATATGCAAAATTTAAAATGACCAAAATTTTAGGACATTGGGATAATAATTAAATGGGGATAAAATGAGGCCAATGGCTATTTTGTAATGATTGAGCTTTGCTTCATTACCTTGTTCTAATTTGCTTGATTACCTTGTTCTAATTTCGTGGAAATTTGTTCATTTTGTATATTTTTTCCCTGTCAAAATAATTGATATTTTTCCGTTTACAACATCATATTAGAGTAATTTGTTTTTTCTTATTTCATCCCTCATAAATGTTTTTGTTTTTCATATAACTTTATATACAATTTGGTCGTGAAGTTGTGAACAACTAATGCAACCAAAAAATTGCATAAAGAAGGATAATTTAGTAAAAATGATATTCTCTTTTTTATTTATATATTTTTCTTATAGTGTATGAACAAGATCGATTATTTTGAGACGGAAGGAAGGAGTATTATTTTTTTGAACAAGAGGGAGGGAGTATTATTATTTTGGATTTCTTTTATGCTAGGTAAATCTTATTTGATGTGTGGTCAAAAACTTGTAGATTGTATACTCTTGTAATTTCCCTTATTTTGGAGTGGATTATATAGCCCGGCCTAACTAGAATTAGATTTTTTAAAGTTGAAACCCTTGTGTTACAATATGTTTAGAACAGAGGAAACCTAAAGGAAATAGTGTGCTATGAAAGAAAGTTCAAAATTTAATATTTTTGTCATCGTTGGGTTTCATACAAAAGAGGAAGTAAAGATATCTTTCCGTCCAATTTAGATGGGAAAAGGGAGAAAAACATCTAAGTATGGCCCCTTTTTCTTTTTAATGGTACGTCCCAAAATAATGATTTTTATACGTATCAATGCATAATTTGAATTATTAATATTTTTAGTTTTTGTTCATAAAAAATTCTAAAAATTTAATATTGTAAAAATATTCATTAAGTCAAATCAAACAAGATCTTATTTACTAATATTTATTTGTATATGTTAGTAAAAAATACAATCAAAATAAATACCAACAATCAACATGGACTATTGTTTTGAGAGGGAAGGAGTACTATATTGACATTTTTTTTATTTTAAGATAGAAAAAAATTGTTTAAAAAAATAGACTAATCTTTTTCTTAAATCATCTCACTTTCACTCCTACTAAACAACTAATAAATCATTTCACTTTTTTTTCTTTAACAATCTTTCATCTAATTTTTTCTTATCATCCAAACAAAGCCTAAATTTTTTTTATAAGATAAAAAAATGTTTTTTTTATAAAGAGAGAGAAAATATGTGATTAAAAAAAAAACACTAAAATTTAGGCATAACAGTGGGAACTGTAGCATATTTTTCAACCACAGTGAATCCTTATTAGCCGGCCTAACCACCCCTATAGCTCCGCCTCTACATGTATACACAATTATATAATTTTTAAAAAACAACTTATTTTGATAAAATGGTCTAACATGTTCAAAGAAAACTCTTGTTATATTAGTATTCTCTTCTATGTTCTACATAATTCTAACATGACTCAGGATCTGTTAGTACCAACTAATTTGACATTAAATTTTTTTTTGACATTAAATGTTACATCTCTCTTAATATTGTTTTAACTATTATAAATTTTATGCGTACCAAAAAAAAACTATTATAAATTTTATAATATTTACTGTTAGATTGAAATTTATATCTTATAAATCATTTTTGTAAAACTTTAGTCAAATTTAAAATAATTTAATATATATATTATTGAGATACATTAAAATTAATATTTTGTGTGTTTTTTAAACGTCATTAATCTTTATGTGTCTCTATAATAAATAAAATGATTTTGAATCTGTCTGAAATTTTTTACAAATGATCTATATATATAAACTTTCAATAATCCAACAGTTAACTTTATAAAATTTATATCGCGGTTAAAACGTTACTGAGAGATATGAAATTTTCTAATATATCCTTTCTAATACCCTTAATTTGTATATTGAATTATTATTAATGTGAAACATCAACATTGAATATATTTAATTCAAAAAATAATATAGTAAACTTAATTCAGGTAGAGATATATTGGACATAAATTTTATTTTTTTTCTAATGATTCTCATAATAAAACGAGGCTTACAATATTTTATCTCAACCTCCACCTCTTTTACTCCATCACCTTATTATTTTCGTAACTAGTTGATATAATGGTGAATGACACTGAATTTGATAAGAATTACCACAGTTCAATCTTCTATAACTATACTTGAGAAAAGGTTGAAACCACTTGATATCAAATAATTTTGAATTTGTCTGAAATTTTACACAAATGATTTATATGATATAAATTTTCAGCCCAACAACATATTTTATAAAATTTATATCGGTTAAAATATTATTAAATGGTAAATGGTTGAAAGGTAAATACCCCCAAATCTTGAAAAGATGAATTAGAAAAAACAATATATTTAACTCAATTTTCCATATAAGTGTACCAAAAAAATTTGCCATATAAGAGGAGATGCTAACTTTGACTACATATATTGCGTCAAAAAGAAAAACAAAATCAACTTTGACTACATCAAATAACATTTGTGCGGACTTAGTCTAAAGTTCCTTTTACTTATAGCAATACTTAATTAATATGATGTCATAATGAAAATGGTAGACCTCCATACAGCTTTTTGAAGGTTTCATCGTGAACGAAGTACATTATTATGCATTGTTAGCGGATTATAGGTTATAGGTATGTATGACCAAAGGGGTTATAAAACGTAACGAATAAAATAGGTTCACATATTTGATATCTAACACACCAAACTCAAATAGGAAAATTACCATGAAAAACAAAACAAAAAAGAAGCACATTGTGCTTATTTGTAAATTTTGTATTATGACAATGATTTACAACTAACATTTATGGAATGGTTTGGTAGAAGAACAAAAGAAGCAAACAAGGGTAATGAATCTATCATGTGAAAATAAGGTTTTGGCACGTAATTAGAGCATGTGATGATTGAAATTCAGTGGTGCTATTCCATGTGGCATCATAGGGTACGGTATATTAACTTCCCATTCATGCATGCATGCATATATAGTGATGGGGAGAGAGATGAGATGAAGGTAGTAATCAAATTTTGGATAATGTTATATATATCATCAGGTATGGAGGAAAAAGAGGATGGATTAAATACATATAGCCACCTAATAAGAATTTTAATTAAAGAAATACTAGGGTTTTTGTTCAAGTTTGATTAATAAGTTATGGTCATCTTATCTTATATATAATTATAGGATTATAAAATGGGTATTTAGGATAAAAAAGACAACTATAAGAATCAATTAAGAAGACTCTCTAAAGTCTAAACCAATTAGGAATTAGTAAGTGATTATGATTAATTGAACATGAATACGTCAAAAAAAATGATTAATTGAACATCAAAGAATTATGGATTAATAGGCTTTTATCTTGTTTTACCTCCTACAAAGAAAAAGTTGTTTTTTATCATCCCGCTGTAATGTTAAAATTTTATCATTTATTTTATATGTTAACTTTTTGCTGACATGACAGTGAACTTTTGCTGATGTAGCAGTTGATTTTTTGTTTGTCACATACAAAAAGTCAACCAATGAATAAATAATGGAATTTTCATATGACATATGTGTTAGCCCATATTTTAGTTAAGTCAAAATATGTACTAAATGTTCTTTGAATACAATCAATAAACCTTCAATCATGGAAATTAATGTTTTCATATCATTTATTTTTATATGAAGGTCAAAGGTAATGTATTTAAACGAAAAGAACATTTATATAAAAAGGATATTCATGAATTTCAGAAGATGGAAAGCATTCACAAGTCTAAGAAGTAAATCAAGACTTGCTTCAAGTTATTGACATTTCGAGTAAACCATCAGAATCACTCGAAGTCAAAAACTGTTTGTAACTTGGCAATTTATCAACATTTATGAAGATTCAAAATTCAAATCATTGCAACGCTTCATTCAAACTTTGCAACTATTGGCGTTCAAGAATGAAGATTAGACAACAAGACACATGTCAAATGGATGTTTTATAGTCGTTATTATATCGTTATAGGATTTATCTATAAATACTAGTTCATTTGATGTAATTTCTATCACAAATTCACATACTAAAAATCTTTAAACATTCTGAGTACCCATACGTTCGAGTGAAAAGAATACACAAGGCAAAATGTATGATTCTGTGATCACCATTTACTAAATTCAATGCAATTTACATTCTTATGCAATTTACTTGTTTTCATTCACATTTTTTGCATTTTAATTCTTTGAATCATTTACTTTTCTTTGTCAATACGTACTCACTTTGAGTATTTTTACATTTCTTGTCATTCAAGTTACATTTATTGTCATTTAATTTACTTTTTCAAACAAACTTGTTCATTTGCGTTAATGAGCATTGCTATTTTCAAACATAAACAATGAATGCAGAAAACATGTTCCGAGATTCTCTAGTTGGTCTCTCAAGCATTGCAAACTAGCGGTTGTTTACCAAATAACAGCGTAAACAATGGGTATTAAATTTTGGTTTTTTCTTGTGTACTCCATCAAGATTTGGGGTATTTACCCCCATTAATTTAATTTTTTTTAACTGATATAAATTTTTGTAAAATATACCGTTGGATTAAAAGTTTATATCATATAGATCATTTGTGTAAAATTTCGGACAAATCTAAAATCATTTGATATGTTATTTAGACGCATCAAAATTATCAATTTTTGTGATTTTTTAAACACCGTAATCTTTATGAGTCTCAAACATATCAAATAATTTTAGATTTGTCTGAATTTTAGACAAATGATCTATATGATATAAACTTTCAATCCAATGATGTATTTTATAAAAAAATGAATCACTCAAAATATTTTATAATAGATGGGAATATAAATCTTATAGAGGTATACAAGTTGGCATCTAATTTTTTTTTTTGCAAGGGATAAACCAAAAACTTGTCCATATTGCAGTGAGTAAAATTTCGGCGACCCCGAATTTGTTAACAAAATATATGAATGTGCATATGATTGTGGTTTGTTACTTTGGATACCAATAATATAGTTAGGAGTAGTAAACATAATAGTGAACATTGAAAAAACTTTAGCCTACTCTTAAATATTTGCCTAAAATAACTTGTTCACAATTTTATTAATCACATTGGTCAATCATAACATATCTTGAACTGTGACTACTATTACAATTTTTATTTTTATTTTGATAAGTAAGATTTAAATTATAAAGAGTACAATAAGTATTCAACCCTTGCAATTCAAGAAGGAAGAAATGATAAAGAAATCCCCTGAATACAATTTTATTTAAAACACTGACAATTAACCAAAACAAAAAATGATAAAAGCTAGCCACATAAAATTAAAGACTGTGAGATAGAAGTTAGTATAACACGCACTAACTATAATATTCTAATATTTTTTCAATCACTATTGCTAAAAATTTAATAAGTCGGGTCATTTTAACTGAGATCTCAATTAAAATGATCCAACTTAATAAAATTTTAGCTAATAGTGAACATCGAAAAAGAGAATATTAAAAACCATCTTATTATTACTAACATAACACTTTTGACAGTAAAAAAAGGAAGGCTAGCTAGCTAGGCTTATTAGCAAACTAAGATATTAAAGGTTGGACAAATCAGCAGGGAATGATGATGAAATTTGATAGTTATATATTATGCTCATAATTTATGAATCCCATATTACTATTGTGATTATTATTCAGTGGAGGAGTTTGAGTAGGCCAAGCCAAATTATTGATCATCCCAAAAGGGTTGCCATAGCCTCCATTTGCAACAAGATGAGGCCATCCAATTCCATGATAAAAGGGTGCCAACCCTCCAGTGAAGGGATATTGATGATGATAATGATGATATGAGTTTGGAACATAAGGATGAAGTCCAAAAGTTCCCATTTGAATTTCTTTGTCCATTCTTGATTGCAGTCGTTCGCGCCTATGAGCGTTTTGGTGTCCTCCTAAGGCTTGAGAACTCGAAAATTTCTTAGTGCAAAACTTACACGGGTATTCCCTCCGCCCATCATGGGTCTTGAGGGACTTGAATGAAGACCCTTCTCCTTCTCCTCCACTTCCTAGACTCAGAGACAATAATGACTCTGAATCATCGACACTGACTCTTTCCTCCATTTTACGCTTTTGATTTTTGTTCTCTCCAGTGACATAATCACGTAAACGTAGTGTTTGAGACATGATTAATTATATTATTTTGTAACTTTAAAGATGATGGATTATGTGAGTTTGAAGCTTATTTATCAACAAAGAAATTAATATTATATTCTCAATTAAAGGTAATATTTTCTAATGCATGAACTTAATTTAAAATAATAATAATAATAATAATAATAATATTAATAATAAATCGAAAAGAAGATGATATTTTTATAATTAAAAATCAATATATACTTATAAACACAATGTAAAAATAATTAGTTTTTTTTTCATAAAAATATAACTTTAATTAATTATTACTAATGTTAGTCAAAAAAAAAATTAATTATTACTATATTAGAGAAACTTTGAAATGTCAAACTTTAGAATGCATGAACGTAATTTTTGTAATATAAAGTAAACAGAACTTAGTCATATTCCTTATCCAATTGATTAAAGTAGATAAAATTTAATTCTTGTGAACTTGACTCAGTTGACAGATTCATTGACTCAGTTGATAGGAACATTGAAATTCGAATTCTGGTACGTCTTTTAACCACTAGGCTACAAAATATAAATAAATAAATATGATTAAAATTAAGTAATCTTAATGTTCAAACCATTATTGTCAATTGACATTGTAAAGTTATTTACACTTTAACTATGTATCAATTAAATTCCTAAAAGATTATAATTGACTATATTTTTTTACTTATGATTGACTAAACTCTTTTTTGACTTATGATTTGACTAAACTTCTGCACATTTTGGGATCAAAATAGCTTACTACTATTTTGTTAAGTCATTCATTCATACATACCAAAAATGAAACCAAAATTTTTTAAATGACCAAATTCTTGATAATAAATTAGTCCTCAAATTAGAGATCAAAATATTTTAATATTTTTGTTTAAATATGTTTTTAATCCTTACCAAAACACAATTTTCAAACTTAGTCCTTATTAAATTTTAATGATAATTTTAGTCTCCATAATATTGGTGTGTCCATAGTGTCATGGATCCAAAAAAATTGGATCAATGATCTACAATTCGACTACTATTGGTTTTCAATTGTTTCCATCACTATTCTTAGTATTTTTGAAGTGTATTATAAATGCAAGTGTCTTACCTTAGGGTTTGTTTGGATTGATGGTATAAAATGGAGCGGAGCGGTACATAACGGAATGGAGCGGAACGGAATGGAATAGACATTCCATTCCATTGTTTGAATATTTTACGAGGGAATATTGTTTGAATATTTTACGAGAGAATGAAGTTAATTTCTCACTCCATTGATTGGAAAGTAGATGGAACGGAATGAATTATAACTTGTTTATTCCAATTTTATCCTTTATTTATAAAACAATATTTTTTGAAAAAAAAAACTTTTTTTTTTCAATATCAATCCTTTTTTTCTATGATTCAATTTTACAGATCTAAACCAATCCCTTTCATTAATATTTTTTTCAATGAAAAGAGAAAAATTAATTTTACCAAAACTAAGTGGGAAACAGATTTTTTTTCCATTGAATCAATCCCTTTTACAGAAACGTGACCCAATCTTTTTTTTTTCAATTGAAAGTGATCCCTTTTTTCAATTTTTTTTTTCTTTTTGTACAGAAACATTATTAACAAAGAAAGTCATGTTCATGGTGTATATTACTAATATTTTACTAATATGAGGAAGAAACAACAAGTATGAGAAGAGCAAACAACACAATATATAAGGAGTGACGCAAGAAGAGAGAGTGAAGAATTAAAATAATATTATAAAATTAGAGATAAAGTTGTAATTGTTAAATTAATCTGTTTCATTCCATCACATACACCCCAAATTGGGCGGAATGAAAAATTAGAGTAATGGGTGGTATCGGATGGAATGAGTTCCATCTCATCCCATTCCATTTCACCACTTACCATCAATCCAAACGAACCCTTAATCTTTCAATTTCTCTTTCAATCACTAATGAGTTATTGTTAGTTACTGTTAGTTGTCTTAACTCTTAAGTGCTGTATAGCCCTTAATTTCTGTCTTTAGTTCTTTACACTTTTCTTCTACTCTAATTTCTATTATTTCAACACTATTTTCAACGAAAAATTTGGCGTTAAAACTACCTGTCAAACTAGCTAATAACTGTATAAACAACATTAAGACGTAACTCGTTGAACTTCATGGTTGATGAAAAACATGATTTTATCATTTATAGGAAACAACATTATACATGTATCTCTATTGGCCATTTATACATGTCCTTAACCGGAACTGGGATGTAGAAAGTCGTCAACCCAGACTCTGACTCATATTTGAAATCAGTTTCATTGGCGCCGATCATACACTTCAATGGCCTCTGGGAGGAGTAAACTCCAAATCTTCCGCTTCCCTTCACTCTCAGGCTAACAGATGCTGTTATTGCTTTTTCAGAATTGTTAGAACTGAAACTTCCATTATGCACTTCACATGCTTTGTGGATTTTAAACTGTTCCACAGCTCCTCCGGTGTTAAACATATCCAATAACCCTATCGGAGCAAATGAAATACCTTGCGCGATTTCCTGTCGAACAACATCAATTCATTCAGCATATCATTGGCTTCAAATCAAAACAGTATGCGACTACAAATCATTTGTAGAAGCAAAAATTCCAAATTCCAACTTCAAAATAGAATGAGTTTTGACGAAAAAAACTATGCAACTAGAGAACATTCGAACATGTCGAAATCACTCCAAACATGGAACAAAACATGCAGTTACCTTGATTGGATAGAAATGGAGAAGCTCATACTCTAGAACTTTTAGAGTCACAGGCACTGAAGCGCCTTTTGGTAGCCGAATGACGTCACCTAAAATGTCCATAGTTGTTAGATTTAATAATACCGAATTGAGCCGTTAAATAAAAGCATTACGAACTTTAACAAAGTATACAGTAACTTTGCTCTTTCAAATTCCTAAATTTTATGCCTAATAAAATGACCTGATCTATAGGCATAAACAACTGCATCGCCGTTCCATTCGGCACCGGCTACTTGAGCAATGAGGTCAACATCAGAAGTACAAACAGAACCACTAAGTGTCCCAGGGGTTTCACAATGAATACGGTTTTTCTTCTCTATCTTGCACCACCCAGCGCCTTGACAGTTAAATACACCGACCACTCCACTACATTTGTTCAAATTCCATATTTTGAGCAAGCTGAAAATGCATTTTATACATTAGATTCAAGCACACCAACAAGTAATTACTTTTCAAAAAATAGAAGACGAAGGAAATCAATATCGTTTGACACTAATAACTATTTTAGAACTGTTTCCGGAAAAATTTGAACTCCATCTATTGAGATTGCAATGTTAAACTCTTACTACTCAACTGACACCTCATGGACAATTAGTAACTACTCGGAAGCATGGTTAGAAAAATGCATAGAAGATTCAACGAACCTAGTTCCATCTCTTGCTGGATCAACAAAGAGAGAGTCAAGAGTGGGTCGGGCAGGTAACTGAGCACGGAGAATTGAGCCATCAGGAAAAACTAAATTCTTTAGAAGATTGAAATTGTGCCTTCCTGGCTTATCACTATAAAAGCAACAAAAACCACATCACAATATTGATACATACTCATCATGTAACCAATCGTTGAACACGAACTGCAATGAATGTCAATATACCTAACATAAATTGGACCTCCACTGATTGCACGAGCTGCAGCATGATACTCGGCTGCCGGATGTAAACTCTGAAATTACCAACATTCTTTTGTTAACAAGAATATCAATATAAAAACAAGTGTAATAAAACTAAAAATCAAACTAGTGATTCAATTTGTATACACATTTGCACTACGTAGTAGTGGAAGGTTTTATATTGTGTTCACTTATAACAGTTGTATCGTGATTCTTTATATTGTGGACAACTACAATCAAATGTGAGTGACCTCAATATTGGTTATGCTGCAGTCGCGGAGACGATGAATATTAGAATTTGGGAGGCTTATACTCAACCACAAAAGCTAGTTTTAGAGTTGAGGTTTGCACTATCTTATAAAGGCTATCTATGCCATATCTCTAGCCAATGTGTGATTTCTAACAGACCTCCTCACGTCCAAGACTGAACAAGCTGGAACGTGGAAATCAACAACGGGTGGCCCAAATATGGGAGGTCTCCACAACAAACGACAAGTGGATCTAGGATAGACTCTGATACCACAAATTTTTGTGGTTGAGTGTAGGCCTCCCAAATTCTAATATGCTATCAGAGCCTCTATGACTAAGTGGTCTAGAGTCCAATCCCCGCTCCCCTTACTTTCTAATTAAAAAGTGGAATTTAAGCATATGGTAGGTGAGCCTATGCATTATTCACGCTTCAAGCCCAAGTGGGCTCTTGCATGATGGGACGTGTTAGAAACAATATAAAACCATTGATGTGACTCTATCCTAACAGCTTAAGCTTTTAGGATAATCGGTTATTTGACAATTATGGACAACTACAATCAAATGTGAGTGACCTCAATATTGGTCATGCTGCAGTTGCGGAGACGGCGAAACTTTGATGTCAGTGTTATTATTACTTGTACTTACATGAAACATGTCCCAGTCAGGTTGCATGAATTCCCCTAGGAAAATTGAGTTATATGCAACAGACGAAACATGAATGGTGTGTGAAGCCGGATCATGTGGGTAAAAGTCATCAGA
This sequence comes from Trifolium dubium, assembly GCA_951804385.1. Lineage (NCBI taxonomy): Eukaryota > Viridiplantae > Streptophyta > Magnoliopsida > Fabales > Fabaceae > Trifolium > Trifolium dubium. The sequence goes on along the minus strand of OX638070.1, from coordinate 11,107,923 downwards.
GGCTCTCACAACAGCAGTCTGCTTGGCACTATAAAGGCCATCAGTATTGTGACACATGCATGCAATGCATCCATTGTCGCGAAAATTTCGAACAATAGAAGCCTCAAGCGCTTGATGATAGCTACGTGTAATTGAGACTCTGCCACCATGTCCTGAACCAAGGGTCTCGATAATGTTTTGCACATCAACCTTCACTCCATCTACTCCACACGAAGCTAAGTAAGCATGGAGCTCGTTGTAGAAATCAAAGACTTTCTTCGGATGAACAAGACCTAAGCCATGGACAGCCAAGCTGTCCATGACGACGTCTGGTTGATTTCCTAGGACTCCCGGAGAATGTATTGGGTATGCCATGGAAGTGTCGTAATGTTCCATTCCAATTGCTGCCGGCTTCACTCCACCCCAATAACCAGCTAGAGCATGCCAAACATAAACATATCTGTCCATCAGAAATCAAGAATTCAGAAACATAAAATAAGCAATGAAATCATCTGACTGTTCTTCTGTCACACATAGCTCGAGAACTAAAGAATACAGAATTCGAAATTTATAGGATTTCAAGATGCTAGACCATACTTCACATTGTGGCGTTGCTTTGTTTTATCCACAACATGCTTTAGGCCATTGCTCTCTCCATTCTTTTGAAATTTAATGTTTTCTTTAATACTAGTCAACCTAGTAGCAAACCTGCAAGTGGTTACATTATCCAAAGTATCGATCACACATTTCTAAATATGGATATTAATTAAACAAAAATTAATTAGGACTGTGTTTAGGAAAAACATATGCTAAAAATAGAAATAGATACAATCTTACTGTGCTCCTTCTTGTACAGCACAATCAGCATCTTTTGGTTTACTCTCGATCTGTTGCCAACCATCATCAATGATGAGGAACCGTGGAGACGTGCCTCCCTCTGATAAGCTGAAGGGAATAAAATCAATGAGAAACACAACAATTCAGTATCTAGAAACATCATCTTGATCTCGTGTTGCTGACCATAAAAACAAATCATGACACACACACACACACACACCTCTTTCTCTAACTAATTACCTTTTCAAGCCTTCCTCGATACCCTCAGCAGTGACATCAGTATAAAAAGCATCCCATGTGCACCAGCCAAACCAATCAAGAAATGACGGCAACTGCATGTGGTCGATAAAAAGGTTACAAGATTGATCACATTATGAATAAATGGATCAACCGGCAATATTGCCAAGTGGATATTCTTACTCTTTTCTTCTCACGGTGAAGGAAAGTTTGCATATGTTTTTCAACAGCCCTTAACGACGAGCAGAAAAAGGGTAAGTAACACTATATTTGTCAATATACAAACAGCAGTTTCACCAAATGGGAGAAATATTCTTGCTAAGAATAATGCAACACACTCTTTAACACACATAAATGCATTAGGCATATATCTACTATAAAAAGTTGAATTAGAAATGAAATAATAAGAGATGCAAAATCATTAAGTTCGTCTCTAATTCATTCCTTTAGTTTTAAAGGCATGAAAATTGAAGTTGAATTACAACGAAAACTAGCGCAAATCCGTCTTTAATTTCCTTTTATAATTTCTACTGATGATTAAACTATTTCTAGTTGTACCCACTTGGGTTGGCCTGGTGGTATTAGCTTGGGACCAGGGAGTGTCAATTTAGCTTCTTCAAAAAAAAAAAACTATTTTTAGTTGTAGATTTTGAAGGGCATTGGAGACCTCGTAGGTAAAAGATCACAAAGATGAAAAAAGAAAGACTCCTTACTTGACAGCTTGGTTGATGACTTCGAAGGGGTTGGTCCCGGCGTGCATGTAGACCAGGTGAAGGCCTCGATTGGTCTCAACAGCAGGATCTCCTGAAAAACCAAACCACACACCCAAAGGAAAAAATTGATTCAGTTCATTGAAACTCCTCTTACACAGAAATTTATTTTCTGCAATACTATAAACTCTATTTGCTTGATTTAACTGGTATAACGAGGTTTTCCATCCAAATAGTATTTCCATTAATTATAGCTTCATCTCATCATCATTACAAGTTTGGAACTCACCACTTTCAAGGCAAATCTCTATCTCATTTTTGTCATTTCCTTGTAGGACGGCACGGAACTGGCCTTCCAATAGAGGAAGCAAGACAGTGTAGATGACTGGAGAATTTTGCTGGTGATTTTTTCTCTCTTTGGTCTCTATAAGCAGGAATTGAGTCTCTAAAGGGATATCCCTCCCACAAGTTCCCACTCTATGTGTCATCCACCATAACTTGAACCGGAAGCAACACAAGAATCGGAGATCCCTGTTTATAACGGTCATTTAGGTCCTCAAATACGTGTAGTCCCAAATGTATCAAATTTTAAACAAACATTTCTGAATGTGTCTTTTGTTGGTCAATTTGGTTCTCAAATGTGTGTTTTCTTAGTTTGTTTGGTCCATGAAATTATTAATAAATGACACAATCAAGAATGTTTTGAACTTTCGAGACATTCAAACTATGATTATCAGGTGTCTACTCTAACTTTTCAAATTCAACTTATGAATCACTAAAACAAACAAGAACACCAGAAACAAAACAACACAAACACAAACACCGATAATAAATGGTAAAAAAAAAACTTACTGTAAGATACCAACTGGTAAGACATGGAGACTTTTGGTGTTGGAAGCAGTGGCCCCAATGAAAGCACTAGTCACAATACCCTTTCCAGTTCCTGGAGTTAGCACAATGTTGTCTGGAACTCCACTCAGAATAGTCTTCCCATGAACTACCAGATTACCATTGTTAACCGAAATTGTAGGTGTCACCGTCATGTTCGAACACTTCACGACTGTAATAAGCACACACGTATCAAACATTTACAACCATAAAACTAAGAGGAGCGGATGAAACCACTTGATGTCAGAACTACCTTGAACTTAACTAAACTCGTAGTGAAAACAAAATAAAAATAAAAATCAATATCATTATGTAGAATAAAACTGAAAAAATTGTTGATGGTTTATGTGATATAGAATTATAGACCTAGAGACTTATGAAGATGATGATTGGTACTAAAGGTTATGCGGGAATTAGAGTGATTCCGAAGTGGTGGCACTGGCAGCAATGAAGGAGTAATCCTTGTGGTGTATTTTTTTGAAGCTAGTGATGTTGTTGTCCTTGGCATGGTGGTTACCTACCCAAATTAAAGGGAAAAACCATACCAAAAAGAGTAAAGGAATCAAATGAAACACTAAAATTCGAGAATATCCTGTATATGAGTATATCTTGGTATGTACAATATTAGAGAGTATGCCTTAGAGTTAGATTAGAATATTTTATTTCTTGAATTGTAAAGTTTAATATGGCACTGTTAATTGAGATTTGAGAAGCATGGGTAACTGGCTAGAACTTTTAAGAAGAACTCAACCATGTCTAGTCAACACAATCCTTGTTGTTAAAGTCGGTATTTCTCTGTCACCGAACCAAACCGCACAGGAGAAAACAAGTACACGTCAAAACAAATAAATAAACAAACAAACAAACAAAGCACCTTTGCATCACACACGTACAACAACATATAACACAACTCTAGTACTCCATTACATAATATAAAAAAAGTGTTCGGCTACATTCAAAAAGTAGTTTACATACAACATCAACACATCTCAGATTCTCATTTATGAAATGGCAATTAATTTTTTTAATTTAAAATCATTCGTTTTAGTCTTTTCATTAAATTTTTGTGTTTAAAAATAGTGATTTAACGTATTTTAAATGATATGATATACAATCAGATGATATTAGATGTACCAAAAAAATGATGATATTCGACGATAAAAAATCATAAATTTACAAGAAAATTCATTTAAAAACTGACTTCAATTTAAAAAATTATTTATTATTGTAATTTTATTGATTAAACGTAATAATTAATCTACCGAAAAGAAACTATTCCTTCGCTCAAGTTTTTAATCTGCCTAATGATCATCATCTTTTGCAAGACAAAGTTGCAAAATAGATTTTGATTCATTTACACTAGATTATTACTATTAATTCAATATTCAGATATGAAAGAGAAGAAGAAAGAGCTCTAATATCAAAGTACAATGGCAATATCACATTTACTTAATATTAAAATCAGCTTAGGAATCCAATCAAAACATAGTAACATAATTCATTGAATAGGATCAGAACCACAAACCAATTTGTTCATACCGGTTCACGGTACTTTTTCGAATTGGGTTCACCCAAATTCGTGCAGACTTGATATGAAGCTGCGTAAAAATGATTATAGCTGGGTGCCTCGGTCAGCTTTAATGACTTAAAGATGACATTGGACTTTGTATAGTCAATGTTTGTAAAATATAACAAATATAGTAACATTACACTAGTTAAGGAATCCAAATATAATAAAATTACATTGGACTTTGTGTAGTCAATGTTTGTAAAATATAACAAATGTTGTTTTCAATGTAAAAGTTACTTTTTTTGTATATGCATGAGGTGCACTAGTTAGCAATATCCATGTCAAAGGATCATTCTAGCTGCCACTATTTTGATCCATCTTTTACTAATGTATGTTTTAGCGAAAACATGACCAGATAAATTTATCAGAGCAAAAAATTGTCTCACTAAAAGTCCATGAAAGTAACTCATGATACCATGCAAACAGGAAAACATGACTGCTCTTTAAACAAGGAAAATCTCAAAAAAGGAAGAGTGTCACTTTAATTTCCACATTGTTTTTAAAACGATATCTACCATCATTGATCAATTCTTCTATAACTCCTTGTTCAGTTTAAAACTCCATCCAATTGGCAATTTCGTCATAACTAATTCTCGCATCCTACAATTTCATGAAGAAAAAGATCAAAGAGTGGTTCCAAAATCCAAATTATGGACAAATTAAACATCTACATCAAGCAATTTTAAAGCATAGACAAAAATTGAAAGATTTGACCAAAAGTGAAGTATACTGCTGACCTTATGTGTGACCACATCATACATCATTGCATTAAGGATTTCTTTGCTGTTTGTGTCAATGTCAACAGTTTCAAATAAGGCCTTACGTAACACTTCAAATTCAATATACCCACATCGATTTCGATCAAAAAAATGAAATGCTCCATCGATGTGTTCATCATGGGATCTCTTTCTCAGATAATCAGAAATAGTTAAAAACTCTTCATACTTTAGGTAACCATCTTCGTCTCCATCAAACTGTAAAAGCAGCCCCCAAAGATTAGAAGTTGAAAAGACACATTTTAAAGGGATTATAGTCCCTTCATTCGGTAATTTTCCGGTATCTAGTATAACTGTATAAGTAATAAAAGGCTCTGTTCGACAAGGCCAAAATTTGAGCTTATAGCTCATAAGCTCATTTTACGTAAGACCTGTTTGGTAACAGTTTTTTCAAAAAGAGCTTATAGCTTATTTTAAGCAAAATGCATTCATAGGTTTTTAAATTTTGCGTTTGTAAAACTAAGTTAAACACATTTTTTATTGTGTAATAAATTCAAGTACCTTATTTTATTATTGATACAAATTTAAAGCACTACTTAAAAGATTTTAGATAATAGCAATATACTCACATCGTCAACAAGTCTTTGCACATGTACATCAGGAGTTAGGAAGCCTAGTCTATACAACCTTAGCCGTACTTCATCGTGGTCCACACGGCCTTTAATTCCTGTATCCCTCACAGAGAATTCTTCATCAAACAAATGATCTGATATCACCTAATAGCATGAAACAACAATAGCATTCTAAATATCAAATCATTTCTAATGAGATATTCAAGTACTACAACTAACATTACCCTCGATGTTGTTTTCGTAAGTTGGTTAATTACAGAAAATTGCAATAGCTTTTCTCGAACGTTTTCTCCAAATGAAATATTAGGAACTGTCTTTGCATTCAGCAACCATGGATGGCCTGCATTAAGTTAACAAGAAATGTCAACATTCCCACATTTCAATTTGGGAAGCAAAAATGTTCCAACGATTCATTTGCAATTGTGCATTAAGCATTCTATTATATGAACCGCATATTACCCAACACTTCATGTGCGTCAAGCATCTTCATTACAAGCCTTTGTGCACTCATCCTATTTACAACAAGGTCTTGCGCATTATTCGATTTCTTCTTAACAAGCTCAAGCAACCATGGATGATCTGCAATTAGTTAAGAAATGTTAACATTCCCAATTTTCAACTTTATCTTTTTTGTAGATAACATTGTTCATTCTAAGCAGCAAATATTTAACCAATTCTATGTTTAATTCATCTACCTAAGCATTCTATTGTATAAATTGCAATTTACCTAACACTTCCTGTGCAGTAAGCCGGCGCTTTGGGTCAGGATGAAGCATCTTTTTAACAAGGTCTATTGCATTATTACGACAAACATGTGACCAGGACAACCCGGATGGAGGCCTAAAGCAAAATTTTTAGTGAGTCTTAAAAAACACAAAGTTTATAGAAATAAATTTAAAATATTACATATTTCAAAATCTAAGGATTGAATCTTGGTCAAAAAGGATATGAACCTCGATCATGACAGGTGGAGCTAGGCGGCGCGCGCGCACACACACACAAACACACACACACACACACACACACACACATTTATTGAGGTCTTACTTTACCATAAATTTTTTGGCCCTATCCTTGGCCATGGCTCCCTATTAAAGTCAATAACAGATTTTTTAATTGCTTGAGCAACTCCCTTTTCAGTTTCTGCATTATAAGAAAGAAGATTTAGTCAATACTCCCTCCGGCCTTATTTATAAGCAAAAGTTACTTTCTAGATTCATTGAACAAGTGATGTAAAATAAGGCTGATAAATAAGACCGGAGGGAGTACAATTTATCACATTTTGCTTGTTAAAAAAAAAATACAATTTATCACACAAAAGAAAGCAAGAAATATAGTTGGTAAAATTAGACATAGAATTATCTCAAATAATAAATTGAAGAGAAATAATAACACAAATAAAAATTAGGAAGATCGAAAGTGATGATATAATGAAGGAAAATGTGAGATGTCATGAAGGCAAATTTCAAGAACGGCAAGAATTACACTATTCTTGATTTGTTATTATGTTTTTATCCATTAATTATGTTCTATATTACCACCACTACCCGTGTATGGTTACTCTTTTCCTACTGTCGTCCAATTTTGTAGGTCAGCACATCGTACTACATAGCACAACTCTTTAATAAAATAAGGGGACTAAAAATACATGTAAGCCAAACTATACCTATAATATCAATATTATCTATTAAACATACAAATGTGATATAAGGCATAATTGTTAATCTCAGATAGCGTAGCGTAGCGGCCGACCCTAAAATTGAGATAGCGGAGTAGCGTGTAGCAGTATACCCGCTATTTGAATATATTATTATTTATTTATTATGACAAACTAATGTGATTTATACCATATAATGGCATGTAACCAAAAAAAATAGTACCATGTGGCCCAAGAAGTTTATTTTTTCGAGTCGGACCCAAGCCCAAATATCTTCTATTTAACCTAGCAATGCACTGTGCCGCTTGCTACTTTCTCCATGCGTGTTTGTTTGTTTGTTTTCCACTTCTTCCATTGTTATTCTTCATTACCTCCTCCTCCTACCTTCTTCTACTTCAAACATTTTTATTTTCAGGTCCATGTTAGTACTTTACAAAAAAAATTACAAAAGCGGGCTTTACCGTGACGAACGGCTATGATCCGCTCCACTGCTATCCTGGGAAGAGCAGCCACTAACACTAACTTCACCGCTACAAGCCTTCCCATAGCTAGTGATATTTTTGTACCTTACAATAGTGCGACATGCCATCATCATATCCAGCCCACACCTGATTCTCACTAAAAGTGTCCTCAACCCAGTCCCCATCAAAATCATGGAAATCTGGGTCTGAAACATCCATGGAGACAAAACCAAGCACCTCTGAATCAGCCGAGAGATAGAGTTGTTGTTGGTCTCATAGTTAACAATTTCTTTTGGACGAGGCTTGGCACCATTAATAGCCTTGACTTTGTCCTTCCCCCTGACTTCTGAATCAATATTCTTTAGTATAGAAGACAAACACCGTTCATCAAGCTTTCAATGAATTGTCTGCCACTCATCAAGCTTTCTACGACTCTCGTTCAACTCATCAAGATTCTTAAGAATCACCTTACGGGGCCTTTCCTGCCAAGATATTCCTCATTTGCTGCTGAGATATGTTCCTAATACCATTTTGTTTGGAATTGCCTGCTGAAAAATGAGGAACATCTTGGCAGGAAAGGCCCAGAAAATGACTATTCTTAAGAAGATTGATGAGTTGAAGGAAAAACGTAGAAAGCTTGATGAGTGGAAGGCAATTCATAGAAAGCTTGATGAACAACATTCGTCTTCTATACTAAAGAATATTGATTCAGAAGTCAGAGGGAAAGACAAAGTCAAGGCTATTAACGGGTGTCGAGCCTGGTCCAAAAGAAATTGTTGATTCAGAGACCAACAAAAACTGTCTCCGCTGATTCAGAGGTGCCTGGTTCTATCTCCATAGATGTTGCAGACCCATATTTCCATGATTTTGATCGGGACTGGGTTGAGGACACTTTTGGTGAGAATCAGGTGTGGGCTGGATATGATGATGCATTGATGATGATAATGGCATGCCGCACTATTATAATTTATAAGGTACAAAAATATCACATAGATGGCTGGAATATGATTCCCAGCATTCAAATTCCCTACAATATTTCTTGCATTTGCTAGGGAGTTTTTAGTCTTTTACTCACTTAAGAAATATTTCTCTATTTTGTCTTCTGTTTCAAATTTCTACTAATGTAAGGTCCGTTTTTTATTCCAACGGCAGGGAATCCTAATCCGTAGATGGTTACTTGGTTAAGGATAGAAAACAACATTTATTTAAATAATAAGTAAACCATTATTTTAGTGCATTCACAAGACAAAAACAAACCTGCCCAAAATGGAGGGGAACCATAAAGTAAGATGTAAAGAATGACTCCAGCACTCCATATATCAATTTCAGGGCCATAATTTCTCTTCAATACTTCAGGGGCCATGTAATATAGGTTTCCAACTATCTGATTCAATCTTTCACCTAGAGAATGGCAAACTTCAGCTAAATGTAAACACTTGAAAGGGCAAAAATGATGAAAGATCAAACTTTGAGAAACAACGTCAAATGATTCCATAACTTGTAAAAAGCATTACCTGGTTGAAAGAAAATTGACAAGCGAAAGTCACTAACTTTCAAAGGTGTTGTTTCCGTGTTGTCTGCAAATAAAAAGTTCTGGAGATTGATATTCCGATGCATCAAACCATGTTTGTGGCACATCTAAAACACAACAAAATAACATAATCAACATTAAATACTAAATTTACCATAACTAATAGTGGGTGAATTTCTTACAAGCACATCAATGCAACAAAAGCAAAGGATCTTCATGTAAACTTTTTCTTCATCTTATACTGTTTAGAGCTCCTTTGGTAAAGCATAGGATCTCCTAAGAGCATCTTTAGTGCAAGCAACTAAAATAGGTGAGCTAAGTTGCTTGCACTAAAGTTGTAAATAATAATAAATATATAAGATGCCATCTAGGATTTAAAGAATCCTTAGTTGATTTAGATAGTTTTTACTTCAATGGTGATTCTTTATAAAGACTTAAAACTTGATCCCACATATTTATATTTTTTTTATTTGTAATTAGTTTTGATTCAAATTTAATATTAATTTAACTATTTCATTAAAATGCTAGAATAATAATTATTAAAGTTGCAAAAAAAAAATATTTTATCTAAAGAGGTTGTAAATAATAATAAATATATAATATTATAAAATTAAAAATGATACAAAATACACAAGAATAATACATAAAACGTATTACACTATAATATTTATAGGAAAGTAAAAAAAATTATAGAGCCGTTGGGGACTTGGCCTCATTGATGAAGTATGTATTGCAATTGAAATTAATTGATATAAAATAGTATTTTATGTATTTGGAACAACATCATTTATGATAGTTGCCGTTGCTAACTTTGCTACCGTGAACTATCAAAGTAACAAACCAACTGCCATGTCACTTGATGTTTATTGCTAGTAGGTAATAGATGACAACATTTATAAGGAATCCAAAATTAAAAAATCTGCGTTAAAGATGGTCTAAGTAGTGTCCAAGGTCTTTGGTTTTCTCAATATCAAGAATAACAGTCAGCAACATTACGATGTTAGAAAAAGAACACTTCAGATTTATGAAGGTTAACTTTCTGTCCAGAGTGATAGTAAAATTCATCCAACACTTCTCGAATGAGGATGGCTTCGGAAGGAGAAGCTTCCGATATAAGAACTAGGTCATCCGCAAAGTTGATATGAGAAACCGTAGGTCCCGACCCTCTATCAAACTTGAGAGCTTTTCAAGTACCAGATGCAACCAAATTTTGTATTTTATGACTATCTCTCAATAGCTAATAGAAAAAGATACGGGGAGATGGGGTTCTTATCATTTCAGTTTAAATGCATAAAAGAATAGGAAATACAATGATGAATTATGAAACTCAAATCGTCAGGAATCTTAAGGACTTTTATTTTAAAGTTTCTATGATGAAGGACAACTCTAGTCTATCATATGGCTTTTCTAGATCCAACTTTAGAACCATATAACTTGTTTGACCATGCATGTGATTCAAGGAGTGAATAGTTTCTTGGATGACAAGAATGTTATCCCCCGTTGATCTTCCAAGAATAAAACTACTATGATTTTGTGATATAATATAAGACATAATATTTCGGAGTCTCTGAATAATTATCTTAGTAATCACTTTATAGATCAAATTTAACAAATCAATTGGTCTAAACTGGAAAACTAAGCTAGGATCATTAAAGTAATAAATTAAGGAAACAAGTGGATGATTTATCTACTTGATATTCTCTCTTGGAACAAGAAAGAGTGTAAAGTCACTTTACACTAACCATTAAAAATATACTACCTGTTTCAAAATGAGTGTCGCTTATTTTGTTTCAAAATGAATGTCATTCTCACTTTCCAATGCAACATTTTGATGGATTGTAATTCATAACCAATTTACTTTACTTTACTTTGTTTTCAACTAGGTTGTTAATCTAGTTGGTTAGTTAGTTTTGCACCTGACTGATTAGTTAGGTGGAGTTAGTTAGTTTTATTTGTTTTACAAGCTAAGATTAGTGTGCATTCTCTAACACATTTTATAATTCTAGCCTCTAATTATTACTTTATAGACTACTACTATTGAAGGAAACAAATCAAAAAGTAGGTAGCGTAATCTAGTAACTAAAAAAATTGACATCAAAAAGAGAGTTAATCTAGTAACTACTAACTACTAAAAAAGACATCAAATGGTGATTATGATTATGACCTGAACAACATCGACGACGGTTTTAATGATAAAAGCGGCGGAGCGGTCGCTATAGTATCCTTCTCCTCTAGAAACGATCCGATCAAGAAGGCTACCACCCTTACAAAGCTCCATAACAAGATGAACATCATCATCATCTTCATAAGTACACTTCAACGAAACAATATTAGAATGTTGAGGTAAACATCTCATGATTTCAACTTCTCTTCTAACATCTTCAATATCAATTGCTGTTTTAAGCTTATTCTTCGAAATCGACTTGCATGCAAGTTTCTCTCCAGTTGCTCTGTCTTCGCATAGATACGTTGTTCCGAATTTTCCTCTCCCTAATTCTCTCCCTAATTTGTATCGTAGCCCGATTTTTCTGCCCGTGGGATCTCTTAACACGACCAACTTGTGGTTTTTCTTTTCGAGCAGCACAGGTATAGGTATTTCCTTTGGTTTTTGGTTATTGAACACACCACATAGAAGTGTACACCAATTTTCCATCAATTAGAGAGATTCAGTGGTGGTTTCAACAAGCTCAAGGGGTCTATTGTTTTCTTCTCGAATTGGATAATGAAGGAAAGAGAATGATGAGAAATTGTGGTGGGAGTGACTAGTGAAAGAGAAATGATTTTAGGAAGAGCTTTGGAATGTGAAAGGAAACAAGGAGATAGATTGGTCAAAGATGTCACACCTCATGGACTTACTTGTCTACTTCCTTCCTTCCTTCCTTCTATCTCTTTCAAATGTGCAACGTGTCTCAATTCAATAAATGATTTTAAATTTTATTTAAAATTTTATATAAATAAATTATATAATACTAGTATAACTAACCCGTACAAATGTAGGGGTTAAAATTCAAAATTATATTAATATATATAATTAATGTTAAAGTAGATTAGTTTAAATATTAATTTTTGTAATTTAATTTAATTTTTTATATCTTATTTTTAATTAATGAATTTTTTGTCATATAATTTATGTTTTTCTAATTACTTATGAAATTGATTTAATATTTATATTATTTAATTATAAAAAATAATTATATATGGATTTTAAATGGATAGAACATGGTGGAGAATGATATTTCACTCTCCGTTCTCAATAGTATGGTATTTTCTTTTTGTCCCCGTAAAAATTACAAAAATAATAGGATCTGTTTTAATATATAAGTATAAATATTGTCTTGTATAAATTACAAAATAAAAATACACTCATATTAACATGAGTGTAAATATAATTCATAGCTGGAGAATGATCTCCCACTTTTCGTTCTCAACAATGTGATATTTTTTCTCCCATCGCCGTAGCAATTATAGGACCTTGTTTTGATATGTGAATATAAAGTCTCATTTTTTAAATAAAAAAATAAGCTCTTGCATTAATATATGATTATTAATATTGATCCCGTGTAAATTATAAAGACATGCAATGATATTAATATAAGTGTAAATATAAGTAATGATAAAAATTACAAAAAATGGGTTTATTCTATTAATATAGGAATAAAAATATGTTCTTAATAAAATACAAATAAAACATAAATAATAAGTATGATTTATATTTGATACAACTTAGTAATAAAAAAAATGATCGATAGAAATGAGTTAAGTTTTGCATGTAAATAAAAGTTAAAAATTAAATTAATAAAATATACTTTTATTTGAGAAATTATGAATTTTTTTATCATAATAATATTTATGTAATAGTATATATTAATTCATACAACTTTATTTTTAAAAAATAGATACATATAATTGTTTGGGTACTTATATTTATATAATAGTATTTCAACATTTGAATCAATTAATTTTTTTATGATATATCATTAGTTACGATGATTAAAAAAAAAGTTATGGAAACGTTATTAAGAAAAAAATTCTTTAAAAGTATTAATCTTAAAAAATTATTGTTATTTGTTAGAAATTGGCTTGATTTACTTATCTTTATCCAAAAAATTTGTTTGTTTTTGTCTATAAGTGACTATTAATCTTAGTTATATAGAATATGTGTTTCAAAAGTATCTTTTAAAAAATGTCTCATAATTAAAAATGTGTCATGAATGAAAATCAAAAAATGATACATTAAGGAATTCTAAAAAATAAAATAAAATAAATTGTAGCATAATTAAAAAGTGTCATGAGCGGGAATCGAAGAGTGGTACATCAAGGAACTCTGAAAAGTAAAATAAAATGTTTCATAATTGAAAAAATGTCTTGAGTGGGAATCGAAGAGTGATACATTAAGGAAGAATTTGTTCGTTATGTAGATAGTCTCATAGTTTGCCACATAAGTATATGGGTACTTGATAACTTGCCACATAAGATTACGACCAGGAGAGAGACATCCGTAAATATATTATATAGAGATAAATAAAATTTTAATTAAATGGTATATTTTATAAAAATTATATCAGCTAAAATATTATTTAGTGATTCAAGAATAAATATTTTCAAATCATTAAGAGCCCATTTGGTGTGCATGATAGAGAGACGAGATATAATAAAATTATCGTATTCTATTCAAATATTTTATTTGGTGCACCAACATGATATGATAAATTAAACATATCGTTAATCATATCTCATTGACTCTTTGTTATTTTAATCTTTATTTTAAGCTAGGTTACCAATTTGATAATTATCCAACACATTATTCAGTCTCATCTCTACACAATTATATGAAATTAGTTAATTATGAGTATTTTTTAATTAATATCAACTAATCAATAAAAAAAACTCAATTAAATATATGCTTTTTTTAAGGGTTAAATATGTTTATGGTTCATATAAATATATTAAATTTTACTTTTAGTCCGTATAAAATTTTTAATAACTACTTTTATTCCAAATTTTTAATTAAACTCATGTGTAGCCTTTATAATTTTTAATGAAAATTGTCCAAAAATATGTAAGATGTTATGAAAATCTCAAGTAATTGTTTTGGAAATTTTTACCAAAGTATGAATTATATATGAATTTTAACTACAAAAAATACAAATATTTAAATGTAATTCCTGATTTTATAACAAAAAAAAAAAATTGGGCGAGATTATTATAATTTTATAAATTTTTTTGTAAAATTTTATTCAAAAATATGAATTCTACATACGAGTTTACTTAGAAGGAGAGACCAAAAGTGAAAAATAAAATAAAATTGAGGGACTAAAAATCGAAGACAATTTTTAGAGGGACTAAAATCAAAATTTGATATATTTATAGGGACGAAAAACATATTTAACCCTTTTTTAATAAAACATTTATTCTTTAAGGATAATTTTATTATTTAAATATAATATATATCTTATCATGTCAATATGAAGCGTGCATCAAACACGTGATATGAAAAAATAATGTTAATTGTTTTTTATCATGTGTACACCAAACATATGACAAAATAATATTTATCATGTCACTATTTTATCGTATCATTTTCTATTTTCTTATCATATCTTGTCTTTTTCCAATCCGGCGCACCAAACGGGCCTTAAGAGTTACATCATATATTACCACGCATTTTAACTTATTATTTTTTCTTCCATTTTTATCTTTATTATTTTATTTAAAACTCAACTTTACCTTTATCTTCTATTATAATTTAAAATAAAATAAATATGTTCCAGCTTCCAAAAAAGAACCAAGTCTGTTTCAAATAAAAATAAAATTTAGTCAAAGAAATTAATATATTTGGTCCAAAATTTGCACTAGAACTTCCAACATTTTTTTGACGGAACTTTCAACATATTCCCTCCGTCGCGAAATATAAGGAAAAAAACCATTTTTAAGAATGTGTTTTTGCTTATTCTCATAAAATTAAATGTAAATTGCATATAATTTTTCGTCTCTCTCCTTTTCTCAATAAACAATAATCAATAAAAAATGGTTTTAAATTTTTCTATGCAACTTATTTTAAAAAAACCTCACAAAACCATATATATATATATTTCAAATTCTCATATTATATTTTCTTAATAAGTAAGATTATTTTTTTCTCTTATATTTTTAAACAGGCGGATTAGTATTATTTAAATGAATATATTTTTGTTAAACATAAAAAAAAAATTGAGACATAATACAAGTTTGAAACAAATTCTTTTGATGATAATTTTTTGTCGAGATCGTGGTATCAACTAGCAAACGTAGTGATTAATTTCTCGTTGGATTAGAGACATCTCAAAGAGTATGACAGTTGGCTGAAAGATTTAAAGTTGTTCCATATTCAAAGTGAGGATTGAATCATCATCGACCCTTGATTAAAAGAGGTGAGTCTCAACTGCTCAACTATACTCTTTGAATTTTATGATAACCGAATGAACTATACATATTTAAAATTGAAAACATATCCAACTATACATGTGTTTATCAACTTTTAATTTTACACTAATTAAATATTCAATAAATAAAAATTAATTTAATAATGATACTTAAAAATATATTAAATTAAATTATAATTTTTAAGACTAAACTACATTTTAAATATTTTAAATGTAAATTTTACATTGAATTAAGAATATCTTTTTACGTCATTTTATATTTATCAGACAGTTAAACTGCTAATGTTACTGAACACTTCAATTAGCTTATCAATTATCAGTATAAATCATACATCATCAACTATCCACTGCTTTTGCCAAACAAAATCTATCACTTTCTAAAAAACAATTAATCTTTTAAATTGCACTCCCTCCCTCCATCCCCAATTAGATGTATATATTATTTATTTTATTTTTCCCTACACCTCTAACTATTTTATCTCCGTCCCAAAACTTCTTTTTAAAAGATAAAAGTATAATTAATGATAGTTTAACATTTGTACCCTTACAACAAACTAAAGTTGCATAGATATATTTCTATGCATATGATGATTTTTTTTCTTCTTTATGATGGTTATATATATATATATATATATATATATATATATATATATATATATATCGAGCTGATTCATGAACCAAACGAGTCGAATAATATATAACTCAAGTTCAACTTATTTATTTACCGAGCTTGACTTTCAACTCAAACTTGACTCGTTTGGTTCATGAACTAAGTTCAACTAATTAATTATCAAATTCAGTCTCAAATTTTTTTCGAGTTGGTTCATTTCATTGTCAGCCCTAAGTGTGTTTGTGGTGCCGCTTCTTTTTAGATTGTGAACTTTGGAGATCTTCTTTAATATTCCAGAAATCATTTTTTATAGTTAATAATCGTTTATCTGTATTTTAGTTACCAGAAATGTGTTAAAGTATTCCGGTTTGCAATTTTTGATACCAGAATTATTTTGTATACCAGAATAATTTTTTTATAAGATGAAGTCAAATAATAAAAAGGATAAAATTAAAAATTATTTATATTTGTAGAGGTGAATGTATAAATGTCGGTGTGGTAGGAAATTTTTTCCCAAAACAATAGTACCATATGGCCCAAGAAGTTTATTTTTACAAGTTTGGTCCAAGCCCAAATATCTTCTATTTAACCTAGTTATCATAACAAATGTATCCCGCAGCTTGCTACTTTCTCCATGGGTGTTTGATTGTTTTCCATTTCTTCTTCTATAGCTATTCTTCTTCTTTTACTATTCTTCTTCCATTGTTATTCTTCACTACCTCCTTCTCCTACCCTCTTCTCCTTCAAAAGTTTTAATTTTCAAGGGTCACGTTAATTTTATAACCTAGTGATATTTTTGTAGCTTACAATGGTGCGGCATGCAATCATCATCATCATATCCAGCCTACTGCTGATTGTGATCACCAAAAGTGTCCTCAACCCGGTTCGGCGGTCCCCAGCAAATTTCCATCAAAATCATGGAAATCTGGGTCTGAAACATCCATGGAGACAGAACCAAGCACCTCTAAATCAGCTAAGATAGAGTTGTTGTTGGTCTCAAAATCAACAATTTCTTTTGGACAAGACTTGGCATGCACCATTAATAGCCTTGACTTTGTTGATTTTGAGACCAACAACAACTTTGTCTCCGCTGATTCAAAGGTGTTTGGTTCAGTCTCCGTGGATCTTTCAAACCCATATTTCTATGATTATGATAGGGACCGGGTTGAGGACACTTTTGGTGAGAATCAAGGTGGGTTAGATATGATGTATTGATGATGATGATGGCATGCCGCACTATTATAAGATACAAAAAATATCACGTAGATGGCTGGAATATGATTCCCAACATTCAAATACACTATAATATTTCTTGCATTTGCAAGGACTAAGCCCATAAAATAGTAGGTAATATGTGACTATGAGGTAGAACTATATTGTTGGTATTGAAAATAAGTTTAAAATCTATGCAATTATTGTACTAGGGTCGAACGCAGAAGTTTTCAGTAATGAGAGCCTAATATATCTCTTTAATTTTAACTATTGTCCCATGTTTAATATTTAAAAAATTATAAATGATCATTTTATTTATTAAATATATGATGTTTGGTTACTATGATAATCAAATCTATCAAATTTGACTTACAAAAAATATATTTGAGTACTATTTAACAATATTTTATATGGTCAAAAAATAAAATCAAAATATAGTAAATGCATATGTCGTTTTTTTATTATATAATAATGTATTTTTCTTGTTTAGTCGAAAAAAAATAATGTATTTTTCTTGTGTAATTAAAATTAAAAAAATAAATTAAAATTAAGGGTCAAGGCCCAAATAACCTACCATGTGGGTCCGCCCTCGCTTGTATAGATATATTGTATCAAGTAAACAATAAAATAAAACTTCTATAATTATTTTGTAACAAAATTGTAATATTACAGTTCTCGTGAGCTTAACTCAATTAGTAAGAACATTGCATAGTATAAGGAGTGGTTATGGTGCATAAATTTTTTCCTTATGCACCGTGCATAAATAATAAAAATTACTTAGTGTACCCCTAAATTTCTAGCACATCCTCCAAGTGCACCCCCTAAATTTTTAGCGCACCTCCCAAATTGAGAGATGCGCTAGAAATTTGGGTGGTGCACTAAACAATCTGGTTGGGGTGTACTAGAAATTTGGGAGGTGCGCTAAGCAATACGGGTATTTATGCATGGTGCATAAACATGACTTATGCACCATAACTTGTGCCGCATAGAATGTGGTCAAACCCGGGTTCAAATTTTGGTACACCCTGAAATTTTAGCCATTAGGCTATTTGTCCAAAAAAAAAGTTTGTAATATTATATTTTATAATATTGTTATATTTTTTATCTTACGATAAACTGCGCGCATCAACCGAATCAATCCAAGCTGCATTGGTTTGGTTTGGATGCATTTTTAAAATCAACTGAACTAAATGAAATATTTTTATCTCGTGGCATATAAATTATGCTTGAAACAGAATCAAACTACACTACACTGTGAACACCCCTGATGAGGACCAAATTAATTACAAGGTTTTAGAAAACATTTTGTTATCAAGTAAACGGTTGCAAAAAAGGGTATCATCAGCTGCTGTAACTGTTTCCCCCCAATTCATAGGATGATAAAAATCATGCTGAAACACCCGTTACAACTGATTCGAAATGTCATTACATCCGCAACAAAATGCAAATAGATAGAGAATTCTGTTTTTTACATTGAGATGAATAAAAATCCCATTCTTAGTACAAATTTAAACATAAATTATAATTTTATCTCTTTGATTCAAAACTTTTATCTCTCTAATTTAAGTTATTATACATATGAAAGATTTGAATAAAAATTTTGTGATTGTTTACACTGATTTTTGGTAAACAACTGCTAGTTTGCAATGCTTGAGAGACCAACTAAAGAATCTCGGGACATGTTTGTGCATTTATGGTTTATGATTAAAAATGGTAATGTTCATTAACGCAAATGAACAAGTTTGTTTGTAAAAAGTAAATGAAATGAAAATAAATGACTTGAATGACAAGAAAAGTAAAAATACTCAAAATGAGTACGTATTTGACAAGAAAAAGTAAATGATTCAATGAATTAAAATGCAAGTAATGTAAATGAAAGCAGTAGATTGCATAAAAATGATAAATTGCCTTGAATTAAAAGAAAGTGATCACAAGATCATACATTGTTTCCTCTTGTATTTCTTTCGCTCGAACACTTGGGTACTCAAAACTTGTAAGGATTTATTTGTATGTGAGTTTGTGATCGTTTTTACATCAAATAAATTAGTATTTATAGATAAAATCTAAGGCTATCTAATAACGACTAAATAACATCCATTTGACAAGTGTCTTGCTGTCCAATCTTCACCCTTGAATGCCAATAACTGCCACGTTTGAATGAAGAGTTGCAATGGTTTGAATTTTGAATCTTCAGAAATGTTGATAAATCTCCAAGTTACAAAATGTCTTCGAGCTCGAATGATTCTTGATAGCTACTCAAAACATGGATGACTCGAATCAAATCTTGATTTGTTTCTTGGACTTGTGAATGCTCTCCATTTTCTGAAATTCATAAATATTCTCTTATTTAAAATGTTCTTTTATTAAATATATTAGTTTTGACCTTCTTATAAAAATCAATTATTATGGAAACATTAATTTCCATGTCTGAAGGTTCATTAATTATATTCAAAGAACATTTAGGGCATATTTTGACTTAACCAAAATATGGGCTAACAGTGATGTTGTGATTAATTCACACGGTTACAAACGCAACCATGGGCGGATTGAGCATAAGGGCTGTCAGGACTCTAGCCCGAGCTCTGTCGGAATTTTTTGGCATTTTAAGAGTTAATTTAGGATAAATTTGATATTTTTAGAGATTAATTTATGGCAAAATTGAACTTTTTTGGTTTAAAATTGGAATTTTTCATTGCAAAACAAAAAATTTGGTGTTTTAAAGGTTAATTTAGAGTAAAATTGAAATTTTTAAAGATTAATGTAGGAAAAAACTGAAATTTATTTTTAAAATTCAAATTTTTTATTACAAAACTAAATTTTTTATTTAAGTTTGATATTTTTTCATTCCATAATAATATTTAGGCAAAATTACACCATTGATCCTTTATCTTTTCTTTGTAACAAATTAGTCCTTTATTTTTTTCTTTGTAACAAATTAGTCATTTATCTTTTTCATTTGTAACAAATTGATCTTTTATCTTTATTAAGATTTTTACCATGAGTCAATATTTCACTTCTATTTAATGAGCAACCGTATAAAATAATATAGGTTTAAACGTCATTTTAGTCCTTGTATGTACGCGAAATTTTGGTTTTAGTCCATGTATGTTTTCTTTTTTAATTCATGTATGTGATTTTATTCCAAAATATCGACCAAACTTTTTGCTTCTGGTGTTTAACTTTAGGGACCAAAAACAAAAAGTTTGGTCGATACAGAGACTATTTTGGAATAAAATCACTTACAGGGACTAAAAGCAAAATTTGGTGTACATACAGGGATCAAAAGGATGTTTAAACCAGTAATATAAGATAAATGACCAATTTGTTACAAAAAAAAGATAAAAGACCAATTTGTTATAAATAAAAAAGATAAATCATCAATTTATTACAAATGAAAGATAAATGATTAATTTATTACGAATGAAAAAAAATAAAGAACCAATGATATAATTTTGCCTAGAATGGTGTACCGTATCCCACTTGAGTCACTGATCTTTCATGTTAGACATGATCATCTTGAATAATGTAATTGTAACTCAATTTTATAAAATGGGTAGCCAAATTGCCACCTTTTAATAATACCCTTTGCAATAGATATATTTTTGGTAGAACCTTTGCAATAGATTTATATTGTCCGTTTATGATTACATTTGAGTTTATTTTCACTAGTCTTTTTGTTATTATGAATTTAATAGTCTTTTGTTATTATGAATTTAATATTATTTAAATTTATAATTTTTTTTTAATTTCACCATCGGTTTAATCTGGTTGAGGAGTCAATCCTAACACAAATGGTGATTCTAACTTCTTCTTAATCGCAGTTGCAGGGATCGAACCGTGATTTTTTCTACCAAGTTTAGCGCGTCAATCACAACTGAACCAACTAACAATTGCTATTTAATTCAACTAAAAACTCAAAAATATCTAATTCAAATAATGGCTTTATCATATCACTTTTCAACGTCTTTTGCATCATCGGATTTCTCCATAACAAGGTCGATCAGAAATGGATGATCTGCATTTAGTTAAAAATAAATGTCAACATTCCCAATTTTATATGTTTTACTTCATCTACCTAAGCATTCACATATGAATTACATTTTACCTAACACTTCTTGTGGTGTAAATCGAAGCTTTGGATCAATATGAAGCATATTTTTAACAAGGTTTTTTGCATTATCTGAAACATTTGACCAAATTCTGCTAGGAAATTTAAATTCAGTAACAGTTTTTGTAAATGTTTGAATAAATCCTATCTCAGATGCTGCATTTTAAGAAAGAGGAGATTTAAAAAAAATCAAATTTATCAAGAAAACAAGAAATAATAATGTCATTAGTCAAAAAAAATAAAATAATGTCATAGATATAGCATTGGTGCAATCAAAAGCAAATAAAAACTATTGATAATATCATCATTATCTGATATTTTGTCTATAATATCGTAATGAAAAAAACCGACCTATATAAGGACACTATTATTAACAAGACAAAACCAAACCTGCCGAGAATGGAGGGTTGCCACAAAGCAAGACGTAAAGAATGACTCCAGCACTCCAAATATCAATTTCAGGACCATAGCTTCCCTCTACTAATTCAGGAGCCATGTAATGTATGTTTCTAACTATTTGGTTCAATCTTTCACCTGCAGAAAATGACAAACTTAAGCTAGCTATAGTCTATAGACGGTTTATTTTATTAAAATCAATTTTAAAAAAGATTTTAAAAGACTTCGTGCGATTTTGTGAGATTTGGAGAGACTTTTTTTAATTGAATACCATAAAATTTGCTTACATTATTTTATAAAAGTTTTGATTGAATAACACAAGACATTTTTATCATAAAAAAAGTCTTTTAAAATCCATTGAAATCTCTCAAAATCTCAACCCAATAACCCCCCTAAGATTCTATACTCAAAAATTGATTTTGAAAAATAAAACGTTTATTATTAAACCAAAAATAGGTTTCTAAAATAAAAAGCCGGTATAAAAATGTTAAGTGTATATGGACATAATCGATTTTATAATCAATTTTGTGATTTAAATCAATTTTAAGAAATGGTAATACTACCTCCATCTCATTTTATAAGACCTAGTTTGACTAAATGCATTATTCATATGCTTTGTTTTGATTGTATTTTTCTAAGAATATATAATGTAAATATTATCATATAAGATCTTGTTTGATTTGTTTCGATACATATTTTCAAAATATTAAATTTCTATAATTTTTACTAATAGACAATTAAAGATATTCACAATCAAAATCATGTATTGGCAAACGTGATGTGGTCAACAAGTCTTATATTTTGGGACAGAGGTAGTAGTATTCAGCTATAACAAGTGAATAAAATATAACTTTAAATCTGTTGTAGTTATTATTCGATGATCAACCCTAGTTGAAAGGGCCAAAAGGATGAAATATCAAGCTTAAAGGAACGACATATCAAGTGATTCAATTATTAATTACTAGTACTACTAATAAAAAAGCATTACCCGGTTTAAAGAAAATTGACAAACGAAAGTTAGTAACTTTGAAAGCTGTTGTTTCCGTCTTGTGTACAAACAGAATATTTCCGAGATTGAGATTCCTATGCATCACCCCATGTTTGTGGCACATCTAAAAACCAAAGAAATACAACATAACTAACAACATTAATGAGCACATTTAATGCTTATGGTGTTTTATTGATTAAAACTTGATTTATGATAAGTGAAAGACATTTCGTAATGAAGAAAAGGTGAAAAATCAATCCATATCAAGGTGAATCTTAATCAAAAATAAAAAAAATCGTCACTAAATGTTCATCTTGTATATAGAGATCGTCTTATTAATAATATATATATTTGCTATTAAAAAAAATAAAAAAGTTCTGAGAGTTTGCCACGACTATGTAGAATCTGTCATGCCAATGCCAAGCAAGTCAGAGACTTTGATTTCATTTTAGAGTCTGTTTGGCAAGCACAAAAAAGAGCTTATAGCTTTTAGCTTTTAGCTTATAGCTTATAAGCTCGTTTGTAAAAAATAAGCTCTGTTTGGCAAAACGTTTTTGACATGAGCTTATAGCTTATTTTACTAGCTTTTAGCTTATTTTCCAAACGCTATTTCATATAGCGTTTTAACTTATAGCTTATAGCTTATCATCTTTTCTTCCAATTTTACCCTTATTATTTCACATAAAATCTTTTTTTATCCTTTTATGTATATTTAAAACAAAACAAAACATGTACATATATTTTTTTTTTTGACAATCAAATGTACATATATTATTGTGGACACTTCTACCAAAATGGTTTTTTTACGGTATCACTTTGAGCTTTTTTTTTTCATCTATCTATGACTATTTTTTACGGTAACTTTTATGCTTTTTTTTTTGACTATGTGCTTTTTTTTTTGTTACGTCTTTGTATTTTTTTTTATCACACTAGTATTTTTTTTGTGTTAAGTCTTAGTATATATGTACGTTGTTCTACGCCTGTCATATACTCATATCATTTTTTTTTAATTCTTTTCATTTATCAATTTTGTATATGTTATAAAGTTGTTATTTATAATAATTTGTTTTATAAAATATAAAAATTAAAATAAAAACAATTTAAAGAATATAAAAAGATGTATTAAATTAATAAATTTAAATTATTTAAATTTTAAGTATTTTAAATATTAATTTAATTATATATTTTATAATGATTTTTTTACAAGAGATGTTAAAACTAAAAATGTCCTTTTATGTCATTTTATACTTATTAGTCAGTTGAACCGCTAATTTTACCAAACACTTCAATTAGTTTATCAGCTAACAACTATCAGCTATCAGCTATAAGCTATAAGATATCAGCTATCAGTCATAAGCTATAAGCTATAAGCTATCAGCTATAAGCTATCAACTATCCGCTATTTTTGCCAAACAGACCCTTAAAAACTCTGCCACAACCCATGTTGATTTGGCCACGACCATGGCATGGCAGACTCAACAAATTAAAGGAGATGACAATGTCTACTATATATGTGCAATAAAGTCATATGATTACTCATAAGGACGAAGGTTAAAGTCCCTTAGACCATGAATATGACATAATATAATAGAAAAAAGAATATGCATCTATAATGTAAAATAATTGTATACATTTAATCAATAAAAATTATATATTATGCCACGTCACTTCATTTTACTCTATTTTCTTGATATGACATAGAGATTTAAATCTATTTTATTTTTTGAAGCAAAAATCAATTTTATTAGATGTTTAATTTATGTAAAAATAAACTACACTGATGATACATATATCCATTCCACTCTTATCGTAAACATCAAACTCTCTCATTGTAATCTTTTTACATGTTCTAATGCAAAGTTCTTTTGTTTATTTCTTGTGTTCTTAGTTTAGTCTTTTATTTTATGAAGTTTATGTAGCTATACTTGTACTTTCACTCGTAATTTCCTCTCACTTTTCACTTGTACTAAACAACTAAACAATTATTCTTACTTTTCATTCACTTTCTACTCACAATCATTCTTTTCAACATTATTTCCTTCCTCTTTCTTTCCTTTCACTTTCTTTTCTCATCCATACGTACAAATTAAAGCATAAAACAAAATAAAAATTAAAAGAGTTCTTTTTTTGACCTACAAGACAGGTTGACTTTGCAGTTGCGGAGGTGTTAGCCCATATTTTGGTTAAGTCAAAGTATGCCCTAATTATTCTTTGAATATAATTACTAGAGCCTTTTAACTGTGAAAATTAATGTTTCCGAGTCATTAAATGATAAAATAAAGGTTAAAAGTAATATATTTAATATAAATAATATTCTCATTAGGGAATATTCAAGAATTTCAGAAGATGGAAAATATTCACAAGTCTAGAAGATAAGTCAAGATGTGGTTCGAGTTGTTCACCATTCGAATAGCTGCTAAGGATCATTCGAACTCGAATGCTGTTTAGGACTTAGTACATTTTTCAACATTTCTGAAGGTTCAAAATTCAAACCATTGCAATGTTTCATTCAAAAGTGGCAACTTGTGGCATTTTGGAATGAAGATCAGATGGCAAGACACTTGTCAAATGGATGTTATTTAGTCGTTATTAGATAGTTGTAGAATTTATCTATAAATACTAGTTCATTTGATGTAATTTCTATCACAAATTCACATACTAAAAATCCTTACAAATTCTGAGTACCCAAGCGTTCGAGCGAAAGGAATACAAGAGGAAACAATGTATGATCTTGTGATCACTTTCTTTTAATTCAATGCAATTTATGTTTTTATGCAATTTACTTACTTTTCATTTACATTTTATGCATTTTAATTCATTGAAGCATTTACTTTTTCTTGTCAAAACGTACTCATTTTGAGTATTTTTACATTTCTTGTCAATCAAGTCATTTATTTTCATTTACTTTACTTGTTTCAAACAAACTTGTTCATTTGCGTTAATGAACATTGTCATTTTCAAACTTAAACAATGAATGCACAAAACATGTTCCGAGATTCTCTAGTTGGTCTCTCAAGCATTGCAAACTAGCGGTTGTTTACCAAAAAACAGTGTAAACAAATTGGCACGCCCGGTGGGACTGGTTTTGTGTGTTTTAGTTTAGTAGTTTATTTCAAATTTTTCTGAAAATTATTAGTGCATGAGCATTGCATTCTGCATAAAAAAAATTCTAGAAAAGTTTGCATAATTTATTGTTGTTTAGTGCATGCGTTTGAGAAGTGGTAGAATAAAACCAGATATGGTGAGAGCCAGAGCAACAAATGCTAATAATAGTAACAAGAATAACAATAATAATAATAATGAACATAATGATCAACATGATGATCATGACTTCGAGGATAGCCAACCTTCAATAGAGTTTGGCACATCTAGGGCAATGACTGGCGCAAGTCAGGCTTCGAATTCCACAGGGACTGCACAAGAGATTCTTGTGTTAATCCCTACAGGGTCTACCAACCCTTCAGGGAATTCGAATGCATCAACTACATTGTTGGAGCAGTCTTCAACAATCCCTGCCATAGTTTCCTCTCAAGTAGGAACTGGTAATGGCAGTACAATGCCAGCCTTTGATAATAGGAGTCAATCAGGGTCATTATATCATTCATAGAGGCCAAATCCCTATGGGATGCCATCCTCACTTATGCAGGGTTTGTACACACATCAATCTACATACTCTGATAATGCTACGGTTCGATCCCCACTCCATGGGGGACAAACATCTAATAATAACCGTACTCGAGCAAGTGCACCAACCTTTACTACAGATTCCATGTTGGCTATAAGGCAATAGATGGATGAGAGTAATCATCAGATGGTGAACTTACTCACAACCCAAATGGGTACAATAATTAACCCATTAATTCGAGATACTAACAATAGTTACCAGGCACTAGCCACCCAAATGGGTAGAATAGCAGATTTCTTTGGTGGTCCTCAAATGCCTAGGCAACCATTTCAGCAAGTACAGGCCCTAGAGCCTGAACCAGTTGCAGAGGCTCGAATTGAAATTCAACAGAGGCCACAACCAGTGCCTCGAGTAATATAACAGCCTGTGCAAAGGAATATTGAACCTGGAGTGGTGTTAGTTAATCGAAACCAAAATGCTGATGAGGTTTTGAGAAATGCCCAACAAAATGATTATGGGCAGAATAACTTAGCCAATTTAGTAGAGGCAATTCTTGCCCAAAATGGTCTTAATGTAGGCCTACATAGGCCAAATTTTGTGTCACCTTTAACTGAGTTTGTGTTGCAAACAGAAATACCTAGGGGTATGAAAACCCCGAAATTTACTAAGTTTGCTGGTGACACCACAGAGTCCACAGTTGAGCACATTGCTAGGTATCTAACAGAGGCTGGGGACATAGCAAATAATGAGAACTTGAAAATGAAATATTTTCCAAATTCTCTGACCAAGAATGCTTTTACTTGGTTCACAACATTGCCTCCCCATTCTATATATACATGGACCCAATTAGAAAGACTTTTCCATGAACAATTCTACATGGGTCACACTAAGATTAGCCTCAAAGAATTAGCAAGTGTGAGGCGCAAAGCACCAGAGTCTATTGATGACTATCTCAATAGGTTTAGGCTCCTTAAAGCAAGATGCTTCACACAAGTTCCTGAACATGAGTTAGTAGAAATGGCTGCTGGTGGCCTTGACTACTCAATTCGAAAGAAGTTAGATACTCAACATCTTAGAGACATGGCCCAACTTGCTGACAGAGTTAGACAAGTTGAGAGGCTTAAAAGTGAAAAGGCTAGAAATTCTAAGTTTCATAAATCAAAAGAAAAGGTAGCCTATGTTGGACATTATGAAAGCGATAATGACTTCGAGTTAGAATATGAAGAGGTTGAAGAAAATGAAATAGATTTGGCTGAATTAAAGCCAGGACCTCCTTATACTTGTAAGTTATTAAAGCCCTCGAATGGAAAAAATCCAGTTGAACCTAAAAATGAAAAGTATGTTGCAAAAACCTACACATTTGATGTTACTAAATGTGATGAAATTTTTGATTTATTGGTTGCTGATGGCCAAATAGTTGTTCAAAAGGGATTAAAAGTTCCTGCATTAGAACAAAGAAAGAAGAGAGGTTATTGCAAATTTCATAACTTTTTAGGTCATAAAACTTCTCAATGTGTTGTTTTCAGGGATCTTGTTCAGAAGGCATTAGGTGAGGGAAGACTGAAATTTGATGAAAAATCCAAGCCTCCAATGAAGGTGGATACTGATCCTCTTCAAGTGGCTGAAACTTCCTATGTTGAGTCATTCGAGTGCTTGATGGTGGATGCCATGGAAGCTTCTCCAGTTCGAGCTGTAACGAAGAAGGAATATAAAGAGAAGATTCAGAAGGTCTATCCTCAGGCTGAAGAGGAATTGATTGAATTTCTGAACAGGTGCAAGTTAAGCAATACTGAGGTCATGCTATGCCCTCGTTGCAGTGCTGTGTGTGACAAAGAGGCTACTGCAGGCCTTAAGAATGTTATGCCCTATGTGGATAACAAGAACAAATGGTCTAATGCTAGACCAAACAAAAGAAACTATGTGAAGCAAGGCCCTTCCATCCATGACAGGTTAGGGAAGAGGCAAACATATGTTCCTTCCAATAGGATCCCAATCAATCAATGGTCATCTGGCTAACATCAAGCCTTCTAGAAAAGGAAGATGGAGATTGGGAGTTCAAGTCATTCTGCTTCGAGCAACAATGCTGAAGCCAAGAGGTTCTCTTATAATAACAATTATAAGGGAAAGAACACAATGGCGTAGGTATCAACGCCAAAAGAAGGTAGAAAGGGAGATGGCCCTAGCCGGGGGCAAATCTCACCCAATTGCCCAAACTGGGGGCAATTCTAACAAAGTTGCCCATGCTGGGGGCAACACTAATAAAGTTATCAATGTTGGGGATAACAAAAACAAAGTTGCCCATGCTGGGGGCAACAAAACCAATCCTGGGAACAATAAGCAAGTTCCCAATAAGGGTGAAAAAGCCTTAATTGCTGATCAAGGCTCTTCCTCGAAGAGGCCTGTTAAAGAAAGAATATCACTTCCTGATGATAATATGGAAGATGATATAGTAGATGAGGATCTACTCGAATCTGGATCTGAACCAGATTTTGATGTATTGGTCAATGTGGTATCTATATTGCCACGTGAATACGACCTTAGGTCAACCTCTGATCCTGAAGAGGAATTTGAAGAGCCTGACCTAAATGATTACACCCCTGTGTGTTTCTATGTAATGAATAATGGATGCATAGAACAATAGAAGGCCTCATTCGAATAGCCTCACGAGGGAATGAGGAACCACCTGAAGCCTTTATACATCAAGGCTAAAGTTGGTGGTGTGGGTGTGAATAAAGTCTTAGTGGATGGGGGTGCTGCAGTTAATCTAATGCCCCATTTCATGCTAAGGAAGTTGGGAATGTATGATACTGATATGCATTCTCACAATATTGTTCTCTCTAATTATGAGGGAAAAAGTGGCAAGTTTATGGGTGCCATTCAAATGGATGTTGCTGTAGGCAGCACCATTAGGCCAACTTTATTCATAGTTGTGCCATCAAAAGCTAGTTTCAACTTGCTTCTAGGAAGGGAGTGGATTCATGGAGTGGGTGTTGTACCCTCCACCCTTCACCAAAGGTTAATACTTTGGAGGGAAGATAAAATAGTTGAAAATATTGAAGCTGATCAAAGTTTTTATATGTGTGAGGTCGATCACATTACTAAGAAAACTTTTGATAAAAACTTAGCTTCAACTCCTCCTTGTAGGGAGAGAGATAGTGGCTTTCGAGGAGCCACAAGTAATAATGTGTATCATTCCATAAAACTCCATCCAACACATGGATTCTGTTGGGAAAGGGAAGTAGTTGAAGATTTCCCTCCTGAAGATGGAGTAATCCCACCATCTGGTTGGGATGATGATGAAGAGTCAAGCGATGCCTGAGCCCTCTGCATGGGCCAAGATAACGGCATATGTTGCCGAAAGAAAGCTTGAAACGGCCTTAGAGGCTGCACTCGAACAGAATATGGTTGAAGAAACCATTGATGAAAATAATGGCAAACTGTTGCCAATTGAGCAAAGATTGGATTGCATCTACGATGATGAACCCTTAGGATTTGAAAAAGACCCCTTGGGTTCGAATCAAAAGATGCAAGCCCAAGACCCTTTGCAAGAAATTGATATTGGAGATGGCCCCATAAAATGGCCAACATATATAAGTGCCAATATTGATTTCAAGTTAAAGCAGAAACTGATTAATCTACTCAAGGAATTTAAAGATTGTTTTGCCTGGGACTATAATGAAATGCCAGGATTGAGTAGAGAATTGGTAGAACATAGACTACCACTCAAGCCAGGAAAAAAGCCAATCAAGCAGTTACCAAGGAGATTCAACCCAGAGATCTTGTCAAAGATCAAAAGTGAGATTAAAAGATTGCTAAGGAGCAAATTCATTCGAACTACAAGGTATGTTGAATGGCTAGCAAATATTGTGCCTGTTATTAAGAAAAATGGTAGTCTTAGGGTATGCATAGACTTTAGAGATTTAAATAATGCAACACCTAAGGATGAATATCCAATGCCAGTGGCAGAAATGCTAGTTGATTCAGCAGTAGGGTTCGAGTACCTGAGCATGCTTGATGGTTATTCTGGTTATAACCAAATTTTCATTGCTGAAGAAGATGTAGCAAAAACAGCATTTAGATGCCTTGGGGCATTAGGGACTTATGAATGGGTTGTTATGCCATTTGGTCTAAAAAATGCTGGTGCCACATATCAAAGAGCAATGAATTTAATTTTTCATGACTTTATTGATGCCTTTATGCAAGTATATATTGATGACATTGTTTTGAAATCCTCTTCTAGTGATGATCATTTGAGTCATCTTAGAAAATCATTCGAAAGGATGAGAAAATGTGGATTAAAAATGAATCCACTAAAATGTGCTTTTGGTGTACATGCAGGGGATTTCCTTGGTTTTGTGGTGCATAAAAAAGACATTGAAATCAATCAAAATAAATCGAAGGTTATCATGGAAACTCATCCTCCGAAGACAAAGAAACAACTTCAATCCCTATTGGGAAAGATCAACTTTTTGAGAAGGTTCATTTCGAATCTAAGTGGGAAGGCTCATCCTTTTTCTCCACTACTTAGAAAGCAAAAAGGGGATTAATTTCATTGGGGGCAAGATCAACAAAAAGCGTTTGAGGACATCAAAACTTACTTGGCTAATCCACCAACGCTAATGCCTCATATTCGAAACAAGGCAATGAAGTTGTATATTTCAGCATCTGATTCAACTATTGGTAGCATGCTTGCCCAAGAAAATGAAGATGGTGTAGAAAAAGCCATTTATTATTTAAGTAGAGTATTAAATGATGCTGAAACTAGATATAGTGCTATAGAAAAGTTTTGTTTATGTTTATATTTCTCTTGTATCAAACTTAAGCATTATATAAAGCCTATTGAAGTTTATGTCTATTCTCATTTCGATGTCATTAAACATATGCTTTTGAAACCAATTTTACATAGTAGAATTGGAAAATGGGCTTTGGCTCTAACTGAATACTCACTAACATATAAACCTTTAAGAGATAAAAAAGGTCAAATAGTGGTAGATTTTCTTGTTGATCATTCAGTGATTGAAATGCCACTAAGTTATGTGGAAACACAGCCTTGGATTTTGTATTTCGATGGTTCCAAACATAAGCATGGAACTGGAATTGGGATTTTAATAATATCTCCAATACAAATTCCAACTAAGTTTGAATATAAAATCAATGGTTTTTGTTCCAATAATGAGGCAGAATATGAAGCCTTAATTGCAGGTCTTGCACTATTAATAGACTTGGGGGCAAAAAACATTGTCATTCGAGGTGATTCAGAATTGGTGATCAAGCAATTGACAAAAGAATACAAATGTATTAAAGAACATTTGGCTAAGTATTTTGTGATTGCTAGTACCTTACTGGATCGATTCGAGTCTGTAGAATTTGAACATATTCCTAGACTACAAAATCAAGAAGCTAATGACTTGGCTCAAATAGCTTCAGGTTACAAAGTTTCTCCAGAAAACTTGAATAAATTGATTGAGATTAAAGAAAAATTGGTTTTTCATGAACCATTAGCTTCAGAATTATCAATGGCAAAACATGTGGGGTCAGAATCATCACAAAGTGCTGATAGTTACTCGGATAAAGAAGAGTATGAATGTGCTGACATTTTTACCATTGATAACTTGGTAGATGGTGATTGGAGAAAACCAATAGTAGAATATTTACAAAACCCTGTTGGTCAAGTGGATAGAAAAATCAAATACAGGGCCTTAAGCTATGTAATTATTGGAAATGAGTTGTTTAAAAAGACAACTGAAGGCGTTTTACTAAAATGTCTTAGTGAATCTGAAACCTTTATTTCAATTTCTGATGTACATAGTGGAGTTTGTGGTGCTCACCAAGCAGGCCACAAAATGAAATGGTTATTGTTTAGACAAGGCTTATATTGGTCTTCTATGTTAAAAAATTGCATAGAATTTGCTAAAGGTTGTCAAGAATGCCAAATACATGCAGGAATTCAACATGTCCCTGCAAGTGAATTACATTCTATAATAAAACCATGGCCATTTCGAGGATGGGCTTTGGATTTAATTGGTGAAATTAAACCTGCTTCATCAAAAAACCAGCATTACATTCTAGTTGGTATTGATTACTTTACTAAATGGATTGAAGCAATACCATTACCTAATGTAGATCAAGAAGCAGTAATTAATTTTATTCAAAATTATATTATTTATAGATATGGTATTCCAGAAACAATTACCACTGATCAAGGTTCAGTTTTCACTGGTAGAAAAATGCAAGAGTTTGCCAATGAAACTGGATTTAAGTTGCTTACTTCAACACCATATTATGCTCAAGCAAATGGTCAAGTTGAAGCAGCAAATAAAATTCTCATTAATTTGATCAAGAAACACATTGCTCAAAAGCCAAGAAATTGGCATAAAACTTTAGATCAAGTTTTATGGGCATGTAGAAATTCTCCTAGAGAATCAACTAATACTACACCATTTCGATTAACATATGGCCATGATGCTGTTTTGCCTGTTGAAATTAACATGCAATCATTTTGAATACAGAGGCAGATGGAGATACCACATGACCAATATTGGGAAATGATGTTGGATGAATTGGTTGATTTAGATGAAGAAAGGTTACAAGCTTTAGAATACATAACTAGGCAAAAAAATAGAGTTGCCAAAGCTTACAATAAAAAGGTTAAGTCAAAAGCCTTTAACTTAGGAGATTTTGTTTGGAAAGTTATCTTGCCTATGGATAAAAAAGATAGAGTTTTAGGCAAATGGTCACCTCATTGGGAAGGTCCATTTAAAATTGTTCAAGTTTTTTCAAATGGTGCTTATGAAATTGAGGAGCTAAGTCCTGAAAAACATGTGTTGGGAATAAATGGTAAATATTTGAAAAAATATAAACTAGCTTTGCTCGAATTGAATGTAAGCGCAGAATAAAAACTTAGAACAAATAAAAGAAATGGCAAATAAGATGGAATAAGTTTTCCACAAAAGGGCTTTGTCAAAGTTACAACCATAATTCCAAAAAGAAAATTGTTCTAGACATAAAATAAATTACAAAGCAGCCGCCACTTCTTGATACAAGGCTTTGAGGGATATTTTTTCAGTGCTAAGTGTTTGTTGGTCATCCTCGAGCCTCTGAATTTCTTCTGCAATGGCGACTGAAGTGTCAAAAGCTCTAAGTCCTTCTCTACTTTTGGCATTAATCTCAGCTTGGAAAGGTTGATTAATTTCAGCTTCGAGGGCCTGTTGAGTTCTGCGTTCGTCAGATATTTTGAGCTGGTAATCCTCAATCTGTCTTTGAAGATCAGCTATGTTGGCTTCCCAAGCAGCAATGTTATTTTTACAAGTTATAAGTCTTGGCATCTGAACCACAGCGGCTTCTCTTCGAATTCTGGCCACTTCGAGTTGTGCCTCTTGAGCTTTGGCCAGCAAGCCTGCCTGTGTGTGCTTTTGAGCATTCAACCTGGCATCAAGCTCTCTTTCCTTTTGCACTACCTTGGCGTATTGATCAATCACGCCTTCAAGCTGGATTACTTTGCAGAATGTGAGAGGATCAGTGAGAGGATTGCGTAACTTGGATAAAAATCCTAAGTATTCGAAGGCCTTTGTAGGATTTTCCTCGAGTGCAACCAGTACATTTTGCAAGCCATACTCAGTTTTTAACTTTAGAAGTAAGGAATCTTGCTTGACATTGGCATTAATTTCTGCACTGGAAGGATAGGAAACCCCATCAGTTTTTTCACTCGAGGACTGGGATTGTGATCTTGATTGGAGGAGGAGATCAAGTGATGCTGCTGGGTTAGTCTTTTGCATATCCAGGAAAGTTTCTTCTAGAACCCCAAGGCTTGTAGAAAGCTTTGAAGTAGAAGAAACTGATAAAATTTCTGGACCACTAGCTTGAGCCTCCCTAATAATTGTGTCATCCTCATCTCCATCAACATCCTCTCCTTCCTCAATGGATTCTTCTTCCTCTTCTCCTCCATCTTCAGAATCACTCGAACCTACACTTGGAGTAGGAGTTGGCAATTGAGTCTGAACTGGCATTTTATAGCCACCAAGATACTCATCACCATTCCACCCCCAAGTGTGTGGAATTTCTTCTTCTACTGCTTGGTGTATTTGATTTGGATCCACAAAGATGGGACCAGCAGCATTTCGAGTGGTAGCATCTGGAGAAGATGACTTTGCCTGAAAACATAAGTTGAAATGGCAATAAGTTAAAGTTGCTACATGAAGAAATATGTTTCAATACTAAATGTAGGAAACAAAATTAGGCTAAGTAAAATTACTTTGCCATATTTTGCCTATATGAATTTTTCCACAGGAGTAGGGCTATTAGTTTTCTCTTTCACATGTTCACCTTGAACAATATCATGCTAAAAGAAACAAATTGAGTGAAATCAGAAATTGACAGTTGGTTGTTCGAATTAAGTTAAAAAACCATTCGAGTGGTACATACCCTATTTGTTTCAGATTCATGAGTTTCTTTGTCACCACAGAGAGCTTCAGCATTTCTCCCATCAGCGTGCTCCTCATAGACAGGGATATTTTCCTGGGCAGCAATGTTTTGCAACACTAGAGATGGAGACTTGTTGAACATTTCATCATTTGTCTCTTTGGTGGGACTTAGAGGCTTGTTTTGGCTCATAGTTTCTTCTAAAATATTCTTAGCCTGGCAGAAATGAATTAAGTTAGAAAAATAGGCTATATATGATTCTCATTCGAATATAATATGAGCCAACATTATGGCATACCTGAATATTTTCAGAAGTTTCTTCAATCCTTCCAAGAAGAGGATTATTATCATGTTTTTCTGGGATAGGAATTTCTTGCTGAAAACAAAAGAGTCAAAATTGGTTAAGTATAGAATTTATTCGAATAGGATAATTCGAACCAATAAAATACATACCTCATGTGCAGTAGTTTGAACAATTGGCTCTGTTTGAAATGGGGAATTTCCCCCAACATCTGCATCTTGTGCTTCAGGCTGGGTAAAATCAGAATCCATGTGTGTTGTACCAATGGAAGGATCTGATTTGGAGGATCTAGAAGATTTGTCTTTGTGCTTTTTGTGCTTCTTTTTCTTCTTATCCTCACCCTTCACTGTTTGTTCGAGATGCTGAGGATCTTCACTAGCCAGCGTTGTGTTCGAGGAGCTAACTTTCTTTTTCTCCATGTCCTTCTTGTGCTTCTTGGATTTAGGGAGATTGGGGTCTGCAGCAGGTTGATCAGTTGTCCTCTCACCACTCTCAGTTGTGGTGGTTGTCTTGTGTTTTCTTTTTAAAGGTCTCTCTGGTTCGTCTTCCTATAGAATCACAGATTGTGAGAAAAGAACATAGATAAAAGTTAGTTAAAAATGTTTAACAAGTATTCGAGTAACTAACTTCATCCTCTAACACCACAATGCGTGGGAGTTTAGGTTCCCTTGGAGGTTTTACAAATGTATGTTTTTCTCTTCGAATCTAATAAAAGTTCAAAGAAAAAACATAAAAAGGAGTTCGTGTGAAACATTCCAAAGCCAGAAGATTAATATGGACGCATACCTTGTCATTGTTTGTCTTGGTCCTTTCTTCATGTCTTCTTCTGTCTTCATCATCTTCCAAATGAATACCTCCAGTGCTCTTTGGCTTTACTCGAGCAGTTGGTTTACTAGATTCATCCACTACATTTTTTCCTAAGTATTGGAAAAATTATGTTAAACATTTGTTTTCAAGTAAAAAAGAAGATAAAGGATTAATGCTTCAATACTTACCTTTATTTTTGAGCTGGGCTTGCAAATCTTCAAACTGTTCGAGGAGAAAGCCACCTTCAAGTCTGGCAATGGTAGTGGTGATGTTGTTGGCCAAGTTTACAGTATAATGTTGTGTCCACCAATCATAATACTTTTCAGTACAGTAGAAAGAAAAGTTGAATTCGATGGGGTTAACATTATATGCGAACTTAGCAGAGACCCTTAGGTATTTGGCAAACATGTCCTTGGAAACTTCTGAGCCATCCACCATGTGTTTCTCTCTTTTGAATAGGAATTTGGGAATGGTTTGGGATAATCCAAACTGCCTAGAAACTAAGTTTGGTTGGTAGCCAACCAAAACATAGTGGTTCGATTTGCTACCAATTCTGCAAGAGAGAATGGTAGGATGCAGATAGTTTTGCCAGAGTTCATTCATTTCGTCAGCATTGTCAGGATTCAAGGCAGGGAGCTCATCCTGCAGCCAGGCAGGTCCTACCAATCTTGTTACAAATGGAGCGTGACGTGGTTGAAAATGGGAGAAGTGTAAGAAAATCTTCATGTACTTGATGAAGAGTTCCTAAGGATCAGTTTCATTCGAGTTGGGGGCTAATACAGCCAATCTGACACCTTCGATCGAACGCTGATTTACCATTGTTTGAAACTGAGGAGGGACTGTTAATCCCATCTCTCGAGTAAAAGTGGCGTTAAGCCAAAGTTGAAGTAACCATAAGGGGCCTGATACTGGAAAGGGTGCTCCATTTTGTGTTTTCTTTAAATTATCACAAAATTCCCCCATAGATTCATATAGTACACCTAGCAATAAGCGTCCAAGTGCAATGGGAGCACCTTCATGAATTTGGATTGCTAAAGGAATGTACATTTGGGCTACCTGCAATGACTTCGAGCAGAAGACAAAGTGTGATAGCCAAAGAGTAAGGAAGGCCACATGCTCTTCAGCAGAGACTTCACCCTCATCATGATGTTCCTGAATAAACTTGTAGAAAGTTTTTTCTTTGAGAGTGAAGTAATCGTTCTTGCTGGACTTCGAGGGATCGAACATCTCCACAGTTGGTCTTAGACCAGTAATAGCAGCTACATCCAGCAATGTGGGAGTCATCATTCCACAAGGAAAATGGAATGTGTGAGTACTTCTCTCATAAAACATGAGTGCAGCTGTGAGCATCTCTTGTTTATAAGGAAGACCATATCTGGACAGTTGAATTATGTCAAAAATTCCTAAGTTTGTCCAGTATGATCCCCACGTTTTCTCGATTCGATCTAACCACTTAACATAAGTTGGATTTTCACAATGTGGTGCAGATCTCCACATATTATGAGGCTTTCGAATGAAGGTGAAATTGAATGGATCAGTGAGAAAGAGTTTAGGTTCACAGGTCTTTTTAATAGGGAAAAATTCACTTACTTGAGATAGTTGAGTTGCCTCTTCTGGAAAAGGGCCTCCAAATGCAAACACATCAAAACCAACAGAGAAAGGGATGACCAGTTCGTCTTCCCAGCATGATTGTTCTTCTCCCATTCCATGTGGTTCTGGAACTACTTCAATATGGTGAGGTTTTAAAATAGTTTGACTCCATTTTCCAACAAAAGAAACTTGTGCTTGTTCTTGATTTTCAGCCATTGAAACGTTTTCAAAGAACGAACAGTTTTGGAAATGTTGATTTTTGGATTGATTCGTTTACAGATCTGATAGTTTGAATAGATCTAAAATTTGCTCAATAATATCAAATACTAGTTCAGTGTTGTGATTAGCAAAGCAGATTGTAAAATGGTTAGGAAGATTTGGAGAACGAAAATGAGAAAGGCAGGTTGGAATGGAGAAGAGGAAGAGTGAGCTGAGTAAGTTTGCAGAAAAAATGAGCAAAATATGACCTAATCCTATTTATAGGGTTTGTTTTGCTGAATAAAAATAAATGAAAAAGAAATTCGCAATTTCTTTCAACTTCCACAGTTGCCACGTGTGCCATGATAGTTGTGAAAGTGCAAACGTGACAGAAGTGGGAAACTGCGTTGACGGTTATGTTCATGATTACTGTCATGTGCAATTAATGTGGAATATTAAAAAAAAAAAACGCCAAATTTCTTCTTTCATTCGAATTCAATTCGAAATTGGCATTTTTTGGGGGCAATTTGTTAGCCCATATTTTGGTTAAGTCAAAGTATGCCCTAATTATTCTTTGAATATAATTACTAGAGCCTTTTAACTGTGGAAATTAATGTTTCCGAGTCATTAAATGATAAAATAAAGGTTAAAAGTAATATATTTAATATAAATAATATTCTCATTAGGGAATATTCAAGAATTTCAGAAGATGGAAAATATTCACAAGTCTAGAAGATAAGTCAAGATGTGGTTCGAGTTGTTCACCATTCGAATAGCTGCTAAGGATCATTCGAACTCGAATGCTGTTTAGGACTTAATACATTTTTCAATATTTCTGAAGGTTCAAAATTCAAACCATTGCAATGTTTCATTCAAAAGTGGCAACTTGTGGCATTTTGGAATGAAGATCAGATGGCAAGACACTTGTCAAATGGATGTTATTTAGTCGTTATTAGATAGTTGTAGAATTTATCTATAAATACTAGTTCATTTGATGTAATTTCTATCACAAATTCACATACTTAAAATCCTTACAAATTCTGAGTACCCAAGCGTTCGAGCGAAAGGAATACAAGAGGAAACAATGTATGATCTTGTGATCACTTTCTTTTAATTCAATGCAATTTATGTTTTTATGCAATTTACTTACTTTTCATTTACATTTTATGCATTTTAATTCATTGAAGCATTTACTTTTTCTTGTCAAAACGTACTCATTTTGAGTATTTTTACATTTCTTGTCAATCAAGTCATTTATTTTCATTCACTTTACTTGTTTCAAACAAACTTGTTCATTTGCGTTAATGAACATTGTCATTTTCAAACTTAAACAATGAATGCACAAAACATGTTCCGAGATTCTCTAGTTGGTCTCTCAAGCATTGCAAACTAGCGGTTGTTTACCAAAAAACAGTGTAAACAAGAGGGTAATGACGTTGACCTACCTTAGCATAAAGATGTTCCTTCGAAGGTCTCGTTGTTCGCTTGGCATTTTTTAAATAATAGACTCCCTATGGGAGATAATCTTCTTTGTAGCGGCATTGTCACATCGGGTCCTCATTTGTGTAGCTTAATTAGATGTACTTCAGCTGAATCTTTATCTCACATTTTATGTATCTGTGGCTTCTCTCAAAAGGTGTAGAGTGGGATACTTCTTTGGTTAGGTATTCAAGGTGCTTTGAATTCAGAGGTAGCTGCGCATGCTCAACATTTTATCGGTCTTTAGTTCCATTTGATGCAACCAAAATATATTTTTCATGCTTTGTGGTTAGCGGCTATTTGGTGGATTTGGAAAAGTTGTAATGAGGGTCTTCTTCAAAACAAAGTGTATGAAACGCATCAGGTGTTACATGAGATTAAAATTCAGATTTGATGGTGGCTTAAGGCGAGTGGCAAAGATATTGTTGCTAAGTTTAACTTGTGGTATACCAATCCCTTAGCTTGTTTAGAATGGAAGGGTGAATAGCTGTGTTCGTGTGTTAGTGTTTTCTTTTTTTTGGTTTTGATCTTTTTTTGCAGACTTTTTGAAAGTGTGTAATTTGTACGCTGTTTTCAGGCCCTAGATAGAGTACTCCTTGTGCTAAACTAGTGTGCTAATATATTTCATATTCTTTTGTTGATTCAAAAAAACTCAATAAGTATAATAAGATCTAATGGTTCTCTTTTTGACAAAAAATTAAATGGTTAAAATTAAAACAATTAATGAGTTTTACACATATAATGGTGATCCACTTTATAATTTTGAAGTTAAAAATTGACGAAAGATGACAATTTAACTGACGCTGCTAAGAAACCAAAACAATAATTAAACATATGTTAATTATGATTTTTTCCTTCACAACCCAATAAATCTTGGTTACTATGACCAAACTGCCCTTAAACTAGATTTTTTTTTATAAACCCTTAAACTAGATTAGTGACTTAGTAAACTAAGTTGTAAACTCAATTTTATGTGTTATATAAACTAAGATTAAGTATGTCTGAATTCACACAATTATGATATCATTATTAAACTTTAGTGAAATTTGAGTGTAAACTATGGTTTTTTTTGGATATGGCTAAAAAAATAAAAAAAATTATACCTGAATAACTTCGACAATGGTTTTAATGACAGGAGCTACACAACGTTCGGTGTAATATTTGTTATCGACAATGCAATCGATAAGGGAACCGCCTTCACAAAG
The DNA here is from genome assembly GCA_951804385.1 of Trifolium dubium. NCBI lineage: Eukaryota > Viridiplantae > Streptophyta > Magnoliopsida > Fabales > Fabaceae > Trifolium > Trifolium dubium. The sequence continues at coordinate 11,067,346 of OX638070.1, read as the reverse complement.
TTCCTTTACAAGATACACATAATCATCGTCTTCATAAGTATACTTCAACGAAACAATGTTGGGGTGTTTAGGTAAATGCTTCATGATTTCAACTTCTCTTCTCAAATTTTCAATATTACTTGCTGTTCTAAGCTTATTCTTCGAAATCGATTTGCAAGCTAGTTCTTCATTTGTTTCTCTATCTTTGCATAAATAAGTTATTCCGAATTCTCCTCTCCTTAATTCCCTCACTAACTCGTATCGTAGCCAAATCTTTCGGCCCGTGGGCTCTTGTAACACCACTGTTTTAAATGTCAGTGTTTTGGGTTTTTCCTTTTGTTTCTTGAACACACTGCATAGATTTGCACAGCAATATTCCATCAATGAGAGATTCTGTGATGGTTTCAATGTCTAACAAAATCAAGATTATTGGATAATGAGTTGATAAAAAGAAAGAGAATTATGTGAAATTGTGATGGAGGTGAAAGAGTGATGATTTAAGAGGTGAAAGAGTGATAGGAAAGAATAAGGCGATGATTACTAGACATGATGTCCATATATTATATCGATTCCTTCCTTTGGTCTCATTCACTTTGAAAACATCAACATGAGCTACTTGCTTATGACATCAAAGTTGTCTTAGACAAGATTTTTTAAGGCATTAGGGCTCTCTTTGACAAATAAAATAGCATAGATTATAAGTTAGATTATAGCGGATGATATAATTTTATTGATATTTTTACACTCCAAGAGAATGAATCCAACTAACAATCTAAGATTTGTAGTAACAATCAATCGAGAGTTTACTACATTTGTTAAGAAGTGTTTTCTTTTGCATTTTGTGCGTTATTGTGTGAACCGTATATTTTCTGCGGTATATTAATTTTTTAAGCTGAATATATACCACAAAAAGCTATGACATATATGTTCGGTCTTTCATGAGGGACAATATGATGATCATCCATATTGAGCCAATAATATATATAAACAAATGAATTAAACACAACATTTTTATCTAAAACTTTGTATTACTTTTATACACCGTTTTTTTAGAAAGTGCTGGACTTCCATTTTTTCAAGATTATTTTTCTAATTAACCATAGACTTAGGTCCATTTAATTGAAAGGAATAAAATTGAAAATGAAGGAAAACTTAGAAATCAATTCTAAAGAACTTACACTAAAAGCAATATAACATGCAAATTTCTCATAGTGAACCAAAACAATAAGAAACCAGCGTTGCATGATCAATGACATGACAATTGGGTGAACTAACTTTTGAGCATGACAACAATATAGACAATAGGAACTAACAATTTTTTTTTTAAAAAAGTATTATTTTATCCAATCAAATAAAAATCAATAGTTGTATATTTAAAAATAAATAAATATGTGGGGTCAAGTTTTTTTTGGTCAAGTTTTGATTCTTTATAAACAAGTAAAAATTACATAAATCAACTATGAATGTTTTAAATCCTATAAATCATTTTGAGCCCACAAAAAATAATGTAGTTCATCTATTTAATTTACTCCCACTAAAGATGCTGTAAGGTTTAGTCTAAGTTCATTCATCTATTTCTTTATTTTCCTTCATTTTCACTTTCTTTCCTATCAAGCAAAGATAAAGTTAAGTCGCTCAAACTTCTCACAACAATAAGAAAATTTCTAGTCACACCCTAAAAAAACATAGTTTCATTCAAATTTCTCTAAAATTTATGATAATGTCATAATTGTCCTTCTTTATATATAAGTATTTTAAACGTTTTTCACTCTATCTCTACATCTCTTCTTCCATGGTTGTTTCTTACTAACCATATAATCCTATGAAAGCTTAAAAATTAAATTTGAAGATCTTCAATTAAGTTTTTGTTTGCACAATGTATACAATTCTTCTTTGTTGTTTAATACAATTTTCAATGTTAGTGAGTTCTGATACTTACATAAACCGAAGACACGTTAGAGTAAACTGAAGCTTACGCTTACTTATTTAAACATACTAAACTGAAAACAAGTAAGGTTTATGTAAACTAAGTTCACACTTACCTCATTTAAGCAAATTGAATTCAGACACACCTAATATTACACTTGACTAATATCACACTTATTAAGAAATGTTAGTAATGTAATTATTGTGTCTAATTTTTGTGTAAATTTTAACTAATTATCCTTTGTTTGTATGTGTAAAAATTTGACTTTTTTTTATTCTAATGCAAATTAATAGTAATAATTAAGGATATGTATTAAAAAAATAACTAGATTTTTCTTAGAATATTTTAGAACTAGATTTTTTTTGAAAGGGTACTCGATGTAACATAGGGAGGGAGTACTCCCTCCGTTCCATTATATAAGCACTCTTTCAAAAAAAGTCTAGTTTCAAAATATAAATTCCTTTACAAATTACTATGTGCAATCATTACTTTTTTCCTTACACATACCCCTAATTATTACACTAACTTGCATTGAAATGTGAAAAATCAAATTAAATACATATAGTCATATACAAACAAAGGACAATTTAATAAAATTTACATACAAACTAGACATAATAATTACACTATCAACATTTCTTAATAAACTTAATTTTAGTCAGATGGGATGGGAGGGAAGAAGTAATATCTAAGAGCATCATCATCATATACGGATTTGTAGTAACACACTATCACTTGTCCAAATAGCGATAGTATCTGTCAACACCACAGTCAGTCAAACAAAATGGGGAATTCTTCCACGTCGATCTTCCTCTTCAATCTTCTCTTCCTTTTCTTCTTCTTCTTCACATCAACTTCTTCTACCGTCGATCTCCGCCTGAATCTCGAAGCTAAGAAGCTCGTGAGAGACCTTAATTTGTTCCCGGACGTCAACATCAACATCGCTGCTGCTTCCGCAAATTCTTCTTCAGATCCCCGTGGCAAGATAGTTGAGAACCGCCTCAGGTTCCCTAACCTTGTCAAATTCAGCGACGATGATGATGATACTTCCGTTGAGGATCTTGGTCACTATGCTGGCTATTACCCCATTCAACATTCCCATGCCGCAAGGTTCCTTTCTTCTCGCTTTTCACTTTTGATTGTATAGTATAGTATAGTATAGTATAGTATAGTATAGTCCATAAATTCATAATCATCTTCTAGATTAAGTAAATTATTTATTCTTGTAACCACTCAAGTGCTTAAAGAGTTTCATCAAAACGGATTTTGGAAGAAACCAAGTGCTTAAAGAGTTTATACACAGATAACAATTTTGAAAAAAATAATATAATTCATGTAATTTTAAGTGTTGGGTTATGACGGACATGCCTAATCTGAGGAGAGTATGTGTTTTGCGGTCAAATTTGAACTTGGGGTCCTTCCCCTTGGAATAGAAGGTTAATACCAAAAAATTATAAATATATAATTGATTGATTATATAATTGGGGGGATGCATGGGTAGCTCAACTAGTTCAAGTCCTGACAAAGGAGAAAATTAATATTGTAATATATTAACAACTAACATTGCTATAAAAAAAAAAGACATGTATAATTTATTTAAAATGATTTGAATGGACAACTTTTGGAAAAAAGTGGAAAATAAAATGAGAAATGTTAAATAATTCAATTTGAAAGTAGAAGCATTTGATATTTGAGAAGAAAAAAGTAATTAACTTGAAATGGAAAATGTAGTTAGTTAATAATTTGATAGTTTTTTCTAAAATTACATAAAAGATGCTAAACAATGCTGAAATTACATGTATGATAACTTATAAGAGATGTTCTCACTCTCTATGCTACCGGCTTTTGAAAAGCGACCTGACCTGTTTCCATTTCTAGTGGAGGATTAATTTTTTTCGTCATATTTGTATATACAACATCTGCAATTATTTTGTGACTCCTTTTCCTTTTATGAAAATTCTTTCCATAAAAATTAACATTTCCCTACTATAAAAGTATGTTGTATGATTATATAAACTTTGTAAATTATAATTATTTTTCTATTTCATAATGTGTGTGTGCATTTAAAATTGCATTGTGTGAAATATTATGTATTATAGTTTCTTACACCACAATTTGTTTGTGGATTGTAAAATTGGATTGTTACTTATTAGCATATTTTTATCATTTTTTCCTTACATTTGGTTACTGTGGCAGGATGTTCTACTTTTTCTTTGAATCACGCAACCACAAGGAAGCTCCTGTTGTGATTTGGTTGACTGGAGGACCTGGGTGTAGCAGTGAATTGGCTTTGTTTTACGAAAATGGCCCTTTCAAAATTAATGACAACTTGTCTCTTGAGTGGAATGAGTATGGTTGGGATAAGGTAACCTAATTTCACTTTTTTCTATTTTTACTTTAATCTGCTACGAATTATTGTGGTTGAGTATTTGGGGTGTTCTAATGTTCCTTTCTGTTAGTTGGTGCATAGTATATTTTAAGTGACTACCAAATATCATATCGCACTTTTTCTGAGTACATACTACAAGTTGCTTTTTGTACTAATAAGTAACTATCAGTGTGAAGCACGGCACTCCATTTTAGGGAGAGTACTCGTACCGGGTACGCACCGGTTTGCGTATCTAATGAAGTTTAGGATTCTAAACTGAATTTTTTATACATAGCTTCAGCACAGTTTGCTGTTGCTTTAATTTAAGATTTGTGTAATTTTGATCACAAATTTGAGATTTAATTTCCACATCAACTTGGATGGTTAAGAAAGTTCAAGTACATGGTTAATTATGTTCAGTAGATGGTTAATGAATATAACAAGATGCCACAACTCATTTATCATCAACTGAATACTGACAATGACTTTGAACGCCATTAACCGTAATTTTCAAGTGTATATTTGAACAGAAATTGTGGTTAATGAATATCTTGTATATTTGAACACAATTTAGATGGTTAATTATCGACATATGTATATATATTTGAACACCTAAAAATTGTGGTTAATAACATTCAAAATAGTTAATTGTTTTTAGTGAATGGTTAATGAGCTATGACGCCCTTATATATATATATATATATATATATATATATATATTCATTACCGTCCACTGAACCTAATTAATCATGTATTTGAACCGCGTTAAATATCAAAATTGATGTCGAAATTTGATGTTATATTTTGGTGTCAAAAATGTCATTTATCTTAATTTAATATATTCAGTGACTATCTATGCTGATACAATCATTTACCATATGCATAATTTCTATCGAAATGAAGTTTCGTTAGATAGGAAAGTAGAAAGTACAATAGAAATGACTAGGCTGTTTGATCTCTCTGCACATCAGTAACGGAAACAACTTTAAAATAAATATCAGTAAATATAGCAATGAAACCATATTAATGGATCACGCTAAAGCATTTCGATGGCAAAGAGATATACTTAAATATGTGTTTTCCACATGAACCAATTAGACAAACACATGCATAAACTGTACACTAGTACTAAATTCTGGGGCTTGCTTATTTTTACCAAGACATTTTGTATGGAATCATCAAAATATGCTCCAAGAGTAGCGTTGAACCTTCCTGCTCCCAGCTATCCTATTTAGATTGCTAGATAAATCAGCAGGTTTGAATAAAAGCAAAAGGGGTTGTAATCACAAGCTTGGGAATCATAGTATAAACATTGCTTTAGGTCTCTGAATGCAATATAATTTTTAAAGGTGGGATTGTGGGAACTAGATAGACTCCCTAACTAAGGAACGTTCTCATGATTAAATCCTTCCCCAACTTTATAACAATATCTAACAATGCAATTTATTTTGGATAATCCAAAAGATACCAGTGTCCGAAATGAGACAGATTCCTGTGAATTGACATTCATAGAATTACTTTTTGCCCTGTTGAAAATTTAGTCTCTAAGAGTAACTTAAACCTTTATGAAATGGTGCAGAAAGTGGATAACTGAATAGGAAGTGGGGCTGTTCAGGTAATAAGCAAGTTTATACTATTATATGAGAGATAATGATTTTAAAACATTGAAACTGATATTACCCATTGCTTGTTATCATAATGAATATTTATAAATTAATTATGTTAATAAGAAACAATGTAATCAGTAATCACTCATTTAAACATTATCAAGTTTCTTGTTGAACTCATTTGTATGTATGTTCGTTTTCTGCTGCCTTGTTAGGGCTCACAGTGGTGTCTCTTTGTCTTTAGTGACTAGTTTTGAAGGTTTTCTTTCTGTATAGTACTTACATGTAATTTTAGCTACCACCAGTTGTTTGACATGCTGCTTTTATAGGGTGAGAAATAAAAGTATACCGTGTTTCTTATATCCTTGATCATTTTTTTCTGTATTGTATATTTCCTCTGATAGTTATTTATGACAGTTAAATTTGTTTCCAATTTGGTAGGTGTCAAACCTTTTGTATGTCGATCAACCAACTGGAACTGGCTTTAGCTACAGTAGTGATTTGCGTGACATTCGTCATGATGAAAAGGGTGTTAGCAATGACCTGTATGACTTTTTGCAGGTACCTGTGTAATGTGTTTGCTCTTGAATCTGTATGTAAATAGTAGAATTAGAGTGCAATTCTGGATAGGGTGTTTTTCTATTTTCTTTATATTCAGTTGATCCACCCACACTTTTGCTTGCCTAATTCTACTTATAACTGAAGAGTGGTGGACAAAATTTCCTAGAGTGATCCCTTTCCATTTAAATTCCTTTTCTATGTAGAGTTTAGACAAAAGTAAATACAGTTGTTCTAATGTGTCAACATTGGATAGTTCGTCGGTGGGAAAACGTCACCACCAGATATTAGTCCATGCGTGGCCTTCATTAGATCATCATAACTCACACAAACTAAATAAAAAAGTGGCTATTGTTACAAATTTAAAGTAAAAAATAATGGGCTTCATATCTAAATGTGGGTTCAGGTTTTTTATTTATAATTTTATATCACAGTACAAAGTAGGGAGTGTAATAACATGCCAATTAATCATAAAAATGACTAAACCTTTTTTTTTAATCTTTTTCCTCCAGGCCTTCTTTGTTGAGCATCCTGAATATGCAAAGAATGATTTTTTTATTACTGGTGAATCATATGCTGGGCACTATATTCCTGCTTTGGCATCTCGTATCCATCAGGGAAACCAAGCTAATGAAGGAATTCATATAAATTTGAAGGTTCGTTCTGCTACATTTATGTGAAAGAGTTGAGTTTAAGAGCAAACTACCAGCATGCCTTATTTTTAATGGTTTGAACAGGGACTGGCCATTGGTAATGGGCTTACTAATCCTGCAATTCAGTATAAAGCTTACCCAGATTTTGCACTGGACGTGGGCTTAATTTCAAAGGTTACACATGACCTCCTTGGCAAAGTCTTGGTTCCAGCCTGTGAATTGGCAATAAAGCTATGCGGTAATTTACATTCGGCTTAAGTTTTTCCGTAGAATATTGTAAATCCACCTGTCACTGTGTTTCTGAGTTTCTGACTATGTGCCATAACACCCATGCTTTATAAATTTGAACTACATACATATATATCTGGCATATTATTTATCAGTATATAATTGCCTTATAACAAATCAAATGTGCCCCAAGTGTTTCCTGGTCATTCACATTGGAAGTAAATTGACAAGAATCACTGCCATGTTTGGAATTTTCTCCTGGTTGGCTTCTTGTACATTTCTATTAGTCTTTAATATTCGTTTTAATCCTTTCAGGCACCGATGGGAAGGCTTCTTGCCTGGCGGCAAATGTAGCCTGTAATCTCATATTCAATGACATCTTGTTACACGCCGGAGGTGTAAATGTGAGCAAACAAATTGTTCCTCTTCTGTGTGATTGACATCTCATTAGTACTTTTTTTGTGAGGTTTACGTAATAGCTTATTGAGAATGAGGCATATGCAGTTCAAGCAATTTATTTGGAAAAAGAAATGCTAAAATACCATATGCCTTGTGGAGAGTTCTAAAAAATGATTTTATCAAGATTTGGAATAGTTAAATTAATATGCAGTTATGCACTCCCAACACCTAGTATGCATGTGATGATGTGACAATTGATCATTTTCCAGACCCCCGTTTGTTTTGTTCACACCTCCTTTAACTCTTTCTTAGATGAGGATATTTTAATTATGAGTTTATTTTTATCAAAAGTAATTGAACTTGGTACCCTGGAGTTTACAACACTCACACACACTACACACCAACCACTTGTGCTAGACCGTGATGGTTTTTAAATAAGAGGTTTTATCACAAATGTTAAGACTGCTTTGATGTTTGCCCATATGATAGGTCCAAAGAAACCTTATTATTTATGGAAATTACAATCTTGAAACAATATATGGGTGTTTTCATAATTTTTACCAGTAGTTATATACATTTGTTGCAGTACTATGATATCAGAAAGAAGTGTGAGGGGAGTCTCTGCTATGATTTTTCAAACTTGGAGAAGTTCCTGAACCAAAAGTCAGTTCGGGATTCATTAGGGGTCGGCAAAATTCGCTTTGTTTCTTGTAGCACTGAAGTTTATGCAGCTATGTTGGTGGACTGGATGAGAAATCTTGAAGTTGGTATTCCTGCCCTTCTTGATGATGGAATCAATTTGCTTATTTATGCTGGGGAATATGATCTCATCTGCAACTGGCTTGGTAAGCATTTACACACGATATATTTAAAATTTGTTGAGAAGTTTAATATTTCATGTTAAAATCTTGAGTAATGAAGTGATGAACCTTTTGCTGGTGGTATGGTTTCAATGAGCAGGTAATTCAAGATGGGTTCATGCCATGAAATGGTCTGGTCAGAAAGAATTTGTAGCCTCCTCTGATGTTCCTTTTGTTGTTAATGGATCAGAAGCTGGATTATTGAAGACCTATGGTCCTCTGAGTTTCCTTAAGGTCTGTATCGCTTTCTCTCTCTGCACAAATACACATCTAGACATGTTCTTATGTAGAAAAACTGAAAACTACCTATATTAAATCGTATAAGTCATACTTTACGTGGAAAACAGGGTAAACTATAAATTGCCTTCTTTAACATTACTCTATCTGCAAAATACACCCTAACTTTTTTAATCCGCGCTAATAACAGGACTCACTATTCAGAAGTGCTAATTAAATTTACCCAATCATAACATTGCATCCAAATCATTAACGGTGATAAAAGTCGAAAGAATTACAAATGCTTTTTCTGTTCAAGACTTGGCCAGAATGTTAAAATTAAGAGTGACTCACACAATTGAATGTTTATATTGTGTGGAGATAAATTGCATACTTTACTGCGATGCTCAAATACAAACTTGGCTTTTCTTGTGGTACAATCACATTAAATGTTGTCCAGAAATAGACACTTCATTTATCCACCAAATCCTTTCTTGATTTGCTCATGGTAACTGGAAAATGTTTTATTTAGTTAAGTGCTATGTGTGTAACAAATACAGGTCCATGATGCGGGTCACATGGTTCCAATGGACCAGCCCAAGGCTGCATTAGAGATGTTGAAGAAGTGGACTCGAGGAACCCTTGCTGAACCAGAATCCATATCTGGTGAGGAAAAATTGGTTGCTGACATGTGAGCTCTTTTGTTGCTTGATTAGTCCAGCAAAAGGAAACAAAAACTAAATGTAATTGAAGTGGAAGTTTGTATAGCTAGTAGATAGTATGTAATGCATGTGATATCATCTCAACCTCATAATCTCTAAAGTGACAATTACCAATAACAGTATCATTTAAGAAAAGAATTATACTTAAGGATTTGCACATTTGGGGTCTGTTTGGCTTGCCTTATTTTAACATATTTACATACTGACATAAGTTTTGCAAAATTGTTTAGGAGAGCTTATGAAAATTGCTTATGACAATTTGCATAAAAAAAATTTCAATTTATTTTCACAAGTTCTCCAATATAGGTTATTAAATCAGCTCTTAACATATATAAAAACAATTAGTATGTATTTTATCTTTTCTATAAAAAATGAGAATTCAGCATTTTGTTGTGACTTTTTGAATTATGAATTATGGACCATAATTCAAAAGTAACAACAAAATGAGCTTAAGGATAAAATGTGAGTACGTCTTCAAAATCAATCTGATATGCTGACTGATATGATTTTGATGTATACACAATCGAACTGATATGCTGACTGATGTGATGGAATTAGATCATTTGGGCATGTTTGGTTCCACGTTTTTCATTGCAAACTCACATTTGAAGGACTTTTGTGACGTGATTCTAAAAGCTGCGAATCTTAGCTTCTATGTTAACCAATGTTTGGTTGTGCAACACATTGATCAAAAGCACTATTGGCTTTTCATGTTGATGTAGAAGCTAAGATTTGCTTCTTCTAGGACTCTTCAAAAGGGAAAGGCAACCCATGGATGAGAATGAAGAAAATATCAAAAAAGGGAAGTTTCACTTTCCACATTATTTTACTCATTGACAAATCAAAACCGTAAATAATAGCTTTGTTTGCAAAACATGATACAATACGTCAAGTTATTATCACCTAACAATACACCTCCGTCCCAAAATATAAGGTCCATTTTAACTATTGCATATTAGCCAATGTATAATTTTGATCAATAATATCTTTAATTGTACATTAGTAACAATTATTAAAATTTGATATCTTGAAAATACTCATCAAAACAAATCAAACAAGATCTTATATACTAATATTTACATCTATAAATTATAAAAAAAATACAGTCAAAAAAAAATAAATGAATAGTGTAATTTAGTCAAAATAGATCTTATATATTGAGACGGAGGTAGTAGTATACTCAATCTTTCCTTTGTTTCATTCATTGACAAACTGTAGTACAAAATGTAGATGTATTCCAAAAGTCATATAATGTTATTTCAATTTCACATGGCTAAAAATGTCATACCTATCTAAAGGTACATTACACAACAACAATATAAATATTTGGTTAAAAGTGCCAAATGATTAGTCATTGTAGCCATGAATATTTGAAATATTTACAGCAACACAAATTGATGACCTATCCAACCCTCCCATCCTGGATTTTTCTCAAATGATACCCTCAACAAACCAAAAGAGTGAAGGCAAATCATATAGACATCACTGCTATGTTGGCACCGAAAGGATGTGTATTGTTGCTTCTGTACAACAAACTGAGTTTAGCGGTCCCAACAATAGCTACCCAAATATGCACTCATCCTATATCCTATATCGCCCAAAAATTGGGAGGGTGCGGGGAGGAGGCGGGTGTCGTCTTCAAAGCATATAAGAAAAATAAGGTATAAAAGAATTATAAATGAAGGAAAAAGAAAAATGACGACGACTTCTTCCTATCATATTTGCCTTTGAAGGAGTAAAATTAGCCATTTTCTAAATTCATCTATTCTGGCTGTTCAAATTTAACGACCCCTCCTTCATCAGTTTAAGACTTAGACTGGTAAACCTCTCTCGCGAATATTGCCTTGATGCTTTTCTCCAATCTGTGCCGGCCTTCATCATTGCAGCAAATTCGTCATAACTTATTCTTCCATCCTACAGTTTAATGAAGAAAAAGATTAGCAAGTGGTTCCAAATATAGACAAATTAAACATCTACATATATACAAGCAATTTTGTTTTGAAGTTATAATCTTTAACAAGAATAATCCATATAGATCCATCCATCAGGAAATTTTCCATAAAACACCAATGGAAAGGAATTAAATGTAGGTGTTTCGAAGATGTAAAATGACCAAAAGTGAAATACACTGACCTTGTCTGTGTCCACATCATGCATAATTGCATAAATGACTTCGTCACTATTTGCGTCAACCTCATCAGCTAATGCATTACGTAACTCCTCAAGTTCAATATATCCAGATTGGTTTTTATCGAAAAATTCAAATGCTCTTTGGAGGTGTTCATCGTGGGATATCTTTCTCAGATGAATAGAAATGGCTACAAACTCTCCATAATCTAGGTATCCATCTTTGTCTACATCGCCCTGTAAAAACAGCTCACAAAGATTAGAAATTGAAGAGAGGCCTTTTAAAGGATATATAGTACCTTCATACACAACTTTCTACTAAAGAGGAAATCGAGTTCAGATAATTAAGAATGTCTGCTTGTGACATGATGCTCAAACATTACTACTAAGAAACATGTTTATGTTGACATACATGAACTAATACATTCGTAAATGGCCTGTTTGTATTGACTTATTTGAGGTTATCTGCGAACACAAGTACTAGTGACACTTTTTGAGAGAGTTTATAAACAATGCTTATGACATGTTCATAAAAATTGTTTTCAACTTATTTTCATAAGCTCTCCATAATAGTTTATAGCTTAATGGAAATATACTCACAGCTTCCATAAGTATTTGGACATCTCCATCAGGAATTTGGTGGCCTAGTTTCTGCAACCCCACTCGTAGTTCGTCAATGTTAATTTTGCCTTTATTTTCTGTATCCATCACTTGGAATCCCTCTTTTATTCCGGCAACTTCTTCTACAGACAAATGATCTGCTATAACCTGCTCACATGAAAGCAATATAACATAATCAAAAACTTACTAAAATAAAAGGATCATATATGAATAAATATTTTAAAAACAATTTCTAATGAGATATTCAAGTTTTACTGAAACATTACCCTCAATGCTGTTTTCTTAAGCTTGTTCATTACGGAAAATTGCATGAGCCTTGCTCGGACTGCTTCTCCCAATGAAACATTAGGAGCCGTCTTAGCATTTTGCAACCATGGATGATCTGCATTTAGTCAACAAGCAATGTTAATATTCCCATGTTTCAACCGGTTTTTTGTAGAAAACATTGTTCATCTGCTAAGCAGAAAATATTCAACAGAATTCTACGTTTCATTTCATCTATCTAAGCATTCTAGTACGTGAATTGCACTTACCTAACACTTCCTGTGCAGTAAGTCGGCGCTTTGGATCAGGATTAAGCATCTTTTTAACAAGGTCTTTTGCATTATCAGAAACCTTTGGCCATGGCTCCCTATTAAAGTCAATAACAGATCGTATAATTGCTTGAGCAACTCCCTGCTCAGTTTCTGCATTTAATGAAAGAGAAGATTTAGAAAGTAAAATTTATCACAAAGATGAAACCGAGAAATAATGATGTAATAGATATATTGCATTTGGTGCAACACACTGAAAAAATGAAAAGTACATAAAATTAACCTGCCCAAAACGGAGGGACACCACAAAGTAAGATGTAAAGAATAACTCCAGCACTCCAGATATCGATTTCGGGGCCATAATTTCTTTTTAATACTTCAGGAGCCATGTAATATGGACTTCCAACTATCTCATTAAATTTATCACCTGCATAGAATGGAAAACTTCAGCTAACTGTACAAGGATCGCGAGGCCAAAATGATGAAGATCGAGCATCAAGCAACGGTATCAAGTGATTCAACTAGTAAAAAGCGTTACCTGGTTTAAAGAAAATAGACAAACCAAAGTCAATAGCTTTCAAGAGTGATGTTTCTTTCTTGTCTGCAAATAAAAAGTTCTCCGGTTTGAGATCCCGATGAATCACACCATGTTTGTGGCACATCTGAAACAAAACAAATTACATTATAATCAACACCAATTCCCAAATTCATCATAACCAACTGAGGTAAATGTTTTCCAGAAGGACTAAAAGAAGTCATAAAATATTTTCAATTTCAAAAGAAATATAAATATATTGATCATATTATTTTATCACTCCATCAATAAATCTCTCCTTCTACTTAACTGTCTTAACAGAAATACAAAATAAAATTTTACAATAACTTTAAGGAAAAAAGTCAACACCTTCTGAGTTCTCTGAAGTGGAAAACATATCATTTTAGAAAAATAAGCAAGTAATTAATATTACTAATAAACTTGTCATATGTATTGTCTATCATCATTGTTCTAAGTTCTAACTTTCAAGATCTAAACAAAAATAATGACAAAGCTAAAAAACTATATTTTTGTATGAACCATCCTGTAATTCAGAGTTCGGGCAGAAGGTAAGTAAGCCTACCTACATATAGTCAATATTTTCTCAAGTCAGGAATCAAACTCATATATTGAGCTCAATCGATTCAATTTTAACCGAAACTCATTAATCACTTAGGCTTAAACTAAACAATCTTTACCAAAAACATATATATAATCAATCAAGCATAACTAGCAACTATACTTTTCAAAATAAAATAAACAAACATATGATTTCAATGATGATCACCTGAACAACTTCAACGATGGTTTTAACGACAGAAGCAGCAGCACGTTCGGTATAATGTCCTCTAGCAACGATCCGATCAAAAAGCTCACCACCTTCACAAAGCTCCATAACAAGATGAACATCATCATCATCTTCATAAGTATCTTTCAACGAAACAATATTAGGATGTTTAGGTAAATGTCTCATAATATCAACTTCTCTTCTAACATCTTCAATATCAATAGCTGTTCTAAGCTTATTCTTCGAAATCGATTTACAAGCTAATTCTTCATTTGTTTCTCTATCTTTACATAGATACGTTATTCCAAATTCTCCTCTCCCTAATTCCTTCCCTAATTCGTAACGGAGCCCAATCTCTCGGCCCGTGGGCTCCGTTAACACCACCAAATTCTTGCTGCTGTTGTTATTATCTTTGTTGTTCTTTTCATGCCCATGTTTCCCGGGCTTTTCCTTACGTTTTAGTCTTTTGTTGACACCGGATGGAATTGTACAGCAATTTCCCATTAATTATAGATGTTTGAATTTTCAACAAATCTGGATACAAAATTTATATTATGATGAAATTATGAAATTGAAGATCTGCTATAAAATAAAATTTGGTTCGAAGCGATTATGGTGGTGAGAGAGATTATTAATATGAATATGAATATTAATAATATTAATATAAGAAAGGGTTTTGGGAGAGAAAAGGAATGAAGAATGTGAAAGGAAGGAAGGAGATGGTCAAAGATGATGAGCAGACGCGTCCATGGTCTCTCTCCTTCCTTCTTTCTCTTCAGATTTCTTTCTCTATTGAATTTTTTTTTCTTTTTTCTTTTTTTATTCTCTCTTTCTAGAACTAGAACTAGAAATAAAAAAAGGTTAACTCAACTGGCTTGTTTGTTAGTTTACCAAATTTGTCTTAATTGATTAATCACCAAATTGTGTTGTCAATTTTAATATCCACCATTTTTTTGTCTTGTTTCTAATTTTTGACAAACAAAATGGTGCATTGAATAGTTTATGTTTTGCTTGATGTAAAATGTTCAATAATTGTGAAATTTTACAAGAAATAATTTTGACTTTAATTACAGAGACCGGGGTTCGAACCCGGTATGCCCACTTACTCACCTTTAAATGGTGAATTTCTAGCCGCTATGCTACCTGGCAAAAAAAAAAGGGCATGTTTGAATACATTTGGAGAGTCTGCATTGCGGAAGCTTTCAAATACAGAAATGATCTCACGAGAGATGTTTTTGTTGATGTTTTTCAACGTGTAGGAGTATCAATGAAGAAAGAGGCTCCCGTAATTTTTTTTACTAACCCACATGACAGAAGATCAACGCTTAGGCTAGCAGATGTTCAGATATATGGATGGGTAAGAGGAAAACATGCATGTGTGGACTTTACTGGAGTTTCTCCACTTGTATGATAGATTAGGCGCTGTGAGTTTCACGGTTGGACAGGCGACCTCAAAGCCGCTTCAAGCAAAGTGACAAAGCATGAAAAAACGTGTTCCGACAATTTTGACTTTTTGGCATCAGATGTTGTTAATCTTTTAAATAGAGTTCAAAAAATCATGCATAACAATGTTGTGTCTTCCAAATATGTAAATGTAATCTTTAAGTGAATTATTTTTGCATTTCAAAAAGGATAGCAGCGCAACTTACGTAATTATCTTATATCTATAAATATAAATTATTGGATAAACAAAATAAACTAAAATTGAATACTGGAAATTTAAAAGATCAAAGTTTTAAAAATATCTTAGAGAGACTAAAATAAAAGTTGAAATATTAATGTTTAAAAAGATTAAAAATACACATAACCATTTAATTAATGACATCCACTGAAGTACAAAATAATTTTACATAGTCATTCAATTTAATAAGAAATCATGTCAATTTGCCACCATACAACTAATTCTAAAATAAATTTTTGATATGGTGGAATACAAAATTCTCACTGAGTACATCAATTTGTCATGTCATACAACTAATTTGTCACTGAGCTGTTTTCTTTTTTATCATGTCATATATCTCATTTTGATTTGTTCAAAAAAAATAGTGATTTTTTCCTATAAGCTTATTTAGTGACCTTCCTAAATAGGCCTTACTCAAAGAATTTAAGCCCCTTGATATTTTCTTGAAAATTCAGCATTATTCAGAGAACTTTAATGTCACCTGGGAATCTTCTCTCTGGATAACACCAGCTTTTCATGCCTTGATTCTAGAACATTTGGACAACTTCTCTTGTTTTCAAAGTGCTTGACTTTAATTTTCTAATACGTTATACGTATTAAATTAGTATATGATTAGTATATTTAGATGGTGTTTGATATAATGATACATAAAAAAAACGCCCTCTCATGTACGTAATACGTTACATGTATTTATTCATGTATTTAAGTGTTTACAACATGAGATTGATTGTATTTGTATATTTTATGCCTTTCACTCATTCACAATGGTAACTCTCTCCCAAATTTGTAAACATTTTCTCTCAAGTCAAATTTCACATTACTAGAATCTCTTTTCCCTAAAAGAGTTAAACATAAAAAAACAACATTGATACTATATGAAGACTGGTGAGCTTATTGAACATCATATAATCATCAACCAATAATCATATCATGAACAATTCCTATTTTAATGTTCTTTGGTGTTAATAAATATGGACTTTACAAAACATGTAATCAAAATTTAGTGTAGTTTTATTTATCCTCTAAAATCAACTGTGAACAATTGCTATAACGAATATGGCTTTCGGCCAACTCCTATATTATTCTGCAGTTTCAGACAAAAATATATGCGGCATTGCATCAAACGGTAGTGAAGTTACGCAGTTTCAACAGAGTTGTCTTATAAAACATCTGCAAGTTACCGCTTCACAGAATCACAACGGAAGTTTACCTTCCTTTCTTTGCAAATTTTGGATTCTTGCACATTCTTATACATTGAGGGGTGATCTCAACAAGTTCATCTTCTTGGATATATTCAATGCAATCATCTAGACTGTAATCCAATGGTGTATCAAGGATCACTGCAAAAGGTAGTAAGGAAAGTTAAAATTTTATCAAATATAAACCTACTACTATATATGAGTGAATGTAAAGCCCATATATATATTACTTTTCTTTTTTTACGAGAATATTATATACTTCATCTGTCTCAAAATAAGTGTCCCTTTAGCAAAAGAAATTTGTCCTCAAGAATATTACTTTTTTTTTTTTTACATTTTTACTTCTCACCTGATTGTTCCTTGTTTGAACGAATGTTTGTTGCAGCTTTTTTCTTGCAAACATTCAAGGACAAGTCACCAGAGCGTTGATGGATACCAATAATTTGACCTTTATACACTTCAGCTCCGGGACCAATAAACATTTGCCCCCTCTCCTGTGAACTTGCAACTGCATAAGAAGTACAAGTTCCACCCTCAAAAGCAACCTGGTATTCCAGCACATATCATTAATCAATGAATGAAACAATGACAATCAAAAGAACCTTAAACAGTAATGTAAGTGTAATATTACCAGCGAGCCTAAATCCCGAGTACTCATGTCACCGGCCCAAGGACCATAGGAATCAAAGACAGTGTTGAGAATAGCTGTCCCTCGGGAAGCAGTCAAAATTGCATTCCTCAATCCAAGTAGGCCACGGGTTGGGATCTTATATTTGACTAGTGTAGTTCCCTCCGATCTATCAGAAATAAGTATTGAAATCATCAGACAGAATGCTATATTAATTTAACTGTTAAAATCTTCTAAGCTTTAGGATGAACTGCAATTTAGAGAGGGAAATTGATAAAATGATACGTAAAAAGGATCAACATCTTAGATTTTGATGAAATACAATACAATCACATAAATTACAAACAATGAGTAGTATGCGAGAACCTATGAGTATTTATGACACACAGATAAGTTTGGGTACTGGACATAACATTGTGGCCCCGTTTGTTACAGATTAAGAAATAAGTGATTTTGCCATTAAATAATTTAGAGATTATTTTTTAGAGATTTTACAAAAAATCAGAAGCTATTTTGTGTTTGCTTACCATTAAAAAAATTACTTTTTATAAAAAAATAATTTTTAACTTGTTTGGATGCAACCATATAAAAGTGATTTTGCATCACAAAATTACAATAAAGTATAATTATCCAAATATAATAGTATATCATATAAAATAAATATATGAAAAATACTCAAGTTCTTGTTTTTCATTATGATCACATGACTTTTTTGGTCGAGACCGGGGTATCCACCGCCGAACGCAGTGACTAATCCCTCGATAGATTGGAGGCACCTCGATGGGTGGGATAGCTGACCCAAGGATTTAAAGCTGTTCCATACCCAAGGTGAGGATCGAACGATCACATGACTTTATATATATATATATATAGCTACAAATAAAACAAATTTTAAATCTTATCCAGAAAAGCTATAACAAACGGCCACTGTATCAATACAAAATACATAACCAGAAAACATACAAAACCACCATAGGATTAAGACATCCTAACAACAATGGAGATTCTCTAAGAAAATTTTCTTTATGACAATGCTATGTTTCCATAAAGGGTATAACTTTGGTGGTAAAATATATCACAAAAAAAAAATAGAAGGAAAGTAATTTACATACCCAACTCCTTGCATATCAAACATCTGCCCTCGCCTCCTGCCAAGAAGCTCAACAACCGCTCCCATGTGCTCTTCCGGCACCTCCACAGTTGCAATCTGCAACCATTCCATGAATTAAAATATGTATGAAAAGTGTGAAGGGTCTAAGATTTTTTGGAATACAATCTGCAACCATTCCATGAATTAAAACATCTGCCCTCGCCGTGGCGCTGTCATCTTTCACAAAATGGCCATATCAGTTTTCCAAAAATCAGCCACCGATATCTGCCATGGCAGATATTTGACATTATATTTAAATAGCAATAAAAATTTGATTGGAAATTTACCTCATACGGCTCCAACACTTTGTCGTTCACCTTCTTGTTGATAACTTTGGGAGGCCCAACCATGAATTCAAATCCTTCCCTTCGCCTGAAGATTGCAATATTAATTGAAGAAATTGGATTATTAACAAGAAATTGAATACTTACACACAAACACACTTACATATTTTCAATGAGTATGGTGATATGCAGAGTTCCACGCCCACTGACAATGAATGTATCGGCTGTTTCACCATCTTCAACCTTCATAGCCAGATTTCGTTCAAGTTCGCGATAAAGCCTGTCCCTTAAATTCCTACTGGTAACATACTTTCCCTGGAAAGTACAAAAAGAATTTTAGATGGTCTCTTATTACATAGCTGTGAAAAAACTCAAAAAATAACAAAGAAAGGTGAGTCTAATAGCAATAATTGTGTCAATCAGAAGGCATCAGGATATCAACAACATAAAAGATACAAATAGAAGACTTATTTTGACAAAAATAAAGTATTGGTATTCTATAAACATACCTCACGACCAACAAATGGTGAAGTGTTTATAGAGAAAGACATTTTCACTGTCGGTTCTTCCACTTTGATGGAAGGTAGTGCCTTCCCAGTCAATTTATCCGCAATTGTCTCCCCAATCTGAGTAGTAATGACTATTATAAGGTTACTTAAAAATAAGATTATGCACTTCCTCTAAAACTCTAAACCTTTTTACCTGAATGTCAGAAATTCCACATACTGCACATATATCACCGGCCTCCACCCTATCTGCAGGGACCCTAAAGAATTTTTCGTACACATAAAGCTCACTTACTCTTGCATATCTACATGCATCTTCTGAGGTGCATACCTGGAAAAAATATCCTATAAGTGGCAAGTAGCGTAAAATTAAAATTTTCATTTCCTTCAGTTGACTTCAAAACAAAATGTTAATGCAAAAAATGAAATTACACATAGGGGAATAGTGAGTTGGTGGAAGTCAGTCTGACATTAAAATGTGTTGGTTATTACGCGGACTTCACTTATTATGCAGAAATAATGATCATCTGGTCCAATTAGTGAAGTATTATTACCTTGGAGGAATTCAGAAATTGAACAACAAAATTAAAGGAAAAGGAATACAAACCTTGACCTCCATCCCTTTTTCTAAAACTCCAGCTTCCAAGCGCCCAATTGCAATACGCCCTTTATGTCCCTCAAACTCGGTACTCGTAACCTGGTTGATCAATAAGTGTATGATGATAAGACTACAGATTAGGTCTTGTATATATCACTTCACATAATCTGGTTCATATCATAAGATGTTTAAAAATGAAATTTGAGAGTTTATTGGTGTTTCAAATTTTTTTATGGTTTATTAAAACTATAATGGACAACAGAGAATTTACTACAAACTTCATAAATGATCATGTCTATAATGATATAGCATCATCCAAATCAATCCAAGTAGAAATTAGACACGACTGTCATGCATATTTTTCCTTAGCTGAATCAAATGGGAAAGATTTTCAACTGCTTCTGTTATTTATGTTTCTCCTGTGGTGGTAAATTAGTACGGGCACATACTTACCAGTTACTATTATTTATACAAAACAAAGTCAATAGAATAATTAAATAAAAAAGACCAAGAAGCAATATGATAAACAGCTACTAACAAGCATTTGGAGTGAGCCATCTTTATCAATACGTGGTCCAGGGATACATCTCATGATGGATTCGAACAATGGCCCAAGGTCTTCTCCCAGATTTTCAGGAGACAACCCTGCTTGCCCTTTTATACCACTTGCATATATTACCTGAAAGTCACACTGCAAAAACAGGAAAAACATTACATATACTGAAACAATTACAATCCTTCAAAACTCAAGTGCAGCTGATATGTTTGTATTTGCCAGCAAACATTTGAAATCTTAATGACTACATACATTTCCCACAAATCATTGTGAATAAAGAAAGTACAGTGAAACTGACTACAGATAGACTTCTAATTCCAAATATGAACCCAATTTGTAAAACACAGCAAACAAACTATTTGAGTTATATCACAAACATACCTGTTCATCCGTTGCATTTAGTTCAATGAAGAGTTCAAAAGTAGAATTGACGACAAACTCAGGACGAGCAGAAGACCTGTCTATTTTATTCACAACCACAACAACCGCATGACCAAACTCTAAAGCTTTCTTTAACACAAATCTCGTCTGCGGCATTGGCCCTTCAACAGAATCAACCTACACGAACAAAGAGAAGCTTGAAAAAACATATATATCACAAGAAGCCCCATTTTTAAGTTTGAAACAATAAAGCATTTATATTAAAGAGAAAGTACATATTTATTAGCAGAGGAAAGCAAAACTGTTTCCTATAAACAAAATACCCCCCAAAGAATAAGCATAGATTATTACACTCCAAGTACTTGAGAATAAAAAGGAGCGAAATTTAAAATTCCATGCATTCAGAAGTCCCAAGGGAATATTGATAAATGTGTATGAAAGTAAGGTGTAAAATCAATCATTTAGAATAAAAAGTTAGATGAAATTCTTTTTCAAACACAGCAATTTCTAACACTTGAAGTTAGATGACATTTTTCTTCAAAGACAACAATTTCTAGCACTTGAAGTTGAAACTAGTTTGCATGAAAGACCTAAGTTGTGGAAGTATCGAACCAACCTAGTCAAAACTAAACTACCACTCCTCCATACACCCCTACCCAAACACACAAACAAACAAACAGGAAATGAATATGGAAAAGTGCAGGAGGGTTGCATGAGTGAAAACAAGGCCCAATTCAATTGTGCAATAAGATACATGATCGTCAGTGAATCAGAAAAATAGACGGAGTAAGTACCACTAGAAGGATTCCTTCAACCATATTCAATATGCGTTCAACTTCACCCCCAAAATCAGAGTGACCTGGAGTGTCAATGATATTAATCTTGGCATCTTTATAAGTCACAGATGTATTTTTACTCAGTATAGTGATTCCTCTTTCACGCTCCAAATCATTAGAATCCATTATCCTTTCTTGTACAGTTTGATTATCACGAAACACCTACAAAAAACACACAAATATATTAAATGATCAACTCTCTCGCACTTTTCTCACTCAAATAAATAAACAAATAAAATCTACATTATCTTAAGTTTATAGCAATAACAAAACACGAAATATATTTTTAAATTATAAAGAGTCTACCAGCAAAACCCACACACTAAGGCTCTGTTTGGCAAGGCAAAAATTTGAGCTTGTAGCTTATAAGCTCATATGATAAAAAAGACCTGTTTGGTAACAACCTTTTCAAAAAGAGCTTATAGCTTATTTTACCAGCTTATAGCTTATGAGCTTATAGTGTATAGCTTATCGTATTTTCTTCCAATTTTACCCCTATTATCCTACTTCAAAAAAACTTAATATTAATGAAACTTATCTTTTTTATGTCATTTCATATCTATAAGTTAGTTTCTTACCAAAAAGAATATCTATAAGTCAGTTCAACCGCTAGTTTTAGCAAACACTACAAATTCAATCAACTAGCTTATCCGCTATGTTTTGCCAAACAAGCCTTAGTACCGAGAAATGGGAATTACAATGGGGAATTACAGGTTCAAACCCGGACCAGAACATATGAAATGTCTGGTAGTCTTTTACCAATCAGTTAAAAGTGAGTTTATAAGCAAATTATGAATTGTGAATTGGATACCTTAGTTTGTTTGAGCATAGCATCAACAAGAGTAGTTTTTCCATGATCAACATGAGCAACAATTGCAATATTTCTAATATCAGCTCTTCTCATCAATTTCCTCTTCTCCTCTAAGGTTATACAATTATACGAAACAAAGCATTAAATAAAAATAAATAAATAAATAAACAAATTACGCAACTAAAGCTATGTTTGGTATCACCAGGAGTGTGTCAGAATCACGGTAATCCACTATATATATGCCTTTAGCTTCTGCAAAATCAGAATGAGTCACTGTGATTCTGGCACACCCACGCATGCACTAATTCTAATGAATAAAATAAATTACCAGTTTTAGGTTCAGTGGCTTCAGAAATGGAACATTTAATAGACGTAGTATTGTAGTGGTTGTTTTTCCTTGAAGCGATTCGAAGAGATGGTTTGGAAGTAGATAAGGGAAGTCGGAAAAGTTTGTTACGGTGTTTAGAGAAGAAAAGTGGTGAAGAAGAAGAGTTCTTCGGAAGTAACAAAGAGTGTTGAGAAGTGAGTGCCATTTTCTCCATTTTGTTTTTTCCCTCACTCTCTCTGTGTGTGTTTATTACACAGAAAAGAGAGAAAGATGAGGAAATGAGAGTGTGAGGCTATGAATAAATATATCGCTGTGTTTGAAATATTGAAAGGGAGAAATACTAACTAGTGGTATAGAAATGGATACGATTGTAGTTTGTGGGGGAATTAATCAACTAGGTTTCGTCCTTAATACTTCTGTGTACGGCTTACTTTGTTCCACATCATTCATCTACTAATGTTTCTTACCATTACTCTATGTCCAAACCATCCTTCTTATTTAAGGGTTAATGGCTAATCTTATCCTCAATTTATTATTATTGTAATTTAGTTGTCTTGTGGTTAAATTGTGTTTTTGTTTTGTAAAAGCTTTTGACTATTTAGAAATTTAGTGTGAATTTTTTAGAAAGGAGGGACTAGATGACACAAAAAAAATTATACGGATTTACATAATAATTCGATGTTAATCTAGTCCGTCACACTTGATGGTAGTGGAAGGTTGTCTATCATTGTTGGAGCACACCATCAGACAATGTCGGAGCTACACTCTACCTAGCTAGAAAATTGTTGAGGTTGTCGAGGTTAATGTGAAATAGCCACCAGACCTCTATCGGCGACTACATGTTGCCACCAAATCGACCACCTTTCGAATAGTTTTTAAAACTTGTTTTTTACAAAACAAAGTGTAAAATTGGTAGTTTGGGGGTATGAGGAGCATCATGGGGTAAAGAGCAATTTTTTATTGTTAAATTATGTCAAACAATTTTTTTGGGCTCATGTAAAAATACTGGTATGGGCCAATTAAAATGTTCGGTTTTAGGCCCAAAACAAAAGAAAGAAAAACTGTTTTAGTCTAATTCAATTCATTCACATAATTTAAATAAATAAAAAACTACTGTTTTAAAAATTGTATAAAAAAAATTATGCTAAAAAATCAATTAAATTAATCGTAAACTTAATTATATGGATTGGATTATTTCTTTTCACAAAGAAAATTGGGTCACCCCAAGCCTAGCCACTGCATGCGAACCATATATACCATAAACCAACCCTAAGACACAAGGAATACTTTGAAAACACGGATCATCCAAATCCCACCAATCATTATTTGCCTCTATTATATTTGCCCATCTACAACTGGCTAGGAGGAACTTTCTAGATTCTCAAGTACCTTAATTCTCTATCTAAGACTAACTCACGGTCTAACCCATGTATATATGAACTTTCTAACCAAAACCTCTCATATCCTGCCAGTGCCACCATTTATTTGATAATCGGAGAATGTGCAAGTACCACCCCCTCCTCAATAGGGTTCAACAATAAACTCTTACCAAAATGACCAACCAAATACAAGAACATTCATATCTCAAGTTTGAAGATCACTCTATATAAGACCATCACATATATTCATTTCAGGATAATGCTAAATAGTGCATATAGGACAATGATTATAATAAGGAAACAAAAATGGTACTATAATATATAATCTTGAAAGTATAGTGCATTCAATATCATGAAATTTTGAAAAAGAATCTTTTCTACTTGAACCTTTTACTATTATTCTTATTTTTATTTCCTTAACCATTGCATTAGATGCAGTAGTATTTAACATTACCCTTCATTTTCTTATTTTTATTAAAATGATTCCTTATCAATTTTCCTCTCATATTTCAAGCATTCAAAGCTTGTATATATCATTCGAATTCTTTAAATTCTTATATAGTACTACATTGGTTCACAATTGTGTTCGTCAGCATAAAGAGTCTTGCCATTTGAGTGAAAAATCCTTACATAAAAAGAAGTTTTTTTTTATTTTTTGACGATTACATAAAAAGAAGTTAAGAACCTTAAAAAGTGTTCATTATTGGAGTGTCTAAAAATCTCTATATGTGTTGAATCACATAATGTGTACTAAATTCATATGTCCTAGTTTTGTCTGTCCCCTCTCTCTAATGAAAAGATGACACAAAAAGAACTGATAGTATAGAGAGAAAATATAGTATAAAAAAAAAGTAAAGGGAGAAAATATTAAAAAGAAAAAGAAGACAAAAAAAAGAAGAAAACTTTTATGATGTGCCATTTTTTCGTTAGACAAGGGGGACATATGATTTGATTGCATGGTGTGATCATATTTTATGACAAAAATTCTTCTCATTTTGGCTAGTAATGAGTTTATCAAACTATATATTAGCTTTACCAATTGTTAGTTGGTTCAGTGGTGATTGACACTGAATAATTACAGTTCGATCCCCGCAACTGCGATCAAGAGAAGCTAGAACCACTTGATGCCAGAACTGACCCTCCAAACCATATTAAATCGGTGGTTAAAACCAAAAAAAAAAAAAACTATATATTAGCTTTGTTGATAATATGGCCCCATGTTGATATTGCCTTCTACTCAAGATTCACGGTCCAAATACAAACACACTAAGAAAAAACCAAAAATATTGTCCACTTTTTTTAACTTTAATTAGTCCTTGCTTTTTATTTGAAAAGATTGCATAAAGCTTTTTATTTTTAAATACTTGAGATGATAACAAAATAATACAAATTTCGGTGCAAAAGTTGAACACTCTCATCTTTTAATTAAGTTGTCAAGATATCTAATCTTTCCATTGATGAGAAACTTGTTTCCTAGCTGACTAGTTGCCTCACAGCTTGGTGTTAACCTTAGGAATGAAACGACAATATAATACAGCATCTCCACAATTTGAGGCAAGTGACTATATTTTTGCAAATTGCAACAAATCAATGTTTTTGATGTACAATTAATTTTCACATAGTTAGCCGCTTGAAATCGTTGGATCAAAAACTATACGACTATGATTTTAAGTTTGTGAAATCAAACTTGAAATCAAAACCGTTCAATTTTTTATTGAACAATTTCAATATAATGAATGATTGGAAATTTTGACGATGTAAATAATCAAAACCGAAAGGATATCCATATTGTTAAGGTTCAGTTGTTAGGATTTCACCTTTAAAAATGAATAAGTGAACATATCAGAATTCGAACTCTGATCATTATATATTAGGTGCAATATCTACTTTATGCAAAATCAAAACTATGATATTCCTAATTTTTTTTGTCTGGTTTACATTTTACAAGATATTTCTTTCTCCTATAATGGGATTTTGATTTTATAATTATAATTAAAAAATTGATTAGGTAGATAGTGAGGGTCAGTGCGGTAGTCCAAAATCTTATATTATAACCAACAAAGCTAATTGTTTCTCTTACAAGAAAATATCTTGCAAACCATGCCAAAAAATTAGGAATATCATAGATAATGAGGGTCAGTGTGGTAGTCCAAAATCTAATATTATAACCAACAAAACATTAAATGTTGGACACACATGAGTTACGTGCTGGCAATGCATTTGCAAATTGCGGAAGCCAACTAATCACATACACGATTAAACTTTAAAGTATAAATTAAATTAACTTTCGTCAAAAAAAAAGTTTAGTTAGTTTAATTCAGTTGATAAGAACATTATAATATAAAAAAGTTATAATTTGATTTTGGGATTTCCATTGATTTGTTTTAAAGATAAAATTTTGATCACTCGACTACTTTAACAAAAGAAAAAATAAGTATAAATTAAACCAAAAATTAATATATAATAAGTTCAACCAAATGTTTCCAGATTCTAACACACAAACACACTATAATACATCACTCAAAACAGTCCAATTGGTTTAATGTGATAATAATATATACACCTCCATATTTCTTTTTTGTTCATAATATTACTTATGCTAGCTACTACACTCACTACAAGCCCTCATTAGCCCTTAAGATAAATAATTAAAAAGGAAAAGGGGCTCTAATATATATGGTCAATTTTGTAAAGAAATGTGATTCAAAAGGGATTTGAAAATCTTAAAAGAAGGATCTTTTGGTAGGAGCTCTTCCAACAGCTCTCATAAGATTGGCAATCTCAAGAACCCTTGCAATTTTAGTACCCCTTTTAGCCTCTGAAGACGCCCTTCTTTCTTGTGCTTTCCTATGAGCTTTTGCTACATCATTTTGCATTTTCTCTAATGCTTTTACTCTTTTCTCCTCCAGCTTCCTCTGCACAATAATAATGCATTGGTTCACAATGGACAAATTTGTAATTGTAATTATAATAGAACAGACTGGACCTATGAATCACGGACACAAACATGGACACGAGACATGATATGGATACTGACATGTCGACATGGATAAATTTTTTGAGAAAATAATATATGTAATCGTAAGTGTCTATGTCGTGTCGGCGCATGTCCAGCACCAAGAACACCTAATCCGAAGAGTGTTCGTGCATCATTAGGATCAAACACATCGCACATTTGTAAACTAATTTCAGACCTTATCTTGTTCAATATGGAACTCTTATCGCTTATTACATCAACAAAAAAAATCAAAATACTTGGTTTGCAGGTGAATCATCATATTTCAAATTAGTATGACCTCTCTAACCCCTAAGCAAGCATAAGCTCATGTCCTAATTTAACTTTTCAAATAACAAATCTTTCAAGGTGAGATTTTAAGCTTGTATATGATGAATCCCCTTGTAATTCAAGCTAAAACACCACACACACAACAAAATTCAAAGGGGAAAATAGAAAAGGGAAGAGAAAATGATAATAACAAACAAAGTGCTATAGATTCAAACCTTCATAATTTCACAACAGTATAAAGTTTCCTAGTCCTTAAATTGTCAACCTCAATAAAAAATAACCATTTTTCTGAAGACCAAGAATGAAACTAATACTTTAATTAGTTGTTAACAGATTGATTGAATCAATGATCAGCTTATCACAATATTATTTTTTATTCTTGAGAGTAATCATTGCAAACAAGTATCATGTCATAAAAAATTCAAACCAACTATAATCATAATTATTAACTCACTAAACAAGTAAACATATAACACAACATAAAAAAAAGTAAAAATTTTCACAATCACCCCCTAAACTCATGATAACATGCAAATGACAAATTAGTCATGCAAACCATACATACTTTGTAAAGCACAGACACTCCTCGATCAGATTAGGCATGTCCTAGTATCGGACAACACCGTACCAGCACTTACAATTAGATTAAATTATATAATTTTATCAAAAAAAATTGTCGGTGTCAGTAGTGTCGGTGTGTCAGTGTTTGTATCATGTTCGTGTTCGTGTCTGTATCTCATGTGCTTCATAGTACATACCTCAACTTTCTTCATCCATGAATTAGCTTTCTGAACCTGCTCATTCTCCCAACCATTAATAACAGCATCTTCCCTTTTGAATCTATTATTAACCTTAGCAACCTTAGCGTTCTGCCATGCACCTATCTTTGATTCAACCTCTTCTTTCTTCACTCTCTGAACTGATGACACTTCACTCTGATAATTACCACCATTGATAATAGCTCCCGAAGATGATGATGTTGATGGAACCATCTCCAAAGGGTTATTATCAGCCACAATAGCCAAAGGGTTAGTCTCTTCCATCAATTCATCTTCTCTAATCCTCAAGAAATTGTTAAAGCTTCTTCTACTATTGTTACTTTCTCTTTCATTACTCATCATTGGACTTATGTTATGGTCAACACTTGAACCTGCTAGAACCAAAGCACTGAATTCTCTACTTATACTTGTGAAATTCTCACTTGAAGCAATTTCTGTATTAGCAATGGAAAATAAAGATGATTGGTGACTATGTTGTGGTTGTGTTCTGTAAAGGTGAGGTTGTGGTGTTAAGGCATGGATTTCTCTTATTTCTTCTTCATCTTCTTCTTGATAATCATGATTATTATGTTCTATGGTTTGGCTTGTTGAAGATATTTGATCATTCAACATGACAGGGTTGTTGTGAAAATGAGATTGTGTTGTGTTGTGTTTATTTATGTGTGTAGTGGAACAGAGAAAGTTAAAGTAAAGTGTAGAATGAGACAAAGTCAAGGGAAAAAGGAATGGTCAACTGTTGTTTGTTTATCAGATAATACTAGTATAGTACACATTTTATCAAAAATAAAATAAAATAATTATAAAAAAAATTAAAAAAATAGTACTAATGCGTGTACACTTGCAAAGATTTTGTTGGTGCACTAAATATTTATGCAAATTAATTAAGGCATTGTTAATAGATTTTTTTTTTTTTTAAGTAAAGAGTGAAATGCAAGGAATGACAAGAGGTTAAGTTATTATATGTTTTACAAATATACAATAAAATTGTTACACTAATAAACAAAAAGTAGTCTAAATTACAACCTACTCCCCCACTAAATCAAATTTAAGAAATAGTTTTAATATTATGAATGAAAACAAAAATTTTGACACTTCCCCCTAACTAATTAATTACAGTAATTTGTTGATTTCCTTTGTATTCACCAAGTAACCAAATCAAATTACTAACTTTTATGGCTTTTGTTAGAATTGATAAAAGAACAAGAGTCTTGATAAACAGTGTCTTTGGTGCAGGGACACTCTTTAAAGATTTTATTAAAGGAAATAATTTATTTCAAAAGTGGAACATTATAATTTTTAATGCGTTGACTTCACTCATTTTTATAATTTTTTATAAAAGTTTACTATTTAAAGGCTTAAAAAGTGCCCCAAGAACACTATTTAGCATTTGCCAAGAAAAAAATATATCAAAGTCATGGTAACACATTTATAAAAATATTAAAGTGGAGAAGGTTATGTAATTTACTTGGTGTGCATTTTCTTTTACAAATAAATTTTAAAGTCATTCACATCAGATTATATTTGTAAAATAGCAAATATTGGTTTATGTACAATAGTTTTGGGAGTGGCAGAGTCAAAAATTTATAAAATCTGAGTAAAATCTCAATTTTAAGTAATTAAAATTAGAGTTTTGTACTGAAAAATCTCAATTTTGTCTTAAATTAATTTTTAAAAATCACAATTTTGACTTATGCTAACCTTATATCAACATTTTTGGCTAGAGCCTGGGTAAGTGTCTAGGCATGCCAGACTGTGGATCTGCCACTGCTTGGTGGAATAATTTGTATAACTATTTAAAATGAATTCACTCTCATTGATGTTATTGCTTGTGTTAATTTGAATCTTCATTTTTGTCTCTATACTCTTTTTCGCTTCATCTAGATTTTATCTTATTTAATTTTCTTTAGTAAAGTTTTTAATGAGATAGATAAATTTTTACTCCTTGGATTTTAATCTATAGTCTCCTAAAAATTCTTTTGTATCATTCTTATTTTATTTTACTTTAATATATTTCATTAAGATAATTTTTAAAGACTTCTTGAAAGTACCAATATAATTAAGATATTTTAGATATCACCTCCATACTCTTATAACTTTTATAAAGAAATAAGAAGTAGTCACTCTTATTTTTAAAGTCAAGAAGTCTTTTGTAGAAGCTCCTCATAGTTTGTCTTTTTATTTTTATTTTTATTTTTATCATTAATGCTTTGATGGTATGTTTTTGTGTTTTAGGTAGGGGTTGGGTACATTGGATTTATTCTGGTTGGTGGATGCTGATATTGGTTATGTTGAAGGTATTTTTTTTGAGATATGCATGGATATAAGGTTAAAATACTGATAACATTAAAGTATATATTATTACCTCTATCCTATTAATTACATAAAACTTTTTTTCAAAATTTTGATGTCTCTTTTTATAAGATCATTATTTCTTTTCTTATTAATTGAAGGGTATTTTAGAAAATGAATGTATATTATTGATAAATTTAATGCAACAATTCTTTTTCTTTTATCTTGAAATTTTGTCAAAGAGATCTTATATTTTGGGACAAATGTAGTATTTAATTAGTATGTACAATTTTACTTAAATAAAATATGTTATAAGTTTTTTTTGGAATATATACCACTTTTACATGTTTGGGGTCATTTCAGGGATCAAATGATTCGAGCCACCTCCCAATTAGCACAACTATGGAGGTCGAAGCGTTGTCCTTCCTACCAAGTCTAGCTAACACAAACTACTACCGAACTAACTACCGTTTGATATGTTTTTTTAATAAGTTTATTATGACTATTTATTTGTTTTTGTTTGTCTCGCAATTATAGGACTTAAAACTTGAAAAATGAAGAAACAAGTGTTTAAGATGAAATTTAAGGTGCTTATCAATGAAGTTTCTAATGATGATAGTGGAAGTATTTTCTCTACGAAGAAATAGTGAGTTTTCAATTTTTGTAGCCAAAAGCCAAAGGAAATCGTCGCCAAATGATCTAAGAAAGTGAAAAGTCAAATTTTGGATCAGCATGAACTTGACATGGCTGTGTGTGATTTAGACACAGCCGTGTCAAACAAACAAATGCTTGCCATTTTCGTCCTGATAGTGTACAAGGGCTGTGTGGATATCTGCCACAGCCGGCTGTGCCAAGTTATGCAGAGTGAAATTTTCAATTTTTAATGACTTTCAATTGTACACTATCAGGACGAAAATTCAAACTTGATGAATGGGAATATGAACAAAATTCTGAGACTTGATGTTATAAATATGATCTTTGATCATTGTAAAATTCAAACTTTCCACATTGTAAACACTCTCTGATTGATCCACTCTTTGTTCTTGTTGGTTTGAATAAAAGGTTCGAAATCACAACACCTACAAATCCTAAAGAAAATTTGTTAAAAGCTCAAACTAAACTGAATTGAATATGTTGATTTCAAGAAAATTCCACACAGTTTTAAGATTGGTGATTATGTCTTTGTGAAACCTCACCTTTATCGACAAAATTATGTGGTTAACAAATATGTTCACAACCTTTCCAAAAGGCTTTATGGTCCTTTCAAACTACTAGAACGAATTAGGGAGTTTACACACAAGAAAACACTCATCCTTATTCAATATCTTGTTTCATCCAATGCTTTTTTATTATCCTTCTGATTTTTTTATAAAAAATATTTAACTTTTACATTCATTGAATAATTAATATATCTGATATATAGACCAAATACATTAATTATTTAAATAAATTTAAAAAATGAATTGTTTCTTATAAAGAGATCAGAAGGAGTACCAAACAAACAAGTGGGTGGCATTTATTTTTGCAAAAGAGAAAATAGTGGTGGGGTAAACCTAATAGGATTAAGTTTCCCCATCCCAAAGGTTAGGAAAGAACACAATTGGTCCATATTTGATGGCACGAATCTGTTTGATTTTATCAATCTTTTCATGGTCATCTTTTGTAAGTGACCAATCGAATATTTCCAAGTTTTGCTTCATTCTTTCCTTGTTGTAGCTCTTCACAGCCATAGTCACTCCTTGCTCATACACCCATCTAAGACATACCTATATATAATTGATAAAAATTACATTACTTAACTTTATAATTTATAAAAAATTTCAAGTTTGCAACAATGATTTTCAAAATATATCATATGCATGATTTTAAATTGTACAATTGGCAATTGCAAATGGAGTAGCAAAAGAAGAATTTTTAGGTCTGTGATCTCTGTAATGACATCGATCACAACCGCAGTTTAGTTTGCATAGACCGCATTTTAAAATCACGATCACACGACCATCATAATTAGTCACCAATATTACGCACTTACATGTGCTTATAAATATTAATATTAATTAGTTATTCTTATCTTCTGAATCAAATGCTCAATTGAAGATTGTGAAGATGAAAAATCTCATACAAATATGAAAAAATATGAAAGAAAATGTGAATTCAACTATATATTTGAAATAAACTCAAAATGGTAACCTGAGCAATAGTTTTGCCATGTTGTTCTGCAATTTCCTTGAGTATTTCATTGTCCATAACTTCATTAGAACCCCAACCAGCCCCTTTGGCTCCTAAAGGAGAGTATGCAGTTAAGATTATACCCTTTGCTTCACAGTATTCTTTTAGCTTCTTCTGATGCCAAACTGGATTCATCTCAACCTATATGACAATAGGGCACATTCCATTAGCTTTTACACTGACGTCCAATAAGAATGTAACATTTTGTCGTATATGTGAAAATATCGTGACTTCTCGTTAGAAGTTAATGTAAAACTATTTTACACTGACGTTAAACCCTTACTTGATTGACAGAAGGAGGAATGACAGCAAATGAGAGTAGATCATCGAGTTTCTTGCGAGTGAAGTTACTGACTCCTATAGATTTTGTAAGTCCTAATTTCTGGCATTCTTCCATT
This sequence comes from Trifolium dubium, assembly GCA_951804385.1. Lineage (NCBI taxonomy): Eukaryota > Viridiplantae > Streptophyta > Magnoliopsida > Fabales > Fabaceae > Trifolium > Trifolium dubium. The sequence goes on along the minus strand of OX638070.1, from coordinate 11,033,908 downwards.
GATGTCCACACTCCTTTCAAATCAAATGTGGTTACCAACTCTTCGGCATATAGCATTTCCCAATTTCCAGGCTTCACACTGATGGGCCAGTGGATCAAATAAAGATCCAAATATTCTAATTTCATGTTCCTGTGTTATGGCATAGATTTTAGACCTATATATGCTCCATGTTGTTTAGTTATATACTATATACACACACAATTATTACTCTTTGAAACAAATAATTTGCTAAATCACATAAATGTTAATTGAATTTGTAGTATTTAATACTAACATTATTGGTTGAACTAGATGATAAACATTAAATGACATAAAATATTTTTAACTAATATTTAAATTTTTTACTTCAAATAATAAAGGTAAAATTAACAAAAAAAATTTTAAGCTATAAAGCTAAAAGGCTACTTGAATTAACTTATCAAAAAACCATATAAGTTTGTGAAAAAGGAAGTTATTATTAAACATGCCTATTTTGGTCATTTGAACTTGAAAACTAGTACAATGCAAGCTATCTACTTTAAGGTTGAAAATTTATCTTTCCTAACCTTATGTCTTTGATATAATTAGTTGATAGCTATAAACGTGACTATCCAACGCAGTATTGAAAATTTATCTTTCCTAACCTTATTTTTAGTTGATAGCTATAAATCTGACTATCTACCGTACTATGTGGATTAAGAAACAACAAAAATCGATAAATTAAGTCTCTTTTATCCTTACTTTAATAAAAAAGAGAAAATATATTTAATTAATGTTTTAACTTTTATAATAGTACAAATGATAACTAAAATACAATAGTACAAATGATAACTAAAATATATTTAATTAATGTTTTAACTTTTGTAATAGTACAAATGATAACTAAAAATATATTTAATTAATGTTTTATATTGATTTCCAAAAAGAACATTAATTTTGAGACAAAACTAAAATACTAAAATACAATAGTTTTGAGACTGAGAAAGTAACATCTAAAAAGAATTTATAAAACATAACACCTCTATATTAAAAAAGATTATATAAAGTTGAGTTATATTCAAAATATAAAAATCTAACACACTGAACTCAAGTACGCTCCATTTCAAACCTTTTGCATATAAAATTGAAAAGCAAAAGTTTACAAAAAAAAAATCAATAGAGAAGAATAATATTTGCATGATTTTTATTTGAATGGTAAATAAACTATAGACCAATTTTATGATTCACAGAAAATTTAATTATAAAATTAAACTCAAAGTTGTATAAAAAAATATATGTAGTATTTCTAAGAGAAACATTATTTACATAGGAGAAATAATTATATTAAAAGGCGATCTGGTGCACTTACATAGAATCTGGAAAGGGTCCTACGATTTTGGTATATCGTAGGCTATCTTATTATATTTTTTGCACAAGAAGATGTTTTCAAGATTGAACACGTGACTTTTCACTCAAGTGACAACAATTTTACTGTTGCGCCAAGCTCTCCCTTTCTTGTATGACAAATAATTATCTTTTTTATTTTTTTGATCAAGATGACAAATAATTATCTTAAATGTTAAAAAAGAAAATAATTTTACTTACTGAAGTGATTTCTGAAGACCAGGAAGAACAAGATGAGGAAAATTGTCAGTAACCCAAAGTTTGGAGGTAATAAAGAGTTCATCTCTTGATTCAATTAAACCAAGTTGAAGAGCTTCTGCTATAGCTTCTCCCAAAGCCTCTTCAGAGCCATAGAGTGGAGCAGTGTCAAAGTGTCTGTAACCTGATTTAATACCTTCAATTATTGCTAATTTTGTGAGTTCTCTATCGTTGTTTGTTACAGATGCAAGACCAAATGCTATAATTGGCATATTGGATTGGTTTGAAGATGATTTAAGGATAACTTGAGGGATTTTGGATGCAGACATGATGAAGAAGATAATACTCTGTTTCCTTTACTTTGCAATTTCATTTCTCCCATTATAAAGGCGAAAGTTAACATGTGTCCGCACATGTTAAAAAATTTACTATAGAAATTTTATTTTAAAAATTGTCAAACATGTTATTTTTCTAATACAAAATTACTATTTTTGATTTTTTTTAATACGTGTTTTTAGAATATATGTTAAAAAGACTTTTATATAAAAACATGAAAATGATGGGACTTTTACTTTTCTCATTCTGTGGAAGAAATGGGAGTCACAATAATAAGCCGCCACCACAAATAATGTCTTTTCAAATTTAAGATATTCGTAGAAATTGCTAGGTTTGAATATGATCCCTCTTTATTTACGTAAGATTCTAATAACGTGTTCTTTTAGGTTTTTTTTTTTGTCTATTCCTTCAAGATTTGAGGGTATTTATCCTCAACTACTTAAAAAAAATTTAACTGATATAAATTTTTATAAAATACACTATTGGATTGAAATTTTTTATCATATAGATCATTTGTATAAAATTTCATACAAATTTAAAATCATTTGATATGTTTTTGAGACACATTAAAATTAACAGTTTTTGTGATTTCTTAAACACTTTTTATGTGTTTCAATAACATATCAAATGATTTTAGATTTTTATGAAAGTTTACACAGATGATCTATATGATATAAACTTTCAATCTAACGGTGTATTTTATAAAAAATTATATCGTTTAAAATATTTTATAATAGTTGGGGGTAAATACCTCCAAATTTTGAGGGGTACACAAGTTTCCATCGTCATTTTATCTATGTATGAAAAAAAATGAAGATATTGTTAATGTAATTAATTATATTTTCACGATTTTTCAATTATAAAAACTTTAATTTGTTGGTTAGTTTTTTTTATTTACAGAATTTGTCAACTAGTTAATATTAATAAATTTGATTTTTGTCAAAAAAAAAAATTGAGTTATTTTATATATTTTATGCTTAAATTTTCTATACTTAATATTATTATGCTTTTGGTAATCTCTTAGAACTTGTATAAACTACTATAAAAAAAAACACTAATTTCTGAATATAGCCCGAGTTGTACTTCTCCAATCCAAGTTACCACCTCGATATTGGGGTTATGAAGTTAATCATGATGTTTATATCATGAAAAGTGTACTACCATCTTCTACTATTAAGAAAGACATACTTTCTTATCAAATTCTACACCAAACTCTCCCAGATTTGTCTAGTTTGAGGGTATTTGGTTGTCTATATGCTATGCCACCAGGGGCGGACCTGTGTGAGGCTTTGGTGTGGCTATAGCCACATCCACCGTCCTCAGTCCTCAAGATTCCGAACTGCACTACCCCATAATCTAACCACGATCTCACCTTCGATTCCGAACCGCAACATCGCATCTCAAAATTTGTTTGGGTAAGCCGTATACATCAGGATCTGTATTTGACCTTTTAGCTTTAGTGTTTTGTGTTTTCATGTACTTGGCTTTGGCTTTTCGTTTTGTGAATTGTGTATCAGTCTCACTTTTGGTTTTGTGTATTTGGCTTGGCTTTTGGTTTTAATGGCTTTTTTGTTTGCTTTTTGATTTTGTGGTTTTATTGGCACAACAAAGACAAAAACCCTTGAAGATAGACACAAATATATTATTATATTGTTTTAAGTGGAACAAGACAACAAGAAAATGGTTTAAACAATTAGCACCTATTATAAAAGCACCTATTATAATTAGCACCTACTGAAAGATATGTTCTTAGAACCGTAAGTAATGATGTAATTTTAGCTCATTTTCAACAAATGGTTAATAGAGCATTTGCTTTGTAAATTTAATTGCCATGACTATTTTTAATATAACTTTTTGGTAAATTTAATATAATATAGTTTTTGGATGAAAAATATTAGCCACACTGATTATAAATGTCCAGGTTCGTCTCTGTATGCTACCAACACCAATGTCCACAAGTCTAAACTTGATCCTAGAGCCAACAAATATCTTTTTCTGGATATGAACAGACTGCTGAAATATTCACTAGATCCGTACATCCAGCTAATTTCAACAGATTTATTAACAAGCTTAGACTTCTAGATATCTACAAGCCTTAGCATGATGGGGACTATTGAATTGCTTCATGTATTTTTTAACATAGTTTTACCAGTTTTTGTATTACTTGCTTTCCAAGCAATACAGTTAGGAGGAAGGGGAAGAGCGGTTGGAACGGTGTTCTCATGATTTGGCATGTGGTTATTTGAATTTTTTGGAAACTTAGAAATGAGACAATTTTTCAAGCAAATTTCCTAGAGGTGGATAGTATTTTTGATGGTATTCAATACGTTTCCTGGAAGTGGTTTTTGGCTTTAAAGGGTAAGATTCCTTGTTTATTCTATGAATGGAGCTCCAATCCCTTAGATTGCATCCTTAGGTAGCTTATTTTTTTTGGGCGAGGTGTGCCTTTTTTCCTTTGTCTGGTTGTGTATGTATGCTTGTTCTGGTATTTGGGTTAAGTACACTTTGTACTTTTCTATCCTTTGGATAAGTACCGCTTGTACTTTGTTCCATCTTTTTTAATAATAATATTTGGCCGATTCAAAAAAAAAAAGAAGCAATGCGGTTAGACTTAGCTATTTTTCTGGTTTGTTAGTTAGTTAGTTGAGCTTTGCACTTGTATATAGTAGTGCATATAGTTTTTAAAATGAATGAATTTCATATTCTCTCATTCATTTCCTGTTCTTTGGTAAGGAGAATTGAGGGCTTAATTACTCTTTTGGTCACTTAACTTATTTTTTAGTTTTGTTTTGGTTCCTTAACTATTAAAAGTTTCGTTTTAGTTCTTTAATTTATTTTTTGGTTTCGTTTTGGTCCCTTATCTATTAAAAGTTTCATTTTGGTCCCTTAACTTACTTTTTGGTTTCGATTTGGTCCCTTAACTCTTCCTCCGTCAACTACTTTGGTCTTTCATTTCAGAGACCAAAACAAAACCAAAAAAATAATTAAGGGACCAAAATGAAACCACAAAAATAGTTAAGGGACCAAAATGAAACTTTTAATAATTAAGGGACCAAAATGAAACTAAAAAATAAGTTAAGCGACCAAAATGAAACTTTTAATAGTTAAGGACCAAAATGAAACTAAAAAACAAGTTAAGGGACCAAAAGAGTAATTAAGCCGAGAATTGAGTATATACACACACATACTAAATACGTACTTCTTGATCTTATTTATAAACAAAAGTAAAATTTTAGATTTATTGAATAATTGATGTATGTAACATATATTTAAACTAAATACATCAGTTATTCAATAAATTTAAAAAAAATATTTTTACTTATAAATAAAATCGGTAGAAATAGAAAAGAAGAACACATGGGTGACATTTATTTTTGCAAAAGAGAAAATAGTGGTGGGGTTAACCAAATATTAGGATTAAGTTTCCCCATCCCAAAGGTTAGGAATGAACACAACAGGTCCATTGTTGACACGAATCTGTTTGATTTTATCAATCTTTTCATGGTCATCTTTTGTAAGTGACCAATCAAATATTTCCAAGTTTTGCTTCATTCTTTCCTTGTTGTAGCTCTTCACAGCCATAGTCACTCCTTGCTCATACAACCATCTAAGACATACCTACATAATTTATAAAAATTGCATTTTTAACTATATAATTTATAAAATTTCAAGTTTGCAACAATGACGATTTTCAAAATATTACATGCATGATTAGTCACTATTATAACGCACTTACATGTGCTCATAAATATTACTCCTTCTGTCTTTAATTATAAGCATATGTCAACTTTTTAGATTCATTAGAATAATGATTGTATTTAGTAAAGATTATAGTTATAGATTAAATCAGCTGTTTAGTGAATTTGAAAAAAATATTTAGTGAATTTGAAAAAAATATATATGTGTTTATAATGAAGGGCGGACGGAGTATGATATTAAGTTATTCTTTTCTTTTTAATCAAATACTCAACTGGAGATATTGAAGAAGAAAAATCTCATACAAATAAGAAAAAATATGAAAGAAAATTTGAATTCAACTATCTGAGAAACTCAAAATGGTAACCTGAGCAATAGTTTTGCCATGTTTTTGTGCAATTTCCTTGAGTATTTCACTGTCCATAACTTCATTGCTACCCCAACTGGCCCCTTTGGCTCCTAATGGAGAGAATGCAGTTATGATTATACCTTTTGCTTCACTATATTCTTTTAGCTTCTTCTGATGCCAAACAGGGTTCATTTCCACCTATATGATAAAAGGGAACATTTCCTTAGTTCCAATAAGAATGTAACATTTTATTGTTATCTTTAAATTGCGGTAAAATATAAGTTAACATAAAACTATTTTACACTGACGTTAAACCCTTACTTGATTGACAGAAGGAGGAATGACAGCAAACGAGAGTAGGTCATCGAGTTTCTTGCGGGTGAAGTTACTTACTCCTATAGATTTTGTAAGGCCTAATTTCTGGCATTCTTCCATTGCTTTCCACACTCCTTTCAAATCAAATGTGGTTATCAATTCTTCAGTATATGGAATTTCCCAATTTCCAGGCTTCGCAGTAATGGGCCAGTGGATCAAATAAAGGTCTAAATATTTTAATTTCAGGTTCCTACGTTATACACACACACACACAATTCTTATATTACTCAGGTCAGGTCAGAAGAAAGCTATTTTGAGACAAATAATTTACAAATCACTAAAAATGCAGATTGAATTTGTAGTGTTTGATAACATTAACGGTTCAACCAAATAATAGTGAAGAATTATTTGCATGATTTTTTATTTGAATGGTAACTAAATAAATTATAGACCAATTTTATGATTCCCTGTAAATTTATTTAATTATAAAATTAAACTCACCAAGTTGTATTACAATAATATTAAATAAAATTATATGTACCTAGTATTTCTAAGAGAAACATTACATACCACAATAATTATATTAAATGGATTCAAGTGATTAATAAACTTTATTAAGATGAATTTTAAGAGAATCTGAGTTCGATTCCTAAATCACAAAAACGAAAAGAATTTTACTTACTGAAGTGATTTCTGAAGACCTGGAAGAACAAGATGAGGAAAATTATCAGTAAGCCAAAGTTTAGAGGTAATAAAGAGTTCATCTCTTGATTCAATTAAACCAAGTTGAAGAGCTTCTGCTATAGCTTCTCCCAAAGCCTCCTCAGAGCCATAGATTAAAGCAGTGTCAAAGTGTCTGTAACCTGATTTAATAGCTTCAATTACTGCTAATTTTGTGATTTCACCATCGTTGTTTGTTACAGATGCAAGACCAAATCCTATAACTGGCATATTGGATTGGTTGGAAGATGATTTAAGGAGAACTTGAGGAATTTTGGAAGCAGACATGATGAAGAAGATAATACAATGTTTGCTTTACTTTGCAATTGCTTCTGTCTCTTTAGCTTATATAAAAGCATGAAAATGATGGGATTTTTACTTTTTTAATTTAGTGGAAGAAATGGGGGTCACAATAATATGCCACCACCACAAACAATTATCAATTTTTTAAAAGTTTTTTTTAGGTGATTTATATGATATAAATTTTTAATTTAATAGTAAATTTTGTAAAATTTGTATTTGTTATGATGTATTTTCTCTGTCCTAAAATATAAAGGAAAAAAAACATTTTTCTTTTGTCTCAAAATATAAGAGAAAAAACAAACATTTATCTTTCCCAAACATTAATTTTTCTTATTCTCATAAAATTAAATACAAATTGCATTTAATTTTCATTCTCTCTCATTTTCTCAATAAACAACAACCAATAAAAAATGTTTTTACATTTTCCTATGCAACTTATTTCAAGAAAAATCCCACAAAATCATATTTTAAATTCTCATGTTTTGATTTTCTTAATAAGTGTGATTTTTTTATTTTCTCTTATATTTTGGGACGGAGGGAGTAATCGATGACTTGTGCACCATGTACAACATTATCGATTTGTGCATGATAGCTGTTCTGGCTCACCCTAAAGCAGACAATCTCTCAGAGATGTGCACTTGAGGTCGGGCCAGAACATACATAATTTTTTTTTTGAATCTACAACCCCTTAATTTCAACTGAGGGACATATGTTCTGACTCACTCAGCTTAAGTTTCACATTCTTTCGAACTAGAGACTAAACGGTAGTTTATACCAGTGTTTTAAAAACCAGACCGGACCGGTAGGTCGAACTGGTGAACCGGAGGTCCCCCGGTCCAGTTTGGCTATTGGATCCGGCATGCATATGAACCGGAGAAAACCGGTGCGAATCGGAAAAAATCGCTGAACCAGTTTGTTGTTTTTTTTTTTTAAATTCGATTTTTTTTAAGCATCTCGTTTATTTTATTTGTTTGTAGGCTCATCTTACATTTTTTTTAAATCTTACTACAAATGAATTTTGGAAAATTCTATGGTGAAGTCACCAAAATGACTTCTTTGAAGAAGTCAATAATTTGGCCAATCAAAATACAATGTTGAATTAGTCAATGCCAAGTAGAATTATAGACAAATATTCTGGTGAATCAATCCAACATATGGCCCATCACATGGATAATGATTTATATCCATTAGATCCAACAATTTAACTAATGATATTATTAAAACTTATTAAAATCTAAAATTGTTTACGTTTTTAACAGAGAAACGAATCTCTTCGTCTACTCCAGCCAAAACAAAAATCTCTTCTTCTATTTAAAAAAAAAAAGACTCTTCATCTTCCATCATAATCTAACCCATCTGAGTTTACAAATAAATCAAAAAACCATTTCTTCATAGAAAGCAGAAGGGGGTGAGAAGAAAATGAAATATATATCCACCATTATTCAACTTGAAGAAGAACATGCATTGAAACCCAAATCTGAAAAAATCAAGATATAAACAAACTGAAATTTGAAATCTCTTTGGATGAGAAAATTATTTAATCAATACAACGATTAACAAAAGAAAGGCATAAATGAACATTAAAAATAAAAAATCCAACTCAGGACTCAGGAACAAGCTTGATGCAAAATCAAGAAAAATCAAACACAGATCGATGAATCTATTCGCGGTGGTTGGTCAGCAGCGTTGCACGATCTTAATGATGAAAATGGAGAGTACGACAAGGAACAAATCTGTTCATTAGAGATTAAGATTGAATAACATAGACCCATTTTTTGGATACCCATTTCAACTTTTCCTTTTCGTTTAGATTTACCAAAGAGTGAAGAGATTGAACAAATTTTGTTGGATTAAGAGAATATATGGTGGAATCGACAACAGTCAATTTTATTTGTTTGGTTCCATTTTAATTTAATTTCATCTAGATTTGCAACAGTCGTTCATCTTTTGGGTTTTTTATTTTTATTTTTTATTTTTGGCTGGAATTAGAAACAGTGGCAGCAACTAATCTAAAGCCTAATAATTGACATAGCACTAACTCTTATTCTATTGGTCAATTTAAATGACTTCTTTAAATCAGTCATTTATGTGACTGCACCATGGAAGTTCCCATACTTATAACAAATAATTTAAATGCTTAAAAATATCATCATTTAGTTTTGATCCCTTGACCTCTCAATAAAAGAAGGAGCTCTAAACTACTGTGCTAAGCTGTTATTTTATGAATATGTTTACTTTGTATTTAATATAATGCATATTCTTGTACTACTAATTTTTTTTTTATAGAAAATAATTTTTCTCACAAGTTTTGATTTATTTAAGAAGTAAATTTATTTTTTATTTTTTTATGGACGTTAGATTTAAACTGTTGTTTACTTAATTTTTGTTTTGAGTAATATTTAAATTATTACTGGCCTAATGTTAATTTAATTGTTCAACTCTTATTTTTTTATTTATAATAACTAATGCTTTTGTCGTTAAAAAAAATTAATGATTCTAATTTATTATATTAATAATTAAAATACCTATGTTATAATTTTTTAAATAAAATTAAATAGGTGTTATTCTATTATAAAAAAATATGCTTCTATTCTTCGTTTTTTAGAGACCGAGATATCCGGTTCGACCGATTTAGTTACTATATAATTTTATCACAGATACCGGTTTAGTTATGCGGTTCAACCAGTCATCGAAAGGTTCAACCAATGAACCAGTAAACCAGTACCCTCACCGATTTGATGTCCGGTCCAGTTTTTAAAACATTGATTTATACAATATTAATATTAAGAACTGAGTTTGAGTTTAACTAAAAAAAACAAAGCTTTTTTTTTTCATTCGTTGCGCTTAAAAATATAAAAATCCATCCCCTTCTTTCACATTCCTCTACCGCCAGTCTCTCCTCATTCCATGCTTCCCCCAATTCCTCACAGACATGGAAACTCAAAAATATATAAATAAAAATAAATAGATATTCCAAAACAAATAAAATAGAAACAAATTTTTTTCTTGGATATTTTTAAGGTTGTCAACAGATGAAGACAACCTATCACCCCCAAAAAGACCAAACATAGTTTGTTCTTTCCTGCACACCAATAACTTGCTGCTGCTGCTATTACCATAAGGTAAATCCAACATACTTTGTCATCAAATGTTTCATCTTTTTCATGCATTGTAATATAGGTTGTCTTTTGTTACACCTCTTTTTAACAATGTTTTTTGTTGGGTTCCTTTTGATTTTTCAAATTATTTCTCTTTTTTCTCAGCCATGTTGAAATTTAAGAGATGTTTACAATGTGGGATTAGACAGATACTGAAATTGAATTAAAACCAATTTCTGTTAATTCTTTTCATATGAACTAATGAAAAGTCTCCATGAATTAACATTTGTATATGCTTTTTGGTTTTGGTTAGGATTGGATTAAGAAGGCTAATTTTCTATGGTAAGTAACTATTTCCCTTGGAGGATTAGAATGATTAAGAAAATTAGTAGTGTAATTAGTTTATGATATTGGATCAAATTGCTTTTGATTTGATTTTTGAAATAGTTAAACCCTTTGTGATCAATGGGGACAAGCACCAACACTCATTCCTCAAGATCAGCAGAATGGAGCTAATAATGGCTCAGAATTGAAAACCGGAACTTTCGAAACATCTACCACGATTGGCAATAAAACGGTATTGATTATACATTAGACGCGATAAACGATATCTTTCAATATGTTACTACTTATTGATTTGATTTGCACATAGTCAAAAGATGGACCTTCATTTATGTAACAGTATGTCATTGGTGGAGCTGATTAGGAAACTATATATATGTATTAAAGTTCGGATTTTTGACAACTGTCACGGAGAATGGTAAGTTGAATGATTCTTATTTGATTGCATTTTTTTTCTTCCAAGGCTTTTGTTGTTGACAACGATATTTGTAGGCTTAATCCAACAGTGCTAGAAACCAAACCCTTGTCATGTGAAGGTCACTCAGCAGTGTTATTGAAAGACCGAATCGTAATTCTTAAGAAGAATCCTAAGCCAGATGATCATACTTGGTTTCTCGAGGTCGGTGCTTCTAAACCTATGTCCATAATCTACTCCGATAGAAAGAACTATTAATGCATATAATTTTCAACACTGTAAGCTACACTATAGCTCTACCCGTGCTGCAAGAAATATGGAGAAAGACGGAGTTCATTATCATTTTACGGAGAAGAGTGTTCTGGAGAAAGAGGTCAAAGATGGAAAATTTCTTGAGTTTGCTTCTGTGCATGGTAACCTATATGGAACCAGTGCTGAGGCTGTTGAACTGGTATCTGATGCAGGGAAAGTAAGTTCCTTATATTTGCGGCTTTGTTATTATTTAGAAATTAGAATGTTGAATTTAAAGCTTGACAATAATTGTCATTTTGCGCAAAATAATCTTTATCGTTTAGAGCCTTACTTTTACTTTTTCCCTTTTCCAGTTCTAAAATAATGATTAGGTTTAGTCAAAGCAGTGCTATCGGCTTTGTGGAAAGCCAAAACTCTGTTGTTTTTTACCCGCCATAAAACGTCATGGCAATGCCATCCTTCACAAATTGAGCACAGTAGTTGTTGGAAAAACCACCATCGCAATCCTCCATTGCGCCTCCATTGCGATATTGTCGGAAATAGTCACATTCCTTAGCTGCACAACAATATGTGATTAGGATAGATTGAGTAATAATTATATCAATCAACATTTATTGTATTTATTATGATCCTATTATAAATACATACATCCTAGTATTATCTGATTTGGATACAATCACAAATTCAATACAGTCAAATATAACACTCTTTTGACTTGTTTTTCTTTTCGACATTCGTTATATCTTAGACTACCTACAATGCATAAACAACAAAAACCACTTTCAACACCCACTTTTTCAATTCCCAACACTCTACATCATACTTAAACATAACTTCAACTTTAACCCTCTCCAATCCATTTTTTCTTCAACACTCTACCCCACCACTATCTCTATCCCACCACTTTTTATATCATATTATTATTTAAATTTAAATTTTTGTTTTTTATGATTTAATTAAATTAAAATTATCATTTAAAATTAAATTAAAATAAATAACACTAAATAATTTTTTTTTGGTAATAAAAACATAATTTAATTAAATAATTTATACGATACAAATCATCTTAATTTAATTTAAAATACAACACACAAGTCACGTAATTAGTACGATAGAAATTATTTAAAATTCAATACAACACACAAGCAACGTAATTAGTACGATACAAATTATTTAAAATGCAATAAAACACAAAAGCAACGTAATTAGTACGATAAAAACCATCTTCATTCACGTCCCATTCCAAACTTTGTCCAGATGTGTTTCACTAGATCTGCTTGCAATTTGTGATGAACATTTGAATTGCGGAACTCGGATCTAGTACACACAAAATTTGCAAAAGCGGGTAACACCTCGGTCGAGTACGGTTGCGGTGCTTCACTAGATCCACTTTCGTCAGAATTCTCAAAATCGGTCCAACGTTGAGCATATGTATCTCGTTCATCCTCAACAATCATATTGTGTAATATGATGTAGGACCTCATGATGATACCCAAATCGCCTATGTCCCACAACCGAGCTGGTTCACGGATGATCTTAAATCGAGCTTGAAGGACTCCAAATGCACGTTCGATGTCCTTCCGACAGCTCTCTTGCCTTTGTGCAAATAACTTATCGGGTTCACTTTGAGGAAGTCTGATCGATTTGACAAATGTTGGGTATGAAGGGTAAATACCATCAGCAAGATAGTATGTCATATTGTATGAATGTCCATTTACAAAGAAATTGACTTTGAGAGCATTCCCTTTTATAACATCATCAAAAACAGGAGAGCGATCGAGTACGTTAATATCATTCAATGTACCTGGACATCCAAAATATACATGTCAAATCCATAAATCATGAGATGCAACAGCTTCAAGAATAACTGTTGTGGTTCCCTTGTCTCCTCTAGTAAATTGACCTTCCCATGCTTTAGGACAATTTTTCCACTCCCAGTGCATGCAGTCAATACTCCCAATCATCCCTGGGAAACCCCGCATTTCGCTAACACGTAGTATTTTTTGCAGGTCATCTTGGGTCGGTGCTCTAAAATACTGTTGCTCATACAAATCTATGATTCCATTACAGAAACTACATAAGCAATCCAATGCTGTAGTACTTCCAATTTTGATGTACTCATCGACCGCATCTGCTGCCATACCATATGCTAACATTCGCATTATTGTGGTACATTTTGCTAAAGGTGATATACCTTCTTTGTTGACTGCATCAACTCACTTTTTCTCATCTAAGATACTGAAATCTTCACAATATTTGAATCTTGTTCAGAGGTGTATTCTTGAAATTGACGTTCAAGGGGCAAGATCTGTGACGGCTAGTTCTCTTGACGCCATATTCATCTTTATCTGCCCCCGGCCCCATCAATGGAAGAGCTTGAAAAGCGTCTCCACGAAAGGTGAGTATTTCAGCTTCTTACTCGGGCCTTTAACTCTCGAATGACTCTAAACCTCAAGTTTTTGAGCAGAGCGACCGAAACAGATGAACAGGTCCTAAAACGATTACGAAATGCTCAGGCTGAGATTGAGCAAGGGAGGTCATCAGATATATTTGATTTCATCTTATACAACGACAACTTGGACGAATGCTACGTGAATCTAAAGGTAATTCTGTTGTCAGTTGTCATGCAAACATCCTTACATGAATTTGGTTTCATTAACCGGTTGAACATTGTGATGTATATAATACTCATTGGTAAAGAAATTATTGGGACTTGATGGTTATGTCGCTCCTCAACCCAAGTCAGGTAAGAATTTCCCCTATTTGTTCATAATTTTACACGTTTTTCCGGCAATTAACACACCATGATTATCGCTGTCTCCCAAGTGGGACTCCGACGTATTTACACACTTAAAGTTTCATATACTTTAAAAAACTTTGAAGTTAAATTAGTGTTTTTAATTTGTCAATCCAGCAGCAATAGAGATCAATCTCCTAAAGGATCATTCAGTGTCAAAAATTGATGACAAATTAAAATCATCATAAACGGCAACCCTTCGGGACTAGAAAAGAAATCAAATAACATGCAAGCGTTGTGCAACACATTTGCATATTAGCAACCAAGAGTAATAGATCAAGTACTGACTTTGTGTTTCGCTGAGCAGGATAATGTTAGATGTGTCCTCGCTTAAAGGAGGAGCACCTGGCCGGACAAGAAGGCTAGATTTTCGAGCAATTGATTAGTTTTCATTTAGCTTCAACGGCATGGACATTCAATGAGTTTTACAAACTAACTTAGTTTTTTCTCCTTTCATATATATACGATGAATCTTCAGAAAATGGGACACGCGACAGACACAAAGTTCATTTCTTAATATGTTTTTCATGTCTTGTTCTTTGATTCTTATGGCTAATGATTTTACTCGATGCGTGTTTATGCAATCATATTTCCCTACAGAGATAGTGAGAGATTATTTATCATTTTTGAAGCTATAGTTTATTCCATCAACAATGATGGGAAACAAAAAAATTGCTTAAGTTTATGTAAATTCACTTAATTTTTTGGTCTGCATAAAGCCTTTATTGTGGTTGTCATTTTAGCAATGGTATTAAATTTTTAGCAATTGTTTTTTGATCTGCATGAAGCATCTCAAGCAAATTGACCAAAAAGCTTATAGGAAACATAATTAGAAAATACTCCCTTTAACTTTAATTATAAGCAACTCACTTTTTAGATTCATTGAATAATTATTGTTCAGCCTTAATTATATATCAGATACATTAGTTATCTAATGAATCTAAAAAGTGAAAAATTACTTATAATTAAGGCCGGAGAAGGGAGTAGTTCTATGTTGGAAGTAAGATTGATGTATAAGTGCATTGAATAATAAAAGTTATTTGGGTCACCTGAATCTGATTTTAGCATATCATATTGCATTGCAATATATACCTCTTTGCGATTATCATCACCAATAGTTTCATCACAAATTTTCCATATACATTATGAAACTTGAATTTTAGGACCCAAGTAAAAGCCTCATCAACTATATTATATATCAACTATCAATAATATAGAAAATTAAGCTTTGGTTGACAAAAAACTAACAGATAGTTTATAGCAGATGAACTTATAGTTTATGATTGATAAATTAGCTAATTTAATTTGTAGTATTTTATAAAATTAGCGGTTAAGTTGAATTATAGATATTAAATGACATAATATATATATTAATATTTAATTTTGTTAAAGTAAGATGATAGAAATAAATTTAGAAGAACAAATAAAAAGCTAAACGCTATAAAATATAAATTAATTGTATTAGTTTATCAAAATAAACTATAAATTTATGTCGAAAAATAGTTACTAAATGGGACTTTTTATCCATAACGTTCTTATAAACTATAAGCCATTAGCTTAAATTATGAAAATTGTCAAAACGGAGCCATATACGAGAAACAACTCTAAAGTGTATTCTTTCTTATATATTTGCTCCCACCTAAGCCAAATAAGGGTTATTGTTAGAAGAATATTACATTTGCAAATATGAGTGATTGCTTATTTACTTTTTTGCACGGATCGGAGTACTACAATTAATATCCGATACTTTATAGTCAATATTTTATAGTCGATAATTTATAGTTTATAGTTGATAGCTTGTGGTTTATATATATTTTTTCTTTCGATAAGCAATATAAATTATAAAGAGTATAAGGGGTACTCAACCCTTACAATTTATGGACAAAGTTTATAAACTTTGTAGACAAACAACGGGATTGTGACACCAATCCAAAAAAGAAGAAGAACAGGAATTCCCAACACGGCTAACTACCCAAAACCAAGAAAAATAAAATATGTTATGCATCGACTATTCAACATTCACCGATGCTCCTTAAAAGATGATATTATTCCTCAATTTCCATAAATTCCAAGTCATAGCGACCCAAAATAAGTGACGAACACGAAGACTCTTTTTGAGCCTAACCAAATTGCCAAACCTTAAAAAATGAGACCAGCCTTCAACCCCCATGACCTCCGAACAGCCCAGCCACGTAGTTACCGACTTCCAGATGAATTGAGCAAAAGCGCATGTGAATAACAAATGATTGCAATCCTCAACATGCATAAAACAGAAAACGCAGCACATATCCAAATCTTCTATAACAATACCTCAATGAACTAATATCATCTTTCAAGGAGCATCGGTGCTTGCGTGGTTTATATGATTGGTAGCTGATATTCTATTAAAATGTTTGATAAAATTAACAGTTGAATTGAATGATATTAAATGACATTTTTAATTCATAATAAAATTTAAATCAAATTATTTAAAATCTTAGAATTTTGAAATTTAAATGTGATCATATACTTAATTTTATTTCAGATCAAATTAATATTTATTTTCATTAAAAAATTTAGGATTTATATTTTTCTTAATTCTAAACAAATACTGTATAAATGTATATTTGAATAGTTATTGTAAAACATCTTTGAGATGCATGGAAGATGGGACCTACAATTACATTTTCTTGGCGACACCATTATGAACCGGTGGTACAAAATATACCGTATACAAATCGAAATACAAAGAAAATATACAAAAGATATTATCAAAAAATTGTAGTAAAACGTAAATAAACATAACAAGATGCACATATATGAATTAAAAAAAGTAGTATCATTATATTTTTCATTATAACAATTATAAATTATAAAAGAGAAAATTTATTTAATACATTAAACTTTGTTTTGTGTTGTTATGTTTTGTAGTATGCTAGATAAAAGTTAAAATATCTACTATTCATGCTACAATAATTGAATTTGTTGAAAAAGAATTAATTAATTGATAAACTTTGTTTTGTGTTGTTATGTTTTTTTGTGGACAAAATATTATTTTGTTAATTTAGACAAGTTATGCAGAAGATAAAAAATTATATCATGATTCAGTAGAAAACGAGAATTTCAATTTTTATCACATCTCTTAGTTTCCCAGATTATCTTGTTCTAGGAATAGTTTTAAAATCAAACATAATACAATTAAAATTATTATCATGTTTAATTTTTTATTTTTTAAGAGATTAAAAGCACTCTTAGTTTAAGATTCAATCTCTTACAGATGTAAATTAAAAAAATATTTGTGTGCATGGGGATATTTAATTTAAAAGCAAAAATTATACAGATTAGTCCAAGAGCTTCTTTCCATGAAATGATAAAAAAAAAGGGCATTTGCTCAAATAGCAAAATGGTTTGTTAGAACAATGATGTCACACACGCACTACAACTGCATACCTTAGAACCGACACAAAATTTTAAATAAATAACATTGACAAAAAAGTATAGTTAAAAATTAAGAATTAAAATTTTCACGAGGAATGAATTCCTGTAGATTCCCCTTACGTGTGTCTATGGTATATTGTAAATTTATAATTATCACTACTAACATGCATGAGCTTCTTCATTGGATTCTCTCTCTCTCTCTCTCTCTCTCTCTCTCTCTCTCTCTCCATATGTGTTTTCTCTCTTCCAATAATTAACTCAGAATTTGCATGTATATATGTTGACAAATTTTTTAGTTTGCATATCATCTTTGGATTCTCATTTTGCAGTTTTAGATGCTGTGTACCTTCTTTAGATTTTATATATCTTTTGTTCTTTTTGGAGACAATGTAGAAGATAAAAGTGACTAGGATAATAATAACTAGCATCTTTTTTCTATATAAAAAATAAATTAGTATAGGTTTAAATGGGTCTTTAAGAAAATATTTGAGAATTTTATATCATGACAAATAAAAAATATTATCAATAAAATTTCTTCAAATTAATATTGACATTTTTCTAAGTTGGATTTGGATCTTCTTCTGTCACTGATTGATCCTGCTCGATCTCAAACATTAAATTTTATTAAAAGTTTGTAGTCAACATCATAGTATTATTAATAGACGGTTTAAATTTATGCAGGACATAAAATTGAAGAGAAATAACAGGAGAGAATTTGAATCCTTCTAAGTCATTGCATTAGGATTTTGACACTCAAATAGTGTGCCCTCAATGTGTTCCCACGGTTTTTATGAATTTAAATCGTTTATGAAATTAATTTTTTAGTTAATTATAACAGCAAACATAATATATTTGATTTTGTAATATTCTTTTATGACCATCTGAAAAAGAAAAAGAAAAATATTAACAGAACTCCATGTTAAGGACATACCAGTACCACACTGAAAATGTTATTGCATGACTCAAAAATAAAACAAATCGAATCAAATCAAATTCAATTGCAAAAAACTCCTCAAATTAGACAGTCAGTACCCTGCAGAGCAACCAAAAACAGTCCAAAAGCTAGGCAGTACCCTTAATTCAGACTAGATATATTCCATCTGAAACCAGTACACTTGTGACTAGCTAGCTATATTGTCCCAAGAAAAATCAGATCATAAATACAAGCTAGTATAAGACACTTTCGCAATGCCATTTTTTTCTGTTAGGTAGTTTAGTGGTTAGAATTTCGTCCCTTAAAATGTGAATAATGAACATACTATAGTTCGAATTCCGATCCTTGCACTTTATATACAATGTCTCTGCCAATTGAGTTAAGCGTACCTGGACTCGGAATGCTATTTCTAATTGAAATTAGTATATATATATATATATATATATATATATATATGACCATATTTTGTAACACAGCTGGACTAATAATCTATTTTAATAAAAAAAATATGATTAATTTAGTTGAATATATAGACGATTAATTAAATAAAAATATGGTTATTTTAAGTACATGATGAACTAACTATCTATTTGAATTAACCACAATTTTTGTACGTGTATTTAGTACTGGATAAAAATTGGATGTGCATGAAACATTTTTGAATTGAAATATCCTTCCTATGTGAAGTTTATTTTTTTTTAATCTTATTGTATATTTAAAAGATGAATTAAAAGTATATATGGACATAATTAAGAATTAACATAAGAAATACACATATTTCAACCTTTTTATTTAAATAAGAAAATAATATAAAAGATGCGCCATTTTCCTGAATATTATTTCTCACATTATATTTGTATTTTGTATAATTGTATCAAATTTTTTTTATCAGTATCGACTATCGACCAGGAAATGAAGCAAAAGGGAAGAGATAAAAATATTTTAAAAAAATTAGTACAAAAACATTTACCTCATCATTTTTTCTCTCCATTATCTATTTTGTATGGAGATTATAAAATATGGAAACAAATTGAGATAACAAAATAGAGTAGTAAGTGAAAAGCACATAAAATTAAACACTTGAATGAAATAATAAAATAAAATTAAAAAAATTGATATCAAATTAAGCAAGGTATACTTATATAGTATTGGTTAATGATGATCACTTGTGATATACAATAATATTGTACAGTAAATGGTAAATCATCATATTGATGAAGCAAAATATAATGAGGCAATAATATGTAACAAAATTCTTCATTTGCATACCATAATCATATAAAACATGTAACTTCAAAGCATCATAATTAAAAAGAACTAAACCATATACTACTCATTACTCAACATGAATTAAAACTAAAACATTTAACATTATACTGATACATTATTTTTAAGTGCAGAAAAGAAAAAAAGATCAATATCAGGTGAAGAAAACAATGATATTGGTGATCTATTAATAGATAAAAATGTTGCAGAAGGATTTACTCTTCTCTTCTTAGGTGCTGCTGGACATGTTAACAGATCAGGTATTCTATACCTTTTTGCTTTTGGTGTACAGCATTCACTTGTTGATGATGAAACTATAACTTTCTCTGTATTATGTTCTGATTCTGTGTTTTCAACTGAAGAAAAAGAAGTAATAACTTTTGTTGTAGCACACTTCATTGCTTTTTTCTGCTTTCTATCTTCAATAAGTACTTTTTGTAACTTCATTCTACTTCTTGTACAAATTGGTGCCATTTGATCTCAGCTACTATGCTAAAAGACTCTTATACTTTGAATGCTTTGTTGTGAAAACTCATTGTGTAATATATATTAGTAGATAAAGATAAATAACATAAGTCAGCACTCACAGAAGAATATATATATATAGATTTTGAAACATCACAGAATCTTTGTGGTAAAATAAACTATTAGAAGAGTTGAAAAGTTTTATTGTGTGACATAATATAATTGTTAAATAAAGGAAAAGATAAACACTAAATGCTATTAGAGTAATAACTACTACCACTACTTAAGAGATTAAATTTTAGTTTACGTGCTTCTACCAAATCCATTTTGAGACCTCTGAAAAGTTTTCTATAGTATGAACTTAAAAGCTTAACTTTCTGCTCCGGGTTTTATCTAATGTTGGCCCACTTTAAAGTGTATATTATTTAAGGTTTTGTCTAACATGCATAAGTCTCACGAGTGGTATATAGTGCACCACTTATGAATAAAACTATATTGAATATAAATTTTATAAAATTCAAGGTTTGATTGAAAATTTATAGTATCATTTAGATCTACTATACAGATTTTTAAAAAAATAAAAAATTATTTGATATGTTATTGAAATATATCAAATTTAATAGTATTCAATAAAATCTATAAATCGTTAATTTTGATGAGTTTCTGCTATGAACGGGCATAACTAGAGAGCTCCGGTAGGAAGTGTGAGATCTTGACAAGTACTCCCTCCGTCCCATAATAAGTGTCCTACTTGCCAAAATTGTTTGTCCCAAAATAAATGTCTTATACTATTTATAACATTGATTTTTACTATTTTATCCCTTAAAGTAATCATTAAGTAAGAGAAAAAGTACACTCAAATATTTATTTTTTAGTATTCCAATATCTACTACCAATAAAAATAGTGGGTATTTTTTGTAAAAGTTATATTCTCTTTCTTTCATTTACACATTTTTCTTAAAGTATGTGATTTGATCAACTATGACACTTAAAATGGGACGGAGGGAGTAGTGATTATGGTGAGGATCTGGTGTAGGTCTGGCAAAGGGTCGGGGGAGGTGCCTGCAAAAAAAGGTTAGCGCACTCTGATGCCTAAGTCAGTATTTACTAAAGAGAAGAGTGTATAGAATGGATAAGAGTGCACTCTGATGCCTAAGTCAGTATTTATTAAAGAGAAGAGTGTATAGAATGGATAAGAGTGTGTTTACCTTGAGATCTAGGGTTCAAGGGTATATATAGAACAAATGAGAGTGTCCTTTGCATGAAAATGGCAATTCCACTACCGAGGGCATGCCAATATAGTATAATGAGTCACCGTTCCACTGTGGTGGGGGCACCATAAGCATCGATGGAGGTGAACAGTGCCTTTATGCCAATTTGTATCTTTGAAGTGAATTGAGCCTTTGATTGTTGGATTGAGCTTTATTCTGGTCCAGAACAGTTGCCCCCCAAGTCGTGCTATGAATATAGCGCGGGTTTATTTCCCATTGTGATGAGGAAGGAACCTTTGATCGTAAGAGTTTCCAACAATATGCAGGTCCGTTATCCATCGTAACCGCTGTCCATTTATATACCCATCCATCCTCTATGACTTATGGTTTCCCTTTTCACTTTAAAGTAACTGTGAGGATTCGTGACGTGGTCCTGTATTCTTGGCAGCGAAGGGACATTTGTGTGCGCATTTAGTGTGCTTGTCCCCACTTGCTCTTAGGTCCAGTCACGCGCCTAGGTTAATTGAGTGTGTTGGGTCCCTATGTGTCATATGGACCGTTGAATTTATTGACTCTTGGGATCGCTTTGTTTATATAAATAAGCAGGAGTTTCTTGAGAATGATTTCTTTTCTTCGTTTAAACTTCCTTTCTTCCGGCGATTCCTTGCAAGCAATCATTCATTCTTTCTAGTCGTTCCAAGTTTCTTCCTTTTCCGAACACTTTTCTCTGGTGAGCTCTTCTTTACCCTTTTTTTATTGTTGTTTCTGTTTCATTTTGAGCGAGATGGGAAGATTAATAGATAAAGAACTTTTTGGAAATAAGTTTTTGACAATCGTGAGTAAAATAGAGAGCGTTGGTTTTAGAAAACTTATCTTTTCGAATGCTGATTTTGGAGAGTATTGTAGAGTTTTCATCTGTTCGTGACCCTTCGATGGATTTAGAACTAGTTGTCCTGATTTTCCTCCTCCTTTTAGTAGTTTGTCATAACTAGGAGAAAGTCAACACTTCGACCTCCCTCCAACGCCAATGCGTATATAAGTGTGTCCATAAGGACGTTCTTAATGTCGCAGCGAACTATGATGCTGATGGTCTGACAAATTTGGAGGTGGACGTAGGCCAGTCCTTAAATTGGAAAATCCTTCTGATCTTGGATAATGAGCGGTTGTGTTTTCGCTTTACTGAGGGTTGTTGTTTTCCAATGTACAAAATCTTTTTGTCGTCAAGCACGTCCGCTTTGCGTTGCGCTAATTTGAGGTAGATATGCTCAACTTTCTTAATGTTGCCTCTTCTCAACTGCATCTGTTGGTGTCAATGGGATCGTTGTGCACCCATCGTTAATTTGTTTTGTCATATTCACTGGGTCCTCAGAAAGAAATTGAATTCCTCTTAGCCCCAGTCTTTCATCTCTAAAATTCTGGCGTACTACTTATAATTTATGTTATGAAAATCATGTGCGGTATAATGTGCGCACATTAATCAGACGTCCAATACAAGTAATAAACTACCAAGTAACAAAATCAGTAAATAACACAAGGCAATTGTTAACCCAGTTCGGTGTAATGTCACCTAATCTGGGGCATACCAAGTCAGGAAGGAAATCCACTAGTGTAATGTTATTCCTAAGAACTCGCAAATACCCGTGTTATATTTCTACCTAGGTACCCCATAGGTAAGAGAAACTCATCTCACTACCAATACTAAACACATATCAGTGTTATCTATCACAAATACAACCAAAGATTTAGAGAACACTCCCCAAACCATACTACTCGTACTTCAAAGCTTAGAGTAGTGAACAATATTCCTTGCTAAAAAGCTTCGGATTACAACTCAAAGACTTAGTCCTTATGCAAGCATCAAGGTGACACAAGAAAATACTCACAAATAACAAGCAAACACAATGACTCAAACACTAAAAACTCTATTCTTCAATATAGGCTTCAGTGAATATAAGATTTAGTCTTCACATGTATTTATAATCTTCTGAATAGCACGGTTGTGAACACGTCTTGGGCTTCAAGATACTCCTTGTAATAATTATGACCTAAGAACATAAATTTGAACTATATAAAATATTTTCATAAATGGAAAATACTTCTTACAAATAAAATTAGGTTTACAAGTAATCCTAATGACTCATGTAACACGCGCGACTTAGCCAGCAAGCAAGCGAGGCAAAAACAAAACAGATCTTCTTAAAAAGATATGACGCGTATTTATACTTAGAACTTCCGGAGTTGCATGATGTGTGCACATTATCCTCCACATTGTGTTTTGCCAAAAATGAGGCCAACACAAAAACACTAATAATCTCCCCCTTTAACAAGTTTTTGGCTAAAACAATCTTGAACCATGTAAAAACGCTTGAGAGATACAAATAATACACTCCTTCATATTGGTCGGAGAATATCAACTTGAAGGAGAACAATCAACAATTCACATAGTGGATTCCTTATAGAAATGCTTACCAAGTAAGCTTTCAACAATAAACATCAGAGGCACACAACATCGGATAATGAACAGACTCACACAAAAAGAAACAGAGGATAGAGATATCCTCACATCAGTGTTTAAGAAAACACACATAGAGCTTAACATTCTTAGAATAGGACATACGCATGCAAGCACATAATCAGACAAGTAACAAGAGACAAGTAGGACTACCCCTCAACATTAGCTTTATATGAAGATTAACAAGAAAAAATTTCTCCCCCTCAAATCATGCATACATACTTTGTCCTCAGACCATGTAAGCAATTAACAATTCACAGTAGCATCATTAATGTGCCCACATTATCAAGCACATCATGCTACACATAATAACACTCACATGCAACATAACACATATCCCGTGGCAACAACGATGTTCCCACATTTTCATGCACATCATTCTTTAACTAATAATTAAAACACAACATGGCATAACATCTTCAGATCTTTATATCTCACATAGATAAAGGTAGGTAGTAGAGACAAATAACAAATCACATCAGATTCATCAGATCAATCAACGGCAGAGAAACAATTGACAATTAACATCAGCTAACTACTCCCCCTTTTTAGACATAAAATTTTGCCAACTAGATCATGCCATAGGATAAATCTTCATATTCAAAGAGTACATATAAGCTAGCAGATTCACATAGCATAAAAATCATAGGAGATAATAGAGTGCATGCATCAGATCAAGAGAGTACAAATAGTGCATAATATTCAGAGTACATACCGAGAGCTATAAATTTATATTCTTAATTTAATAAACTAATATCTTAAACCATCTTTTAGCACCAGTGCACTTTTGTCTCGTACGCTGTGTACCATTTATATTCTACCGGCTAAAAAATTTATTGGTCCTCACTACTCAAAATTTCTGAGTTTGTCCCTGCGTAGTGTGTCTCCGTGAAGATAGCTCAATTAGTTAGTAAGAATGTTACGTGTTACTACCTTCGTATCAAAATATATGTCGTTTTGACCATATCACACAAATCAAGAAATGTAATCATTGTTGTATGGAAAAGATAAATTATGAGTTTGTTTACAAAATTATCCTTCATTAAAGATATGTGAAAGATAAGTTATAGAATTGAAAGAAGAAAGAGAAATAATTAATTAAGGGTAAGAGAAAAATAAGCATTAAATACTTCATTGGTAATATAAAACGACATATATTGTAGTACAAAAGTTTTTCTCAAAACGACATATATTTTGGTACGGAAGGAGTATATTGCAAGGACCGGCGTTTGAATTATGATACGCCCACATGTAGAATTCTAGGATTTCTAGCTACTAGGATACAAGACATGATTAAAAAAAAAAAGGATACAAGACAAAAAAATCAGTGAAATAAAACTACCCTTTAAAGAGAACAACACCTTCTAGTCATCTGTTGCTGTGCTGAGCAAGGGACTCTATACAAAAAATTGATAGTGATTTGTTATTACTCATACTTGTCTTTAAGAAAACTCCAAGGTCCTGATCCAGTACCAATCCTGCAAATCAAACTTCATAAATGCTACATATTTTAAATCCTATACTTAACAGAGATTTTTCAATGATTTGTTAAGGTAGTATTATATATAAAGTGTAGCAAAAATTTACCTCCAAAAGCCTGCAAATATCCTTAGATTCATGTAAATGGACAATGCAATCCATATACCAGTGAAGCCTATGCTTGTGGATAAAATATATAAGCAAAATATGCTCACTGATGCCATCATAATCTGTGAGTAATAACAAATTCATAACCCACATGAGAGAGAGAGAGAGAGAGACAGATTTAATTAATTTGTCTCGCTGCTAGAGTAACTAAAGAGAAAAGACAAGAGAATAAACATTGATCATATAATATTCTGTTATAACAGCAACCCCGGTTCAAAAGAATAAAGAATAAATTGGTAACGAAGTTTGGCCAATTTTGCTTACGTCTATTGCAGAGAGGCTGCAATTCTTTTTCAAATATTTCAAGCTTAGGGTTTATAATGTACAACTTGTAATTAAATACTATGGTTCAGATTTCAACAATTATCACTGAACTTATCAGTAACTATATATGAGCCATTCGGAATATTTGTTTTTGTTAGAATTTGAATAGATGTAGTGATAGTTTTAGAAAGTAGTTGATTGATAGTAGTGAGTATGAGAAACACTTAGAGCAAATGTATAGCTTGTATTGCTCTCTACTTTGAATTTATATGTAGCATGAGACAAGAGTAGTTAGGAGGAGACATAGTGTGATGAAGCCTTAAATATTATTCATTTCATCTCAAAGGCTTGAATACAATGGTACATATGTTTGCCTATTTATAGTTGTGAGAGGTAGATTCTAGATACTCTAAAATCTAGAGTTTTCATGATTTCTCCTAATACAAATGTGGTATTAGTTTATTCTATGCAACTACTAAAGTATTCTAGAAAACTCTAGACATGTGCATCATTGCATTATAAGTAATAGTCATTCTATAAATTACTAATGCATTCTAGAATTATCTAGAAATATGCATCATATTTCAACAGTTTTCAAAGTCAGGTTGATCAACTTTAACATTATCTTAGATACTTGTTTTGATATTTATATTGAAAATATAATTTTATGAACTTACCATTGAGTATCCATAATTGACTCCATCGAAAACAAATGCAAGAGCATTGATAGGTTGGGTTGCTGCAACATACTAGTAAGTAGTCATAGCGAAAAGTGGGAAAACTATCAGCTTTTAAATTAGGGAAACCAGTATATTGCTAAAAAGATATATACTACCGGAATGCCAATGCCGATAAGTTACAGAAACATCGATGTCACTTGTAAATAATCTAGAAGCAAATGGAAGTAGACTAAAAAGAAGGAATGAAAGCAATAGTCCTAGAATCAATCCAAGCTGCGCAACAAAATGACTCAAGTCAAGTAAATTACGAGCATGAAAAGGTAACCGAATACCATGTTGAAATACCTGCAGCACACGTGAAGCAGACGCTCTGACCATGTTGTAGTCCCTTCTTACAAATGCACTTGCAATAATGGCCTGGAAGGAGGCTTTTATCAGTGTATATATATATAAACATTTGTCCTTGAAAACAAATAGTTTTTTCTTCTTCGGGAAACTCAGTATCTGGCCCAAGAGCTTGAAAATGAATAGTAATTCTCCGTTTTACCGGTCGAAGTTGCAAGAGTTATATATATGTTTATGAAGAATTTGTTTCTTACTTGTCCAGAAACAGCCATTCCATCAGCAAGTAAAGAGGTTACCATCCAAATCTGTTAGCAGATTTGAAATGCAGCCATTGTTGTTGATCCTTGCCTTGCTGCTAGGGATGCTGACAACGTCACACAGAATGTAACAGCTGTTTTTTTTTTTTGAACAGAAAACTGAATACATATATGTATATAGGAAAATGGAACCAAGTATAAGAGGTACTTTGTCCAAAAGGACGAACAAAAATAGATGGAACACCACCCACCGGAACCCAAACAACCGAACCTACAACAAACAAAGAGGAAAAATAAGGCACCATACCCGCCCCAAACACACTATCTAAGAATACAATCCATGGGCTTGATTCCATTCATAAAAAAGACAAGGAGACCTCCCCTTTTTATAGCCATCAACCACTTCCAAGAGACCACTTTGATTCCTTCAAAAATACCGTCCACATCAATTGTCTTCGCTTGAAAGATGGCTGTAACTTTAATCAATAAAAGAAATCCTACAATGCAACCGAGTAAATTAAAAATATGTTACATATTTATTTTCAAGAATGTATCAAATATATTTCCAGTTTAGGTATACAAAATATTGATACATACTGAGACTATAGTAACAGCACTTCACACATTCAAGGACAAAAATGGTTGTTTCACCTATCATATTTTTAAAGCCTCACTAGAAAAAATAAGTAACATATATACGTTCAGCGACTAGATCATAATAAACTAAGAGCTACGAAATTCTGAAGAAAAAAAATTGAAAGGAATAAACAGAAGTTATAACCATTTTTCAGAATCTTTTGAAATTGGAAATCTTGGATACTTGGAGGCAGGAGAACAACTTGTTTCAATGGCGGCTCCACCGACTCCCAACCGAAATGTGAACATAAGTAATGGACCTAAAATGATATTTTGTATATATCCAGTAACTGCAGTTAAACTTCAAAAATTACAGATTGTTGTATAGTGTATTTCATTTTGTATTGATATGTAAAATCTGTTTTACAAAGACAGTTGAAAATGAAAGAAAGGAATGGTGTACTTGAAGCATATAAAGGAGTTCTCGTGTCTTTGATTCCCCGAAAAATTCCTTGTATTGCCAATGAAAGAATAACAGTTGGTGCACCAAATAACCTCAATACCAACTATTGTTGTGCTTGTTTTAACATTGGATAGTTCTGCATCCAAAACAAAAAGTGTGATTCAAAACAACTAATGTTTTTCTGAATATAAATTATAAATTTGAAAGATTGATTTGATCTCAAAGAGAATTATGGTATTTTTCTTTTTTGCATAAATCAGGTATTCTCGACGTGCAACTGCATAAACTAATCCCTCGAGTTTTGTGGCACCCAAACGGGGGGAAAACTATTCCTAAGAGTTTTAACGTTGCTTCATGCCCAAGCCAGAGATCGAAAGAGTTATGATAGTTTTGTCAAGAGAGGACTCACATAATGAATTCCCATGTAATTCAAGACCGGTTTAGCCGTAAAAATTATTAAGAGCGTTTGTAGGATTCCAAGCACGCCGCCAATAACTATTGATGATGATGCTGATGGAATATAACTTTTTTCATGCCCGAATTTAACTACTCTGTCAATATTTGTTGATGATGTGCTGCACTCTAGATCTAAATAAAATAATAAATAATGTAGATAGATTAATCCAGGATAGTTTACATGTATGAAAGATTTGAAGGTTATATACAAGTAAGTTTAGTTAAATAGTGGTTATAGCAGCCCTATATACTATAGTGGAATTTGAACAAATCACTTGTTCTGTGATATGCTATTTAGTACAAAATATTGTCAAATAGCATCTATAGCGGCACTATAGCACTAATGCGTAGAGGAATTTGCATGAGCTGCTAATTTTTGTGATCCGCAATTGCCAACACTGATACAAATTGCGAGAATTTAATTCATTTTAAGTGAAAAGACATACCTTCATATTGCTCTATATTATCTACTACTTCCAACTGTGTTGCCTCATTAACTGAAGATGCCTTGATAAGCATTTCTTTTATTGATGGCTGAGTTTGTAACTATAATGACAATGCATACCAATTAAACTACTTCCATTAATTGAAAAACTATATTGTAACATTTACTTTTTAGAGTTTTTAATCCCCTCTAGGCGTTAGTTTATACTCCACTAGATCCTTCACTCGTGCGTTGCGCGGGTTTTATGATATATTATTTCGAACAATAAATTTTATCATAAAAAGATAATATTAAATGTGTGTAAATAAAATGTAATAAAATTAAAAATGACTATAAGATTAGAGAATTTATAACACCAAAAAAATGGTGTAAGAAATTAAAATTTTGAAGTAAATTAAGAAAAGAAAAAATTGTAAGATGCAAAGTGAAGTAGAAAAATTATAATCAAATGGACTTAAATAAAACCAGTATAAAACCAATGTCTCAAGATGTAGTTTATAAAATGATTGGTTTTGCCATCCAAACCTTTTATTCAAGTGTAATTATCTTGCATATATATAATTATGAATATATTTAAAAAAAAAATCAAAAGTGAAGTAGAAACATAATAGAAGTAGAAAAATCAAATGAACTATCATATGAAACATGGAAAAACCAATATAATTCAAAATTATTAAAACCAAAGTATAATTTAAATAAAAAATAGAAAATTGCAAGAACGACATGATACAGAGAAAGACAAATTAAAATATGTAAATTAAAGTTGAAGAAATAGAATGTTGTTTATATACAAAGAACGACATGATATAGAGAAACAGGGGCTTCACCAATCACTAAGGCAAATTGTAATTAAAACATATTTTGAATATTGTCTCGGTATGGAATAAAGAATGAATATGTATTTGAAAAATGTAATTATAGATTAGATACAAAAACAATTACTAAAACTAAAACTAAATATACAAATAAAAAATAATTTAACAAATAATTATAGGTTAATTACTATTAATAGAAATGTTAAAACATTTAAACTCTCTTAATGAATAACAAATATCACACTTGCCAAAATACTACTTTTGCTTTATTATATTGTATGATACACTATTTTTTAGATGATATTTGTTTAATTGACACATGCTATGCAATTTTTAATTTAGAAATGAGACTCCATTTACATTGAGAATCCACCAAAAAGCATTGATTATATTCATTGGTTTTATTCCTTCTATAAATTGAAGGAAGACTAATATAAATTTAAATTTTTTCTTGGAACGACTAATATGATTTATCTTTTATTGACTAATTGACTAATTTAATGATGAAATTTGGGAGGGAAAAATTAAGTTAAGTTGTTGCTTGAGTTTTAAGCACCGTAACAAACATATAGTATAAAAGATAATCAAAACGAAAAAGTGCAGTATAAATGCAGTAACAAACAAACCTATGTGGCCAATGAATGCAGTATCAATGAGAGAAGCATTAGGATCTGCTGCTAAAGCCATAATGGTAGGAAATGAAATCTGCATTATTTCAAGGCCTAGTTCATCTTTTCTAAGAGCGTTCCTGGAAACATTACATAAGATAATATATGGTAAATTCAATTTATATGAATTCACCATCTAGTTCCGGTTTAGATGATAAACTTAATTAATCACTTATTGCATAAATGTTTACGATATAAGTGCTTATGTCTAAGTTATTTTTTAAACAAAATATACAATAAGGTCAAATTGTTTTAATATAAATTATAAGTTGTTTTCATAAGCTATCCTGGTGACCATATTGAAATTAGCCGCAGCCAGGAAACAATCTAGAGATATGTCAGAAGTTGATTTCATAAGCTCTCTCATAAGCATTTATGTCAGTAATGTTCAAATAAGTCAATTCAAACAGGGAAAACATCGTCCAAGTTGAATCAAAATAAGAAACAGTATACCTTATGCCAGAAAATAACATCAAAAGGGGCATATTTTCTCTCCTGTGCTCAATCAACACATAAGGACAATATCTTTGGTCATAAACAACTAATGGAATTTTCTTACACAAGTTTATACCCTCCTCTGTTCTCATTGTTCAGTATACAGTAGAAGATCAACCAACACCAAAAAATAAAACCAGTATACCCCATAAATAAAAGACAAGGGTGTGCAATACATCCTTAATCTTGACAATAAAGAAGCTACTTTTGGCGCTGTAGTATTGTAAATTTGGTGATTTGGGCAATTTCCACATCATTAGCATTTTCCATTTATTTTTAATCATGCATTTTGACAGCTAATATCAGCTTTATTTTTTTATTTTTTTTACAAAAGCATTAAAAAGTTAAAAAACCCTAATGTTTTTCCCTCCCACGTAATGCATAACAAAGGCAAGGTAATATGTGAGGAAGGCAATTTGTGGGGAAGGCACATTACAAAATTGCAAAAAGAAAATCTTGCTCTCCAAGATTCATAACAATACAATTATTTTATTATCAATTTACAACTATAAATTGACATTCATTCCTTTCATTCTCCCCCATTTATTCTCTTTCCTTCTTTCAGCTCTCTCCCATTCTTTTTCATCACTCTTTCTTTCAACTTCTTTCTTTTACCACTAGGTAGAACTCAATGACCAATTTATTCAACCTGAAAATAATAAACTCATTTGATTAGAACTCAACTATAAATATATGAACAAAGCAAGTTCTTATGTTACACAAACATCCTATCCTACCAACCTAATCAATACC
Organism: Trifolium dubium; assembly: GCA_951804385.1. Lineage (NCBI taxonomy): Eukaryota > Viridiplantae > Streptophyta > Magnoliopsida > Fabales > Fabaceae > Trifolium > Trifolium dubium. The sequence goes on along the minus strand of OX638070.1, from coordinate 11,002,056 downwards.
ACCCAGAATACTTATCATCAATGAGGAAAAAAAAACTTTGAAAGTGAAAACACACATCCAATTCAAGAATTAAAGTAAGCACCAATACATTACTCGCCAAATAAATGACAAAGTAATGCACATTTTCAAGAAATTCTGAAACTGAAAGTTACTACTGGTTGGCAGCATACAAGAAGCACTGATGCAAAAGAAAAGGCAGAAACATCTCAAGTGGTTTATTTACAATAAAATTGTATGTTGTTGTTCTTCCTTTATGTGAGTAAAAGTGATTTATATACATAAAGTTTGTTTTTTTATGGTTTAAATACAATAAAGTGGTTCTTATACATAAATTATTCTTTGAAGTTTGGAGTAAAACATGTTTACCTTGAATGCTAATGTTATGGAAACTATGGCCGATAAATGAAGCAGCAGTAGAGCTTGAGACAAGCATATACTACTAACAATTAATCACTAATGGAACCTACATAAAAAGTTACTGATGTGTGAAACTCATGTTTTATCATTATTGTTGGCCTTCTTTTTATAGGTGAAATTCAATTCTTTCAAGAATCAACTTCTATGTTTCATAGGTAAGAAAGATGTGTTACAAGGATCTCATTTCTTTCATGAATATTGTCTTTAGTAATACACTATTAAATTACTATATAATTTTAGTGACATTATGTTTAATTTTTATTATGTACATTTATAGCTCTAATATTCATGTTTAATAATTGTTTTGCAGGTACATTTGAAGGGGAAAAAAAACCTTTCTTCAAGGAGGTCCTACTCTACACAAGATATGTAAACTGATGAGGTTTGGGACAAGAGGAGGCAAAGACCCATAAACAAAAACGATACTAAAAACAAATTAGAACATATTACAAAAATAGTTTATTGTACATAGTTTCATTGACAAGCACATAAGCATAAAAATATATAGAAGTTTGTAATTAGATATAGTTCAAAATTTTATGGAGTGCAACTATTGTCTTCAACATTGTAAACTTCCTCATATTCTCTACTATGTATATAGATTTATAGTTTCTATTTGAAATGTATGATCTTAGGTTAGAGTAAAAATGTTTACCTTGAATGCTAATGTGACAGCAGCTGTGGCCAGGGAAATAAGGAGAAGCAGGATATGAGAAGAGCCTACGCCACCAATAGAGAAAATTGAGATTAAAAAAAAGATTACAAAAATAAAGTTAAGTTTAAAGGCTACTTTTATACTTTGTGAATAATTTAATGTGGTATGTTTTGGGTATCATGTCCAGTCAAATTTTATGTTAAGAGCGTCATGTCCAGTCAAAATTTATACACATTAACTCCTAACTTATTGAGCTCAATGATATGCACAAACTATTTAACTTCTTACTACTCACTCACTTGACATCCTCATATTCTTAAATCACTCATTCTTTGATAGGTAAATAAATGTGTAGTAGTTTCTCTTTGAAATTTATGCCTTACATTTTGGAAAAAAAAATCTTTTAGAAGTATTTTATGCTTTGAGTTTGAACCTAATTTTGCAGAAATTTTTGAGCAAATTACATATATTCATCCATTTCTTTGTACTCACATAGTGAGTGCATTCAAAAATAACATCCTATAGAGAACATGGTCATCATTTCAGCAAATACAATGAGCATAAAAGATTTATAAGAAATGATGATTATCACAAGAATGAATACAAAACAAAAAATACCAGAGATCCAAAGACAACATTGTGCATACATATAGTTTAAACAAAAAAGAAAAAATGGCAAGAATCCCAATTTATTTTGAAATGAAGATTATGTAATAAAGTTCAAGGTGTGTATAGTTCAAACTTAAGAGTTGCTTGAAATAACCTTTAGAAAATCTTTTAATTCAATGATAAGATACTTCATTAAGTTGGTTAGCTCATCAAACTCCTAATTCTTCTTATAATTAAAACCATTTAATTTCAGTGTAAAATAAAATAAACTTTCAAAGTGAAGAGAAGCATGTTAATATAATGTTAGATGAGTTATTCAATAAGCAATGTTGGAAAGCTACTTAAAAATAACTTAGAGGACATCACTTGAGTGAGTAGTTCAAATTAAAGGATATGAATATCCTTACACAATTAAAATGGTTTCTCTTGTCGTGGAATCACTTTATAGAGTAGGTTAATAAGATAAGACCATAAAATAATAGATCAAACCATAAAATAAGATAAGATTACCCCATATAATCTGGTTTATAATAATATTGTTCTTCAATCTGGAGATATTCAAGAAAATCAAATATTCAACCCTATTTGTGAAAATATAATTACCTTTGTTATACTTGATCTGCTAGCTACCACTTCCTCTAATCAAAGAATTATCTGTATATATACATTTTAATTTAATAATGTTGAGAAGGCATAGTTAAAGGACACATTCTTTGACAAATACTATATAAACTTAATCAAGATACATTAGGAAAGTTAAGAACATAAAAAAATAGCATAAGAAAATGCATACTCACAATGGAATGATTTTGGCACGGTGGTCGCGGGTGAAGATTCCGAAATTAGATTCAGTGAAGAAAACATTCAAACCGAGATACTGAGAGCTCATATCGAGTACTCAATTGTATGGAATACCGGAAATTGAGGTTTTGGCGGTAAAGGTCCCTCAACAAGAACACTGTAGAGGTTTTAGAGGTATTGAAAAACGAATTTGATAGAAATATAGATCGCAAAGAGAGGATTAGGATGGTGTTGACAACAGCTAGCAGAGGTTTTAGAGAGACAAAGGGAGGCCATTAAGGAGAGTAGCGGCTAGGGTTTGAAGGATGAAGAAGAGAGAGTTTTCTTTTTACCATAAAAAATAAAAAAATAAAAAAGTAATACAAGTCACGGAGGAACAACGCATGTACGTTAGAAGTCCCTAGAAATTTGAATTGGACTTTATTTAGTGGGCTGTGCCTCCTCTCCTCTCTATCAAAACCACAAATTAGGTTATATGAAAATTGATCATTTTATTTATTAGAGTAAAATATTTGTTTTGTTTTTTGGTTAAATAATATTTATTATCATGTAAGAACACTAAAATATTAATTATTGTAAATAGTAATCTGTCTTTTTTTTATTACATTTAAATATGTTTTATTTTTGTTTTAATCACCAGTTTAATCTGGTTTGGGGTCAGTTCTAGCATCAAGTAGTTTCAGCTCCGTCTCGATCACAGTTATCAGAATCAAATTGTGGTTCGCTTTATCAAATTCAACTTCAATCACCATTGAAGCAACTAATGATTGATATATTAAAATATGTTTTGTTCTTTATAAAATTACAAAAATTTATTCTTAATCCTTATAAAAAAGTGGCATGTTTTTGTGTCTAAATAATATTTATTCAAACAATTTTACCCTCTATTATTCATCCTTAAACTTTTACATTGTTAATTTTTTTTTTCATACATGTTTAAAATACTATAAAAAGTTTTTTAACAAAAATTTAAATTTTTTTAAAATGAAAATAATTAAATATGAATTTTTAAAGTAACAAAAATCTCGATCTAAAAATCAAATTTTTCGTTCTTTTTTCACCACCAGTTTAATCTGATTATAACAAAACATGCCACTTTTTTGTAATTTTATATGAATGAAAGACAATAAATTTGGTTTATTAAGAGATTTGAACCTCTTACACAAGTAATTATGGGCTCTTCGATAGAGTGAAAATTTTATACTTATAACACCCGTAGCAAAATAGTGTTTTTTAATGATAAAATAAAAGTACAGATAAATCAGAATTCAACTTTGAGATTAGATAAAAGTGAATTTGTTAAGTAGGTACTTCAGAGTTATTTTTATTTTTAACCATGTTATTTAATTTAATTACAAGAAATATCAAATATATTATGCAACAACAAAAAATTATTGAAACCGTGTATCACACCGGGCTAACTACACTAGTACTTGTCTAAATAAGACAATGTTGTAATGATGGTTATAACTTGTAAAGCTAACAAAGCACTCCATTTTTAATTGAATAATTCAACAAAATAAGTAAGGACCAACATCAAAATAGAAAGATGTTTTACATATATGATATGACCACAAAATAAATAAAATATAATGAAAAATGCACAATACATTTGACTTTTCAAAAGAACATTCATATACTCAAATTAATTATACAAATCAACAATGTAACGAAGAAAATATACCTTTCTCCAATAGTAAAGAAAGAATTGAAATCAACACTTTATTATAGAAACAAATAAGACAGATGCATACAACTCTCTATTTTTACTGTGATATTTATGAATCCCTCTTAATCTTAATCTTCTTGTTCTGGTGGTTCAATGATGACTTGTTTGATATGTGAAATCTTGTGCCAATCCTTTCCAAATTCTTGATGGTATCTTCTGCTTAATTCAGCGCAACCAGCAATTTTCAAATATTCAAGATTTTTGAGTTGATGCATGTCACCAGGAAGTGAATGTAATTTCGGACAACAAAAAATTAAAAGTGTTTTGAGATGAATTAGAGTTGACAGCCACTCAGGAAGCTCCTCAAGATTGTCACAGTCTCTAAGTGACAATGATTGTAATGTGGTCGCACATCCTTGCAACCACTGAGGAAAACTCACTAGTTGAGGCAAAGATACAAGACCTACCAACTTCAATTTTAAATTGGAGATGTAACTGCCATTGTCCAATGACAATTTCAACGAATGGCAATCTCCAATCATCAAACTCTCTAAGTTTGGAACAGCATGAAGTGGCAAAGATTTAAGATTCCCACAGAAATTAAAAGCCAACACTTTAAGATAAGGAAGTTGAATTTCTTCAAACAACACCTCTAAATTGTGACAACATATGAAAGATAAAATTTTTAAAGAAGTCAATTTTGCAATCTCTTCATATGGAAAATTAGACTGCTTTGTGGTTATATGAAGTTGTCGAAGGCTGATCAAGTATCCTATTCCATTAGGTAATTTATCAAGATTTGTACATCCGTTGCATTGCAAAGTTTGGAGATTCTGAAGTTTGCAAATTGAATTGGGGAGGCTCTTCAATTCTTCATTATCATCAAGATTGAGAAATCTTAAATGTTTTAATTTCCCAATAGACTTGGGCAAACTCTCATATGTAGAATTATTTATTTTCAAAACCCGCAAGAATTTACACCTTGACACCAAATTATACAAGAAAGCTTCATTGTTGGCTCTTACGGGAAATAGTATGGTTCGTAATCCAGTGGGAACAGTTGTTTGGCCAAGAAAATCATTTTTAATGAATGACAAATGAAGGACATTCTCTAAAATCTTTTCATTATCAAACTTTACCATTTGAAACTCATTTATTGCAACATATTGTGCAAGATCATGTACCAAATCATGCAAATTAAAAGTGCAAGCACTACCAAAGTCAATAAAATCTTGAAGAAAAGATCTTGACATTAGATCATGCAAAAGTTGATTGCCAACGTCATCTATTGTTTGACCCTTTTTTGGTGATGGAAGAAAACCAAGTGCCTCCCATAAGTAAGTAACATGAAAATTAGTAAATTCACAATCCTTTTCAAATAGGGAGAAACAAGCAAAACATGATTTTAAATAAGAAGGCAATTGATCATAACTTAATTTGATTGCAGGCAAAATGTCATCCTTTTGTGGTAAAGTCCAAATGTCATTGTCCCTAACAAACTTCCAATCTTCTATGTCAAATTTTAAGAACAGTGAACTCCCCAATGTTCTTAAGGCCAAAGGAAGCCCTCCACATTTTTGCACAATTTCTTTTCCAATATCCATTAATTCTGGATAATTTTTCACTTCTCCTTCTTTAAAAGCCCATTTGACAAACACAGATAAGGAATCCACCATGGAAAGCCCTTGCAAATTTTGAGAAGAGGAATTGCCCATCATGTTAGCTACTGTGTGGCTGCGTGTAGTCACTAGTACTTTACTTCCTTGCGCAGCTATGTCTTCTTTTATCATATCTTTCAATTCTTCCCATTTGACACGATCCTCGTTCCATACATCATCCAAGACAAGCAAGAACCTTTGACCAGCAAGTGCGTTTCTTAGATGAATTTGTAGTTGCTCGACATCAAAATTTTTAAAGTTCTCTTGGTGAATTAGATTGGGATTAGAACCACTAGCAGCATTGAGGATTTTAATGAGCACACTCTTAAGTTCAAAATCATTGGAGACACATACCCACATCTTCAAAGGAAATGACTGAACGACACTGTTATCATTGTATACACATTTTGCAAGAGTAGTCTTTCCCAAGCCTCCAATTCCAACAATAGGAATAACAGAGAGGCTTTCATCAGGACCATCATCCCGCATTAAGAGATCAATGATTTTTTGTTTGTCATTTTCCCTTCCTATCACAAGAGACTCGTTTATATGGGAATGAGTCATTTCGCGTCTCTGCACAACTCGATTATCACTTTCAATGATTTGAAGGTTAAAATTAAGTCTATCAGCAGCAACCTTATTAAATCTCTCTTTAATATCTTTGATTTGATGAGCCATTTTAAGGCGATAAACAAGAGGATTAGAACTTGAGCAGTAACGACGTACCTTCCTTGTGATGCTACCTGAAGTATTGACTATGTGTTTGCGCAGTGTCTCACACTCAAAATCGTCGATTACATCTTCTGCATCATTGAAGACACGCTTGATCTGTCTCAGCCATTCACGAAGTTGATGATTTTTCCGCTGCTTTTGTTCGGCATCAAGCAGCACAGCTTTGATGAGTGATGCCGTGTTTTTCATATCTCGCAGATGATCGTAGACACCAAGGACAAGAGATGCTTCTTCAACAGCACGAGAAGTAACCTTACCGATGAATGACTCAGCGAGACTGAAGAGGAGTGATTCAGCCATATGGAAAATGGTTTTCTTATGGAACTGGAAAGAGGAAGAAGTGAAAGCAAAAACAGTAAGGTTCAAACTTTGTATGCAAATCAGTATTGAGAATGTGGAAAACTTGAGAAGTGGAAGGAGTAATAAGTAATAACCGAAAGCAAGAGCAATAAGGTTCTAAATTTTGATTGCAAGCAAAGATCACAAATGAGAAGTGGGAGGAGGAATAACCAAAAGCAAAAGCAATAAGGTTCTAAACTTTGATTGCAAATTACTTTGGAGAATGTGGAATACTTGTGAACCGGATAGAAGAAAACTTTTTATCTTTTGCAATCACATTCACTACTGATAAGAGGAATACTTGGCGTGGAATACTAATGAGATGGTAAAGCACTTTTTCAAAATGAATTAAAATATAGTTCTCAATATAAAACAGGTTTAATTGCATGTTTGGTCCTTACGTATATTTTGGTTTTTAATTTAATCTCTTATATTTTGCATGTTTGGACAATTTAGGAGGGGGAAATTAACTCAAAATTTAACTTATATTGACATCAATAACGCAATGGACCAACTTGAATATTTTTAAGCATTGAGGGCCAACTTAAATTGGGTAGTACATGTTCTCTATCTTTCTATGTTCTTCATCTTCTTACTAAGATTACCTTTTCACTTACACATATATATACATATAAATTCATATGAATAATATTGTTGTTTTTTAGTCAAAAAAAATTCATATGGAATAAATTAATCTAGTGATTCTCCTCGAACATAGCTCAGTTAGTAGGAATATTACATGTTATATGCAAGGACCGGCGTTTGAACTATGATACGCCCACTTGTGGAATTCTAGGATTTCTAACTACTAGGCTACAAGACAAAAAAAAAATAGCGAAATAAAACTACCCTTTAAAGAGAACGACACCTTCTAGTTATCTGTGATGCAGTAAATTAGATCCAATAATCAATGAGTGCCACAAATTCTCTGTGATATGTTATTGTGCTGAGCAAGGGACTCAGTACAAAAAATGGATAGTAGTGATTTTATAAGAGTATGGAATTATTGGAGTCGGCATAGTTGTCTTTTAGAAAACTCCAAGGTCCTGATCCGGTACCAATCCTGCAAATAATCAAACTTCATAAATGCTACATATTTTAAATCCTACTTTACAAAGATTTTTCCATGAATTGTTAAGGTAGTAATCCCTCCATTTCAAAATGAGTGTCGTTTTAGCCTAAAAAATTTGTTTCGAAATGAGTGTCGTTTTCAATTTCCAGTGCAATATTTTCCAATTCTACCCTCCAATTATTATTTTATACACTATTCCTAAGGAAACAAACCAATATAATAGGGTTAATTTAGTAAAAGTGCTATTACTTTTGACATCATGATTGCATTCCTTATATGTGTGCAAAAACTTTAAACGACGCTAATTTTGAAATGGAGGGAGCAATATATATTAAGTGTAGCAAAAATTTACCTCCAAAATCCTGCAAATATCCTAAGACTCATGTAAATGGACAATGCAATCCATATACCAGTGAAGCCTAGGCTTGAGGATAAAATATATAAGCAAAATATGCTCACTGATGCCACCATAATCTGTGAGTAATAACAAATACATAAACCATATTATATTATATGAGAGAGAGAGAGAGACCGATTTGTCTCGTTGCTAGAGTAACTAAAAATAAAGAGAAAAGACGAGAATAAATATTGGTCATGTCACATTCTGTTATAATAGCAACTCTGGCTCAAAAGAATAAAGATACGAAAATGTAAACCGAGAAACATACGATATTTGATAACCAAGTTTGGCTAATTTTGCCTACATTGACTGCAGAGCGGCTGCAATTCTCTTTCAATTATTTCAAGTTTATGGTTTATGATGTACAACTTGTAATGAAATACTACGGTTCAGATTTCAACAATTATCCCTGAACTTATCAGTAACTATATATGAGCCATTCGGAATATTTGTTTTCAAAGCCAATGTCAAAGTCAGGTTGATCGACCGATTCAACTTTAATATTATCTTAGATACTTGCTTTGATTTTTATATTGAAGATATAATTTCATGAACTTACCATTGAGTATGCAGAGAATATGAAATCTGAAACTCCATAGTTGACTCCGTCGAAAACAAATGCAAGAGCATTGATAGGTTGGGTTGCTGCAACATACTAGTAAGTAGTCGTAACGAAAAGTGGGAAAACTATCAGCTTTTTAAGTTTGGAAAACCAGTATATTGATAAAAAGATATATACTTACCGGAATGCCAATGCCGATAAGTTGAAGAACATCAACGTCATTTGTAAATAATCTAGAAGCAAATGGAAGTAGACTAAAGAGAAGGAATGAAAGCAATAGTCCTAGAATCAATCCGAGCTGCTCAAACAAAATGACTCAAGTCAAGTAAATTTACGAGCATGAAAAGGTAACCGAATACTATGTTGAAATACCTGCAGCACACGTGAAGCAGACGCTATGACCATGTTGTAGTCCTGTCTTGCAAATGCACTTGCAATAATGGCCTGAAAGAGGCTTTTATATATTAGGATCTACATTGACGTGATTGTATAAAGCAATATAATTGTGCTTGAAAACAAATAGTTTTTTCTTCTTCTGGAAACTCGGTATCTGACCCAAGAGCTTGAAAACGAATAGTAAATTCTCCATTTTACCTATCTAGGTTGAAAAAGTTTTATGTTTAAGAAGAATTTGTTTCTTACTTGTCCGGCAACAGCCAATCCATCAGCAAGTAAAGATGTTGCCATCCAAATCTGTAAGCAGATTTGAAATGCAGCCTTTGTTGTTGATCCTTGCCTTGCTGCTAGGGATGCTGACAACGTCACACAAAATGTAACAGCTGTAACTTTAATCAATAGCAAAAATCCTACAATACAACCAAGTAAATAAAAAATGTTAAATATTTTTTTTCAAGAATGTATCAAATATATTTCCAGTTTAGGTATACAAAATATTGATACATTCTGATACTATAGTAACAGCGCTTCACACATTCAAGGACCAAAATGGTTGTTTCACCTATCATATTTTTAAAGCTTCACTAAAAAAAAAAGTAACATATATAGGTTTAGCAACTAGATCATAATAAACTAAGAACTACAAAATTCTGAAGAAGAAAAAATGAAAGGAATAAACAGAAGTTATAACCATTTTTCAGAATCTTTTGAAATTGGAAATCTTGGATACTTGGAGGCAGGAGAACAACTTGTTTCATTAAACTCCACAACAGAATTAAGGAAATCAAGTACCTATCATGTCACATAAAAAATCGAATAAAATGAGAAACATAAGTTAAATATGACCTCTTAATTCGAATATCAAGTTTGTGATAATAAATCCAGAATCAGAAAATAAGACCAAAGATGAACTTACTGGGAGATAATATGAGCAATGGCGGCTCCACTGACTCCCAACCTGAATGTGAACATAAGTAATGGATCTAAAATGATATTTGTTACATCTCCAATAACTGCAGTTAAACTTCAAAAATTACGGATTGTTGTAGAGTGTATTTCATTTCTTATTGATATGTAAAACATGTTTGATTTCGATTAAATTTGATTCACGACGCTTGACAAAGACTGTTGAAAATGAAAGAAAGGAATGGTGTACTTGTAGCATATAAAGGAGTTCTCGTATCTTTGATTCCCCGAAAAATTCCTTGTATTGCCATAGAAAGAATAACAGCTGGTGCACCAAATGACCTCAATATCAAGTATTGTTGTGCTGGTTTTAACATTGGAGAATTCTGCATCCAAAATAAAATTTGAAATGACCTCAATATCAAGTAATCTAAAAACAATTATGATAGCTTTGTCAAGAGAAGACTCACGTAATGAATCCCCATGTAATTCAAGATCGGTTTAGCCGTAAAAATTATAAAGAGAGTTTGTAGGACTCCAAGCACACTGCCAATAACTATTGCTGATGATGCTGATGGAATATAGCTTTTTTCATGCCCATATTTAACTACTGTGTCAATATTTGTTGATAATGCACTGCACTCAGGATCTAAATGAAAAAAACAAAGGAAAAAGAGATTTGAATGAGCTGCTATTTTTCTTGCGATCCGCAATTGACAATGCTGATACAAATTGCAAGAATTTAATTCATTTTAAGTGAAAAGAGATACCTTCATATTGCTCTATATTATCTGCTACTTCCAACTGTATTTCCTCATTAACTGAAGAGGTCTTGATAAGCATTTCTTTTATTGATGGCTGAGTTTGTAATTTATCGGCGGCATCTTCCTCGGCAACTAAAGAGGTTGTAACACTAACTAATGGAATTATCGCAATTTTTGATACTTGATTAAAAATAGCAATTGAAACTCCCACGGCAGCAAGCTCCACAGGACCTACAAAATCACGACAGCTTTTAAATCCCTTCAAAATAATTACACCGACAATGCATACCAATTAAACCCCTTCAATTAATTAGAAAACTATATTGTAACATTTACTTTTTAGAGTTTTTGATCCCCTCTAGGTACTAGTTCATACATAATCAAAACAAAAGTGCTAGCGATACATTTGAGGTGCTAGCTCAGTGGTAAGAGCTTAGCCTTATAATAACTACAATGTTCCGACCGTCATAATAGTTGCAAAATGGCTATTAGTGGCAAATGAATTAATAAGAATTTCCCCTTCCCCAATAAAAAAAAAAGGTGCTAGCAATATAGCAAGGTTAAGTTGAAATTTAGACACAGCTTATTATATGCAGATGAAAAGTAAATCCTCAAAAAGGATAGTACTTCTCAAGAAACATCATTAAGAACAACAAAACAAGGTGATGGAAGTTTCTATTGTCAAAAAAAAAAAGTTTCTGGATAAATGAAAAAGAAAAAAGTTAAACAAAGTAACAAACAAACCTATGTGGCCAATGAATGCAGTATCAATGAGAGAAGCAATAGGATCTGCTGCTAAAGCCATAATGGTAGGGACTGAAATCTGCATTATTTCAAGGCCTAGTTCATCTTTTCTAAGAGCATTCCTGGAAACATTACATAAGATGATATATGGTCAATTCAGTTTATATATATTCACATCTAGTTCCGGTTTAGATAATCAACTTAACTAATCACTTATCGCATAAATGCTTAACATATAAGGGCTTGTGTATATGTTATTTTTATAACAATCTAAAAATAAGGTCAAATTGTTTTAATATAAACTATAGTAATTACTTGTTTTCATAAGCTATTTTGGTGCTCATGTCGAAATTAGCCGGAGCCTGGAAACAATCTAGGGACATGTCAGAAGTTGATTTCATAAGCTCTCTCATAAGCATTTATGTCATTAGATAAGCTCAAATAAGTCAATTCAAACAAGGTCCAAGATAAAATTAGTAAAACAAGGAAATCTTCATCCAAGTTGAATCAAAATAAGAATGGTACCTTATGCCAGAAAATAACATCAAAAGGGGCATATTTCCTCTCTTGTGCTCACTCAATACATAAAGAAAAAAACTTTGACCATAAATAACTAATGTTCAGTATACAGTAGTTGATCAACCAACACCAAAAAATAAAACTAGTAAACACCCTAAGGAATTGTTTGGACACAAAAAATGAATTAATTCTCAACTCAACAAATGGAAATTGAAAGGCTTGTGACTAAATTGATAAATAATGAAGCAGTATCCTAGAAATAGGTTTTATCTTGTCATATACAAAAATGATCATTAAACTATGTTTAAATGTGAAGTAGGTTGTATCTTTCTTTATGACCCCAATTAAAGTCCACTCCACAAAAACCTCCCTTAGTAATCCAAAACCTAGATAGTATGACATTTAATAAACATTATTATATTCCATTTTATACTACCATATAATATTGTGATAAAACAATAAACAACATGGTGATCGACTCTGGACTTGGTGGAGAGAACCATGGCTCAATCACCGCAACTGCGTTTATGAGGGAACTGAAACTACGCGATGGCAGAACCGACTCCCGAACCAGTTTAAACTGGTGGTGAAAACCAAGTAAAAAAACAATAAACAATGTGAACGCGAGTATAACTCAGTTAATATGAATAACGTATTATATATGTATTAATTCATGAGCGAATATTTTTTTTCTTATCTCAGTAGATGGGACCATTCAATTGTAGATTCTCTGTTGTATAATAAATGTAACATTCTCATCAGTGAGTTTAAGTTTCAGAAACTGATTCATGAAAGGCAGAGTTTAACAAGAAACAACAATGAAGAATGAAACTTGTTGTGAATGAAACAACAGTGTGTATATTATGATGTTTGATAAACATAGTGCAAACATAATTTTCAAAAACATTCACTGATATTACTGGCAGACATCTGCCACATTGAAAAACATGCTAAAAAAATTAGTAAAATAGGATGCAGATTATTCAGAAGCTATTTTCTCTTTAATCATAATTAAATATGTTAATAAATAAATAAATGTTGTGCATCAAACCGAGGCACATACACTGTTCTTTTACAATTCCACGGCGTGACAGCCTATGAGACAAACACAAAACTCAATATACACATATAGATACAGATATTTTATGAGAGGGGAAAAAGAATAATGTGTTCACTTTGATTGAATGGTTTACTGCACTGAAGATGGTAACATCTCTTTGGAACTTGACCTTCACCTTGCTTTACACATTTAACCTTGACTCATGTAATTCACTCCCTTATTCCTTCCTCAGTTGGTGTTTACCATACACTGGTTAGGTAATCCAAACTTCTTGTTGTGGCGAACTTCTTTCCTCCAAGGGTCGTTATATAACTTGTAATGCAAAATCTTGTTTAATACAAAATCTATGGTCAAAAACGGATATGAAGACAACACGCTGATAAATTATTTAGGAAATTAATTTCTACTTTGCACATAATGTAATGAAACAACATTGTTTTTGTTCCACCATAAGGGAGTGTTTTTCCATACAAAACCGGCTTGTAAGGTGAGAATTGTCCTCACTTATAAACATATAATCAGGTCATCTTGCAACCGATGTGGGACTACTTTTAAGACACCTCCTCGCACCCATCCCTAATGGACTTGGTGAGCAGGTATAAATGGTGGATGGTCTTAACATATACAATAAGGGAGCTTTAGAACAGAAAAATTTGTTAAAAAGGTTATGTTAGCCTCTATGGAGGGTATTCAATCAGGATTCTGCGTAATCAATTTGAAACCTTTGTGCTTCCAACTTCATTTTCTGTCTGACATTTGACATTTAATTGCTACTACCTACTACCTAGCAAAAAGTGCACCATCGACTCTAGAATAGTTTTGACAAAGGAAGATAAATACCTGTATTAAAGTGGAGGTGACATCATCCTCTGTCAATTTTAAAAATTCAACGGCCCATTCATCAACACGCCCAAAAGTAGATTTTTGCCTTTCAGCTTCAAGCAAAATAGAATCACGATACAAGAATCTTTGCCAGATTTTCTGAACATTAGCTAGCTTCAAATTGATTTCTGTATCATTGAACCCCTGCATATCACCAACCAATATTCAACTATAGGTTGCGGATTTACATTGTATATGCAAAGGCTCTGGATACATTGTATAATAAACTATGCAATACATAAAAAGATGAGGCAAAATGAGTACCCGAAGAATCTTTATCATGTTTGGAATTTCATCTTCTGGTATCCGAACAGCAAAGCTATCATAGTTGAGTACATTTTCGTATGGTAAGAAAATCCCATCCTACAGAACAAGGAAACAAACAGCAAAAGTTATACAATATAATTACTATGATTGATAATTTCAGTTCAGTCATTGAGTAACAGATTATCAACATGAAGAAGATCGCTCAATTAGCCACTTTCATCACTAATCAATGGCCATTAATCATTTCTAGAGTATTCATGATAAGTGAAGCCACAAAACTCTAAGAAGATGATTAATAATTCAAATTTTCTTAGTTTACAAAGCTTGTTCACTAGATCAAAACGCTAGCTAGCAACACAGTTAATGACGAGCTTACAAAGCCATCTTTTAAATTGGTTCCCGAGGAAAAAACAATGTATAACCTATTACCTGAATGACCACAGGAATGCATCCTTGCAAAACACTGTCTTCCATGCGTCCACTCCAACCATCACCAGGAAGCACTCCACAGAAAATAGAGCTTGCTATATCTGCATGATAGCTATCAGAACGCATTGGGGTCACAATGACATCTTCTGCATGTTGTTTCCCTAGTTTTCCATCCTTGTTGGGGCTTGATCCAAACTCTTCAGCCAACTTCTGTCTTATACCCATGCTATACCTGCATCATATTTTAAATATAATATTACAAATAATATATCAAAACCTGAAGTAACATATGTTGACAAACAATATACCTAATAATGTTTGTTCATACAAAACTTTAGGCAACAGGATGTCAAGTTTACTAACTAGAGACAATGTGAACATACTTTGAACATAAAATGTATATTGTATCATAAATAAACTATAGTTTTCTAGTAAACTTACGAGTCTTCTGGTCTTCCATGAGGGTAAGCTGGTCCTAAATTCCCATTGAAGAAAAACAGTGTCTTCCGCTTTTCACGGGGCCTGAAAACAAATCATACCATGGCTGCATTATTTAATTTCAAGAACTATATAAATAAAACAATAGCTTCAAGCATGACTAGGAAAAGCAACTATACCAAGCCCAAAATTTCGAAGCCAACACGTTAGCATCAGGAACTTTCCAAGCAGGAAGCACGAGATCTTTGTGAGGGTCAAAACATGGATGAATGCCTCTTTTTTTAGTTGAAATCATATCCCAGTTATCAGCCCAATAGGCTGTGGTTGAATGGTTATGTTTTGTATTTGTGTTTCCCCAGTGCACTAACATCATGCTGTTCCATATTTCCTTAGGGGCATAACAAGCACCTTCATCCCATGAAAAAAACTGCCTTCAGGAGACAAATGTGGAACTATTAGCACTTGCTTCTTACGACAAATACAATAAACATTACTAGGTAGAAAAATGTTCAAGACATAGAAAAAACGATTCCCCTGGCACATACCCAGATGTGATCCCTTCCTGCTGAGCGATTCCAGTAAGGATATTGCTCAACAATGTGATAATATGCACTCTGATAATATTCCAAAGTAAGGGAGCTCCTCAACCCCTGATGCCTCTGAACTTGTTCAATAAACAGTGAGAAACATTAGTATAAAACATTGGATATTAGCCAACAGTTCATAGAAGTATCCAATTATATATTCCAAAAGATCTAGAATCCAAGAGTCACATAATCTGAGCATTTGTGAAAATAAGAATAACAAATAACAAAAGACTGGAAGTATTTTTATCCATCCATCCAAAAAGAGGAAAAGGAACATGAAACTATTGTTTCGTTTATTTCCATTTTGAAATTACTACTTAGGCACATCAACATAAAGTACAACCACGAACATCATAACATCAACATCGATAAGGATTATCATCTACTTAATCACATGTTTTGTAATTCAGAAAACTCTGAAACCACTGCTAACATGCACAATGATAGAGACTTGAATGTGAAAGTGGGCCTTGACTTTGGGCCCAAGAACAAGGTGTAGAAAGGACATGAAAGTATGATGAGGTGGCATGAGTGCATGGAGTATAAGAGGAGTGTTATGCAGAAGGAATAGAGGAGGGGAGAATTTCAGTTAGAATTAGTGGGATCACTTATAGACTAGCGATTTGGGGCACTTAGTGCTTTGGGGCTAGTAGAGCTTTTTCTGCTAGTTTGTTATCCTGTTGCTTCATTCCGTTTCATATTGTATTCGATTATCTCCATTAATACAAACTCTATTTTCCTATTTCATTACTATATCATTCACTGTTTGATTCCACAATTCATACACAATCCTATCACTCAAGCATGAAATACTAAATCACTGATGCATAGTACCCTATTGAGAATTCATATGCAGTAAATATAGCAGTTAAAAAAATATACCTGCATACTCAAGTGAGGAGCATCATCAGCGCGAGTTATGATGCATGAATCAAGAACAGGAACAAAGAAAAAATCTGCTTCTTCGCCATTTAGAGTTCGATGAGGACTAGCTAACAAACTCTCATAAATTGCCATCTGCAGAGATGCAGGCCCATGACATAAATATATTGCAAAAAAAATAAAACTTTACTAGCAGAAACGGTCCTAAAAATTCATGGAATACCTGAGCTCCATACAGGTGCTCTGTCCATATTGTTGCATTATTGTCATCATAAATTCTATTTACACACTCTAACTTGAAATGCCGTCCCTGTAATAACCAAGAAGAATAAAGGAAAAATAAAATAAAAAATACCAAAAATTTCTCTTTGGAAGTAATCAAGAGAGTTGACACTTAGATTATCCTCACCTCCAATAGTAGGCTGTTGTACTTAGAGGGCAAATCATAAATGTATATAAGAGGCCTTTTCTTTGCCACCATAGCATTAAGATTGATTAATTTTTCACTGTCAGGAACATCAACCCGAGCAGGACGAAGCCATCTAGGCCACTCTCTTATAGAAGATATCACAGATGGAGTACTGCAATCTGCTCCATACCAGCCATTATCACACTGAAAATTAAACCTATATTCAAATTATCTATTGATATAGTAGGGAAATGAACAGCGTCACACTAAAAAATACACAACATTCAGCTTACCTACAGCAATCTAATGGAAACATCATAGGATTTATAATATATTGCACAAAATGTGAGAGTAGATTCATTCTATGCTACTGCTGTTTTCCTTGAGAAACTTATCTATATGATTTAAAGGAATTCCTGGTTGTGTTATGGTTAGTAATGTTCTGATTTGTGTTTTTCTGTTTCTACGTTGTATATTCGGGGAATCGTTCTGTATTTTACAGTGCAATATTTATTTTAAGTTGTCCCAATTAAAGAATCTTAAAACTGGGGACTTGTGCTACTTCTTTTAAATTGTTAAAATTTTAGATTCTATAGTAGGCTTTTAAAATTTAATTTATTAAATAAACTTTATCGAGTTGAAGAGTTGAGTTTACATAAATCATTAATGATTTCTAATTGAAACGTTTTCTTTCTTCCAGGAGTATTCACGGAGCAAGACTTTTCCATAATGAATGAACCTAAAAACATAAAAGAAAATAAATACTTCATCAAACAAGTTTTAGTAGTAATTTGTTTACTACAAAAGCCAGCCAATCCTATGGCTGCATAGGAAAATAATATATGGCTTAAAAATAATTTTCTTCTTCTTGTAAACAATTGAAATACCAAATATAGGTGCAACTTTATTAAACAAAAGAATCACCTGACAAAACCCACCACGACAGTGGCCATGTCCAGAGCACTGATTAATGCAAACAGATTGAACGGGCACTTCACAAAATCGGCCCCAAAGTCCGTCATATTTGCAATCACATTCCTCTTTGTATTTTATCTTGCCATCATACCCTTCACTTGGGTCTACATTACACCAACCTTCTATACTACTATTAGTTGTGAACACATCTTGA
The DNA here is from genome assembly GCA_951804385.1 of Trifolium dubium. NCBI lineage: Eukaryota > Viridiplantae > Streptophyta > Magnoliopsida > Fabales > Fabaceae > Trifolium > Trifolium dubium. The sequence goes on along the minus strand of OX638070.1, from coordinate 10,983,730 downwards.
TCAGCTTTTGTCCAATTCACTATTTTGGGACCACCAGGTTCAGAAGGTGGACTGAAACAGATTTAAGGTGTGTGACTAAAATTGTAAATTCAGAGAAGAAAACTAGTGAATCAATACACAAATACAAGAGTAATTCAATTTCACATACTTAAATTGAAACCCACATGACTCTGCCAGTGGTCGAGATGGATATTTTGTTCCTTCTCCACAGAAGCACATTGCCCTTTTTTTGTCGCAGTTGGCTGGGCAAATTGACACAACCCATCGCCCAAACGGCTCCTCTGGTGATCCTGGAAAGTTGCATTCCAGCTCCAGTGTGTCGGTGCATCCATCTCCTGTCACCGCAGAAAACAGTATGATTCTTCAAACCACATAATGACTTATGTTTTGGTGCTATGATCAAACATATTCCGAAAATGGTAGCATAACAACAAGTTATAATAGTTTTTTTGTTCTTTTGTTTCAAATATATTAGTGTACAAAAGAAAATTTTGTAAATTATATAAGAAAAACTGATATACCCTGACTTATGTTTTGGTGCTATCATCAAACATATTCCGAAAATGGTAGCATAACAACAAGTTATAATAGTTTTTTTCGTTCTCTTGTTTCAAATATATTAGTGTACAAAAGAAAAATTTGTAAATTATATAAGCAAAGCTGATATACCCTACAAGATTGAGGGAATTCAAAACTATGAATGAAAAAACAAGTCTTATAGACCCAAATAAATTAAGAATATTTTCATTTCTGATTTAGCAACTCCCTTTTTGTTCTTTTATCCGTACTTCCTTTGTAGCAAAACAAAAGAAAGGTTTGCTATGGATATGAAAAAATAAATTTAAAATCAATTCCCACTAATTTAGAACTAGAAGAATCTTGCATCTAAATATGACAGGGTTTAACTCAAAGATCATAAATAATAGTATGATCCCCAAAAAAGGTAACATGTCAAATTAGTTGTTGGAATAAATGTTGCAGGAAATATATCTAAAAAAACTCCAAAGCACTTTGTTATCTATCTAACAAATAAAAATCATTTTCTCAAATATGGTAGGTCCTTAACATGGTGATTATGTCCGATTTACAAGTTACCATAGAATGTGTGTGAGTATCAGTATCTTGATAAACTCGACAATTCTGATCACCATTGTATTAAGAGAGTTGGTAAACAATATGAGAAAGCTGAAACTACAAGTTTAACAAATTGAGTTATCTTCTACTATTTGCATTTTCTGATCAAACTTTATGCATGCACCTAGTCTAAAAAATGAAAAGAGGGAACAAAACTAACCAGCATAACCATGAAAGCATCGACATTGTCCCAACTCTCGATTACAAACCCCCTGGCCACTGCAGTCACTTTTGCAGCTATTGCCACCTATTATCTGTAACCAATCATATTATCAAGAGGCAAAATTTTATTCAGTAACCAGATATTAACTCAATGCCAATAACAACCACACAACTTTAGCAAAAAAAACTAACACGAAACTTCTGAAATAGAATAAGCTAAGAATTAGAATATCACTTATCACCTCAGAAATGTTGACTTCTTTTGTAATAGAATCGCAACCTGCAAGCCACCGACCCATCTCAGCCTTCCACGGTGCACCCTTATACTCAACTGATCCATGCAAGTCAGCTGGAAACTGATGCTTCAGATCAATTGCAGGTTCATCCCAGCCATGTTTGCTTATCAATTCTGCTGATGCATTAGTTGAAATGCAGGTATCTGAAGCTAGCTTGAAATAATCAAAAGACGGCGTCAATGGGAACAAGAACAAATGAACTACAGAAACCAATGCCAAAGCCGAAGCAATTGTCGCGGCAAGAGACCAAGAAAACCTCCAGTATTTCATGGAGAACAAATCTAACAGGTCTCTTGCCATTCACCAAACTGAATCACTACAAAACAAATTTGTCTAATTCACCAATCTCTCTTGACATCATAACCTGAAAACACCAACAATAAAATAATAGTATAGTATTATTTACAATGACCTTAATTAGAATCATATAGCCATAATATTAAGTCTGTTTGAATTGACTTATTTGAACTTATATACCGACACTGCGACACAACCACTTGAGAACTTATCTCTGTACGCAACAGCAGAGACTAATTTCTTAAGTGGGACCACAAAGGATGGTACCGTTCTACTTCACGAGAATTTAATTTAACACTGATGCATTGTCAGAGTGGTTGGACCACAGATGTTATTGTTATAAGCGCTTAATTAAGTTGTTTATCCGGTCGTTAGCGGGATAAATAAAACAGCTGGCCTATTTAAATTTAAATATTGAAGAGATGAAAAGAAAAAGAATAAAATGCAATAATAATAATTGAAATTGAAAGATATTAGGATATTAGAGTTGACTCACATTTTACGGATCTGAAACCACGAAAACAGAGAAAGTCATTGAACAATGTCTTATAAGGAGAAAAAATGAATTGAGAATATGGTCGTTTTGGAATGCCGGCTAAAGAAATATATAAAGGGTTGTGGTTTTGGTCAATGGAGTTGGCAAAAATTCTTCATTGTTGAAAGCCTGAAACCACGTTCGGAAATTATTTAGAGGATGGGGACCACTCAGTTGTAGATTGATTACATAAATGAATGAAATATTCTCATTATTGAGTTTAGAATCTTATTCGTAAAAGGGACAAATTAATTTTTAGTCAAAAAAAATGGGACAATTTTTATTTTTTATTTTTTGATTTTTATCTTCTAATTTTTTGGAGAAGGGGTCCTAATAGTTTAGAATTCGGTCATGAGATAAATAGAATCTAGTTAATAAATTGTTTCAACTAAGAATTGTATCTGAAGAGTTCTCTCAAAATTTATTCTATGTGAAATTTATTAACAACTTAAGTAAAATGATTCGATTAAAAAAAAGGAAAAAGTAAAGGGATAGTCTAACAAAACAATAGTGAAGTTATGTGTTGGGAAGTGGATTTAGTGCAATTGATTGTATTCCATCGATAAATATGAACAATATATTTTCGATCTAGCATTGAATAGGCAAGGTATATTTGAATTAGTGCAATTAGTGATAATCTAGCATTGAATAGTTAAGGTGTATTTGAATGTAGTCAGCAATTACTAACTACACTCAATTCTGGTTCAATTTTTGTGAGGGCTTAGAAAGGTTTACGTTTTCATATATACGCATGTATAATATATCTAAGGGTCATGTTAACATGTGTCACATGTTAAGGATATTCTAAATAGTAATTTTATCTTGAAGAAAACAACTTTTGACTTTGAAAAATAAAAAATAAACAAATTCCAAGACTAAATTTCCTTTATTAGTATACTAATACCTATCTATACTTTTTAGATGTACAGACGAAATTTGTCAACAAAAAAAAAGATATATAGACGAAATAGTAAACCATAATTCATACACATACTAGATGGATGCAGTTGGAATCTCGTTTATGGACATTCGACTAGCAATTTTAGTTAGATACATGAAATTATGTCCAAATTAATATTTAGATGAATATTCATTTGGTCATAAAGTTATTCAAGAAAACCATATATTTTTGAAATATATAGTCATTTTATCATAAAATTATGTGTTTGGTTACATTTTGACCTGTTTTAAACGGGTTTGAAATCTGAATTCCAAACCACATAACTAAATAGTTAAGATATCTAAATTTACAAACTACCTGTTTTCGAAATTCAAACAAGTTCGGATTCTAAATTCTGAACTTCTATGATTTTAAACTACCTGAACTACCTGTTTTCTAAAAATGTATGAAACTCAATTCCAACACCTGACCCTAAGAAAAAAGTTAACTTCTTCTTTCTCTTTTGTTCATTGGAAACAGGGTGATTTTAGGTTATTCTTGGCCTAAAGTCATCCTTTTATATTTGTTTTTTATTCTCTTTTAATATAAATAAGTGAATTTCACATATACCACGTTTTTCCTTTGTGTTTTTGTTAATTTCGTCGTCTAAGTGCAGCGCTGTGTTTTTCGTCGTTTTGTGTGGCGTTGTGTTGTTCATCATCTTGTGTGGCGTTATTTGATTTTCGTATTGTTGTGGTGTTCGTTTGATTCTTTTGGAAGACCGGCTTCAGTCAATTACATATTCAACCAATGATTTGGACATCAACGTTGCATATCTAGAGACATGGATATTCTGTAATTTTAGTTTCATCATATTATTTCTAGTAAGCAGTTTGTCGTCGTATGCTATTAACTTGGATGTTGTGAGTTTGTTTGCAGATTTATTTATCCTTTACGTTTTTAGCGGTGTTGAATGTGATTGTATTTGATGTATTTTACCAATTTGAATGAATAAATATCATTTTTATTTTGTAAAAAAAAAACCTTTTTAAATTGGTTTGAAAAATAGATTTGGAGCTGCTATGTTATATTTTTAAAATTTCAAGTGTTTTCTTCTTTTTTTAGGGTTTGGAATCTAGATTTTGAACCGTATATTTAAAGGGTAATTTCGTCAATTTGGAGATCCGAGAGATATGTGAGGGTCTAAAGAGAAAATTTCAAGAGTTTCACTAAAGGACGAATTTTTAAAAAAAACTCGAGTTCAATCTCTGAATAGAACTTTATTGACCAAAATTTAGTTACCACGCAGCCGAACTTTAGACTATTGGGACATCTTTCCTCGTAGAATCAGAGGGTTATAAACCAAAAAAGAAAAAATAAACTTTTTTTTCGCTTTGTAACTCATGCATTATTTTTTGTAAAAATAAAAAAGTCATGCTTTATTTCAATCTCTTTTTTTGGTTTTTAGGAGAAGGGGCTCCTATAGTTGCGCAGAGTTTAGGAGAATTCTAGCATCAAGTAGTTTAAATTCCCTACTAAACACAGTTGTGGGGATCAAACGGTGATCCTCCTCACCAAATTCAGCGTCAATCAACATTAGACCAACTAATATTTAATCTTTATTTATTTCAATCTCTATTTAAAACTTTGTAGAATTTTTTTTTGCAAATAACTGGCAATCAAAATATTGTTTATTCTTTTGGTTTTCACTTATTTCAGACAAAATGATGATTCTTCAAAACTTTATTCTTTTGGTTTTCACTTATTCTGAACAAGATGATGATTCTTCAAAACTTGATGTAAGCAGTATCTCAGCGATTTAGCCAACCCAACTCTCCATTATTATCCGGTACCTTTTTTTTTTCTTTTCAATACTAATTTGGCAAATAAGAAGCCTTTAAAAATAATTTTCATTTTATTTTAAATCTATTTTTCTAATATCTATTTTTCTTACAATATTTTTTTGGGTTACTATAAATAGGTTTTATAATATTTTTTAATACCAATTTTATCATGTCAAATTTCATAAAGTTTCAAATATCATTATGCTCAAGTTTAACAAAAACACATAAGTCAAATTTCATTTTTTCAAACACATTACATAAATAAACTACAGAAACACTATATGCTCAATTTTAACTACTTCAAATACATTCATTGATGGAACAAATTAAAAAAATTCAAATGACAACATCATTGCCATTGAGACAATAATATTAAACTCAAAACATACAATGTCAAAACTAATTTTGCAACATCGTCAGAAAAATATGGTTTAAATAATGCTTAGATCCCTGTAAGTTTGTGATTTTTTTGAAATAAGTCTCTGTATTTTATTTTTTTTTAAAATTAGTCTCTGCAATTACACTTTCTGTTGATTTTCGTCCCTGACGTTAACTGCCGTTCCAAAAAACGCTGATTTGGATGACAGAGTGACAACTTGCTCTGATGATGTGTCAAGTGAAGATTAATGAGGGACTAAATAAAAAAAATTAATATTATAGAGACCAAATCCAAAAATACAATATATGAAAATTGTCACTAAGCATAAAATCCCCAAAAATATAGTAACTTAAAAACAGAGTTTTTAGTTGTCCCCTTCCCCTTCATACATCAAATCCAAAAAATTTATTATATTTTTAGTCTCTATAATTTTTTTCCACATAGTTTTAATCAATACTAAAATTAAATTTGTTCAATTATCATTAAATTCTAAATTGTTTAAATGAATTTTTATAGACGTGTTTAAAATTTTGGCCACACCAAAATTTTAGGTATGGATCCATCCTCGAACACAACCCAATTTTTATCCAAAAGCTGTTGAATGTGAGTAATTTCATTAATAAACTTATGATAAGACAAACAATGTTTTTAACAAGACTAATAAAAGACCCGTACGTTCGCAAATATTACCATAATTATATAAAATTGAATTATATTGATAATATTATAAAATATTTAAAGATAGTAAATGAAAATTATTAGTATTATCATAATTTTTCTATTACATGAATTAATGAGTAAAAAATTGTTAAATATTAATAACGTGCCCGTTGCATATTTTATTTACATATATTTACAAAATCAATATTATAAGTACTGATTTGAGATGCTTTAAAATATGTACTAACATGAGAAAGTCAATATAATAAAATTTAAAAAACTCATTAGTATATTAGTGTAATATCAACATTAATATATGCAAAACACAATTATGTTACCACCGTGCCCGTTGTAAATTGTATATGTACTAGAATGAGATGCATAGAAAATGTATTAATATGAGTAAGTAGAAAGTCGTATGATAAAAATTTTAAAACGCATTACCCGTGGGATAAAACCGAGTGCAAAATTATTTTTCAGGGACTAAAAATTTAATAAGGACTAAACTTAAAAGGCCACCATTTGTTGCGGGTTTTTCGAGACATACCCCACTTCAGTTGATTTTTTCATTTCCAATTGGAGGGGAAAAGATCGAAAACCTAAGAGAGATTCTAGATACGGGGTTAATTGCGCAAAAGGAAGGTGTGTGCACCTTAAGCGCCCATGGTATCCCATGGTACCCTCTTATAAACTTCTAGTGCTTTTCTAAACATGCCTTAAGAATGGAGGGAGAAGTTGTATAGAAGAAAGAAAAGACTAATGTCATTTAAATTTCATTCTTTAAAGATTCAATATAAACACACTAAACCGTTCCCTTTTGTAAAGAGAACGATTGAATTCTTGCAATGTTTATATGAATATTTAAAACTTGAAATTAAGAATGATAAAAGTCTAATGATTTTATTTAAAAGAGTAAAGATAGAGAAAATTTCAATTTTTTGTTGTGAAAGAAAAGAAAAGAGTAGTGTAAATGTTGTGTTTGTAAAATGTTGTTGTTGAGTAAAGAAGTTATGAAAGAACTTGTAAGAGAAAAAAAAGTAATTGTTGTTGTGTAAGAAAAAGATTAAGCATTGTAAGATAAAATGGCGTTGCGACTAAATGGACCTACGCGTTTTTTTTAACACCTTTGAATATCGCGTTTTGGGTAGGAAATTTTGTCGCGAGAGATCTCATAACCAATTGAGATTTGATTACAAGTTCTCTCGCTTGGAAATGATTTTTTTTTTATGGCTTAGTGTGTGTAGTGTAAGCTAGGAAAGCAATAAAAAGCAATAAATAAAGTCCTACGCTATTACAACCCAATTGAATAATTAATATTTACAACCATATTGAATTGAGCAAATAAATGATAAACGATATAAATAAATAAATGCAATGCATATAAGCTATAAAGTAAGATAAAAATGCAAGTGCGAAAATTAAATATGAGAATGGGATGCACCTAAAAGACATAGTAAAGAGAAATAGTATTTTAAAATAAAGTGCGAGATGTGTGTGAAAATTAGACGGAGGTAGCAGAAGAATTTTTATACTTAATCATAATAAAGCAAATGTAGACACAAATATATAGAACACTCATGAAACCAAACAACCAAATTATCATAGAAAAAATTACATGGCATGTAAAGAAAACATTCAAGAAGCGATTATGAATCATACTAATTATATTATCATGAAAAAACACAAATCTAATCAAGGAGGGATAAGCAAAAGAAAAGAAACAAAAACCAAAGTATGAATGCATGAATTTAGGCCAAAAATGGTCCTTAACTTTTATTGCGAGTGTTAGAGCTCAATGATCTAAAATGTAAGATATTGTCTCCGACGTGCATTTTTCAAATGGTGCAATGTCCTAACCTAAGATGCATGTATGCATGTAAAAAAAATGTGAAATGAAACATGTTATGTGAAATTGTAATATGATTTTTTTTATAAAAAAAAAAGTAGTGTCAAATGTCTTGTAATCATGCAAAAACATAAAAATGTGATGTAGTGTAATGAGAATGAGTAGTAAAAAATTGTAATATGGAAATATGATATAAAAATGTATTTTATCTTAGAATGCATGATCATACATAATGCGGATGGTTCTATGTCTAAAATGCATAAACATAAAGACAATGTCATATAAGAATATAAAATAAAGAAAGAGAAAGCATGTAGAAATCAAAACTTCACTTAATCATTTTTCATGGCATATATAAAAAACTTAACAAAATATCTATATGATCAAACTAATTAAACTAAGATAGGAAAAAACAAACATATCATATGCTCATAAAATTAGCGTAAAACAAATATAAGGAAAGCATATGAGCATACACACTAACTTGGCATTTTTTCATTCATGGCATCTTTTTAAAAAAAAGAAAAAAAACTAACACTTTGTAAAAGAACAAATCATGTACTCAATAACCAACAAACATAGTAAAAAAAAAAAAAAAAAAAACATGTCGTACCAAATATATTTTTAGATTTTGTTGGAAATATATTTTTATTATGAAATTAATTAGGCTGCATGTTTAAATTACTCTAGTAATTAGATTTAATTTGGAAAAGAATGTGACACCCTTGTGTCTCTATTTTACAATATTAATAAAATAAGCTAAGATAATAGTTTGGAAATTAGGGTGTTACAAGTTGGTATCAGAGCAGGTCAGTCCATAAGACAAAAAGTTTTGTCGTGTCGTACCGTTGTAGACGATGTGTGCGAACACCGTCGATGCCTAGACTCATATCATGCCATTTGCCGTCGTGTGTCAACCGTGTCTATCTTTTAGCATGTTTTCATGTGTGTCAAATTTGATTTTGAAGTCACACTTGCACATTAGTAACTCTTTTTATTTTGCAAATATTTGCTAAGCTTCTTGAGTTCTATTTTGCTAACTTGTATATTCTTTACTTGAATATTTTTATGTAGCTTATGTTTTTAGTTTATGATAGTTTAAGATTTGGGTTCTTGTTTTGTGAATAGTTAAGAATACTGATAATTGATGATGTGTTATATTATTATACAACCAATTTTTTTTTTTTGCATAAGAATAGTTTAGATAAATTTAGTTAGTGGACAACAGTTTGCTTAGTAGAATGAGTTAACAACTTGGATTTTCGGAACCTTAGGCAATTTTTGAGGGCGAAAATTCTTAAAGGGGGGAGAGTTGTAACACCCCAATTTTTAGAATTATTCATTTTATTAAAATTGAGTTAGTTCTTAGATTTTTTATTTTATTTTTTATTATTAATGTCTTCTTTGATGTGTTTGTGTGATTATGTTATTGTTGTGACATGTTAATTAATTAATTATTTGGAATTTACAGTAGAAGGATTGAGTTGGTAAGAATATAATTATTTAATTAATGAGAAGGTTTTATTAAATTAAGAAAAGAGAAGAGAGGTGTATTTGAAGTAAAACTTGAAGTGGGGGGGTGTGAATTAGAAATCTGTCTAATTTTAGTTTAAAAAGAGATAAAACAACAACTGTAGATTTTTTAGGAAAATAAATTTGGGAAACAAATCAGCTGAAGATATATATTACTTTTATGATTAAAATAAATATATATATTAATCTTCTATAAATAGATTAGTTTAAAACTAAAATAGGGTTACCACTTTTCTTAAAAACCTAAAACAATAAAGAAAGAAGTGGAGCTTTGGAAATTTGGGAAGATCGAATCACAAAACTAAAGAGTAAATCGCTGTTAGGAATTAAGGTAAGGGAGCTTTGCACCATCTCTATGATTTTCTGAAGTTTGAATACAAGAATATAGCTTGTCACTCTTTTTCTATTTTTACCATATTGCTACTTGATGCTTGGAATTGTTTTGAACTTCTCTGTTCTAATTTCAAATTTATGATACTATTATTGTTATCATCTAATTCGTACTTGTTGCTGTCATTAATGTTTGTGAATTTTCAAAATATGGAATTGTGGAGTTATGGAGTTTGTGAAAGTTTTATCATGTAATACAAGAGTTAGTTTTATGTTGTGTTTGTAGTCCTTGAAGAAGTTGTCTTGTTCTTATTCTTAGAGATGTCGAGTAGGCACAATTTAATTAATAGGAAACTTAGACGTGATTATAAGCCGCGTGTATGTGCCGTATTAAATTGGGGGTTTGGAAAAGTTAAAATTTAAAATATGTAGTTTAAAAATTCGCAGTCAGCATTAGTGGTGTCGAGAATCGAATTTTTCACCATCAAGAAGTCCGAACTGGAATTTTTGTTAAACGTCAAAGTTGTAGCTCTTTTCCTTAGCTTTCCAACGCCTACTCACACGCATTGGTTAGACAACCGTAGCCAAAGTTATGGCCTGCACAGTGAACATGACCAAATCTATTTTTATAAATTCTGGAATGAAACGTAATTATTTGAATCCTTTGCACTTCGAATTGGCTCCTGAGGTCAACATAACACTTGTAGAATTTCTTCCTAGCTTTCTAACGAATATTTTTGGGTCTCAATTGGATAATCACAGCTCAAGTTATGATTTGTTCATTGAAGATGTGTTTAATTGACATGTTTGGTTAAGAAGTTTTAGGTAATTCTTTTCATAATAAATTTAGTGATGTAAATAGAAAGGAATTATTTTGAAAATAAAATGGAGTTAGCATTAACTAATTAACAGGTTGTGAAGTGTTACAGAATATAGCCGAGGGAGATTCTTGACTAATTAATTCAATCGTTTAATTCTTAGGATAATGAATTTTCAACGAGTTGTTATTAGGGTAGTTAACTGAAGTGCTAGTAATTGATATGTATTGGTGTTGTTTAAAGTTATTGTTATTGATGTCGAAATAGGGCGTCTTTTATTTGTTTAAGCTCCTGATTGTAAATGTTCGGTTGTGTTGCTTAAGGTGTTGTTTGTGATAATAATTGTTGTTGTCTTGTTTGAACAATGATGTTGACTAAGTATGTGCATTCATGTGTTTAATGAAGTTGAGTTAATGATGATGAAATGATGTTGAAAAGAAGCTGATAACTATTGGTGTTAGTTTTATGTTAATTATTATGGATGGTTGAGTTAAACCGTTGTTAAAGATGTTGTATAATTGTTACTAACGATGTTGAACTACGCTATTATAAAGATGTTGAATGATGTTGCTAATTATAAATATGATCATGAATTCGTTCATAGCGTTTGATGATGTTGAAATGATGGAGAAATGATGTAGCAAGTATATATAAATGATGTAGCTATTATATATACAAACATATATATAAATGATGTAGCAATGATGTAGCAAATATATATAAATGATGTAGCTATTATATATATAAATGATGTAGCAATGATGTAGCAAGTATATATAAATGATGTAGCTATTATGTATAAATGATGTAGCAATGAAGTAGCCCTTGGTACCATAGGGAGTCTATAATAAATATCTACTATATATATTGTGTGAGTATGTCTGACTTAATTATATTTTTAGATTTTGTTGGAAATATATTTTTATTTTGAAATTAATTAGACTGCATGTTTAAATTACTCTAGTAATTAGATTTAATTTGGAAAAGAATGTGACACCCTTGTGTCTCTATTTTACAATATTAATAAAATAAGCTAAGATAATAGTTTGGAAATTAGGGTGTTACACTCTGCATCTTTGGAGAAAAGCTTGCGAGCAAAATTCTCATAAGACATTGTCTGAAAAAAGGAACATAAAGAGATCTTAGAAAATCAAAAAAACAATGCAATCCAAACAATAAAGAATTTTAACAGTGGATATAGAATACCAAAAAACCAGATGACACATCGGCTTTAGTGAGAAACATATGGAAACAGTGCAGGAAGTTGCCATTATCATGACGATAAGGCAGAAGCACCTCACGCACGCATCCAGGAAATCCATCGGGGCCATACAAAAAGCGAGGCAAATTAAAACACAAAGGAGAACGGATGTCCTTAGGCATCATGTCCCTATAGTATCTGTCCTTTAGAGCCAAAATGAACAGCTTGGGTCTAACATAAGTTAGAGATGCCCAACCACCGCAAAAGTCAGCATCAACGTAGCACCTTCGTATCTGCGACCATCCATGCGTGAAATAAAGATCATCATCACGCTCCTGAACAACGACTTCGAAATGGTTGCCGAAACGATCCACCAAAACATTATATTTATGCATTTGAGAACCAAATTCTTCGGTGAACATCAAAGGTAGCTTGCAAAAAACCTAATGTTTTTTCAACATTAAAATTTTGATGTTAAATATAATGTATTTAGATTTTTATATGAACTGTAATTTTTTAATGTGTATAAGTTTAAAGATAATAAGTACTAAATAAGAGATAACATATAAAAATACATGACTTCATACATAAAGTATAGACTAATGATCCAAAATATCAGAATAGAATAATTAAATAGATCAACACACCTATCTTTTAGGATACTCAATCTGGAAAGTCCTGTATCTAACCTTAACAACGTCCAGATAAGTCGCATTACGGTGGGCAGTTCTCCAATCAATAGGATTTGCACAAAGAATACAAAGATTAATTTTTTAATGCGTATAAGTTTAAAGATAATAAGTACTAAATAAGAGATAACATATAAAAATACATGACTTCATACATAAAGTATAGACTAATGATCCAAAATATCAGAATAGAAGAATTAAATAGATCAACACACCTCTCTTTTAGGATACTCAATCTGGAAAGTCATGTATCTAACCTTAACAACGTCCAGATAAGTCGCATTACGGTGGGCAGTTCTCCAATCAATAGGATCTGCACAAAGAATACAAAGATCAGCAAATTTAGTGGTCTGTAACCCCATTCTCTCAAGTCAGAGAGCCTAGATATCATACAGTCATTTTATAACCCACACATTTTCTCAAAAAACAGTATGCATACACGCTCTTAGACAAAAACATCTTCCCCTAGATCACCTACTTTCATGCAGCTTATACACCTATTCCTTTCAAGTTCCAATCTAGCAATAAAGGCACAACAAACATGGAAAAATACAACATACACACCATTCATAATATTGTGCACAGCTAATGCAACAATAGAAGGACGCTCATCATCAAAAAGTGAATGATTCATTATTCAAGAGGGACAAAGATAGTCATTGGGAGAGGTGAGGGTGGCAAATGAAAATAACCAAGATAGTCTTTGGGAGAGGTTGTGCCAAATGTGTATAAGAACCCTTGATGTAGAAGATTCAACAGGCATTAAGTGTTTTACTCTCTTGCCTTGCGTGGAAGTAGTTGAGGGATGATTGAATGCAAGTAAGTGACCTTGTGGAGAAAGTGGATTAGCTTTGTAAGCAACTTGATATACGCAATGATGATATGCCACAACACCAAATCTACTATAGCTGCTCAAACATATGTACACAAATTATAATATCAACTCTACAAAAATCACATTAGAAAACATTTTCCAACGGCATTTAAATGTGCACGAACGTTGATCACGGACGAAAAGCACATATTATAAGAATCTCTTTTAACCACTGACAGTACAGGGAGTTAGAACACCGGAATACAACATAAACTTTAATTTTGATGAAATGCGACATTAAACTGACAAATAATTTTAAGGTATCAGGATAGTGAGCGTTTTTAGAATTATATCAGAAACATTTTCTAACAGTGTTCAGATGTGCACGACTGTTGATTATGGAAGAAAAAACAAATAATTTTAAGATATGAGAATAGTATCTTTGAGAAGTAAGATTAATATTAACTCCACAAAAATTATATCAGAAAATATTTTCCAACGGCATTTAAATGTGCACGAATGTTGATCAGAGATGAAAAGCAAAAAAGTGGTGAGGATATCAAAACACAAAAGAAAAAAACAGTCAATTTTGAGAAGTAAAATTAATATTAATTCTAGAAAATTATATTAGGAAACATTTTCTAACAGCTTCTAAATGTGCAGCGAATGTTGAGCACGGAGGAAAAACAAAAAAGTAGTGACGACTTGAGCTGATTCATACCCCATCGTTAGAGAATTCAATTGTAATATTAACTCCACAAAAATTATATTAGAAAACATTTTCCAACGGCATTTAAATGTGCACGAATGTTGATCAGAGACGAAAAGCAAAAGAGTGGTGAGGACATGAGTTGATTCTTACTCCATCCATGCCAAAACATTAAAGAAAAAAATAGTCAAAAAACAACGCAAATTTTAGTTTAAAATATTAGAATATGAGTGTTTTTGAGAAGTAAGATTAATATTAATTTTAGAAAATTATATTAGGAAACATTTTCTAACAGCATCTAACTGTGCAGCGAATGTTGATCACGGAGGAAAAACAAAAAAACCCCATTGTTAGAGAATTCAATTGATGTCAAAGTGTTGTGTTTTGCTCCCTTGCGTGTAAGTAGCTGATGGATGATTGAATGCCCAAAAGTGAACTCATGGAGTATCTCAATTAGCATTAATTTTTTATTAGATTTGCAAGTAATTAGTTGGGTGTAGGCAATGATGTGATGCCATAGCTTCTTAAAAGTAGGCTGTCATAGATGAAGCAACTCATAAATGTAAGGGTGTTATGCTACACTCTCATCAACAAATTGAAAAGGTCTGACATTAGTCCCACTTCAACTACGAAATATAAAAATTTAATCCGGATGTTTAAATCTCATGTTCGAAATCACGATTTTTCATAAGAGTTTAGTGATTGTGAATTTTAGGAAATTAAAATTAGAATCACAACAACTAAATGTTTAAACCGTGTCCCATGTTCGAAATCATAGCTTCTTATAGGAGATCAGTGATTGTCAAATTCAGGAAATTAAATTTAAAATCACAACAACTAAATGAGTAGTTCAATTTAGTTTCAGGGAATTTAAATAGAAGACATTTTATAAGGATAGTGAAAAATTTAATGCGAAAATGCAACGCCTAAGTTTTGTAAGCCGATTAAAACCGGTAAATACACAAAAAAGAACCACATTTAGTTGCAACATAATAATAAACAAAGCCTTGATGGGTTAGTGGAGGTCCATGGGTAGATAAAAGGCAACATACATCTCATAATTACTCTAACTTTATCACCAATATTGATCCCTCAGTCAATGCATAGATTAATTAATCCATCCATTACCTATCACTTTGCATGCAAGTCAGTCTTCAGGGTCAAGACCGAACCTCAACTTGCAAGGATATCGCTTAGAAGCAATATCGACCAAAACTAAGTCAGAAAAAACAAAGTCAAAGACGTATTCGCCAAATCTGCACCAGGGGTAAAATGAGGATGTTTGTTGTGAAATATGCTATAAGTGCTGGGCTGCTTGTTCATTAAATGACATATTGGTCATATACCTAGGCACAATAGCGTGAGCTGACCATTTTTGGGTTAACTGGAGCTAATACAATGTATTAGGGAAAAAAAGTTTGGTGTTACTATCGCAACATATAATCATTCGGACAGTTCAAATTTGCTCATCTCAGATACACGACAATCTATTTATTAACACAATTTTCACACCAAACATTTCTTGTTGGTTCGTTGGCGTTGCAAATATATCGCATAGCAATTTGCTTGACTGAGTTCTACGCTCTGACATTTTTATTTCGCAAAAGATTTATTGCAATTACTTTGGCAGCTCAGATTTGCTCATCGCATATACACGGCAATTTTTTCATCAACACATTTTCTTTATGATTCGTCGGCAGTGCAAATGTATCTCATCGCGTTTTTCCCGACTCATTAAGTTGAGTGGAGCAACACACTTGTAACATATTTACATGGACATATACCACTTGTAGTATCTAGCAACGTGGTCCAATAGAAACTCATGCATGGTTATCAATCTATAAATAAGCATAAGACCATTTATTTGTTGTTAGAGTGGCTGGCCTTGGTTAGAGTTAGAGATGGTGTCACCCCAGAAATTGCAGGACATGAGAACAATCCTATCAAACCAGCCAATAGCACAATTCCATGTTAGCTCTCTAACATCTCAGGTATACAAACATATATCATCCATTTTACCATTAGTTCTCTTCATTTTTTTTGTCATTCAAAAATGATTAATAATTTGAATCCTATCACCTGCACAGAACTTTGCAGAAGTTGATCCAGTTTTCTACCATAAGCATCTCACAAGATTTCTAAGCACCTGGTTTGTATTAGATGGCATTGGGCCCTCTCATAAGCTCAAGATCAATGGGAAGCCTGGATTTCCTCTCATCATTGATGGATGGGACGCTCTGAAACAACGCCATGGCTTACCGGACAATGTAGAAGTGCTATTTTCTTTCTTTGGGCACAACCTATTTGGTATTATGGGTTTTAAGGAAATTGAGTCCCCTGACCAGCTCCTGCCTTTCCACAGTAGAAGCGAACTGCCATTCCAGACAACAAAGTTCGATGTCATGTTCACTGATCTAATTACAAAACACGGTGTCATGGTTAAGTATCTTCTTCAAACTGTGCTACCACACTTGACATATACTCTATACAATATTGATCTAACCTATTTTTCTCAGGTTGCTGACAAAAAATTAACTAAGTACATCAGAGATTTTGAGCACCCAGGCATTTGCATGTGCACCAACAATGGATGTGTGGATTCTATCACCGTCAGTGTAAAGAAGAATTCGCACAATACACTACTTCTGGAAAATGGATGGACCAAGCTCTGTGAAGAAAATGGCCTTGTTACTGGAGACATTGTGCGTTTTAAATTTGCATCGGACCGTAGATGCCATGTCTACAAAATTGCTTAGTTAGAGGCAACCATGTTGGTCTTTTCATCGCATTTTACACTACTTATCTCTACTGTAATTGTTGTTGTTCTAGAAATCTTCTATGTAAGACATACCATAAAATAAATTTGAATTATGTTGTTCCTCTTAGCAATGAAGTTATATTGTCCAAAAAACATTTCTCTCAAACGCAAGCAAAATAAAATGGAAGTATCATGTTAGCGACTATAGTGTGTATTAATTAATGGAATTAAGTTAATTTACATGAAAGAACATGGACAAATGTGTATTGCCATGTAAATTAGTCAACTTGATAAATTCAACATTGCCCTGTCCTAGCATTAATCTATGATATCATTTTTACTTTTGCAATTACTATAAGTATACTTAAAAGGTACACCGTCCCCATTACTACTCAAATATCCACCTTCCCAACTACCCCTAATTAATTCAACTAATAAGGATAAGACACCTAAGCAAAACAATGAATCCAACCCATTGCAACTCCAACTACATAAGGACGTGTTAGAGAAGAGAGCTCCTCACACAAACCACAAACTCAGTTAGGTTAACAAAGGGCATCCATCATAGCAACATGGCCATTCCTCTAAGAAACGAAATAATTGACATGATCTACCATGGGCCAGATTTTCTCATGAAGAATTGCAGAACATTCTCAGCAAGAGTTGAAGAACTCATCCTCACAGTAGATTATGGTGATTCAATCTCAAGAAAAGAAGCAGTGTTTTGCAATCGACTCCTGAGACTAAAAGAAGAGCTCGTGGAAAGTGTTCCATTCATCTTGTGTTACGAAAGAGCTCTCTGTGAGAAAATGGAAATGGAGTCACTGGTCCAAGAAAACTTGTGGTTGTTGGAAGATGGACTTCGCATGAATGCAGCCAACATCGCAACTTTCTTGCAGGAACTCGAAAACACGAACACGGCCGAGCAAAAGGAAGAGCTGCAGGCAATGCTTGCAGAAAATGTCGCCAGTGCCTTGCACAAAAGACACTCCATAAGGGTCCTCCAACTTAGAGACAAAAGCTTGAAGGAAGAGATTCAGGGTTTAGAAAATCAGGTGGAAAGTTGCAAAATTCTCAGAGAAAGCATTGAGGGAAAATATGAGGAAGTGGTTATAGCTGTTAGTGACCTCTAGTCAAATGACAAAGTGTAATCTGTTTAGTGATGCAAGGAAGATGTTTTTTTATTTTTTCCTTTTATGTGGCAACGTCTTTTTTCTTGTTCTGCACATGTTTGTAGAAGTATGAATTTTAATTTGTAATCTTGCATTACAATCAAAGTAGTTTGCAAGGGACAATGTAATTTTTCACTTTTCACTATATATTGTAGTTTTGTTAACTGCAGTTTTCTAATTTGAGATTACATTACCATTTTCTCTATTGCTTGCAAGTTAGATATGATTTGGAAAATATAATGGGACACATCTTTGATCTAATAAGATGCACAAAGCAGAGGATATGCATTGTCAAATTTTGCTTAATACAACATATAGGCTCATGACATGGCAATTTAACTGAAACATCAAAGCTTATGATTCATTTCATGTCTCTAATTTAACAACACAAATGCTCTAATTAAATAATGATAGTGAAGTCATATGCCACTCTGATTTTGTTAAATGTTGTACACGTCCATGCACAATAATTAGATGCCCTGTGATTGCATGCGATGCAAAACGGTGAAGACACTAAATATTTTGAAAAACTTCCTTGTAAACTACGTTGTGGGTTAAATTTGAACTCTTTCCTTCATCATCTGTTATAAGTATTTTTAGGCCTTGTCTCGAAGTAACCCTTGACAATGCAACGTACAACTGACCATGGGAGAAAATTGACCTTGACTTTTAAGAGATTGACCTTGACTTTTATTAATAGTCATAGCAAAAGAAACACTCAACGGAAATTGTCGTCGCTGAAACTTGAAAGGTAATCTTTTGTCTGAAGGGATCAGGGACAGCCTCGGAATAAAAACTCTTTCACCAATATTACTTCCGGTAATGATTTTTCCTTCAATGACATATTTCCCCATTCTTGTGACTATTAGCCGCGTTCCATTACACAGCCCCATAGATGGATTCATATTTCTCATCAACATCACTGGGACCCCAACCTTCAATCTCAACTTATGATTTGGCAGTCCAGAAGAAACAATGGTATTTAGAAATTCAGGGGTGTGCACATCATCCGGGGTATCAACGCTTACATTGGCATTGCATGGAGAATCATAGCTAAGATAAAGTTTTTCTTCGGCTGATATTAGATCCAACACATAATCATTTATGGCATGCACAATCACGTTTTTAGGAGCCAGGATGGCTCTATCCTGGAAAAAGGACGGATCCCTCATATTACGCAACAAATTTGGATAGGTGCTCTCAACAATAGATGAGAGTGGATCGTCACAGTCATGAATTAACAAATCATCAAGCACATTAATTGCGATACGCTCATCATCTGCATCCCCAATACTCCCATCACCAATTCCCAAGATCCACTCTGAAAACCTCCTCCTGTCCTCAACATCGGAGTCTGTGCACCCAGCCAAGAGCCTCATATTAGTGGTTAATGTGAGTACTTCACAAAATTGCCAGAGAGGAGATGAGTTTATAGTGGAACGAACAATGTTGTGTCTTGTTCCTTTGGGTATCACTGGAAGAATCTGATGAAAATCTCCACCTAACACAACCACCTTCCCACCAAATGGTAACTCCTTTTTTTGCGTTATATCCTTGAAGGTGCGATCAACGGCCTCAAAACAGTGCCTATGCATCATGGGTGCCTCATCCCATATTACCAAGCTTGCACGTTGTATCAAATGAGCCAAAGGATCACCTGAACTCACATCACATGCTGAATATTCATTAACATTCAGAGGGATAGCGAACCTTGAGTGTGCAGTCCTGCCACCAGGAATTAGCAACGAAGCTATCCCATTGGACGCCACTGCAAGAACTATCTCACCAGCTGACCTCAAAGCCGCCGACAGCGCTCTCCAAATGTAGGTTTTTCCTGTACCACCGTAACCATATAGGAAAAAAAGCCCAGGTCTTTTTTTTTTCAATCCTTGACATAATCTTCTCATACACACCTCTTTGTTCAGCAGTCATTGTTGACATCAATTTGTGATGCTCTTCGGCCAACGACTGCCTGTCATAATTCAACTCATCGCTGATCAATCTATTCCCCACGTAGCTTAACAAATCATCGTCTGGCTGGGGCATATTAAGATAATTGGTCAAACTCTTACCACTACTCTGTAGTAGAATCTCAATTTCAGCCAAAGCATAACTCTTCAACTGATCAAGGGTCAGGATCAATCCTGGAATATTTCCACAAAATCACGGTTAGCAAAGGTGGTTAAAATCAAAGACCGACCCCAAAATACAAACAATGCCACTGGATAGATATTTTAAATCCAAAACTTTAAAGCAAGTTACCCGGAGAATTTAATATTCGCCTCTGTCGGCGCTGGATATCATCACTTAATTCCTCCCATGCACTGTTCCAAACAGCACTGGGATGATGGAGTTGATCTGACAGCAATAGACTCACAAACATGTTACATAGAAAGCTACCATTGCCCCAAAAACTTGCCTCCTTAATTGCATGGATAAACTCCATGTCATCATCCATTAAACCCAATGCAAAACATGTGTCTTTGTAACTGTCGTATTTCACATTATCAACAGTTCTTATATCATCAAAAGACGTGGGACCTCTAATATAATTCAACAGTGTCCTCAAATAGAACTTCTGGCCAGATCCAGGGGGCACAAAATGAAGCCTTCCAATGGAAAGACCTCTCTTTCGTGGAGTCCACCTACGCTCTGCTTGATTCCACACAAATTTGGTGGGAAACTCACTGTATGTAAGTGTTCGTGCAGAAGAGTATATTTTGTTGGCCTCCATCCACGCCAAGAATTTAGAGCACTTAGCATATGGCTTGTCAACAACCTCCTCAATGTCAGCCTCATCAGGGTAAACCACGCACTGCTCATCTTCGAGGTGAAAACTCAATCTCTCCACCGAAGGTTCCTTGTAGTTAACATCAAACACAAATATCATCCAAACAGCCTCGCACGCCGATAAATACCTGCAGTCATGATACATCTTTATTTCATCAAAAACCTATGCGCCACGGTAGAATCCAGCAGTTACCCTGTCATGCCCCTTGTTCACATACTTAAAAAGATATTTTATGGATCTTGATTGATTGCACCACTCAACATTTATATGAGCATTGTATTTCAAGAGTAAATGCTTGTTATATGGAACAACAAACCTATTATCAACAAAGGACTCACCCTTTTTGATAAACACACCATCATCTCTCCTTCTATAAACAAGATAACCTTTTGAATCGATGACTGTATCACTCACAAATCTTTTTGGAAAGTACTTGCTGCGCCTACCCTGCTGCATGCAAGGAGACCTCTTATTCTGCTCACCACATGGACCATGTATCATGAGAGAAGACACTATCTCAAACAACGCTGGCTGTCGATCTTTATCTGGAATTTCAGCAGATATTATCTTGTCAATGGTTCGAGGATGGATAATTCTATAAGCCGCTTGCAAGAAAACTAAAATATGAGCATGCGGAAGTCCACGTTTCTGAAATTCAATGGTGTAGATCACTGCGTATGAAACACAGAAAAACAACCAAGATTTTAAAGAACCAATACAAAATTTAAAATTTAGCGTAACATAAGAACTCCATCTAGAATAACACAAAGACCACGTACCTGCCTTTACCCTGCCAAAAAGCCGACCCCCCTTTATATCTTTTATGAGTTGATCAAGTTTAATTTTGAACAATCGACTCACCAAATCAGGCCGATCGCCAAGCTTAAGATGATACGTCTTCAAAAAATCAACAATCTCAGGCCATTTATGGTTGCATGTAAAGGTGATAAATAAATCAGGATACCCAGCCCAAGAACATATGGCCATGGCATCTTGATAGTTATGTATCATGTACCTTGCGCCCCCTACAAAAGTTGCTGGTAAAACAATTCGCTTTCCTGTTGTTGCCGCATGAGTCTCTCCTCTAAGAATGGCCTCAGTCAATCCTCTATATATACCAGCTCTCAAATCTTTTTGGTGATCTCTCAGGTACCTCAAACGTGCAGACTCTATTGTACTAAAAGAATCAACCAGGAATTGATGAAACAATCTCCTTGCAAACACAATTGTTGATGTCTCCACGTCTCTTTGTTGAATCCTATAACCAACCCACTCTAGCTGGGTGATAAATTTTCTTTTACGTCTAGCCTTTCTTGCATTGTCCCTGAACTCAATATCTCTTCTATATCCGTCCTCTCCTCTAGGAAACAACAATGGATACTGCAAAGGCCAATAAGCTGGCTCAAATACAGAGATCCTTTTTCAAAGACCAGACTGCGTTTCGACAACCACATCTCTCTCAAAATCAACAGCATCGAAATCGCCAACAACCAAAGCAGCAACTTTAGAGGCAATTGGGAGATTATACCGCCTACCGTCGCGACCTCTTTAACCAAGAATCCTCAGTTTGAGATTGGGAGTTTCCTGCATGTGTAGCGTGTTGCGGATGGTGTTGTAGGTCTCAACATAAGGATTCCCGCAATTATCGAGAGCTTCTCTTATATCTTTGACAATAGAGGATCTAAATGCAATATCATCATCTTCCATCCTAACAAAGGCAAACAAATAAGGAATGCATGCACTTACAATTTCACAAACACAAATAAACAAAATTGCAAAATAGGATGAAAATTTACCCAACAGCTGACATCCTATTCAATATCTCGTTATCAGTATCATATATATACAATTGTGCAAATTTGGGACCTTTTCCTGGTAAAGGCAATAAACTCCCAATCTGATGATAATTCTCGCCGTTCATCACAAAAATAGGAGGCGCACTTCCATCATTTGCGGAAGTGTCGATCCTGCCACCTATCGATGTAAAAGCAAACATGCTATTGAAAGATCTAATATTATCCAAAAAAAAGCGGCCCCTTCTATCTAAACTGTGATATAAATCATGGAGTGGTTGAGGCAAAGGAGTGTAGGACACAATCTCAATATCCCCTTGGCTGCAACACAGGGAAAACTTTGGATTTATCTTAGAGCTAGTCTTGAGGCGCTCTGTTCGGTTGGAATTGTGAATACGCAAGTATACGCAGTCCACTGTAGCAAGTAATGGATAAGCACTAGAACCAGAACCCTTTGCGTAAAAAAAAATAATTAGAAGTCAAAGTAACACAACCGATGGAAGGTAGGATGCACATAAAGCAAAGACAAAGAAAAAAATTACATCACCCATGGAATCAAGCAAATCCTGAACAGTCCTCCCTAGCACTTGATGAACAACACGATCAAACATCACAAAAGTTATAGACCATGTGTTGTCTATAACCTGGAGGCTAACCTTGAACCTGATTAAATTTAAAAGGTCATAATTAATCATCAAAGTCAACCACTGGGTCAACCAACAATAGAAAGTGTCTAAATATAATACTTAGGAACTGCAGTTCTTGGCATCTTGCACTTCTCACAATAGAGCTGGCCTCTAAGAGAATTTACTCTTGATGCGCATCTAGTACAAGCTTGGTAATACCAACCGGCATCAGTATCAAACTCACATGTCCACGCCAACACAGAACCACAACATGTCTACAACAAAAGCAAAAGAACAACTTAAAAATAGTTTTCACCAAAAATGAAACAATGGAAGAATATCAAATAAAAAAAAAACCTGGGTAGATTCAATTAAATCCTCAATAGTCATTTTCGGTGTTTGCAACAAATCATCACCAACACTCACCACAGATGGGCTAGTCACCTGGCTAACCACTTGAGTCAGCTCCACACCGGCAACACTCATCCTATCCATGGACAAATAGCAGGACAGTCTAAGAAAGAGACAAAAAAAAAACAAATGAAATGCATCCAACAATGGAGATAGCAACCTTTCCATATAGTTAACCACCTCAGACAACTTGGAATCCAAAAGCAACTTTGTTCCATAAAAAGAATTGGAGATCTCCATTGCACCTAATCAAACATACAAATCCTAAGTAAGATCAGACTTTTCAACAACTTAAAATTTAACTCAAAATTAAAGGGTGTTCTTGTACCAAGATACTTCTTAAGCTTGAAAAGCTGAAGTATGATTACGACGGGCATTGCTGGATCTTGGCTATCCAAATACTGATGCATTTTCACAGCAAAATCATCCCAGAGAGTGAAATGCACCTTGTTGCCCCTACCATTTAGAAAAATTCAAAAAACAAATAAGCAACAAAAAAATCACTTGCAAAAACTAATCATTGAATGAACAAACTCACTCCAAGTCCTCAAGAGTCACATCCATGACTTTGTTTGTCTTCCCATTTTTCTCAGTCTCCTTCACAACATTCTTCTCAACAACATGACCAATGGCATCTGCGGAAGACAAATATAGTTAGCAACACAACACCTACCAAGGCAAATACAGTTCACTGAAATACACAAACCATACCAAGATATTGATCCTCCTTAATGCACGCAAGAATGTCCTTAAAAGGCATGAACTCAAAGTGATTCATTGGAATTTCAGTGGCATTACAGACCTTGAAAACCACAGTATTACGCATGAAATTTAACTTGTGCTTGTGAGGAGTGCTCCTGAACGCAGGATCATTCTTAACAACCATGAATCTTTCAAAAACATAAGCAGAGCCCTCTTCAATCTCTTCCTTAAACCGAGAGATCAAATCCTTCCTATTAGTTGCATGAATTCTCCCACGCTGCAGAAAATAAACACATAAAAAGGCAAGCAAGACAAAAAGATGAAACCAAGCTGAAAATGAAACTGGCAACTTACCCCTTCATCAAGGAAAATCATGTGAATAGCTCCATCCTCAGCAGGATTTGCACGATCGGGTGTAGTCCAAAGGTTGATCACTCGAACTCTCATGTGGAAATTAATCTTTCCACCAGTAATTTCAGATATCTTAGTGGGCTTCACATACAACTCTGACATCATCTCTATGATTCCAATGACATTAGCTCAAATCAACCAAAGCAACATAGAAAGTGAAAACACAAACAAAAGGAGAGCAGAAAGTCGTTACCTGGATTAGACATTTGGAGCGAACAGGCAGAGGTGATGATAATAGTGTGGATGATGGTGGAGAGAGAAAAGGAATTGAGCCATGATTGGTATTTATACACAAATTGATGCATAAATGGAAGCCTCCAATTGGTGGAAGCAGAGACATAGCCAAAATTGGCATGTGGTCCAATACAATTTCATGCAAGCTCTTACATGGCAATTGACATGGATCCATAAACCAAATTGGATCACAGGTGGAGAGGTTCAATTGATGCAAGAAAACATCCAATAGAATTTCATGCAAGTTTGGTGGATCACTCCAATTGGTTGAAAGAAAGGTCCAATGGATTGTGAGACATGCAAGCAATGTTGGAGCATTGACATGTGGTCCAATAGAGTCTCATGCAAGGACATACATGGCAATCACACAGGGAAGCATCCAATTGATGCAAGAAAACACCAATAGAATTTCATGCAAGTTTGTTGTATCACTCCAATTGGTTGAAACAAAGGTCCAATAGATTAAGAACACTTGGCCTCTTTTGCAAAGGGACACATGAGTGAACTTGTGATGCAAGATACGGCTAGCATGATCAGCAACAACACAACAAAAATGCACACGTGGCGCAACCAAATTGGCTCAAAATTAGGGCAACAAAAGGTGATGTCATGATGACATAGGGCATTAGGGTTTGCACCATTCAATCTTTAGTATAATATAGAGATATAGAGATAAGCATGCTTAACCATGTCGATTGAGAAGAGCCCAACAAACTCCCCTCAATATAAAATAATTATTTTTTACAATAAAAAAAATAGATATTCTTAATCTTTCTTACTAATTTTAATATTTTTTGTCTGTTGAACTAGAATTTACTATTGAATAACTAATTTATCTGTAACAAAAAAACACTAATTTATCTAATCAATAATACACTATACACATTATAATTATTTACTCCCTCCGTTTTAAAATAAGTGGCGTTTGAGTTACATGCACACTATTCATATAACATATTTTGACCATTTATTTTGATTAATATATAAAAATAATATTAGCATATATGATGTTGTTCAATTTGTCTCGATGAATATTTTCAAAATATAAAATTTTTAGAAACGGATGAGTAATAAATTAAAAAGTGAGTGAATATTTATTTGTAACAGTGGCCGGAGGAAAGCAAATAATAATAATAGTAGTGATTACTTACAAATAATAATAATAGTGATTATTATAATTTATATAAAAATATAATATATTAATAATTATAGCATATACTAAATTTTTTTGTTGGTCAGGTAGTCTAGTTGATAGAAATTCAGCTCTTAAAGGAGAATAGGTGGCCGTATCTGGGTTTGAACCTGAGTCCTGACACTTTCGTACAATATGTTCAACTAATTGAGCTAAACTCAAGGGACATGCTAATATTTATTTTATTTCCTGATAAATGGTGTCGCTGGATCTCTGAATGCATATGTACAGCCTCCGCATCAGTGTTAGTAAATGGTAGTCCGACGGATGAGTTCTCTTTTGAAAGGGGCCTACGACAAGGGGATCCATTGTCACCTTTTCTTTTTCTTATCGTGGCCGAAGGGCTGAGTGCTATGACGCAAGCTTCGGCTCGCCCAGGTTTTTTCTCTGGATATCCTATTGGGGCGGTTGATTCTCTTCGTGTTACTCATCTACAGTTTGCTGATGACACGCTTCTGGTCGGAGAGAAGAGTTGGGAGAATATTCGTGCAATTAAAGCTACTCTTATTCTTTTTGAAATGATGTCAGGTCTTCGAGTAAATTTTCATAAAAGTATGTTAGTAGGGATCAATGTTGCACCAACATGGTTGAATACGGCAGCTCACTCTTTAAATTGTCGTGTTGGGTCTGTTCCTTTTGTCTATCTTGGGCTGCCCATTGGTGGAAATCCTAGGCGACTTTCCTTCTGGAACCCTGTTATTGAGAAAATCAAAACCCGTCTATCGGTTTGGAAACGTAAGAATTTGTCTATGGGAGGCCGTCTTGTGCTGCTCAAAGCTGCCTTGTCTTCTATTCCGGTTTACTTTTTTTCTTTTTTCAAGGCTCCCTCAGGTATCATCTCAACTATTGAATCTATTTTTAAATCATTTTTGTGGGGTGGGGATGGGGAGTCTCATAAAATTTATTGGATACATTGGCAAAAAGTTTGTTTACCCATAGATCAAGGTGGTTTGGGGTTCAGAGGATACGGGAGTTTAACTTGGCGCTATTAGGCAAATGGTGTTGGAGGGTTAGTACGGAGAATAAAGGGTTATGGCGTCGGGTTTTAGAACATAAGTATGGTGTAGCCGGCGGAGTTATTCAGGATGGGGGAAATCGTGCGTCAGTTTGGTGGAAGAATGTCATGCAGATTAGGCGGGGTGTAGTCAATGGGGTTCCTGGCTGGTTTGATTCATTTTTGTCGCGTAGGGTGGGTGACGGGGAGTCCACATCTTTTTGGGATGACCCGTGGTTGGGTGGGGGTGGGGGTGTGGTGTTGCGAAGGCAGTTCCCGAGGTTGGCAGGGCTATTTGCGGGGGGTAGGGTGTCCGTGGGGGAGATGTGTAGACGGGGGTGGGGAGTAGGTGGGGGCGGGTGGATGTGGAGGCGCCCGTTGTTTGTTTGGGAAGAAGAGTTATTGGAGGAGTGTTGCAATTTGTTTATTAACATTGTCTTGCAGAATGGAGTGTCTGACAGGTGGAGGTGGACAGGTGTTTCCTCTGATGTCTATACCGTTAAGGAAGCATATATATCTTTAACTCCAGTGGCTGATGTTGATGCTTCTCAGGCTTTTGCTATAGCGTTGTCGTGGCATAAAGATGTTCCTTTGAAGGTGGCTGTCTTTGTGTGGCGGCTGTTGCAAAATCGACTCCCTACGAGGGATAATCTTCTCCGTCGGGGGGTGCTTAATGCGGGATCTCAGTTGTGCAGCTTTGGATGTGCTTCGGAAGAATCTCTACCACATTTGTTTTTTGTTTGTGATTTTGCTCAGCAGGTATGGCGGGGTGTGCTGGGATGGCTCGGCATTCACTGTGTCTTGCCCTCGGAAGCAGAATCTCATGCTATTCAATTTGTAGGTATTCAATTTTTCTCGGCTACCCCAAAGCGCGCTTTTCAGGTCATTTGGTTGGCTTCTATGTGGTGGATTTGGAAGAGTCGCAATGATCGCATTTTTCAAAATCGAATCTATGATGCACATCAAGTGGTTGATCATGTTATTATCCAGGTCTGGTGGTGGTTTAAAGCAAAACATAAAGATTTTAGTGTACTGTTTAGTTGTTGGTATTCTTGGCCTTTGACTTGCTTAGGGTGGAGATCGGTTTAGAGTGTTGTGGTTTTGTTTTGATTGCCCTGTAACATAATTGTTTACCGAATTCTTGCTGTCCTCGGTGTAGCACTTCTTGTGCTCACCGAGTGTTAATAATAAATTCTCTTTTAGTCGCTTCAAAAAAAAAATATTTATTTTATATATTAATTAAAATATCTAACTAAAACATGTTACATGGATAATGTGCATATAACTCAAATTATAATAATAAAAAAGAAACGGAAGGAGGGAGTAATAATTATAGCATAGTTATTATTAAAATAAAAAATTATAGAATAGATAAATTAAAAAAGTAAAAGAAGATAGATTAATAAATAATTAAAGAAGTAATAATAAAACTTACCAAAAAAAAGAAGTAATAAGAAAAATAATATTAAATTGAAGAATTCAAAATTACTTATATTTTATATTTTAGTAGTGAAGAAATATAATTTATATAAAAGTATAATAATTATAGCATAGTTGTTATCAAAATAAAAAATCATAGTATTAGTAGGAACTGTCAAAAAATAAAAAGCATAGTAAGGAAGAAACATGATTATGATCTTCAATTCATCAATTGAAACTGAAATTTGAGAAAGTAAAGTAATTGTTAATATTATTATTATAGATTATGCCAATTTCACCTGCAGCTGTGATCGTTCCATTGGGTATTCTGTTCTTCGCTTCTGGTCTCATCGTTAACCTCATTCAGGTGGTCTTGTGTTTTTCTGTTACAATCCTTTCTTTTAGATTCAGATTTCGATTATTATTTATTCTTTTGATTGATGATTGATGAATGATGATGTTGAATTTGTGTGTTTTCACTTTCAGGCAATATGTTTTGTGATTGTGAGACCAGTTTCAAAGAATTTACACAGACGGATCAACAGGTTTTTGGCACAACTTCTTTGGTTGGAGCTTGTTTGGATTTTTGATTGGTGGGCTGGTGTCAAGGTTTCCTTTTTTCATTTCATTTCATTCATTCATTCATTCATTCATTTCCCTTTTTAGTGTAGTTAGTTTAGTTAGTTGTAGCCTATGAAGCACAAACACGGACACCGGACACTGACACGTCGACACCGGTAATTTTTTTGGAAAAGCGATATAATTCAAAATGTAATTGTAAGTGTCGGTGTCGTGTCTGTGTCCGACACCGGGACACGCTTAAGCTAAGGAGTGTCAGAGCTTCCTAGGTTGTAGCTTATTGTGTTTTTTAGTGAAGCATTGTTCACTTGTTTTCAACTTTGTATGGCATTGTCAAGGTTTTCAAAAATTATATCTTGTTGAGAAAACGACCGCCACAAAACGGTATCGGATGTAGCCTTTACCGTTTTTATATAGTGAAAAAAATCATGCCTTTATAGCTGTGACAAAATGCAAATAGACAGAGAATCCTGTTTTTCCGCAGTAGCCTTTACCGTTTTCTCTTTTCGTTTTTAAATAGTGAAAAAAAATATGCCTTTACGGCCACGACATACGTCATTATAGACGTGACAAAATGTAAATAGACAGAATCCTGTTTTTTTTTCAATTGACATGGATAAAAGTCACATTTTTTATACAAATGTAACAAATATGAACATAAATTACATAAGGTTATCTCCTTTTATATCCTTCCCCAGATTAGAACTTCAAATGTATCTCTAATTTAAGTTAGGAGATACTTAACATAGAAAATTTGTCTTAAAAGTTGTGCATTAAACTTTTTATAAGTCAAAATTCTGTATTTCTCTATGTAAAACTTCCATTTTTTGAGTTCCTTAACATGTTCCCTAAGGGCACATGTTAACAAGACCCTTTAAGTTATTATGCATATCTGATAGTATAAATAATTTTAATAAGATTTGAGCGATGTTGTAATTAGTTCACACTGCGACGACTGCAAACCGTGGTGCAACATCCGTAACAGTTGTAATCATGAAATTCTTAATTTCAACCTTGAACTTGACCATAGGCAGTAGGCACTATTTAAAACCTTGGCATTGTATTTCTGCTTGTTCTTTAATTGTATTTCCTTGCTATCAATGTGTAATGAATTTGATTATATTTTGTTCCATTTGGATTAATCAAAGATTATTTGAAACACTTTTGCTTCAGATTCAAGTATTCACAGATCGTGAAACCTTTCATTTCTTGGGTAAGCCTCTTGAGATATGCATTTTGCGCTAGTTTTTTTTCCATCTCTTCCGTGTGTTGTGCATATGTGTTTGTTTTTTGGAAAAGGTTAAAGGAAGTATTCCTGGGGCCATTTTTCTGCACTCAAGTAATCTGATTCTGTCTAGAATTTTCCAGGTAAAGAGCATGCTCTTGTCATATCCAATCACAGAAGTGATATTGATTGGCTTGTTGGATGGATTTTAGCTCAGGTGATTATCTTATGTAGTATGACTTTTTCACATCTTGAATATATGCAAATAAATACTCCACTTTTACCTTATTTCGTTTGATACTGTGGTATCAAACTAGGACAATCGGAACTTACCTTTTTCACTTCTTGAATGTATGCAAAAAAATACACTTTTACCTTATTTTGTTTGATATTATGGTATCAAACTATGACAATCATAACTTATACATCTGCACTTTTGGATAATAAATATGGGACTCTTAGATTCAAAATTGTGTTTGTAACTCAATTGATTTGTGGTTCAACTACTCAGTGATTGTCGAACATTATTATTTAACAGCGTTCAGGTTGCCTTGGTAGCACCCTTGCTGTGATGAAGAAATCGTCAAAGTTTCTGCCGGTATGTTTTCATATGACTTGTGAATTTGAAATCAGAAAACAGATAGTGTTTCGTTTTTTTTAAGACGCAAAATAGACAGCGTTTCTTAATCAGTCACAATTGTTTAAATGGATCAATCAAGGGTGTCAGACATAATATAAACTGAATATGTATGATTAAGAAATTCAGTGATGTATGTTGTATTCATGGATTACTAATTAATGGGATGATCTATTGACTAGTTAGAGTTATCACATGATCCACGCATATTGAATAGACGTGAAAGCTTTTGAAACTGCTTTTTCTGGTTGCATTCACTTAGTGTTTATGCTTAATTTATTTTGGAACATATGGTAGAGCCCATAAACTATGCACTAAAACGTAAGACTGTCCACTTGCGTTGGGCTTGTGGTTATTTGTTTGATGAAAGACTTGAAGTTCTATATTGAAATGTCAATATTGAAATTTTCACATAAAAGCCTTTTGGACTCACCATTTTCTGCAAATGGCTTATTAGCAAGACTGGACCAGTTTTTAAAGTTCAGATGGAGTTAAATTTTAGTTGTAGACATGTATAATAAATGCTTAGATTTTTGTAAATAAATATGAAATTTCCATATATGATACTTTTTATTTGCACATTGCTTATTGAAAAACGTAACACCATCAACTCTCTATTATTTATTCCACATATGTTCATGTCATCAAAACTTCAAATGCAACCTTCTCTAATATTATTTTCAATCTAGTGTAATACTACTACTTAGTGAATATTACCTGTTTGATAGAAAGAAACATTATAAGTTTTCCTCTCACATAGCTAGAAATAATTTCTGCTTGTATACTTACCGCGAGTAAATATTAAAAATTATTATTTAAAGCCATTGGCGATCTATCTGCTATGTTCGAATATGCAGGTCATTGGTTGGTCAATGTGGTTTTCTGAATATCTTTTCTTGGAGAGAAATTGGGCCAAGGATGAAAGCACATTAAAGGTATAGAACTATGGGTTACTCAAATATAATTCATACGTATACTGGATGCTCATAAGAGGTTTATATTCGTACATGTTATATTAACATTAGTGTCTTCTCACTCTTGCACTGAGATGTAAAATTACAATAACTTCTCTCTCTGTCTGTCTTTCTCTGCTTGCTCCACATTCTCTCTACTTGTGCATGAATTGTTTCATTATCTGTGAATCTCATTAGAATTGTAATATTGTATGTGCAGTCAGGCCTACAGCAACTGAGGGATTTCCCTCTTCCCTTTTGGTTGGCGCTCTTTGTAGAAGGTACTCGCTTTACACAGGCCAAACTATTAGCAGCTCAGGAATATGCAGCCTCAACTGGATTGCCTGTTCCTAGAAACGTTTTGATTCCAAGAACTAAGGTGAAATTTAAATAACTTATTTATCTTTTCTCTGTTTGTCTTATACCTTCTTTTGCTTTTTTTCCATAGTTGGAACCTATTATACATGACTTTGGTTGAGCAAACTATCTGATTGTTTTTTTTGTTTTGAGCGAAAAACTATCGGACTTGACTAATATGAAATTATATTACTGGCAGTGCTAGCCAATTATATTAGATTTCCTTGTTTTATTCTGTTACTTGGTCAGAAAAATTTACTCAATTATAATGCTTTCAGGGGTTTGTTTCAGCAGTAAGTCATATGCGCTCATTTGTTCCGGCAGTTTATGATGTAACCGTGGCAATTCCTAAGAGTTCACCCGCTCCTACAATGCTAAGACTCTTCAAGGGGCAACCTTCAGTAGTAAGCTTTGTTTTATAAAATAAACTACATCTATAGTCTCCATTTTTTATCTTGACAACATAATATACAAAATTGAATTTTTCTCTTTTTCTGTGCTTAAACTGTTGATGTGTGGTGAATTTAGTGGATGAAATTAATTTCGACGTGCTGACAAATAGGAATTAGGAGCCAAATAAAGGGTGAATTTATTGCTCAGTGTTGTTCTTGATTTATGAATTCTCTTGTGTACCAGTGAGTGTATCTCATTGTGAACAGATGTGGAAGGCCGAGTTTGAATTAGCTTCTTACTCATAGGAACTTCTCAACTTAGATAAGTATTTGATTCCAAACCTACAAAAAAGCCCTTATAAGTCTATAGGTGTTTGTTTATTGAGAAATTAGATGAGAGAACTTCTATAAACGGTTAGGCTATATAAGATAATTTCAAATTTTGCTGAAAGATACTAATTAGAAAACTTAATTGTAAGACTTTCAAGTTTTCTTTTCCTGTAAGTATTTGTTAATGATTTTATCTAAGTTAACTCTATATGTATCTTTTTGGTGAAATTAAGAGTCTAATGCAAGTGGACAGTTTTGGTTTTCTTTTTTTCCTTTTTAGTTGTACATTTGTATGCTATTTTTCTGAAATTTTATTCTAAAAATGTAAAAAATTTACGGCTTCATTTCTTGATTTTATTTTTTCCGTTCATTCTTTTTGCATGGTCATGTGGGACAACAACAGAGACTTAAAAGATTGTCATTTGAAACAAATACAAAATGATCGATGAACAAGTAAAGAACTAGAAGAAACTATTTATAAAGTCCTTTTTCACTAGGGTTTAACACTTTAGAAAAAATGGTTTTCAATATAGTCTAATGTTGGTGTTGATTGATCCGTATAACTGATCGTAGTTGATAGGACAAGTCTTGGTTGTTCTGCAACTTTTTGGTGATTTCAAATAGGCTTCTTCTTTTATGAAAAACCACAGTATTTGTCAGGGGCCTTCAAAGGTACTGTTGTTTGTGCAAAAGAAGAGATGTGACCTTGCAATTTGGTGCCAGTTTTTTCTTTGAAGAGTGATGGATCTTTTTAGGAAAAATAGTTTTCTAAATAGCTACTTGGAATCTTTATTTAGAATAGAATCCTTGCCTTTTTAGCAAAGTCTTATTAGCTATTTTTTGCTATAAAATGTCATGTTTGATTAGAATTGTACTCATCTGAATCCTAGGTGCATATGCATATTAAACGGCATTTGATGAAGGATTTGCCAGAAACAGATGAAGCTGTTGCTCAATGGTGTCGAGACGTATTTGTGGCTAAGGTTTGTACCCGTTGAACCTTTCTTTTAACAGTTATACTCACTCTATTCCATTTTAGTTGGTATTTTAATGTTATTTACACAAAACAAGGAACCAATAATTTTTGTTACTTTTGATGAAATTATTTGTCCTTTTCCTATAACACCCTTTACTTTTTGAATAAATAGGATGCTTTGTTAGACAAACATGTAACTGATGACAAATTTGGTGATTACGAGCCACGGGATCTCGGTCGACCAATAAAGTCTCTTTTGGTGAGCTACTTCCTCTCTACATGTCTAACCTCATATTGTCCTTATCGATAAGCCAACTATTCTCTATTATAGTGCACTATTTCCAAACAGCATCATGGTAATTTGCATGGTAAATAATCAACTTCATTTTTGGAACAAACAGGTTGTCGTAACATGGACTTTTATCGTTGTTGCGGGGACTGTTAAGTTGCTTCAATGGTCTTCACTACTATCCTCTTGGAAGGGTATTGCATTTTCAGTATTTAGTTTGGCAACTGTCACTGCACTCATGCAAATCTTGATTATGTTCTCACAATCCGAGCGTTCAAACCCCGCCAAAGTTTCACCTTCAAATCCCAAAAATAGAGAAGAATCGCAAGGTAGTGATGTCAAACAAGAGTAGATCACATACATTGCTCAAATGTGCATTTATGTGTGGATTCTTATGGTTGTGAAATTTCACCACCTATGAATGCAATCTTCCTTGTATCATTATGCATGCATATCAATTGATTGTTTTCAAATTAGGATTAATTTGTATAGACACTTTAGGATAGGATGGAGTACAAAATCTTAGCATTTAATTTTGTGGTTGTCTTAGGCTCCTCTTTTAAACTTGTTTTATATTTTTGAGCTGCTACATTTCGTTCTTTATTAGGAAGAAATAGTCTAATGAACTTTGTCCTTTTTAAGAAATAAAATTTTAAAATAAATGAGAAATTGTATTAATCTTGCAGTGGACCAAATCACGAATAAATTTACATTTATGTAAAATTATTTTACACTAATAACTTGTTAATACATTTAACCCTAGCTCACGCCGCTACCATGCCGACATCTATGAACCTTAACACATTATCCATTTCACTTGCCAATCCCAAAAATCCATTGTTTACTCGTACATCACGATCCTACTCCGCAACTGAAATGATTGACATACAAGCTAAATATTTATGCATGTTATGTGATGAAGTGTTTACTCCTAGACCCTATAGTATGAGGAGATTTATGTTGAAGGACTTTAAACTTTTCATATTGCAAATATTGATTTTGGGAACCCTAATTTATACTTACAAGCCTTAACTGGTTGTTATTTAGCAAAACCACGTGTGTGGCTACAATGCCTGAGAAGAAACCCTTGCGAATCCGACTTCATGATAGTCGCGGTACACATAACGTTCTTGATTTGGAAGTGGTTAGTAAGTTAGATTGCATGTTGGAAGCTATTACTCATATGTTTGTGATTAAAGGAGGTTGTCATTGGCTTGAAGCCTTGAACAAACTTGCTTTGGTGTTGATGATATTGTCTTTCCTTTGGTTAGTTGGTATGTTGTGATTTAATACTAAGCACTCAATGACTAAAATTGGACATGAAAGTGACACAACGAATCACAATTAAATTCATTTACTTTTGACATTAAAAACAAAATGTTTGCTAAAGTTTCTCTTCATTTGTTTAAATTCCAGCATAATTAAACAGATACATCAAGGGGTATTACATTACCACATGACTAAAATAA
Organism: Trifolium dubium; assembly: GCA_951804385.1. NCBI lineage: Eukaryota > Viridiplantae > Streptophyta > Magnoliopsida > Fabales > Fabaceae > Trifolium > Trifolium dubium. The sequence continues at coordinate 10,947,893 of OX638070.1, read as the reverse complement.
AAACAGATACTTAGTTGGCAGAGACATTAGATGTAATATGCAAAAATCAGAGTTCAAACTCACTCTCACTCACTTATTCACGGAATTTTAGTCACTAGATTATCCGACAAAAAAAGAAGATAAAAACCCTAAGATTCAAAATAAAACTAATCTTGCAGAGGCAGAGAACTTTCAACTCCATTAGCAACACTAGAATTCTTCTCAGCAGCAACCTTAGACAAACGAAACATCTGAAATTGACAACAACAAAAAACATAAAGAGATGTAAAACAATTACTGTTTTCGTTGTAAAAAAAACTAAGATTGTTGAAAACACAAACCTTGTCCAATGTTTCCTGAAAACAAGCTTTATGTTCATCCATAGAAGTATGAATGAATTCATCGATGTGATCTTTCAAATCATGAATGAAAGTGGCTTCCTCATTCTTCTTCTTTCGACACGAAGATGGCTTTTGATCAGGTTGGTTTTTCTGTGTATCCATACCTACTGAGGCTCAAAAACCAAAACAAGAATGATATAAACAAAAAATCACTTGAAAAAAATAAAAGAAAAGAAAGAAGCAAAATTTCAGAAAAGTTTTGCGTTGAAATCACAAACCTTTCTTGTGGCTTGTGGAAGTGAAATATGCAGTTGATTGCGTGGAGAGAAAGACAGTACTCATTTACTTTTTAATCAAAACCAATGGGCTGTGTCTATCTAGTATCTAGAAAATGTGGCATGAAAAATATTTCAATCTAGTATGCATATAGAAAATATGCAAATTTGATTGAAAAGAAGTAAAAGAACGGGTATATAGTTGTGTCTTGTTCGACGGTTGAAGAAAAAAAATCTTGAAAGATTATAAAAAGTTTTAAGGGTTTGAGTGAGATTGTTGGATCATAGTTTTATGTGTATTTTAATTAAAATGTCTTTCAAAATCCATAATACAAATAAATTCATCAAAATATGTAGACTTTTAAATATCAATAGACATTTTAAAAATAGTGAAAAATGTCAAATGAATACCAACAGAATCCGTTGCCATGAAATTTTTTGTTTAAAATCCATTGAAATCCTAATCTAATACACCCCCTAAATCCTTGCTTTAATTGTCCAAATACACACATAATGGACAATAATGACTGGGATCTCTTTTCTATTGCACGTAACTACAAAACAACCATTTTACCAACCCTTTGCTGATAATTGAAACCCCACCTCAACCTGAAAACCTAACACCCACTATCACCATCACCAAAAATAACATCATAAATCCTATACACACCAAACCCACATTCTTAGATAATTTTACTGTTATTCAAAAAAATATCACAATTCATGTTGTTCCACTTAAACCAACTGATTTCATAGATCTATATTAATTGATGACTAGTTTCAATCCCACCACCCTTATCCCGACTAGTCATCAATTTGTTTAGATCTATGAAATCAATTGGTTTAACTTAAGTGGGACAATAGAGACTGTGATATTTTTTTGGATAATAGTAAAGTTATCTAAGAAAGGTGGTTTGGTGTATATAGGAGATACGATGTTATTGTTGGTGTTGGTGATACTGGGTGTTAGGGTTTGAGGTAGAGGTGAGGTTTTAAAATCGGCAAAATGGTTGCTAAAGGTGATTGATTGCAGCTACGCACAATAGAAAAGATATCCCAGTTGTCCATTATGTGTTTATTTAGACAATTGAAGAAACGTTTTAGTGATTTTATTTTTGCGATATTGAAGTAAATGGATAAATAGTGCAAACACTCAAGGGATATGGTGAAACTAAAGGCAAAGAAACAATGTTGGCTTTTTTGATTAATCAAGAGAATAGTACTCTTAAGACGTTGAGAAAGATAGACAAAAGGGGGAGATAGCTAGGGTGAGTGAGAAAGAGCGAACATATGACTTATAAGAAGCAAATAAATGGTTTTTATAATGAAAAAGATTCGTCATTGTTATTTCCAATGACATTTTTTTTACTAATTTCCGATGAAAACTTTTTTTGACTAATTCCGATGACAAATATTATTTATGATGTTTTTCCTCTCTCATTAATTATTGTTGTACGTATATGGTAGAAATCAAACTGCACCTCTGTCTTATTTGAATAATGTTACATAGCTCTATAACGCTTTAGCAAATACAACCAAATGTTAATGAACACAAACTAATGCTTGCTCACACATAGTGGTGATTGTCCTACTATGACGTGCAGGGTAACTTTTGTATAGTAAATCACACTTTACTACAGAAGGGACCGAAAGTCTAACTACACTTTTATTTACTGTTTTGATTGATGTGACATCAATTCAACTTTTACAATCTAAGAAATCCCCTGTTCTTTTATTTTCGGTCTTTTATTTCTGTCATTTATTTTCAGCATTATAGGATAGATTATAAATCAAACTCCTAAGTGAAACTTGTTAACTTGACACAATCCCTGTGGAAACGATATCTTTTATACTATAATCTAACGATATCTTGTAGGAGAACCCAATCAAATTTTTGGCGTCGTTGCTATGGATTGGGCTTACAAGGTAATTACGAGCGTAGCTTAGGAATTGATAGATTATTTCAAGTGTACAAATTATTGCCAAGTAGTAAAATATTGAACCCACAAGGATTGTGATTAATCTCAAGGCAAGGCAATTTGACTGTTCATTAGGATTAAAAGTAAATGCAAATTGGAGGGAAGGTTTTTATATTGTTTGCACATAAAACGATTGATAAAATGACAAAAAGAAATTTTTTTAACAAGTTACTAAAACGATTGGATTTTTCTTGATTCCCTATCATATCACTATGGATGTTAGTGACTATTTCTCTAGCATTATTCATTCAATTACCACGACGATTTAAATCAACTATTGTACTCACTCTCATGATCATACAATTCACTATATTATACTATAACTAGAATATGACCCGCGCGTTGCGCGGCTTAATTTTAATTTTTTAATGTAATGATCTAAAGAATAAAATTGAACATATAGCCATATAAGACACCTTTTAAAAAAATAAGATATGCTTAAATTTGGACCCTCATGTTGTGTGGTTTGATGTTATATTTCAATTTTGGTAATAAATTATTTAATTTGATAAAGAAATAAAAAAAAAAATGTATTTTACACTTATTGACAAATGCGTACCAAAATATCATTTTATATATAGGAAAATGATAAATGGTTAAGGAAACAAATAGTAAAAAAACTCTCGAAATTCGTGTTTCCTACTTTTCTAAAACAATAAAACACAATTTCCAATGCAACTATTTCTTTTTTTGGTAACCTTAACTAGTGCCCCAAACTAGTGCCCTTGGGACACTAGTTAACAAGACCCTTATATATACCAGTTTTTTTTTATTTTTCCTGCAAAAATATATGTTACGGAGTTCTTAATTTTTTGGGTTGAACACATTGACTGTTGTGCTATATCCAACAAAGTCATGTGTGAAAATCGACGAATAGATAATTGATTAGAAGCAAAAAAAGAGTAAAAGAAGAAAAGAAAAGCCAAAAAAAACACTATTACGGACATGTATACCAAGAAATGTAATGAAGACATTGACAAAAATAGAAGAGTTAGTTTCATGTGTGATTGATATGAACTATGTCTACAAACAACTGAAATATATAAGCTAGCCAAAGACTTACCAAGATTGTGTGGATGATGTCTTGTTTGTGTATTTTCTCTACAATAGTCTATTTTGAAAGTTGTACATTAATGAGTGTACGTATGTCTTGTGTGTGTAGTTCTACATAGTCATCTATTTACTGAGAGGATAACTAACCATGCTAGAGAGTCTCATTATCCAACACCCTGAGATGGTGGTCCTAAACCACATACATGGTGGTTGTTCCATTTACCACTCCTCTTGGTGTTGTTGGATTGGAATTGGATGTGTATTTTCTAGATATATTATTTAGAAAGTGATTTTCTTCCTTTCAATCACTCGTAGTCTTGTTGCTCCATTGAAAAACTTGTTATTTGTTCCATTGAAAAACTCTTTATTTGTTGCACTATATTTTGGTACGGCAAATATGAAAGAGGGGAGGAAGGTCGTGGTTGAAATTATAAGGAATTGCTGGCGTATTTTGATTTTGGAATGTGAAAAGGGCACTGCCTCACTGCTAAAGCAATTAGAATTAAAAAGGTTAAACAAATGCTTATCAAAAAAAAAAAAAAAAAGGTTAAACAAATCAGAAGAAACGGTAAAAATGGGTCTAGTGAAGGGTGAATGAAGAGAAACGTTTTTATTAAACAAATACTATCACTAATTTAATTGTAATATATAATTGTGTAACTGATGATCTGTGAATAATGAGGCCAAATATAGTGTCAACATGAATCTATGCTATATATTCTGTTATATAACGTAAAAGAGAAGTGATAAGTTGTACAATTAGGCTAATTAAACACAAAAGAAAAAGAAAAGCAATATAAAGTGTTGTGGAAAAGAAAAAGAAAGAAGATCAATTTTTTGAGGTGACACATAGGAATATCAATGAGGTGGCAAAATTTAGACTATGTGGCATATAAAGTGTCGATGTGTCAACAAACTAATTTACGACTCTAATTTAATAAATTAACATATATTACTTAATCTTTTAAGTCAATTACTAGTTAACATAACATTAAAGTTCGTTAAACCTTTAGTCTATATCTCTAATCTCCTATGATCTCTAGGCAAATTACAAGATTTATTCATTAATTTAGGTCCGACTCATACATTTAATCTCTTAGCAAGCATGAATAGAAATCATCACAAACATTTGTCAACATTCATGAAACATAAAGGAATCAACAATGAGAGAATTAACACAAAGCTAACATGCATGTAATATCCATAGAATGCATGTAATATCCATAGATTAATTCTAGTTCCTCAAACAAAATCCAATCATACAAATTTAATTAGAATTCCATAGTTACAAGAGATGCAAAGAAATTAGGGATAATATACGCATGAATAAAGAAATTGAGAATTGGATGAGAATTGATCTTCAATCTTGTCTCCAAAACTTCCAATCTTTGTTTCCAAGCTTCAACAATGGTTCTAAACTCTTTTCTCCTTCAAAATTCGTAACCCTTTCACCAAAAATGATGTTTACTATTTATAGCCCAACCAGATCTAAAACTGGCGCGTCATGTCAAAAAAGCTACGTGTCAGGCTAGTAAAGCTGCACGTCACACCCAATACCTGCGTGTCATGCCCAGAAAGCTCTTTGGGTTAACTTCGTCTAGCTCTTTGTTTACCTCAAAACTTTATATCTCTTTAATTTTATCATTATACATATGTGATAGTAAAAATGATTTTAATAAGAGTTGTGCGATAACCAAAACTGCAAAATCTTTAACACGACCGTTGCTGCAAGTGCAACCACTATTTAAAACCTATGCCCAACAATATTTTTCTAACAAAGTGAACACTACTACCAATAAGGAGCTAACACTTTCGTCAAAAAAAGAAGGAGGAAACACTTGTGTCAAAAAAGAGAGGGGAAGGACTATAGTAATTCAGAGTTCGGGGCATAGTTCCCTCTCAAATGTAGTTCTGAGGAATTGAACTGTGATCTCTCTATAAAATTCAGCGTCAATCACTAGACTAACTAACATTTAGTGATTTGTTAAAACAAACACAAAAACAAGAGGAAAAAGCATTTTTCGTTATTTATTTTCCATAGTTTAAAACTCGTATTTTATTTAAGTTGTCTTACCTTTAAACTAACGCAAAAGATATTAGCCCAAAATAGACTGCTAATGCAGTGACCATCTACTCTTCTTATATCTCACATTTAAATCAACCCTACCCCTACCGCTGCTCTCACGGTATTGTGTATGAATCTTCTTCACTCATGTTGTAACTTGGAAGTTTAAAGTCACCGTTGAACCGTAGGTGCATTTATTTTACAAATTAAGACCTACGATTATATCCACACAAAATATGCATTTATTTTATTAAAAAAAATACATTTATTTAATCTGCAGTTAGTAATAATTAATATCAAATTACTATCTCTAATTAACCTTGGACCCTACCTCAGTGACTTTAACCTCCCTTTTGACAGATACTCTTACTAGCCCCAGAAGAAGACCTTAGACTTGGTAGTTAATTCTATCACCATCCACTCCACTCAAAAGATCTCTCACATCCAAATCAATCTTAGCCCATATACCCTTGCTCTTACGGCATCTTATATAAAAATTTCTACACAAATTTTGAAATTTTAGTCAATTGATAAGGATATTGCATGATATATAAAGATCGGTGTTTAAATTTTGGTATATTCATTTATTCACATTTAAAAAGCGGAATTATAACTACTAGATTATCGAAAAAAGCAAAAGAGTAAAAAGTGATGATCAACAATATAATAAATTGATCTAAATGGTAAAAAACTTGAACCTCTTAGATATATGATTAGGAGTTAGATTATATAATAAAAAAAAGAGTAACAGAATAATTTTAGGTTTTATTTTGTTTGTGGCTCAAGTTAAACTCGCTTTTCTAATCTAACATGTGGTTGATTCATAAAGGAAAAAAAGAATAATGCGAAAGAGAGAAAAAAAAAATGAATGAATGACTAAGTTGAGGGCATGATGAAGAATATGAAAGAAAGTGCACGAGAGTATCCAGATCCCTATTACTCCAATCTGGTGTGTCTGATCAAAACCACTAGTAACTTATACTCATTCCGTCTCATTTTAAGTGTTTTAGTTGACCATTTCACACAATTTAAGTAAAATGTGTAAATGAGAGAGAGAGAGAGTAATTTTTTACTAAAATACCTTTTTTTTATTGGTTGTAGACATTGGAATACCAAAAAATAGATATTTGAGTTTTTTTTTTCTCACCTAATGATTGTTTTAAGAGATAAAATAGAAAAAATCAATATTATAAATAGTAATGATATTTTATTTTAGGACAAACTATTTTGACAAATAAGACATTTATTTTGAGACGGAGGGAGTAGCTGTTATTTATTAGGCTGAGTGTTTGATATATTATTACAAATGGAAATATCAATAGTTTATTTACGTATTCTGTGTGTATAAATATCACCAACATACATCTCCCATTATAATGCATGCAATATCATATAATAAGTCTACTGTTGTTCAATTATACATTCAGACTTCAGTAATTGACTATACCTTTCACCCTGTTAAAATTTCTAAAATGCTTCAGAACATGAAGCTTTTACCAACAATGTTGTGGTTTTACTATGTGTTAGTAATGGCCACATCACTTCATTCTGCAACAAAAAACCAAGGCAGTGAGGCAGATGCTCTGCTGAAGTGGAAATTGAGCTTCGACAACCAAAGCAAGGCATTACTCTCTTCATGGATCGGTAATAATCCTTGTCGTTGGGAAGGAATTACATGTGATGATGACTCAAAATCCATCTACAAGGTAGATCTCACCAATATTGGACTAAAAGGTACACTTCAAAGTCTCAACTTCTCATCACTTCCGAAATTCCAAAGTTTAATTTTAAGAAACAACTCCTTCTACGGAGTTATTCCACAACATGTTGGGGTGATGTCCAATCTAAATACTCTCGATTTGTCACAAAATCAATTCTCCGGTAGCATTCCCAATAGTATTGGCAATTTGTCCAAACTATCATATCTTGATCTCAGTTTCAATTATCTCAATGGGTCTATCTCTATTTCTATAGGAAAGTTGGTCAATATATCAAATCTCATGTTAAATGACAATCAGTTTTTTGGTCACATTCCTCGTGAAATTTGGAGTTTGGTCAAGCTCAAGAGACTATATCTTGGAAATAATAGTCTTTTTGGCTCCATTCCTCAAGAAGTTGGATTTTTAAAACAACTCAATGAACTTGATTTGTCTAGGAACCATTTCTCTGGTACAATCCCTTCTACTATTGGAAACTTAAGCAATTTATATTATCTTTATCTTTATGACAACTATCTCAGTGGTAGCATTCCTAGTGAAATCGGAAAGCTCTATTCCCTTTCCATATTCCAGTTGGTAAATAACAACCTTTCCGGGCCAATCCCATCTTCTATCGGTAACATGATTAATTTAGATTCTATTAACCTTTCACAAAATAACCTCTCTGGATCAATTCCTTCCACTATCGGAAATTTGACAAAATTAAGTTTGTTGACTCTTTACACAAATGCTCTCACCGGACAAATTCCAGCTTCCATAGGTAATATAGTCCATTTGAACATTGTTGACCTTTTAGAAAATAACCTCTCTGGACCAATTCCTTCCACTATCGGAAATTTGACAAAATTAAGTGTATTGTCTCTTTGCACAAATGCTCTCACCGGACAAATTCCAACTTCCATAGGTAACTTAGTCAATTTAGAAATTGTTGCCCTTCCACAAAATAATCTCTCTGGATCAATTCCTTCCTCTATCGGAAATTTGACAAAACTCAAAATATTATCTTTGTTCTCAAATTCTTTTACAGGAAATATTCCAACAGAAATCAACATGCTTACCAATTTGGAACAACTGCAATTAGCTTATAATAACTTTTTAGGTCATTTACCTCACAATATATGTGCTAGTGGAAAGTTGACACACTTAGTTACTACTATTAACCAATTCACAGGCCCTATTCCAAAGAGTTTGAAGACTTGCTCAAGTCTTAAGAGAGTTAGACTTGAACAAAACAAGTTAAGTGGAAATATAGCAGACAGCTTTGGTGTGTATCCAAATTTGGAATACATGGGATTGAGTGATAATAATTTTTATGGCCACCTTCCTTCAAATTGGGGAAAATACAAGAGTCTCACAAGCCTTAAAATCTCCAACAATAACTTAACAGGAAGTATACCACTTGAATTGGTTGGGGCAACCAATTTACATATACTTGACTTGTCCTCGAATCAACTGACAGGAGAAATTCCCAAGGAGCTAAGCAATTTATCTTCATTGATCCAACTCTTGATAAGTAGAAATCATTTTTCAGGAGAAATTCCTATACAAATTGCCTCATTGCAAAAACTAGATACCTTGGACCTTGCAACAAATAATTTAAGTGGCTTGATTCCAACACAACTTGGAGGGTTGTTTGAGTTACGTCATTTGAATTTGAGCGAAAATAAGTTCAATGGAAACATTCCTGTTGAGTTTAGCCAATTACGAGTTATTGAAGATATTGATCTTAGTGGGAATTTTTTGAATGGAACTATACCAGCAATGCTTGGACACTTAAATTTCTTAGAAACATTAAATCTCTCGCATAATAACCTTTCTGGTACCATTCCGTTGAGCCATGGAGATATGTTAAGCTTGACAACTGTTAATATATCATTCAACCAGTTAGAGGGTCCGATTCCAAGCATTGTAGCCTTTCAAAATGCTCGAATTGAAGCGCTGAGAAACAACAAAGGCTTGTGTGGTAATGTCTCGGGTCTAGAGCCTTGCTCACCGTCAGGTGACAAATTTCATAGCCATAAGAGTAACAAAATTTTGGTGCTAGTTTTACCCCTCATTATAGGAACTCTTTTGTTAGCATCATTTGTTTATTGGCTCGCATACCATCTCTGTCAAAAATCAGGCACAATAGAATACAAGAATGTTGAAAAATCATACATTGAACATATATTTGAAATATGGAGTTTTGATGGAAAAATGGTGTATGATAACATTATCAGAGCCACAGAAGATTTTGACAGCAAGCATATAATTGGAGTTGGAGGACATGGAAGTGTTTACAAAGCTGAATTGCCTACAGGTCAAGTTGTAGCTGTGAAGAAACTCCATTCGTTACCAAATGGAGAAGTGTCTAATCTAAAAGCTTTTGCAAGTGAGATTAGTGCTTTGACAGAAATCCGACATCGAAACATTGTGAAGTTATATGGGTTTTGTTCACACTCACTCCACTCATTTTTGGTATATGAATTCTTAGAGAACGGCTGCGTGCACAATATTTTGAAGAACAATAAAGAAGCTGGTGAATTTGATTGGAATAAGAGGGTGAGTGTCATTATAGATGTTGCAAATGCTTTATGCTATATGCATGATTACTGCTCACCTCCTATTGTTCATCGCGATATATCCAGCAAGAATGTTATATTGGATTTGGAATATGTGGCTCATGTCTCGGACTTCGGAACATCTAGGTTTTTGAATCCCAATTCATCCAATTGGACTTCTTTTGCAGGCACCTTTGGATATGCTGCTCCAGGTCAATTCCTTTTCTTTATATAAATAAATTGACGATTATAATAACTTGTAGTTCCTCTTTAGATATATTTACAAGTAATTATATTTTTCGGTCACCTATTTTTCACATGATAACTCTTTTTTCCGATTTCAACAGAACTTGCATATACAATGGAAATAAATGAGAAATGTGATGTGTACAGTTTTGGAATACTAACTTTGGAAATACTTTTTGGAAAACACCCCGGAGATGTTCTAACTTCTTTTTGGCAACAACCTTCACAAAATGCTATGGACATAACACTTGATCATACCATGTCATTGATAGATAAGTTGGATCAACGTCTTCCTTATCCCTCAAACAATGTTCATCAAGAGGTGGAACTGTTGATAAGGGTAGTAATTTCTTGCTTAACTGAAAGTCCACGTTCTCGCCCTACCATGGAACAAGTTTGCAAGCAGCTTGTAAAGTCATAATCTTCTTCAAACGATTTACTACTAGGCATTTTAAAATTGGACATGAAATTTGTTGTGAAAGGGAAAGTTTTCTCTCAAACGAGTATTTCATTAATCAGGATTCACTTTAATCATAACACTTCTAAAGTGACACCATGTATCACAATTAAATTCATTTACTTTTTTACATTAAAAAGTTTCTCTTCATTTATTTTAATTCCAACATAATTAAACAGATTCATCAAAGGGATATTTCATTACCAGATGACTAAAATAAAAACAGATACTTAGAGACATTAGATGTAATACGCAGAAATCAAAGTTCAAATTGTAGTACTCTCACTTATTCGCGGAATTCTAGTCACTAGATTATCCGACAAAAAAAGAAGATAAAAACCATAAGATTCTAAATAAAACTAATCTTGCAGAGGCAGAGAGCTTTCAACTCCATTAGCAACACTAGAATTCTTCTCAGCAGCAACCTTAGACAAACGAAACATCTGAAATTGACAACAACAAAAAACATTAAGAGATGGAAAACAATTAACGTTTTCGTTGTAAAGAAAAACTAATATTGTTGAAAAACACAAACCTTGTCCAATGTTTCCTGAAAACAAGCTTTATGTTCATCCATAGAAGCATGAATGAATTCATCGATGTGATCTTTCAAATCATGAATGAAAGTGGCTTCCTCATTCTTCTTCTTTCGACACGAAGATGGCTTTTGATCAGGCTGGTTTTTCTGTGTATCCATACCTACCGTGACTCAAAAACAAAAACAAGAATGATATAAACCAAAATTTACTAGAATAAATAAGAAGAAATTACAAAAATAAAAAAATTGTGTAGAAATCACAAACCTTTTCTTGCGGTTGTGGAAGTGAAATATGCAGTTGATTGCGTGGAGAGAAAGACACCACGATTGCGTGGAGAGAAATGAAAAAAATACCCCTCACCTGTCGCATGAAAAATATTTCAAACTAGTATGCATATAGAAAATATGCAAATTTGATTGAAAAGAAGCAAAAGAACTGGTATATAGCTGTGTCCTGTTCAACGGTTGAAAAAAAAAAATCATGGAAGATTATAAAAAGTTTGAAGAGTTTGAGTGAGATTGTTGGATCATAGTTTTATGTGTATTTTAATTAAAATGTCTTTCAAAATTCATAATACAAATAAATTCATCAAATATGTAAACTTTTAAATACCAATAGACATTTTAAAAATAGTGAAAAATGTCAAATGAATACCAACATAATCCGTTGCCATGAATTTTTTTGTTTAAAATCCATTGAAATCCTAATCTAATACACCCCCTAAATCCTTGCTTTAATTGTCCAAATACACACATAATGGACAATAATGATTGGGATCTCTTTTCTATTGTGCGTAACTGCGCAAAACAACCATTTTACCAACCCTTTGCTGATAATTGAAACCCCACCTCAACCTGAAAACCTAACACCCACTATTACCATCACCAAAAATAACATCATAAATCCTATACACGCCAAACCCACATTCTTAGATAATTTTACTGTTATTCAAAAAAATATCACAATTCATGTTGTCCCACTTAAACCAACTGATTTCATAGATCTAAATTAATTGATGACTAGTTTCAATCCCACCACCCTTATCCCGACTAGTCATCAATTTGTTTAGATCTATGAAATCAATTGGTTTAACTTAAGTGGGACAATAGAGACTGTGATATTTTTTTGGATAATAGTAAAGTTATCTAAGAAAGGTGGTTTGGTGTATATAGGAGATACAATGTTATTGTTGGTGTTGGTGATAATGGGTGTTAGGGTTTGAGGTAGAGGTGAGGTTTTAAAATCGGCAAAATGGTTGGTAAAGGTGAATGATTTGTAGCTACGCACAATAGAAAAGATATCCCAGTTGTCCATTATGTGTTTATTTAGACAATTGAAGAAAAGTTTTAGTGATTTTATTTTTGCGATATTGAAGTAAATGGATAAATAGTGCAAACACTCAAGGGATATGGTGAAACTAAAGGCAAAGAAACAATGTTGGCTTATTTGGTTAATCAAGAGAATAGTACTCTTAAGACGTTGAGAAAGATAGACAAAAGGGGGAGATAGCTAGGGTGAGTGAGAAAGAGCGAGCATATGACTTATAAGAAGCAAATGGTTTTTATAATGAAAAAGATTCGTCATTGTTATTTCCAATGACATTTTTTTTACTAATTTCCGATGAAAACTTTTTTTGACTAATTCCGATGACAAATATTATTTATGATGTTTTTCCTCTCTCATTAATTATTGTTGTACGTATATGGTAGAAATCAAACTGCACCTCTGTCATATTTGAATAATGTTACATAGCTCTATAACGCTTTAGCAAATACAACCAAATGTTAATGAACACAAATTAATGCTTGCTCACACATAGTGGTGATTGTCCTACTATGACGTGCAGGGTAACTTTTGTATAGTAAATCACACTTTACTAGAGAAGGGACCGAAAGTCTAACTACACTTTTATTTACTGTTTTGATTGATGTGACATCAATCCAACCTTTACAATCTAAAAAATCCCTGTTCTTTTATTTTCGGTCTTTTATTTCTGTCATTTATTTTCAGCATTATACGATAGATTATAAATCAAATTCCTAAGTGAAACTTGTTAACTTGACACAATCCCTGTGGAAACGATATCTTGTAGTTGAACCCAATCAAATTTTTGCCGTCGTTGCTATGGATTGTGCTTACAAGGTAATTACGAGCGTAGCTTAGGAATTGATAGATTATTGCAAGTGTACAAATTATTGCCAAGTAGTAAAATATTGAACCCACAAGGATTGTGATTAATCTTAAGGCAAGGCAATTTGACTGTTCATTAGGATTAAAAGTAAATGCAAATTCGAGGGAAGGTTTTTATATTGTTTGCACATAAAACGATTGATAAAATGACAAAAAGAAATTTTTTTAACAAGTTACTAAAACGATTGGATTTTTCTTGATTCCCTATCATATCATTATGGATGTTAGTGACTAATTCTTTAGCATTATTCATTCAATTACCACGACGATTTAAATCAACCATTGTACTCACTCTCATGGTCATACAATTCACTATATTATACTCCTTCCGTTCCATTATATAAGCACCCTTTCAAGAAAAGTCTAATCCCTAAATATAAGCCTCTTTACAAATTACTATGTGCAATTATTACTTTTTTCTCTATACATACCCCTAATTATTACACTAACTTGCATTGAAATGTGAAAAGTCAAATTAAATACATATACAAACAAAGGACAATTTAGTAAAATTTACACACAAACTAGACATAATAATTACACTACCAACATTTCTTAATAAGCGTGATTTTGGTTAGAGGGGCTTATATAATGGGACGGAAGGAGTACTATAATTACTTAATCTTTTAAGTCAATTACTAGTTAACATAACATTAAAGTTCGTTAAACCTTTAGTCTATATCTCTAATCTCCTATCTCTAGGAAAATTACAAGATTTATTCATTAATTTAGGTCCAACTCATACATTTAATCTCTTAGCAAGCATGAATAGAAATCATCACAAATATTTGTCAACATTCATGAAGCATAAAGTACAAGATTAATGAAATGATAAATTGAATCAACAATGAGAGAATTAACACAAAGCTAACATGCATGTAATATCCATAGATTAATACTAGTTCTTCAAACAAAATCCAATCATACAAATTTAATTAGAATTCCATAGTTACAAGAGATGCAAAGAAATTAGGGAAAATATACGCATGAATAAAGGAATTGAGAATTGGATGAGAATTGATCTTCAATCTTGTCTCTAAGACGTCCAATCTTAATTCTCTATCTTCCAATCTTTGTTTCCAAGCTTCAACAATGGTTCTAAACTCTTTTCTCCTTCAAAATTTGTAACCCTTTCACCAAAAATGATGTTTACTATTTATAGCCCAACCAGATCTAAAACTGGCGCGTCAGACAGAAAAGCTACGTGTTAGGCTAGTAAAGCTGCATGTCACACCCAATACCTGTGTGTCATACCCAGAAAGCTCTTTGTGTTAACTTCGTCTAGCTATTTGTTTACCTCAAAACTTTATATCTCTTTAATTTTATCATTATACATATGTGATAGTAAAAATGATTTTAATAAGAGTTGTGCGATAACCAAAACCGCAAAATCTTTAACACGACCATTGCTGCAAGTGCAACCACTATTTAAAACCTATGCCCAACAATATTTTTCTAACAAAGTGAACACTACTAGTACTACCAATAAGGAGCTAACACTTTCGTCAAAAAAAGGAGGAAACACTTGCGTCAAAAAAGAGAGGGGAAGGACTATAGTAATTCAGGGTTCGAGGCGCAATTCCCTCTCAAACGTAGTTCTGAGGAATTGAACTGTGATCTCTCTATAAAATTCAGCGTCAATCACTAGACTAACTAACATTTAATGATTTGTTAAAACAAACACAAAAACAAGAGGAAAAAGCATTTTCCGTTATTTATTTATTTATTTATTTATTTATATTCCACAGTTTAAAACTCGTATTTTATTTAAGTTGTCTTACCTTTAAACTAACGCAAAAGATATTAGCCCAAAATAGACTGCTAATGCAGTGACCATCTACTCTTCTTATATCTCACATTCAAATCAACCCTACCCCTACCGCTGCTCTCACGGCATTGTGTATGAATCTTCTTCACTCATGTTGTAACTTGGAAGTTTAAAGTCACCGTTGAACCGTAGGTGCATTTATTTTACAAATTAAGACCTACAATTATATCCACACAAAATATGCATTTATTTTATTAAAAAAAATACATTTATTTAATCTGCAGTTAGTAATAATTAATATCAAATTACTATCTCTAATTAACCTTGGACCCTACCTCAGTGACTTTAACCTCCCTTTTGACAGATACTCTTACTAGCCCCAGAAGAAGACCTTAGACTTGGTAGTTAATTCTATCACCATCCACTCCACTCAAAAGATCTCTCACATCCAAATCAATCTTAGCCCATACCCTTGCTCTTATGGCATCTTATATAAAATTTTCTACACAAATTTTGAAATTTTAGTCGATTGATAAGGATATTGCATGATATATAAAGATCGGTGTTTAAATTTTGGTATATTCATTTATTCACATTTAAAAGGCGGAATTATAACTACTAGATTATCGAAAAAAGCAAAAGAGTAAAAAGTGATGATCAACAATATAATAAATAGATCTAAATGGTCACTACAAAAAACGCGCCATTTAGCGGCGGTTTTATGTTTAGCGGCAGTTTTAAAAACTCCCGCTTAATCGATTCCCATAAATTGTTAGCGGCGGTTTTTTTGAACCTCTGGTATCATCCTGTAAAACCGCCGCAGGTTAGTGCTTAAGTTTTGCAGGGGTTTTAAACCTCCATAAAATCTGGGTTTGATGTATTTTATAATTTTATTTTGTGGGGGTTTTTAACCTCCGCAAATCAGTACTGAAGTTTTTTTTTTTAAAATGTATATAAATTTTATCATTTCGCTCAATTCCAAAATAAATATATAATCAAGATGACATAAATTTATATTGTTTGATATCAAAGTAACAAGGATAGAAAATCTATTAATAAAATCTATCTAAGCATAGAAAATACTCATGATAGAACTAAACAAACATTACAAGTATGCAAAATACCAACATTCTTACACTAATACCCCAAACTTTGGTAGTGAATCAGCTCTAGAAGAGACCAAGTATCACAAGAAACAAAGATGTCTCCCTAGCTCCATTAAGCACAAACTCCAATTGCCTAATCTGGTACTTCATCAAAACACAGTAAGTAACCAAAGAGTATTGGTTTGCATAAAACATAACCCTCTACACAAATCATACAAGAAAAAAAAAATATTAGCTTCAAATTGAAATGCTAATTAGCCGAGTTTCACACTAGAATTCTCAACATACATTAGAAACTGAACCATTATTGTGTAAAGGCATTTCAGCGTACTTAGAAATTCAAAGTGGCAAAAATACAGAGCCAAAGCACAAATGAAAGGCAATTCAGCAAAAGGCTACTATGTTATCAGACGAAACCATCATACTACTATTTTAAGTCTTTTGGAAGTTCAACTCTTACAACAGATTATGCAAATTAATCCTAAGTCTAAGATGATAATGTTACAGGAAATACCTTGCAAAGCCTGAAGAGAATTAGCTTTCTCTTTGTAAAAATTCTCATGAAGTGCTTGAAAGTTAGTAGTTTCATTCTTCAAAGAACTTTCAAACTGCATGCTTGTAATCAAAAAACAAAAATTAAACAAGTTTTTGGCAAAACTTATTTCCCTTCCTAATACTAACTTAGTAACAATTCAACATCATTCAAAAATCAATTTATCGTTTACAATTACAAACCTCTTTAGAACTCTTTGAAAGCGCCTTAGCAAAAGTTTGTCTAACATTGAAACAACAACAAACTCTTTCAATAAAGCTAAACAAAAAAATCAATTATAAATAAGCACTTAAATGCTAACAAATTCTAAACTGATTTCAAATCTACCTTTCCTTCTCAAATTTGGTCCTCAATCGTAGACTTAATCTTAGAGGCAACACTGTTAGAACCAAAAATCACCATCACTCTCCCTTTTCTAAGGCATCAGTGATTGACCTAAGCGGATTAAGTAAATAACTTGAATCTACACAGCAATAACAATTAAAAAAAGATGAAGAAACTCAACAAGTGGAATAAGAAGATGGAGAAACCTGGTGGTGGAGTTTTTCCGGCAGTTTAGAATTAAGCGAGATGTTGCGCTGCATATCTGACCATTTGTAAAGAAGCCAGCCAAAGACGGTCCATTCAGCAACTGTTTTATGATGGAGAACAGATCAATAAACTATAAGCGGTATATGAGCAAACATTTTGGATCACATCAATACGTCATAGGTTTCGGATACCCAAAATTCACAATTCAAGACATTATAATATAGGTTGTCCATAAATGTGATGCCAAAATGTAAGAAAATGTGATTCCACAAACTAGACATATTTTAGAAGGCACACTAACCCTTATCAAGGTCAACATCCTCAAACATAATGATTGGGCTCTTTCCACCAAGCTCGAGTGAAACAAGCTGCAAACAAGAAAACACAAATTCGATATTACGTACATGAACTAACAATAGTTTTCTGTTTTCAGATAATTATGCATAAAAATACCTTGATTAGTTGTGCCGCAGCTGTCCAAAGAGGTCCTAAAATTGTAAACAATAAGATATCATGATAAAAATCCGGTTAACAGATACGCAACATTGTAATAGTTGACGAGAACATACACATAGGCTCCTTGAGGACGTAACTCTTGAAGGTATCCATAGGAAGAGATACAGGAACCTTTTGCTTTGCATCTAACCCTTCAGCAAGACCAGCATAATACTCAAAACAAGCAATAACATCATCCTATATAACAAAGCCACAATAGCTTCTATGTAAGCGAAAAATGCTTGACAACGTGTTTTTCCAATGACCGATACTGAAATACTAATTACCAGATCTGCGAGTGCTTCCTCTAGTGGTTTTCCACAATCAATTGATTCAAGTTTGCCTAGTTCCTGCTTTTTCTCAGTTATCTGTGATAAAAGAAAATATAAAGGAAAACCAGGTCTCAAGACATGCATAACTAGATCAATCAAACAATAAATAAAATAAATGATGATAGGTAGGTGAAAGAGGAGAAAAGAAGTGGTTATTATATAAAATTGATCAATATTAATCATCAGTTTAGTATCATGAATTTAGTAGATTGAACATACAAATATTAAGTCATATGCTTTTTTAAATGAGGTGATAAATTGTAAAGAGTACGAGATCGATGAAATTGTTGAAAAGAATAATGATACAAATATGAAAACACAGAAATTGAATCCCACCAAAACTTTTCACATAAACAAGTAAGCCAGGTGATTAAGAGAATTATTCACTCAGAAGACCAGAAACTAAATGTCCTGCCAACACAAAAATAAGCACTTTCAACTCCTTAGTAATGCATTTTGAAGCCATCACAATTAAACAATACCTAATTTAAAACAAATTTCAATATCAGAAAATATTGCATATTAAGTTCAATTGTTCAAATAGCATTGTCGAATCACATTCTATAGCATATATAAATCACATCTACATTGACTCATAACCTTAACCACTCATCAAATTGTCCTAATAATCTTACAATTCATCATAGTTCTATATTGCAATTCATCATAGAAATGAGGTTAAAGATAAATAATACAGGGTTGATACTGCATATAGTTATAATAAGAATCATACACATATATAGTTATTAATAAGTGAGAATCATACACATATATAAGATTTGTTGCATTATTTCAAAAATGAAATGGATTAATACAAGGTTGATACTGAAAGAGATTGAGGAATTCTATTCTATATCAAGTGATACAAATGTCTCTCATATAACAAGACATAGCGCAAAACAAACAAATGATGATCAGTATACACATATATAATGCAATTCATACTTTCCTTTTCACGTTTCTATAGATATGTCTCACTTATTCTATGAACCATAAAGCCTCTCAGAAAAACACAAACAGATCACTAAATAATCATTTCTATAAGATTTGCATCACCATTAGAGCTCCATACTACAGACACTCTTAGAAATAATCAAACACTCTTAGAAATAAAGTCAGATCATATAAACAATAATGAAGATTGAATCTGAAACCTGAATTTCAAGGAAGATTGAGTCTGAAGCTTGATTGAATCTCAACTAATATTGAATCTGCTACAAAATTTCAAAAAAACTCTAGTTACCAAATCAAACAATATAACCCCTATAACAATATATAACCCTCTTTCTCTAAATTTTAGGAAGCATAATAAACTAATTTCTAATACCTAATTACTAAATATCTAAACAATAAACTAGTTTCAAATAACTAATTTCAACCTGGATTGAAGGATAAACAAAATTGAATTGAAGCTTAAGAGATAACGAAGCTTTAGAGAGAAACGATTCTGAAGGTGAACTGAATCGAAGTTGAACGAACGATTATGAATGAGAGTTGAAGTGAATCGAAGTTGAATGAATCTGAATCGAGTTGAAGTTGAACGATTCTGAAACTTTTTCTCAGTTATCTTAATGGAGTTGCGGTGGTGCCGAGACGGAAGGAGATGGAGTTGCGGTGGTGCCAAGACGGAAGGAGAGGGAGCGAGCGACGGTGGTGTTGCGACGGGAGGAGAAGGAGTGAGAGAGACAAAAGAGAGAATTAGGGTTTCATGAAAATGAAACGATAAGGAATTGAAAATTTTGGGTCCGCGTAGAATGAAAAAATAGCATATTAAGTCATTATTTTGCGGCGGTTCGTGATCCCCCGTTAAATTTTAAAAGCATTTCCTCACATGTCACACTTTAACACAATTTGCGGGGGTTTCGCTAAACCTCCCCTAATAAACCGCCGTTATCAGACACGTTTTTTGTAGTGGGTAAAAAACTTGAACCTCTTAGATATATGATTAGGAGTTAGATTATATAATAAAAAAAATGAGTAACAAAATAATTTTATGTTTTATTTTGTTTGTGGCTCAAAGTTAAACTTGACGAGTATGACTGACGCCTGGTAATTAATAATTCTTTTTTTCATTATCTTTACATTTTCAATTTCTTTTGTGCCCGTCTGTGTGATTCGCATTTTCAATTATATTAATGATAAAGATTATTCTAAATAATTGATACATCTTTTTTTTTATGAATAATTGGATTTTGGAAGTCACATTGAGACAATGAATTAAATGTAAGAAAACATTAGGCAATAATGTAGACATTTCATCAGACGGACTATCTTGCATTTTCAAATGAGATATACATGTTACCAGAATAGAAAATGCGGACAAAATATCATATGCATGTTTGTTGTATGTCCGCTTTTTCCATTCTTCTAAACATGAATAGTTCAATTTTTTTTAAATACATTTCTTAATTTATTAAAATTGGCTTCGTTTAATGACAATGTAAATAATTACTTTCTTTTCCCAAATGCAAAACATAAATAATTAGGGGGTGTATTGGATTAGGATTTCAAGAGATTATTTTGAGAAATAAAGTCTTGAAGATTTTAAAAGACTTTGTGGGACTTTATTGATTTTGTGAGATTTTAAAAGACTTTTTACAATCAAGATTTTAACATAGGATTTCAATGGATTTATAATAAAGACTTTCATGATTTCAAATTACTTTATGAATAATTTTTAACATTTCAAATGACTAAATAAAGTTTGAGAAAATATAATACGCACGGGTAAATAATTTTATATCTTGATCTAATAGTAATTATATATTCCACCAAATCACATTATAATAATAATAATAATAATAATAATAATAATAATAATAATAATAATTATTATTATTATTATTATTATTATTATAAGAAGTTGTCAGGAGCCGCTCATTGTCATGTCTTGTGCACACTTATCGCTCTCGTTAGCTTCGGGTATTACAAGAAGTGTAGCCTAATAATAATAATAATAATAATAATAATAATAATAATAATAATAATAATAATAATAGCAATATATATATAAATGCTGCAAAAACAATGAATCAGAGAGAAATTGACAAAAGACATAAAATAGTAAACTTGAGCAACGGTGAGAGAAAAGAAAAATGTCTAGTTAGTTAAAGAAAAATAGAAACACAACAAATAGAGTGAGAGAGAGAGAGAGAGAATAAAGAGAGAGAAAAACCGAAAGAGATAACAATGAAAAACCATGAAAATTAATGATTATGTTGAAGATTATAGTTGCTAAATGATGATATAACAATAGAAATAATAATGTCTTTAAAAAAAATAGAAATAATAATAATAAACAAATAGATAAGGAGAAAAGAGGAGAACGAAGGACAAAAAGAGAGAAGAGACTGATAAAGAGAGAACATAGAGAGTAGGAGAAGAGAGAAAGAAAGGAGAGGAATGAGAGAAGAGAGGATGTAGAATTTTTTTTTAAAAGAAATAACAATCCATAGGAATCTCATGTTTATATGCAAGACTTTTTCAAGTTATAATTACACTACAAAATCTCACACAATCCATCAAAATCTAATTTGTTAAACAATCTTTAGAAATTAGAATATTTTTGAATACCACAAGACTATTTTTAAGTTGCAAAAAGTCTTGATTGAATACAACCAGACTTTTTTTATGTCACACAGAATCTTGATTGAATATTACATGATTTTTTTTAAGTGACAAAGACTCTTGATTGAATACTCCAAGACTTTTTATCATGAAATAAGTCTTTTGAAATCCTTTCAAATCCTGATTGAATACACCCCTTAAAAAAAAAGAAAGAAGCAAAATTTCAAAAAAGTTTTGCGTTGAAATCACAAACCTTTCTTGTGGCTTGTGGAAGTGAAATATGCAGTTGATTGCGTGGAGAGAAAGACACAAAACCAATGGGCTGTGTCTATCTAGTATCTAGAAGGTTCTAACTAGTATTTCAAACTATGAAATGAAAAAAAATACCCCTATGAAGAGAAAAAAAATCTTGGAAGATTATAAAAAGTTTTAAGGGTTTGAGTGAGATTGTTGGATCATAGTTTTAGGGATTGGTTATAGTGCATAAGGACTATTTATGCACCGTGCATAAATCTAGTCCATTAAGCATAAGCCAAACATAATTGCAAGTCCAACAAAAAAATTCATCGTCTACAGCCCACGTCATCACACGAACTCATTGTCACACGAAAATTTCTTCTTTTCCGTCGAATTTCCTTCCTCCATCGTGACGGCTTCCTCCATCGTCGGAATCTTCATCATCCACACGACATCTCACACGAAATCATCATCATCAACAACACCGAAATCATTATCATCACCATCATCCTCCATTTGTTTCTTCATTTCTTCACTGAAAAACCTAAAATCCCTAAAAATGAAAAGCCCCAATTCGTTTCTTCACTAAATCCCTAAATCCATTAAAAAAAAAGTAGCTTACTGTCGGCAAACCTGATGAAGATTTTGTTCCTGCTTATCGACATGATGCTTTGGATGATTATGATTTCATGTGAAATTTTTTGGTTGAGTTCAATTCAAATTATTCAAGAACGGGATTCAGTTTTTTCAACATTGGAAGTAATGACAAGACCCTTTGATATAACCTTGTTAAAAATTGAAGAGTTTTGTCCTGCATTTTGTCCAATAAGAGTGTGCATCAGTGTCTTTTCTTCATTGTCAATTTTTGTCACTTATATTTGGAAGTTAGTATGTCAGTAGATGAGTTATAAGTGTGTGTCTTTTCTTGATATAATGACTTTATGCAGCAGCAATGCTTTTTTAAATCAGATGAGTCAAACTTATAGATGTTTCACTATGTCATGACTTTGGATTTCATGTTTCTTCCATAATGTAACTAAACTAGTGATTTGGATCCTCTAATTGGGTTGTAACTTTTGATAATCTGTTTCCACCCAAATGTTTCTTCTCATACATTCATTTATTATTACTATATATCTACTAGCATATGACCTGCGCATTGCGCGGCTCGAAATTATAGTTGAGATATTTTGCGATAATTTATACAAAGAGATAATAATCCTTAATACTAACTATGAACTGTTTTACTGTCATGAGATGACCAATATGTCAACAGAAAAATTTGGAATGCATATAGTAATTAAGATCACCACAAAGCCAAAAAAGCTTTCCAAGACCACTACTTCATAAACCCATTCATTTCTTTCATTCATTATTGCTATCAAACCCGTGTTATTGTTCTTCTTCCATTGCGACGCAACGTTGCCGTTCTATTTGTGACCGTCACAGTGAGGTTCGATTTCTACTGGTTGGCTTAAATGCATTCAATTTCGACACTGGTTTTTATTGTTGTGTTGATATGCTTATTTAGTAGAAAAAATGTTTTGGTTTGTGGGTTTTATTGAATGTCAATGTGTCCCGTTTCTTTTGGGCCCTCTTCCTGTTGAAGTTGAATAATTTGATGTAGATGGAAAAATCTAAGGACTTAGGATCATTGCCATCCTTCAGTCTTGGATTGACACAATTGGAGAGGAGAACCAAAATGATTTTGATAGTCTTTCACGTGAAACCAAAATAATTGTCTAATGGTTTCAAGATGTTATACAATGAAACCATTAATACTGTTAAATGGTTTCAAGTTATTATACAGTGAAACCATTAATATTGTTAAATGATTGTATATAATCATTACTATTGTTGAATTGTATTTGTATAATCTTCTGTATATTAGCTTTATTTTTACATATTATCACACCAATAAAGAGGTAGTGACATTCCAGTACCAATGAAGCCTATCGATTTTTTAGAATTCATTAATTAGTTTATTTGGCTCATAAACTAATAAAATTGTTTTAAATAAGGAATGAATATAGTTGAGATAAATAAATAGTAAAATAGTATATACACCTACTAAAACCATTAGTCTTATACATTGAAACCATTAATATTGTTAAATGGTTTCATATAATCATTAATACTGTTAAATAGATTTTTAAAACTATTATTATTATTGTTAAATAGTTTTAATATGTTACACACCGAAACCATTAATATTATTAAATGATTTTGATAGTCTTGTAATAAAATAATTGTCTAATGGTTTTGTAAAAAAACAAAAGATCAAATGTGATAAATATTTAAAACCATTATTCACAAATTAATTAACAAATATAAATCAATCAATCAATGGCCACTTTTTTTTTTTTTTGTAAAATCACTTTGAAATCAAAATAATTGTGTAATGATTTTTAAAAAAATAAAAGAAGACTGAAATTATTAATAGTAAATGGTTTTAAATAATTGTTAAATGGTTTCAAGATGTTGTACACTGAAATTATTAGTATGGTCTAATGGTTTCGACAGTCAAGAATAGTAAAATAAATCTACTGAAACCATTAATATTGTTAAATGGTTTCAAGATGTTATACACTGAAACCATTAATATGGTCTAATGGTTTCGATAGTAAAAAATAGTAAAATAAATCTACTAAAATCATTAATATCGTTAAATGGTTTCAAAATGTTATACGATGAAACCATTAGTATGGTTTAGTGGTTTCGATAGTCAAAAATAGTAAAATAGATCTACTGAAACCATTAATATTGTTAAATGGTTTCAAGATCTTATACACTGAAACCATTAGTATGGTCTAATGGTTTCGATAGTCAAAAATAGTAAAATAAATCTACTGAAACCATAAATATTGTTAAATGGTATCAAGATATTATACACTGAAACCATTAGAATGGTCTAATGATTTCGATAGTCAAAAATAGTAAAATAGATCTACTAAAATCATTAATATCGTTAAATGGTTTCAAAATGTTATACGCTGAAACCATTAGTATGGTTTAGTGGTTTCGATAGTCAAAAATAGTAAAATAGATCTACTGAAACCATTAATATTGTTAAATGGTTTCAAGATGTTATACACTGAAACCATTAATATGGTCTAATGGTTTCGATAGTAAAAAATAATAAAATAGATCTACTAAAACAATTAATATTGTTAAATGTTTTCAAGATGTTATACACCCATTAGTATGGTCTAATGGTTTCAATAGTCAAAAATAGTAAAATAAATCTGCTGAAACCATTACTATTGTTAAATGGTTTCAATATGTTATACAATGAAATCATTAGTATGGTCTAATGATTTCAATAGTCAAAAATAGTAAAATAGATCTACTGAAATCATTAATATTGTTAAATGATTTCAAGATGTTATACATTGAAACCATTAGTATGGTTTCAAGATGTTATTCAATTTTAGCATTTGCTATTTGAGCTAGGACTTCTAGACGTATTAAATTCTTTTGAAGCTAAACTCAAATGATTTCAATCACATAAATATTAATGATAAAATTTGTAAATATAAATTTAAATACAATTGCTTAAAGGTATATCCACTACAGATAAGTCATAAGTGTCATTAAACAATGCTACATTGTGTAATTCTTATTTAATCACACAAGCACATACTTGAAAAAGGAAAAGTAGAATCAAGTCTAATCATGGTAAAGCTTTAACTATAAGCATGATTTAGAACAAGGTAAAAATTTCTAATGCAGAGGTATTCTAAGAAAAAAGAATATACAAAACTTAACCGTATCTAATTTAATTATACCAATATCTAGAAAGCCCTAAAGATATATATATATATATATATATATAACCTAACAAAAAATTGTTGCATGAAGCAACTTAATTGTATTGCTATTTAATCCGCGCTTCTTTCTACATGATCAAACTTGACAAATGAGTAGCTACCACGGATTGTTGGTTGTTGTTGAATGGTTTCCATGACAGTTTGGTGTTCATTTTCTTTAGGATCTACTCTTACTGCTAGCATGTTTGATGTTTGTGACGCCGGAGACAACTCAATATCAGATTGGTAATCATCTTTGTCATCAGCATAGGCTGAAATAGTGCGAGTTGTACCTAAGGAAAATTTCCAGCACAATCTCAGTGGCATCGAGAATTATATTGTAATTTAGCTATTTCTCTTTAAAATTTTCCTACGACTCCGCTATGTCCTATTCGGATAAACAAAACGCGTGTTGATTTTGGTTAAGTTTGCCAAAAATACTTCAATCATAGAAAAAGAATGACTATGATCATCAAGTAATACAAAATTGGAATACTACAAGCTACTTTCAAATCAAACTTACCCTAAAGCTACTTTGACTATTGCAAGCTTGTCATCAGCATGAAAGCAATTTACCAGACCAGACGAATACTGCAAATTAAGACATCGTGACATTAATTATTAGTCATTTACCATAATCTACATAAACTACAAAAAAGGTGTAACGACGGTTCTGTACCCATATCCACAAGAAATATGGTATTTGAAAGGCATTCTACAAAAGAAAAGAGTATCAGTTTGTTACAAATGTTAACATCTCAAAAATTGAAAACGCCGCGAAAATAATTTTCTCTCATTAGTACAGAGATTGAACTATACTTGGAACAAGGAAAAATGGATAAGATGAAAAATTAAATGAAGAACTAAGACAAACCAGTACCAAATTCCAGCAAAACAAGAGTTTTAAGTCTCTTACATTTCACAACTGAAGCTAAATTGATCGCTCCAAATAGTGTCATCTCTATATTCTTTTCAATTTTTAGTTCAAATTTTGACAAGAAAACCACGCCTCTTGTAGTTCCAATATAGAATCCAAAGTCTCCTTGGACGAAGTTATCAAATCTGCATATGCAGCTCTAACCGTCTCATCTGATTCACAGAATGAAGCTTTTTATGGATTCGTGCAAACAATTAACCATGTTTGGCCATGACATTCAGATACAATAAAATAGTAAATGACATTAAATCACTAAACTGGGTAGGAAAATACCTGGGGTAGCCTATTTGAACTTGAGAATGGCTTCTGAAGTAAGAATCTAAGCTCAAGAATTTTGTACTAGGGGGCTTTAGTCAAGTAAAAAATTGATGGTATTATTACAAACTCATAATAGAAACCACTAAATAATACTAAGGCACTCATGAGTCATTCATGACAGTTACAATTGACAACATCTATATATAAGTTAATAATTAATAAACATATTTTGCCCAACTATAATATAAAGCAAATGAGGAAACACAAGATTAAATAAGCGACAGAAAATTACGAAACACAATTCTACTCGGTGAAACAGAAATTGCACCTTCTGGTTTTTCAAAGCTTGTCCTTTCAGGAGATCTTCCCTTATGATGCTTCAAGTTTTTCAAATTGTTTCAGAATTACAAAGACACATTTCTTATATTTTAGAATCTACAGACTAATAAGCAAGAGAAATAGTATAATAAGTACACTGTGACTAATTCCTCCAAAGAAAGAACTACAATAATAGTTAGTAAGATGATTCATGAGCCACCAAATTTATAGTAGACCAGATTTTTCACATTAACATATTGCATAGCACCGAAGCTAATGTAACATTCCACATTAATGAAAAACAATATCTTGCACATATTATGCAATCCACAATAATAATAGAACCAAGAACTCTCAGTCACAAGAGACAGTGTTATTGGTAAATGATACTAGTAAAATACATTTTCGAACAACAACAATCATGAAGCTAAAACAATGAATTGATCCTTATCTAATTACTACAACTGAAGCTAAATTAATCACTCCAAATTAGTATCATCTCAATATTATCACTCCAAATAAAGAGAAAAAAAACAATGAACTTCAATTAACACTATCATACATCATACATTACCTACATACGAACAGAAAAATAAAGGAAAGAAAGACTTGTTGAGAAAACAGTTTACCTCCTTCTAGCCGTCAACAATGGTGACAAAGGTCCTTCAATCAATTTTTAATTTGGGTTTTAGGGTTCAACAAACTCCTGGTTAAAATTGGGTTCGTTAGACGAAGAAAGGTTCGTCGGAGAAGAGGCTTCGACGGAAAAGAAGGATTTCGTTGGAGAAGAGACGTCGCCGAAGATGATGAATGAAATCGAGAATTGTGATGAGGTTGGCTACGGAGGGATCAAAATCGTGATAATCTCATTCGGAAACAGAGTCGGAGAGATCGTGTTGATGATGATGAGTTCGTGGATGATTGATGATTTCGTCTGAATCGCGAAAGTCTGCGTAGAGAGGAGAGAGTGTGAGCTGAGGGGTTGCCTGAGATTATTACACGTGTAAACTAAATCTAATGGCTGAGAAGACCTTATGCACCATTCATAAGGAAAATCCTTATGGATGATAACCTTTGCCATAGTTTTATGTGTATTTTAATTAAAATGTCTTTCAAAATTCAAAATACAAATAAATTCATCAAATATGTAGACTTTTAAATACCAATAGATATTTTAAAAATAGTGAAAAAATCTCAAATGAATACCAACATAATCTGTTGCTATGAAGTTTTTTGTTTATAATACATTGAAATCCTAATCTAATACACCTCCTAAATCCTTGCTTTAATTGTCCAAATACACACATAATGGACATTAATGACTGGGATCTCTTTTCTATTGCGCGTAGCTGCAAACCAACCATTTTACCAACCCTTTGCCGATAATTGAAACCCCACCTCAACCTGAAAACCTAACACTCAATATCACCATCACCAACAATAGCATCATATACCCTATAAACACCAAACCCACTTTCTTAGATAATTTTACTGTTATTCAAAAAAATATCACAATTCGTGTTGTCCCACTTAAACCAACTGCTTTCATAGATCTAAATTAATTGATGACTAGTTTCAATCCCAGCACCCTTATCCCGACTAGTCATCAATTTGTTTAGATCTATAAAATCAATTGGTTTAAGTGGGACAACAGAGATTGTGATATTTTTTTGGATAATAGTTAAGTTATCTAAGCAAGGTGGTTTGGTGTTTATTGGAGATATGATGTTATTGTTGGTGTTGGTGATACTGGGAGTTAGGGTTTGAGGTAGAGGTGAGGTTTTAAAATCGGCAAAATGGTTGGTAAAGGTGATTGATATGCAGCTACGCACAATAGAAAAGATATCCCAGTTGTCCATTATGTGTTTATTTAGACAATTGAAGAAAAGTTTTAGTGATTTTATTTTTGCGTAATTGAAGTAAATGGATTAATAGCGCAAACACTCGAGGGATATGGTGAAACTAAAGGCAAAGAAACAATGTTGGCTTTTTTGGTTGATCAAGAGAATAGTACTCTTAAGACGTTGAGGAAGATAGACAAAAGGGGGAGATAGGGTGAGTGAGAGAGAGCGACGAGCATATGACTTATAAGAAGCAAATAATTTTTATAATGAAAAAGATTCGTCATTGTTATTTCCAATGACATTTTTTGACTAATTCCGATGACAATTTTTTTGACTAATTCCAATTACAATTATTATTTATGATGTTTTTCCTGTCTCATTAATTATTGTTGTACGTATATGGTAGAAATCAAACTGCACTTCTGTCATATTTGAATAATGTTACATAGCTCTATAACGCTTTAGCAAATACAACCAAATGTTAATGAACACAAACTAATGCTTGCTCACAAATAGTGGTGATTGTCCTACTATGGTGTGCAGGGTAACGTAACTTTTGTATAATAAATCAAACTTTACTAGAGAAGGGACCAAAAATCTAACCACACTTTTATTTACTGTTTTGATTGATGTGACATCAATCCAACCTTTACAATCTAAAAAATCCCCCGTTATTTTATTTTCGGTCTTTTATTTCTGTCATTTATTTTCAGCATTATAAGATAGATTATAAATATAATTCCTAAGTGAAACTTGTTAGCTTGAAAAATCCCTGTGGAAACGATATCTTTTATACTATAATCTGACGATATTTTGTAGGAGAACCCAATCAAATTTTTGGCGTCGTTGCTATGGATTGTGCTTATAAGGTAATTACGAGCGTAGCTTAGGAATTGATAGATTATTGCAAGTGTACAAATTATTGCTAAGTAGTAAAATATTGAACCCACAAGGATTGTGATTAATCTTAAGGCAAGGCAATTTGATTGTTCATTAGGATTAAAAGTAAATGCAAATTGGGGGGAAGGTTTTTATATTGTTTGCACATAAAAGGATTAATAAAATGACAAAAAGAAAAGTTTTTAACAAGTTACTAAAACGATTGGATTTTTCTTGATTCCCTAGCATATCATTATGGATTAGTGGCTAATTTTCTAGCATTATTCATTCAATTACCACGACGATTTAAATCAACCATTGTACTCACTCTCATGGTCATACAATTCACTATATTATATTATAATTACTTAATCTCTGAAGTCAATTACTAGTTAATATAGCATTAAAGTTCGTTAAACCTTTAGTCTCAATCTCTAATCTCCTATCTCTAGGCAAATTACAAGATTCATTCATTAATCTAGGTCCAATTCATACATTTAATCTCTTAGCAAGCATGAATCGTAATCATTACAAACATTTGTCAACATTCATGAAGCATAAAGTACAAGATTACTGAAATGGTAAATTAAATCAATAATGAGAGAAACGCAAAGCTAACATGTAATATCCATAGATTAATACTAGTTCCTCAAACAAAATCCAATCATACAAATATTTAGAATTACATATATAGTTACAAGAGATGCAAAGAAATTAGGGAAAATATACATGAATAAAGGAATTGAGAATTGGATGAGAATTGATCTTCAATCTTGTCTCCAAGGCTTCCAATCTTGATTCTCTATCTTCCAATCCTTGTTTCCAAGCTTCAACAGTGGTTCTAAACTCTTTTCTCCTTCAAAATTCGTAACCCTTTCACCAAAAATGGTGTTTTCTATTTATAGCCCAGAAAGCTGCGCGCCACGCCCCAAGCAGTGGCAAAACATCCAACTCAAACTATATTGCGCGCCACGTTAGTAAAGCTGCGTGACGCGCCTATACTATTTTGGAGAAAAACCATGATTTTTCACTTATTTCTTGTGTTTCAAGCTATCTCAAACCACTATGCAATTCCTTTAGATTTAGGTTTAAAACACGATAAAAACTCTTACAAAATTCTTCTAAAACATCGTTGAAATTATCTTAGAATGAAGTAATAGCAAGAGTCATCAAGCATTATGAGGTTAGATTTATTTTTCAGTTATTTAGGTTATTAGTAAGTTATAAAACACTTTAAGATAAACAATTTTGTTCTTGTGAAATTTTGCCGAAATTTTTTGGCTAGGAAAAGATTTGGTTCTTAAGTTATCTCTATAGGTCCACCTCTGGAAATCTCTGAGGTAATACAAACACAACAACAAAAGTAAAACATAGAGAAAAAACATTAAAATCCCCCATTACTTTAAAATCAACAAAAAAAATCAGAAAAATAATATAAAAGATTTAAAAAAGACTGATGATATTCTTTTTACATGCTCACAGGCCTAAGGGAAAATCAGTTTGATGGTCGTACAATAAATGATCCATGGGACTATTTGACGAGATTTTCTGAAACCTGCCAAATCCATAAGGTGCTTGATAATATCACTAAAGAACAGAAGAAGCTTCAACTGTTCGCATTCTCTCTAACTTGATAGAGGGGAAATTCTGAATTTCCATCAGAAGGACCACAAATCTTTGTACGATGCATGTGAGAGATTCAAGCTGTTTAAAAGATGTCCAAACCAGAATATTGACACCAAGGAATAGATGCAAATCTCTACAAGCAGCATGAAGGTGCATCATAGGATGCTTCATCTGGTGGATCAATAAAAAAACAAAACAGATGAAGAGGTGAAGGAACTCATTGAGCAGATATGCCAAAATGAGTATAACTCGAACAATGAAAGAAGTCCTAAACCATCAGGCATTATTGAGCTCAACAAAGAGACGTTCTAAAAAATTGAGATTGAGCAACCAAAGAAGAAGATTTCTGAGAAGAAAACTTCAACTGCTAAAGTCAGCAAGGAAACTTGCAACTTCTTTCATGAGAACCACCCAAACAGATACAGTGTATCAAGACCAAGTTCTGAAGAGGTCAACTATGTGGGTAATTAAAAGTACAACCCCCACTCTAATGCTTTCAATGAAGGTTAGAAATATCACCCAAACTTCAAGAGGAATCAGAACTCAAATGCAAGAAATCAGCAGAATCCACCTCCATGGAAACCTTCACCCTTGGAGGAAGCACTTAATCAATTTATCAAAACAACTCAAAGCAACTTGAAGTCATCCAAACAACTGTGACAAACCAAGGTGCCTCCATAAAGAACCTTGAAGCTCAGAACTATCTAAGCTTGTTACAACATTAGTTGCATCTGGACTTACTGGAAACACTGTTGACAATCCAAAGAAAGAGTTCTGCAAAGCTATAGAACGTCGGGAAAAATGTAAGAAGAAAGGTAAAAGAAAGAAGAAGGAAGAAGTCAAAAAGGTGGACAACTTGAAACAGTTCACCAAAGAGGTGGCACGACAGCCACATGATGATCTAGAATCCACTAAATGAGCACGGATCCACCAGATATATATTTTGTTCCATTGTGTCATGATGAGGGTCATCGTTTCACGATGGCGCGCCAAAGTTGTCATCCAAAATATTATAAATAGAGCTCTCCTCTCCTAAGTTTTACATATCCAATAAATCAAAGAGCTTGCACCAAATCACAAGAGAAGCAACATCGCAAGGAGTCAAAAAGAACTAAGGGGGCTCCAAGAGAAAGGGTACCCTCTTCAACTAAGGTACTAAGGTTATTTATGATTAGTATTTTTGTCTTAAATAGACTACCTATGAGTAGTTAAAGTCCTTAGAGGTTTTATTAAATAGTTGCTTTTAGTAAATTATATCTGATAGAAAATGAATGTCGTAACAGAGTCATCACTTAGACTTAGGGATATCTAATCATCCAATAGTAGTAACAGCGAAAGCTAAATATCTTTGAGGATGCATGGCACAACCAAAAGTGTTAATGAAAACAAACTAATGTTTTTTGCACATCCATAGTGGTGAATGTCTTGCTATGAAGATGTGTGAAGGGTAACTTTTGAAAATTTCTCAATCCACCCCCCATCATTCTCTTCCCCCCCCTAACTACCGTTTTTTCTCTTAAGGGGTTTTGGAAGGTATAGGCACCAATTCGGGATCTAGATCTCAAAGTGGTGCCTAGGTTTTGGGGGTTTAGGTACCTCAATCACATCACTGTTAGAGACATCGAGGGGGCAACTGGGGGATCATCCACACGATGACCAAGAGCATTGTTACAAATGAGTTGGACACCATACTCTTACCCAAAACCTTAAGGCATTGGGTTTATGGGTCCTCCCACTTATAAATGCTCAACTCTCCACAAATTTTTCCAATGTGGGACTTCTTCCCCATACTACTCACACTTGACACTTCTTGAGTTTCAACATTTTCGACATTTTGTCAAATATGTTTGGCATGTATTTTTCATTTGCGAAATTAAGAATCTTAAAATCGCTATTGTAGTTAATTCATTCAAGGGATACTAAACAAATTCCATTATGAATTTCCCATTTTGTAATTTATAGCCAAGGTTATAATAATTTACTACTTCTCCAATATGAATTATTTATTTACATGTAAATAGCTAACATGTAAATAGCTAGAAACGTTTCTACTACAAATAACATTTGAGTTTATTGTGCACAATTTTGTTTATATCATGCATGTATGTCTGAATATAGTAGACAGATAAAACACAGGTTCATAAATGTAAAAACATTAGCTATTTCACAAACTATGTATGCCGGATCGAATAACCTATTTATCACTCGTTGGAAGTTGAAGACTTTTCATTAATTCTCTGAATATCCTATCTTGCATCTAACTGTGTAATGGATATTTCATTAGTTGAGCAGAATTTGCGAGTTGCGAGTGAAGAATCTGATTCGGTACTTAAATCTTTTTCAGTGTAAAAGCCAGGAACCTTTGGTTCCGGCAATACTTGCTGACCATTTAGCATTAGAACCACAGATGACATGTCTGGTCTATCTTCTGGTCTTTGTTGCACACATAACAAGCCCAGCTGTATACTTCGCATGACTTCAAACGCTGTATATTGTTCTCGTAACACTTCATCCAACAGTTCCAGGGCTCTCTCTTCCGACCATAATCTCCATGCCTAATAAAGCGAAAGTTAAATCAGTGATATGAAACAATTCAAATTAGACTAATTAACAAGGTAGGTGATTATGCTTACATATCCAAGGAGATTATTGGACTGTTCGAGGTTTGAAAATCCCCTATTCCTTTTCCCACTTATAATCTCTAGTACAATCACACCATAACTAAATACATCCGATTTCACTGAGAAATGCCCATGGACAGCGTACTCTGGAGATATGTAGCCACTGAATATGTTGTGTTCAAAATAAAATCAGTATTACATGAAACTGCAATATCAAAAAACCATAATCATGTAGGAACTGATGACTTACTAAGTTCCAGCCACTTTATTTGTGTTTTCCTCGATTTGGTCCCCTAAAAAGATTCGAGCCAAGCCAAAGTCTGATATTTTCGGCTCCAAATTTTCGTCTAGTAATATATTGCTAGTTTTTAGATCTCTGTGAATAATCCTCACTCTTGAGTCTTGATGAAGATAAAGAAGTCCCCGAGCAATGCTACCAATAATATTGAAGCGCCTAAGCCAATCCAGTGACATCTTTTTGGCGTCATCTGATCCATTTAACACAAATTTAGCATAGCCAATATATATGTCTCTATAGTTTTATAAACTTTGATAAAAAATAAGAAGATTGATACTAATATTTATAATAAAATGAAAAATATTCCCAACCGAAAACAAAGTAGTCCAAGCTTTTGTTCGGCATGTATTCATAGATCAACATCGTTTCTTCTCCTTGAATACAACAACCAAGAAGCTTTATGAGATTACGGTGCTGAAGTTTTGCAATCAGTGCGACTTCATTTTTAAATTCTTTCAAGCCTTGTCCAGATCTTTGTGAAAGTCTTTTCACAGCTATCTCTTGTCCATCTGTCAACATTCCCTAGAAAATAATATGATATGGTTAATTAGAATAGAAAGTTTCAAATAAGGGAAGGAGAAGTCATCTCAAACATTTGTCACCTTGTATACTGGTCCAAAACCACCTTCTCCAAGTTTGTTACTGCTTGAAAAGTTGTTAGTCGCATAAGCCAAGACTGAGAAATCGAATGTTGTCAAGTCATCATCATCCGTCGTTAGGTTTCTTTTGTAACGCTTGTTGAAAGGGAAACTATTTCTTGCAGCCCCTGATTAGTTAGAAGATACAAACACTTGAACACAACCCTTGATATATTGAAAGATATGGAAAATTTGTTGCCTAAGTAAGATGGTAAAATATATATGTCAATTTACCTGGATTTTTTTTAATCATCCATATCGATCCACATGTTATTAATGCGATAATAATCACAGCAACTGTGATTCCGATGACTATCTTCTTCTTGATGTTTCCATGGTTATCTACTGCGCCTTGATCTGAAAGATGCATAGCATGATTAGTCTCCAACTTTATGAACAAAGCTGTTTGCACTGAAAAAGATAAAAATTGAGTACCTACCAAGTTCTGAAAGAGGGGCTTTGACATAAAGATCTTGTCCCCAACTTTTAGAGAATTCCCTGACATCAATCAGATGATTAAACCAAAGAAGACACCCAGTTCCCCCATTGCGGGTATCTAAATTAGCACAGGCTACACAGGAACAGTTTCTGAGACACAACGCCTTACAGTCCTCAAGGTTCATGCTCTTATCAAACCATGATGAAGACGTATCTGGATACTTCATGTGTATGTACTTGAAGAACCCCTCTGATTTGTTAGTGGTACTGTTTTTGCAATTAGATTCATTCTTCCGAACACAACCGTCTTTCCAGTGAGACAGCTGCCACTGTTGAGCAATCTTGGGAACATACGCTTTCAAGCACTCACAAGTTGGAATGTTACCATCCACAGTGCATATAGAATTTGTACCACAATAGGCGTAGTTTTCGCATTCATCCTTACCCTTTGAGTACACTAGCTTTTTACTCGATCCAACAGACCAATAACTAATTATCTCATCACCTGAAGGAGCCAGTCTAGTTAAGGCGTTATTTGAGCTATCATTACTCTGGTATTCATAATACACTTCTTTTTCATTGAACACAAATCTCTGCGCCGCTCCCGGACTTGGTTCTTGAGATCCAGCAATGACCTCTCCGACCCAAGGTCCTGCTCTAATATATATCTCAGAACCTTTGAATGTAATTATCTGGGGATATCCTCTAAGATCAAGTTTCATAGCATATTCTCCCTCAGCAGGGTCATCATCACTTTTCCATGATGATGTGAATCTTTCTAGACCAGTTTCTAAGTTCCATCCAAGTTTCATTCCGGACATCAATGTATCAGTGGGATAATCAAAACTCTGCCACAAAAAGTCATCTCCATTTTTCACTACCAAATTTCCTGAATCCAGAAGCTGAGCAATAGGATTATTCAGATTCCCTGCTTTGCTTGTTATATTGGCAGACCAAATTATAGCGCTGTTACTGTTAGCAGAGCCATTGAGAAGCTGGAAAACCCCGTTCGCATTGAGCTTTAACATTCCGGTATGGTTTTGTAGAGATGTTTCTCTATTGGCCACCCATATCACTGTTAAAGGTGTTACATTCCTGTACCATACACCCAAATATCGACCTTTTGAACTCCCGGGGCTGAAGAAACCCAACTCAGTGATACCACCTACTGAAACTAAACTCTCACCAGCACCATCTCGGATCGTTTGATTCACTGCTAAAGTGTGTAGTGAAGTGGAAGTTCTTGTCATATAGAAGAATAATAAGAACCATAGAAATTGCATTAAGATATTATGTGCCATTGTTTTGCCTAAGCAAGAGGAAACTGTGAAACTGATGAATAGAGAATTAAAGAAAAGAAACTCAGCTCAACAAACTGTTGTGGAAGTAGGACAGGAGTAATTAAGAGATGAGGCTAAAGTAAAGGGACATTGTACCTTCTTTGAGTCCTATGTGTGCTGGTTTACCACACAAATACACAAGTATCATCCCTCACAGAAAAATCTAAAGGTGAACTTTTTGTGGCAATATTTACTATTATCAAGGACCATGGTGGTCCTTATTTTATGGCCAATATTCAACACATGTGTATTCTAATTTTGCTTATGGAGGAGGACGAGGTCAACGTAAAATATTCGATCCTTTGACACCATATGACATATTTTTCCTACTACTATATGACAAAAATATTAGACGTTAGTTGGTTCAGTAGTGATTGACGCTGATTTAGTAAGGATGACAATTGTTTGATCCTTCATAACTGTATTTGAGAAGAGACCGAAATCACTTTATTTCAGAATTGGCCCCGAACTCTGAATTACGGTGAATTCTTTCCTAAAAACAAGAGGGAGAAAGCAAGAAAAAAAATCATCAAACTTTAGCAGAAAGAATTATTAATATTCAAACTTGATAGCATTACTACCACTAATAATATTGTTGAATGTTCATCACATTCTAGATTACTGGTTCAGTAAAGCAATTCAAAGACAAGACGTCAATTTCAAGCGTTTATGCAATTGTGCACTAGGGACCAGGATTCTGTGTAGTAAAAAATGATGCAGTCAGTAAATTTCAGGCTGTCTGATCTTAATTGAACGGTTCAGATGTCATTTGTAAAAAATTTAGTAAACAAAATTAAAAAACAGTCATAAAATATGAACCGTATGATCGAAATCAGACGGCCCAGAACCACTTATTGCATGTAATCAAATTCCATGCATTAGAGATCAACATTATCTTCATATAGAATCAACAAGTTTATGGTATGTGTTTGACTGCTTTATGAATCTGCATACTCATAATAATTTCCACAGACTTGTCGTTGTGCCCTTGAAAAATAATTCTTTTTTATTTTGAATGTTATTACTACTCTTTATAAGAAATAATTCATTTTTTTAGATTTTAGATTTATTAAAAAATTAATGTATTTAGTCTATTTAATGATTAAATATATTAAGTTTTTAATGAATCTAAAAAATCAATTTTCACTCATAAATAAGGACGAAAGTAGTATTATTAATCGGGAAAAAAATAGAATAGTGACGGGTAAAAAAAAGAATAATTTTATCTTTAGTCTAAAGAAGGAAAAAACAGGCACACATGAAGACTTTAAATCCTAGTGGAGTAGGTCATTTAATTACCAACCCCGGAGATAAGACTGAGTAATGTTTGGACAAACTTGTTAAGCTTATTTTTCATTAATTATTCTCATTTGGCAGCTGTTAGCCTAAAAATTCACCAAGTCTAAATATTTGTTCAAAGACTTTAGCATGTAGAAATGGTTAAAAAGTCGAGTTAGTCTGGGCAAGAGTTTATAAGTAAAAAATAATCTTCATCTTATAAATTGATTTTATAAAGATGAATTAGACTCAATTCTCAATTTTAATTTTTTTTTAACTATATTATCAAGCAGAGAGAGAGGAGAAGTTGAGGTCCAAGAATCCATAGTTTTGTCATTTGTGATTGCGGTTACTTGCTGTTGAGAGAAATTGATCTTATATATATTTAGAGAAATAATTGACATACTAAACACAAAAATTGCTGAAATTTTTTCTAATGGAATTAATAAACTTCCAAAGTTGAGCATTTAATTTAAAAAGATATAGATTTTACATGTATCAATGTTTTTACCCTAGCTTTTTATCAATGTAATTTAACAAAACAAGGGTTAATTACCTTTTATCGCCCTGTAAAATAGGTCAATGTTGTTTTATCTACTTGTATTTTTTTTTTTTTGCTTTATCGCTGTAATATAAGATTCTGTACTTTACTTTCTTGGTCAAAGTCAACAAAAGCTTACAGGAAAGAATCTGTGACGTTAATTACCTTTTATTTTATTTTATTTTTAAAAAACGCCACCTCAGTTTTTTTTTTTTAAAAATTTCAAATTTTTTTTATAGATTTTTTATTTAACTGCAGTTTTTAGTATCATTTGCGGCGGTTTTATTATATTTATCTGAGATACTGTTTTGTGGCGGTTTTTTAGTATAATTTGCAATAGTTTTATTAAAAAAATTGTCATTAAATAAAAAATCTATAAAAGAAATTAAAAAAAATTCTATGGTTGATTTTAAGAAAAAATGATGAGGTGGCATTTTTTTTTGAAAAAAAAATGTCACGTGGCATGCCACATCATAGATTCTACCCAATCAACTTTTATTGACTTGACCAGGGGTAAAGTGCAGAATCTTATATTACAAAATGGTAAAACAACAAAAAAAATTTATAGAGAGATAAAGCAACATTGACCTATTTTACAAGGGGTTAAAATACAATTAACCCAAAAAACAAAATGTAAAGACTTTTTTTTTTTTGATAAAACAAAATGTAAAGACTTTATTTTGACGAAAAAATGTAAAGACTTATTTACTCAATAAAATTATTTTATTTCAGTTATCCCACCCTTCGAGGTGCCTTCAATCTAGCAAGGGATTAGTCACTGCGTTCGGCGGTGGATACCCCGGTCTCGACCAAAAAAAAATATTTTGTTTTTTGTTTTTGTATTCACAGCCAGTTTAATCATCTGGTTCAGGGGTCAGTTCTTTAATCAAGGAGTTTCAGTCTATTTCCCAATCGCAGTTGTGGATAATTGAACTGTGGTCTTTCTTACTAAGTTCAGCGTCTATCACCACTGAACTAACTAACTATTGATTACTCATAAAATTATTTGTTGAGTAGTTAAAGTACATCAAAGTATTTTCTATTTGTATTTACATTAAATTATAATTTTTACAATTACAGTACAACATTATCATATTTTTATATACATGTACTCCTAAAGATTTATAGTATTATATATTTTATTTTGGCTTATTTTAAATAAAAAAAAAAGTACTGAAGTATATTTAAATTTCTATTTTTGACAAAAAAAAATTTATGGTACAAATTAATTTTCTATTAGTTGTAGGATAAAAGTATTTGAATGTAAAATATTTCCCCCTTAGAGCTCTGTATCTAATATAAAAATAAATAAACGTAGTAAATATAAATAAGGTTTAAATAGTGTTTTGGTCCTTGAATTTTAATTATCCATTATATATATCTAAGAGTGCACCAACATCAACCAATTTTTTTTTCTCTATTTTTTCATCTTCTTCCCTAACTTCTTTTTCACCTTCATCATCATCTTCATAAAATTTTCAAATAAAACCTAGATTTTGAAATAAAATCCAGAAAAATACATTTAATCTAAAACATTTTAAAATTTATTATATTTGTTAATCATCTATGTCTTCCCTTGTTTCCAAGTAGAGGAATCATTTTTTCAGGATTTTTAGAGGGGAGGGTAGGGAATATTTTATATTTTTATGTTTGGTTCAACTTTTTAACAAGGGAAGGGGAGGGGAGAAAATAATTAATTTATTTTTTTTACCCTTAACTTTATAAACTCAAAACAAGGATTAAATTATAGATATATTACGTCAAAAAAAAAATCTAAAGGATATATAATAAAAAAAATCTAATGAATAGAAAACTTAAAAAAAATTGTTGTAAAAAAAATAAAAACCTAAATTTTTAATATTCCAACAAAGATAATGTAGGATTTTAATAAAAAAGTAAGGATAATTTTGTCAATATAATAAATTATATTTTATCTCATTTCATCTCCTTAAAAATCTCTCTCCTTCCTCTCCCCCTCGGTTGAACCAGACCCTAAGGCAACAACTTATCTATATATATATATATATATATATATATATATATATATATATAGATAAGTTGTTGCCTGTATGTGATAAAATATGTACGCCAAATTTTGCTTTTAGTCCCTGTATGTGATTTTATTTCAAAGTAGTCCCCGAATCGACCAAACTTTTTGTTTTTGGTCCCTAAAGGTAAAATCCGCAAGAAAATTCTCAAGTTTCCTGCAAAATTTCATATGAATTTTCCTGCAGATTTTTGTTTTAGGGACCAGAAGCAAAAAGTTTGGTCGATACAGAACTATTTTAGAATAAAATCACATACAAGGACTAAAACCAAAATTTCACGTACAAACAGGAGCTAAAATGACGTTTAAGCTATATATATATACATCCATAATCTTCCAACTTTTGCCTTAAGCCTTACTTTTACTATTGAGATCTTTTTTATCCATAATCCTTTATGGCAGAATTTAAGCCAAATCGTACGGTGGGGATTGATCTGAGATTGTTCTATTGAATCTTTTAGATCTTATTCTCACTTGTACGAATTAATTAAAGAGCTCAAGGATTCTTATCTTTTATAAAACACTCAAAAACACTTGTTAGATGATTAAGTGATGACCAAAATTATTAACTATAAGATGTTTATTATTTTTAAAATATCAAATTGGGATTTTGCCTTAACAAATATAAGTCATCGTAAAAATTACAAAAAAAAATGGATTTATTGTATTAATATAAGAATAAAAATATGTTCTTTAGAAAATACAAATAAAATAGAATGAGTATGATTCATCATTCATGTTAGGTACAATTCAATAATGAAAAAAAAATGATACATAAAAAAAAGTTAAATTTTGCATGTGAACAAAAGATAAAAATTAAATTAATACAATATAGTTTTATTTGCAAAAATTATGACTATTTTTATCATAATAATATTTATATAACATATATTAATGCATACAATTTTATTTTTAAAAAATATAATATATATAATTATTTCGGTACTTATATTTATATAATAGTATTTCAGCATTTGAATCAACTAAATTTTAACTAAATTTTTTATTATATACAATTAGTTAAGAAAAAGTTATTAAGAAAAGTTTTCATTAAAAATATTAATCTTAAAAAATTATTGTTGTTTGTTAGAAATTTGTGTGATTTACATGGTTTTGTCCAAATTTTTTGATTGTTTTGTCTAAAAGTGGCTCATTAATCTTAGTTATACAAAAAATGTGTCTTAAAAATATCTCTAAAAAATAAAATAAAATGTCTCATAATTAAAAAAGTTTCATGAGAGGTGGAATCGAAGAGTGCTACATTAAGAAATTTTAAAAAACTAAAATAAAATATCTCATAATTGAAAAAATGTCATGAGTGGTACATTAAAGAAGACTAGGAAGATTTAGTTTGTTATAGAGATAGTCTCATAGCTTGTCACATTGATATATGAGTACTTGATAGTTTGCCACGTAAAATTATATACTCACGAGAGAGATATTCATAAATATATTAGATAGATATAGAGATATAAATTTTATTATCTTTTAATTTATTATATTGTATATGGAATACAATTAAAATTATACCTGGGTTTTATTTTTAAAAAATTTAATAAAGATAATTGTTTCGGCATATATTTTTATAGTATTTCAGCATTTGAATCAACTAATTTTTTTTATTGTATACAATTAGTTAAGAAAAAGTTATTAAGAAAAGTTTTGATTAAAAATATTAATCTTAAAAAATTATTGTTGTTTGTTAGAAATTGGTGTGATTTACATGTTTTTGTCCAAAATTTTGTTTGTTTTGTCTAAAAGTGGCTCATTAATCTTGG
Organism: Trifolium dubium; assembly: GCA_951804385.1. Classification (NCBI taxonomy): domain Eukaryota; kingdom Viridiplantae; phylum Streptophyta; class Magnoliopsida; order Fabales; family Fabaceae; genus Trifolium; species Trifolium dubium. The sequence continues at coordinate 10,905,272 of OX638070.1, read as the reverse complement.
TTATACAAAAAAGGTGTCTTAAAAATATCTCTAAAAAAAAATGTCTCATAATTGAAAAAAATTCAAGAGTGTGAATCAAAAAGTGATATATTAAGGAACTATAAAAAATAAATTAAAATGTCTCATAATTTAAAATGTGTCATGAGTGGGAATTGAAGAGTGCTACATTAAAGAACTCTAAAAAACTAAAATAAAATATCTCATAATTGAAAAAATGTCATGAGTGGAAATCGATGAGTGGAACATTAAGGAAAGGAAGACTTAGTTTGATATAGAGATAGCTTGCCACATAAGATTATGCTCAAGAGAGAGACATCTATAAATATACTCACTCTTGACTTTTTTTTGTACATTTGAGTATTGATGTATCTGTTCCATATTATAGCCAGATACACTAGTAGTCAAATGTACCCATAAAATCAAATTTGTTTATATTTATGGTCAAAGGGTGTAAGATAGAGATTGGTTTGATTTACATGTTTTTGTCCAAAATTTTTGTTTGTTTTGTATAAAAGTAGTTATAATTAATCTTTGTTATACAAAAAATATGTCTTAAAAATATCTCTAAAAAATAAAATAAAATATTTCATAATTGAAAAAAATGTCATGAGTGGAAATCAAAAAGTCGTGCATTAAGGAAATCTAAAAAAAATGTCTCATATTTAAAAAAGTATCATGTACTGGAATTGAAGAGTGATACATTAAAAATGTCATGAGTGAAAATCGATGAGTGGTGCATTAAGGAAGACTAGAAAGACTCAGTTGTTTTTTTTTTTTTGAGCAGCAAAATAACTTATATATATATATAAGAGAAATGGATCAAAGTACAAGAGGTACTACTCTACCCACTCAAGTAGGATAAGTACATATATTACTCTACCCAAATGGAACCAATATAAGCAAGACCACAAAAACACGAAGAAAAGATCGACACCTAACCCGCCACAAAGCTATCTAAGAATACAATCCATAGGATTAATGTTTCATTCGTAAAATAAGCAAGGCGCATTACCAACAAGCTTAATTTTGACAAAAATGTCTTCCACCTCTAACTCTTAAGCTTGAAAGATAGCTTCATTCCTTGCTTTCCAAATCACCCAAATAACTGCGTGCCAAATCATGACCACTCCTTTCCATCCATTCTTCCCCTTCCTACAAGGTAGAAGGAAGCCTTCGAAGGAGAGCTTGCCACAAGAAAACTATAACTTTTGAAGGCGCCCAACTTTTCCAAACTTGAGCTACCAACTCCGGAGAAGCCAACACCAAAGAAGGAGGAGAGGAGAATTTCGAGTCCAAAAACAAATAAGTAGAACTAACCAAAAAAGTCTCATCGAACGCAAACTTCCAACAATCGTTGACATTAGAAATTGTAGAGCCGTCTAGCAATTCCAATAATCTTCCAAGTAAATCTTGCTCCCAAATGAAGAAATTCCTTCTCCACTTTAGAAGCCAATTCCATACCTCCCCCTCCCACATGCCCATCTCTTGGATGACACACTCCGGTTAGAGTGAGCAATTAAAGAGCCGAGGGAAAGTCTCACACAAAGACGCCTCACTAAGCCAACGATCCAACCAAAATCTCGTTGAACCACCATTGCCAACTATTTTAACAAAAAGACTTTGAGCCCAATCGCCCACAACATATTTTTCCACTCCCAATCCCACCAAATACTTCCACCATAAAGAGCATAAAATACTCCTTCTCGTAGACAAATTGAAACGATCAACGTTCCCATATTTAGCCTCCAAGACATCTCTCCAAAGTGAGCTCCACCAAAAGACGCCACCGCCACTTAGCTAATAAAGATAAATTAAACCAATTGAGATCCTTCACTCCTAGCCCACCTTTACATTTCGGTCGACACACATCCTTCCTACTCACCCAAGCAATTTTATTTTTATCACCTAGAGAACCACCCCACAAAAAATTCCGTTGGATCCGAATAATAGTCTTTCTCACCTTCAATGGAATTTTAAGGTAGGAAAGATAAAAAACCGGTATTGAGGCCAACACCGAATTCAAGAGGACAACCCTCCCCCCTAAACTAACATATCGATTCCTCCATGAGAGAAGTCTTCGTTCTATCGTTTTTATCACCGGTTCCCAAGTTGCGAACTTTCTTGGATTCGCCCCCACCGGAAGCCCCAAATAAATGAAAGGCAAACTACCAATTTTGCAATGAAGAAACGAAGCGGCATGCTCCAAAAAAGTACTCCCCACGTTGACTCCAAACAACCTACTTTTAGAAAAGTTCACCTTAAGTCCCGAAATTAGCTCAAACCATCGGAGGATAGCCTTCAAAGCCCAAAGATTTTTTACACAAGGTTCTCCTATAAATAGAGTATCATCCGCATATTGCAAATGCGAAACCGACACCTCCGAACCAACTTTGAAACCTTTGAAGAAGCCCAAAGAAACCGCCTTTTGGGTGAGAGAGCTTAAACCTTCCGCCACTAGAAGAAACAAAAAAGGAGCAAGTGGGTCGCATTGTTTAAGCCCTCTAGATATATTAATCTCCTCTGTTGGGCTCCCATTAACCAACACCGACAACTTCCCGTTACACACACAAGCTTTCATCCAAGCTCTCCATTTGTCCCCGCATCCCACACGTAGCAACATGTAGTCAAGGAAACTCCAACTCACCGAGTCGTAAGCCTTTTCAAAATCGACTTTAAAAATAACACATTCCTTATTGACACGTTTTGCATAATCAACCACTTCATTCACAACAACCACCCCATCGGCCAAGTGTCTTCCTCTAAGAAACGTCGATTGGTTTTGAGAAATAATTGAGTTCATCACCTTCCCCAATCTCTTAGCAAGGACTTTTGCCACAAGTTTATAAAGGCTTCCTAGTAAAGAGATTGGCCGAAAATCTCCCACACTATGAGGGCTCAACACCTTTGGGATCAAGGCAACAAAATACGAAGAGAAGCTTGACGGAAGTTTTGCCGACGAGAAAAACTCCCCAAAGAGACCCATAATATCGGGTTTTAGCAAGCCCCAAAAATTCTTGAAGAAGGCGAAATTGTAACCATCCGGTCCCGGGCTCTTGTTACCATCCGACAAATTGATGGCCTCAACCACCTCTTCTTCTTTAAAAACCGCTTGCAACTCCCCCATTTGTTCAAGAGATAGATACTTGAAGTCTATACCATCCAACCGTGGTCTATCCCACCCCACATCTTCAAAATGGCCTTTGAAATAATCTACTACTTCCAATCTAATATCCGCCGGTTTAGTCAACCACTCCCGCCCCTTTTTAAGAGCCAAAAGAGCATTTGATCTTCTACGACTCTTCACACACGCGTGAAAAAAACCGCTATTAGCATCACCTTCGCGGAGTCACCTCACCCTAGACTTTTGAAACTCAAGGCTATCCTTACTTTTCAACAAGAGCCAAAGATAATTAAATTTTACCTTTCTATCTTCCAACTCTCCCTCCGACCAACCCTCTCCTTCCCCTTTCAATTCTAACACATCAATCTCCTCTAATAAAATTCTTATTTTGTTATCCACGCACCCATACACCTCCTTGTTCCAACTCCTAATCACCCCTTTAAGCTTCTTCAACTTCTCCTTCAATACATACCCCTTCCAACCAATAACCTCGTTTGATCCCCATTCATCCTCCACAAGCTTCCGAAATGCCTTATTATTAAGCCAATAATTGTTAAAGCGAAACGGTTTAGGACCCCAATCATATCCAAGATATTTCAAAATAATAGGACAATGATCGGAAACATCACGCTTTAGCCCCCATAGTGAAACCGACCCCCAATCCTCCGACCAATTTTTCGAAACCAAAATTCTATCCAACCTACTTAAGCATCTATCATTTGGTTTAGCCCAAGTAAATTTTCTCCCCATCAAAGGAAGGTCCACCAAGCCAATATTATCCAAAAAAACATTAAAATAACAGATCTCCTCCGCCCCCGCCCCACTTAACCCCACCCCCCTCCTTTCTTCTCTACTCCACACCGAATTGAAATCCCCCAACACACAATAGTAATGCGCCACATACATCCTCATAGCCACCAAAAGCTCAACCCAAAGAATTTTTTTGGAATGTAGAAGTCAAGGAGCATAGATGTTAATAACTAAACATCTTTTCTTTTTAACCCCCCAACTCAACATAACACCCAAAAATCCTTCCCCATGGAAGGAAGACAGCAAAGAACCTTGTCTACTATCCCACATTGTTAGCAAACCCCCACTCCTACCTACCGCCAAAGAACTCCTCCAACCTACCTCATCACCCCCCATAAATTTGCACAAAAACGATCATCCACACCTCCTAACTTGGTTTCTTGAATTGTCATCACCTTTATTTTTTCTTTGCTAATTAATTCTCTAACTTTTTTTTTTAATTTTCCCCGCTAACCCTCGAGCATTCCAAGAGCAAACTATCATCAAGACACCTCTTCCTCCTCCCAGTTGTGTAGTCTCCATGGTGCGTTTTGGGCGGTGGTGCTGGACGTAGGAGGGTTGGTTGGTTGTTGTTGGGTTATGGTGTTGTTTGTTGTTTCATGCTTCTCCGACGGTGTTTTGGTGGTGTTGTTCGCTGCAGAGGTTTTGGTTATTTGGCTTGCTGATGTTTCTATCTCTGGTGGAGTTTTTGTTTCTCCAAAGGTGGCTCCGGCAGGTCGTTCAGAACTGTGGTGGTTTGGATGTTATGGAATGTCTTTCTAAGAATGAGATTAGAAGTAGATCTCTATTAAATGGTTTTGTTTTGGTTTATTTCATTGGTGTTCCGCATATATACGGCACATTTGTTTTGTAGTTTCTCTTTTATCGGTCTCTGTCCATCTTGTGCAGAGACTTGTTTATTAATATTATTATATTTGCTGTTAAAAAAAATAGTGTTATAGTTTGCCACATATATATATATATATATATATATATATATATATATATATATATTTGGTAGTTTGCCACATACGATTATGAGTCATGTTAACATGTGTCTCAATGACACATTTTAAGGATACTTCAAATAATAACTTTATATTGAAAACAACAATGTTTTAGTTTTAAAAATATGAAAAATACAAGTTTCAAAACAAAATTTCTTTTATTAGTATACTAACAAATACCCCAAGGGCACATGTTAACATTTCCCGAAGATTATATACTCAGAAGAGACACATCCATAAATATATCAGATAGAGATAGAGATAAATATTTTATTATATTTTAAATTAATTTATTATATTGTATATGGAATGCAATAAAAATTATACCTAATTAATTAATTAATTCCTCTACATTTTTGGTAAAAATATAATACCTGGTATAAATGGTATAAAGGACAAAAAATTAATTTTGAAAGTCAAACCCAACCCTAAAACCCTTATTATAAATACGTCATGTTTGTCATAGATTGTTCACTACCTTTCTTGTCACCCTCTAAATCCATTGTAAAATGGCAGATTCTCAATTTTGGTCTGAAAGTGAGAGTAGCAGCAGTGTTAACAATGATGCTTTTGTCACTGTTCACCCTCTTCTTGCTCCTTTTTATGATCCCACCCCTGCTCCTACTCCAATAGGTCGATATCAATGCTTTCACTGCATTCAAACCTTATATGGCCAACAACAAAGTGCCAGAAATAACGCCATTACAAGCGTGATGGAGCACACAATTCACCGTGATGGAGCACCACCTTCATCACAGACTATGTTGCATCCTGTCCAAGGAAATGAATACAACAACATTGATGAATCATTAGGGAGAACAAGAGATCTTATCTCTTTGATCGACAAGCCAAATGATCTGATTCCAATGGAGGAAGCATCCCTGGCGTTGGGTCTTGGTCATGGTTTGTTCGAATTTGGAAGCAGCTCCAACAACATAAACAATGACGACATCGACCTTGATTTAAAGCTCTAGGGTTTAAAATGTAGTGAATTAATCTAGTTGATGTATTTTCTTTGTTTTTCGCTAGAACTTATAAGCTTGTTATCCCAAAGACAATGTTGGACTTTATGTCTTGCATATGTCTCATATCTAGCATGTGTTTTGATTTGCTTGCAATGTGTCTGCAGTAATCTATATCTATATTTTATATTTTATATAATATGATATAATATTTAGGAATTTATATTTTATAAGTATAAGAAACATTTAAGGAAAATTTTACCAATACTCTTCTCTTAGCGTTTAAATATTAATGATTGCCACATGTCATTCTTTCACATGCAAAATTAATATAGGTTTATAATTTAATTTTAATAATAATAATAAATTTTTTACATAAAATAAAAACAACAAAAAAAACTAATATAATAAGAAGTTAAATAATATAAAATTTATATTAAAATTGAAAATAAAAACTGAAATCAAGTTAGAATCAATACAATATAATATTGTCAATTTCAAATTTATAATGTGTAATTTTATTGTCTGAAAAAAACAATATATTTTGTTAAAATGATATTTCAGTTTTAAAATTATTTTTAATAAATAATCAGATTTTCACCAAATTATTACAATTTTTTGAGCAATAAAACATTATTCCAATATAACATTATTTAAATTTCGATTTTTGAATAAATACAGTAAATGATTCGTTAGAAATATACATCACATTTATATAAATTTGTTAAATTGCAATAAAAAAATATGAGTGAATTTCTACTATATTTATAGGCCATTTATCATATTTTCCTTGCAATTTCACATTTCCTTGCAAAGAGAATATGGCCGAATCTTTGTTATATTGTTGATTTACATATTTTACAGTGCAATGTACATTTGATAATTATAAATATTTTTAAGCAAACACAAAAATTATTTAAAAACATATTTTGTTTAAAATAATACATAAGTAATTTTTATTTCAAAAAAGATAACGGAGCTAAGAAATGAAAAACAAGGTAAACTTAAGGGTCAAAATCTGACAATTAAAATTTAGATGACTAAAATCGAGCAGTTGTGAAATTAAGGTAGTTAAAATCAAATAATTGAATTATCAATGCAAAATCTTTGTGGAAAATCACATCGAATACATACATTCAAGATATCATTCAATATAACTATCTTTTTCTTAAAAACAATTATAAGAAAACATACAGGATACACACGCACATTCAAAATACCATTTAGAATATCACATATGTGGGGAGGTAGATTGTTTACAATTGTCGCTTGGGAGAGCTACTTTTTGTTCTTTATGGTGGAAGGATCTTGTTGGGTTGAGAGTGGAAAAAGATGTCGTGGGTGATTGGATTCCAAAGATTTTTGTCAAGAAAGTGGGGAATGGTGGCCAAACGAGTTTTTGGTCGGATCATTGGATTGGAGATGCTCCGTTGCGCGAGACCTTCCCTAGGCTATTCACGTGCTCTCTTCAACCAATGTGTGTCATTCAAGAGATGGGGGAGTGGGTGGAGGAGAGATGGGTGTGGAATTTACGTTGGAGGAGGACGTTCTTTGTTTGGGAGCTAAGTACTTTAGAGAGATTGTTGAAATTAATCAACAGGAACTCAATCTCAAAAGTGGATGATACGTGGTCTTTTGCCTTGGATGGGAGTTTTTTGGTGAGTTCCGTGTACTTATTCTTATATTCTATCTTCTCTAGCTCGTCTTCGGTGTTGTTGGCTCCTCCAAGTTTGGTGGCTCTTGTGTGGAAAAGTTTTGCGCCATCAAAAGTCATTGTTTTCTCTTGGCAAACCCTTCTTGGTAGACTTCCGACTAAAGTTAATTTGGCGCGCCGTGGGGTGGTCCAAAGAGGTGTGGGTGAGTCTTGCGTTTATTGTGTGGGTGTTCCGGAGACGGAAAATCATATTTTTGTCAAATGTCCTTTTGCTTGGGAGGTGTGGTGTGGTGTGCATAGGTGGTTTAGGGTGGATACGGTGTTACCGGAGGATATTTCGTCGTTGTTTGAGTCGTTCCTTGTGCCTAGTAGAAAAGGAAAAATTGGTTGGAAAGGAATTGTTATGATTTGGCATGCGGTCATGTGGATGATTTGGAAAGCTCGGAATGAGGCCATTTTCCGGATGAAAGCTCTAGATTTGGATAGTGTTCTTGATGGAATCAAATATGTGTCTTGGAAGTGGTTCTTGGCTCTTAAGGGTAGGACTCCTTGTTTACATTATGAATGGTGTTCTAATCCTTTAGATTGCATTTTGAGATAGTTCTTTTTTGGTGGGATGTGCCAATCTCCTTGTTAGTTTATGGGTCTTTGTTTGGGTTTTGGATTGATTTCTTTCCGTTCCCATCCGATATGTGGGTGGAGTACGCCTTGTACTTTACTCCTTCTTTTTAATAATATTATTGCTATTTCAAAAAAAAAGAATATCACATATGTAATTTTTATTTCAAAAAAAGACAACGGAGCTAAGAAATGTAAAACGGGGTAAATAATTTGAGGGCCAAAACCGAACAATTAAAATTTATAAAGTGACTAAAATTGAGTAGTTGTAAAACTTAGTGAGTTAAAATCAAGTAATTGAATTATCAATGCAAAATCTCTGTGGAAAATCACACGTGATACACACACATTAAATATACCATTTAATATAATTATTTTTTTCTTAAAAAATTTATAAGAAAACACACGGGATACACACACATTCAAGATATCATTTAAGGATACACACACATTCAAAAAATTATAAGAAAACACACAGGAAACAAACACATTTAAAAACATATTTTGTTTAAAATACCACATAAGTAATTTTTATTTTAAAAAAAGTCAATGGGGCTAGGAGTTGCAAAACAGGGTACACCTGAGGGTCAAAATCGAGCAAATTGAAATTTAAGTTACTGAAATCGAGCAATTGTGAAACTTAGCTAGGGAGATAAATCAAGTAATTGAATTATCGATGCAAAATCTGTGGAATATCACACGAGATACACACAATAATTCAAGATATCATTCAATAAAATTATTTTTTTCTTAAAATTAAAAATTTATGAGAAAACACACGAGATACACACACATTTAAAATGATATTTTATTTAAAATACCACACAAGTAATTGTTATTTAGAAAAAGTCAACCAGACTAGAAAATGTAAAACGGACCAAAATTGAACAATTAATATTCAGGTCCCTAAACTAAAACGTTAATTATATGTAACACAAGTGGTAGATATTCAAGTCCCTAAATTTTTTCTATGGTGTACGATATCCATCAATGTGAGTTGGGCACCACACTACAACATTTATTGTCTCTAATAAAAACTGAAACATGTTGCGATAAGCCTAAAAAACGTTGTCTAAAAGAATAGGGGACGTGTTTTAGGCTTCACACACAAAAAGTGGAGGGATTGCAGTTCAAACCCAGTCATTAATATCCGACATAACAATTTCGGTATTTTCTATCAGTTGAGCTAGACGATATAGATGACTGTATTATCATTTTTTGTCAAATAACTCAGTGGCTAAAAATTATATTCTTAAAGTGAATAAATATGGTGTCCATAATTTTTGAACATCGATCTCTATATATAAAATGTCATGTAATTGAGCTAAGCTAAAAAGAGTGTATTTTATTAAAAAAATAATTGGTTACAAAACTGTATTATACTCCATCCGTCCCAAAATAAGTGTCATACTTGCCAAAATCGTTTGTCCCAAAATAAAACAATCATTATAACGTTGATTTTTCTTATTTTACCCCTTTAAAACAATCATTAGGTGAGAGAAACAAACAATTAAAAATCTACTTTTTAGAATTTCAATGTCTACTACCAATAAAAAGAGAGGGCATTTTTGTAAAAATCATATTCTCTCTTTCATTTACACACTTTTCTTAAAATGTGTGATTTGGTCAACTGTGACATTTAAATTGGGATGGAAAGAGTATAATTAAATACTATTAATGTTTTCATTAATATAATATAATTATAATAATAAAAGCATTTGACCAAAATAATAATAATAATAATAAAAACATGTATTTTTACTAAAATGTAATAACAATTGCATAAAAAAAAATATAATGACAATGTTTTTTTTATTTGATAGAATAATGACAATGACAACCTTTCCAATTCAAAGAAAATATAAGTGGTTAGAGTCTTGTCCGCTTAAGTATGTGATCACAGTTCGATTCCTAGCTCATACGTATGTAAAAAATTTGGTTAGAAATAGAGAACCCCCTATAATATTTCTGAGAACCCTTTTGCGATGTTGCAAAAATCTGTCTAACAACAAACATAAAATGTCGCCTATGCAATTTGTAGGCAACAATTTGTACATGTTGTATAAAAAAATGTTGCCAGAGACTAAAAATGTTGTAGTGCCAATTATTTTTCAAAAATATTATATACACCATAAAAAATAATTTAACAAAATATACCGTCAAATTTGTTATAAAAACATGTACATTTAAATTTAATTATTATTAAAATAATTTAAAAAAATTATATCATAACCAAAAGCAACTATTTTTTTTATAAGTAATAATAATCATCGGGTAAATTATACTAGTGTTATACTAAGTGTCGATTTAATTAATAAACTATGTTACTTTTTTTTGGTAAAAATTGTTTTACTTGTTATGTCTAAAAAATAATATTCTCTCGGTCCCAAACTAACGTGCGCACATGTTAGGTTTGGATTCTATTATCCTAACTAGTTAGGATAATAATATCTTAACCTAACCTTTGCAAAACAAGAAAAAACAGAACCATCAACTTATATACCGGTTCGGAACTTAAAATCATAACTCCAAATTTCTCTTTTAACAGTTCAGATTCTATGATCCGAACAATTTTAATACTTTAAATGAATGACAATTTTGGGTTTTAGGGGGTAATAGAGAACCATGGGAGAGCAGAGAAATTTTCTATATGTTAGCTATAATTTTCTAAATTTAATATCAAACTCTTTTTATTATCAAAAAAATATATATCAAATTCTTTTTTTGTTTATTTTTTAATATTCATATTTGATTAAATTTTAATTTTTCTTTATTAATATCTTGTTGTCTCATCAAACGCGATTTAATTAAAAATATTATATATGACGTAATATATTATATATGTGATATTATTATGTGATACTCATTGATATTATAATATTTTTCCTCTTAAAATAAATTAGCAAATAAAATACATGAATATATTGGGACGTCTAACATGGACCAAATCTAAATATGGATCTTATTAGCTTTAGTAAATTTTAATAAATTATTATGTTTATTGCTCATTTGTAATAACAATAAAGTTTATTTTTTAGTTTAAGAGTTCACTCTTGGACCATTTTTAGGGACTATGTTAATTTTTACTCCATCCCAAATTATATGTCATTCTAGCAATATGTGTTTGCCACAAAGTATAAGTCATTCTATAATATTTATAAAATATTGATGTTTATTTTCCTATTATAGAACATTTTTCAAATCATTAATAATGATATTTTTAATTATAAAGTAACTCACAAATTTTCTTTTCCGTAAAACAGTAACTATATTTTTAATTGGTAAAATTTTTAAAGGGACATATTATTTGAGACTGAGAGAGTATTATTTGCTTCTCATATACCTAATATATTTGCTGTTAAGAAAGGTGGGGGGCCTTATTAGCTTTGAGTTCGGAAGAATACTGAAATGTGAAAAAAGAAGAACAAATAAAATTATCATATAATATTTTGGTCAAATTGTTTTTAATATTACATGTTAGCAAAAAAATTGTAATAAAATAAAATATTTTCTTATTTTATATATTTATTGGACAACCAATTGTTAGATATAATATAAAAGCATTGATGTGACTCTATCTAACAGTTATAACTAAGTGGTTTAGAGTTCGATCTCCGCTCCCCTCATTTTCTAATTAAAAAATAGAATTTAAGCATATGATAGGTGGACCTATGTATTATCACGCTTCAAGTCCAATTTGACACTCTTGAATGAGAGAACATGTTAAAAATAATATAAAACATTGATGTGCCTCTATTATAACAAATTAAACTTTTGGAATAAGCAGTTATTTGACACCAATTTCGTCAATTTTTATTCAAAAGCACCAGTAAAATAATAGACCAATTTCTTTTCCTTTCATTTGTGTTTCTGATATTGAAAACATCAATTTGATCAAGATGGGGTGATATGGTTCTCAATTTCTTTTGTCTAATTGAAATCAGTCTTAAAGGGCACAAAGGCATAATTAGATAACATTAGACATAACAAGCAAAATAATTTATTAATTAAATCGACACATACTACATTATTATTGCAGATCGATACATGCTAGATATGAGACATGCAAGCAAGACATAAGGTCCAACAATGACTATGAGAAAACAAACTTAAAAATGCTACTCAAAAACAAAGAAAATACAGCAAGTATTAAATTAATTCACTCCACTTAAAACCCTAGAGCTTTAAATCAAGGTCGATGTCATTGTTGTTGTTGTTGTTGAGGTTGAGGATTCTTCCATTTTCGACGAAACTACTAAGACGCAATACCTGCAGGGGTGATTCATCCAATCGAACCTTCGGTTTGTCAATCAGAGAGATAAGATCCCTTGTTCTCCCCGATGAATCATCAATGTTGTTATCATGACGAGCACAGGGAGGGGAATGAAAACGTCCATTATAATAGTTACGACCATTTCTTTGCCCAGGATACAACATATCTAACATGAAATTTAGTTTTTCATTATTAGCACGTTGTTGTTCAGCATGGAAGCAATGAGTGCATTGAAATCTTGGAGTGGGAGTAGCAGCAGACACAGGAGCAACATGGCCAAAAATGTCACCATCAATAACGTTGTTGCTACCGGTGCTGCTCTCTGACGCCATTTTGCGAGGATAACAAAATGAGAATGAGAATGTGAATATAAGTCTATGCCTAATCAGAGGTATTTATAATTTATAATTTATAATGAGGGTTTCGAAATTAATTTTATTATCGTTGTAATAATTAATGTTTTGTTTTTTTTTAGAATTAGTGTTTTATATTAGGTTTTAATTTTTGACCAAAAAGGTAAAGGAATTAATTAGGTATGATTTTAATTATATTAATATTCTATATATAATACTCACTCCACTCCAAATTATAAGAGAAAATAAAAAAATCATACTTATTAAACAAAAGTAAAACATGATAATTTGAGCATGTTTTTTTGGGTTTGAGAAATATCATGGTCACACTCTCTAACACACTCCAATTAAAATTAGTCACATCACCCAACTTCTCCATTTATTTTAATTTTTTTATACTATTAATAGGTAAATAAATAAATAAATAAATAAATAAGGGTGATGTGACTAATTTTAATTGAAGTGTGTTAGAGCCGTTCAAAAAAAAAATTGAAGTGTGTTAGAGAGTGTGACCATAAGATTTCTCTTGTGGGTTTTCCTTAGAATGAGTGGTATGGAAAAATGTAAAAATAATTTTTATTAGTTGATATTTATTGAGAAAATGAGAGAAAAAATTTGCATTTAATTTTTTTAAGAATATGTAAAATACATTCTTGAGAATAGTTTTTTCCCTTATAATTTGGGACAAAAAAATGAAGTTTTTCCCCATATAATTTGGGACAAATGGAGTATAATATAACATAATATAATATATTATTGTATGGTCATGCACTGACACTATAAAATTATTTTGCACGGTCATTCAATTAAAAATTATCGATTTATCATATCATACAACTAATTTTAAAATAATTCAGTAATTTGACGGAATACAAGATACTCACTAAACAATAGTGTAAAACTGATGCATAATCTATTTTCTCATATAATATCTCTTATCTTTAAAAGTTGTAAGGTTTGCTATCACTTAACCCTAAATTTTTCCCTCCACTTTGCCACATTTAATGAATCAACAAGTCAATTTTATTTTGATATAATGAGTCAATATTTATAAATATTTCATTTTATTTATCTTTAAAAGTTGTAAGGTTTGCTATCACTTAACCCTAAATTTTTCCCTCCACTTTACCGCATTTAATGAGTCAACGAGTCAATTTTATTTTGGTATAATGAGTCAATATTTATAAATATTTCATTTTATTTTATCTTTAAAAGTCGTAACGTTTGATATCACTTAACACTAAATTTTTCCCTCCACTTTACCGCATTTAATGAGTCAATGAGTCAATTTTATTTTAGTATAATGAGTCAATATTTATAAATATTTCATTGGTAAAATTAAATAGTTAGTCCACTATTTAAATTCCAACACAAAATTTAAACTTGGTTAAAAAAATAAACATTTAATTTTTTTGATAATTAATTAATCATGATTACTCATTACCTGCATGTTCATAAACAGCATGGCCACGGAATAACAAGCCCCGATAGAACAGAACCAGTAAGCCAGCACTTGACACAACACAACCAATGCTGCCAGAAGCTTAATACACCTGAAATACACCTCACAGCAGCATTGAAAGCCCCAGATTCCACACTCATTCGTATAACAAGCAAGGCCCTTGTGCCGACTTATGTATAAACCAGTACCAAGAAGTTCGTTGAATCAAATCAATCACAACTCCAACATTCCCTTATATATTGTTAAAAATTTTGTCGTTGCGCGTCTTCCACAAAATCCGAACAAAAGCAAGCCACACAATTGAATATCCTATTTTTAACTTTTTATTTAAACCACTATCTACCATCAAAGCATACGACATTGGCAACTCCGGAGGAATAATTATAATCACCCCTAGCCATTGACAAAGAGCATACCACACCTTAGCCGAAAATCTACAATGCAAAAAGAGATGAAGGAATTCTCCACTCCCTCTCCACAAAGCACACAATCAACATCTTCAATACTCAAAATATCCCTCTTACATAGATTCTCCTTAGTAGGAATTCTATCTAAGAGCAATTGCCAAACAAAAGCACTTACCTTTCAAGGAACTACTCCCTTCCAAATTTTCTTGAACACAAAGAATCGAGAGCATTCAAAGTAGGAGGAGGCAAAAGTAACCGATCAAGCGAGACATATAGAGACTTTACCGAAAAACCTTCATCAACATTTGGACTCCACACCCACTTATCTTCCGACACCACAACACCCATAATCAACCCTTCTAACTCTCTAACCAACGGCTCCTCCCACACAAAAAAAATTCTCCTCCAACATAAATCCCACCGCCACTCTCCATTCTCTCTACCGCCCATATCTTTAATAACATGACTTTGTTGGATCGAGATTCCGAAAAGGCGAGGGAACCTAGCCTTTAGAGTTTGATCCCCCACCCTCATATCCGTCCAAAATTTGATTGTACTTCCACAGCCCAACTTCTTTATCGCCAATTGATTGAACCAACCAACCCCCTTATCCAACCGACAAACCTCCCTCCACCAAGACGAGCAACAACCACCCGGTGGGATATCCAAACAAGAATTTCCCAAAACAATATCACCATATCTCGCCTTTATCACACTTTTCCACATCTCCTCACCCTCTTCAAAGAGCTTCCAACGCCATTTACCAAGCAAGCTCAAATTAACCAATCGCAAATCCCTAATACCGAGTCCGCCTTCATTCTTTGGTTTACAAACATTCTCCCATTTAACCCAATTTATTCTCCTTTTTTGCGAAGTGCCACCCCATAGAAACTTGCGTTGAATATTCACCATTTCCTTCCAAACTTTCACTGGCATCTTCATATAAGATAGAAAAAAAAATAGGGACAAAATTTAGAACCGCGTTAATTAATACAATTCTACCTCCCAAACTAATGTACTTATTCCCCCATCCCCCCAACTTCTTCTTAATCACTTCCACCATTGGCCTCCACGTAGATAGATAGTAAGGATTTGCTCCCACTGGAAGGCCTAGGTACTTGAACGACAAAGTGCCTACACGACAATTGAGGAATCGCGATGCCATATGAATGAATTCACTTGACACGTTCACACCATAAAGACAACTTTTCCAAAAATTGACCTTTAAACCCGACGCCAGCTCAAAGCCTCTTAAGACCGCCTTCATTGTCCATAAATTATCTACTATTGCTTCTCCCATAAAAATAGTATCGTCCGCATATTGAAGAATAGAAACCGGAACACCCTCCTGACCCACCACAAACGGTTTAAAACGTCCTCTCTCCACCGCCTTACGCATAAGCGCGCCCAAACCATCGGCCACAATAAGGAAAAGTAGAGGTGCTAAGGGGTCTCCTTGCTTAAGGCCTCTCTTTATACTTATTTCTTCCGTAGGGCACCCATTTACTAAAACCGACATATTACCTGCACGCATGCAAGCTTTCATCCAAGCTCTCCATTCAGCATCAAACCCAAACCGCCGAAGCATGTAATCCAAGAACTCCCAATCAACCGAGTCGTATGCCTTTTCGAAATCCACTTTGAACACGAGACAATATTTCCCCACTTTCTTCGCATAATCGCTTCATTAACCACAACAACACCTTCAACCAATTGTCTTCCTTTCAAAAAACCGGATTGTGTTAATGGTATCAACTCCCCCAAAACTTTTGACAAATGGTTAGCAAGCACTTTAGCCACCAACTTATAAATACACCCAAGAATATGTACATGAAATTTTATATATACATGTTGAAATACTATTTTGAAGTACTAGCTAATAAGTTATGTCGTACATGACATGAAATTTTTTAGCTCTCTCTATTTATTCTCTGCATTGCTCATATTGAAAAGGAATTTGGTCTATGGAAGACATCTTTCTATAAATGTGTACTATTAGAAAATATTTCTCGATAAAATTTGAACTACCAAAAAATATTTCTTGGTGGATAACAAAGACATTGAAAGATTTTCGATCAATTTAGAAGAGCGAAGTACAACTGTCTAATATCTTCACATATTCATCAAGTGAATGTACATATAAAAATATAAAATTGGGATGTTGTACCAACCTACTCTTATCTATTAAATATTAAGCGGCATTTCATTTCACCTATCTCTATGATATATTTTATTATTAGATACAATATATAGCGTATAACCCATGTGTGCACGGTCGAAGGTCTAGTTATATAAAATGTTATAATATAAACAAAGTTACATCTTTAATTTAATGTCACTTAACACTTTAATCCTTTTTTATGTTTGGGTATAAATTTATGGTTTCAATCAAACTCGTTACTTTTTCTTTGTTTGTTTTCAATCATAAATATATCTTTATGTCGAAAATATAAATATAGATTTGAAGCTGGAAAAATCATATACACATGACTGAAGGATTTTAAAAGTAGATAAAGAACTAAATTGTTATCTGATATTAAATTAAAGGACTAAAAATATAATGTTGCCACTTGCCAATATAATATTGAAGGTGAGACAAAAAAAAAAGGGGTTTTGAATTGTGTTCTTTTCTTTCTCTAAAAATCTTTCAAAGTTAAAAATAGTTGGCAGAAAAATAGATATAAAAATAGTAGAGGAGAGACATATATAAAAGATTGATATATAGGGTCTGTTTGGCAAGACCAAAAAATTAGCTTATAGCTTATAACTTATAAGCTCATTTGAGAAAAAAAAGCTCTGTTTGGTAACTGTGAGCTTATAGCTTATAAGCTAGCTTATAGCTTATTTTCCAGACGCTATTTCAAGTAGCGTTTTAGCTTATAGCTTATAGCTTATCATCTTTTCTTCCAATTTTGCCCTTATTATTTTACCACAAATCTCATTTTATCCTTTGTGCTTTATTATATTTAAAACAATGTTTATATATGTTGTAAATTTGTATAGCGTGTACTTGACACCTAGTTTTTTTTTTCTTTCTAACTTTTATTAAAAAAATTTGTTGATTAGGTTGTGCTTGTTTTTAATCACGTCATACTAGTTGTTATTTAGTATTTTTTTTTTTTTGTTAGTTGCTCTCTACCTGTACGTATATACAATATATCTTTCCATTTTTTTTTATTAGTCAAGACAATCCACCTTTCTTATGTAATATATATATATATATATATATATATATATATATATATAAAATTTTAAAAATGGAAATAAGCAAATAAAAAATTTCAAAAGATAAATTATTTAATATTAATATATAAAGATATATTAAATTAATAAATTATTAAATTTTAAGTATCTAAATAATAATTTAATTATAGATTCAATTATGATTTTCTACAAGATATTTTATAATTAAGAATGTCCTTTTATGTCATTTTACACTTATCAACCAGTCAACCGCTAATTTTACCAAACATTTCAACTAACTTATCAGCTATAAGCTATCAGCCATCAGCTATCAGCTATAAGCTATAAGCTAGCTTATCAGCTAACCGCTATTTTTACCAAACAGACTCATAGTGGTTGTTCACCCCTTAACTTGAGCCTACATCCAGTAGCTTGACACAAGAAAATTTATTCACTATAATCACATAACATTATAAGTGTTGGTTTGTTTAATTTACATTTGAGACTCAAAGAGTGCTAAGCTTAATAAATAGCTAGCGTTTCTAGCACTTAGTATATTCTAAAAACAAGATTGTAAATCCCAAGTGTTTTACTTTGATTAATAGAGTATGTAAGTGATTTGTGAATGCTAAGTATTTGAAATATGTAAGTACTCTTGTCATGTGTATTTGTGTATTGGAGATTCGTTGATTTGTAAAGAGATAGTAGTTGTTTAAAGTTTATACTTGTCAGCACATATGGCTGGTTTCTTTAGAAGAAAATTAGATTTTTAAATTCTTTCTGCTTTTGATTAGTCCAGTTACATTTTAAGCTCCAAATGATTTGCACTATCATGGTATGATCCATTGTGAGCTTTCTTAGAAATGAACTCTTGAGCTTATTAATTGAATGTGAGCATGCTTTGTTGTGAGCATTTAATACACCAGAGAAAAAATGCATACGCAAGCTTATTATTCTCCAATGTTGTTTTGACATTCCTAGGATATATGCAGACAACTTGTGTTAGTAAGGCAGGGTCATTGAACAATGACAGCACTTGACTTTTGTCCAAATAACAACTTTAACACACTAATTAACTACCGGTGCCAATTTCAGTGGGTTAGTCCAGAACAAAAACTCTGGCTTTAAATAAGATTCTCGCAAGTGAGTGGTGAGATTAGTCCCCTCGAATCAATCGATCCTTAAGCCGGACACCAAACTTTCCGATAAAACAAGGAAAGTAAATTTAGAAATGTATTGGACGCACAAGAATATTGGGGAAGCAAAATGAGAGTTTCCTATTAATTTTGATTTTGGGCTATAAGTTCTATTTTTTATGACAGCCCATTTGGAACAAACATCCCTTTAATGACTTTTTCAAGTACACATACCCCCTCTAATTACTTCAGCTGTAACGGTATTTTCAAATCACGATTCAATTTTATTTTTTGGTACATAAAGTGGAAGGATAAATTATTTGAAACTCACACAACTAGAGGAACCAAGGTTTCAATTTGGATCATGAATATTTGGCCTGACAATTTGAATATTTCCCGCTAGTTGAACTATAATGTTTTGATTGTTCATGATTAAATTTTAATCATTGTACAAAATAATTTTGTTTTCATTTTTTGTTGGCTCTTGGCTTTGTCCCAATTGCTTCTTGTAACCTCTTTAGCTTAGTGGTACTTCTTGTACTACTTTTGCTTAATAATAATATATTTTAGCAGTTCAAAAAAATATGTTCTGATTTATTATATGTTGTAAATTCCTATAAGATAGTTCAAGTGATTAAAGTTGATGGACTTATGAGTTAGATTGGGGGAGGTCCAGAGATCAATTTTTGGAGGGAGTAGTTTATTTTTTCGATACTAAAAAAATATGTTGTAACTTAAGTTGGTATTTGTATTCGGCCATTAGCTAATTTAATTCAAAGGTCAGTTTTAGCATTAAATAATATCAACTTTTTTCCAAACACAATTACGGTGGATTAAACCGTAATTCTTCCTACTTAATCATTGACTTCTATATCCTTGTTTTGTTTTTTATAGGGTGGAAACGCGGGATCGACACAAGTATAATAAGTTGATGGACGACTAAATATCCGTTTTAGTCCTTGCATTACTTGTGTATCACCTCATTAAATATGTTAAATAATCATATTTAAGTATCGAAATTTGTTACCAAAAAAGATTGAAATCTAATAAAGAGATTGCAATTGAATAATTTTAAAATAGGAGATCTATTTCATGAGCTTTCTTTTTTTAAACGGAAAAGATTGTATATATTTAATATAATTTGCGTAAAGAATGCATCATATATCAGAGATCTCCTTCAAAAATATATCATAGATTAGATCGTACTAGAAGTGCTATATCCACCCATGTAGGCAAAGTATTGCACCAGCCAAAATAAGTTATATATTAGACTAATCTCTACCTTCCTATATATAACTATTAGTATCTAACTATTTCCAATAAATGCATCTTATTATCTTTTTCACTACTTCTTCAGTGTTAAAGAGTTTGTTACATTATATCTTGTTATTCTTGTCATTCTTTATCCATCAAAGCACCCAAATTCACGCATGCCAAATCATATTAAAAATCTATAAATCTTCTTACCCCTTTTGAATGCGAATAGAAAAAGCTTTCAAATAAGGACCAAATGTTATATATATCCGGCAAAATCTCCTCGAGTCCAAACCACATACCCCTACCCACACCTCCCAAGCAAATGGACGTACTATAAGTAAATGGTTTTTGGATTCCAAGCCCCCGGAGCATAAAGGCACACCTCCCATAAAGACAATCCCTCTTGAGGCCAAAATGCACCCTTGTTGGATCTATTTCATGAGTGAGTAAGAATATAGGAACTAAAAATGTAAATAAGCCAAAAGTATATCGTCTCTATATTATTTTAAACAATAAAGAAGTAGTATTATTTAGTATTTTGTTGAAGGTGGGGATTGAACTTCAGGAATTTCTTAATAAAAAAATTTACCAACAAAATACATATTGTGTTGGCTAAAAAAAGGTAGTGCTCCTTGTTTATTTTACGAATGGAATGTTAATCTTATAGATTGTATTCTTATATAGTTTTTTGGGAGGATGGCGTGTGGTGCATTTCCTTGTTTATTTTGGAAGATTTGCTTGTGTTGATTCTTTTTAGATAGAGTACTATCTGTATTTATCCTACTTAAGTGGGTAGAATACCTCTTATACTTTTTTCCATTTATATATATATACTATTCATTTTGCTGTTAAAAAAAAAACCAACATAATACGTATATGTTGTTTTTCTTTATTTTCTCTCTTCACCTTGACTTGATTTGACTTTTTGAGTAATAATATTATACTCGGCATAAATTTATGGGTTTTTGTGGGTATTTATCATCAACCACTCAAAAATAATTCATCTAATAATTTAACTAAGATAAATATTTATAAATTATATCATTGAATTAAAAGTTTATATTATATATATATCATTTGATATGTTATTGAAATACATCAAAATTAATTAACAGTTTGTGTGATTTTTAAAACACTATTAATATTTATGTGTCTTAATAACATATCAAATGATTTTGGATTTGTATAAAATTTTATCACGCAAATAATCTTTATGATGTAAACTTTCAATCCAACAGTATATTTTATAAAAATTTATATCGCTTAAAATATTTTTGAATGGTTGAGAATAAATATCTACAATTTATATACCTATTTAACACCTCATCTTAATTGAATCTTTTTTCTTATCACCGAATCTTAAAAGAATACACAACTTATCATCATAATTCATATAATTTATAATTTGTTCCATTTCTCTTTATATATATAAATTACATTTGCCCGTTAAAAAAAAAAAAAAACTATCTTTATATTTGTATTTCAAGATGTATACACTGAACATTTTCCTTGCTTTTTTCTTCCCATGCTCTCTCTCTCTCTCTCTCTCTCTCTCCACCGTCCACTACTTCCTTCATGATATTTGTACTTTCTTTATCTGCTATGTATATATAAAAGTGCATCCACATATTGTCTAAGAACTGTTCCCACTCTCTCATCTCAACACTATACCTTTTTCTTTTTCTCTTTTTTGTTTCTGTTCTCATCAATGGCAGACCCTTATTCTAAATTTTTCTCATCAAATTTCTTTCAATTCAATAATACTAACAACAATAATTCATCACACCATTATTCTTCATCAAACCCTTCACCCCACCATCACCACCATCCTAATTATCTTCACAATTTCATCAACCATACCACTTTTAACAACAGAAACAACATCAATAGCAACACTTTTTTCCACTACCATCATCACCACCATCATCTTCAAACTTCAACTTCTTCTTTTCTTTCATATTCTTCACCTTCTTCTCCTCCTTTAAAAGAAGCTCTTCCACTTCTTAGTCTAATCCCTACAAAACAAGAAGAATATGAAGACGAAGAACATCATCGACATCAACATCATCATGTTCATGATGAATCTTGCAGTACTTTGATGGATGTGGAGGATTGTAGGTATAAATTTGTAGAGGAAAAAAATGATGATGAAAGTGTGACTGTTGCACTTCATATAGGGTTACCAAACCCTAGTGCTGCTGAGATTGCAACTATGTTGATGTCTTCTTCATCTAATTCTGAGATTATGATGAACAATAATGAAAGAGATCAAGATTTTATAAGTGAAGATTTTTCTTCTTCAGCTGGTTTGTTGAGTAGTAATAGATCACAACTCAACAAAGGTCAGTATTGGATCCCTACACCTTCACAGATTCTCATTGGTCCAACACAGTTCTCTTGTCCTGTTTGCTGCAAAACTTTCAACAGATACAATAACATGCAGGTCAGTTAATCTACTTCACATATCTTCCAACATCTTATTCTTCTTCTTTCTTTTTTTTTCCTTTTCCGAACAAATATTAATTGTTCGAAGAAAGATGAATGTTAACAACTAGAGATCGAACTCTGAACCTTTTTATTAATATTAATCCGGTGTCTAAACCCTTTGAAGGATTTTGTTATCAGCAGAGATCGAACTTTGAACCTTTTTATTAATACTCATCTGGTGTCTACTATTAAACCCTTTGAAGGAATTTGTTAGCAGTAGAGATCGAACTTTGAACCACTTTTACGAATTCATGTTTTTGAATTTTTTTTTTTAATTTTCTTGGGCTCTGATGAATAATTTCTTTCTTGATTCTGATGCTTGACTAATGGTAACAGGAAGACACTATGTCCTTTTCTTCTTTTGATTTTTTTTCACCCTTTTACCCTTCTATTTTTCTTCCCTCTTTTCCCAGGTCATTTTCTAATTAACTATATGATTAATTAAAATTATTTTTCTATTTATTTTGCATGGTAAAATGAGTATATATAATTATATTATATGGAGAAAAAAAAATTATCTTTTTGGCTGATAGAAACTGTGAGTGAGATCAGATCCTTTTGGTTGATTAAACAACTCAGGCAATGTTCTTTATGCCTTTAGTACATTAAATTCTGTGCTTTTTCCTATGTATTTTGCCATGCAACTGTATATAGAACTGAATTTTGCAGTGTTTTCTTCCAGATCTCTCATGTAAATAATGTCCAACAATTAATTAATAGTAGTTTTTTGTTTTTCTTTGTGACCCTTTTAAGACTGAATCCAAACACCTTCCATACGTGAAAATTCCATATTTATATGACATATCTTTTTCCCTCTTCCCCTTCAATGATCATCCATTTTCTTTATACCTTATTCGCTCTATTTAAATATAAGAGAAAATTTATCAAATAAAATTGATGTATTTAATTCAACTTTTTAAGCAAATACATGGAATTTTTTTAATCAATTTTCTTTTATAATTTGCGACGGAGGAAGTAATTTGCTTATAAAAATAAAATTAAATTCATTACATATTCATTGCAAAGAAATTATCAAACAATGAGTACATATATAATTATATAAATAATATAAATTTCATTAAAGTGGTGGTGCAACAAGTTTTTTCTTTCTTCATGATTTCAGAATGTCCTTGAAATAAATAGTAATCACATTTATGAGCAAAGCTTACAAATCCAGACAAAAGAAACAATTATTGTTGAATAAAAGTGACAATAACCTGTTCATAATTAAATTAAAGAAAAACTTATATTTCTTTTTTAAATGACAGAGAGACAATTGTTGTTTATGCTCATTGATTGACTGTGAAGTGAAATATTTTTTTCCAAAATATTTCGAGAAAGCAAAATAATTATATATTAAAATGACACTAATACATTTTACTAAAATTATTCAGTCAAATTTTATTTTGAACCTTACCAAAAAATAATAATTTTGAACACACAATTATGACAAACGATTGTGAAGGGAAATCATTACAAAACATAAAACAAAAATGATATGCATTCCATATTAAAATCTTGGCGGGCCTTCATGATTATTACTAACATCATAATATCATACAAACAAAGTGACCTAGCTAGCCAACAATTTTTGTGTTTTTTTGTATAAAGTTTAGACTTTCACATTATGTACATAACTTTTAATGATTACTTCTCCTTAATTTATTTTTTTGGTCTAATAGCCAAATTTATAGATACAATATTACTATCAACTGAGCTGTATTCATTGCGACTCATTATTTCTCCTTAATTATTGCTTACTTTATGATCATATTAACTCTTTAAATCAAATTTTTGTTCTAATTCTTAGATGCATATGTGGGGACATGGATCACAATACAGAAAAGGCCCCGAATCACTGCGAGGCACACAACCAACAGGCATGCTAAGGCTCCCTTGTTATTGTTGTTCACCAGGTTGTCGGAATAACATCGATCATCCAAGAGCGAAGCCGTTGAAAGATTTCAGAACACTTCAAACACATTACAAAAGAAAACATGGAATCAAGCCATTCATGTGTAGAAAATGCGGTAAGGCTTTCGCTGTTAGAGGAGATTGGAGAACTCATGAGAAAAACTGTGGGAAACTTTGGTATTGTTTATGTGGTTCTGATTTTAAGCATAAGAGATCACTTAAGGATCATATAAGAGCTTTTGGAAGTGGTCATGCAGCTTATGGAGTCAATGGTTTTGAAGAAGAAGATGAACCTGCTTCTGAAGTTGAACAAGATAATGATTCCACTCAGAATCAGTAGTAATTAATCGTAAGAATTATATATGGTTTGAAATTTTAATTAATTAATCTAAGTAAAATATGTTATATTCATATAATAAATTTGTTAAATTATCATGATGGAATATATATAAGAACCAAGTTTAAATGGAGGCCAATCTTTTCCTCCTTTCCTTTTTTTTGGTATAAATAGATAAAAAGACAAAACCATCATAAACTCACACACGCAAAATAGAAGGATCGGGAATTAAACCTCAATCATAAACATCTGACTTAACAATTTCGACATTTTTTATCGGTTGAATTATGACTTATGAAATTCTATTTTTCATTATTTGTTACTTTAAAATATAAATAGGTGTATCTAATATATATAAATTATAAACCTTCTAAAAATAGTCTAAAGAGGGGCTATATCACTTTTAATAAAAAAAGAAAAGAATTTTATAATATAATAAAAAATAGATAACAAAATCAATATTTTACTAAAATTTACTATAAATCCACATTTATACCGAGTCATATTATATTACAGCCACCACACATTTCCCTTTAATTTACAGTGGATACGTAACATAAATGTAAATAAATCCACCTTCTTTTAATTTGTTATCTATATATAAGATTTATTTATAAAACAAAAAATTAGTTCGACCCCTATGTGCTTGGGTGAGAGTTGAAATGACTTGATATCAAAACTGATTTTCGAATTGAAGTAGTCGGTCTAATGGTTTGGATATTAGTGGTGAAAACAAAAATAAAATTATATATAAGAGAAGACTACAAGACTTTATCAGAGAGGACAAAATACAAATATGGAAAATGTTAAACATTGCCCTTAGAGTAATGGATAGGGCAATAGATAGTTAAGAATGCAAAAATGGTAAATAAATTCTTGAAATTTGTCCATTCTTTTTCTTTTTTTCTAAAACAATAAAATATTATTTTCAATATAAGTATTGTCTTTTTTAATAACTTTAACTAGTGTTTTTCTAGCTGTGTAATCTTTCTTTTTGGGTTAGGTCGAGTACAATATGTACTTCTCCTCCTATTGTGGGGTTAGTACCTCTTGCATATACTTTTCCTCATTTATATAAATAAATATACATATTTGCCGTCCATTAAAAAAAAAACCTAGTTAGCAAGACCCTACAAATATATTACTACTCCCTAGTTACTATATACTTCATCTGGCCTTAATTATAAGCAATTTTCCACTTTTTAGATTATATTAATTAGATAACTAATGTATATCTGGTTTATAATTAAGGCTGGATATATTAATTATTCAATGAATCTAAAAATTAAAGTGGAAAATTGCTTATAATTAAGGCCAGAAGGAGTATATTATAAGTACATTTGATTTTTATTTTTTATACATTTGATATCTAATGTATCTGACTTATAATATGAATCAGATACATAAATTGTCAAATGTATCAAAATAAATTTACATATAATAATATCATGAAAGTACATTAATAGATATGATTACAAATATATGGTGAAGATCAAGTTACCTATAAATCATTGAAATATTACCTATAAATCATTGAGATTACATTAACAGATATGATTACAAATATGCTCAAG
This sequence comes from Trifolium dubium, assembly GCA_951804385.1. NCBI lineage: Eukaryota > Viridiplantae > Streptophyta > Magnoliopsida > Fabales > Fabaceae > Trifolium > Trifolium dubium. Next base: position 10,878,738 of record OX638070.1, on the reverse strand, counting down.
TTACCTATAAATCATTGAGATGTATAACATAATTTGATTTTAAAAAAAGTAATTTAATGTAATTACATGCATGTGTTATGTCATATTCAAGGTTTTAAATAGCAGTTTATAACTGTAATTGCGACTGTAATATTTTTGAAATTGTAGTCTCTGCAACTACATCGCACTGTAATTATAATGTGATTTTTAATTATATGTTCGACTATAATGTAATTTTATCAGGAGTCGCATACAATTTCTAACAATAATTGTTTAAATTTTCTCACCAAAAAATAAACTTTAGAATCCAACTACAAAAATACTATAAAGATTTAATGAAAAAATTTACTGTTAATTAAAACTCTCTTATGGTGGATAAATTGTATAGTGGCTTGGTGCATTTGAAAAGGAACAGGAAGGGTCAACTTAGATGAAGAAAAGGTGTTTATGAAATCTGTATAGACTGTAGTAGGTCTCATTTTCAAAGTTTCAAACTTTGATGGATAATGATGAATGTGCATGGATAAATACCTGTGGGGCATTAGCTAGCTTTCTTGGAATTTACAACGTGCTTCCTTCTCATTATCTTCATGATTCATTACATATATAGTAGTATTTTTAAATTAATCCATAATTTCTAATGTACCTATAAGTATAACTAAGTTAAGGACTAAGGTTATAGTTATAGTTATAAAGTGGAAGTCTTACAATTGGTCGATGTATAATAAAATTGATTGAAATGACTCAATTTCTCCCGGGCCCCTTCTTATCCCTTGACCTCTTTAATCAAATATAGATTTGCTTTTTATTTTTAATTGGCAAATAATTTAGTAAAAGCTCAAATTCCGGTAAAAAAATGTTGACATAAGTGTGAGTAAGTTTATATTATTAAGAAAATTGCTTATCAAAAGAACATTGATAAGAAAATTGAAAGTTGAATATTTTATAAATGAAAAGATTCACAAATTTAATGGGTCTTTTCAGATTTAGAGTATGAGTGTGGTATTTAACTCAATTGTACCGTTGTTCTTGACCCATGTTTTTTTTACAAGCAAGATTTGAATTATAAGTATAAGAAGTACGCAACTCTTGCAATTCAAGTGGGAGGAAGTGACACAAAATTTCCCCGAATAGAATCTAACGGATTATTACACCAATCATCAAAATTTACAGTGTTCAACTGCCCTCTTCCTATAAACCAGAACCAAGACGTACAATTGCATAATATTATCGAATAAAAAAGAAATATTAAGAGTAGACCCTCTAAATAAAATATTGATTCCTTAAGCCCTAAATGCACCACAAAGCGGTCAATTATATGAGATGATGAAAGTCCTTGCCAAGACGTCCTTGAATCAAGCTGCCAACATTCAAGAAATGGTCTATTATAGAAACCGCAACACATGGTTAAATTGCACTCCTTGTCTCAAAAGTCTTTCTGTCAAAGGTAGTCAGGCGGCGGGTTTCGTTGAATGCAACCGCAACGACGGTGCATATTGTTGAAAAGCTCCCACTTGAGGGGGAGTAAGTCTCACATTGCTAAAAAAAAATGAAGGTTCAACACTTTATAAGTGAGAAGACTCATAAATTTAATGCCTTAAAATTTTAGCTAAAAGTGAAGTGTCCGACTTGCATATAATTAGGATGTCAACGAGGGAGGGATTGAGCAGAGGGTACTTTGCCACTTTTTGCCTCATTCCCTTTTCAGGGAGTAGCTTCCTCCATCTCCATTCCCGCAGATCTCCACATTTTTCACGGAGACTCATCAACCTTAAAAGTATTATCAACTTTTTTTTTTGTACAATCAAATTTATATTATTTTCAATTAGACTAATTGTAAAGAAATAGTAAAGTTTAAATATAAAACAAATAAAAACAAAAAATATTATTGTGAGTCTTGTGGCAATAATAAATATCATATATAAACAAATGTACATGTATATACACATATTGTGCAAGAATATAATTAAAATTAATTTTTAAAGTACTTAAATATACACTTATAAATGCATTGTTAATAAATATTTCAGGGCCGGAGTCTCCACGGGCGGGAGATAAAATTCCATCCCCGAACCTCTTTCTGCGGGATTTTCTCCTCCATCCCCATCTTCACGGGAAAAAAATCGCCACTTTTAGATCTCTAAGAAGCAATCTCAATGAGTATCCTCATTTACAGATGAAATTGACATCCTTACATATAATTAAGAGTGAATCCCTCTGGTTCCATTCAGTTTAATTAATCTTTACTTCTAAAAAATAAAAAAATTGAAGGTTGCTAAACATCGAGAGAATTTAGTGAGATCACCAGTTAAAACAATATCTCAAATATAAACTCGACTCCAGCCCATCTATTTAATCCTACCCTAGCTTGCAAAACTTCCTCAACTAGAGAGTGGGTAAAAATCCCCGCACACACCTTTATTCTTTTTCAATTTTTTTAAAAATTAGATAGATAAATTGTTTCTTCTAGAAAATGAACTTTGGACCTCCCTTATACTCAACTCATATATCTCTCAGCTCTCACTACTTAAGGTATCCTACAGGAACGCACACATCTCTAATTTATTCTAACACACTTTAATACTCCTTTTTTTAACAGTAAATATATTACTAATAAATCATATCTCTGCTCAAGATGAATAGATTAGTAAAATAGGAGTTTATAAAAGAAATGCGCCAAATAAGCAGAGCACCAATGAAACTAAAAGCTACACTGCCTAAAAGACAACCACTACGTCTAATCTCATTCTTATAGAAGACACTCTTCAGCTTTCTGACCACCAGAGAAACCTCAATCGACCCAAAAAAAAGCACTAAACACTAACTCCCGATCTCGAATCAAAAGTGATCGGCTCGTAAGAATCCGAAAAATCGCTCCTTAAGTCAAAAGTTGAAGGGGCAACGGTGGAAAGAGAACCTAGGTATATAAGTCTTAGCATACAAACCTCCTCCAAACGGGACACCGGCGTAGTAGGTCCCCTGGATACAAAGAAATATGCAAATCTCAACACATTTCAACACCTCATAGACCTAAATAGAGTCATGTAAATCTCAACAGATTTGCACTCGAGCAGAGAAACATGTAACAAAGAGAACCAAACATACATACAAAAACCACATCCCGGCAACAACAAATCCGCCACACCTCTACAACCACAAGCCACGCACACCCACGAGCACCCCGAACAACCACAAACCTAAACCCATAACCGGAGCCACCACCCTTCACCGTCGGAGCCAATACTAGAGCCAAACGAAAACCACCATCACCATACTAGCAATCTAAACAAATAAATCCAAAATTTACATAAATCCACCGCCGAAGCCGCCACTAGAGCCACCTTCGTACACCGTTGAAACACCAAAACTCCTTACCACCACCTAAAATTGCATTATTGCCGAAAAACCAAAACCCCTTCATAAAGCTTCAACCAAAGTAAGCACCATTGTTAGCCACCGAAAAACTTCAAAATCAAAGCAACCCAAAAATCGGTTTGTGAGGTGAAGTAGAGGGAGAGCTCGCACCACCGCCCTGTAGATCTACATCTTGAAAATGTGAGATTTTGGATATGAAGAAGAGGAGGACGGTGCCGGCTAGGTTTAAAGTAAAGAGAAGGCAAATATTTTTTTAAGAGAGAGAAAGTTCGTAATATTTCGGTGAAACTTTTAATATACTAATTCATTACTTTAATACTCTTTCTGTCTCACAATAAGTGTCTCTCTTTTGTCATTTTAGGCCTATACTATATGTACTTAACCCACAGGTGTGGGTAGAGTACCTTATATAAATAAAATTATGTTTGTTGTTAAAAAAACCCAATAAGTGTCACATTAACTATCACTAATAAGAGCATTTTAGTAAACAAACGTATATTCCTCCCTCCGTTCTTAAATAAGTGTCACAATTGATCAGTTTACGTATGCTAATGCACATATTTGATCACAAATATCTTTAATTATGTATAATAAAAAAATTAAATTTTTTATAAAAATATTCTTCGAGACAAATTAAACAACGCGATATATGCTATAAGCCGGCCCTAGAAAAGTTTTCTCCTCTTCTTTTTTCTCCTTTGTTCATTGTTGGAGAGTGGATGATTTTAGGTCATTTTTTGCCTAAAATCACCGTTTTACATTTTTTTTCTTTTAATATAAATAAATGATTTTCACATATACCACGTTTTTTTTTGTGTTTTTGTTGATTTCGTAGTCTAAGTGCAGCGTTGTGTTGTTCGTAGTCTATTTGGGATTCAACTAATGATTTGAGCATCAACATTGCAGATTCAGAGACATGAATATTTCGGTGACTTTATTTTTATCATATCATTTGTTGTAGGTATTTTACCGTTGTATGCTATAAATTTATTTGCAGATTCATCTTTTACGTTTTTAGCGAAGTTGAATATGATTGTATTTGATGTATTCTATAAATTTGAATGAATCAATATCATTTTATTTTTGTCAAAATAAACATGATATATATATATGCTATTATTTAATTTTATTTATTAATGAAAATATATGGTCAAAAATATGTTGTATGAAAATAGGTGGCACGAAACTCAAACAATATTTATTTAAAAACATAGGTTACTATAAATAATAATACCTTATATTTTTTTACCATTCAAAAAATAGTTGTTGTTGCCATAGGACCAAAATGTTGGAGTATCATTTATCAATCCTCCTATCGGTCTCTAATGGTGCATGACTTGATTGTAATCGAAATTATAACCGTTTCCTTAAAATTATATTTGCATGTCATTAATTAATTGGATAGCCTTTTAATTTGGTTCTTCTGAAAATATGTAGGTCAGCTTTTTGTTTTGTATGTGATATGATTCCTGCCTTTTGCTTTGTGTATAGTGGGTTTCTGTTGATAGATGGAACATAATACCACACTTTTGCTTGGAAAGATTCAAAGCAAATGATTAGGTTTATGCATGAGAGATAGATATTTAAAAAGGAAGGGATTGGAGATATCATATATTAATGGTCCCTCTCTCCAGTTTCAAGTTTGTAAGGTATATGCTGCTGCATATGAAATGAAGTGTATCGATCTTATTTGCAGCTTTGAGGAGAGATAGAGAGGATGGGCAAAAGGTTGAAATTGTAAGAGAGTGGAGCCCTTATAAGCACAAATATTTTTTAGATTAAGCGTGTGTTTTGATGTCAGATTCGCATAGTATCCAATATCAACACATATATTTTATACCAATTTGATCTGATACTTATAATTACATTAAATCATATTTTTTTAAAAAATTATCTATATCAATGTGTCAATGATAATATTCGTGTCGTGTTTAGTGCCAATGGTTCATAGGTGGAGCCCAATAAGTTTTGTTGTTTGTGCTAGCTAATATATACGCAGAGGAAAACTACAGTGTATATATATCCCTTCAAGGCTTCAACTTCATGTTCTCTTCCTTCTCACTGTACATTGAAATGACCTTTCACAACAATTAATCTTCACCACATCTCACCCTTTTCTCTCTCTTTTTCAGTGTTATATTTAACTTGCACTACCATTCAATTCACGTGGTATCTAATATGTATTGTACATGATACTGAACTATACATATATACAATATAATTTTGCAGGAATTTTTTTAATATGGATCATAACTTGTAATTTATTACTCCCTCCGATCCTAAATATAAGAAACTTTTTACTTTTTAGATTCATGGAATGATTGATGTATTCTGTCCATATTATAAACCAAATACATCAATCATTCCATGAATCTAAAAAACAAAATCTCTCTTATATTTAGAACCGGAGGGAGTACTATTTAAAAAATATTCAAAATGGATTGCTTTTTTTTTCAAACATAATTTTATAAATAGAAAAATGAGTACAATAGTGCTATAATATATATATATATAAGGTGCGCGAATAAAATATGTGGAAAGAGACTTGTTAACTTCCTCTGAAGTTAGCGGATCTCATATATACAATAATCTCATTTTTTACACGTCTTTCATATATATAAGGTGCGCGAATAAAACATATTAAAGAAGACTTGTTAACTTCCTCTGACATGAGAGAAAGTTAGCGGACCTCATATATATATATATATAATCTTTTGCTGTTAACAAAAAATTACAATGAATTATTTATGAAGGTGGTCCACTTTAGCATTAGTCTTTTTATTTATTTATTTATAATTAAGCCACTATAGCACTAATCTGAAATTAGATTAGATGTACTTGCAGTCACGAGATCAAAATCATCAAATCTTGATAAGATGGTTAACATTTTAAGGTATTTTTTTTCTATTTTTATTATTTCATAATATATATATATATATATATATATATATATATATATATGTTAAAATTTTAAATCTTTTCATCAAAATTTAAGGTCCACAAGCTTCGTGATTACATGACAAAGTTTAATATTGAACATGGTCCATTTTGTGGACCGATATTTGAAAATATTCAAAATCCTATATGTTGTCTCTTTGAAGTAGAAGTTATAATAACGCTCCTCATTTTTTTCCGAAGCAGATAAATTATGCTCCTCATTTTTATTTTTATTTTGGACAATTGAGATAATGAAATTATTAATATCAACTTGATTCAAAGGACAAGAAATAAATATGTGTAGTTCAAATTAAACCGACTTTAATCGGATCACTTTCTTAGCCGTAAGTATTGGTTGGAATTGTGGCATTGAGTGGCTTTATTTTTTTAGTTAGTAGAAATTAATTAATTGTTTAATTCATTCTTAGTTATATCAATATAATCTTATTAATGAAAGTTTAAATTTTGATTCTTTACTTTCTCTAGCTCCTTTGGTTTTTAACCGAAATCAGTTGAATTATTCAACTTCTATTGATTCATACTTCTTCTAGTCTTAAATAGAAGTAAGAGTCAAAATATATTTAGGCCAAATACATTTTAACTTTTGTTTATATTTAACATTGTAGCGAGTATATGCTTGTATATCTAAGTTGGATGGAATACATGTCTCCGCGTATTCCCTATCAATAGATTCTTGCTCAAAAGTCATTTTCATGCCCTTAGTAAGTTTTATCATATCCACCATATACTAATATACTCAGCAATAGAAAATTTCCTAAGAAAATAACTTCATAGTGAAATTTCCAAATGGAGCACACAACAACATGTCAAACCCAAGTCAAACCACACCTAACTCTCTTACCAACTCTTAATCCCAAAAAAACCCACAAAATGACCAAACAAATCACCTGGAGCTAGAAAAACCCACCCTATATCAACTAGACAAATTAAACCTCATAAAACAAGCCACCACACAATTAAAAACAAGTGGCCAAAAGACTCCCCCGCCAAACCACACACAAGACAACCCTAATCCGTTTTGGTCCATTAAAGATGATGAATTGAAATTCTATTCCAAAAATAGTATGTCAATTATAATTTTATTTTAAATAGTAAACAAAGATTTTGGATAAAAAGAGCAGAGATAAGGTTATGCTCACAAACGGCCACAATAATAATGTGATTCATATTTTGACTGCTAATAGAAAGAGATTAACTCTAACATATGGATCAAATTGTCATTGTAGTTGTTTGCGAGCATAAGGTTCGCAATATAACAAATTGTAATTAGAATTTTAAAATCATTTAAATATTCTATTTCTATTTCGTTGAATTGTAAGAAATTCAGTTTGAATAAATATAGTAAGGATCGAAACCTAAATTTATGTGCACACAAATTTTTTAATAAAGATTAATTATATTAAATAATTTAATACCTAATTATAATATAATCATTAAAAATCTACCCGTATGCTATTTTTGGAAGTGAGAGGAAAATATCTTAGTACATGCATGGTTGGTGCATGCTATGCTAGTACTAATACTTAGCGGTTCTTAATAAATCGTGTCTTCAGAAAAGGCTACAATATCTTCTTTCATGTAAGAGCATAGTAGCCAAATTCTACAAAATAATTAACTTTTTATAAATAAAATAGTTGTGAATAATTGCATTAGGAATAAATACAGTACAGTCTTGCTGGGTACTGTATTGTGGAAGAATAATTTTCTCAAAGTTAACACTGTTCAATGTCAGTTGATACCCATGTGGGTTACCAATTCCCTTAGTGGCAGTGAAGAATGCTATCAATGGTTGAATTTAAACAGTGTGCTACAAAATAAAAGCATTTATTGACAATCAATATCCTACCCGTTTTTTGTGGAGACCAACCCTACCACTACACCCCTTGGGACTATATAATTAGTTCCATTCAATCTCTCTAAAATGTGGTGGCTTACACAACATCATCTTTTGTGTCTAGCATTTATGCTTTTATGGGAAGTCTCTATCTTCAAATCCACTCATAGCCATCGATGGTAATCTAAATTTTGAATTTTAGATGAAAGACGGATGTATGTGTTCATATTTAATTTAATGTCTATATAAAATTACTATTAGCTTAATTTAAAAGTTTTAGTTTAACTGATAAAAAATATTAAAATTGTTAAGCTGAATATATAAGATCGGGACTTGAATCTCAATCCCATTTGTTATGTGCGTACGTAAAATTCTAATGACTTATCATTTTCTCTATTTAACAGAAAAAAATATTATTAATTCATAGAAGTTGGTGTGATGTTGAAGGTTTAGAACGTGAATTAGTCTATATAGATTTAACTGAACTCCCTGTTAGTTAGGGCTGTCAATACGGGCTACTCAGCCTATTTCGGGTCAGCCCAATGGGCGGCAAACTGGCTGAAAAGTCTGGATGAAAAACAGAAATGAAAAATACTACTCTTGTCCTATGTAGGCTAAAGGGTCGGCTTGATTCTGATTTTTTTTTTATAAAAAACTCTTAGAAAAGTCAATGTTGTTGAGAAAAACAAAAATAAAAAAATTAAACATTCAAATTGATTATAATAAAATTTAAACCTCATGTATATTTAAATAAACAATACATGTAAACATAATTTCTTTTGGATACATACATAGAGGATACATATTAGACACACCTTTGGAGTATTCATAATTGCCATAAATAGCTGTAAAATATAACACTCCCTTTTTTTAAACAAACACTCCCTCTGTTCTTAAATATATGGAACTTTAATAAAAATAAGAATATTAAAAAATGTTGTTGAAGTAATAATTTTTTTTGAATTGTGTGTTTTATATTTGGGAAAGAGAAATATTTTATTAAAATTATAATACTAAAGTTTTACTACTAAATTAACACTTCAAGTATTTTTGTTTGAGTTGTGAGTGATTATTATTAAATTATTGTTAAATGTATTCGATATTAATTATTTTCATATTCCAATATAAATTAGTTGTAATAATAAGTGATATATTTGAGCCCACCCAATAAAATGGTGTTATATTTGAACATAGTGTAATAAATACATCAATCTTATATTTAGAGACAAATTGTTTTTGAAAAAGAATCTTATGGACAAAGTTAAAACCAACATTTTAGAGCAAAATTTTGGAACAGAGACAAACTTCTTTATTTTTGTTTTTTGGGTTAAGTAGTTAAAAATTCGACCATTAAGATTAATAAGTGGATGTTTGAACTTCAAACTCTGATCCCTACATATATAATGTGATATATGCCCTTACCAACAAAGACGAAACGAGTGCATGTTTGTTGGCGGAAATGTGAAAATGTAAAGTAAGACAAAACATATTTTATGCTAAGGACCGTATTTTGTTGTGGTGTGTGTGTGTAATGAAGCTCAGATTTATATTTGGATTAGATCGATTTATATAGTGGGGAACAAAAATCTCATCTGATTAGAGCTGTTAAATGGACTGTTGCACAACTTGACTCGTGGGTCAGTCTATATTAAATGAGTCAAACTGACTCGGTTCAATTATTATTGAATTATTTATTAATGAGTTCCGCCCGACTTCATATGGGCTAATTAGTTGCATGGGCCAAAAAGACCCTATTATATTTGGGCTAAACTTTTTGAAATGAGTCCCATCTAAACATGTAGATTAATAGACCACCACATCTAGCTAACCCCAAGAACTCCTTGTATGCTCCATCACAATTAAGTTTGTTCCAATCCTCTTGACGTATTTTCCAGCCAATGAAAATAGTGTCGGATTGGTGAATATTCAGAGGACTTTGTCTATATATCTTCAACCATTTTGAGAATCTTAAAAATTGGGTTATTCAAACACTAAAAGTCATCCTAAAATATAGTATTATTCCTCGACATATGTGCCAACATGTCACGATAAAAACCGTGTTCCACTTCTTATTTTGAATAACATGTAGTTGGTTGTTAATATTCTTAAAGAGATATCGTCCCTGCAATGAAAAGGGAAAAAGTTAGATATTTGATTTAGTGGGACTAAACTTATCCATATTTGAGTTGCTATGGGTTGATTCCGCAAAACATGAGTATTGATTTCATTGTCTCTATCACAAGCAGAGCACGTGTGGGAAACTCCAACACCCTATTTCCACCTACAAGAATTAGTGAGAAGTCGTTCACGAGTTGTCATCCACATGAAGGTTTGAATTCTACGAGGGCCTTTCCACCTCCACAAGGCTTTCAATCTCCCTCAATAAGTTGAAATCTAGTAGTCTAAGAATCATAAGAACTTTTAATTGTAAATTCTCTAGTATTTTCCTCCCCAACCAATATTGTCTTGCCTGTTTGTAACCTTAGGTGTCGGAATTGAAAAAACTTGAAAAGTAAAGGTAGACGGTAAATTATAAGTAATGAAAATATGGTCACAATCTCCTGAGGGGGTTACTGATAAGTGTTAAAAAAATAGTGATTTTACCTATACATTTTAAAAGCACTTATTGAATTATTTCATAAGCAATTTCTTATCAAAATCCCAACTATGTGTAAATATTAGTCTTACTAGTCATTTTAGTTGTTTAAATCTAATTTCAACACTTTTTGTAGGTAATTTTGGATTTAATGGATTTCGGAGTGAAAAGTGAAGATTTTGAGTCTTAGTTGCTGGCTTAGCGACGACAAAGCGGTAACAGGGCAATGCAAGTCAGTAATTGCAGAAATTCAGTTGGTGTTAGCTCGCGAGACGAGCTAATGGGGAGCCAAAAATGAAAGTCCCATGATAGGTTTACAGTAATTCAGTTGGTGTTAGCTCGCGAGATGAGCTAATGGGTTTGCAGTAATTGTATTCTCTATTGGTTTGTTAGCTGTGAAGATAGGCTAGATCGTGAGGCAAGTAGATCCTCGCTAGGCAAGCTGATATTTTTAAGACCCTTATAAATAGAGATCAGAAACATAATTTTGAGAACTCATTCATTTCTCCAACACTAAAAACATGTTCTAACAATAGAAAACAGAGAGAAAAGGCAGAGGAGGGCCGAGATTGATCAAGGGGAGCAGAGGAGTTATCATTGTTATCTTTCCATCTCTTCCATTTTTTTTTGAAGAGAAAGCTTTATATTAAGCAAACAAACCAACAGAGAATACAAACCAAATTGTCAAGGCGGAATCATCCCCCAACCAAGTGCGAGAACCTAAGGTTTTAGACGCTTGAACAAGCTCATGAGCAGCAAAATTACAAATACGATTAACATACTTAACAGAACAATTAACTAACTTCGACACCAACTCATTACAATAAAAAACGAAAGAAGCTAATATGCTAGCAATAGATTTTTTCTTGTTGCAACAATCCACCACGTTCACGGCATCCATCTCAAAAATAACATTGTTGAGTCTCAATTATGTTACCAAGTTCACTCCCCAACGCAAGGTCAAAGCTTCAGCCAACAACGGGTCAAACCTTAAATATGTTCTCTTAGTAACTGCAAAAATAACTTAAACTCTCTCATTCCTAATGACCATGCCCCAACACACTTAACCATTGTTACATACACCAACAGGAATATCCACAGGGGACCGAGGCTGCTCTAAAGTTGGGTTAGCACCATTAAAGTCAAAGACAGTCTCCAATAGACCGAGTCATAAGCAGATGGTCAAACAAAGCATTTTTAAAAACACATTGGTTTCGAAAGAACCAAATTTTTCAAAGAGTAGTGTAGAAAAGTTGAGTAGCCAAAAACTCCTTACAAGACAACCAATGCAACAACCAAGATAAAATATTAGAGTGAGATGGGGGATGGTCACCAAGAGATGATGCAAACCAAACCTGTAAAATGAGCGAGCACTGCATGAAAAGATGATCATCCGACTCATGATCCTTGTAAGGTTATGATGTGTAATTAATTCTTTGTTATTGAGATTAGGTTTAATTAACTATTATTCTCATTTAAACTTTTAATCTTGCTGGTTATATATAATCTCTATTTCATTATGTTGATGGTTTATTTCCGTGCTTAATGCTTTTCCGACTTAAACCTCCAAAATTGTTCTTTTGATTTAAAAAGTTCTAGACATAGACTTTTTATTTAAAAGAATTGAAATAAATTTATCTGTGAATGCTAATTGTTAAGGATAATATTAGGTTCATAGTCACATACACTATCGAGTTTTAATGCTATTGTGTTGGTTAATCATCCGAGACATCAGATTTTAAGCAATACGCATTTAAGTCGTTATATTGATCAATCGCATGAGACATCAAAGGGTTAATAGGTATTAACGGGACTCTCGTCGTGCTCTGCGCACGGACACGTACGTGAGCGATATGTAAAAACATATTTGAAATTTAGAAATTATGTAATCGATTTAGAGGTTGCATTAGAAAAATAGTTAACAATATCTAATTTTATTAACTCTATCTCCCTATCATTTCTTTTTGAATTTATTAGGGTTGAAAATTTGAATGTTAACAAACAAAACATCATTTCTTTATACTTAAAATTGTATTAATTGTTGAACGACTACGATATCACATCAACTGTGGATACAATAAACAAAAATACTTACTTTTGAATTTTAACAGTTACCAGTAGTAAGTAAGCTCACAGTTTTTACACAATTTTGAATATAAACCATTAATTATAGAACAAATGGATTAAATTGATCGACATAGTTTTAAAAGTACTACAAACGATTTCAACCACACAATTTAGATCGAACGGTTCTAAGTTGTTACGGCTTCCTGCACTAATAGAAGGAAATCCAAATCCATGAGATGTTCCTACTAGTTTAATTTGGACCCATGAAAATTGAAAGACACGAGAAAGAAAAAGTCAAAATGAGAAAGAGTGATTGTTGTGTACCGTATCCCAAAAGTTAATGTGTAGTGTACTACCGTATGTGATGTTTTTATGTCCTCTTTGGGAAAAACCCTTTTGTACTGCAAACATCAATATCTTTGAAAGAAATTCTGGGACACACAAAAGTATATATATAATACTATATGATAAAGATATGATATATCTCTTTCTCATTAACCTTTTATTTAAAGTTTTGAGCTACTGTCCCTCAATTTCGTTGCATATCAAACCCATGCCATGCCTATCATTCCTCAACCCAATTTTCTTCATGTTATTCCTTACTTTCTCAGTCTTATGTCGGGTGATTTTCATATTTATAGCAACTTAATGTTATTTCTCAACTTTATAAATTAGGTTACGTTGATTACAAGTATATATATATTTTTTGTTACAGTTAATTACAAGTATTATAATTAGCTATTGCAACTCAATGGACTTCTCTTCACAAAAAAAAATGAAAGTGACTATTGCTTTGGAAGATTAACTTGATAAGTATATCAGTTGTGGTAGAGATAGTGCACGTAATGTGCAGGCATCGAAGTTCAATTTTGATATACGTACTTGTTAATCTATATTTAGGAGGTGAAATTCTAACCACTCGACTTATAAATAAAAAATACGTACTAGTTGAATGATGTATACAAGCTAGCTAGGGTCAATTATATCCCTTTATAGTAGACATGAAAACAAAGAAATAACAAAGTTACATACTTTAGATCATTTCTTTGCTCTCTTTAATCTTTACCTCTCCTACGCTCTGGCTTCTTGAATTTTATGCCTTTTGCTTTTACATACTCCGTAACTGAAGGTGTCTTTCCCATACCCTTTTAATAAATCTTTGAGCACAAATCAAAGCCACATCTTTTTTTCTCTTTATGAGTGGATTTAACATTCAGCTTTCTTTTGACACAACTGAATGACTTCCACAAAAATAACCATGTCTTTAATTATTTAAACCTCCTAATTTTTTCTATATATTTTTAAATTAGAATATAGTATAGTATGAATGGATGATAAACGGATAACAAGCAGATTCATTATTTTTTTTGGATTGCAAAACCAATTCTCTTAAAAACAACATCTATAGATTTATGAGAAACAACGTTATGCTATGTATGACTATTGGAACTCTATTCGATCATAATATCAACGATCTCTAGTGTTAGAAAACCAAATATATCAAAAAGCAAACATTAAAAAATTTATATATCCTGAGAATTTAATTTATATATCCCTTTCAATGTGAATGCATGAAAAACTCGATTGCAAGTGATTCAATTTCAAACATTTTACACTGATGGTATATAAAAATATATATAAGTTAAACTCATATTTCAATTCTAAATTGACATTCTCTTGGAATTCATGCATAGATGGCATCACTCTGGAAATGTTTCAATCACCATCCCTGACATTAACTGATTCTTAGTGGGATGTCTAGAGAATTTTTGTGCCACACTTTATCACGATAGCTATAAATGCAAATTTAGGAAACGGAGGATTTTTTACCTTAAAAGGATGGGCAATGCAAAATTGTTGTATGTCCTCCACATTCCATAGGATATCAATGACATTTAGTTGACATGCATTTGCCACATGTGGTGTGTCTAAAATCAATCATATGTTAATTTGAATGTTAATGGTGCCCTTGGAAGCAAGGGATAAAAAGTACAGTGATGGATTTCAATATAATTTTACATGTATAAATCTTAATTATGTAAAATAATTTTACGCCATAAAAATAGAAATACTTTAGCTCTTAAAAATGTAATAAAAAATTAATACAATTTTTTTATTTTCTAACTAATGTCTCAGAATTTTGTAAAAAAAAAAACTAATAATTCACAAGTACTACAAGTTAACATGACTCTATTTTAAAAGTATAGTATAATTAAAGATTGTGGGCTTATTCTCTTTGTTGTTGATAGAAAAACATATGTCCCCATTTTTATGTTGTGTCAGATTCATATTGCGCCTTACTCTTGCTCTCTCCAATTGCATGGGAGCCTGTATCGAGGTTGCAGATTTGTTTTCTGTGAAATTTTAGTGATGGAATGCTTTTAAGTGTGTATTTAATTGAGAAACAAAAACTTTGAAGGGTTGGGATGGGAAATTTCTTACATTAAGGAGTAAGTAAACCATCAAATTAAGAAAGTGAAATAATTTTGAAATTGGTAATTTTCTTAGATTAGATTAAATGACAAATCATTGAAAATGATAACATGTTTTAAGGCTTGAGGCCACATTTAAAGGATAATACTTTTTAGAAAAATATTAACATGTGTTTTGGCTCAACATATGGTCGACGAGTTGATCAACCCCGTTTATGTTAATATTATTAATATTCTATTTTCATTTCTCAACGTAAGCTCATCATATGGTCGACGAGTAGATCAACCCCCGCTTATGTCAACATTATTTTACATATAATAATGTCACGTGATGAGATCGACCAAAATACCTTTTAAGTCACCACTCCAACATATTAGAGTGGCAACATGCATGGAGGCTCTTCCTCCTCTGGAATGGACCTCAGATCACACCAACATGAATCAATCTAAGGAGAGAGATGGCTATTTCCTCATGTGTAATGGCCAGTTGGCCACGCTAGGGGTGTTCAAAAATACAGCTAACTGAACTGAATTGTAAATTAAACTGTATTGAACTACATTTTAAACTGAACTATTTAATATAGTTCTGAACTGAATTACTTTTAAAAATCAGTTATAATTCAGTTTAAAACCAGTTCAGAAACAGTTTACATTTATGAACCAGATTTTTTTTTAAGAACAACAACCAGATTTTATTTTATTTAAAATACAAATTAAATCATCTCTCACTCAAATTCCACCATTGAATCATTGATCGACGCAACCATGAACAACTTGAAACTTGCCGGTGACATTACTCATCTTCTCAGCATTCTCGTTCTTCTCCTCAAAATCTACACCACATCACCACCGAATCATGCTCTCAGGTCACAAATTCCCCATTCACATTTCACAATTTCAATTTTCTTTCAATCTCTCACTCACTCACTTCCTTCACATTCCTTCCGACCAAATCGGTGAATAATTAGTAATTTCACCAATTTGTGTTGATATAGATAAATTATGAATAATTAGCAAGTGTTCATTCTTAATTATTTAGATAATGAAGTGGTTCTAAATTCATTTTTTAGAAAACTAGTTCTAATAGAAAATAAATTTTTTAAAATACAAAAAAAAAACCAGTTCTAATAAAAAAACTGGTTCGAAACCAATTAACTTAAAGTAAACCGGTTCAAAAGTATAAACCAGTTTTAAACTGGTTCTGAACTGAATTGGAACTAGTTTGAGATATTAACTGGTTTTTGCTGAAGTGGTTTTTAAAAACTTAACTGAATTGTTAATATGGTTCAGTTCAGTGCAGTTCATGAACCATGAACACTCCTAGACCACACACTACATAGACACTAGCTAGAATGACACCAACACCAAGATAAAAGACTATAACCGTCATCATATAGTTATCCTGGATATTTATCTTACAATCATTAATTATGATACCGCTATTTTAATTAATGAAATGAATTAAATTTGTTTTCGTAAAAATAAAAAAACTATGATACCGCCAAATTAATCCACCCTTGTTATGATGAGCTAAAGGCTTATATATATATCCCTCTCATGTAGGGGTCAGACATATGATTCTAAACCTAAAAAAGTTCTCACTTCAAGCTAATACTACCTTGTTGAAGATCAAGAGTTTGGTGATTCCTATAAAATTTATTTAACTATTTTTTTCTTCAATTTAACCATTTTTTTGTTCTAGACAAAACGACAAACCAATGAATAGTCACACACAAAGTAAGGGAACTGGTTTGAACTTAGTATTTTTTGTCGAGACTGAGTATTTACCGCCGAATACAGTGACTAATTCTTCGTTAGATTAGAGACAATTCAATGGATGGGATAACTGGCCTAAAGATTTAAAGTTACTTCATACTTAAGGTGAGGATTGAATTCTCAACTCTTGATTAAAGAAGGATGAGCTTGTTTGAACCTAGTATTTGATCTAACAATTTTAATATTTTCTACCGTTTAAACTAGGATTAACCATTTATTTTATTTTATCAATGTGAAACAAAAACCATAAATATAGATTCTCATATAGATTCTCATCTCATATTTAAAACAAAAATGATAGACGGTTGATATTTGTTGACTAGATCAAGATGCGTACACGCAAGCAGAGAGGAGAGTGAGTATCTGAGACCACAACACAACCGAAGAAGATTCATGTATGTAGGGTCCACATACTACAAGTGTCAAGTTTACCAACACATAATAATACACTCATAACCGTGTCACCTAAACTATTGTAGTACATGCAAGATTAATCAATCAAAGTGAAAAACAAAACCAAAATAACAATGAAAAACATTGGTCACAATTTGAATATGGATGTTAAAGTTGGAATTAATAACATTACACCTAAAGTAGCAAGGCCAAATTTGGTAGGTTTGTTTCCTCGTAGGTTATTATGTTTACCAACGACAACAACATGGAAGAGGAAGAATAAGATGTGGATGATTAAGGTTGTTCAAGAAGTGAAGTTGAAAAATAAGGTTGAAGCTGCTGCAAAAACTGCTTTTGGATTTGGTTTTTCTGCTGCTGTTTCATTCTGTCTTTTGTGTCACGCGCCGACGGCTCTCGCTCAGTCACTCACCGTCGCTTTCCCCGTTTCACGCGCACCTGAGGTCAGCTATAATCTCATCTCTCAGTCTACTAATAATTGTCACACAAGGATGATGATACTAGTAAAATTTTGCTTATATACGTTTTTACCCGTTAAAAAACAGCGGACGACTGATAAGCTAACTTATGACTGATAAGTTAGTTTATAGTGGATAAACTTATAGTATAGTCCTATAGGCTAACTTACAGTGAACAAGCTAGTTTATTGAATTTGTAGTGCTTGGTAAAGTTATGTGTTGAGCTAGCTTATTGATATGAAATGTCATAAAAGTATGTGTTTAATTAATATATATAATGTTTTTCAAGTATGATGAAAAGGGTAAAATTGGAAGAAAAAAATATTGAATTAACTTAGGAAAATAAGTTATAAGGTAGTTAAAATAAGTTATAAGTTCATGAGAAAAAAAGTTATATAACATGTCTTTTTTTTCTTTTCAAAATGAGCTAATAGATAAAAGCTATAAGTTCAAAATTTGGAATTGTTGTATTGTATCATTTCTTTTTCCAATGTTAAAGCTATTATAGTAGTCAACTTTGAGCAAACAAAGTGTGATAATAGTAAAGTTTGTTAATTTGTTCATAAGCTTAATGAATATGAACCTTGCTTAGTGGAAAAGTGTTTGCTGGTAGGTAAATACAGTTCAAAGAACTCTTGTTGAAGCATGGGGTTTGATTCGGGAAACATTTGTCGATCCTACATTTAATCATCAAGGTACTTATCCTATTCTACCTTAAGTTTGAAGTGGCAAGTTTGTAGAGAGAATGCAATATGCATCATACTAGTAACATCTATTTGGTTTCATAGTTATTTTTCATTTTTGTTTGCATCCAAATAGCTGTATAAAAAATGAAATGTCTTAATCATGATTTCGAATTGTTGATATGATTACACTGCGAACTTTTATATATTGCAGCAAAAAGTAGCTGATGTGGTCGAAATTGTAGTTGTGATATTGTTGAAGACTGAATAAACCTCAAAATCGTTTATATTGCAGCTGCAATTGCGGTTGTGGACCACAATTTAAAACAATGGTGTTAATGTTTGCATGGATTGATCAATAATAGAAGTGTACACTTTTGCTTGTAGATTGGGATATGAAGTTGCAGCAAACAATGGTGGAAATGTTTCCTTTAAACTCAGCTGATGCGGCTTACACAAAAATCAGTGGAATGCTTTCTACCCTCGGAGATCCGTTCACTAGAATTATCAGTCCGAAGGTCGTACAACAAACATTTCCTTTTTTTTGATATGTTCTCCGATTATATTATGTTTAAAAGTGATTCTTACTTACAGGAATATCAAGGATTTAGAATCGGAAGTGATGGAAACTTACAAGGTGTTGGCGTCTTCATAAACGTTGAACCAAGAACCGGACATTTGGTCAGTTACTTACTTGCATAGAACACTTTCAATAAAATTTCAGCTATCAAACACATTTAAATTTTCATGCTTATTGTTCTGGTGTCATTTGAAAAACTGATATCACAGGTTGTTTTATCATGCATAGAAAACAGTCCAGCTGCTCGTGCCGGTATTCATCAAGGAGATGAATTAGTTGAGATAAATGGTATACAAGTTTGTTTTCTACCATTGGATCAATAAGTTCCATCATGTCTCACTTTATACATTTGGAGCTAACGATTTTGTCCCTAAAATGAAAAAGTAATTTTCTTTTGTTTGAATATGTATATGATTCTGCAGGGGAGAGGCTCGACGGCATTGATAGTGAAGGTGCGGCACAGAGGCTTAGAGGGAATGCGGGAACAACTGTTACAGTAAAGGTTCATTGTGAAATACTGAAATTATCACACTGATAATTTGTAATGCTCATGCATACTTTCTTGGATCATAGTTCAAGAAACTAACTTCAAAACTTATTTTTTCTAGGTCAAAGACTCAAGGAAAAACTCCTACATCAGAGAGGTAAAGTTGACAATTTAGTGATTGTGATTAATGAAAATGTTGACTCCTTTCTTCTATTTTAGCTTATGTTCTTATACACCAAAGCTTTTACTTAACTAAAAACCGTGTGCTTTTTCGTTTGAATTTTAAAACTCACAATATTCCATTGCTGATCTAAATATAATTGAAGGTAAAACTACCAAGAGAATATATCAAGTTGTCTCCAATATCTAGTGCCATCATCCCTCACAAGTCGTCAGAAGGTCAAGTGATAAAAACTGGCTATGTGAAATTGTCAACCTTCTCTCAGGTGAGCAAAAATTCCCCTATGATATAAAATTGGATTCTATATAACTTGAACACTACCTGTTCCATATTGTGTTTTAACAGAGTGCTGCTGAAGACATGCAAAATGCTATTCAGGAAATGAAAAATCAAGGAGTGCACTCATACATACTTGATCTCCGGAACAATCCCGTAATTTACCATATTCAAGGAAATTTTCGTAGTTATCCCTCATCTCTGGAACAGTGTTTTACTCCTTTTATTTTGTTGCAGGGTGGTTTGGTAAAAGCAGGCCTTGATGTCGCTCAGATGTGGCTAGATGGAGATGAGACTCTAGTCAATACGATCGATAGAGATGGGAACATGTCACCTATTAATATGATCAATGGACATGCTATAACACATGATCCACTTGCTGTGATTGTGAGTATCTTATGCTTAGTTACTAAAATTTACACCTTTCACATTTTGATTTACTATTAACGTTAAGATTGCCTTTCCCAAACTGCTAGTTTAATGAATGACAATTTTTGTATCATCAATAGGTCAACGAGGGAAGTGCAAGTGCCAGCGAGATTTTAGCTGGGGCTTTACATGATAACGGTCGAGCTATTCTTGTAGGACGCAAAACATTTGGAAAAGGAAAGATTCAGGTACCATTAGTCTTTTCGTTATATAATGATCATACCGCAAACTAGTTTGTAAGGTGAGAGATGTCTCTCTCTTAAAAACAAATTTTCGAGTCATATTTCATCCAATTTCGTAGTTCAATACACCCCCCTCACGCCCAGGATTGAACAACTAGAGTGTGAACTGAGTGGCTCGATTGAGTAGACTCTAATACAATATTAATATTTTGCAAATGCATCCAAATATTTTTTGTTGATTGTGCACTGTGCTCACAAAAGAATATCACAAATGTATCATTCTCATTGCAGAGTGTAACTCAGTTACATGATGGTTCAGCCCTGTTTGTTACAGTGGCAAAATATGTATCACCTGCCCTTCATGACATAGATCAGGTCGGAATAACGCCAGACGTTCAGTGCACAACAGAAATGCTTAATTCGCCGAAGGAAATATCAACAAAAGATAAGACCTCAATCTCATCTCTTGAAGCAGATTCATGTATTATGGTAGCTGAACATGAGTTGGATATTAAGGAGTCAAAAGGGACTGTTTCTTGAACATTGCACTGTATTTTTATCTCATTTTCTTTTCAATGTTAGAAAGTTGAAAGGAAATTTAGGTGAGTGCAGCGAATTTGTACAATGTTACATTGTGATTACTAGTTATCAACAGTATATAAAATAGAGAAACCGATTGTATATATCTTCAATAGAATAATAGAAAGTTTACTTCTGCATTTAGGTATAAAGACTTTATTCACTTTGTCCTAATGCAAACTTTTGGGCAATGTTTGATTTTTATTTAATTTCAAAAACTATTAGGTTTTTATATTGGGTTTAACTCGTATTTATATGATTGGCCTATAATGTGATAAGTTTATGTCCTCCTCGAGGTCTCAAGTTCGATTCTCTCCTGTGACAATTTAGGTGGGTTAGTTTAGCTTCTTCAAAAAAAAAAAATGTGATAAGTTTATGTCACTCTTTTATAAACCTTTTCCGGACATTATATCTTCGGGTTTGGATTCTCTCCTGCCACTAATTGATCCTGATCAATCTCAGTCATTGATGTTTGTTAATGTTTGGAGTCAATATCATAATATAATTGATGGACGATTCAGATCTGCGCAGAACATAAAACTGAAGAAGAAGAGCTAGAGAGGATCTAGATCATATATCTTCCCAACATACCTTTATGTCCATCACTATTGGGTTTTGTGCTAAATAAATAGACTCCGATACTATATTAAGTTTTTATATAAAGTTTAACTCGTTCATTCAAAACCAGTTTGTAAAGTGAAATATATCACTTTTATGAACTTTTTTAAGCCCTTGGATTTGGATTTTTCCCAATACAACATGCATAAACAAATAAGAAATTAAAGGCACTTATAAAGAATTTAATTAACTGAAACAATCAATTATAAGAAATTCAAAAAATACATATATCTATATATAAGCTCTCACCTATAGGTGAGAGTATACAAATCATATGTCTAGTACTCAATAATAAAGCTAGCCTTTCAATACATAACATTTTCAACAAATAATCACAAGCTTTAAAATAAAAGATTACCCCTCACAGTTGATTTTCCAATTCACTTCAACATGAATGCCACAAGAGAAGCCAAAACAGAAGAACACAAGAGCACCCTAGAAACAGACAAAGCAAACCCATCTCCAGCTTCCAACTGTTCAGTTGGTGCAATCTCTGAATCCTGTGCCACAATATTAGTCACACAAAACATGACCACAACCATTAATGCCATCAAAATGTTAGCAATGAAGCTACCAAATGATGCCATTTCAACAGAATGTATGTGTTACTAAGCCAAAGAGATTGAAGAGGATTGGTTCAATAACAGAACCAAGACTTGGACTTATATAGGAATGAGGAAAACCTGTTCAAGTTTACATCAAAAGGCATTATTTTTAAGTTGGTAAAATGGTATATTAAACATTAAAAAGATTTTAATGTGACTATTCCTTTTTTGTCAAGGTTGTTATGACACCACAAGACCAATCAATGCTAGTTGGTACAAGGTGGCATGTCAAACCAAAAATAAGGTGACTAGCACTTATCATACATAACATTGACACTTCAGATTGAAAGCGTGTAAGATGTTCAACATGCGTTATGTCCGACACTTACATAATACCTATACGCATTACCAAATCAGACATTTTTATTTGCTTAAATTATTAACAGTGTCTATGAGTCTGTTTCAGTGTTGTGTCTGGTGTCTTTATCTATGTCGGTGGTTGTAGCTTATTATGGAATGCCCTTTGATTTTACCACATGGGTTGGATTACTTGCACGTTTGGACTCTTTTGCTGAAGTTATTGGTAACTTGGAAAGGAAAAAAAAAGGTGAGAAGAATGTGAAAGTGATTATTTTGCTGTCAATCTTTTCTAAATTCAGTGCAACTGGTGAGAACTCTCTTTCAGTACAGCCAAAGTATTCTTCACATAGTAACTGTTTTGATTGGTTTAGAATGCTTACAAAAATAGTTTCATTGGCAATTGAAAAAGACATGTAGCTATTAAGAGATGTTACAAGAAAGTTTGAATTTAAATAGAACCATTTTGAACTGTTTGTCAGAATCAACTGTGAATTAACATAAATTAGTATGGTACCAAGTAAATTCAACTACTTATTGTAGGAAAATTATCCTGTAAATTGCATCCACAAATAAAGAAAAGGCTAAATTCCACATTTAGTCAGTTATCTTGTAGTTTAGTATGTTAAAAAAATATTAACATGAGTATGAGTTTTGTTGAAAAAAAAAGAATTGTTATTTTAAGGGTGGTCTAACTCCAAGTTATTCATGTGCGTGAGAATTTTAGCTGTCAAGTCAAATTAGAATGTCCCCGAACGGTGGATTACATCTCAAAAATGATGTTGGGTGCGACTCTTATTAAAGACAATTTGCTAATAAGTTATTATGATTAAAAATTAAAAAAAATTAATTGTTGCATTAAAGGGTTTGTGTTATTTTAATTTTCAAAAAAAATATATATATTCCATAATTCACAAATTTTCCAAAGCCTCCCTAAGATCTCTTCTTTTGATATAATCTCAAATTATAGATACCAAAGGATAAGTAAAAGTTGGATCCATTTCATCTTTTTTTTTCCTTCTTTTATTTCAGTTAACCATGACATATCAAATTGTAACTATCAATATTATTGTATACCTCAAATATTATTACACCAATGCAAACACATCAAGTGGTTATCAATATGAATTATTTTATACCTCAAATATATTTAAGTCAAACATGTAACACAACCAATAAAACAACCCTGAATCCTTGGAGAACCATACATACATAACCTTTTAACAACCAACCAATGTAACATTTTTCCCAAAATAACTCCAAAACATGTCCTTTTAAACCTCATTCTACCTAAACACTATGCAACCAAACAAACACAACATCATCAAAACAAACACATTTTTTCTCTATATACTAAATTCACACACATTTTCATTACATCATGGACATGAAGAAGGTTACCTGCACCGTCCTCTTTGCCGCTGCCTCCATGACAGCAGTCATGGCTGCTATTCCTGAGGTTTCTGCACCAGCCCCTGGCCCTGGCTCTAGCAGCGACGCATCGACGACTGTTGTTGGTTCCTTGGTTGGTGCCTCATTGTTGTCTTTCTTTGCCTTGTTCCAGTAAGCTCAGAAAATATGTGAAGGTCAACAGGAGAGAGAAGTTTATACTATATATGTAATTTATATGGAATAAAAGTGATTAACCATAATTGTGTTTTTGACATGTTTTACTCTATTTATTTGTAACTGTCGAAAATGTAAAAGAAATTTGTATTCATAGTTATGGTTAATGTACAAATCTGTTTCATTGTTCTTATTTAGAGTTTTATAGTTTAAAGCTATGTCCCAAAAGTATAAAAAAAATTACAAATTCTTTCAATCATATCACCATATGAGTGGCTGACAGCAGTGTGTGCATTCAACTTCCGCTGTCGATCTAAAAACATTGTAAGTACATCTGTCATCGCTCTCTGAGATGAGTTCTGTCCCGACCCTATTGATCTCTGATACCGAATTCACCTAAACTTTTCGATAATTATTAATAAAAATTATCAACTTAAATAACAAAAAGAAAAACAGTTCAATGTGAAAAAGATAATCAGAGAACAGTCTGATCAGCCAAGTGAATCCACCAAATAAATTACACAAGTACAGTGCCTTTCTAATTCTAACTTTGTTACAATCAAAACCATATAACTTATAACTTACAGAAAAACACCAGTGAACATATCAACCTTTCTCAAATATAACTCAAGCCATTTACAATAAAACAATCACCAAGAAAAAAAAATTGGGATGTTATTTTCCAAGCCTCCAATCTTCAATCATGCAAGAGTATCAAAGGAACAAACTCATGTAACTTTTCAAGATACATATTTTTCTTACAATAATGAAATGATTCATGACGAGAACCTCTCACAGACTAGGTTCCGGATTAAACTTTTGTGACGACATGAGGCTTTTTGTCAACCATATAGCTGTTTCTCTGGATGAAACTGTGTCTTCTCCAAACGGTCTTAGCACTGCAGCAAGCTCGTCAAGCTTTCCTTGCTTAAGTAAATGAGCACATAACTCAAGTAGAGACTCTAAAGCATCGGCTCTTTGTTGGCCGGAATTACTCAACACCCTCTTTGTTTTATCACCATTTCCCGAATTATTTGCACTTAAGGAAATCTCATTTGGTGTCTTATCAACCACAATATCAATATTATCACCATTTGGTGTAAATGCTTCAGAGTTTTTACTTTCCTTCAAGCAGTTTATAGTATCAGTGTCTTGTTCAACCCTAGCAGTATGCACAACTGGTGAGACTTTTTCCACATCAACGAAACCAACTTTATCATTGTCACTTCTGTCTTCACTGGACACAATAGATTTACTAGGGCTGTCGGGGCTGGAATTTCCCTTATGTGCTTCGGCTTTATCGAAACCATTATTGGAAGAAATATCATCGACTTTTGTAGTGACCACGTTTATGTCAATTGTATTTTGCTTCTGAAAGTGTTCGGCAGAAACTTGACATTCTTGATGCATTGAATCCAGTGTGGTATTTGATGCGATCTCATCAATCGACAGTTCTTTGTCATTGTCATTGCCATTGCCATTGCCATATATGAGTGATTTACTTGAGTCCTCAGGTTGAACATCTGTTTGTGCTTCGGCTTTATCAAAACCTTTACCGGAAAGAGTATCATCAACTGTTGTAGTCACTGCATTTATGTCGATTGTATATGGCTTCTGAAAGTGTTCAGCAGCAAATCCTGTTTCTTCATTAGACAAATCCAGTGTGCTCTTAGATGTGATCTCATCAATATATTGCTCTTTGTTGTTCTCTTTGCTGGAAATAACTGATTCGCTCAAGTCCTCAGATTTGACATCTTCTCTTTCTACTTCAGCTTTATCAATACCTTTACTGGAAAGAGTATCATTAACTTTTGTAGTCACTGCATTTATGTCAGTTGTATTTGACTTTGGAGAATTTCCAGAGGAAAATTCCTGTTCTTCATGCATAGAGTCCAATGTGCTCTTTGAAGTGATATCATCGATGGACCGCCCTTTATCATCTCCATTGCAGTCTTCGCTGT
The DNA here is from genome assembly GCA_951804385.1 of Trifolium dubium. Lineage (NCBI taxonomy): Eukaryota > Viridiplantae > Streptophyta > Magnoliopsida > Fabales > Fabaceae > Trifolium > Trifolium dubium. The sequence goes on along the minus strand of OX638070.1, from coordinate 10,852,408 downwards.
AAATGATTGATTTACTTGAGTCTTCAGGTATGGCATCTTCTGTTTGTGCTATAGCTTTATCGAAACCTTCATCGGAAAGAGGATCCTTGACTTCTGTATTCACTGTATTTACGCCAATTGTATTTGAGCTCTGAAAATTCTCAGTGGTAAACTCCTGTTCGTCATGTACAGAACCAGGTGTGCTCTTTGAACGGATATAATCAACGGATTCGTTATCATTTACATTCCAGTCTTTCTCATAAATGATAGGTTTACTAGAGTCCTCAGGTTTAGAATCTTCTCTCGGTGCTTCGGAAAAAGCATCAAAATCACATTCGGAGAAAGTATCAAAACAACCTTCGGAAAAAGTACCTTCAACTTCTGTTGTCACTGCATTTATGTCAAATGCATCAGGATTCTGAAAATGTTCAGTAATAAATTGTTCTACAAGCAAAAACTCTAGTGTACTTTCTGAAGTGACCTCATCAATGGACCCATTTATATTAATGCCAGTTCTATCTTCACTGGACATTATCGATTTAATGAAGTCCTCAGGTTTCACATTTTCTCTGTTTAATGCATTTATGTCAATTGAATCAACCTTCTGAAAATGTTCAACAGTAAATCTTTGATCTACATCCACAGTATCTCGAGTACATTGTGATGTAACCTCATCACTGGTGGACGCATCTTTATCATTGCCACTGCTGTCTTCATTGGAAAAAGTATCTTCAACTTTTTTAGTCACTGCATTTATGTCAACTGCATAGGACTTCTGAAAATGTCCAGTAGCAAACAATTTCTTTTTATGCGCAGAATCTCGTGTACTCTTTGAAGTGATCTCACTTTCAGTCATGTCTCTTGCAGCTCTACTTTTGAAGTCTACTTCCTTGCACACACTGCAAACAGTTGATTCAGATGTTGTTGACTCGTCTTTTGAGCCACTAATACTAGTAGAGAATTCCAATGTGTAGCTAGTAGGATCAACCATTTTAGTCTCAAGGTTGTCTTCTGTGCTTGTTGACACTGCTAGTTTGCGACCATTTGGTTGGTTTCTTGTCTGTACATCTCCATTTACCTCAACCGGGTAAACACGGTCCAAATGATTTACTAATCCTTCTTCTTTGTCCCCATTGTCATTGCCACCAGTAGATCTGTAAGATTTTTTCGGTGAGTCACAACTTATGAGATGTACCGGAAGAAAAACCGATGGTGCATTACGAGAGCGGAGAACAAAAGGTTGTAAATGAGGATGTCTCAACAACTCAGCTGCCTGTCAACAAAGCAAAGCGGCATAAGAATAAAACAGTTTCATCTAAATGAATCATACATGAAAGGCTCGCTTGAACTCACTGTTGGTCTGTGTTCAGGGCTTTTCCTCAGCATACTCTTGATAAGTTGTTTCCTGTTACATTTTAGCATTTAAATATTTAAATATAATATAAAAGGAGAAACCGAGAATGACCGGAAGATATTTTATCACATAAAAAAGTGACTTACAGTGTGGAAGAGTAAACAATTGGCATCGGAGAAATGGTTGATCTATTTATTTTATTAATAAGTCCAGCCCTGTCCTGTTCAAATCATTAATCAAATCATTTCATTTAAAATCATTGGAAAACGAGAGACTCCGTTGTCAGTAATTACAACATCAAACTTATAAATAGATGGTTTGAGTTTGTTCTTACTGGAGCACGAAATGCCGGTTGATGTGCAACAATTTCAAACATGCAGCAACCTTATTACAAACAAAAGGGTGTCAACATACATAAGGTCAGATATCATATCATATTTCTTTGTTAATTAGAGCAAGGCATTTGTAGCTCTTACCAAGCGACCATATGTCAGATTTATAACCATAAGGCATATCCGCAAAGATCTCGGGACACATGTAATTTAGAGTTCCAACAGCCTACCGCAAGATATAAAAGCAAAAAACAGTCAGACTTTATTGTGTATGGATTTAGCTATATAGTATTATCATCACATTAACGATATGAAGTGCAAAGAAATAAAACAAAAGTATGCTTTTTTTTAATTTAGAATCATCAATTACTTGACATGACAATCTACAACCAAACAACTACAAATAAGTTTCTTGCATAAGTAAGCTGATAAATGCAAAGCTATTAACAACGTAAACAATACCGAAGAAGCAAGATCATCTGTGGTAAGTAGCTTTGCAAGACCAAAGTCACCTGCAGGGTCCATGCAATACATATACTGCTTTAGACAACATCATACATGGAAACCAACCAAAAGTAACGAGCATTCAAAGGTTGTTTTCTTACCTAGACGAATGTTGTTTTCTTTGGTGAGGAATATGTTGGAACACTGAAATTAAATGAGCTTGCATTAATGTAAACACCATTTACGGATTTTATTGCTGGGATAACGGAATAGGTAATAACTTAATACCTTAAGATCTCGGTGGAGCACACGGTTAGAATGCAGGTAATCCACAGCTAGCAACAGTTGAGTCATCCATTTACAGACTTTCTACACAGGAGAAAATAGCATGTAGGTTGAGCTAACAATGCTTGTATAAGAAAAACATTATAAAAGAACTTGTTTGGAATTGCTTATTTCAGCTTATATACTGCTGGCATAAGCGCTTGTTAGACTGTTCGGAAGAGCTTTACTTAAAACCTTTCCCATCCCTCCCTTTTCTCCCATCCACCTCCACCAAAACATACTGTAAGGAATGGTACATTAAATATCAATAGTTACCTCCTCTGGAAAATAAGATCCTCGAGATTTCTTTATATTCTCAGCCCTGTTCCACAAAAATGAAGTATTCCATGATTAAGAAAGACTGCAAGAGTTTAATTAATTGATTATAAGGCTTCTAAAAACTTAAAATATGTTACGTATATGGTTTGTATTGTAACACTCAACAGTGTTTCATTTCAATCTTAGATGTGATTAAAATTACTAATTTTATGAGTTGATCTTTTCAAGAAATCTGTCTTTCTGGCTTCAAAACAAAACGGTAATTTAGATTCATGCAAAAAGTTAAAGATCAGCTGACAAGAATCCTTTAAGATTCTCCATAGCATGTACAGATCCCTTATAAAGTTTATTAGGTCTAATAACTTAAACTTTAAGGTCCAATTTATTTAACAGGCCATAAGAGTCATTGATATACTTATCGCCTCAAGTCTAATAATTAAAATTTTAGGTTCCTGTGGTAAAACTCGTTAGAATGATAAGTGTGATTTTGTTACATGATAGATTTTAAAACAGTTAATCAACAATTAAATTTTAAGGTTCACTTTCACCTGTAATAGATGTGTTAAGAGTTATGAAAACCATTCTTCAAACATTTTTTTACCTTAACTAATAGCTTAAGCTTTTAGGTAAATCATGTATTCGTCGATTGCTAATAAAACATGTTGCCTCTAAGATATCATTATATGGCATTCGCTGTAATAAAAAAAAAATAACTATATCTCAGCTACTTAATTTATGCTAGCAATAATCACTGTCACTAACGTAAACTCACATGTCACCTCCTTCGCAATAGCCGCTTATAATGTATATATAGTCCTCCTACAAATCATGAAAATAGAATAGATATTAAGTAGTCTTAAATATTGAAATAAGTCTATACATCTAAAGAAATACACTTTATTATAATCTTTAAAAGTAAAAATGAAAATCAAAAGAGGGAGAGGGGAGTCTATGTCTTTACCTTCTCCACCCAAGCATCTTTGTACTCCACAATATAAGGGTAATTTAGTTGTGCTATCAGGTCCATCTTCAACATAAAGAGAGACAATATGATCATTTTATGTAAGAACTAAGAAAGTACATAAACCATTTCAAAACTCTAAACAACGAAGTTAGTAAAACCGTAATTAAGAATGTTATCATATATTTATAGAAATTCTAACTTCAGTTCATGTGGTATTTGTCTCGAACAAAAATGCAATATAACATGGTGCTCTGATAGTAACCTAGTATTTTATTAGAAAGAATACGGAAAATCTCCATAAATTACATAGCAATGAAAAACTGAGAATCTACAAACTCCCTATTGTAAGACCTCAGTTCTCTAACAACCCCACTTGCTACCTGTCCCTATTTCTCTAATTATTCAAAACTGTACTTTTATTTTAAAAGAACTTCAAGGTGAACAGTTTGTAGTTGTAAAAATTACAAACCAGCAGGGTCCAACTGTTTGAAAGATGAAGAGATCAAAACAAATTAACAAAAAAATGGCAAACTTCATTTGTTTTCATCTTGAACCAAACTTTACCCAACAAAAACACGTATCCAGCCTTTGTCTGTTCAAGGCTTCAAGTATCTTGTGCATCAAAGACTCGGCATTCTTGAGTCTTGCATCTATCAGTAGGCTTCTTCTAGCAAACTCCACTACCAGTTGCCTCAGTTCTAATGCCAGAAATAAGTGATCTTACTAATACCAGGGATAAATCCAGGTACATTACTAGAAATAATAGGGAATTTTTCCCTTGATTACAGAAGAACAATGCAGAACTTAAGGCCATCAACCTCTCTATCAAAAGGCTCCAATTCACAAATCACTCGCAGCTATCTCTCTGTCTGGACCCCCCCTTCTTATTTACAGGCAACATGTCTTATTTCTCTAACTATCAACAAGGATTACCTATCATGCTCAAAGCATTTGGAAAGCGTAGTAAAATTACAAAGCAAATATCCTGAGGCAGAAATTTTTTTAAACAAAAAATTGGAAGTGCAGAGGCACCATTATGGAATACTAACATCCCAACTATATCGGGGAAGTAGAAGTTTGATCAGTACATGATTAGAAATAAAACTAATGCATAGCAGAACACGTAAAAGATTCCATCAAAAGAAATGAAATTCAAATATAGTTTGTTTAATCATGATATCTTTTCTACTCTATGTAGTTAGTTGTACACAAGTAATGAAGCATAGCCAGATATTGCATGTCTATAGATCATCATGGAAACAAAACAAAGATACTAAAAACTACAAAGTACATGCTACTCAAATTAAGTAAATTCAATCCACTATGACTCAAAATATAGTAGAAAACAAATCAACTATTACTATTTATTATCAGTAATGAGACAAAATAATAGTAATCAATAACAACAAAATAATAACAAGAGAATATAATACCAACAAATAAATAATTGTATAATTGACACTGAATATATGCAATGAGTGAAAGAATTTGTTATGTTACACCAACCTCTTGGTATGCTGTCAATTTAGACTTCTCTGTATGCTTAGCCAATCGAATCTTCTTCATCACATACCTACCATGGATGAAATCATCATAAAAAAGCAATACATAACAAAAATTTGAAAAGTAAAAGCCTAATTGAATTATCAAATTTTTCAATCCCAAATACAAATTTTATTTTTGTTGAACTCAAAGAACTTCAATTACAAAAAGATTGAAAATTTCCATGTGGGGTTGACCAATTAAACACTAAAATCACAAAAAGATTGAAAATTTCCATGAAAAATTCCATCTTGAAACAGTTCATATGATGCATGTTTTATAACAGCTACAAAAAAACATTAAAAAAAAACAGACAAAAAAAATGGAACAAACAAAACATTAACATTAGTTACCTCTTTCTGTCAGTCTTATGAAGAACAAGAAAAGTTGCACCTAAAGCTCCTCTTCCAAGTTTCTCTACAACCTCATAATCATCCATCTTCTTCAGAAGATGAAACAGTGAAGAACAAATGCAACAGATCCTGATTTGTTATGAAATCAAGATGAATGAAATATTGTATTATTTATTTTATACCAAAGTATAAAAAAATAAATGTGAGTGTGTGAATGAATTCAATTCATTCTATGGTAGTACCAACTTTTAATGTAATTAAAGACAAATAAAAAATATACTTGCTGCAGTTTCTAAAAGAATTAATTATTGGAGTGTGACTTTGGTGCCTAATGAATGAGACTTGAAGGGTTTCACGTTTGACATGAGAAATGAGTAAAGCCACATTTTAAATTTAGTTTATCTAGAAAAGAGAGAATGAAAGGGTAAGAAAGTCAATTAAAGAAAATATAGGACAGACAATATGTTGCTTTCATATGGCCACCACCAGCCAAGGACCCCTCCTAAATCAAAATGCGAAAATCACTCTTTAAAGAAAATTCTATAAAGCATGGTGAGGATTAAGGATATACTCTCTTCATATTAGTATCACTTTATGTTTTTTCTCATATTAAAAAAATTTATAAATGAATAAAAGTGTAAAAATTGTTTAACATATAATAGTGTATAAATTGGAAATATTATACTCATGGTATAATAAATTTGGAATAGGAGTTATCATGAATTTAGTTTAATTGATAGAAATATCGCATTTTATATATGAGTTAGATTTGAACTTCGGACACCTCACTTATTCACCTTTAAAGATGTAATTTTAGTCAATAATCTACTTGAAAAATGGATAGAAATGAGAAAATAATTGTTGTTAAATTGAAAGTAACATGTGACACTTTCTTAACTTGTGTGCTCATTGAGTATTTGATTATTGAATTATATTCTTTCGAAGATCGCAAAGTCTATTATGAATATGATAAAAAATATTGAGAGCTTCTTATTTATCATGGTATCTATAATAGGTTGTCCCATAGTAATGGACAACAATACTTTAAAGATGGAGCATGGAATATTTGTTTGTGTCTATATGGAAATAGATTTTACTCTTTCGATTGTTGGTAAAATCAAGCTCAACAGTGATTGGTACAAGGTGCAATACAAAAAACAACATTTGCACAACTTGTGATGCTATGGCCACTTCGGTCGTGATTGCATTGAATAGAACTAGAGCTAGATTACCGCATAATAGTACTTCCTCATGTAATTTTTATACGAAACATATAAGTCAGCAAAAGTTCATGTATTTGGTTCATAATATTGACCAAATATATCAACTTGTGTTGACTCGTATGTCTCTTATAAAAAGACCAGAGAGACAGTATCTGATGAGGTTGTTTTAAGCATAAACTCACCAAGAGCATTTAAGACTAAAATTGGTAAAAGATAACACAGAGCTCAAGTTTTTAGGAATGTTCCTGATCTATTTAGAATATAACTAACCAGTTACATAAACTTGCATATGAAAATAACTGCCCCCGTTGTTCAGCCTTATAAAAATATAAGAACACTACCAACAATGGTGAGGTGAGGTGACACTAAGTCACTAACCATGAGGGAAAGAAACTATGCACAAAAAAGTAAGTTGGTTACTTTCGCCTTGACTTTTTTGAGGATCTTCGGCTTTCCATCTTTTTCTGTGTAGCTTCAAATTCCTCCTCAGATGGTTCTGGCACATGGCTTCCACCATATTTTGAAATTAGAGACGAGAACATAGAATCAAACTGATTTTTCCTCTCATCTCGTCGTTTTGATATGATAGCATACAAATCGGTTTTTGGTTCCTTCTTTGCTCTGCAGAAGATTTAAACATGTGATTATTTAACCTACATTAATGTGTAAATAACATAAGCAAACTGTGGATGATAAACTTACTTTGCCCTCCTTAAAGGACTAGTTGGCGGCTTGGTTTCGGAAATTTTCTTTGCCCATTTCTTGTAGGCTTTCTTTTCCTTTAGCTCTCCTGCAGATATAGGAGAACAAACATCAAGTGAAATAGTTGCCTCTAAATTAATATTCTGAATCCCTCTGATCTAAACTGCTCTCATTTTTCTTTTCAACTTGGAGATCTATATTGCATTTCAAAAACATGTATCTCTTTTCAAGAAAATGTCTATTCAAATTTGCACCACCAAAAGATAGTAATATTCTTACCAGAAGCTATAGCCTCATCAATAGTATCCTTGAATCGGTGTGAGTCAAGTTTAGCATCCGAACAAAGCATTGAGCAAAATAACCTGCAAAAGAAATATCAAACTCAAAACTGAAATCCCATACAAAAAGCTGGCTCTTGTTCATCAAAATTCTTTATTACCTGTTCATATTACCCTTGCATTCCTTGTAAAGATTAATCAAATCATTTTTCTCAGAGTCAGAACCCCTATAGTTTGCTTCAAACTCTTCGATATCAGCTTCAGTAACCTAATGGCATAAATTACAAAGCTAAACAAACTGAAAACAAAGCACGATACAAAGGTACAAGGCACAAAAAAATAAACAGATGCAGAAACAAGTATACCTTCTTGTACATTGTTCTGAAATATTCATGAAGATTCTGAACAACATCTCCTCCAAGGTCCTGATTTTCATAAATAAATAAATAACTGAGCTGTTAATGTCCAGGACAATGCTAAAATATCCTGAAATGCCAATCTTTTGTTCTATTGCACAATAAAATTGTTCTGATGAAAACAGTTTCCTCAACAACATTGGCAGACCAAATAAATCTAAACATTGCAAATTAGAAATCTAGTACATTATGAGTATAACACTTATATACTAACAGTGTAAATAAGTTTAGATTTTCAAAAATATTTCAGCAAAAGGACATAGTCAGGCTATATATTTTGAAAGAAAATGAGAGAATAACTTGGATGGATTAGAATAATTCAGAGACTATCTATCTATCTATCTATCATATATCTATAGTTTTGGGACTAAATGGAAGATTTACTTAGTTATATTATCAGGTGGAAACATTAAAAGACTTACAGCACAATCAACGGAACCAGTCTGATCATACACTGCCCGTTTTTGTTCATCTCCAAGAATTGAGATAACACTTTGCAATTGCTGAAACTTGGCTTTGGCTTCCTGCAAATTAAATGAGGAACAAACATTGTTACGATTACAACCACCGCAAAATGCAGCCCGAGAAGTGTGGTTGAGCAAGGACAACTAGTTTGACAAGGAAGCTATAAAGCACTGACACAAACATCAAACATGACATCAACACTAGTAATCAAGGCTGGCTAAGCCCATTTGCAGCATGGGCTATTGCACAGGACTTCAAAATTTGAGGGTCCAGATTCCCCTAAAAACAGTTAATAGAATATTAAAGGACCCAGATTTTAATCAAATCTGATATTGTAAACTTAATTATATCAATTAATTCCAAAATTTGAGGTGCTCCAAAGTGTTTAAGGACCCAAATTTCTGTGTATACCAATTTTTAAGGGCCCAAATTCCTGCACATAGCAATTCTAGCATCTAAAATTTTGAGGGTATAATTTTTTAAGATTAGAACAAAACCTCCAAAGTGTTTAAGAAACCCTTTCTGGTAATAATTTGAAAAAATAATAATTTAATGTAGTTATGTGTCGATGTTGAACAGACACATAGCATCATACATTTTTTAAGATTTGAACAGATGCCGGAAAACACCTTCAACCTGAAGTGTCAATGGCTCAATGCTACATAGCATCATTAGCATGAAGCAAGAACACACCTCGGATTAGACGTGTCTAAGTGTCAGACAAACATGTCATGTCCGGCACCGACAGGACACCGACACCAACGATTACACTGAATTATATCATTTTCTTAAATTTTTATCCATTTCAATGTGTCAGTGTCTGTGTCGTGTCTATGTTTGTACTTCATAATAATGAGGACGACGTCTAAGGTTCAAATATCGACTACTACTACAATAATACAACAACTAACATTTGCTATTACAAAAAATACAATCGCCGCAAAGACCTAAAATTATAGTATTAACTAGTAAAATGATAAGAATTAGAAGCATAAAATTATATCATGTGTTATTTGCAATCATAAAATAGATAAATACAATTAATTACATAGGGCAGAAAATAAAGAGAACCTCATCACCAGGATTCTTATCAGGATGAAGTCTCAACGCCAATTTATGATATGCCTTCTTTATTTCTTGTTGTGATGCTGTTTTCTCTACACCAAGAACCTAATCATTCACATTAACAACAACTAAATCATTTCTATGTAAATAAATAAATGTATGAAAATTTGAAATTATTGAATTGAATTGAATAATGATGTTGAAGTAAGGTAGTACCTGGTAGAGTGAGTTTTGGTTTTGATCGGAAGCGTCGTTGTTGATATTGGAGGCGATTTCTTCATCGTCGTCGGAAACGGAAACCCTACTTCTCTTCTTCTTCGTCGTCTTACCCATTTTCTTTTCTCTCTCTTTCTCACTCTAATCAATTCGTATTTATAAATATATTTAATTTAATTTAAATTAATAATATATTCAAACGAAATAAATAAGAGAGGATTGGGCGCTCAATGCTCAATTTGTTCCCGCCATTAGATTCCAGCATCACTATTTTTCCGCCGTCAGGGTCTTTATTTGGTATATCAGAAAGATAAAATGTTCTCGTCATATATTGATATATTTATATTTTTTTCTACTCAATTTATGTTTTTCAGCTCTTATTATTTGAATTATTCTGCGGAGATTCATCGTCGCGGTCTATATTATAGTTGCATTTTATTTAGTTTATTATAAAAGATGTCTACATTTTTCAATTTATAGATTCAATTAGAAAAATAATATGAAATCAAAGTATAAATATAGTTCAATAATCTTCTAAGTTAATTACTATGACAATTATGCTAGTAGGAGAACAAAGAGAGTGAGATGCTTAAGAATAATTGTGTATCTTAAGTTGGAAATGAAGAAAAAAATTTAAAGGCTTTGGAGTAGACTTGGTAGAGAATTGGTGGCAGGTCATTATAGACAATGTGCCATCAATGTCAAGCTCGAGCATTCGTTATTAGTCATTTTTGAGGTGTAACTAAATGGAGAATTTCAAGTCGTTGGGCGATAGTTGCAAAGGAATTATGATTTAAAGATGAGTCTTGTTAGCATGCGGCTTAAGGGTGTATGATAAAAAATTCAAAAAATTGTTGGATTATTATATCTTAGCATGATCAGAACTTATGTACTGAGACTTTTGGCTCTTTAGTCGGTCTAGAACAGTCACCGCCAAGTTGTTAAACCATAGTTAGAACTTAGGAGTGGTGACTTAGTGTGATGTTATATGAGGAGGACATGTTGATTTGGGCGGACAATTGAAGTTTGGTGAGACACCAAAGAAGACACCCAATTCAGTAATAGGTTAAGCTAAAAAAAAATTATATCTTAATAGTCTAAGTTGATAAAAAAAATGATGGTATTTCACCTTTCTCTCATTTTGATGATTTTTTTAGTGTGTTTGGTTATGTAGTATGTAAAATCAAGTTAGATAGAAATGATTTTAGTTCAAAGTTGGTTGAATATATATATTAACATTTGTTTGGGTAATTTGGAAATCGTTATAAACATGGGAATGTGAAAAAAGTAGAGATATATTTGGAAAAATGACATTGATGGTAATGATTAGATGTTACTTTTGCTTATACTTTTTTTTTTATATATGAGACCGGAGGGAGTAGTTTTTTTCTCAAAATAAAAAAAAAAATATTAGGCCTTAATCCTTATTATCAAAAAACTTTATCTTTTTGGACTATCATTTAACCGCTCAATCCATTATGACTCATCGTCATCTCTATCCTTGAGAAAGCTATTTATTCCCTTCTCACAACAAATAAGCAAGAAAACATTATAATATCTATTATGGATCGGCCAAAAGGTCCAAAACACTCTATAGAGGCTATTCACAAGATATGGCCCAATTAGGTGACAAACCTAATGGTATCTCTTATGCCTATATAAGTGATCCTTCTTTAACTATCAAGCTATCCTCTCTTATCTTCAAAAACCCTAATCCACCTCATTTCTCTACTGACTTGAGTGTCGGTGCCTTTTGCAGATACACCCCCTCTTTGATACTAACTCCATGGGTTCCAGCAAATCCCTTCATCATTACTCCATGACAATGAGATTATGTTTGGATCCGAACAATATCCACTTAATGAGAATAACAAGAATAAGAAGCAAATCAAACGTCTTCAATCCAGTTTTTTTAGCTTACTTGTTTAGTTTAATTTATTGCATTTTTTTCTATTTTTTCTCCATTTCATCTTCAAGAGTTAGAACTTGTTCTGGAATGGTAGATCTAAGAAATTAGAACGCATCTAAAAAAGAGTGAGAAGAAGTTTTCTAAAAGCAATGAACAAGAAAGTTGTCTATGTATGAAATTGGAGAAGAACTCGAAGGTAATTAGGTAAGTATACCTGACATTGACAACAAAAAATTAAAATCTTGGAATTAATTTTGATATGTCGGAGAAGTTCCAATTTGTAGCTTTAAAGGGTCTCACGTTTGAGGGTAGAATCACGGCTGAGAGATTTGATTTTGAAATCATCCAAACATAAAAAATAAACTAAAAAGGATTGGAAACGCTGGTTCCAAAACTCGTGTTTGAGGCCACAAAACGTGAAATCAAACAAACGCTAAATTGTTATTTATAGCAGTATAATTGAAGTTTAAGATTCCACTTCGGTTCTAATAATTTTATGTTTGGATGATTTCAAAATCAAATTTCTCTGCCATGATTCTACCTTTAAACGGGAGTCCCTTTAAAGCTATAAATTGGAGACAGCGGATCAAAATCAATTTCAGGTTTTTAATTATTTTTTTTAGTGTCAGATATACTTACCTAATTACCTTTCAAGTACTTCTCCAATTTCCTACACAAGCAAATTCTCCTTCATTACTTATGGAAAGTTTCTCCCTCTTTTTCAGATGCGTTCTAATTTCTCAGATCTACCATTTCAGAACCAGTTCTAACTCTTGAAGATGAATTAGAGAAAAGCGAGAAAAATGCAATAAATTAAACTTAACAAATAAGTAAAAAAAAAGAAGGATTGAATATGTTTAATTTACTTCTTATTCTATGCAAATATTATCATGCTTTCTTGGTGTTTCAGTGGAGTACTGTTTCTTATTTGTTGTGAGAGGGAAATAGCTTTCTCAAGGTTAGAGATGACGATGAGTAATAATTGGTTATATTGTTAAATGATAGTTTTAAATGATAAAGACCCAATCTTCTTTTTTTGATAATAAGGATTAAGGCTTAATATATTTTTGTTTTGACAAAAAAAATATAACAATGTGAATAAATGATATAGTTAAATTATAATTAAAACCCAATTTAAGTAATTAGACATCAAAAAGCAATTCTAATCCAAACTATCCAAATGATATGAATTGGTAAAAAAATCACTTTGTATCAATGTACCCGAACATAAATAAATTTACATTCAACTCATTTTTAACTAAAATCAATTTTATCAAACTCAATTATATCTGCCACATAACCAACCAGACAGTTAATAATGTTCTTCTTTTCACCCTAAAGTTATCTTTAGACTTGCTTGAACCTCCAAAAGTCCAAAATTGTAGCTTGCTGACGTGAATTTTTAGTTCCCAAACAAAACTTTTCTGCGTACAATAATTTTTTTATAAACTACCACATCTCAAAATTGATTGATGATTGGATTTCAATGAACTCAACATTTCCATACACATGCACTTTGGATGCATTAGTGAAGACTTTATTGGAGATATCTATGCGATCAAATAATTTGTATGTATAACACTATAACAATGTAAAAATACAATTGTATTGTAAGGCCAAATGTTCACTCAACCATTATAAGGCTAAACAAAGCCTAATGAATATCTCGTGAAAATGAATGATTATATACAATTAGTAATTGAAACAAAATATGAATAAATGTTCTATTACATAATTATTTTTAGTAAAATAATCACATATAAATTCCTAATCAAATCATACCAAAACGAATCCCAAATATCACAGAAGAATGGTGCCAGGTCATTGAAATTCACCTTTAACAAAGCCTAGAAGGCAAGGACCAATTATAAAAGACAGAAAGCAGATAAAACTGCACAATAAAGCTTCAACTAGATATTCTTTATTTTTAAATATTTGTTATTCGATAGAGAAATTAAATAAAAATATATATAAACATAAACTTATTTAGAGTTGAGTAATTTTCAATTAGAAATTTTCATTCTTACAATTCTTTGTTTAGACAGAGTCACAGAGCAATTAAATAAAAATATATATAAACATAAACTTATTTAGAGTTGAGTCATTTTTATAAATCCCTAAAAAATTTGGAGCAAAAATATATAAATAAATATTAAAAGAGTAATTCAAAATGAAAATATTAAAAAAAATTTAGGTTCAATGTAATTAGCAAAATAAATTGCAAGATTCAGAAAAATTGAGGAACCAATTTGAAAAAAACATAAAAATTTAGGGACCAATTGCAAACTTCAGAAAAATGAGGGCCAATCTGTAAAATTCAGAACATTGAGGGACCGTTGCTACAATTTAAAATATATGACAGATTTACAATCTTGTAATTTATCATTTTGTAGGATTAGAAAGAGATTTCAAATTCTTACTTTTGAGATAGTAAAAATTTACATTTAAAATTAAATTACCTCATTAGAATCCCTTGTCCAAACAAACTAGGAGGTTCTACAGCCAGCCCACCCGGCCAATCACTTCTCTCAAGTAAAAAGGTTCAAACCTCGGCTTTTTTAACCTTCTCTGAGAAGATAAAGATTGGAACATCTTGCATAAAACCAGCCACTTTAGCCAGTTTTTATGCAAGCATAAGAACTCCACTTTGAATATCTTGCATATCACATCATCCTTTTCAGTTAAGCTTGTGCTTATACATTTATAACTTGCAAGTCTTAGGTTGATATCCAACTGTAGCCAGGCTGTTTTGTCGTCCCAAATTGTTTCATCATATCTCTTAGTTTAGCTGCTTCTTCCCACTGGCCTGCTTCAGCACAAATATTTGATAAAAGCACATAAACTGATGGGTTGTTATGTTCTCTTTCTAATAGAAGTCTAGCGATTTTTCTTCCTAAACTTAGATTACCATGAACTGCACAAGCACTGAACAATGACCAGCACATATTGGAATGTGCTCCAAAATATCCTTCTGTAATTACTCTTTCTGCCTCATCAAGATAACCGCTGCGACCCAATAGATCAACTATGCAAGAAAAATGATCCACACTTGGCACAAATCCATATATTTTCACCATCGTGTCAAAAATATGGGCAGCATCATCAACTAAACCTGAATGGCTGCAAGCTGAAAGAACTGCAGTAAAGGTAGCCTGGTCTGGTTTTATTCCAGGGGAGATTTGCATTGCCTCGAAACAGCGCACGGCTTCTTTGCCTTGTCCGTGTTGTGAATAAGCAGATATGATAGCATTCCAAGTGATTATATCTCTTTCGGTCATTGCATTAAATACACTCAACGACCCGTCTAGAGATCCACATTTGGAATACATTGTCACCAAGGCATTACCCAATGAAATTTCTGAATCAAAACCGTGTCGCAGTATGTAACCATGAACCTGTTTCCCATGATCCATGGCTGAAGTGCTAGAACAAATGCTCAAAACAAGACTGAGGGAATCAGCATTTGGCTTGAGATGTGTATTAAGTAATGCATAAAACTGCTCTAACCCTTGCATTGAGAATCCATTTATCAAGAACCCAAATATTATACTATTCCAGGATATCAAACTTTTATAGGGAAGATCAGAGAAGATTTGAAAGGCACATTTTATCTTCCCATTTTTAGAGTATGAAGAAATCAATGCATTCAAAACTTCAACTTTGATAAGCCCATTTTTGCAAAGGAGGGAGTGGAACATCTCCACCATTTGCAGAGAGTCCGAGGCAGCTAGCAAACTTCCGTAAGTAAACTCATCCGGTTCAATTCCCACCCTCCTCATTTCAATATACGTCAAGATTGCTTCCTCATTAATATTCTCTTGAACAAACATTGAAATCATTACATTCCACGATACAAGATCCCTACTTTCTTTCATTCTCTCAAAAATATTTTGAGCCTCACTCACCTTCCCAAAGAATGAATACATGGTCATCGTAGCATTGTTGACAGCAATATAACCATGATCGAACCCCAACTTAATAGCTAAACCTTGTGCTTGACACCCAACTCTCAAAGAACAACAAGAGCTCAACACACTCACAAAAGTAACTTCACTTAAACAAATACAACGTCTATGCATATCCCTAAACATCACAAAAGCATCTTCAAATCTTCCCATGCTCACAAAACCATCTATCATTGCATTATACGTCACATGATCGCGAACCCCACTTTCTGTTTCCTCAAACACCTCATAAGCATCCACAAGACACCCACAGTTAAAATACATAGTAATAAGAGAATTAACCACAGAAGTCCTAACCAAAAACCCACTTTTAAAAACAACAGAATGAACATGTCTTCCATAATCCAAAAGCTCAAAAGAACACAAACTCAACATAGTAGCAAGCGTGTAATTATCAGGCCTAACATTCATCCCAAACATATCTTTAAATAGCTTAAAAGCAACATCTTCATGTCTATTATCGCTACACCCCGTAATAATAGCATTCCAAACAGCAACATAACACTTGGGCATTTTATCAAACACATGGAGTGCATAATCAACATGACTCAATCTAGTAACAGCAGACAAAAGCGTTGTCCAAGAATACACATCAGGGTATTGAATATCTTCAAAAACTAACTGAACAGAAACAAGATCACGGGCTTTGGAGTAGAGTGAGAGTAGGGAATTGGTGACATGAGAATGAGCTTTGAGGCCTGTTTGAATTGCAAAAGAATGAAGCTGGTTGCCGAAGGAGGTAACATGGCGGGTGTTAGCAGTGGCGGTTATGGCGGTTGAAAGGGTGTAGTGATCTGGTTTGTGGGTGGAGTGGATTTGGGTGAAGAGTTTGAGAGAATCGTAAAATTGGCTTGTTCTTGTGAGGTGTGATAGCTTGTGGTTGAGTTTGAGG
Source organism: Trifolium dubium (assembly GCA_951804385.1). Taxonomy (NCBI): domain Eukaryota; kingdom Viridiplantae; phylum Streptophyta; class Magnoliopsida; order Fabales; family Fabaceae; genus Trifolium; species Trifolium dubium. The sequence goes on along the minus strand of OX638070.1, from coordinate 10,835,706 downwards.
ATTTGTTGGTTTGAAAATTTGTCGGTCCAAATCCGTTGGGAAAACCAGGGTTTCATCTATTGTTTGTTTTGTAACTTAAAAAAGTCAAAACAAGAGTCATGTAACTTAAACAAATGAAATACGGAAAGAGGGAAGCAATTGATAGAGAAAACTTACCAGACTTTTGTGACGGAATTGACGGACAGGACAACGGTGCGTCGTCGATGTCAACACAGTTGTATGTGATATGTGGCTCAAAACATTTGGACTTTCAAAGATGCCACAAAATCAATTTGCAATGGAAATCTACAAAAGGGACTTATGGGAATGGAAGCACAAATGAAGAATAAATTCAACAAGAAATGCTTGTTTCTTTCACAGTACCTGTACAAGCACATACAAAAAGGCACAATGAAAATAATTGGAATAAACCAACCAACATGAAAAAAAAAATGACATAACTTCCACACCTAAGAAATTTATGAGCACCTTATGAGTTATACTTCCATACAAGGTACCCTATACTTGAGTGCTACTAGATAACACAACATTTCAATTCTCATCAAAATGATGAGATTATGAAACCGATTAATGTCATAAATGAGATTGAAACACATCCAAATGATGTAGATTGAAAAAACATAAGGATACGAGAAGAGAGAGGTTCAATCAATGAGAAAGTTATCGTGAGTTATTCTTATTCATGACTACTACCACCCACTAGTCTACTACTATCATCAAGTTACTTTGCCTGTGGAATTTGTCTTGCTTGAAAATTTACAATTCTCGTGTTTAACTAATTGCAGCTTCTCCATGTGTTTTACTTTATCTGACTTTTCCAGATATTTCCTCATGTTTCCATACTCCAATGGAAGATTAAGAAAAGGATATATTATATGGAGAACATTTATCAAACATGATAATTCCTAAAAATAGAGGCTTTACATAGAACATTCATCAAACACCTTGCCTACCACTAAACGTTCTCTAATCTGCATATCTCTTACTAGTAACTAAACTAAGGTCCCGGAACACAAGACTTCTGTCTTCTGTTGCCTTAGGAAGCAATTGTTGTCGTCATGATAAAACTGCAAATGAAATCAATTAGAATCTCGGAGATACTCAATCAAATGAAAACTCAAATGAAATCACAATTTATTACAGGTTGCAACTTTTCTAGTAGTACACGCTAATTAGAGTTGGAGCATCGTGAGAATTAAGAAGATTGGATGGGGTTGGACTGTAGTTGTGCAGCAAAATGACATATATATACACTCAAATATGCAACAATGGTCGAAGCAAATGACAAGAAAAACAACGACAAAACGACCATAACAGCAACGCAAAGTCGCAAACACAAGAACGATGGTGAAAAACATACATCTAAGGGAGTAAACACATAATTTGATTCAAAATTTGACCAACAAAAGTACTACATTTTTTTTTTCACCACCATTTTAATCTAGTTCTGCATCAGTTTCTTACTTTTTGGAATCAAGTGGTTCCAGCCTCATCCCAAACGCAGTTGCGGGAGATCGAACCGTGATCCTCCCTACCAAGTCCAGGTCCGATCACCACTGGACCAACTAACGTTTGATTGTTTGGTACAGATAACAAAATTAACTAACTATTGGATTAATTATTTAAAATAAAATTGAGTAAGCTACTAAGGTGGTAACTAAGAAAGTTAAAACCATGTTTCTTCTAAATGCAATAATTCAAGCATTTTATCAAATAGATTGTGCACAATGATGATGAATGCTCATAGATAATGAGAATACTAAAATAAATAGTAGTTAACTAAATATAGATAAAATTTCTTTCTTTAGTGGAAAAAATAAGTCTGAAATTGTCTTAAAGAGAGCGAGGGCGCGGGGAACATACGGCGGCGACGGTGGAAGCTTGGCATGCAGGCGGAGACGGTGGTTGGGAGGTGTAGCAACAAGAATTGCGAAATTGAGAGAAACAGTGAAGGCAGGAACGGGTTGAAGAAGAACCAGCGAAATTTGAACGAAAGTGTGGTTTTGTTTTTAGAAATAAAATACAAAAATAAAATGAAAATGGGTGTATTTCTAGTTAAGGAACTAAAAAAAAACATTTAAAAATCAAAGTCTATATTTTTAGTCCAAGTTAAAATTTATTAATAGCTCAGATTTCAGGTCTTCATGCTACTCTTTTCGCCGCAGTTGTTTGGTTCATTTGGAGATGGAGTCGCCTTGAACCTGAGTCTTTAGACTTTTGATGTTGCTCGAAGGTTCTTGTGTCACCAATATGCAGACTTTCTTGATTGTTTAAATCTAGGGGCATGCTTTGGGGAGGTTCACGACCTACAGACTTCTTGGTTACTGCCGTCGTGGCATGTTATTAAATTAAATGTTGATGAAAGTTTCAATCCAACGAATGGAGCTGCAAGAATTGGAGGCGTCGTTAGTGGTGTATATGGGAGTTGGTTGCGAGGTTTTTATGAACATTTCCAAGGTCAGGGCAATGCGGTTTTTGCTGAAGTTTTGGCTTTAAAAGTTGGCCCGGAGCATCTGTGGTCCATGGGTTTTAGAACTGTTATTTTTGAAGTTGATTGTGGGGATATAACTAACATTTTGAGTGATAATAGTAGGGTAATGTTTCATACTCTTAGAGGGCTTCTCAAATAAATTTAAAATATGTTAAGACGCTCATGGAGTTGCAAGATTGAGCAAGTCTCTCGTGAAGTGAATTTTATTGTAAGTATGAGGCAAAGAATGCAAATATTGGTGTTGTTAATCTAGATAACCCTCCTTTTAAGGTTCACACACTACTGTTTAAGAGATTTTGTTGATGTTGTTTAGCTTTTGTTTTTATTTATCTTCTGATGTACCAAAAAAACGTCTTAAGTCTAAGGTGGAAACAAGTCTTCCTTCTTGTACAAATCAAAAATATTATGAAATTTACAAAACTTACTACTAGATTGAAAGTTTATATCATATAGATTATTTAAACAAATTTTTAAAGAAATTGAAAATCATTTGATATGTTATTGAGATCCATCAAGATTACTAATTTAAGAATTTTTATTTAATAATGTTAATCTTAATAATATATCAAATGATTTTTCAATTTTTATAAAAATTTACATAAATAATCTATATGATATGAACATTCAATCCAACGTTACTTTTTTGCAAAATTTACATTCATTATAGTATTATTACATACCAGTGCACGGTGGAAGACTTTAACCATAGACAAAGCCATATTTTTAAGATATTTGCCTATACAATATTTAAGAACAAAATTTAAAATTTGTACTTTTAAAGTGTTACAGACTTGTTATTTGGGTATAATATAACATTTGTGTAGGTATTGTCTTCGGTCATGTAAGAGTGTTCATATTTGAACTAATTTAAAAGTAAATTGTAAATTCAATCAATTTAAACTAAAATCACAAAATTTGCATTTGATTTGGATGAATTTGAATCATTCTTCTATTGAATCATGCACTTTAGGTCGATTTGCAGTTTTCATTTTATAATATAAACTGCAATATTTAAATTAATTCTATCAACTATCAATCAAACATAACCGAACTTAACTTAACATGTTCATTTTAAAAATGTTTTGGGATTAGACAAACTATGGTATGAGGTCAATGGATTAGACAAAAACAAATTTTATTGTCTTCCACAAAATCACGAGACAACTTTTTATCTGCTGCTTTCGTTTGGTTGTATTTTTCTTGTTGTTGATACCGGCAAGACTAGCCAGCTAATGTCTGCTGGTTGGTAGTGAGAGAACTTTTATCTTCAGTACAAATTATCTAAAATAACAAAATAAAATAATATTTTTTCTATTAAACATCGTTCAAGACAAAAAAAATTTAAGCTTAAATACACTTTTGATCCTCTATGTATTTTCAAGGTTTCACTTTGGTCCTTTAACTAATTTTCGTTCCATTTTGGTCTTCTAACTTTCATTTTGTTAACCTACTTGGTCTTAACCGTTAGAAAAATGTAAAAAAAGAGAGGTAGAAACATCTAATGAGAAAACGGACATCAGATTTGAATTCAACATGAATAATCTAGAGGTTTTGAAGTATCATTTTGTAAGTTTTTGTGATTGTAAAGATCACCGGTGATGTGGACGGAGACGGTGATAGAGAAAGCTCCGTACGCGATGAAGAAGAAGGTATCTGGCCACGTGGTGTTTTCCTATTGGATCTCACACCAAAGCCACCAAGTCTCTAAGTGTCACGTACGCAAAATTAACGTTTTTGACATTTTTGTAACGATAATTAAGACCAAATAAATTAAAGTAATGAAAGTTAGAGGACTAAAACGGAACAAAAAAATAGTTAAAGGACTAAAATGGAACGAAAAATAGTTAAAGGACTAAAGTGAAATATTTAAAATATTTAGAGGACCAAAAGTATATTTAAGCCAAAAATTTATTAGTAATTTAATTGTTTATCTTGTATTTTTCTCTATCTTATACTATCTTCTACTTCAGTTCCGTATCTATATATTTTGCAGATCAAACCAAGAAAATAGTTTGAAGCCCCCTGTTTAGGTGTATTTGACGAACTAATGGACGGGATTATAAGTCATGTTGACCCACAACAACTAGTTCCAAATTACTCCAACGTTAAATAGTCAACAGTAGTCCATCCCTTTCACTATAAATACACACACCTACTTTCTTTCTTCTCTCTTCTTTCACCTCGCGCTCATTTCTTTCAATTTTCAATGACTCTTTCCGTCAAACAGATTTTCCCGGTCAACTATGAAGCCGAAATCTCACAGCGTCTTCTACAAGCTTCTCACTCCGGCGATCTATCCTTAGCTTCACACTGCATTTCCGATCCCTCCGTTGACGTCAACTTCACCGGTGCCGTCAATTTGAAAACTAGAAACACCGAGCTACTTCTGTTCCATGAATTATCCAGCCAAGTTCGCGTCGAGTTTCAGGAATTCGTCACTGATGTCACGCCTCTTTTCCTCGCTGTTCATGCCGGAAATGCTTCACTCGTCAGGAAGTTACTGGTAATCACTAATGCCATGCTAGTTTCGGTATACATTGCTTTGATCGCCGTCGATCTGTGCTTCATTTTCAACTGTTCTATACTGATTTTTTCAAAGTTTAAGAATTAGATTAAATGATTTTGAACGGTTTTGAAAAAATGACATAATTCAATGTACTCTAAGTTGGACACTGTGTGTGTCTTACACTGAGATACGCGTGTTCTACACTGGGACATGCTTAATGAATGGCGTGCTTTATACAGTTAAAACTGAACCTATGATCAGCGATTCTAAGGATCGCTAATTCAAAATGGTTCTTTCACTTTATATATTCTTTAATCTTTTTTAATGATAATACTTGTCTTTTATCTATGTATGTATTCTGATCTTTAATTTTTTTTTTGAAATTAAGCTAATCTCAAAGTTACGGGGGAAGAAAAAGTAACGTCTAATTTGAATTTTGTGAAACCTTGATTTAATTGGTGGATTTTCTTGTGATATTACACTTTAATTTATGGTTATTGGTCCCCACTTTACTTTTTCTACATCTTTATGGCTATAATTTATCATTGACATTATTGTATGTCCCCTTTCCTCATTGAATTTTGTGTAACACATGAAGATTAATCGTATTCTCTCCGGGTTTTTTTTAACTGTCACAATTAACCGCTGCATATATAAAGTTTAAATGATTTGCTCCATTTTGAAACATACTTTTGGTTGGATGTTCATTTCAAATGATTTTAAAATTTCACATTAGTTTTAACGAAACAGCATACGAAACTTATTTGGTGTGTATTTATTTTGGATGCATGATACCATGATTGTTGAGAAGGTGAATTAGACTTATTTATGTCCAAAATGACAAGTTTTCTGTCCTTTTTGTTTTTAGCAGTTAACATGTCTTGTGTGCCCCATACTCTGTTGTCCAGACCATTGAACATATATACATAATGTAATTTACATAGCATGATTCATGCATGATGCATCCCTCTTTACTCTTTAGACCCCACTTTCATAAAATAAGAAAAATGATGATAAAAATCTATTATTGGACTTTAGCCTGCTGCACTAATTTGAACTGCATACCTAACTGTAAAAAATTTAAGAAAGAAGAAATTGAAATTGATTGAAATGTGTAACGTGTTCTAAATGTATAAGAAGTTCTTGATATCTAACTATGTTGATGTGGTGTTACATTACATTTCTACTCCAAAACTTCAAATGTAATGGAAGAAGTAATGAGTACAAAACCTTACCGGTGATATATAAATTACTACGGTTATTAACAGGTTGATTTTTCTTGAAATGACAGAGTGCTGGAGCTGATGTAAATCAAAAGCTCTTTAGAGGCTTTGCAACTACTGCAGCAGTGAGGGAGGGTCACCTTAATATTCTTGAGACCTTAATTAAGGCAGGGGCATCGCAGCCAGCTTGTGAAGAAGCTCTTCTGGAGGCAACCTGCCATGATCAAGCAGGATGTGGTAAATTGCTCATGAGTTCCGATTTGATCCGACCTCATATTGCTGTACATGCTCTTGTCGCTGCATGCTGCAGGGGGTTTGTAGATGTGGTTGAGACACTCATGAAGGTACATTTTCTGTGCAGCAGCGTGATTCTAGAGTTTTCGTGATTGCAAAGCTGAACTTATATATGATCAGTAGCATCTGCACATTAAAAAGTTGGATCCATGTTATTGTCACCTTGAGTATTATCTAGGTGTCTTCTTCTTTAGGATTGCAAATAAAACAATGCCTTCAAGTACTCAGCTTTTTTATTGGTAATTTTAACTTACGGCTATTGGTACATACTTGGTTTAATATGCTAAATTTGAGATTTTTCTTTTCAATGACAGTGTGGCGTGGATGCAAGTGCAACAGACCGCGTGCTTTTACAGTCACTTAAACCTTCTCTCCACACAAATGTGGATTGTAATGCACTAGTTGCAGCTGTAGTTCACAGGCAGGTCCATGTTGTCAGCTTACTCCTTCAGGTAAACATTTCTCTTGATCCCTTCAAACCTTTGATGACCACTACAGTTTGGTTTAGTTAACAAGAAGAACATTTCATATATCTGCAGACTCCTAGTTGTTATGGCCGATATATCCTTGCTTTTGCAATTTTCTATTTGTGAACTATGGTCTGTTACATTTTACAAATTATAGTTTTTCTAAAATAATTCCCATCAAGCTAGTATACTAAATCATGTAAGAACCAAGAAGTTAGTGACTTAATCTTTGTTATAGGCATATCTGAAGATTTTGTTAACAGTCTGCCAAGGCAGCACCCTCTTTTAATGATATTAGGCAGGTTTCTATAGCCAAACAACAATTTATAAAACAGAAAATCTGATCTTCATTGATAATATTTATAATCTGATTAGTTAATGCAGCTGACGGTCTCATTATTGGATTTACTCACTTTCATTTTAACTGTTAATGTTCATCGAGCCTGACTAGGATTTTCTTACAAATGAATCGCAGAATGGTACTACGACAGATTTTGAAGTACGGCTTGGAGCATGGTCATGGGACATTTCGACAGGTGAAGAACTTCGTGTGGGTGCTGGACTGGGAGAACCATATGACATCACCTGGTGTGCAGTTGAGTATTTTGAAAAAAATGGTGCTATATTAAGGTTGCTCCTGCAACATGTCTCCTCAAATGGTTGTCACTGTGGAAGAACCATTCTACACCATGCTATCCTCTGTGGCAACGTTGAGGCTGTTAGGATACTCTTAGAACGTGGTGCTAATGTGGAATCCTTAGTCAAAACAACCAGCAAGACAGAGTTTCTTCCAATACACATGGCGTCTCGTCTAGGCTTACCCGCAATAATTCAATGCCTTATTGATTTTGGTTGTGATTTGAACTCTCTTACAGACTCTGGTGACACAGCTTTGATGATTTGTGCAAAATATAAGCAAGAGGAGTGTCTCAAAGTACTAACAAGAGCTGGTGCTGATTTTGGCTTGGTGAATAATGCAGGTCAATCTGCAAGTTCAATTGCTGAGTTGTACAAGTGGTCACATGGTTTTCAACAAGCAGTGTTGGATGTAATTAGAAAAGGCAAGATACCGAAATCCAGCAATACTTCTACTTTTTCCCCCTTGATATTTGTATCTAAGGTAGGAGATACTGAAGCATTGAAAACTGTCATTGAATCTGGAGAATTTGATCTTGACTTTCAAGATGATAGTGGTTTGTCAGCGGTTATGCATACAGCTGTGAAAGGTCACGCTGAATCATTTCGATTGCTAGTATATGCCGGAGCCAATGTAAAGCTGTGCAATAAATATGGTGAAACAGCAATAATGCTATCTGAATTGAATCGGAATTGTGATTTATTTGAAAAAGTTATGCTTGAATTTGCACTTGAAAAGGGTAATCAAAATACTGGCGGCTTCTATGCATTACACTGTGCAGCTCGTCGTGGTGATTTGGATTCTGTTACATTGCTGACAAGAAATGGTTTTGATGTGAATGTTCCAGATGGGGAGGACTACACTCCACTCATGTTAGCAGCAAGGGAAGGCCATGCATCCGTTTGTAAGGTTTTAATTTCATACGGTGCTCATTGTAATGCTAAAAATGCTAGAGGTGAAACTGCACTTCTACTTGCAAGGAAATTCACAGGAGGGAAAAACGATGCAGAGGGTGTTATATTTGACGAACTTGCTCGTAAATTAGTATTGGATGGCGCTTATGTTAAGAAGCACACAAAATGTGGGAAGGGGAAACCACATGTGAAACAATTACGTATGTTAGGTTCGTCTGGTGTGCTTTGTTGGGGTCTGTCAAGCAGGAGAAACGTGCTCTGCTGTGACGCGGTGTTAGGGCCAAGCTCAACATTGCATAGAAATAGGTACAACACAGGTGATGCAGAAGAACCTGGAATGTTTAGGGTGCTTACTAATAAGAACAGGGAAGTGCATTTCGTATGCGAGGGAGGGTTGGAAGCTGCTAAGCTTTGGGTGAGGGGTATTAAACTTGTAACCAGAGAGGCATATAAGTAAGTAGTAACATCATTGCTTAGAATAGTCTTTCCTGTTTGGAGCAATACTTCATCTCGAAGTATTTTAGCTGTTTCGGGTCATCTTTTGATATATATTGGCTGACACATATGGATCATCAAACTTATTTAGTAACTTCCTTGCAAAGTTGCAACAATACAATACTTGGATAAATTATGACCAAGACATTAACAGTATTCTGTGAGATTTTCATCGCGTATTTGTTGCGTGCCCCCTAGAATTTCCAAAATACCATGCTCGCATTCTAAAGTTCGATTATACAAAAAAAAAAAATACAATTTTGAAAAATTTTCGTTCACATTATATAATTTGAATGGTCAGCGTGTGTTCGAATTCTATAACTCGAATGGTCCCTGGTCAGGACTTGAATAGTGGTTACAGTCAAAACCTTCGGTATGTGGCCAATTCTTATCGACCACATGTAAAAAACCAGTCTATTCCTCCTGTCTGTAATCGTTCTCCTTTAAAATAGTGTCATTGTTAATTCCCTTGAGTTCTTAAGTTTGATATTCTATCATCAAGAAGTTTATTCACACACTCTTCCAATTCGGCTTACCTTTCTTATTTGAAAAATCTATTGCAAAGTGTACTACATATTACGTCCATGATATCTTACTTATCCTTTACACCCAAGTTAGCACACATTGTCTTGAGTGTGATCTTCTGCATTCAATACGAGGTGGAAGGTGAAAATTCACTTGTCTTATCCAATTTTACCCTTCACTTAAATTTTGTCATTTTAATCCATAAATAATATTCCATCAATACTTTCTTAATAAAAACATGTAAATATTTTTACCAATCGTTAGTTGGTTCAGTGGTGATTAACGCTGAATTTGATAGGGAAGACCATGTTTCGATCCTCCGCAACTGCGATCGGGAGAGGGCTAGAACCACTTGATGTCAAAACTGACCTCAGAACCAGATTAAACTAGTGGTAAAAAAAACAAAAAAAACATGTAAATATTTTTCCACGAGTTTTATAAAGTAAAAGAGAAAAATAAAGGTTTGTCATGTTTATTTTCTACGAATTTATTTTTAAAACAAATCTATAGGAAAAAATATATTGTTTCTTGTAAGTTTTCCTACAAATAAACTTGTAGGAACCTTTAAATATTTTCGACGGTAAATTTGCAGAAAATTATAAATTAGGAGCTTGATATCCCCTCTCCTTTGGAGGTGGAAGCACTTATGCTCCAGGATGGCCCTATAGCTGCCTAGTTTCTTTCTTATTATTTTTATTTTGCGATGTATAAAAATAAGATTGTATATATTGTTTTGCGGATTTTATTGAGAAAAATCTGCGTGGAAAAGTTGAAAAACATGAAGAATAAAAACAACAATTTTTTTTGTTACATTTATTTATTTTTAGTTTACTCTCTTTGATTCCTAGAAGAAAGAGGCTCTAAGAGTACTAGACCAACTAACATTTAATAAAATTTGTATGTTTATTTTTTATGGAAATCATGATTATTTCCTATGTACCTTCGCAACAAAACCGTAGGAAATTTTATTATATACAAAAATATAATAAATATAATGTTTTTTTGGGAATTTTCCTACAAAGAATCCGCATGAAACCTTAAATATTTTTGAAGTTAAATTCGATGGAAATAATTTTAATAAAAAAATAACATGTTTATAGTTTCTTGCGGATTTTATTATGGTAAATCAGTACAAAAGTTGAAAAGATGAAGACAAAAAACAAAAAAGTTTGTCATATTTTTGTTTTAATCAAGTCATTGAGGTTATGGTTCATGAGCTTTCAACAAAAAACAAATTTTAGGAGATTTATTATTTTTGGGAGGAACAAGTTTTCTGACCAATTAATATAAACAAATTGACCAAATTATCTTTTATTTAGTAGTACTAACTTAAACTAGTAAGTACTTAAAAGATTGTTTTGGTTGACCAAAGTTTGTAAGTAATGAAAAATATTAAAAAGTATTGGTCAAAACTACATTGCATAGATTGTACGTACAATTTCCTAAAACCAAAATATATTGGTAGATCACTAATTACCGGGAGTAAAAAGGAGATAAGTAAAAATATTTGTGATTGTGAGATTAATTTAGTTGATAACGACATTGTGTGTAGGATGTATAGATTGAATTTAAACTCTGATATATTCACGTGTGTTTGATCTGCTAAAAAATAAGGGGTTAAACATGACAATTATAGCTGCACTGTGTTTGATTTTGAAAGTATTCTTGAAATTGGACAAACTTAGGGTCAAAGGACTGGACAAAAACAAATTTTCTTGTTCCTCATTAAAGCACGAGACAACTTTTTGTCATCAGCACAATCTGTCTAAAATATCAAAATAACATTTTTTTTCCACCAAACATGACAAAATTTGTTTAATACCAAAAATGTTTGTCATGTGTTATTCTGTCTTGTACTGTTATGTACTGTTCTGTCCAGTATTTAAATTTTACAGATGAAACGGTTTTTAAAAAAGTGAAAAAAAATTTAGAACTAAAAAAGAGAGAAATAATTGTGAGTATTTGTTTTTTATTGACAATAAATTAAGAGTTAAATATGTTTTTAGTCCCTATAAACATCTGACTCTTCTACTTTTAGTCTCTTTAAATTTTTTTTCGACTTTTTGGTCCCTACAAAATTCTCTAACATGAATTTTGGTCCCAACTTTTAAGTCAACTCATGTATACTAATTAAAATTTGGAATTATGTATTGCAGTAATGTTTAGTATATTAAAAATTGAATTGATTTGCAAAATTTAAATTTTTTTAATTAGTGATGAATTAAATATGAATTTTTGAAGTGTTTGCGCTTAAAAATTCATAGTTAATTCATCATTTGTTAAAAAATTATGAATTTTGGTTTGAGTAATTTTTATAATATTATAACATGATCACAAAAACTCGTTAAAAAATTTGAATTGTACACATAGTTGAGTGAAAAGCAGAGACCAAAAATCATGATCGAAAATATTTGGAGGACCAAAAAGTGGGAAAAAAATTTAGAGGGACTAAAAGTAGAAGAGTCAGATACTTATAGGGACTAAAAACATATTTAACCCAGAAATTAATATTGGAAATTAATATTGGAAGGAAAATATAAAATAACATTTAATATGAATTTTATTTTAAAATGATATTTATTACAAAGTTTTCTTTTTGACTGCAATATTTATTACAAAGTTGATGAAAATAAAAAAACGTTAGCTGGTCAAAGGGTTATAATTGTGGCTGAATTTGGTAAATAATGACTATAGTTTGATATTTCGCTATTGAACTTGGGAGGGAATTAGAACTACTTGATGTCAGAACTCACACCTAACTAAATTAGTTGGTTTAGTAGACTAGATACTGGTAGTGAAAATAAAACAAAAAATTATTAAAAAAATATATTAATTGGTGAATGAATATGACATAATAAATATTTTATACTCCTTCTTCTCAATTTTTTTTTTTATACTCCTTATTATCCAAATTATAAGAAAATAAAAAAATCACACTTATTAAAATAAAAGCAAAAATATATTAAATGTAATTTGCATTTAATTTTATGAGAATAAATAAAATATTCAAAATTAATTAAAATATTTATTATATTAGTCAAAATTAGTTTTAATAGGCTGAATTAATGGCTATTTTTTTAAAAGTATTAGTAATTTTTTATAGGTTTGTATTAAATGCTCCCGAACAACTATTAATACAGGTCCATCGAGGTGCCTCCAATTTAGCGTGGGAATAGTCACTGTGTTCGGCGGTGGATACCTCGCGGTCTCGACCAAAACCTATTCATAGAGGCCAAATTATTTTTTAGGCTAGAAAATTCATTTTTTAAAGTATAAAAAGTAGCACAAATAATAAATTAAGACATAACAACTTTTTTAAAAATAAAATAAAAAGGACTAAAAAAAAAAGAATAATTAATATACTAAAATCATCAATTTTAGAGATTATTTAAGGACCATAATTGATCATTGTTTTTGCTCATTTCATTTCATAACATCAAAACATATACTAAGAGAAAAGGTTTTAGTAGAATCTCAGTGAAATGGACCATACCCAAGAGATGTTATGTAACATGGGTCAATCTGCAACCCCAAGCATTCAAAATTTTCAGAATGCTGAAATGGAAAACATAGCTCAAGATCATACCTATTCAATCTTGAGTTTTTTTGATGGAAGTGAGTTATTTAGACTTGCTCGATCATTTGAGACTAATCGTAATCTAGCAAGGTTGGTCATATCTAAGCAACTTTAATTTTTATTTTTTGACAATCATATCTAAGCAACATTTATTTTTGGTCTTAGATGAAGTGGTAGTCCATTGAAATTAAATATCTCACACAACTGTGAGGTTCAGAATCACGACGTCCGACCTAATAATTTCGGCATTTGTCATTTGAGCTATGACTTTTAGACTTTATATCTAATCAACTTTATCAATACACAATCTTATTTATGCATCAAATATGATTCATATTTGAAAATGTGTTTTTCTTGTGTGTGTGTTTGTATATCTATTCATTTTAAGGTTAATAGGTTTTTGCCTTTATAATATAGGCGAGTTTTGTTTTACTCACCTTTAAAATTAATTTTTTTGGATTATCTTCTATATATATTTTTTGATTAACCCTTTTGTTGACTATACAATAACTTTTTGTTGACTTGGCATTGCACTTTTGTTGACTTAACAATTAAATTTTGCCTACCAAGTCAACAAAAAGTCAACATGAGATAATTTTAAAATAATAATTTTATAGAAGTAATTCAAAAAAATAATTTTAAAAGAGTTAAAACAAAACTCACCTATATTACAGACTGTAAGAGTTTATTAAACCTTAATTTTAGGCAGAGACAAAGCTAGAAGGTGGATCAGCGAGGCCACATGTCCCCCTTAAATTATTTTAATTTTTTTTTTGTACAACGGAAATATAAATTGTTCCTGCGAGAGATTGAACATGGATCTTCCCCTACCTAGCCTATATATATGTCCCCAGCTCTTACCACTTGAGCTATCCTATGGAAACTTTTTAATTTTTTTTATATCAGTATGTTATTATATTATTATTGATTTAATTTCACTTTTAGTTCTTTCTTCAAAAAAATAAAATTCACTTTTAATTCTCTATATTTTATTAAACCCACAATTCCACAAACATGGTCCCCTTTTTTAATTCAAGTTTTTGGACTCTATTATAAATTTGATCAAAGCGAAAACTTTTTCCACCAAAAGTGGTATTTTTTTTTACAAAAAAATGATTTATTGTCTTAATATTGAATTCAATGACAAAATATCATAATTTTTTATGCAAAAAATCACCTTTTTTTTTATGACAACGCATGAGTTGAGACCAAAATTCCAATAAATATAAAAATAGAGGGCAAATAAAGTTCTCCTTAAAAACAATGACTCAAATAACTTTGAATTTATCTTATAATTTTTATGTTATGCTTTTAAATTTTTGTTTTTTTATTAAATTGTAACTTTCAACTAGGTCACCCCTAAGTTGAATTTCTGCCTCTGCCTCTAATTTTATGCTACTACATTGCAGGATTGGTCCAATAAAAAGGGAGAGACCTAGTTGGGCAAAAAGAGTTCGTAGGGTTACTTTGAATGATATAGATCCAAATACTTCTAAATACCGGGGTGTTACAAAGTATAATTATTTTTTGATTTTATTGATATAAATGATAAATTTTTATTATTATATATTTTAAATTTCCTCACATATATAATTTATTTTGTCTTATAGGTACAATAGTAATCATTTTGAAGCATTTCTTTGGGAGCATAACACCAGAAAGGGCGGGAGAGGCAAGAGAGGTTAGAAAAACATACAGCTTTTTAATAATTTTATGTTTAAATTTCTTCAATTAAACACTATATACTAATAATTTTATGTTTGATTTGTTGTGTGGTTTGGATCTTCTCAACTTTGTCAGTCTATATTGGTAAGTACATATCATATGATTTATTACTTCCGTGCTATATATTTAGTTTAAAATGTTAATATTAATCAATTATATCTAATATATATGCTATGAAAAAAACAATAGTGACATTTTTTATCATGAAAGTGGAAAAGAATCTAATAAAATTGTGTAATAGATATTAGATTATGATCTTCATAGATCTGAGAATGATCATATTATATATAGTTACATATAAAAGGCTATCGAAAATGGATCTGTCGATGAATACATATCGTATGATCTTCATCGGTTGGTTAAGATTGTAAGTATAGATTTTAATTTATTTTTAAATACACAATTGAATTTTAAATTTGACTGTTCAATCTTATATTGAATAGCTGAGATGTATCTGAATGGAGTGCAGTCAGCCATTACTAACTGTACTGAATGTTGGTCCATCTCATAACTCTCTATTAAAAATATAATTTTACACTCGTGGTTGTAGATAACTTACAAAGCGAGAGGGACATTCAAAAATTTTGAATGTGATAAGATGGAAAAAGATTAAAACTTTAAGAAATTAAGACTAGGACATTAATAAGTTTTGTAAAATTAAGATGTGAGAGTCTGTAAAACCTAATTCAACTGATAATATTGATATTATTAAGTTCGACATCTTCATCTGAAATTGAACATATAGTCTCGTTATTAAATTAAGATCGATGTTAGAATATAAAGGGTGCACCTGGTTAAATATATGAGTAGTTTGTTCATTCTTTGAATTGTAGGACTATATATATAGGTGATTTCATTTTAGTATTTTACTCTTTCATTTTGAGTGGGTGTATTACCACTTATACTAATTCTCCTTTAAAACTTTCCTTCAAAAACTACTTAATAAAACTATAAAAAAATTATGGAGGAAGATAATTTGAACTTGACACCTTAAAACTACATGGCTAAACTCTTATTACTGAAAAAGTAAAATAGATAGCTTATAGGAAAACAAATTTAAACTACTTTAATCTTCAAAGATGTACATTTTGTGAAAAAGTGTTACTCTTTCTCTAACATTAACTTATTTATTTCTCTCTATGGTTCATTTGGGATTTTGTTGGGATTGGGGAATGTTGCATGGCAGGAAAATATCAAAATGAAGTTCAAGCAGCCATAGCTCATGATTTAGTCGCTATTAAGACATGGGGCGAATCTACACTTACAAATTTTCCGGTATGTAAAATTTATAATCATGATTTTTTTTTTTTGGTACAATAATCATGATTTTAATTATTTGCAAAAAGAAACGTATTCCATTGGATATGTCGAACATATTCTTTGATAGAGATTAGTCGTAACTATTAAATAATAGTAATATATTTCGTATCTATATAATAGTAAAATATTAATTACAATATCATTGTATTTTATTATCCAAAGTTGTAATTTAATAGCTAGTTATGTATACTAATATATGAATTGCAGGTGAGTGGTTACTGGAACCAAATCTCAGCAATGAAAAATATGAGCAAAGATGAGCTGATCATTCATATTACAAAGTAAGATACTAGTTAATGAGAAATTTATATAGTGATATTAAAGATGGTGTTCAAACATAAGAAATGTATTGTCAAAAAAGAAATAAATAAGAAATGTAGTATATCCACACTGATTTGATCAAAATTGTGGTAAAAAGTAGTCATGGTAACTCAGAAGCTCCAAAAAGCTCATTTGCAAGTTTCATATGTTTTAACTGCAATGGGACGTGAGATTCCACCATGCTGCGACTATAACATGTATTCAAACCGATGTATATTCTCCAAAAAAATCAAACTTTGGACTAAATCTCTGTGTTTATATTATTCAATCCTCTAACTATTTATCTCTTGCTATGATAATACATTGTTATCTAAAATAGATTTGATGGAGTTACATGCGAAGCAAGATTGCCAAACAATTACTTGCGATTATCTGGTGAGTTCATTCATTGTAGTTCATTCCATTGAATATGTCGAATAAATTCTCTGATAGAGATTAGTCGTAACTATTAAATAATATATATATAACATCTTTTTTAAGGCTAAAATAAAACTTTAGTAAGAAGTCTTTTATGTATGA
Organism: Trifolium dubium; assembly: GCA_951804385.1. Lineage (NCBI taxonomy): Eukaryota > Viridiplantae > Streptophyta > Magnoliopsida > Fabales > Fabaceae > Trifolium > Trifolium dubium. The sequence continues at coordinate 10,818,692 of OX638070.1, read as the reverse complement.
AAAAATAATATAAAAGTTATTTGGTCTTATAATAATAAACTACGACGAGTTATAAAAAATATTGTTTCTTAAAGGGAATTTTTCAATATATTAACCACTCAAAATCTAATCATTGATATTTTTCAGAAGGCATGCAAAGTTCAAATCAACATGGTCAATACAATGAAGAACATCGATATCATCATCATCTTTTGCGCCAACATGATAACATGAACTCATCAGCTCCAATCATACTTTATGATTTTACTGATCATTCAGTTTATGAAGTTGGAAATGAATATTGGAGCCATGCATATTATCAATCTACCAATAATATTGGAAGCTCTTCAAACCAAGGATCAAATTACAAACAAAGATTTTGACTTAAGTGAATATCTTGCTATATGGAGGATCAGAAGATTAATGAATGGTATGGAAAATTTGGAGGACATGCTGTTTTCTATTGGCTTGGAGTTTAGAGAAAATAATAGTATTAGTAATGGACCAAAGTAATGAAGGTTTTTCTTTTGATATAGGAGAATAATTGAATATTGATGATGGGTTTATTTTCTAGCTCTTTTTGGATATGAACCTTTAAAAGTTTGTTGATTTGGTGGATTTGGTTTACATTTTCAATTTGGTATGGTACGTAACAAAATTCAGACTCACCCGCCCCTACCCTGAATTTAACGGGTAAAAACCGTTTCAATATATTGGATGCGGGGCGAAAGAAACTTGAATTTTGAATACAGGGGTGGTGTATGACCTTCCATCCGCCCTCCCCCACCTCTACTCTGTCTAATTTAAATTATCATATTTCTCTTAAATTTAACAACATCAATATTGCATACTTATCATTCTTAATGATAGTAACCTGAAATATAATATTTTTTATGTTAGATTAGGTTTATTTATTTATCTTATTTAAAAAACAGTTTTGAGACATGATATTTTTTAAAAATAAAATGGCAAGGAAATATGTTCTTTGTTGGGGGCGGAGAGTAAGTGTTCAAATATTATTCCCGAATGAATTTGGAGGCGGGGTTGGTAGAGTGAGGCCGGGAGGAACTGATATTGCTTAAATCCGTCCGCTCGGTTAGCGTGCCTATTTTCAATGTGATGCATTGACCTTTTTCAGTATTTTAATTTGAACTTTAATGTTTGTAGAAAATTTCCATATTGTGGTTAAATTTATTGAGAAATGAATGTGAGGTGTTTATGGTACTAATAATTAAACCTATATTTATGAAGGGCTATTTTAACAATGGGTCTAGTCTAAGTCTAATCATATATTGGCCATTGAACTGAAGTGGACATATTTGAATATCAATTGCATTATTGCAATCAGCTGATGTAGAATTGGTTGTTAGTTGATGGTTGAACGTGGTTACAAAATCTCGAAAGGGTTGGAGGCTCTTGTTAGCCTATTAATTAGGTGGTTTAAATATACAAATAGTCCCCATAAATAGGAGTCATTTGAATTTTAGTCCCAGGGGGTGTATTTGGATCTTTTGGGATTCCTCTATGTTTCATAGTGATTTTGAAATAACATATAGGCAATTAATCCATGTTCATGACTGTAAAGTTATGTAAATGTAAATTATGTGTGTTTAAAACTCATATCACACGCCATATATTTATAATGAGGATACATTATAAATATAATCTAACAATTATAGGAATCATCTAGGGTAAATGAGTTAATACTATTTTGTAAATTTGGCTAGTTGCAATACCTCATGTAAAGTGTGTTTTGCGATTCCCCTGTAATGTTAGATTTTTTACAATACTCTCTGACTCTGTTTTGCGACGGTTTAAAACTCTTGCTAAATTATATTTTGCGGCAGTTTTTATTTAGCGGCGGTTTAAAACTTTCACTAAAATTATATTTTGCGGCGGTTTTGTTTTGAGGCAGTTATATTATGGTTAACTGAGTCCAGGGTTATTGCAAAAAATATAATATTACAGGAGCAGAATCTCAAAAGAAACTTACTTTTACGGGGGTATTGTAAAACTGGTCAACTATACAGGGCGTATTAACTCATTTTCCTAATCATCTATACCTATATAAAGAGGAAACATTTTTTTGGTGTGGCCTATTTTGTTTCCTATTTTACCCTTAACTTTTAATTTTTCTAATAACAAACAAAGTTGAAAGCATATTTATAATCATCTTCAACATATAAGTTAGCATCATTAAAAAATACATATCACACAAACATGTCCGTTTGGCACGCTAGTCTAATATAGGAAGCATAAGAATCATTTTACACATTTTTCTTAATTCTAATATTGACCCTTGTATAGCCTTGACCCTTGCATGGTTTTGATGGTTATCTAACTTCTTCTTTTTGTCAGTAGTCTAGTAATTAAAATTTCACTTTTAAATGTGAATAAGCAGGCGTATCAATATAGAAGTTTGGTGTAATGTAGACCCAATTGAAGGATATGTTGGCAAGATAAAATACAAAGAGGAATGTGATTGCAAATATGACTGACTTTGAGGACGATTTTGGGAAGTGCCTGTTCAATCTATTTGCATTAATCAGTGCTCTGGTGATTCTTTTGTTTAATAATAAAGTGGCACCTATCTTTGGTATTTCAATTGTTTACTAGAAGAAGAAAATTATTTTTAAGCAATATATTGTTTTCCTTTGCAGCCATAGGATTTGCTGGCTTGTAGTAAACAAATTACTACTAAAACTTGTTTGATGAAGCTTTTATTTTGCTTCATGTTTTTAGGTTCATTCATTATGAAAAAGTCTTGTTCCATGAATACTCAGGGAAGAGAGAACACAGTTTCAATTAGAACTTGTTTGATGACATCAACTCGTAAAAGATGACTTAGTAGATTAAATTTTAAAAACCTGCTATATAATCTATAATCTAAACGTTAGTTGGTTCAGTGGTGATTGACGCTGAACTTGGTAAGGAAAACCGCGATTTTATCCCCCGCAACTAGTGGTATTACTTAAGGTTTTGATGTATTTTTTGTCATATTATATAGATTATAGAAGACCTAGTTTAAAATATGATGCTGGTATAGCATGGGTATAAGACAGAAGTTGGCCAATGAGTTTGGATCAAGCCCCAACAAGGATGGAAAACTAGAGAAACAACATGCAGAAGATGTCATTGTGACCCCAATACGTTCTGATAACTATCATGCAGATATAGCAAGCTCTATGTTCTGATGTTTAGCATAACTTTTCTTTGTAGCTTCTTTACTAGAAACATAGGGATCCAAAAAAAAAAAAGAGAACCTTGCAATAGCATTTGTAATAAGTGTGATTGTTGGTAAATCATTCCAAATCCATAATCACGACGAAATTTAAGTAGGAAGAGTCATGAATAAAAGCTATTTTTTTTCTTTCCTTTTTTGCATCAAAGAATACATATTACTATCATTGATTTGAGTCTAATCCAGTTTAAAATTCACCTTAGTCCTAGAAAATTTCATAAATAACACCTTTCTGCTCATCTATACAAACAAAATATCTAAAACTAATAATCTTAATCATAATCGCCTCCGTAATCCATATCAGCATCATCGCCTCCATAATCCATGTCAACATCACCATCTCCATTATAATTATCGTCAGCTTTCACTTGATTGACATCGATTCCTGCATCACTGTTTACTACACCAGCAAGTTCTGTTTCCTCAGGTGGTTCAGCCGTCTTTGCTTTCATAGTAGCAAGATTTTCATCAATAAAGAATGAGGTATATGGTTTAGACACCTGCATATGGAAATTGTTGAGTTGGTCTTTGTTTGGTTCTATGGTTACCAAAATTGATTTTGGTTTAAAATGAATTGAATATAATGTATTTTATATTTAGACACATTCACGTAAAAATGAGTTGAATAATAATAAATTTGATTAAAAATCATTTGTAGAGGCTAAAATATAAATTTAGGCTTCATGATAGAAGACATGTAAATGATTTTTCAGAAGATTTAGGGCATGTTTGAAACAATTTTGGTTTTTGGTTTTCAAAATGTGTTTTACAAATGTGATTTAGAAAACTGTTTTTAAAATGAGAAAAGCAAAACTCCTTGAACCTATTTTACTTTTTTAGTTTTAAAAACTGATAAAACAGTTTTTAAAAACACTTTTGTAAAATTGAATTACCAAACAGGTTTTTTAGTTTTAAATTTTTAAAAACTAAAAAACTGTTTTTCAGAAGAGATTCAACAGACACTTACTTTGAATAAACATTTCCTTTCCTCAGCACTTTCTACAAGCTTGTTCCATTGTTCACTTCTCCTCAATGTTGAGGCAGACCCAACCACCTAAAGAAAAACAACAAAAATGTACCACGTTACGGCTAATGTAGCAAATGAAATTGTTGAAAGAATCATGTTGGCCCCAAAATGATACAGTACCAACACTGCAGACTTTGCTCTTGTGATCCCAACATTCATTCGCCGGATGTCCTCCATAAACCCTATACCTTTTTCTTTACTTGCTCTGACACATGAAAATATAGCAAGATCCTTTTCACGCCCCTGAAAAGAAATGGGAGCACTCGTCTTTAGTCACAAATCTAATGTGTCAATCATGTAAGAAGCATTTGAGAGAAGGAAGAAGCCGATGTTATGGCAATCCTTTTTTGGTCGAGACCGGGGTATCCACCGCCGAACGCAGTGACTAATCCCTCGCTAGATTGGAGGCACCTCGAAGGGTGGGATAGCTGGCCCAAGAATTTAAAGCTGCCCCATATCCAAAGTGAGGATCGAACCCTCGACCCTTGGTTAAGGGAGGATGAGCCCCATGCCGCTCAACCACACCCCTTGGGTTAGCAATCCTTTAAGTGACAACTAATTGAGATCAGAGAAATATTATAAAATACACAATTCAATTAGGCACAGCTTATTCCTCAAACTTTTAGTCAAAAAAAACTTATTCCTCCAACTTCCAAGTTTTTATAATTCAATCTTGGGAAAATTGTGCAACAAGATCCATCTATTGTGCAGTGGAACGAACGATTCCGTGGATATAAAAAGTGCTACAAATGAATGCCTCTAGCCTTGCTAGTTTCTTCTTTGTGAAAGGTTAGATATTTGTTTTCTTGTTGACATTACTATGGGAATAACACCAGTTGGTTCCGTGGAGAACTGGTGTGTTAAATAGTGCATGCTACGGTGGAAAATCCTTAAGGAGCATTCCTCATCAGTTTATAGTTTCCATGTCTATGATTGCAATAATGCACATATCATGTGGGTGCAGCAGAACAAACTTTGGTCTTGGGAATAGGAAGTATTTGGATAATGTCTTGATTAATTACTTATCATATAAATGTTTGTGTAATAGCTATTTTTTTCTATAAGTTATTATTGAAAATTAGTTGAAACAAGCATATCATAAGCTATTTTCACAAGATTTTTCAAACACTTACACAAGTGCTTATGTTATAAGATAAACTCAAAAGGTCTTTCAAATACCCCTTATACTAATACCAGATGTCAAGTTGTTAATCGTGTTCCAAATAATTAAAATCAGAACCATATTCAAGTGTTTGAAATTATTGATTATTTATTTAACAAATACCAAAATCAAATATGAAAATGAAGGACACCATATAATTAACATTAAGCTAGTTTACCTGGCAACCATCAACAGTACATATATCTACTACTTCCTCTGCTGACACACCAAAAGTCTCTTCAAATCGTTGTTGGAAGAGCTTGACTTGTTGTTTATAGGGTGATATAATTGCAACTTTGTTGCCTGACTTGAGTTGCGGATAAAATGTTACCAATTTTTGAAACAAGAGTAGGACAAAATCAACTTCCTCAACATTTATCCATGAACCACTACCAGTTGGCTTGGCTTCTTCTCCCTCGTGTATATCAAAGAAGGAGAATGGGCCAAAGCATCGGTACTTATGCCATTCACGTGTTGTCTGTGACTCGACATTTTTCCCATCGATCAAGGAATTATCATAAAACTCCCTAGAGGGAAAGCTTCTTATCTGTTTGATCATAATATAATAAAACCCACATAGAAAAAGTGTCAAGAAATTTTAACAGATTGAGGAAACACAGAACGAGGATGAAAGTAAATAATAGAACAGAACAACATAGAGATGGTTGGACATTACCTAAAGAAAAATTATAAAGGATTAAATTTAAATACTCAAGATCCCACATCTTTATGAAATTGGTATAATCCCTATTATTTCCATTGATGCTATTCAACGAAACTATATTGTACAGGTTAATACTTTCTTGGTTTGCGGTAAAACCAAATCCTAGGCAAAGTACCTAAAGAACACTGGATGTGAAGATTTGAATATTTCTCTAAGTGTTCCACTTGTAATACGTATTCTTCAATTTAAAACATTCTCTCAAACTTTATTTCTAATATATATACTATTATATTTCAAATAATGCCTTCATAAGAACACAACCTTGAAAGTCCAACCTATACTTTCCCTTATTGTCCTATGTCCCCAAGTAGGCTACTATGATCAACGAACTTGACAATTCCAGGCTATCACATAGTGTCGGCATTCTTCATCCTAATCTATGCCCATTAGTCCTTAAGGTTTAAGCAACTACAAATTTGAAATTGAAGTCTGTCTAGTCCTCTTACTGGAATTAAATTGGATGCAACGGTAAGAAAGCAAACCATTTGAGCTTAATAGTGTCCGTACATAAAAAGAGAGAAGGGGGGAGGGGGCTGCTAATGACAACCACGAGATACTTTTGAAACTTAGTTTTATGGTGCATATTTTAGGCATGCAGATTAACAGTATCTGCTTGTATCAAATAGTACATACAGATGAGAAATATGGAAAATAAAAATACATTAGAAGTATCTACTTGGTTTTCAAGGGGAGCTATGTCATGTTTCAACCTCTTGACATTAATTTGATCACACAATAGCACATATATTGAACAAAACAATTTTGCAGGAGTTTGCTAAACATAAGCACCAACCTCAGGATGCATTCGATATTGTGTCTTCAACATTTTAACGGGATAACCAGCCTGCTTCAGTCTTTCAAATAAGCTTGTGCCATATCTTAAGTTCATGAAACATAAAAGACAAAATTCAGGTCTTAAGCAAAACATTGGATTAATGTATCAAATCTATACAACTATCCCCAACATAATTGCTTACCCATGATTCTTAGCAATGTCCGAAATTACAGTTGCTGGAAGTTGAGCTGGATCACCAACCTAAGAAAGTAGCAACAGAAACTAACAATGATAAGAAAAACATATGCCTAAAATGATTTTCAAAGTGTTTATTCCGCCACATTTTTTAAAGGTTCAATTATAATTGTTGCACAATAGTATTTCCATTTGGCAGGTCTTGTTCAAAAAAATAGGAAACATGAAAGGGGAAGCAATTGAAATTACCAGAAAAACTTTTTTGCAATTATTGGCCAAGGGAATAAGAGTTGCAGGTTCCACCTGTTTAGAAGTAACATGTCATAAATAGAGACAAAGTAAATCAAAAGAATAGACAACATAGGTTATCCTTTCATATTGACAATCACTAATCTACTCATTACAAATAGTAACAAGTTAGCAAAAAGACTCGATAATATAGGCCGGAACCGTAAAGGTACTATAGTCTTTTGGGTATTCTATGATTGCTCCCTACCAAAATCATTTCAATTGATGTGACATTTTTGTGATATATTCTGATAACTAACTATAACATGATATATTCTCTGATTTTCATGGGTAAGCTAGAATTTGTGGGGCACTTACTAAACTTACATTCCATATACTGTTCTATTTCTACTTAAACAGAAGTCATATGCTTCCAAAGCGTGTCCATATACTGTGTTGCCGGCAATTGGGTAATGGTTAGTATGCCCAACTAGAAAAATATGATAAGGTAAGGGCATAAAGTTGACCGTTATCGTAGTTCTATAGATATGGAGAAGCCTCTTATGATCTCCCCATGATAGCCGCACAAATTTTATTAAGAACCTATTTTGACGGAAATGACAAAGCTTTATTATGAATATTAAGTATGAATGTCCCTTTGATTTTGGGTATTTTTCTATTTTTTAGTATTTATGTATGTTGTTGAAGTTTATGTTTAATTTGTACATTATTTTTAAGTGTTCACAAGTATACTGCTATAGCATTTACCGCTATCTGCTTTATTCCTATAGCATTTTTGAGGGTTGGCAGAATCTAACAGCTATTCAACAGTTAAACAGAAGATTTCACTCTTACAGCTTGTGCGGCTTCATCTATAATCACTACATCAAAGTTTCGACTTAGTATACTGGAAACATTTGAGCCGCTAAAGCTGAGGGTGGAGAAGACCTGCCAAGATCAAAGAAAATAATGAGTAAATCACATTGCTCTTTGCATTTTCTTTTGAATTAAAATTAAAGCTTAAAATAAAATAAATACAATTGTGGCCTCATCCAAAATTGCAGCCTTCATACTGTCAACATTGCTTCCTGCAGAAGCATTACTCTGCTTATCAGTGGATGATTTGCTGGCACTAGCACGTTTTTTTTTCACCTGCAAGTAAAGTTTTAAATATCAAAATTTGGCCCCGAATGACATTTGTAAGTCCATGTTAACCATTCAGATTGCAATATAGGCGAACATTAAGTTACAGCTTAATGATGAGAAATAATTTCTTTTTTTCCAAAAGCTATCTTAGGAAGCTAGAATGAGATACAAATTTTTTTTCTCCCAGATTCACTGCCTATCCTTAGGGAATAGATCAGAGCCATCCTTGTCTCCTACCAGATTCACTGCCCTGTGTTCCAAGCTAACCGTGTGTGATGCTTCATCACCTCACCCAGCTTAGCTTGCGGGGGACTATTAAAGGAGTGAATCCACACAAGTTACCACTAGCTAACCCTACACTACACGCATAGGATAATATCCCTTGTAACGACCTATAACTAACTAAATGAAGTTAGTTAGTGACTCAGAACCTATGAATGAATCTATAAATAGATTCATCATTCATTATAATTATTCAAGAATTCAATACAATAACAAATTCAGAATCTATCAATTTAACTCTCTAGAATAGCTTTAGATTTCTAGTACATAACATTTTAGGGAAGTAGTTTTGTGAAAAATTAAATAATAATGGTGGTAGTGGCATAGCTAAATTAAGAGATAGTTGGTCTAATCTGATTCATCAACATACAAGTTCATCCAGAGAAACAGCCTTGATAGAATGGTGTGCTTTGAGACCAATCCTCACAATTTTCGGGCAATAAGCTCGGTTATTTTCATTATGGATACCTAAGAACATCGATGAGCAATAATTAAAAACTAAATATATAATCATAATAAATATGAATATACAGGAAACTGTTAAAAGAAAGAGGAAAAAAATTAACAAGTGAAGAAAAATGAAATTTAAAAATACAAGTTCAGTCCAGTCTGCTTATAACACAGCATAATTAATTACAAGGGCTAACTACTACCCGCACAACCTTGGCAACAACATCATTGTAAATCTAAACCCCCCACCCACCATGTCATTGCCGCCATCAAATAGAAACCTAAAATGGGGGTAATATCATAATGCATGTATCGTCTTTGCTTTTAAAATATATTATCAGTCCAATTGTGCAAACCTCAGAACTTTAAGCATTACATATTAATGTAGAATTACTTTCAGTTGACTAATCGTCAAATACTGTGTGCTATCTGAAAAGTAGCGTTGTGAACTCATGCAAGTGAATGTACGATAAACGCACAAAAATAGGCATTGACATATAACAATATATTATGTTAGAAGAAAAAGCTGAACTAAGAGTGGCTATTGTTGCTTCATATAGAAAGACAGCAAGAAAGGCAAGTGAAAATTCACACCTTCGCCGAGAACCCGCAACACAATCTCATCAAGAGCAGAATTTGATGGGGCACACACTAGAACTTTTACACGATACTTACGAGTTGAAGTTATAGCTTCAGGTTTCTGATTAAATTAAACCCATGATAATTAGACATTATTTTGTAAAACCAAGAAACTTAACTCATGAAAAGTACTTACTAATTCATTTCCAGTAGTTGGGAAAAAACCATCATCACCATCTTTTGGCATCAGACTATCCCTTTGATTATTGCCATGCAACCATGGAGATGCCAGTCCCCAATGTCTATATCTGTAAAAATAAAATACAATCGAAAAATTGTCAAAATTAAAGATCTAGCAAGACAAAATATATTTAGTACAAAATACTAACATAGCTATTATAGCAACCATTTTCTTCTCTTTTGGTTAGTATGGTTTCAACGCAGAAATGGTCAGTATTGTAATATGATTCTTAAACGAATAAAACTGAAGATAATAATGCAAATTTACAACAGTATGTAACATGAGAGCTGAAAATGTAAAATCAATCAAAAAGATGAAAGAAGAGTGAGAGTTTAATTTAATAGGAACATATGGCAACACAATGGAATGTAGAAATATATGGTGGTTAATCAGAATCCACCCCAATCTCACCGGAAGATATCTTCCGGTAGTGAGAGAGAGAGCAATTACCAAAAAGTTCAGCAGAAAAAAGTGTTGGTTGGTGGTGGTCAGTGGTGATTAAAGTAGTGGTCAGCATGCACTAGTGGTGACATGTTAGCATTAAAACAAAAACAGTAATCATAAAACCTATTTTTATGGTTGAGATTTAAATGAAAACTGAATTTCAAATTAAGTAAAGTAAAATGCTAGAGAAACTAGTAAAGTTATCTTGAAACTTGTGTAGTCAACCTTTTAAAAATATAAAATTTGTTATTTTTAATACAAAATTTACTTTTTTTTAGTTTCCTTAAGGCATTACTTAGAATGACCCTTACGTAAAAAAACCAATTCAACCCCGTTTTACCCGAGCATTTTTTGTTTTCAAATTTAACTTTTAAAACCAAAAACAAAATCTTGCAATTGTAGAATTGTCAAAACAAAACTTACTTCTCCTCTATTGGTAATTGTGGCGCCTGCTTTAGCTCGAAGGTCCCGCTCCTAAAAAGTAAATAGAAACAAATGTATAACATAGAGATAGAGATATATAAGGGAAAAATGTGAGCATTTATATGTAATATACTTAAGGCATACTTTGTACAGGTGAAAATTGCATCAAAATTGCACCTTTACTAGAAATTCCCTTAAGATCACATCATGCTCAATACTCCCTCCGTTCTCGAATATAAGCAACAAAAATTGTAAGACTATTGATCTCAAAAACGAGCAAATCAACAATCATTACTCTTTTTATTGTTGTAATTCCAAATTTACACGTGAATTATTTAAATTATTTTTCCACATTTGTTGATATTCCCATGTGATCTACTATTTCCAAGGAGAAGCACTTATATTCCCATATCGGTTTCGAAAGTCACTACGTCTAAGCTCGCACACGTTCATTTTCTGTGTTTTAAATCTATCCTCCCATTACCGATGATGCAGTGTCATTCTCTACATAATCAATGTACTCGGTGTTTAAAACTATATCTAGAGGCATCTTTTACTATCTTTTGTAGCTAGAACATTATGGTGCACAAGACAAGAGAATCATTTCAAATATATGGAGTCTAAAATGTAAACATTTGCACGGGTGTTAAAGATTAGTTAAAAGTTTAAATCACACAGTTTTCAATTTAAGCCGTTTTTATTTTCAGCTGAATTCAATTTTAAGCGGTTAGTAAGCTTGATGATACAAAAGGTGAAGAATGTGAAAATTGCATACTCCAGAGTCATTATTGCAGCCTATATGCACAAGAGAGAAAGCCACTGAAGGGTTTCGTTTTGTAACACTTGCAAGTGGTTGTACTAGTATATTTAGAATAGAATCATTATTATTTTAAATAAAGAAAAAAGGCAAAATGGGAACTCTGATTATATTTTTGATCAATGCAATTGATTTTCTTAATAGGTGTGCCTTGTTTTTCCTCTTAAATATGAGACCGAAGGGAGTACAAGATAACAATAGAAGACAAAAACAGAATTATTAGTCATAAAAGACTAGAGAAATATATAAAGATCTTATACTTACTTTGATTGTACTCTCGTTGGAGTTGCATGTAAAATGGCACTTAGAATCCCAAGTATGGTCTGAGTCTTCCCAGTCCCTGGAGGCCCCTAAAATGAATTGGTTAGATTCAATTATTAGTTTTTTGAAAAGGGTGTAACTACACATTGACAAATTAAGACAGAAAGGCCTTGAAAATATCATGCAAGGGGTTAATGCATGTCGGATGGAAATTATGTAACCAAGTATATTATCAAGAAATAGGATATCACAATATACTAGAAATGAACATCATAACCTATGCTCTGATGGAAATAAATTACAAACTTTCTCTCACCCAAAAGCTGTTGTGCAAGCTTTTTATGATAAGAAACAGAAAGCAAACAATAATTTAGATCTACTGGGCAAGCTTTGTATGAACCACATCACGGCCACCCAGTCTAACTGGCCAATCTCTACCTTAGAACACTAAAAACTGTCAGCTTGGTCTTTTTGCAGTTCAAAAAAAGTAAATAAGAACTAATTCCCTTTTCCTTAAGCCATAAAATTCATGTTATTTTCCCCAAATACAGGGAGGGGGAATAAACAGCTGCAGGACAGCTGGACATGGACAGTTCTATGTAATGAAATTTCCCAATTCCCAACAATAACAAACTAGTCTTAATAACACAATGCAATTCAATATAAACATAGTACATAAAACAAACGTGAAGCATGTAAAAATTTTAATAGAATTTCACTGCAGAAGCAAGGCATGCAGACAAACCTGTATAAGGACAAAGGCTTTTGATGATAGACCAGCCTGCAATATCACGATTACTGTTTTTGTTATATCTTTCTTTTTCTATAAACAACTACTTCATACTTAAATAAAAAATTAAAAACAAGCCATGTCACACCGTCATACTAACTAGCTAGATGCAGTTTCAAAAACACAGAATAGCATCATCAAAATGCACAAAAATTGTTAAATTACATTTTTGGTCACTTAAGTTAATTTTAAGTTTAACTTCGGTCATTTAAATTTTTTTCATTTCATGTAGTCTCTTAAGTTATGAATGTTAAACAGTTTGATCTCTAAGTTTCAAAATTTAAACAAGTTATTCCTCCATTATGACCAAAATATTTTAAAATTTGCAATTTAAGGGACTAAATATTTCAATACTCATAACTTAAAAGACCAAAAAAAAACAATAACATATTAAACGACTAAATTATGTAAAGTTTATAATTTATAAGACAGAAATGAAATAAAAAAATTTAAAAGACCAAAAATATGATTTAGCCTAAAAAAAATTAAAAAATTAAAGTTGAAGTGGTTGTGGTCTTCTTGTGGTAGAAGGGGTAAAATAATATTTGAGAGAGAAAACACAACAATTGAAGAGAGAAACTCAATTAATTAATTATATAATAATGCAAGTTGATGGTGCCATATTATTCGTGAAACATTTGTGATCCACATTTTCGCAATATTAAGCATTACTCTTATATGAAATCTACACCGCAAGAAATTCCTTTATGAACTATGCGTCACATAAAAAAAGAGGAAAATCTTCATGAGCAAGTGAAGAGTGACCACTTGCCCAAAGTTTTGATTTCTTTATCATTTGAAGGGTGATCAACTATCCGTTTGCCATCAAGTAGGTCGGCTCATTTTTCAACCAATATAAGAGTGGGTATATACGGATGAACTTTAAAATAAAAAAGCTAAAGCAAAAATATTATTGCAAAAATTAATTTGTGAAAATATGTTGTTGTTCAAACGTTAAAATGTATTTGAAGACTCCATCTACATCCAAATAGAGGACTGCTTTTAAGTTGGACTGAAAAAGTCAGAGTCAATGCCTTTAACAGCGATGCTAGTAAAATTTTGAACATGTAGAGAAGAAAGAAAACAGGTGACAAGAAATGTGTTGAAAATATAAGCAAAACGTGAAAAGGAGAAATATAAGACTCTATATGATAATTTATTCACGTTAATATACTTGAAGTCATATATATATATATATATATATATATATATATATATATTGCCATTTTAATTAATTTCCAGACACTTGTTTCCAAACAATATAAAGTTACTAACAATGACACAGAGGAACAACCCTTCATTGCTATGAAAAATACAAATAAAAACAAATGGATAATTAACAAAGCTAAACCAGGTTGGCAAACACATTTTATTTAACGCATTCAAATTCTAGAGTAAAAACTTACGGTTATGGCCTCACGTTGAAATTCATTGAAACTCTCATCAACATGTTCCTTCAAAAGTGATGGGATTTTCCATCCCTCGGCTTCTGTACCAAAATCCTCTCCAACAGCATTTAATATTAAATCCTTGAATAGGAGAGTGCTTATTGTTTTTATAGCCACATACTCACGAGCAATGGTAGATAAATTGCACATCTGCATATTTGTAAAAATATTTTCTGGTGAGAAAACAATAATTAAAGCCTGTAAACATTTTATAAACTAATAACACAATTCATCAGTAAAGTATTAAAGCCCCCGAAATATAAAACAACACACAAGTAGGATCACTATAAAATAACATTTGATTGGCTGTTTCTTAGAGGTGAAGTCTTCAACATAATGGGGAAACAGAGAACAAAAAAGTGAAAATTATGTAAAATTCAAGAGAATATATATATATATATATATATATATATATGTGCCCTATATATTTAAATGCATACTAGACTATGAGTCAATAGGTAGCGTTTTTTGGCCGCTATTGTGTTTTGGTGGAAACAAATGATAAAACCGTAATTTTTTTTGTAATTATTTCTTTAAGTTAGGGGTATTTAGGTCTTTTTTGCACCCATTAGTTGCCCTAATTTGTGAATATCACGTGATATCACACACACTGAAACACAATTTCCATCTTGCTCCTTCTCTAAATCGGCTGGAAATCATGGAATGCTATTTAGTCTTTATTAAGAACCTACTTTGAGGGAAATGACAAAGTTTTATTATGAATATTAAGTATGAATGTCCCTTTGATTTTGGGTATTTTTTTATTTTTTAGTATTTATGCATGTTGTTGAAGTTTATGTTTAATCTGTACATGATTTTTAAGTGTTCACAAGTGTACCGCTATAGCATTTACCTTTGTATATAAAAGGATTAGAATTTAGGAGGTCCATACTCAACCACAAAAGCTAGCTTGAGAGTTGAGGTTGACACTACCCTTATAAAGGCTATTTATGCCATATCTCTAGCCAATGTGAGACTTCTAACAATCTTTATTTACAAAAATGCAATGCATAATCTAAAGAACTGTTTATTAATAAAATTTGAGGGACATTCAAATTCACAATTGACATAGGAAAAATATTTTGGAAGAAAAATTTCTATTAAATCAAAAGAGAATACAAATATAATATTTCATCCATCTAGCAAGAATACAATACAAGATAAAGCAAGTTACCTTCATACAATACAACTGTTCGTTTGTCCCACGTATATGAGAACGCATATTGAGCAACCTCGGGCAAGATTGCACATTATCTGATTTCAAATGTGAGAACTCTCCAGCAAGATAGAGTCTAAGTCGAAGAAGTCTTGACTCAGCAAATTTTCGCACCTCTTCCACCAAAGCAAATGCATATGTAGTATTGTCATCCACAAACTTCCCAGTATTGAGTATTGACAGGTAAAAAGAGAAAACATGTCAGTGTGTAGGTGAATAATTCAAACAATCCAATGGAAAACAGTGGAGAAATAAGACAGATATGAGAGCAAAATCTAGTACATGTACATCTTAGCAGGACCTGCAAAGTCCAAAAACACACAATCTTTGACCTTAGTACCTTTTCTTTTGAAATCAGTAACATATCATTCTGTGATATTGATTCTCCCTGTTCCACTTCACAAATATATTCTAGAAAATCAAAGTCATCTGACTCTTTGTAACCCTGTACCACCCCAAGCTTCCATTCAGCCCCTGCAACCAACAAAATCGAAAAAAAATCTTCAGCCTCGAGGTAAAAGAGACTATATTTGTCAAATTTCAAACTTTAAAGCAAGAAAAGCAATGCAGTGCCTAAGAAAATCTCTCCTTTCAATAAACTTTTCCATAAGAACCACCAGGATGAAAAAAAAAGTTGAAATGGTATTGCAATAACCATATGAGTATTTTAACTACTAGCGTGCCAGTTATGAAGCACGGACACTACTCAAATTGTGTCCCGCTGTCTGACAGGCGTTAGTGTCCAACACGATACTTATGATTACATTGAATTATATCATTTTCTCAATTTTTTATAAGTGTCAACGTGTCAGTGTCCATATCGTGTCTGGTGTCCCTGTTTGCATCCATGCTTCATACTCCCACATAAGTTGAAATTAACTAATGCATCTCAATTTTTCAGAAACTGTGTCATTTAACTATGGTATAAACATTTATAAAATTACAATGGCTTATCAAAGAGTGAGAAGTTGAATGCTTATTTCAGTTGAAACTTGAAAAGCTTCTATAAGATAGAAGCTAGCTCACTGAAGCTTCATGACAAAAACATGTATTCGTTAGTAACTTGTGAAAATGATCATATAAATTATTAAATTTACAATTACATATGGAGATGTTAGAAAAATGTAATGTCCAACCTTTGCGAAAGGTTATAGTTTACAAAACTTGCAGCCATCATAGTATACTGATTTCAACTTTTCTTTCCCTATAACTATAAGCCTAAATGAAAGTTAATTTAAATTAACTAATAGCCCTAGTTACCTCCACTCAAACAATGGGAATGTGCGCGCATACACACACAGAGAGCAAAGACCTCTGAGACAAAGTCAAGAGGTCTTTAGTATCACATGGCAAAATTTTAACAAACCGCTATTGTTATATGATACGCGATTTAGTACAAAGTGTTTTCAAATAACGGCTATAGCAATACAAGTAGTGGAATTTGAACAAACAACTACTTTTTGCTATTCACAATGGATAACAGTGACTATTACTACTAAAAAAATTCACCACCAGTATCTGACCTACTGGGCCGACTAATTCGGTTTGAGGCGAGTACTGATGTCAAGTGGTTCCAGTCCCCTCCCAAGCGCAGTTGCGGGAGATTGAACCATGGTCCTCCCTACCGATCCAGTGTCAATCAATCAACCAACTAACATTTGGTACTACTACTACTACAATAAATTAGCAAGCACTAAAAGAAAGGAAAAATATGTAAAAAGAAGCAAAATTGTTGAAACAAAAATATACCATCTTTTTCCTCTTTCCCTCTGATGATTTGGGATCTAGCTTCTTCAAAAATGAGGGGTTCATAGGAGTTAATATAATCATCAACGTCTTTGTATTTGGTCTTCACCTTAACGAGTTTGGAAACTGACCCATTAGATTTTCTCTGTTTCTGAAAAACACAAAATGCATAAGATTAACTTAGCAATGAAAAAAAGAAAGAACAAACAAATGAACGAGAGAATGAAAATGAGAAGGGAATGAATTGCCTCGGATTGTTCGAGAAGAGTAAGGTAATCCCAACTAAGAATAATCCGGTAAAAGCTATGAATTACTGCTTCTTCTTGAAGCATTTGCTTATCCAACGCCATAATAACGAAGTCAAGAGGAAACTAGTGAACAACGAGAAAGACAGAGTACAAAACCCAACCGATGAAGTGGAATTTCACAACCGCCTGCAACTGGCGGCCGCGTGCAATGCAAGGAAGGGCGGGACGGTGGCAAACTGCGAAGAAACTGTAAGACCGGAAGGAAGGAAGGAACAAAAAGGGTTTAGAACTTCGGGTCAATTTTCAAAGTTAAACCCGCTGTCGAATCTTTATTATTCTACGTGGGTAAATATTTTGGTCTCATATAAGTATGAAGTTGATTCGATTCTTAATTTATGCATTTTTTTTTGTTGAGATTGAGATATTATTGCCGAATACGATAACTAATCTCTTGTTAAATTAGAAGTAATTCGATGGGTGGTATAATTGGTCTAAGGATTTAAAGTTGTTTCGTACCTAATGGGTCTTAATTTATGCATATGAAAACAATTTGGTATTTAGGAAAAATTTTAAAATAAAATTGGTTGAGAGGGGAAAATGGTGGTGGAAATTTAGTATTAATTGTGTGATAACTCAAGATAAATTATTCATTTTTAGTCTTTATTTGTATTTTATATATAACTATTTTGAAGGACTAAAAATATCTATTTTTTATTATAAAAAAATCTACATTTTGTACAATGTTGTCAAAATATGATTTTTTTAATGAACCAAATAAATATATTAAATCAAGGTTAAAATAATATTTTGATTTTTTAAAACTATTTTTGAGGTTTTATTTTCATCTCCTAACTAATATTTGTTCCTTATAAATCCTTTAATTTTCTCTCTATTAAACAATTTTTTTTGTTCCCGAGAGTTTAGCTCAATTGGTATGGACATTAACATTTTATATGTTAGAGTCAGGGGTTCAATCCCTGAACACTCCGCTTATTTACCATATGGGTAAATTTTCTAGCCACTATGCTACATGGCAAAAAAAATAAAATCTTGTTTGATAATTTTATTGAAAATAAAATGTTATTGAAATTTTTTTACTGTGGCAATTAAAAAGTTGATTTGGCAAGTTTGAGTCACCAAGATAAAAGCAAATTTCATATGATGCAAATTACTTCATCTTCTTTATTTTCCCCATAAAATTAGGATTTTGAAACTTCATCTCCTCCATCAATTTATAGTCCTCTCAATTCAATTTCTTCATTTCTTCACTTCACCTTGTCCAACTCTGAATCTCATCTGAATCATAGATGCAATGAAAGTAGTGTGCAAAGTGCAAGGACAAATTATGGATATGAAAAAAATCCAAATTATAAATGTGGCGAGCTTCCTGTTTTAAGAATTGTCAATGACATCACAAACCCTAACTATGGACAAATATTCTAAAGATGTAGAAATTGTAGGAACCGTACTAAAAATGGTTGCAATCATTTTCTATGGTATGATGATGATGATGTTAATGAACATGATTTGAAGATTGCAAGGTAGAAGAAAAATAAAAAGCTGGTGCAAGATTACTATATATTTTTTTTTGACAACATTGTAAGATTGCTATTGTTTTTGGCACCATATGTTTTGTTAACATTGTCTTTGTCTCAATGGTAGTGATGTTGTCATTCGAAAAATTTAGTTTCGTCCATCAATTAATGTATTTGAAGTTGTTAAAATTGAGCATAGTGTGTTTGAAAGAATGAAATTTGACTTATGTGTTTTTGTTAAACTTGGGCATAATGATATTTGAAGCTTGAATGAAATTTGACTTAATATGTTAAAATGTTGTTAAAATTGATATTAAAAAATAACACTGAAGTAAACCAACATCAACAAATGTCAAGAAAGCCGGGGTTGAATTTGCATAAAAGTGTTCCAAATGAAACTAACAAATCATAACACTGAAAATAGGTCACCTGTGAAATGACAAGCTCACACCACATGTGAAAGAAACTATCTCAGCCTAAACACAGGATTCCACTTGACAACTTGAACCTGTCAATATCCTCTCTTCTACACTTAAGTGTTTGTATCAAACCAAACTCACAAAGCAACATGATAAATTTAAGATTAGAGCTAGATGTATAGTTTTTGGACTCACTGTATTCATCGCAAATTCAAAGCAGTTCCAAAGAAGTGCTTAAAAACAGATCTAAATTCAAATACAAATTCAAATTACCAGTACCAAACTTACCATATGTTTGGAGATCTAAAAACAGATGAACTGGACTTGTTTGTTCACTTCACAATTCACATATACTATTAAGGTTTTCTGGATTAGTTTACTCTCCCTATATTTATCATCCTAAGATGATGTGGAATAAAGCCAGTGGATTAGTTTACTCTCAACTATTGTGTATCTCAATTCTCAATGACTCAACGCTCTGAAGTACAACAATATAAATAGCCAGAGGACCATAGTTGTCATTTGAGCAAGTTTCAATACTACCCTCACACACATAAGTACTTCTTCTGCCATCTACAAATTACTTGATGGTACCAAATTCAAATTGATCCAAACAGAAAATCCAGCACCAGAATCTTGAAACTTAGGAAGGTAGTAAAGCAAGACCCACAGGTCTGTAACCTAATAAAGAGGAACGCAAGGCTTCTAGCCTTCTACTCCACAAACATAAACTACTGCTGACATTATCAATTGATCAATTGATATTTGATATGTGCCAACCTTAAAAGTGTGTGCTGAACCAAGTCAATAAGATCTACCAATATTCCATGTCAATGATTAGCAACTCACAACGTTTCAATAATTTGAATGTAAAAAGAACAAGATAATGTAGGTTAAGCTTCTCTCAAAATGAAACTCTGTAATGAGCTTGAATTTTCAACCTAAAGACAGAAACCAAGCTAAACCATTTCCATGCTCCATAATCATCAACAACGAAAAACCACATAACACAATCATCAGATTTCTCCACACAACTCCAACACAAGCATAGACAAATGAATGGCAAAAATTGTCCAACCCAATGTTAACTATAACTATAAGTCTATAACACTCGACGATCCAAATCTAAAGCCAAGAAGAATGATTTCATATATGTGAATCCATATTAAAAATATTGCAATAACTCCAGCTTTATCTCAATTATATCTCCAAACTTGCATCATTCATCTAAAGCAATATAAAAAGAGTAAATTTTTTGCTTTTCCTAAATATCTGAGGCCCTATCTGCCACTATAGTTGTAAAATGTTTCGAAATTACAAAACCATCTTCCAGTGTCTCTTTCGTTAGTAATTTCACGATCAAACTAACTAACTAACTAACGAAAGATACATTCTTCGAGTACCAAACAGATCAACGATAGACACATTTAGGTACACTTTCATAATTTAGTTGTAAAAAAATATAGATATATGCTACGATTAAAATTAGGTAGTAGATTAAAATTAGGGATGAAGGGAGAAATGCTATGTCACACTCTCTCTTACACACTCCAATTAAAATTAGCCACATCAGCCCACTTCTCTATTTTAATTTTTTTATTATTAATAAGTAAATGAATAAGAAAAAGGGGTGATGTGACTAATTTTAATTGAAGTGTGTTAGATGAATGTGTTAGAGAGTGTGACCACATAACATTTCTCTTTAGCAATATTCCAATAAGGGACACATGCAAAGGCAGCAAAGAGGTGGGCATGGCTAGATGAATAATAAACCTCAATAGAATTCCCTTTTTCCATCCCTTGTATACCCCACCAAGGTAACCAATAAACTGAATTTATCATAATGGCTATGCACATTCAATCACATTTAGTGAGGATTATATATAAACTTCTGTGAATATCTAACATCTTTGGCTGCGCGCCTTACAATAATATTAACTAACATGAAGTAAACCAACATCAACAAACCTCAAGAAAGCCAGGGTTGAAATTGCATAAAAGCGTTCCAAATGAAACCAACTAATCATAACACTGAAAATAGGTCACCTATGAAATGACAAGCTCACACCACATGTGAAAGAAACTATCTCAGCCTAAAGTCGAGGAGTTTTCCACTTGACAACTTGAACCTGTCAATATCCTCTCTTCTACACTTAAGTGTTCATATTAAACCAAACTAACAAAGTGACATGATAACTTCTGGACTCATTGTATTCACCGCAAATTTGAAGCAGTTCCAAAGAAGTGCTTAAAAAGGCAACGGAAAATATTGACACACAACACTATTCCCAATACCCCACTCGTTAAATACAATGTCAAATTACCAGTACCAAACTTACCATATGTTTGGAGATCTAAAAAAAGATGAATTGAGCTTATGTGTTCATTTCACAATTCACATATACTATAAAAGGTTTTCTGGATTCTACTCTCCCTATATTAATCATCCTAAAAAGATGCGGAGTAAAGCACACATCATTCTAACTATTGTGTATCTCAATGACTCAATGCTCTGATGTACAACAACATAAATAGCCAGAGGACCATAGTTGTCATCTGAACAAGTTTCAATACTACCCTCTCACATAAGTACTTCTTCCATCTACAAATTACTTGATGGTATCCAAACACAAAATCTAGCGCCAGAATTTCAAAACTGCTATAAAACACAGCAAGGTAACAGAGCAAGACCCACAGGTCTGTAACCTAATAAAGAGGAATGCAAGACTTGTACCCCGCTTACATAAATTAAACTACTACTACTACTACTACTACTACTACTACTACTACTACTACTGAAATCATCAATCGCCAACTGCCAACCTTAAAAGTGTGTGCTGAACCAAGTCAAGAAGATCTACCGATATTCCATGCCAATGATTAGCAGCTAGCAACATTTCAATAATTTGAACTTCTCTCAATATGAAAGCCTGTAATGATCTTGAATTTTTAACCTAAAGACATAAGCCAAGCTAAACCATTTCCATTCTCCATAATCATAACATATCATTGGCAAAAATTATCCAACCCAATGTTAACTATAACACTCAATAATCTAATCTAAACCCAAGAACAACAACTTCATATATGTGAATTATCTCCAAACATGGTTCATTCATCTAAAGCAATATAAAAAGAGTAAATTTTTAGCTCGGTTCCTACACATGTGAGGCCCTATCTGCCACTATAGTTGTAAAATGTTTCGAAATTCCAAAACCATCTTCCAGTGTCTCTTTCGTTAGTAATTTTATGATCTAACTAACTAACTAACGAAAGATACATTCTTCGAGTACCAAAAAGATCAATGATAGACACATTTAGGTACACTTTCATAATTTTGACACATTCTAAGACTATTGTGACAATATATCTCAAACATTTCTTCAGATGCAAAATAACTAACAATAAATTGAAACCAGAAAGTAACACTGGAATAATACCTTATTAACATTCAAACAAAAAAAAAGATAATAAACAAATAATAACAAAGCAGAGTCAACAATCTCTTCTTAACAAACATGTGCAAAAATTAGACAAAATTAACAGTAATAACTTCAAAAGAAATTCAAATTCCGATCATTATTACAACAAACCTAACCGCTTCCGATCCGAATATCCGAATCCATCTCTATTCAGACGATGATTCGTTAACAGCGTTTGCATCTTCCAACCGAAGACGTTCAAGAGCTTTTTCATGAGCCCAAGTTTCGATGGTTAAATCGGGTTTAGCATTAAGACCAACACCGAGGATAACGATGGTGAGGAAGCTAGTGATGTAGCAAGGAAGTTCCCAATCTTCCCATTTGCGAGACTCACCTGGAGCGAGAGGTGTTCTGTTGAAGAGATAGCCTTTGGGTCTTTCTTCGTGACCTGGACTTGTCCATCGGCTTGTGCCGGTGCTTGAACCGCCGCGGATTCGGAGTGATGAGAGGAGGCGCTGGCGGAGCATGGTGGAGGAGATTGTTGTTCGATCCTCTTGTGTGGAAGAGAGAAAGAGAGTGAGACTTTGGTTGGTTCAACACAAAGAATAGAAATCGGGCGAAAGAAAGAGAGAGAATGTGTTTTGAGAAATTGGGCTTGGGCCCATATATGTTTTTGTTAGAGAGGTGTATTTAGATTTTAGACAATTTCTTTTTGCCCCCTAATCTTGTCGATTCGTCCTTGATCTTTTAAAAATATCCTACTCGGAATTTAGAGGTTGAACAACAATAAGTGAGATGGTATATTAAGTCAATTCTTTGAGATTTTGGGTAAAAATGTTGTTAGAGTTATATGTGTTGTTGCTCTTAGTTCAATGTATTGATCCAATCTAGTGAGATTCTCCCTCACGGTCCAATAGTGGCATCAGAGCTCGATTGGGAGAATAATAACTGACTAATATTGGATCGTGAACGAAGTGAAACTCAAATTTATAAATGAGATGATGATCTATTAACCCAGCATTAAAATTTTAGTTGAAGATGTGTTATTAAAGTCATGTGTGTGGTTGCTTAAGGGCCTGTTTGACAACACCATTTTTTGAACTTATAGCCTATGAAGCCCGGACACGGAAACAAGACAAGGACACAACTATATATACTTTATATATTAATAAAATAAAGTAATTTGTGAGCACAATTTATAAATAGTCTAATGAAAAACATAATATATGTTTATTTAAACCTAGTACTTACAATCAACCATAGAAAGAATCCATTAAAACAATTTGAGTACTTTCCATTTAGGAAAATTATCTAAAACGTGCCGAATACGTGTCATCTGGGTGTCGTACGAGTGTCGGTGTCCGATACGTATCTGACACGGCGATACACCCTACTTTAGCCGTGTCGGAGCTTCATAGCTTATAGCTTATAAGTTCATTATGAAAAAATAGTCCTCTTTGGTAACATTTTTCCCAAATGAGCTTATAGCTTATTTTACTAACTCATCTTATTTTTGATAAGCTATTTCAATTAGCTTATGAGCTTATAGCTTTTACCTTATTATTTTTTCTTCCAACTTTACCCTTATCATCTTACTTAAAAACAATTAAATATTAATTAAACATTTACTTTCAACATTTACTAATTACTGTCAAGGTATTTAGAGCCTCTTTAGCCTTCTTAAATCTTGCTACTAAGGCCTTGTAAGTCTTCCATGCTGCCTTTCTTTGTTATGCCTCTTCCTATGTCCTCGTCAAAATTTAGGTTGTTGTAATAACAGATAAAACAACCAAGAATCGCTTCACTTTCATATCTGAAAATGTCACCTCCTCCTGCATGATTAAGAGAGCCTCTAGCAGCTTCATTTGCATTACATTTTATCCAACACGGGGTGGAGGGATCCGGTCAACTTGAAAGATATAAGTATCTTTGTTAAATATATCCCTGTACACCAAAATGCTTTAAAATGAGTAAATCTGGGAAAGACGAGGATAATGACCCGTAGAGTATTTACCAGCCATAGAAGTAGATGCTCGTGCTGCAATCAGTCAATGGCAGATTTCCAATGTATATTCTGATTGTCAACTTGTTGCGAAAATACTAAATAAACCAAAAGGCGTGAATGTTTAAGGCCAGAAGGACATCTTTTATTTGAAAGCTCTGTGTCCTATTTCAAATAGAGAATGCAGGTGCCAATCAGATGAATAGATGCTAACATTAATAGCAAAGCTCAGCCAATCCCAAATTGCTGGAGCAAAAGGGAACTGCAAGAAAAGGTGAAAAGTTGTTTCATTTAAGCTGCTGTTCCGCAGCCAATGTTTTCTTTTTCATCTATCTTCCTCTGTTTCTCCTCATAAATTGCACAACACCAAGAACCTAGTCATTGAGTGCTCTCAATCCGGGTCTTCTCACCAGTAATCTCCACAGGAACATTTTCCTCCCACAATTCGATGAAACCGATTTTTGTCCCGCAAAGACACCTCTCTGTCATAAACTTTTGAGATATATTTAGCAAAGTTATGGCAATCAACACAAATACGCAGATTTTTTATGACACGGATTGGAACACTTTCAGGAGTAGCAATTAAACCAAAAGACAAAGCCAACTTTTCACTGTGGCCTAGAAGTATCTTCTCCTTCTGCTCCTCATCCACATCATGTAAAACACAACTCAAATCAGGAATGTAACCAACCTGTTTAAAATTAACTGATAATTCCTTGACTTTCACACATATCTCTTCTCTTCTTGGATGGGAGCGATCACTTGCGTGGAAAGTATGAAGTACTTGATCAAGCTCAATCCAGCTTCTTCCAGGCTCTTTTGTTACTGTCTTCTTCAACATGAGGTCCCTTAGTGATCTTACATCTTCCCATCTTCCTGCCAAAGCATATAAATTAGACAGAATAACATGATTTCCAGCATTTTCGGGCTCAATTTTTAGTAGTTGGTGACCTGCAAATTCACCAATGTCAACATTTGAGTGTACCCTGCAAGCACCTAAAAGCGAACCCCATATAGCAGCTGTTGGTTCAAAAGGCATCTTTTTAATGAAATCAAAAGCTTCTTCTACACGACCAGAGCGACCAAGCAAATCCACAACACACCCATAGTGCTCCATCTTTGGAGCAACTCCAATTTTTCCACTGGTCATCTCCTGAAAAATATTCAGTCCCCTGTCTTCCAGTCCCCCATGACTGCAGCCAGATAAAACAGCCAAAATTGTGACACTGTCAGGTTTGACTTTGTTTTCTTTTTTCATTAAAGTAAAAAGCTCAAGTACTTCTCTTCCTTCTCCATGTTTGCTATACCCAACAAGCATTGCATTCCAAGAAATAACCGTTCTCTCATACATGGTGTCAAATATCCTTCTTGAATAAGTCAGATTTCCACATTTTGCGTACATGTCAATCAATGAGTTTTGGAGAACCATGAATGAGGGAATTTCACAGCGAAGAACATGGTTGTGCACCTGTTTACCGAGATCTAGAGCAGCAAGTCCAGAAAGCGCAGTTATAACACCAGTATAAGTAACATAATTTGATTGCATTCCTTCCCTTTGCAAACGGCGAAATAGTTCTAGTGCCTCTTCATCCAAACCAAGTTGTGCATATCCAGAGATTATAGCAGTACAAGAAACTACATCTCTTTCTGGCAAGCATTCAAACACTGTTTGAGCTTCATAAATTTTTCCATCTTTGGCATACATGTCAAGGAGTGAGCTACCAACAAAAACATGATCTTCATAATTTAATTTTATGATAAGAGAGTGGATTTGCCTCCCTAAAATGAAACCCAGAGAACTTGTACATGAAGTAAGCACCGTAGCAAAAGTAAACTCATTAGGTTCCGTACCTATAAAAAAGCACGGTTATGTCAACACTTGTAAACCACTAACAAAAGAAAGACCCAAAAAACAATTCCAAAGTTGACACACACACAAATGAAAGTTCAAAATTTTAAACTTCTAACTCCTTCAACATGCTTATCACAAGATCAATAGGTTTTTCATATTCAATCTAGGTGCAAGTCAACACAAGTATTGACAATTAACTCCTTTTTCGAAAAGACCATTGACACAGAATTCCATATTATTAATTGGAGTGTAACAAGTCATAAAACATCTACTCCCATATACAAGCAATACTTGATATAGCAACATCTATTGACGAGGTTTGTTTGGTTTGAAAATCATTTTAGTTTTTATTTCCAGTTTTCATTTTACTAATTAATAAAAACATTTTAACTATATCATTTTCACTTTATAAGCTGTTTTGAGATTATTTTCATAAGCCCTCAAGGATAACTTATTAAAACAACTTATAGCTAATATGAAAACAAGTTGAATAAGCCCTCTAGGATAACTTATTAAAGCAACTTATTGCTTATATGAAAACAAGTTGACTTTACTTTTATCTATTCTTATAGAAATAGCTTATGCATAAGTGTTTATCTATAGACATTTAACTAAGTTGTTTATCCAAACAAGATTCAAGTAAATATACCTGATTTTAACATTTGAATAAAAAGATTCAAAGCATGAGAGGCATACCCTCTCTGAGAATAAGCCGAAATCATAGCAGTCCACGAAACAACATTCCGTTCAGGCATTTCATCAAACACATGGCGGGCATCTTCCAAAGAGTCACATTTAGTGTAGAATACAATCAACCTTGTCCTGAGAAACACAGAAGGAAGATAACGGGTCTTAATTATGTGGGCATGAACTCTCTGACCTTCTCTGAATGCCCTTTTATTAACGCATTCGTTCAAGAGTGCATTGTAGTTTTGGAAATTCATGTTAAAGGCAGTAAGGGCCATTTGTAGAAGTGGTTGTTGTAGCTGAATGTGAGTTTTGTGGATTGAGGGGAAGACATGTCTTGTGAGAAACATTAATTTGGAATGGAAACAACTGGTGACGTGAAGTAACAAACACCGAATCCTAACAACAAAATTTCAAAGATAAAGGTTTGTTTGGACGAGAAAAGAAAATAGTAGGAAAGAAAGTGAGAGGAATGATTATTGAAGGAATGAAAGTGAAAAGAAATTGAGTGGAAAGTAAGATAATTTTGGGATTGTTTAGTTGAAGTGAAAGTGAATAAATTGTAAGAGAAAAGAAAAATATATATTTAATGAATGACATATTTATCCTGAAATAAAAACATAACCTATTAACAAAAATTAAACCAAAAAAATAACAAATAAAAAAAAAAGTACCTATAAAATAGTGAAGCTATAGCCAAAGAAAAATATGCGATGATTTGAAATGTTCTAAGAAAAACCTTTAGCACCTTGCAAATGATAAATTGAAAATAAGTAATAAAATATTATGTTGTAAAAAATATTTCAAAAGCAAGGGTGATTTTGGCATTTTATAATATTACAACTCAACTCTCTACTTTCTTCCCACATATGGACGGAAATAATTTTGATGTGGACCCCACTAATTATTACACTTTCTTTTCTCTCTGACAGAATACCAAACAAAGAAAGCCCATTTATCAATACATTTTCTTTCCTCTGTACTTTCTTTTCTCTGAGTTTCTCTTGAAACAAACACAGCCTAAAACCATAAGAAGTTATAGTGTTACAACTTACAAATACTATAAGATTTTTTCTTCCCTCACTCCAACTAATATAAGTTACACCCAAAATCACTAAATTACCTTTAAAATAAAAAAAATAAAAGTTATGTAGGTCATGTAAACTCAATTTGCGTAGGTCATGTAAATTGAGTTTGCGCAGATCATGTAAATTGAGTTTGCGTAGGTCATGTAAACTAAGTTTGCATAACACAATAAAAAAAATTCAGTTGCACATGTCATGTAAACTAAGTTTGCGTAGGTCATGTAAACTGAGTTTGCGTAGGTCAGGAAAACTCAATTTGCGTAACACAATAAAAAAAAAATTTAGTTATGCAGATCATGTAAATTGAATTTGCGTAAGTCATGTAAACTCAGTTTGAGTAGGTCACGTAAACTAAGTTTACATGTGTTACACAAACGGAGGGTAATTTTGGTATTATTATAATTTTTTAGAAAAAATTGGGTGCAACTAGGTTTTTTTGGAGTGTGGGTAAAAATTTTCATTCTATAATCATGGCCAATGTTTCAACTTTCAATGCACAATAATTTTTAGGGTAAATGTACTTTTACTATAAAATGTAAAGTAGCTTAATTTTGTTTTTTCTCCCTATAAAATTTTTGTTTTTCCTCTCTATAAAAGGTAATTTTAGGATTCTTCTGTAAAATTATTTTTTAGATCAACCCACTTTGTTGATTTTTTATACTTATGTGGCAAAATATCAACTTCTGCGGATGTGATATTGCACTTTTCGCTGATGTGTTATTTGACTTTTGTCTGCTACCCGGTTCGATAGGCTGACTCAAGCCAATTTATTTTAATTTTTTTTCAATTTATTCGATCATTTTTTAAGTGACTTTGATATATTAGTTCAACAAAATTATTTATTTTATTGAGATATAATTTGTATGCAATTGTAAATAATTTTTACATTATTACTAAATATGCATTAATAAATTATAAAATTATTTTTTATTAAAGTTTTAAGTAAATATAACCATTTTTATTGAATTTACACATTAAACTATGTTTTTTATAATAAATTTTCAATTAAATGATAAATTTTTTATATATTTATTGATATTATTTTTACAAAAATGATATAAAAAGTTAATAATGGGTCGACCTGAAGTCCGATAAATTAGCCCAATTCTCGAAAGAACTACGTGGACGTGGGCCAAAAAACCCAATTACATTTGGACTATCTTTTTTTTAAGTTTTACCCGCTTAAACCCGTAGACTCGGCCTATTTTTGACCGCTCTAACAATACCTTCTCTCATTTTCTATTCATTTTCCTCTCTTTTTCCTCTCCTCACCAAATCACTTCATTCCATCAATCCAAACAATAGCTTTAAAATAAAGTTTTTTCCAATTAAACATGCAAACTAACCACTATTGTTCCTTAGCCTAAAGCATTTAAGTGACAATTTACAGCCCTTGCATGTGTATGTTTAGATGAATGTGATAAATGTTTTAAGTATAAGTATTGGATTGGATTGAACTGCGGGTTCTGCTGATTTTTACTTGTTTTTGCAACTTGCACGTACCAGTGCTTGGTTTCTCCAATTGGCAAGTATGAGAAACTTACACCGGTGCGTGCATTGTTAAGATGAACTAGTGGAAGAAAGCTTCTGACTTGCAGGTTGAAGCTGTGCAGATTATGTTGGAAATAAATCACAGAGAAATTAAGTACATCAGCTCACTTAGTGTCCCTTCATTCTTGAATCTATATCCCCGGTTAGTTTCTGTGTTCCGTTTTAGTGGTTTTAGGCTTTTAGCTTATAGAGTAATTAAGGAAAAAATGTAAATTGTTCAAGAAGAAGAAGGTTGAGCGAGATATTACATTCCTGATAGAAATTTGGCAAGTGTACCAACTATCGTCAAGTAGTAAAATTATCGAATCCCAAGGGAATGCCTTATTTGAACAATGCGACAAAATTCATACTAGTGATAAAGAAATAACACGATTGGGGGGTTTTCATTTAATTTGAATAAAAGAAACAACGAACACAATTGTTAACGGAAGTTTGAATTTATGAAAAACGATTGGGTCCTTTGGTTCATTTGGTTGATCAAATCTTGGTAATCACTTGTGCTTCAACAAAACTATACTATAGAATTTATGATTAGACTAACAAATTAATCATGCTCAATTTCTTGATAGCATAATTCTCTCCCTTAACCATCAATTCTCTAATCTCTTAGCTCAATTTATGGTTAAGTGAGGTTTTCTCTACGTTAGTCTCTTTAATCCCAATTAACCAACCTAAATCTCTAAAGTGAAGGTTAATTGCACAATTATTCCTAGTTCCACCATTGATTCTTATTCTCATAAACAATCAATAAATTAAGATCATCACATAACTGGCCTAATCATGCAAAGCATTAAGATAGAGGAATAATTGAATAAAATCTCATCATATAATCATTGAAACACAAAATATGAGATTACATAGTTCAAGATCTAATACAACCAAATTTGCCTAAGACCCAATCTCTAAGGGTTTAGCTACTCATAGTACTAGAGCTTACAAGAATTACCATCTTCATGAGTTCTTGATCCATGAAAAGAGCTTCACTCAAAGCCACAAGTCTTCAATACCACTTAGATCCCAAAACCAACCAACCCCCACACCAGAGAAAAGCTTATCTATTTATAGACCAGGAAATAGATCTGATTCAGGCTCAGCACACCATCCTGCGCTCAGCCCAATCAATATTTCATCAGAACTGTGCTGAGCGCCAGGCTGAGCCCAATCCTGATCTGTGCTGAGCGCAACTGGCAGGAGCAAAACTAGTTGATTTGGGCTGAGCCTGATAAACCTGCGCTGAGCGCAGCTGACAGAGTCAAATCTTCTCTATTTTGAACTGATTTGGGCTGAGCCTGATTAACCTGGGCTGAGCGCAGTTCAACAAGTATCATAACATAATTTCTTCATCTTTTCTTTGATTCCAAGCTAACTCAACAATAAGGTGGATTCTCTTATTTTGGGTCATAAAACCAATACAAAAAGCTCCTATAATGACTTAAAAGTACTTAGAATACTAAGTAACGACACGGAGTCATCAATTCCCAACATGCATATGTTGTCATTGTAAATAGAAGAAGATTGACGGGTTCATTGCTATTATTTGTGCCTTACGTACACTCATGTTCTTCAGGAGGGGCCTGTTACGGAACTTGCAACTGATGTAACTGCTGAAGCAAATACTGCTATTGAAGTCGCCTTGAGGCTTGTTAGACCAAGAAACAAGGTGGTAATCATATGTAAGAATTTTCGTATAACCTGAGATGATTTTAATTTTATAACATGGTATTTTTTTCTCATATACCTTTGAATTGATTCTATTCAATACTTTTTTTGTTTTTGTCTATCCTATGATTAATTTAACCTTATTGGATTTAATATTTTAGTAGATTGGATTACAATTTTTTTTCTATGGATATAAAGTTTAGATGATACAACCCACATATTAAAAAACTCTGTAAATATAGTTTAGATGATAAAAAACGATATAGATATAAAGTGAGGATTGCGCTCATTTATAAACATATACTAATATTCAAGTAATCTCGCCATTGATGTTAGACTCTAACATATCATCCTCCAATAATGACTCTTGGTGTTTATATGATTATTTGTAGGATTGCATGATTTGCAATTTTTACTCATCTTATCCCATCTAAAATTTTGATTTGGACCACCTTCTGAAGAACTAACAGTCTTTCTCATTTCTTTTAGATTCTTAAAGACGATTATGTCTTGGAACTAAAATTTTATAAACATTTTGCAGAGAATACTCTTAAAAAACAAAAATCATTGCATGGCCAAAGCAATCCAAAAACAACAACAACTCAGTGCAGATGCTAGAGTTGTGAGAATCAATGAATAACAAGATGACAGTGCTAAAAATGGATAAAGACATAATGCAAAATAAAGTAAATACGATATATAACTCTGACTAGAAATCTTCAGAAGCATAGGAACAAAGCAACAAACTTCAATGATAAGTTCAGTAACTAACAGTTCGTTCAAAGATTTTACAATCTGTTGAATGACCCCTATAGTTAGTATACACAATGAGTTAAATGGTTTGAGTGCCCAATTATTTATTATCATGCAGTATGCACCCCTGATTTCTTTATGCTTTACAATATCTTAATCCCTTACATCTTGACTTGTATGCTTATGGCATACTTTTTTTGACAGCTGCTTATGGCATATTATATATACTTATGCCACCTTTTATTGAATAAAATTTTCCAACAAACAATCATTTCAATTTTTATAATCGTAACTTGTTGTCACATTTATTATATATATTAAAATAATCTATATATCTATAGAGCATATATTGGCATGATCCATAATAAATGTTTGGCAAGTAATCGTTGACTAACAGACAAGTATGTGTGAATGAATGTTTAAATTGTACTTAATGCAACCTCTCCACTTCATGTTTTACAATCAATTAACTCATTCATTCATTGGCTTTCCCTTCTTCCTCTCCAGTTATTTCCAAACAAAATTCATTTCACATGGCTGAATCACTCCTCTTTGGTCTCGCTGATTCGTTCATCGGTAAGGTTGCTTCTCTTGCTGTCCAAGAAGCTTCCCTTGCACTTGGTGTCTACGACGATCTGCGAGATATCCAAAACAAAGTATCACTCATCAAAGCTGTGCTCCTTGATGCCGAACAAAAGCAGCGTCAGAATCATCAACTCCAAGAATGGCTGAGACAGATCAAGTGTGTCTTCAATGATGCTGAAGATGTAATTGACGATTTTGAGTGCGAGACACTGCGCAGACACGTCGTCAACACTTCAGGTAGCATCACAAGGAAGGTACGTCGTTACTGCTCAAGTTGTAATCCTCTTGTTTATCGCCTTAAAATGGCTCATCAAATCAAAGATATTAAAGAGAGATTCAATAAGGTTGCTGCTGATAGGCTTAATTTTGGCCTTCAAATCACTGAAAATGATAATCGCGTTGTGCAAAGACGCGAAATGACTCATTCCCATGTAAACGAGTCTCTTGTGATCGGAAGGGAACACGACAAACAAAAAATCATTGATCTCATATTGCAAGATGATGGTCCTGATAAAAGTCTCTCTGTTATTCCTATTGTTGGAATTGGAGACTTGGGAAAGACTACTCTTGCAAAATGTGTATACAATGATAACAGTGTCGTTCAGTCTTTTCCATTGAAGATGTGGGTATGTGTCACCGATGATTTCGAACTTAAGAATGTGCTCATTAAAATCCTCAATGCTGCTAGTGCTTCTAATCTCAACCCAATTCACCAAGAGAACTTTGATGTGGAGCAACTACAAAATAATCTAAGAAACACACTTGCTGGTCAAAAGTTCTTGCTCGTCTTGGATGATGTATGGAACGAGGATCGTGTAAAATGGGAAGAGTTGAAAGATATAATACAAGAAGTTGTAGCTGCACAAGGAAGTAAAGTACTAGTGACTACACGAAGCCACACAGTAGCTAATATGATGGGCACTTCCTCGTCTCACATATTGCAAGGGCTTTCTAGAGTGGATTCCTTATCTGTATTTGTCAAATGGGCTTTTAAAGAAGAAGAAGTGAAAAATTACCCAGCATTAATGGAGATTGGAAAAGAAATTGTGCAGAAATGTGGAGGGCTTCCATTGGCCTTGAGAACATTGGGGAGTTCATTGTTCTTAAAATTTGATATAGAAGATTGGAAGTTTGTTAGGGACAGCGAGATTTGGAATTTACCACAAAAAGAGGGCGACATTTTGCCTGCTATCAAATTAAGTTATGATCAATTGCCTTCTTATCTAAAATCATGTTTTGCTTGTTTCTCTCTATTTGAAAAGGATTGTCAATTTACTAATTTTCATGTTACTTACTTATGGGAGGCACTTGGTTTTCTTCCGGCACCAAAAAAGGGTCAAACAATAGAGGACGTTGGCAATCAACTTTTGCATGATCTACTGTCAAGATCTTTTATTCAAGATTTTGTAGACATTGGTACTGTTTGCCTCTTTAAATTGCATGATTTGGTACATGATCTTGCACTATATGTCGCGAAAAATGATTTTCGTTTAGTGAAATTTCATAATGAAAATATTTTTGAGAATGTCCTTCATTTATCATTCATTAAAAATGATTTTCTTGGCCAAACAACTGTTCCGACAGGATTAAGAACCATATTATTCCCCGTAGGAGCTAACAATGAAGCTTTCTTGTATACTTTGGTGTCAAGGTGTAAATTCTTGCGGGTTTTGAAAATAAATAATTCTACATATGAGAGTTTGCCCAAGTCTATTGGCAAAATGAAACATTTAAGATGTCTCAATCTGGATGATAATAAAGAACTGAAGAGCCTCCCTAATTCAATGTGCAATCTTCAAAATCTTCAAACTTTGACACTCAAGGGATGCACAAATCTTCAGAAATTACCTGATGGAATAGGAAAGTTGGTCAGCCTTCGGCAACTATTTATAACCACAAAGCAGTCTAATTTTCCGGAGGAAGAGATTGCAAAATTGAGTTTGTTAGAAATTTTATCTTTAACGTGTTGTGACAATTTAGAGGTATTGTTTGAAGATATACAACTTCCTAATCTTAAATTTTTGAATATTGTTTTGTTTGGGAATCTTAAATCCTTGCCACTTCATGTTGTTCCAAACTTAGAGAGTTTGCTGATTGCGGGTTGCCATAAGTTGAAATTGTCATTGGACCATGGCAGTGACATCTCCAATTTAAAATTGAAGTTTCTAAGTCTTTCATCTTTGCCTCAACTTCTGAATTTTCCTCAATGGATGCAAGGATGTGCAACCACATTACAAACATTCTCACTTAACAATTGTGACAATCTTGATGAGCTTCCTGAGTGGCTGTCAGATTTAGCTTGTCTCAAAACACTCTTAATTTTTAATTGTCCGAAATTGCATTCACTTCCCGATAACCTACATCAACTCAAAAACCTTGAACATTTGAGAATTGTAGAGTGTATTGAATTATGTAGAAGATACCATCCAAAAGTCGGAAAGGATTGGCACAAGATTTCACATATCAAAGAAGTCGTCATTGATTCATCAGAACAAGAAGATTAACAAGGATTCATGATACCAAGTCATTTGTTTATTTTTGGAAAATCAAATGTATTATGCATTTTCTCATTTCATTATATTTTCTACTTTTTTTAGCTCTATAACGTAACCATCATCTTTTAAATTCAATTGTTCATTTCTACCATGAAAATAATCTCTGAGTTTATTTTTAACTAGAATATTGTTGAGACTATCTCCTACTCTTTGTAAATAGACAGTAGTGAAGTATATTGAAACTCTCTTGTAGCTAAGTCTAGTATGAGAACTATAAATAGCTTCTTCCAATCAGGCTAGCTCCTTCCAATCTGCTGGTCATTCATTAGTGGATAAACAAAGTATTATCCTTACTCATTATCTTTGTCTTGTCATAATGCTACTCTTGACATTTGGATCATAGATTCAGGTGCTAGTCACCACATTTTTGCTTCACTACATTGCTTTCACTCTTACAGTGAAATAAATCCTATGGTTATTAAATTGCCAAATATGCAGGCACAATTGTTTTTAGTTCTGAGTTCAGTATAAGTAATGTCTTATATGTTCCATCTTTCAACATCAATTTGATTTCTGTTTCTCTCCTATGTTGCACTACACAATGTTTAGTCCATTTCACTGACACCACTTGCATTATTCAGGAGCAGAAATCACCGAAGATGATTGGTTCAGCTGAAAGAAGAGAGGGATTATACTACTTAGTTCAGACAAATCAAGTCTGCACATCTTCAAATCCACATAAGTCTCAATTTTCCATTTCTGCAAATAATGTTCAATTTTCCATTTCAAACAACATACCTTATGCTAATACTAAGGTAGTTTTCTCTATAAAAAAGGGTAGATTTCCATTAAATACTATAAAAATTGAACTATTAATCTCAATGAGATTCGAACAACAAACAAAAACTCTAGAATTGTTCAAAAGCTCCGCATAAGTAAAAACTCTAGAATTGTTCAAAATCTCAATATATCATTTAAGAATTGGGAGTTGAGTCTAATTCAACTCTATAAAACCTGACTTATAAGGAGATGATTGCCTTCACTTATAAACATATCTTCAAGCCATTTCGCAACTGATGCGAAACTCTTAAATACATCCTCCAATACTGTTTTGAACACCTTAAGGACAATACTAAGGTCATGAAACTTTGCATACAAGGTGATGATTTTTGAAGCAGTGGAATTGATATATGCATTGGAGGTAAATAGAAAGGCATGGACTTTTTTAAGGGTTAGAAGGTTATGGACTTATGACATGAGTTTAACAATACAGGGATATTAGGAAGTGGAGGTTTCATGTGATGGGTTTGAAGAAAACAACTTGGTAATATAGAGTGAAGACATATTTACCACCTTCTTGTTAACTTTTGAAGAACTATCATTCAAAATAAACGAATCAACTAGAATTATCTTTTTTTTATCTTTTTTTTTTTTTAACGGCAAATATATATTACTAATAAGACCAAATCTCCGCACAAGAAGAACAGAGACTGGTAAAAGAAGAGTTACATAACAAAGACGCCGTATAAAACGGAACATCATTGAAAATACAAAAACCTACACTACCTAAACGAAGTCTACTTCTAATCCCCATTCTTAGAAAGACACGCCGGCTTCCAGACCACTAGAGACCACAACCCGACCCAAAAAGATGTTTAGACACTAACTCCGAACTCGAATCAAAATTTCTCGGCCCATCAGAATCCAAAGAACAAACTCCTTGAGTCAAAAGTTAACGGGGCAAGTCCAGTGCCGGCTCAACACTACTTGAGGCCTAAAGCAAAATTTTAAAATGAGGCCTTTTTTAAAAATAAATTATAACGAAAAATTATTTGAAATTTATTTTTCGAGGTTTTTGAAACGCAAAATCATTTGTTCAATTATCATAATTAATTTCACTTAACATTTTTTAAATCGATAATAATTCAATCCATTTAATTATTAGTGAGACAATGTTGATCTAAGATAAAATTTTAATACTTTTTTATTTTGAAAAAATTTGTTACACCAAAGCAACGATTACATGAATTGTTAACATTATTCTATAAATAATTGAAACATTTAGAAAAAGAATCAAGTTTTTATTTTGGGTTACAAAAGAATGAAGTCTTATAATATAATAAGGTTTAATTTGCCAATAGAAATATCGTCTTCAACTTGTATGATTTTGCAAATAGTTCACAAATTTAAATGGAAAATTACAAAGTAGCAAAGAAAAATTACAATTGCTTGAATGGTAGCAAATTGAAGAGTTATAGTACACAAAAATTCATTTTCAATTACTTGAATGAATTGTTTATTGAATTGCAAAGTACAGTTGTAGAGTTATTTTCTCATATTTATAAAATTAAAAGAAAATTATTGATGAAATTGGAAAATTTGATGAAACCAAAAGTCTAACAAATTGAAACAATATAGAGAGGTACGAAGATGAATATAGAGTAGTGAGATGTTATTCTTAATTGAATTTTCACAAAACAAAAACTAAGTCTGAACTTGCACCTTAATGTGAAAATAATTGAGATTATTATTTTTTCTCTTTATGTGAGACCTTAATTTTTTTTTACGAGGCCTACTTTTTTTATTATTATATTCTAGGTTATTGAATTTACTTTTTATTTGGGGTCTTTTTCTCTTAGCAAAAAAGTAAAAAATTTGGGGGCCTAAAGCCCTTGCTTGGGTGGCTTCACCCTTGAGCCGGCCCTGGGGCAACAGTAGTAAGGGAACCTAGGTAGGTAGGTTTCAGCTTCCAGACCTCCTCCAAACAGTCAACACCAAAACCGAACCACCACCAACAACGTCGCCGGAGCGACAAAAACCACCAAATCTGCACCAACGCTGGAAACACAGATCCGCCGCCACCACCACAAACAACCAACACACGTACCGGATCCGCCACCACCACCACAAACAACCAACACACGTACCGGATCCGCCACCACCACCACCACAACACCCACCTACTGGAACTCGATCCGCAACAAAATCCACGCCGTCAGCTAGGGGTGGCAAAATGAATGGATGGATGGATTTGGACTTGGATTTATAATGGATGGATTATAATAATCCATTAATCCATTACCAATCCATTAAAATTCTTAAAAAAAAATCTAATCTAATCCATCCGTTGGAAATTAAATCCATCCAATCCATCCATTATCACAATCTTAATGGATGGATATCCAATCCATCCATTAATTTAAATATTATAATTTTTATTTTATAATTTCATGAAAAATTATAATTAATTGTAATTTGTAATAATTAATCGAACCAAGTTTGCCCGACGCTGCCCGGACCCTTCTAAGACTGTCCGAAGCTGTCCGGAACCCTTGTAACGTTGCCCAACACCTGTCCGACACCTGCCTGACATTGACCGACATCTGCCCGGACACTTCTAAAGCTATGCCCGACACTGCCCAGACACTTTTAAATAAAGTTTGTTACAATTTTTATTGTATACAAAGTTTGTTTGTTTTTAAATAAAGTTTATTACAATTTTTTTGAAAATAGATAACGTTTGTGAAAAGGAACGGAGATAGTGTGTATATATATATCTTGAATGATGTTGTACGATGACCACCAACAATTAGCATAACCAAAAAACAATAAAACCTTTCTCAAAATATTTAATTTTGAATTATAAACAATAAAACTAGGATATTCTTTAGATTAAAATAAAATAAAAAAAATTGAGAAGGTAAAAAAAATTGAGAAGGTAAAAAAAAAAGATTTTCTTTTTACTAAGAAAAAAAGAAGAGATTTAGAAGGTAAAAAAAATTAAATTATAATTAATGATCCAATTGGATTTTGAAACTAAGTTGGATGGATTAAATCCATCCATTTAATTAGTGGATGGATCCAATCCAATTACAAAATAATTTTCTTGTGGATGGATTGGATGGATAGATTAATGGATGGATTGGATGAATTTTTCCTTAATGGATTATTTTGCCACCCCTACCGTCAGCCACTGTAACAGCCACCAAAATAAGCTAAATTATCTAAATTATCACCATTTGGCACCATGATAAGTTTTTAGACTCTTAAAGATGATTATGTCTTGCAACTAAAATTAGCTAGGGGGTTATTGGATTGAGATTTCGAAGGATTTCGAGGGATTATTTTGACAAAAAAAGTCTTGAAGATTTTAAAAGACTTCGTGGGATTATATTGATTTTGTGATATTTTGAGAGACTTTTTTTAAAAGATAACACAAGATTTTGTGAGATTTTGAAAAAAAAAAAAAGTCTTGATTAAAAATCTTGATTGAATAACAACGGATTTTGTGACATTGGAAAAAATAAAAATCTTAATTGAATAACACAAGACTCCTAAAATCAATAAAATCCCTCAAAATCCATTAAAATCTTTCAAAATCTCAATCCAATAACCCCTAAATTATCATGTTTGTCTCAAATTAAACAAAGAAAATCACTGCATGGTCAAAGCAATCCGAAGAAAACAATCGCTAATTCAAAATAAACAAAGAGAAGTGCTAATAACATACTCTATAAAAAAGATATACTGACTAGTAATCTTCAGATTACGAATGAAGCAACAAACTTCAATGATAAGTTTAACTTTACAAATATGAATTGAGAAAGATAAGTTTATACATCTTCTCTTGTAGCATATCATTATATTTATTTGGTGTTTATATTCTTATATATTTGTTTATTTTATTTTGATAGTTCTAGGCCAATTTATACAACAAGTATACATAATGATATTACTTAATAAATATCATACGAATTCTTCTTCATTGCTAGCCTGCTGGCTCAATAAAATCCGCTAATTAATTGCTTCAAGTACCATGGCTTATCTCTCACTCGCAATTAATATTATATTGAGAACTGTATATTTTAAATGATGAAATTTGGTTTCTATAGTCCACAATTTCTAACTCAAGTAATAAAAGTGCTTTTGGAGCTCATTGGTAGTATTATATGATAACAAGTATTCCTCTTTCCGGTTCACAAGTATATATTCCACATTCTCCAAAGTTATTTGCAATCAAAGTTTAGAACCTTATTGCTTTTGCTTTTGGTTATTCCTCCTCCCACTTCTCAAGTATTTATTCCACATTCTCATTTGTGATCTTTGCTTGCAATCAAAATTTAGAACCTTATTGATCTTGCTTTCGGTTATTACTTATTACTCCTTCCACATCTCAAGTTTTCCACATTCTCAATACTGATTTGCATTCAAAGTTTGAAACCTTATTGTTTTTGCTTTCACTTCTTCCTCTTTCCAGTTGTATAAGAAAACCATTTTCCATATGGCTGAATCACTCCTCTTCAGTCTCGCTGAGTCATTCATTGGTAAGCTTGCTTCTCGTGCTGTTCAAGAAGCTACCCTAGCACTTGGTGTCTACGAGGATCTGCAAGATATCCAAAACACCGTATCACTGATCAAAGCTGTGCTGCTCGATGCAGAACAAAAGCAGCGTCAGAATCATCAACTTCGTGAATGGCTGAGACAGATCAAGCGTGTCTTCAATGATGCAGAAGATATAATCGATGATTTTGAGTGCGAGACACTGCGCAGACATGTTGTCAACACTTCAGGTAGCATCACAAGGAAGGTACGTCGTTACTGCTCAAGTTCTAACCCTCTTGTTTATCGCCTTAAAATGGCTCATCAAATCAAAGATATTAAAGAGAGATTTAATAAGGTTGCTGCTGATAGACTTAATTTTAACCTTCAAATCATTGAAAGTGATAATCGAGTTGTGCAAAGACGCGAAATGACTCATTCCCATGTAAACGAGTCTCTTGTGATAGGAAGGGAAAATGACAAACAAAAAATCATTGACCTCATATTGCAAGATGATGGTTGTGATGAAAGCCTCTCTGTTATTCGTATTGTTGGAATTGGAGGCTTGGGAAAGACTACTCTCGCAAAATGTGTGTACAATGATAAGGGTGTCGTTCAGTCTTTTCCATTGAAGATGTGGGTATGTGTCTCTGATGATTTTGAAATTAAGAGTGTGCTCATTAAAATCCTCAATGCTGCTAGTGCTTCTTATCCCAATCCAATTCACCAAGAGAACTTTAAAAACTTTGATGTGGAGCAACTACAAAATCATCTAAGAAATGCACTTGCTGGTCAAAGGTTCTTGCTCGTCTTGGATGACGTATGGAACGAGGATCGTGTCAAATGGGAAGAATTGAAAGATATAATACAAGAAGACGTAGCTGCGCAAGGAAGTAAAGTACTAGTGACTACACGAAGCCACACAGTAGCTAACGTGATGGGTACTTCCTCTTCTCACATTTTGCAAGGGCTTTCCAAAGTGGATTCCTTATCTGTGTTTGTCAAATGGGCTTTTAAAGATGGAGAAGTGAAAAATTATCCAGAATTAATGGAGATTGGAAAAGAAATTGTGCAAAAATGTGGAGGGCTTCCTTTGGCGTTAAGAACATTGGCCAGTTCATTGTTCTTCAAATTTGACATAGAAGATTGGAGGTTTGTTAGGGATAATGAGATTTGGAA
Source organism: Trifolium dubium (assembly GCA_951804385.1). NCBI lineage: Eukaryota > Viridiplantae > Streptophyta > Magnoliopsida > Fabales > Fabaceae > Trifolium > Trifolium dubium. The sequence continues at coordinate 10,776,727 of OX638070.1, read as the reverse complement.
TTTACCACAAAAGGATGACGACATTTTGCCTGCAATCAAATTAAGTTATGATCAATTGCCTTCTTATTTAAAATCATGTTTTGCTTGTTTCTCTCTTTTTAAAAAGGATTTTCAATATTCTAATTTTGAAGTTACTGAGTTATGGGAGGCACTTGATTTTCTTCCATCACCAAAAAAGGGTCAAACAATAGATGATGTTGGCAATCAAATTTTGCATGATCTAATGTCAAGATCTTTTCTTCAAGATTTTATTGACATGGGTACTATTTGCTTTTTTAACTTGCATGATTTGGTACATGATTTTGCACAGTATGTTACAAGGAATGAATTTCAATTGGTGAAATTTCATGATGAAAATATTTTTGAGAATGTCCTTCATTTGTCATTCGTTAAAAATGATTTTCTTGGCCAAACATCTGTTCCCATTGGATTAAGAACCATAGTATTTCCCGTAGGAGCCAACAATGAAGCTTTCTTGTATAATTTGGTGTCAAGGTGTAAATTATTGCGGGTTTTGCAAATAAATAATTCTACATATGAGAGTTTGCCCTTGTCTATTGGCAAATTAAAACATTTAAGATGTCTCAATCTTTATAGTAATCAAGAATTGAAGAGCCTCCCCAATTCAATTTGCGAACTTCAAAATCTTCAAACTTTGCAATTCAACGGATGCACGAATCTTCAGAAATTACCTAATGGAATAGGAAACTTGATCAGCCTTCGACAACTAAGTATGACCACAAAGCAGTCTAATTTTCCAGATAAAGAGATTGCAAAATTGACTTATTTAAAAAGTTTATTTGTCGAATCTTGTCCCAATTTGAAGGTATTGTTTGGAGAAATTCAACTTCCTAATCTTAAAATGTTGGCTATTGTTATGTGTGGGAATCTTAAATCTTTTCCACTTCATTTTGTTCCCAACTTAGAGATTTTGATGATTGTAAAATGCGATACGTTAGAATTGTCATTGAACCATGACAGTAACATCTCCAATATAAAATTAAAGTTTGTAACTCTTCTACATTTGCCTCAACTAGTGAGTTTTCCTCAATGGTTGCAAGGATGTGCGACCACATTACAATCATTGTCACTTGGAGGCTGTGACAATCTTGAGGAGCTTCCTCAGTGGCTGTCAACTGTAATTCATCTCAAAGCACTCTCAATTTTATATTGTCCAAAATTGCATTCACTCCCTGATGACATGCATCAACTCAAAAACCTTGAATATTTGCATATTGGAGGTTGTGTTGGATTATGCAGAAGATACCATCAAAAATTTGGAAAGGATTGGCACAAGATTTCACATATCAAAAAAGTCATCATTGAACCACCAAAAGAAGAAGAAGATTAAGAGGGATTCATTGATATCACAGTCAAAATAGGGAGTTGTATGTATCTTATTTGTTTTTGTATTGAAGTGTACGTTGCTTTAAATTCTCTTTGTGCTATTGGAGGAAATATTTTCTTCGTTACATTGTTGAGTTGTATAGTTAATCTGTGTATGTATGATGTTTTGAAAAATCAAATGTATTATGCATTTTTCATTATATTTTCTTTATTTTGTGGTCTATACGTAAAACATCTTTCTATTTTGATGTTGGTGAGTGGTCCACTTGTCCTTTATTTTTGTTGAATTATTAAATTAAAAATGAAGTGCTTTTTCTTGGAACAAATTTGGTGATGATGAAGTTTTAAGAGAGAGGAATGAAATTTGGCTATCAGACAGACAAACGCTGTGAACAATGTCAGTACAATTGTCCGAGCGCGTGTCTAGTTCAGAAAATAAAAACAATTATAACGTGAATTAAATGCAGCGGAAAAGTAAATAACACAGAAAGTTTGTTAACCCAGTTCGGCGCAACTGCCCTTGTCTGGGGATACCAATCAAGGAGTGAACTCACTATAATAGTTCTAGTGAAACGAACAATGTAGCCACACTACTTGTCTTGCACCTAGACCCTACCTTGTGACAGCCCTACCTAGGAACTCATAGATATGAGACCCCGTCTCAACTCCTACCAACAACACACTCAGCGTTGTTATCAATTCACACGTTTAATCAAGGACAAGAGACACACTCTTATGACACAAAACTTACTCCGTACCTAAAGGCTTAGGAGAAGTCACAATTACAACTCTAACAAACACAATCCTTAGCTTGAATCAGAAAGATACAAGAAAGGCTCACAAACAAAGAACAAAGAACAAATCACTACAACATTAAACACACGCTTTGAGATCACACATGGGTTTAACTTGCTTTTTAGAGTTTGTCATTACATATATTTATACTACTAGGGTAGCACGAGTTTGGGCTTCAGACATCTCTTGGACGTTGTAAGGTCCAACTCTAGAATCTTCTAACACAAGAAATACTCTTCAAAAAATACATCAATATCACCTTTGGAAATATATCTAGGCAAGACCGCCTTAGACACATCATCAGAAACACGCGCCTTGTTTAGCAAGCAAGATTAAAATAAAACTTCAAGCAAATCTTGTAAAAGATTGCATAAAATAATAAAGCAGTAGCTGGTGCGAGATTACTGATCACTTAATGTTGTTCCATATGCTACAGCATCTGACCAAACATCTGTGATCATAAGCAACTGACCACACATCTGGCTAATATATGTTTTCGCAACATCTCCCTTCCTGTAGCCATGATTGACCAAGAACTCAGTAAGTCTCTCATACCAAGCTCTAGGAGCTTGCTTCAAACCATATAGGGTTTTCTTCAATTTGTAGACATGATTTGGAAGACTTGGATCAATGAAGGCCTTTAGGTTGTTCCACATAGACAACTTCATTTAAGTACCCGTTGAAGAATGCACTATTGGTCCTATGACATTCACGTTGTCTGGTCTAGGAACTAAGTCTCACACATCACTCCTTTTGAACTGAGTTAATTCTTCTTGCATTGCATTTATCCAGAACTCATCAGTTAGAGCGTCCTTGACATTCTTAGGCTCAAAGTTTGATATGAAGCAAGAGTTTGATATTTCACTGTTTCTCCTTCTAGTGGTGATCCCTTGATTTAGATCTCTAATGATTTAATCTATAGGATGATTCTTCTGTATTCTAATAGATGGACCTTTGTTGGGAGCTGTATTCTCTGAACTGATTTCTTCAGAATCTTGTACATTTATGTATATATCTTCTCTCTCCCCCTAAATGTCACATGCTGAGTCAGATGTGCTGTCATGTGGCACAACATTATTACCATTATCATCTATCACAACATTTATAGACTCCATCATTGTCTTGGTTTTGGAATTGAACACTCTATAAGCTCTGTTGTTATTTGAATAATCTAGGAAGATTCATTCATCACTTTTAACATCCATCATTCTCCTTGGTTCTCTATAAGCTCCGCTGTTATTCTGATAGATGACCTTCTCGGAATGCCCTTTTATTCACGCATTTGTTCAAGAGTGCATTGTAGTTTTGGAAATTCATGTTGAAGCTAGTAAGGGCCATTTGTAGAAGTGGTTGTTGTAGGTGAATGTGTATTTGTACGGGTCGCATAATATTACCATAATTATATAAAAGTGAGTTATATTGATAATATTATAAAATATTTAAAAATAGTAAATGAAAATTATTAATATTACCATAAATTTTCTATTACATTAATTAATAAGTAAAAAATTGTTAAATATTAATAGCGTGTCTGTTGCATATTTTATTTACCTATGTTTGGAAAATCAATATTATAAGTACTGATTTGAGATGCTTAAAAATAAATACTAATATTAGAAAGTCATTATAATAAAATTTAAAAAACTCATTAGTTAGTATATTAATGTAATATCAACATTAATATATGCAAAACACAGTTATATGTTACCACCGTGCCCGTTGTAGGTTTTATATGTACAAGAATGAAATGCATAAAAAATGTATTAATATGAGTAAGTAGAAATTCGTATGATAAAAAATTTAAAACGCATTACCCGTGGGGATAAAACTAAGTGCAAGATTATTTTTCTGAGACTAAAAATTTAATAAGCACTAAAATTAAAAGGTCACCATTTTGTAAGGACCAAAATCATATTTAACCCTAAAAAATGACAATTTAGTCTATAAATCTAGGGATTTAAGCAAACAATTTAAGGATTAAAATGAAAGTTTATGAGTAATCAATTTTTCTATATTATTAGTATTAGAAATTAGTATTAGATTTATTTAGAGAGATAAAAGAAAATAAAAATAAAAAATATTAAATAATTAAAAAGTAAGAGAGAGAATGTGTGAAAAAGAAAAAGTATGAAAGAAAAAATAATAAAAAATATGTAAAGTAAGAGTTAGAATGACATAATTATCCTTCAAAGAAGTTAATTTCTTTCATTTGAACGAATGATAATAATGTAATATTATAAGTAATCAAAATTTATATTGTAGTAGTAGAAGACATGTCAAGCATAATAGGATTTTTATTTAATTTTAGAAATTGCATGCTATTTAAGGTTCAAAAAATAGTAACGGCGCAGCTTGTTGACCGTTTACCTTCGAAACATATGTAATTATCTTATATATATATATATATAAATGAAGATAAAAAAAATATCAAGTTAATAAATCAAAAAAAAAAATCATCATCAAATGAATTAAAACATTACAGCCCTTACATGTGTATGTTTAGATTAATGTGATAAATGTTTTAAGTATAAGTATTGGATTGGATTGAATTGAACTGTGAGTTCTGCTGATTTTTACTTATTTTTGCAACTTGCACTAGTGCTTGGTTTCTAATGAACCGGTGCATTAGCATGTAACTGAGTAGATAGGTAAGCATGAGAAACTTACATCGGTGCGTGCATTGTTAAGATGAACTAGTGGAAGAGAGCTTCTGACTTGTAGGTTGAAGATGTGCAGAATATTTTAAGTAATAATCTATCACAAATACAGTTAACCCTCATGCTTGAATCTTATATCCCCGGTTTCTGTGTTTCGTTTTTGTGGTTTTAGCATATGGAGTATGGTTTCTTTTTGTAATTAAGGCAAACTGGTAAATTGTTCAAGAAGAAGAAGAAGAAGGTTGAGCGTGATATTGCATTCCCAACATGCATATGTTGTCATTGTAAATAGATCAAGAAGATTGACGGGTTCATTGCTATTATTTGTGCCTTACGTACACTCATGTTCTTCAGGAGGGGCCTGCTACGGAACTTGCAACTGATGTAATTCCTGAAGCAAATACTGCTATTGAAGTGGCCTTGAGGCTTGTTAGACCAACAAAGAAGGTAATCGTGTGTAAGAATTTTGTATAGATGCACTTGTATAACCTGAGATGATTTTACTTTTATAAGATGTTATTTTATTCTCATATACCTTTGAATTGATTCTATTCAATACCTTTTTCTTTTTGTCTATTTGATGATTAAATTAGCAAGTATACTAATTAACGTTAAAATAATAAAATAAATTCGTCTTCACGAGGACTGTGTTAATACTCGGCAATATTGTTAGTGAAAATGATGTGTGAATTGGGGAGTGCACAAGGCAGTTGGTTGACTTAACTGTAAATAAACAGCAATAATGCAAGAATTTAAAAGTGAACTTCTTATATGAGAAAAATGATTATGAGTTGTTTAGAATCATCTATTCTCCTTTAACTGGTACTCTAGATTCTAGCCCTCAACAATGAAATTCCAATAGTCACGACGATTTAACAAAGTAGACAGAGTCTAATCCCTTGGCTCATCCGTCTCGTTTATCTAATATAGAACCATAATCCCTTAGACAAAACAAATATTATCAAAAGCTTGATTGCATGTTAATTAAACTATAAGTCATACCAACTAATTCTATATCCCTATAGCAATTACGATTGGCAAACATTTAATTTAGTTCAAGAGATAAAACCTAGGGTTAATAGTGATTTACTTCTTAAGATCAATTCAATTTATTGGCCAAATAAAGAAAAGCATTAAATACAAAATAACTGAATAACTATTAGTTTTCATTGAATTGGCTAGAATTCTAGTTACATGGTTCTGATAAGTTCAAAGAGAATCATCAACAATCTCTAATCTATGAGATTATACATGATGTAGCATAAAAGAACATTTGATTGATGATGTTTCTGTTGATGTAGAATCTTTGGAAATATGTTTCTTCAATGCTTCAAAGCGTTTCTCTCTCCAAAAATTGTTAATCCTTATTTCTGGCCAAAAGTCCCTTTTATAGAGATAATAAAACCTATTTTTCTGTTCGTGCAATCGCCCCATTATTTCTGCCCATAGTTGGGCGATTTTCCAGAATGTTGCCTTGCAAAATCTGCTCGTCATAGTGGGGCAATGCAGGCCCATAGTGAGGCGATTTTTCCAGAAACTTTAACACTTGGATTTTCTTCATTTTTTCACTTGTTCTTCAATTTGTCTTCGACCTCTTGCTTTTCTTCAATTGTGCTAAATCTTTAGGAATTAACCATATAACTTCTACTTAAAACTACTAATAAACATGTAAAATAACTACTAAAATGTCATAAAATACTGTCATCACTATCCTATAATTAATTTAACCTTATTGGATTTAATATTTTAGTAGATTGGATTACAATTTTTTTTCTGTGGATATAAAACCACCACAGAAAACAAATTATATTACAGGAGGGTAACACAACAAATTATATGATGGTTGACTTGAATCAAGGGGGGTAAAACACAAAATCTTATATTATAGGAGGATAAAACAACAAAAATTTTTACAGAGAGTAAAACAATTTTAACTTATTTTACAAGGGGCAAAATGTAATTAACCCTATTAAAAAACTCTGTAAATTTAGTTTAGATGATAAAAAAATATGGATACAAAGTGAGGATTGCGCTCATTTATAAACATAAAAATAATCAAGTAATCTCGCCATTGATGTTAGACTCTAACATATCATCCTCCAATGTTGACTCTTGGTGTTTATATGATTTGCAATTTTTACTCATCTTATCCCATCTAAAATTTTGATTTGGACCACCTTCTGAAGAACTAACAGTCTTTCTCATTTCTCAGCAACCATGATAAGCTTTTAGATGCTTATGTACCCGTACATTGCTCCATCTTCATCTGATCTGAGTGCAGAGAAACTGTATGCAAATTATTAAAGTTGTTAAGTTCTGTTCATCAGCTCCTTAAAAATTTCAACAATAAGTTAAATGGTTTGAGTGCCCAATTATTTATTATCATGCAGTATGCACCCCTGATTTCTTTATGCTTTACAATATCTTAATCCCTTACATCTTGACTTGTATGCTTATGGCATACTTTTTTTGACAGCTGCTTATGGCATATTATATACTTATGCCACCTTTTATTGAATAAAATTTTCCGACAAACAATCATTTTAATTTTTATAATCTTAACTTGTTGTCACATTTATTGTATATATTAAAATAATCTATATATCTATAGAGCATATATTGGCATGATCCATAATAAATGTTTGGCAAGTTGCCACATTCAATTCCTGCTGTTTCTAATCGTTGACTAACAAACAGGTATGTGTGAATGAATGAATGTTTAAATTGTACTTAATGCAACCTCTCCACTTCATGTTTTACAATCAATTAACAAAATTCATTCATTGGCTTTCCCTTCTTCCTCTCCAGTTAGTTCCAAACAAAATTCATTTCACATGGCTGAATCACTCCTCTTCGGTCTCGCTGATTCGTTCATCGGTAAGGTTGCTTCTCTTGCTGTACAAGAAGCTTCCCTTGCACTTGGTGTCTACGAGGATCTGCAAGATATCCAAAACAAAGTATCACTCATCAAAGCTGTGCTCCTTGATGCCGAACAAAAGCAGCGTCAGAATCATCAACTCCAAGAATGGCTGCGACAGGTCAAGCGTGTCTTCAATGATGCCGAAGATGTAATTGACGATTTTGAGTGCGAGGCATTAAGAAAGCATGTTGTCAACACTTCAGGTAGCATCAAACGGAAGGTACGTCATTACTGCTCAAGTTCTAATCCTCTTGTTTATCGCTTTAAGATGGCTCATCAGATCAAACATGTTAAAGAGAGATTAAATAAGGTTACTGCTGATAGGCTTAATTTTGGCCTTCAAATCAATGAAACTGATAATCGTGTTGTGCAAAGACGCGAAATGACTCATTCCCATGTAAACGAGTCTGTGGTGATAGGAAGGGAAAATGACAAACAAAAAATCATTGATCTTTTATTGCAAGATGGTCTTGATAAAAGTCTCTCTGTTATTCCTATTGTTGGAATTGGAGGCTTGGGAAAGACTACTCTTGCAAAATGTATATACAATGATAACAGTGTCGTTCAGTCTTAACCTTATGGGAGGCACTTGGATTCAGTCCCTGTAATATCATTGTTTTTTGGATTTACTCCCTCATTTAACCTTCAGTTGACACATAAGCATTGCCACGTGTGACTTTATTAGCCACGTCATCATTTTTTGAACGGAACTTGACGTTAGGGACGAAAATCAAAAGGGAATGTAATTGCAGGGACTAATTTGTAAAAAAAAAACTTACAGGGACTTATTTCAAAAAACCGCAAACTTACATGGACTTATTTAAGCCATAATTCTACATATCAAAGTTTGCTCCAAGTCTATTGGAAAATTAAAACATTTAAGATCTCTCGATCTTGAGGGTAATAAAGAACTGAAGAGCCTCCCTAATTCAGTGTGCAATCTTCATAATCACCACTTTTTGCAACTCAACGGATGCACAAATCTTCAGAAATTACCTACTAGAATAGGAAACTTGATCAACCTTCGACAACTAAGTATAACCACAAAGCAGACTAATTTTCCAGAGAAAGAGATTGCAAAATTGACTTCTTTAGAAATTTTATCTATCCATAATTGTGACAATTTAGAGTTATTTTTTGGAGAAGTACATCTTCCTAATCTCAAATTGTTAGATATTGGTTTGTGAAGTTTGTAAGTCTTTCATCTTTGCCTCAACTAGTGAGTTTTCCTCAATGGCTGCAAGGATGTGCAACCACTTTACAAACATTCTCACTTAACAATTGTGACAATCTTGATGAGCTTCCGAAATTGCATTCACTTTCCGTTAACCTACATCAACTCAAAAACCTTGAACATATGAGAATTGAAGAGTGTGCTGAATTATGTAGAAGATACCATCCAAAATTTGGAAAGGATTGGCACAAGATTTCACATATCAAACAATCGTCAATCGATTCATTAGAACAAGAAGATTAACAGGGATTCATGATACCACAGCAAAATAGGGATGCATTTTTTCATTATATTTTCTTTATTTTGTGGTCCTATAATCATAACATCTTTCTATTTTGATGTTGGTCAATTGTCCACTTGTCCATCAACATTTAAATTTAATTGTTCAGTTATACCATGAAGATAATCTCTGATTTCACTCAGCGCGGATGCTGTAGAGTTGTGAGAATCAATAAATAACAAGATGAGAGTGCTAACAACAATCATGCTAAGTTCTATAACTCTTTGTGGGGTCATGAAAAATGGCTTGTAATTAAATTGTTCCAAACTTTTTGATTTATTTAATTCAATTGATATCAAAGAATTTTATAATTTTATTACATGTTTATACTTTATATGATTCAAATAAATATATAATAATCTATAAGTGGGACATGTAACAAAAAAAGTATTCCACATTCTCCATAGTTATTTGCAATCAAAGTTTAGAACCTTATTGCTTATGTATTCGGTTATTACTTATTACTCCTTCCAGTTCTCAAGTTTTCCACATTCTCAATATTGATTTGCATTCAAAGTTTAAAACCTTATTGGTTTTTGCTTTCACTTCTTCCTCTTTCCACTTGCATCAGAAAAACATTTTCCATATGGCTGAATCACTCCTGTTTAGTCTCGCTGAGTCATTCATCGGTAAGGTTACTTCTCGTGCTGTTGAAGAAGCATCTCTTGCCCTTGGTGTCTACGATCATTTGCAAGATATCAAAAACACGGTATCACTCATCAAAGCTGTCCTCCTGGATGCCGAACAAAAGCAGCGTCAGAATCATCAACTCCGTGAATGGCTGAGACGGATCAAGCGTGTCTTCAATGATGCAGAAGATGTAATCGACGATTTTGAGTGCGAGACACTGTGCAGACACGTCATCAACACTTCAGGTAGCATCACAAGGAAGGTACGTCGTTACTGCTCAAGTTCTAATCCTCTTGTTTATCGCCTTAAAATGGCTCATCAAATCAAAGATATTAAAGAGAGATTTAATAAGGTTGCTGCTGATAGACTTAATTTTAACCTTCAAATCATTGAAAGTGATAATCGAGTTGTGCAAAGACGCGAAATGACTCATTCCCTTGTAAACGAGTCTCTTGTGATAGGAAGGGAAAATGACAAACAAAAAATCATTGATCTCTTATTGCGGGATGATGGTCCTGATAAAAGTCTCTCTGCTATTCCTATTGTTGGAATTGGAGGCTTGGGAAAGACTACTCTCGCAAAATGTGTGTACAATGATAAGAGTGTCGTTCAGTCTTTTCCATTGAAGATGTGGGTATGTGTCTCTAATGATTTTGAACTTAAGAGTGTGTGTGCTCATTAAAATCCTCAATGCTGCTAGTGCTTTTCCATTGATGTGGAGCAACTACAAAATCATCTAAGAAACGCACTTGCTGGTCAAAAGTTCTAGCTCGTCTTGGATGATGTATGGAACGAGGATCGTGTCAAATGGCAAGATTTGAAAGATATAATACAAGGAGTAGCAGGTGTTGAAGGAAGTAAAGTCCTAGTAACTACACGCAGCCACACAGTAGCTAACTTGATGGGCACTTCCTCTTCTCACATTTTGCAAGGGCTTTCAGAAGTGGATTCCTTATCTGTATTTGTCAAATGGGCTTTTAAAGAAGGTGAAGTGAAAACTTATCCAAAATTAATTGAGATTGGAAATGAAATTGTGCAAAAATGTGGAGGTCTTCCTTTGGCCTTGAGAATAGGAAACTTGATCAGCCTTCGACATTTACTTATAACCACAAAGCAGTCTAATTTTCCAGATGAAGAGATTGCAAAATTGACTTCTTTAGAAATTTTATCTTTCATATCTTGTCACAATTTAGAGGTATTGTTTGAAGAAATTCAACTTCCTAATCTTAAATTATTGACTATTAGATTGTGTGAGAATCTTAAATCTTTGCCACTTCATGCTGTTCCAAACTTAGAGACTTTGATGATTCAAGATTGCCATTCGTTGAAATTATCATTGGACCATGGCGGTGACATCTCCAATTTAAAATTGAAGTTGATAGTTCTTGCATCTTTGCCTCAACTAGTGAGTGTTCCTCAATGGTTGCAAGGATGTGCGACCACATTACAATTATTGTCATTTAGGCTTTGTTTGCGAGTTTGGAGGGGAGGGGAGGGGAAGACTTTGGAGAGAAGGAAATATAGAGAAAAATAGAGAAAAATTTTACATTTTTTGAGAAAGTATTTTTTATAGAGAATAACAAATAAATACTTATGATTAATATATTATGAATTTAAGAACATTATAACAACACTAATTAAATTTGAACAATTCATATAAACCCTCCAAACTCCCATCCAATACAATTTTTGAGTTCCACCAAATTAGGGGGTTTTTGTGTTATGAAGAAAAAATAACCCTCCAAACTCCTCCCCTCCCAAACTCCTCTATTCCTTCCACTTATTTCTTCCTTTTTTTCAAAACCATCCCCTCCCCTCCCCTCCAAACTCGCAAACAAAGCCTTAGTGACTGTGACAATCTTGAGAAGCTTCCTGAATGGTTGTCAACTGTAATTCATCTCAAAACACTCCTACTTTTAGATTGTCCAAAATTGCACTCACTCCCTGATGACATGCATCAACTCAAAAAGCTTGAATATTTGAATATTGGAGGTTGTGTTGAATTAAGCAGAAGATACCATCAAAAATTTGGAAAGGATTGGCACAAGATTTCACATATCAAACAAGTCAACATTGAACCACTAGAAGAAGAAGAAGAAGAAGAAGAAGAAGAAGAAGAAGATTAAAAGGGATTCATTGATATCACAGTCAAAATAGGGAGTTGTATGTATCTTATTTGTTTTTGTATTGAAGTGTACGTTGCTTTAAATTCTCTTTGTGCTATTGGAGGAAATATTTTCTTCGTTACATTGTTGAGTTGTATAGTTAATCTGTGTATGTATGATGTTTTGAAAAATCAAATGTATTATGCATTTTTCATTATATTTTCTTGATTTTGTGGTCTATACGTAAAACATCTTTCTATTTTGATGTTGGTAAGTGGTCCACTTGTCCTTTATTTTTGTTGAATTATTAAATTAAAAATGAAGTGCTTTTTCGGGTCTAAAACACTAGCCGGCTCTAAAAAAAATTCGTCTCCCAAGTTTTCTTTGTGCTTCCACGGAAAGGAGGTGACTTTGGGTCTTTTTGATCCAAAATCACACCGTGTGCTTCTTTTTTTTTTCCTTCTAATTTAAATAAGTGATTTTCACATCAATTAAAGTTTTCTTTTGGGGTTTTTTGTGATTTCATCGCCTCTATGCGACGTTTGTTTGTTTTTCTGTCGTGTGCAGTGCTTGTTTTCTCATTTTGTGCGCGGTTTGTTTGTTTTCCGTCTTGTTGCGGTGTTCATTTAGTTCTTAAAGACGATTATTATGTCTTGCAACTAAAATTTTATGACCGTCTTGCAGAGAATACTCTTAAGTAAATCATGTTTGTCTCAAATTAAACTACGAAAATCATCGCATGGGCAAAGCAATCCGAAGACAACAATCACTAATGCAAAATAAAGAAAGAGGAGTGGTAACAACACACTCTTTAAAAAAAAGATATACCGACTAGAAATCTTCAGAAGTACGAACAAAGAAACAAACTTCAACGATAAGTTCAGTAACTAACAGTTCGTTCAATGATTTTACAATCTGAATCATCAATCACCTAAGACCGAATGATCCCTATAGTTAGTATACATAATTATATTAATTAATATATTATATAAAAATAGCATACGAATTCTTCTTCATTGCTAGCCTGCTGGCTGAATAAAATCCAGGTTTTCCAACTGACTCTGACAAACAGAGGACAATCAACAAAGAAGTCCTGCTAAATGTTGGGTCTGCTCAAATTAAGACTAATTTCTAAAACTATATTTGTTATATACACTACTACGCTAATTACTACTAGTACCGCTGCTTTTGTACTCGTTCATTGCTCCATCTTCATCTGATTCGAGTGCAGAGAAACTGTATGCAAATTATTAAAGTTGTTAAGTTTCAGTTCATAGGCTCCTTGAAAATTTATCGGCATGTTAACAGCTTTGTACTTGTGTATGAAAATAATTCTGTTCGATCAATTTTAAAAATTTCAACAATAAGTTAAGTCGTTTGAGTGCCAAATTATTTATTAGCATGCATTCCCGTTTAGATCATAGCTCCACCAGTTGTTGTCTTATGAAACCCAATGTCAATGGAAAGAACAACTGTTATGTGATTAAATAAATTAGACGAGCATCTGCAGAGCATTTTAGGAGGAAACGAGCAGTAAAAGCTTAACTGTAATCTACCTGAATTTGCCGATGAGTCATAACTCAACAGTGAGTTTTCTGGTGTCATGAAATTAGGGTTGTTTTCTTCTCTCCCCCAAAGTGGTTGGTGGAACTCATCAGATTGCCACGGTTGGTGAAATTGCTGTCTGTTTCCGTTAATGTGTGAGATATCCGGCCACACGACGGGTGCAACTGTGGTAGGGAAGTTACTGTCCATGAGAGACACTCCCTACAAATCACAAGGAAGTTTCATTAGCATAAGGAAATTAAAATAAAATCTGAAATTCAACAGAGAAGGATGAATTGGCTCTATTTGCTAAAGTTAAAAAGAATACATACTTCGGTAGCCAATATGCTGTCAAAGTTGAAATCAATTATTGGGTTAACTGCTGCCAGTTTCATTGATAAAAGCTGAAAGCAGAGAAATCAGTGAGAACAAAATCACATTTATGAAGTAACACAAATATTCCAGCATCGTGTTCCAATAGAAAGATCCAGTGAAATATTATCAACCATTTTTTAGATATCATCACAGTGAAAATACCATTTATATCATTTTATAACTTTTAAGGATACTAGTCAACCAAAAAATGCACTCGATGATTAGATTCAAACCCACTTTTGTATAAAAATAGGCAGTTTATAATGTCATATAGTAAAAAATATAAGTAAGCAATGCTTTATTTGTTCCCATGAGTGCAAAAAATGTTCCTGAATCTGACAGTAGTTTTTTATGGGCTACTATCAATTTTGGAGAATCAGATAACTTTTTATGGGAATACTATCAATTTTGAAGGATCAGACAAAGGCATGGAAGAAATGAACACCAGCCACTAATTTAAAGAGTTTGTATGGACTATCCACAGGTTGAGGATATAAGCATGACAGCACATTGCTGCTATAATTCTATCCTTATCTTTGTTTGTCTAAATAATTGCCTAGAATGTCAGTCATATAAAATCTGACCTCCACTTCATGCTGTAGAGATTGCACATGGTTGATGATTTTATCCAAAACCAATGCCGTTCCTGATATCTGTAAAGCAAATTTTATCATGTCAAATTCTTTGACTTACTAGATTAGCTCTCTTGTTAGAAAAAAATGAATACAATCTATATGCATTCATAACACAAAGAATGGATGTGTTTAAGGCTTGTCAGTTTAACATACAAAAGCCTATAATAGCTTTGAATCAAATTGTGATAGAACATAGTAAGAACATAGCAATTCTAATTAATTTACAAATAGAGTTAACAGTTTAGTGACCGCCTCAGTTATATTATTTTACCCGTATTGTTAAACACCCACAATTTTGATTATTACATGATTGCATCCTGATGTTTACAAACTACTAATTTATTAAAACCAACACCCAATTTAGATTCGAAGATTCAACAACAAATGTTGCTGGAAATGAGGTGCAACCTTAAATCAATAAATTAAGCACACTGATGGAAAGTCATTTAGATTGCAAAATTTTGGGAGACAAATCAAACCAAGCATGATTTATTAACAGCATCTCAAAACATATAAGTACAATCCAAAGACTCCAAGGCCATACTCAAAAACATCACTATTGTAAGAACCCTGAGACCACCAAAGAAGAAAAAAACAATGTAGAATAAAATTTTAATTTAGGAAAAAACTCTTGAGGTGTATATTTAACTAAAGTTTAGGCAAAATTAATTCAATTATGTAAAATGCTCAAACTAAAGCCAGTTAGGTTTTTTGTTTGGTAGATATTACCCTCTAAAAGGTATGCTTTAATTTTTCACTCTATGTAATGTTCCTTGTCACATAAGTGATTGATAGATACCAAACTAAGTGTTGATGGTAATCATCACATTCCCAAAGATGGATTAGTATTTCACTTGTTTAAGGGACCCATGAATACAAGTTTTCAACACACTTCCAATTGTTAAAGCCAGAGTCCAGCTAGTAGAATAACCCCCCCTTACACCCCACACGCCCACACCCACCTCTCTGTCTCTCCAATAAGTCAGAAAGCCAAAGAAAGGAACAAGGGGGGATTACCTTAATTGTTCTGTACAAACCATGACGTGTATTTTCTTTTGTCCTTTTCAAAAATTAAAGCATTAATTTATTATCATGATAAAAAAGAATCACTAAATTACTTACTTTTATGTAACGTTTTTATCTTGATATCAATTTTTGTAAAGGTTTTGAGCATCTTCCACATTTAGAGAAAAATGTTAAGAGTAATAAAATCTGTTTAGATGGATCTGTATATTATAGTACTTTTTGGTGTATTAGTAACTTGTAAGCTTTCACACACAAACCTAAGCTATCACCTAAACTTTAAGCATACGCATATTAAACAAGTTTAGAGTGCAATTAATGTTTTTATTTTGTGAATAAATAAATTTTTTTTAAACAAAACTAGAGTGCAAAGGCATCACTTGATAGACTTGTTCAATTGTGGTTTTTTTATCTTTCAAGATATACTAGTAATATTTAGAAAAAACTGTTGAGTGGTGATTGCTGCTAGACTTGGTAAGAAATACGGTTCGAACCCCACAACTATGATCGGGAGGGGTTGGAATACTTGATGTCATGACTGAACTCCGAACCAGATTAGGCGGTCCAGTAGATCGGATACTAATGATGAAAACAAAAAAAATATTTAGAAAAAATAATAAAGGTAAGTTAATTTAAAGATAATATTTTTCTAAACAAGATTATACATTTAAGTAAAAAGATAATAGCATTTTATTTGGTTTTGTTTTTCAAAGCTTCATTCCAAAGGAGATAATCATAATTAGACACTAAATATGGTACTACTTCTAAAAATTAAAATTTAGATGGCACACATAAAGAGAGTGTGTGTGATGAGAGTAGAGAGACAAAATTACAAGAATGCCATGTGAGCACTTTTCTTGGTGAAAAAGCATGCACTTTCAATTTTAGTGAAAAGGTGATAATGACATGTCATAATCACTAAATCCCACAATCTAGAGACATAATAGTACTTTTAGGAGACAATTAGACGAAATTATGGCATAATCATGATAATTAAACAAAGTCCAATTAATTAATCCTAACAAATGAGGATTAATTAAGTAAGATCTTAAAAGGAATGAAAGGGACCAACCAACCTTATTGCAACCGGGGACCAGCTCTTGCAACAGTTTCATTCTTGCATTTATCTTCTCTCTCCTAGCCTAAACACATTAAAATATTAAGAAAAAAATAAACAAAACTTTATAGTAGTACAAGTACTAATAAATAAATGTCTTTAAAGAAGTTAATTAGTGTTTAATTAATTAATTAAACTTAGTAAGAGTTAACCCTTTCTGCTAAGCTATGGCTATCAGTAGCTTGACCTCGCCGAACTCTAACGTGAACGTACGGAACCTCCGCACTGTTACCGGAATTCTCATCGGCGATGCTTTTGCTTTTCTTAAACGACACTTTAACCTGCGTTTCACAAGAAAATTCATCTAAATCACTGAAAAGTAGAAAACTGAAAAGTAGAAAACCCTAATTATTCTCCGAAAAACGGTTACGAGCTTGAAGATGAAGATAGCAACCTTCTTCTCTCGTTCCTTCCTCTTCGCGCCCTTGGATTTCTTCTTCTCGACTGTAGGATCGGAGACACAACCACCTTCCTCAGTCTCCGGTAGCTCATGCTTCACCTCCGAGTTCTCGTTCTCGTTCACTCCGGCGAATACGGAGAATCTTGCGGCGCGTTCGACCAACGCGGTGTTTGAAGGGAAGGTGAGATTAGCGGTAATTTCCGGTAAGTGAAGAAGCTCAACGACTTGCGTCGGTGGTAGTTCGAGAAGTGCGGTGAAAGAGTTACCGGTTTCCGTTGCCGGAGTCATGATTCCTTGAATTTCTTCATTAAATTGAATGGATTCGAGAGTGGTTTGTTCCATGGTCCAATTGAACCGAACCGAACCGGTTTAGGAGAGAAAGAAAGAGAGTGGAAATAAAATGGAGAAGGAGGGAAAGTGGAAAGTGTGTGTGTTTATTAATAGTGGTGAATGTGGTATTTGAAGTAAGAAGAAAGCAACGTTGTGAAGCTACGGTTTGGTTTTGTTTGGCTATTTCAGAGAAACGGGTATTACCGTACTGTTGTAACGGAAGTGTTGATTATGATGTTTGTAATAGAAAGGATTTGATGGTTTCATGCTGTTGAGGTATCAACGTCCATGGTTAATTGGAGATCAGAATTTTTGAACACAAACAAAATATGACAACTATTAGTTGCTTTGTTTCATCGTTACAAAGTTTCTATCGTCGTTAATGATGATAAGACACAACGGAACACGATTTAGTTTTTAAAGTTTGTAGTATATGTTAGTCTGGATTTTTGACATACTCAACATGACAAGACATTCAAAAAAAAAAAAAAAACTATGTGTTGAAATTGAGATTGGCATTTGGTTAAAACCTAGATGATTGAAAAAATATTAATAGTAGAATTCGACATATATTCTTCTTCGATATAAGTATTGCAAATTCAATGGCTTAGCGTTTTTCGAAAATGCAAAGTCATTGGTTTTGAATTTAGAAATTTAAATTGTTTGTAAAAAGAAAGGATAAGGATGTAAAAGACACATGTGAGTTTGAGAAGCGCAATAAGACTCACGTTGAAAGCTGTGTTTATAGTTGTTGTTTTCAATTATTTCTTATCCGATGTGTTGTTACTTAGGGTTACTATTCAATTTGTAACTACCATTCACATTGACATTTATGAGTGTTGACCAGTATCTCCAGAGCTCCAACACGACACTTATTTAAACGAACACGGGGCAACCGCTTCAAGTATGCAATTTATATCCTAAAAATTCTTATTCCATGTTCATATTGATTTGTGTGTCAAAGTATTCGCAGGTACACCCCACTAACTTCAAGTTTTGACGGTTTGTTGTTTGATGTCCGACCACTTCTTCTGATAACTCCAAATCATTGGCGATTCTAAGAAAAGGATGCTATGGCGCTTCACTGCTAGAATACAACGAAGGTGTGCCCATAGGTTACACGACAACCAAAAAATGGTTCTTCTTGTCAATCAACTTCTTTGTAGAATTTTTACCCATTTTGCCTTAAAAGGGAAGGAAGAAAAAATGAATTCGACAAGCAAACAAATTCATTTTTTCAAAAGGGAAGGTTTACTCTTCGTTAGTAGATCTTTTGCCCATTAATCAAGGTTTACTCGGACAACAACCGTAGTAGAAAAAACTCAAAAGTGATTATAATTCCTAACGTAACCTACATAAATGGATGATTCTTCCACAACATTGGCATAAAACAACACATGTAATGGCAACACCCCTACCACCACCGTGAAACCAAATCATCTACCCTACTTACGAAACCCAACATATTTGACAATAAAACCTCTAAACAACCTTTGTCTCCTACTACTAAATACAAAAAAGAAAAAAGAAACGAAAATGAAGAAACCTATCAGTAGATGAAAGGAAGTTGGTCAAGTCGAGCTTCAAAGAACAATGTGCAAACAATGCAAAACGCAGCAAAAATCAGATGACAAACCTCTAAAGCCCCCCTCAATTCAATACATTTGAATTGTTGCAGCCATCAACGACAAAGGATGAAAAGCCTTCAGCTCAATACAACAATTCACACGAGATCAAAGCTAAAACAAAACGTTAGGATTGATTTACCGGACCAAAAGTCACCTCGAAAACCAATGCCTATGACACTCGAAAAGCCAAATGAGAGGGCTAAAATTCCAGATTTTAAAATAGGAAGGTTAAAATCCAAATTTAGTCAAAATAGAGAAGTTAAAACTGCATTTAAATTTTAAACCTTTATTTTTTTTTATAATTTATTAATTATTTAATGGGGTGGCCGTGGCCTTCCCCAGTCCCCACGTGGCTCCGCCACAGGGGTGGTGGCCTGGGAATATGCAAACAATCCAATCTTTAGAATCAAACTCACAATGAATACAATAATATACTCAATTTTAAAATAATGGAGGTTAAAATTCAAATTTAGTCAAAATAGGAGCTAAAATTCCAAATCTGAAAAAAGAGGTTAAATTGTAAATTTTAAAATAGGAAGGTTAAAATCCAAATTTAGCCAAAACAAGGGGTTACAACAATATACTCGGTTTTAAAATAGCATTATCCCAACCGAAAATCAATGTTTAACTCCAATATTTCACAATAAATTTCTAACAAAATCTAAAATAATGGGTATGCAATCTCACTCAAATTAGCGCCTAAGGTTTCTATTGTTGAACTCTCAAGTCCTAAACCTAATTGTACAAATCAAATCTTCGAAAGAGAGGGAGTTTACACATTAGTTGACTACCACATTGCACATGTGAGTTACCAAAGATATTGCAAGTCATCATCGTCTTCTAGGCCTAAATAGTAGACACCGATCAATGTAAGCCTGCAAATAAAAGTTGATAGAGAAGTTGATCTTCAGGTTTCTTGAAAGATTTATACAGAATTATAAATAACTACGATGAAATAAAACTTAAAGAATAACTTTATGAAGTAATTCAGAAAACAAGATGAAAGGTCATTAATAGAAATATGCTTCCCTCATCATGAATATATTTAGAAGCTTGTGAAAATAAGCTGAAAACATCTTATAGACAAATCATAACTAAACACTCCCACAAGTGATTATATCAATGGATAAGCTCAAATAAGCTAACTTAAAGACTTATATGATTGACCCAACACATTAATTTGATATAGAAATCCAGCACAAAATTGTTGTTATTTTAGTTTAATGTTTTGAAATTTTATTATGCTTTCCTAAGGACATTGATGGCTATCATTCATATGAAATAGTTTATTATGTATTGCACTATTCTGTCATTTGGAAAAAGAACAAATGAATAAAGAAAATTATTTTTGTCTTAGTTTTTTTTCTTTCTTCTTCCTTTTCATAGCTTTAGTCCTCATAACCCTAGATTTTCAATTATCACGGCATTAGCTTCCTAAAAATGTATGAGTAAAACTGGTCAAGAAACTTAATGTGCAGGACTCGTAGAGTCTTTAAAATCATGGCAGCTAAAATAATTGATTTTCTAATGAGATAAATACTAATCTCCTAGAGAGAAATGTAAACTATGTTTTGAGAGCATTATAAAATTTTCCAAGAATCCAAAATTGTTAACCCTGGTGTTTAGTTCTTCAGATTTGGAATTGAAAATTTCTATTTTCCCGGAAGCAACAATCCTAATAGACCGTCTTAATTCGAAAATAAAATGGACACAGTATTAAACATTTTTTAAGGGTGACAAACCTGAAGATGGTGACAATGAGGACTATTAAGTACAAAGCAAGTTTGGCTAGCCGGAGTTTCTTCTCTGCACTGAGTACTCTAAACACTTCAGTAACATCAATTAGATGCTCTCTTTTCACATACCTGAACCAATGAAATGAGATAATTCACGACAAAGAACATAAAACAAGTTCATCAGATTAATCCTAAATGGAAGTAGATACCAGAAATAATTAAACAACTAAATTTCTTACTGTTGTAATTTTCTTTTTGATATTTATATCACCAAATTAGTTCATCAGCATTGATTTAGATTTGTAATTGAAAAATATTTAAACACAAAGTTAGTTTTTCATGGTGCATACATTATCTTTCATTACATTTTGCACAAGCAGTAAACAACCTAATAGCACCATAAGTTCATTTGATTTACACAACTGTAAATGGAGTTACAAATCAATAGCTCAAGAACATAAGCTAGTAAAATTAAAGCTAAAAAAGTAAACAATATATCTCGATCCATTCAAAGTTAAAGAATTACATGTAACTTGTCATTGTGAATATCCGACAGCTTATATCAAGAAAACAGGGAAAAATTATCCGAGTGAAAACAAGGATCATGAAGTGAACACAGGGTAACCATGATCAAGGTTCAGGCTAACCCTGCAAGATATTACTTCGGGGAGCAAGATTAGCAGTGTTGATGAAAGGGGATGTCTCTAATATATTATGGTTAGTACTCCACCTTGTAGGGTTGAATTCGCTCTGCCAAAGCTGTTTTAGTTATTTATGTCAAAACAGATTGTTAACTGAAGTGCTTTTATGACAATGTGATCAAGGTCACCCACTCACCGAAGCTTTCCTTACAGCACAATTACACATATTTTATAATTACTAATTTACTACTAATTTATCAATAAAAACTGTGGCAAATTTTCATGTGAGCAATGCATTCTTGCAAAACAGACAAAAACTCATTCTTCGATAAAAAAACTGACAAGGAAGGGAATATCTCTTAAATCCTTTAACAATACCTCTTCCTAAGGAAACGCTCACCAAATTTCTAATGCATATACTCCACAATAAAATAGGAAGTAGAAAAAGAAAACTATCACCTAACTGAAACTACAAATGAAATTAGGGTTTCTAGCTCTACCCTCCCCCAATACAAAGATTTCGCTCCAGTTACCAACATCATGACCCCCTGCTTAAAGTTTACTAATGTAGTCTTATCCTACCACTTGAACTCCTTAATTCTAAAAGTCATTGAGTGCACAACTTTCATTTTTAAGCAAAATCTTTCAAACTCAAAACTTGACCCAACATTCTATTTTGATAATACATATCACAAGATTGAGATGAATATAAGGAAAGAAAGGTATTGTACTCACATGGCCTCGGAATCTAATCATCTGATGCTGTTAGAATATATGAAATATTTCAGAATATCTTTGATATTATGTCAGTGTATTTTAGTTTATTTTCTAGGATCAACTTAAAATCTCAGATATCTAAGATTCTCTGTTAGGATTTTTTTCTTCAATAAATGCAAATTATCATATAGAGTCAAAGCAAAAGTTTACTCAAAATTCAGCCAGAAAAAAGGCCATGTCACATCATGAGTACAATTTAAGTGATTGACAACAACATTTAACGTATTCTTTTTTTGGTCAGGTAGTCTAATAGCTAGAATTCCACCTTTTTAAAGGTGAGAAAGTGGGCGTACAAGAGTTCGGACCCCGGTCCTTGCATATTGCATAAAATGTCCCTACCAATTGAGTTAAGCTCACAATGATACATTTGATGTATTCTAAATACTCAAATAAACCAATCACCAATGTTTCATTAAACCCTGCACCAAGTTATTGTATTCCTATATATAGATAGGGGTTAGCATAGCATTTAGCCTTGATACTAGCATCAAGTTATTGTCAACAATAATCAAACTCTCATTATTTCTCTTCTCCTTCTATCTAAAAGTCCAATAATATTCTTTCACAAAACGCTCAGTGCATGTTTGGTATCACACTGGATAATATGTGAGAATCAGAGTGACTCACCGTGATTTTGCAGAAGCTACAAACATACATTTAAACTAGAATAAAAAAGTGTACTTACAGCATAGCATGATAGCAAGTAATAGGGACATTGAGCAAAAACATCAACCAATGACCAGTGAAAAGACAGACAGCACATAAAACAGCTTGTCCAATGAATTCAGGAAGAATGAAGAAGTTAATCCGGGATGAAGCATCGAATGGGTTTACATAGTCAGATTCCAAGTCAGATAAAATCAAAACCTTAAACCCCCAAAAAAAAAGTAAAATAATAATAATAATCAGATTTGTTAAAAATAAATAAATAAATAAATAAAAAGAGAGGAAAAAAAGAGAAAGTGAAAAACCTGGTAGAAAGTAGAAGCGAGAAGAGCAATGTTGGTGGGGAAACAAATGATAAGCCAAAAGAAGAGGTTCCAACCCATTTTTACAGTGAAGTAGGGTTTATGAAGAGATTTGTAGAGTGAGTGAGTGAGTGAGTCACCGAAAGGATCCGAAGTTGGTAGATAGATAGTGGTGTGACTTGTGAGTGATGAGTGCCATGACTACACCTGCATCATTATAAATCATTTTCTTTTACCATCTCCCAATCACAATCACAAACTTTGAAATTTGGTTTGAAAGTGGGGGGTATGGTTTTTGTTTATGATTTGTATGGTGGAATTTTGTGAGATATATTTTTTTATAGAGAAAATTTTGAATATATTATTATATATATTTGTTTTGTCTTTACTTATAAGATTATTTTGATAAAATATGAATATTAAGAAAGTTGATTTTAATATTAAATTGGTTTATAAATTATATTGATTTTTCATATTTATTCTTAGTAATGATGAGAGAGAGACCATTTGCCCCTGGGTTCGATCCCGGCCGGTGTATATGAAAAAGTATTTGTTGGGAGAGGTCAACCCCTTAAATGGATCTCAGTTACTTCGAGGGGATTAGTTTGCGCGCGGAGGATACCTTTGGTTTACCAAAAAAAATGATGAGAGAGAGGGATAATTTTGGTAGTGAAATAGTAAATGAGGGTAATTTTGAGAAAAAATAATAAATGTTATTGAGAATGGGAAATAAGTCATATAAAAAGGGACAAAAATTTTTAAATAGTGTTACGGAAGGAGTATAAAGCTACAAAATTGTTTCTGCACTCATAGTTTACAGAGTATTTACATAAGTTAATAGGGAGTGCAAATAAATATAGAGAGCGTGAAAATAAATTCTTTTTACCCTTTTCAATAACAAGTCACTTAAAACAAAATCATTTAGCGGCGTTTGTTTATTTTATGTGATTTTTACATCATTTAAAGTTTTCTTTTGAGTTTTTATGTAATTTCATCGCCTTAGTGCGACATTTGTTTATTTTTTCGTCTCATACTGCGGTGTTTGTTTATTTCTATCTTGTTGCGGTGTTCATTTGATTCTTATTGACACATCAACTGTGATCAGTTACTAATTTAATTAGTAATCAAGTTTGACAACGATGTAAATTTGAAGTCATAGGTATTTCAATTACTTTAATATTATCACATTATTAACTTAAATACTGTGAATTTATTCACATATTCCTTTTTTTTATATTTTTAACAGTGTTGAATTTGTATATGATTAAACTCTATTGGTTTGAATGAATGAATTAAAACTCTAAGGTTGAACCCAACATAGAGGAGGACGAGTAGGCCCATAGTATTATACTACCCGGTCCAACTAGCTAGAAATTTCCCAAAAAAAAAAACCATTATTTAATATACTTTTCTTTTCTTTTCTTCAACTCTCTGCTTCTCCTCTTTCATTCTCTTCAATCAACAGGTTTGGTTCCTCTCCCTCCTTTTCATTTTTTATTTATTATTTTTTGAGAATTTCCATTATTATTAGTAATATTTAATTTCTTCAATGGTAATTTGAATTGTTGATGATTCTAATTGATTTGGGTGGGTTCTAGTTTATCCAAAAATCATATTTTTATTTTGAATTGCATGTAATTCCATGTTAAAAACTTGCAAGTTGCAATCCAAAATATCAAATTTAAACATTCAATGGCTTTAGAGTTCACTAACAAGCTGATTTCTAGAAATTTATATACTACATTGGAACATGCCTTAATAATTATAGCTTATTTGCATGTAATTAGAACAAAGAAGAGTTAAAGCTCCTTCATTTGGGTTGTTGTTTGTTGGTGACAGTAGAGTATAAGGTGATTCAATATTTTAGTTTGAATTTATATGTACAAGATGGTAGACTTGGTTGATAAAGAGAATATTAGAAGAACCCGATTGAGGAGATTGTATAAATCCATACACAATAAGATGGCAAAATGACCACTGATAAGACTAAGACGCATTCGAATGTTGGAACTATTTGGTTGTTTTCTGTTCATTTCTAATATAGTACTTATTCACATATCACATATATTTAGTCTTGTTTTTAGATAAGTTTTAATTGGTGGTTGGTACTTAATAGCGTAAGTAAATGGTGAAGGGAAGATATAGGTTGTGGTAAATGAGTAGGGAAAAATATAATTCACGTTTCTAATCCTCTGTCCTCGTTTTCCCCTTTTCTGAATTAAAAATATGTATCATGGGAATTAAGAAGGTGCTCCCCTTCCGTTCATTGTGTTGGAAACATCTTAAGCTTTGAACATTTAGAATTTAAGCCTTCTAGGAACAAAGCTTGTTACTAATTACAATTTCATTTTATTTATTTTTGTATGTTCAGAACTATATTGTTGTACACTAGCTTTCAAATGATATTTATGCAGTTTATATCTAACTGATATGAATTTTGTGAGCATCATGAACATCACGGAGTTAAGGACTTACAAATCTGTCAGATTTGTTCTCTAAGGATTTGTTTGTGAGTTTGGAGGGGAGGGGAGGTGAGGGCTTTGAGAGGGGGGGGAAAGTAGAGGAAAAAACACTCTAAAAAAAGGTGACAGATTTCTCTATTTTTTTCTCTACTCCCCATCCCTCCCCTCACCTCCAAACTCCCAAATAGGGCCTAAAGAATTTAGTGATGTAGATGTACCGGTACATAATATTTGTATTTGGGAGAGTAATGATATTATGTATATTCTTGAAATGTTATTTGGATCGTTTCTAACAAATATGCTTTGGATTTGATTCAGGTGATGTAAACATGAGTGTTTGCTTTCCTGTTAGTCAATCTTCAATAAATGCAGTTGTCCTGAAAGGTCGTGCTCAGCTGCTGTTGAGCAGTAACATCTGTGGTCTTCAGACCCGAGGAATATCTTCTTCATCTTCTTCCAGTTTTTACCTTCGTCAATCAGAGACAAATTATGTCGGTCTTTCTATTTGCAGAAAACCATCTTGTTCAACGATTATGGGCCAGACAATAAAAGGAGGTTACTTTGGATCATGCTGCTCTAAGCAAAGGGAAAACGATCAAGTTTTTAGTTCTGTAGTCTCTCGGAAGAGGCATAGTGAAATTTCATTGGCAAGCCAAAGTATCAGTATGAGGCTGTTGGTTCCTAAACAAAAAATGTTTTCTAAAGTTAAGTGTAACGTGGGACGAATAACTTGGCCACGCAGTTGTGCATCGGTTGGCTTGATATTTGGATTATTTGTGTGTAATTTAAGTTCTGAACCTGCACATGCTGAGACAAGTTATGGAAATGAGAACAGGAACGATGACTGCGACGAGTCAAATGTTAAAGTCTCACATGGGAAGGAAGTATACACCAATTATTCTGTAATCGGTGAGCTGCACACTCTGCACTCCATTTACATGTTTACTTGTTCATTGACGTAAAAAAGTACCTAGGCTTTTATATGCATATGCTGCATGCATTGTTTATTAAACTTTCTGTACTGAGCAGGAATACCAGGGGATGGAAGATGCATGTTCCGCTCAGTTGCTCATGGGGCTTGTTTAAGGTCAGGAAAACCACCTCCTAGTGAAAGCTTTCAGAGAGAGCTAGCAGATGATCTACGGGCCAAGGTATACTTTAAATATTTTTATCTTTATCTTTATATGTTACATTTATAAGTTCGGGAACCCCCTTCCTCAGTGGCCATGAAAAAACTAAATAGAAAAGCACAAAACTGAAGAATTGAATGCACAGTATTAGCTACAATTCGACGTTTATATTCATTGTTGATTGATTTCTGACTCATTTCATATTATTCTATCAATAACTTATAAATAAAGCTGTTTGTAGTCATTGTGTGCATAGATCCATGTTCTTGATTTTTTTTCTGCACATTTGTTTGTCAGGTTGCTGATGAGTTTATTAAAAGAAGGGAAGAAACAGAATGGTGAGTTTCCCACTGAATACTTCATGAAAATGATGAATGATTATTATTTGATAATGAACATGACTCTCTCATGATATCTTCAGGTTTATTGAAGGTGATTTTAATTCATATATTTCACAAATAAGGAAGCCGCATGTGTGGGGAGGTGAACCCGAATTGTTCATTGCTTCACATGTTTTGCAGTAAGTATTTCTCTTCTTGGGCAAGTAAATTTACCTTTATGCTATTATGTATTGGACTGTTCAAAAGAACTGAAAAATCAAACCGAGCAGGAAAACCGAACCAAATCGCACTGTAATTAACCAAACCATTTATCTGAGTTCACATCAAACCTATGTTTCGAACACAGTTTCCTAACTTGAACCAAACCAAAACTATAAGAACCGATCAACGACACAACACTCACTTATTTTCAACAGTTTTCATTTTTTTCTTCCTGAATTGAATCATGAACAGTCCTAGTTATGTTCACATTTGGATTTAATCTTGAGGATGCTTTTTGTGCAGGATGCCAATCACTGTATACATGTATGATAAGGATGCTGGTGGCTTGATATCAATAGCTGAATATGGCCAAGAATATGGCAAGGAAAATCCAATTAGAGTTCTCTACCATGGTTTTGGTCATTATGATGCATTAGAGATTCCTAGTAAGAAGGGTCCTAAGTCAAGACTCTAGCATTTCACATTTTAATCAAATGTTGAAGAGATTAAAATCATGTATTAATTTTATTTATTCACATTATAATGTCATGTATAGGTCTAGTTGCAAGACACACAAAATGCAACGTTATGGTCATGGGCCAAGGAATAATGAATGATATTCACTTTATTGTCATGCCATGTACATGGCTGTTTATGTTGTACTTTTTGTTGGTATGAATAGAAAGATAGCCTTTAACTTTGATTGGACCTTAAAGGTTCAAACTATCCACTAACTTAATGTAAGTCCTTTAGGTGAAAGGTGCAAATGGTGGTCTCCCCTACCAACTGTCTAAGGCTCTACCACACCACTTTAGAGGTGTGCCTGAAGTATCTTGTTTAACTTGTGGAGAATTTAACGTGTGTCTTAAAAGCACAAGTTAAGAAATTTAATGGAGAAATATTTATCTCAAAAGTTGTACATCGCACTTTATAGAAGTTAATATTACTTTTTTCAATATGGATTTCCTATTTTTAAGTTTTTAATATGTGCTCTTAAGACGTGTGTTAACAAGACCCTTAATTTATTTGATTCGTTAATTTGTGTTAACAAGACTCATTATTATTATTATAACTCATGTTAGACTATCAACACTAGAGTCTAGCAGCTAGACATTCATTTGAGATATGCATCTTGTAATTCAAACATTGACCAAAATAAATGATTGAGTTATGATTATGCAACCTCTTCTTACCTATCAATCTTAGAGTATTATAAAATGCATAAGTTTTTTAAGGTCTTGCTACTAAGGATATGTGCAATGGTTGCAAAAATTCAACACCTACTTTTTTACTTTTTACACTCCACATCATCATTCAACACACATTTACAAAACCCTCTCTCCAATAGTTTTTTCATTAAACACTCTACCCCACCACTTTCTCTACCCCACCACTTTTTATTTTACATTCTTATTTAAATTTCAAGTTTTGTTTTTATGATTAAATAAAATTGCAATTATCGATTAACATTAAATTAAAATAAACGAACACTTAACAAAAAAATTTAAATATTTTCTTAACATCGAATGTAGTACATAACACAAATAACGTAATTAGTACGGTACAAATTAACTTAAATTAAATACAACACACAAGTAACATAATTAATACGATGCAAAATAACTTAAAATGCACTACAACACACAAATAACATAATTAGTCGACATAAATCATCTTCAGTCATGAATCATTCCAAACCTTGCCCATATGTGCTTCACTAGATCTATTTGCAGTTTGTGATGACCTCTTGCATCACGGATTTCAGATCTAGTACGCACATGATTTGCAAAAGCGGGTAATACCTCGGTGGAATATGGCGGCTGCGGTGCACTAGATCCACTTTCATCAGAATGCTCAAAATCAGTCCACCGTTGAGCATATGTGTCTCGCTCATCCTCAACAATCATATTGTGTAATATGATGCATGTTCGCATGATGATTGTCAAATTGGAAAGATCCCACAAGCGTGCAGGTTCACGGATGATTTTAAACCGAGCTTGAAGCACTCCAAATGCACGCTCAATGTCCTTCCGATAGCTCTCTTGATATTTTGCAAATAACTTATCGGGCTCGCTTTGAGGAAGTCTGATCGATTTGACAAATGTTGGATATGTAGGGTAAATACCGTCGGCAAGATAGTATGTCATGTTGTATTGGTTATTTACAAAAAAATTGACTTTGGGAGTATTCCGTTTTTCAACATCATCAAAAACAGGAGAGCGATCGAGTACGTTAATATCATTCAACGTACCTCGACATCCAAAATATGCATGTCAAATCCATAAATCATGAGATGCAACAGCTTCAAGAATAACTGTTGTGGTTCCCTTGTCTCCTCTAGTAAATTGACCTTCCCATGCCGTAGGACAATTTTTCCACTCCCAGTGCATGCAGTCAATACTCCCAACCATCCCTGGGAAACCCCGCATTTCGCTAACACGTAGTATTTTTTGCAGGTCATCTTGGGTTGGTGCTCTCAAATATTGTTCCTCATACAATTCGTTGATTCCTTTACAGAACTTACGTAAGCACTCCAATGATGTAGAAGTTCCTATTTTGATGTATTCATCAACTGCATCTGCTGCCACTCCATATGCTAACATTCGCATTGTTGTGGTACATTTTGCTAAAGGTGATATACCTTCTTTCTTGGCAGCATCAAATCGCTGGGTGAAGTAGTCATAACTACTTGAAAGGTCCCCAACAATTCGAAGGAAAAGATGCTTTTGCATGCGATACCGACGACGAAACGTTGTATCGTCATAAGTAGGCTCATTAGCAAAGTAGTCGTCAATGAGTCTTTGGTTTGCAGCTGCATGATCTCTTTTGACATATTTTCTTTTTGTTGATGCACTATCTTCCAATATTTTGTTTCGACGCTCTATCAATTGGTTTTGTGTGTAAGTATCTTGAACATGACGATTTTGCAAGTAGGCTGCGACATCAAAATCAAATGGATTCGTTGGATTCATTTTTTGTGATATTGGAATTAGATTGGCTTAGATTTGTGATATTGGAAATTGATGTATGAGTCCATATATATAGACTTAAATTGGACCACTTGCGGATTTGAAATAAGTTATTGTATATAGTTAATTATCAGATAAGGATTTAGTGGTGGACACAATAATTAAAGGAGGTTGGGTGGTGGACACAATAATTAAAGTGTGACGCTGACATATTCGAATTGGGTGGTAGAACATTGACGGATTTGAAATAAGTTATTGTATATAGTTAATTATCAGATAAGGATTTAGTGGTGGACACAATAATTAAAGGAGGTTGGGTGGTGGACACAATAATTAAAGTGTGACGCTGACATATTCGAATTGGGTGGTAGAACATTGACGGATTTGAAATAAGTTATTGTATAGAGTTAAATGTCATATAAAGGTTGAACACAATAATTGAAGTAAACATTACACTGACATATTCAATCACACTTTAAAGCAAAGACTACACTGACTTGTTCAATCACACTAATTAAAGCAAAGACTACACTGACTTATTCAATCACAATAATTAAAGCAAACACTACACTGACATATCCAAACACAACAATTAAAGCATACACTACAGACAAATACTTGATTGAAATTTAATTATCAAACAATTCTTTGGCCAGCTCTTCCATCATCGCTTTCTTCCGGTCATCGAGATGCTGATCAGAACTTAACTTCAAATATGTGTTCATTTTTTTTATACGGTTTTTCTCATTAAGGGCACGGGTTTGCTCACTTAGATTACGGTTATGCTCTTTTTGATTTTCTGCTATTATTTTCAATTGTTCAAACTCTTGCACCCTTTGTTTGTTGAATTCTTCCAATGTTTTGTCCACCGACTCCAAGGCAGCCTTCTTTTTACCCTTTTTCTTTGCCGCATCCCTACCCATAGGACGAACACTAGATCCTATAGAGTTTGAGTCACATGCATCATCGTGAGAGCGCTTAGATCCACTACTTCCTGAGCCAATAGTTTCTCCTTGTGGACTACTAAAACGTGGTTGATCTTTGAGAGCGTCCCATTCTGCCCATAAAGTGAATTGACTGTTCTTCTTCTCACATGCATATAATTCCTGTGCTTTTGCCAAAACATCAGTTTCCGACCAACCGCTTCCTTTCAAACGCTTAGCGCTATTATAAGCACCGATCCATTTATTCATTATTTTGCTCATGTAATTAAAACGATTTCGGCATGCAGTTGCATCACGCGGAGAATCGAATGAGCAATACTCATTAACATATTCAGCTATTTTTAACCAAAATGTATCACCTCTCTGGTTTCTTCCAACAACACTGTCTGTTCCAAATTTAATCCATCCACTAATTAGCACCAAATTTTGTTCAGTGTTCCATGAAACTTGGGTGATTTTCTTGCTCTTAGGAGTTGAATCTTCTGGATTTGGAGTGAATTCATTAGCACCGGTCATTTGTGTTGAAAATTCGGGAATTTCACCTGAACCACCACTAAAAACATTTTCATTTCCCCTTGGCATATTACCATGAAACGGTGGTGGTTGAGATAAATTTCTCATCATAGATCCATAAAAGTATGGATCATACGGATTAATGAAATTTGGTGGATAAACAAAATTATGCATGTTTTGAGGATGTTGGTTAGAAACTTGATTTGGATTTTGAGAAGTGTTAGGATTTTGAGAAGGGTTAGAATTTTGAGAAGTGTTTGGATTTTGAGAAATGTTGGAATTTTGGGTGTAGTAATAATTATTGGGATTCATTTTACTAAAAAAGAACACTTAAATTTCACAATTAACATTAATAATATGATTAAGAGAGTAAAAAATTCGGATTTTTTTTCTGTGTCCAAATGAAATGAACCAAGTCTCTATTTATAGAGAAATTTTTTTTACGAATTTTGGTGAAAAAATAAAAAAATAAAAAATTAATTTGCTGTGAAATAATTGAGTTTAAAGATAAGGATGAAAATAAAATCGGCCCAGTCAATCAAATCCTGCCACGTAGCAGTCCCTATCCTTTCTCTCTCTGTGCCTCTCTGACCCACACGCGCGCTGTCGCCGCGTGTGGTGCACGCGCCAGTTTTCGGCCAGTTGTAAGGCGCCACGTGTCCCTTTGGCTCAGATTCACAAATGTGAATGCATCCAACACCTCTTTCCGCCACCTCACTTTAAACAAACCAATGAATGGAAATTGTGAATTGAATCTGATAGGCAACATAATTAAACAAACCAATGCATGTAGTCTAAGACCACAAATATCGGTCTACTTTGTTGCGTGGTTTGCCACATGTTACCGCTCATTGTCAGAGTGGTATGGATAATTACCTTCAATGTTGTGTCTTTGCTTTACTACCGTGTCTGATATTGGCATCGTATCTTTTCCCTTCTTTTTTTGGACTGCTTGTTAGTTAGAAAGAATAGAACAAAAACTGTAAATTTAAAATATATTGTAAATTTTGTGGGACTAATATTAAAATTTTAGATAAGTGGTATGGATATTTAGAAAATATGGTTGAATGATTTAAATAATTGGAAAGTGTGAAGTAATATATATACTTCCTTCAGTTTTAAATGTAAGCAAATTTTGGTCAAAAAAAGGTAATGTATCTGGCACAAAATTTGTACTACATACATCAATTTTCTTTGACCAAAATTTGCTTACATTTGAGACCAGAGTAGTATTATATTGAGTGGGACCCATTTAAACCACCAACATGAGTAGTATGGATGTGGGTGCTCTAATGACTGCCCTTGAGGTACTCTTTAAATATTATGTTTATGGAAATATATCTAAAAAGTAAAACATTTCAATTTTCAATGCGTTGATTTTATACATTTTAATAATTTTTTTTACAAAAACTTACTATTTAAAACTCTTAAAGAGTGTCTGTCCAAATAACACTTATTAGCATTTTCCATTTTTTAATCATCTAGAACTAGAATTCACAATTACGTGATCCAAAAAATACACTTTGATTAAGAGACTTGCAACCATTGGGTTAACGTAATGGTTGATGCGTGGTGTGAATGAGTTATAGAAATTTTGGACTAGTGTTCAATTTCTATAACGGTTCAAACGGGAAATATGATTGCACGTGGATGTGGTGTGTAACTAATGAGCTCTTCCATCAATATCCAACGGCTCCTTTTTAACGCCTGTATAAATAATTAAACCACCTTAATTTCGATACAAGACTTCTATCTTAAAAACTTCATTTTTTGTTATTATACTGATTTAAACGTCAGAGTACTCGTAAGTATCTCACAATCAACTTCAATCTTGATGGATTGTTCCTCAGTGTTCGACCATCAATTCTAATTACTTGGAAACATGAGTTAATAAAGAACAAATTTATACAAATTTGAATCTTTGAAATTGATTAGCTGGATTTTGGGAAGTAGCTATGTCAGTGAGTGGCAAACGAAAAGTGAAAAGAGCTGCAAGCGGATGTCCTTGTTAATTGATTTTCTGACAATAGGGATAGATAAAAGCTTGTTCCAAACTGACTCCATCTTCATCTCATGTTCAAATTCAAATATTGAGTTGCACATGCATTTAAAAAATATGAATAAATTATGAATCAAAAATCAATATAAATTATTAATTTTGTCTAAATAAACATTACACTATGATATCTATGTTTAATTTTACGAAAAAACAATGGTTACAAATTATATAAAGTAAAGAAATAATAAAGAGAAACAAAAATAAAATATCACTCTTCGCCGATTGACAAGAAGAAGAAAATGTAAAATAAGATATGTCTCTTCTCTTTCTCCTGATTGTAGAGTTAGATGACATTTGGAATTGAGTAATTCGAAACTTGAGTAGTTGATTGGGCATAAACAAACCAAAATATCTTTTTGTTTCAGTAGGTCCTTTTCTATTTTCGTCAAACATAGCAAAATAAATAAGTTTTCAATGATTGGTTAGGTCTATTAGGAGTTCCACTAGAAACATGGTTAAGCAAATTGTCATAATAAATTTGTGCATTTTACTAAAAATAGTAAATGTTGTTTCAAATTTAATTTTTTATACATTAAAAAAGTGATTTTAAAATTCTATAACTTAAATATACATGTTAGAGATGTTAATTTAATAAAAAAAACTCAATTTTTTCGAATAAACTATCTCTAAAAAAAATGATTTTCATGAAAAACTATTTGAAATAACTTTTTTTAAGAGGTTTTTTTTGAAATTACTAAGGCTCAAGGTAATACTTTGTTGAGACAATTTTTTTTCTATCGTCTAACATCAAATTAATCAATATGTGTGTCTCCAAAGATACTATGAAATTTAAAACAAATGACAATTAACTACAAAAAACTATTTCACAAAATTAGATCACACAATGTACTACCGAAATATAAATTGTCAGAGACAAAAATAGAATATCACTTTTCCCGATTGACAAAAGAAGAAGAAAATGCAAAATAAGATGTCTCTTTTTTCCAATTTGTAGAGTTTGATGACCTTTGAAATTGAGTAAAGTAGAGTGACCAGGGTTTGAACCCAGATCATGAACGTCCGGCCTAATAATTTCGGTATTTTCTGCCAGTTGAGTTAGGACTTCTGAACACTTGAGTTGTTTATTAGGGGTAAATAAACATAAATATCTTTCTGTTTCAGCAGGTTCTTTTTAATTTTTATCAAACATATATAGCAAATAAATAAGTTTTCAATGCTCCTAATGATGCATCAAAGAGATTTCAGTACTCATATTTTTCATCTCTCACGATAACAGTTGACGAGTTAAACAAAGCAAATGAGTCGTGTCATTCAAATCAACTTGTGTAGTTGAAATAAGTGTACACATTCACAAGAAGTGGCGCATTGTCAACAAGAAACTAAACTATTGAAGTTATAATACATGAAATTGCAGAATTACTAAATACTCATGATGGAGGAAAAGAGTTTCCCTACATATTCATCTGTATAACAGTTAAAATCTTTATTTGATTTTGTAACTTAGCATATGCAAGTGTCGTATTAATGTTCTGCATTGCAAGTAAAATAAATATGACGTCGGATCATTATAGGATCTATTCCACTCCTAACAACAATGTATCTGAATTCGACATTGTTAGCAATTAATTTGATGATTTCACTAGGAACCCCAATAACAAGTTACGTGTTAGTGTCTCTTAGAACTTCCAAGGTTGTTTGAATCAGGATCATATATTCTCATTTTTTCAATTCCATTTGCTTTGTAAAGATCAATTACTTTTTTAGCGGAAAGCAAATTGTTTGCCACTCGTCCATAGCATACTCCTATTGAGTGTGCTTCTACATTAAGTTAAAAAAAAAAAAAAGATGAGAGTTAAATATGTTTTTTATTTGTTTTCACTCTCTAGTTTTTAAAGGAAGGGAGCTCTAGTAGTCCAAAATTCTTTTTATGATGTTGATATATTTTTTATAAAAGGTGTAAATTTTAACTATTATCTTCACAAATGTTTTTATTTCTATAAATTTTTAAATTACTCTGTGTTTTACAACTAAAATCTTAAATTACTATTGTGTAATGGAAAATTATATTTTTTCCAACTAAAAAAAAGAAGGTTATTTGAACATGGTGCGATGTAAGCACGTGATTATGCTAAAAAAAAAAGAAAATAATGATAACAATAATAATAATAATAACTAATAAAACAAAACTAAATTTTGTTAGTTTTATATGACACAAACATATTTTGAAGCGATGCAACAATCAAAGAATATAATAGTATTTATATGTTAAATCAAATTTTGTAAAATTTAGTAAAAGAAAAAAAAGAAGAACATGAATATGAACTGAAAGCATAAAATAATTTTATATTATCAACCAATAACAACCATATATAGAGGCGGAACTAGGAAAATATATTTTGATGGGCTATTAATTTTTTTTTAATATATAAATTAAAATATAAAAATTATATTGCAAACAAAAGTTTAAGTTATAATAAATATAAAGTTGATTATAAAAAGTTATAACTAAATACTTTAAAATAATACTTTACTTGTACTAAATGACTTGAATCATTAACAATTTACTTGGAATTAATATTTACGCAATGTTGTTGATAAAGAAATATTTTATTATATTACAACTATACTAAAACAAGAAATTTTTTTTTGAAGAATATGGACACTGTCAATTTTTGATTGATAATAAAATTATGTTTTTATGTTTTATGTTTTTAAAAGATATTTCTGTTTTTATCATTTAATTAATTGAAATAACTAAATAATTTTTTTTATCAAAACTATCAAAAACACAAAATTTGAATTAGTAATGTTTATAAACAATAAAATTGTTTTTTTTTTCTTATACAATTATTTTCTTTTAAAATAAATAGTTGAAAAATAACATTTTAATTCATAATAATGATGTTTATTAATTGAAAGATCATGTGTTCAAATTTTTGAGTATAGTAATTTAGAAGTATTAGTGAAATATATACGTGAAATTTGGATAGAACTTAGGTGCATATTTTTATGTGTTTTTGGTATGATTCTTAACATAATAAACTATAATTTTATCAAATTCATGATTTTTTTTCAAAGTTTACTATAACCACAAAAAATGAATTTTTTTGTTAAGAACCATACAAAAAGTATTGTTTTGGACTGGGTCTAGCGGCCCAATCCCTTAACGCTTGGGTCCTTAAGGGTGTGTTTGGTTTAGAAGTAAAGTTGTGAAGAGAGAAATAGATAAGAGAGAGTATGAGAAGAGAGAAATATGTAAGAAATAAAGTAGATTTAATGGATTGTTTGGTATAAGAGAAAGAGAAGAGAGAAATATTGACTATTAATAAAAGTACAAAAATACCCTTATAATTAAAATTATCACCTAAAATCATTTAACTAATTTTTAGTTACAATTATATTTATATTATACTAAATTAACTAAATAGTAGTATTAAATAAACTACTTTTTTTTTTTTAAAAAAACTATTTTTTTTCATTACATTTTTTTTTTTTGGTAAGATTCGTTTTATATTAAATTAATAAATTATTTTGACCAATTTAAATTTTTTATTTCAATTTAATTGTTTATTTGTTAGATTAACTCATCACTTCCCCACCTACTTTCATTCACCAGAACTTTCTAGTTACTGCATCTCAAGTATTGCTCTATCCAACAACAAATTTGTTCTTTCAATTCATAATTTTCTCTTAAAAAACTGATGGAATTGAGTAATTAAATTTTTTCTAAACATTAGCACCATCAGGGGATCGACGTTTTTAACATTTGATATATAAATAACATTGAAAGAAAAGTCATTGTGCATTTTGACCAATTGCTTTAAAAGAAAAGTGTTCAAGAGAGTTAGAGTAAGTTTGAAACAATTTTGATTTTTAGTTTTTAAAATGTGTTTTATAAATGTGTTTTAGAAAATTATTTTAAAAATAGAAAAACAAAACTCTTTAAATCTATTTTACTTTTATAATTTTAAAAAATGATATATAAATAACAATTTTTAAAAACATTTTTATAAAATTTGATTATCAGTCAAATTTAAAAAACTAAAAATCTATTTTTGAGAAGTGATTCAAATAGCTCTTACTATTAAAATTTCTCTATTATTGTTTGTTTTAATAGTTTATTAGAGAAATTAGACCATAACTAATCATGATTCAAGGTTGAAGAGTATATAAAACACGGGTAAATTCTACCATACCCATGAGGTATGATACCCAAATAAATTGTTTAAATTTAATTGGTACATGTGTTCCACTTAATTTGTAAAGTACAATTTTTAAATTTTGCCTAATATTTTTTTGGTTATTATTTTAAAACCCCAAAATCTTAAATTTATTATTCATAAGTCCTCATCTTTCTTTTTTCACTTCATCTTCCTCTCTCATGGTTGTATATACAATTTTTTAAGTTTTAAGTGTGTGGTTCAAATCTTGTTGAAAATCTTTTTCTACCAGGTTGTTTTCCTCATCAAATCGGATTTACCGCACGATTTTTTAGATTTGAGATTTAATGAATTTGGGTTCTTTGAAGTTTTAGAGTTTTCTTAGATCTGAGTTTTACTATATTTTTTATGTATATTTGATAGAAAATACGGTTGAAAATCATATTGAGATAGATTTCGTAAAAATTATGTGACTTTTTTCATTGATTTTGGTGTGAAAAACGTATTGAAAAATCGGGTCATATTAAGCTAACCGGGTCGTATTCAGACCCGGCTATAGGTTGAAGAAGATTGATGTCCGTTAAAAGAATAATAAACGTGAATAGTATATATTTTTAATTTAGACAATGTTAACGTGAACATGTTTGGCATAGTGGTTTAACACATCTTCCTGCAGCAAATTAGCCCCTGTTCACACATGCTCCTATTTTTTTATACTTTTAAATTTTTTAATGAAAAAGCAAAGATCGTTTATTTAAAAAAAAAAATTTGTATGAAACCACACATTCTAATACAATCTTTTGGGTATTTAAATTGTATATTTTTTTAAAAAAAATATTTTTTAAGTTTGATAATTTCTAATATATTTTTTATCCTTAAATATAACAATCATATATTATTTATCAAAATTTTCAAAAATATAGCATTTGATATTTTTTGAATTTACATTCCTCATAATATTCAATATTAAATTGTGTTTTTTCATATGATATTATCTCTAAAATATAATAAAGGCTAATAGTTTTTTAATTCATAAAAATAGTTGTTAAGTTATCAATTTAATCAATTAATATGTTCGTACATTTGAATTATTCAAAGGTGCCGTATATATTTAGAAAAAAATAACAATCAGTCAATAAATTTTGTGTTTAAATATAATTTTAGTTTTTTTTTTCACATTAAATATATTATTAATAATATCAAATCTCTGCATAAGAACCAATCATTAGCTAGTTCAGTGGTAATTGACGCTGAACTTGGTACGGGGGACCACGATTCGATCCCGCAATTGCAATCGGAAGGGGGTTGAAACCACTTGATGTCAGAACTGACACCCGAACTAGATTAAATTGGTGGTGGAGAAAAAAACGTTGCATAAGAAGAGCATAGACCAATAAGTAAAGCTATCAATGGGCACGTCCGACACAACCCAACTTGACCTGCATGGCTTTGCACTATACATGGGCTAGACTGGCATGGCCCATTTCTTAATGAGCAATACTTTAACTAGCCGGTCCGGCCCTGCATGAGCCCCTCCTGGGCCAATGGGCCAATGGGCTTGCTCGACCTAATTTATTTTATTTTATTCAGTTTTTTTCGATCTCTTTTAAAGTGACTTTGATATATTAGTTCTTCATAATTATTA
This sequence comes from Trifolium dubium, assembly GCA_951804385.1. NCBI lineage: Eukaryota > Viridiplantae > Streptophyta > Magnoliopsida > Fabales > Fabaceae > Trifolium > Trifolium dubium. Next base: position 10,737,199 of record OX638070.1, on the reverse strand, counting down.
ATTTTATTGAGATATAATTGTATGCAAGTGTAAATAATTTTTACATCATCAATAAATATGCATTAATAAATTATAAAATTATTTTTTATTAAAGTTTTAGCTAAATATATCCATTTTTACTGAACTTACACATTAAACTATATATTTATAATAAAATTTTAATTAGATGATAATATTTTTTGTATTTATTGATATAATCTTTACGAAAATGATATAAATTTTTAGATAATGGACCGACCCGAAGCTCAATATACAAAACCGGCCCAACCTAATCCTCTGGAGGGCTTGGGTAAAAAAGGCCCAGTGCATTTTGGCTAGTTTTTTGAAGCTCAGCCCGCCCTTTGGGTTTCAACCTAACCCAAAAAGACATCATTAAATAATTTTAGTTTTTCTACTAAATGCCTAATTCGCCACGAAGGTATAAATTGGTATAATGGTATTGTTCACCTCTATCGAAGTTATGGTGCATCCAACCGTAGCGGAGCTAGTGACTCATTGTACTAGTATGCCCTCGTTAGTGAAATTGCCACTTTTATGCAAAGACATTCTCATTTGTCCAATATATATACCTAGAAACCCTAGTTCTCAATGTACACACACTCTTATTCATTTTATACACTCTTTCTTAACTAGTTAGACTGAATGTGACTTATGAATTTTAGTTTTATCAATCAAATCATTCAATCTCACTTAATTGATTTGTACACGAAGGAGATTTTAATTTTCATAATCTAATGGTTCAATCTAAACTAATTCAATTTCATATCAAAAGAGCGACAATTTTAAACTGATAGGACTTATCGTGACTAGGGGTGTCAAAACGGGCTGGTCACCCTATTCAGACCCGCCCCTTTAAACCTGCCCATAAACGGAGTGTTGCGAGGCGGGCTTACTTATGTGTCCGAGTTTAAAACTCAAGCCCCTATTTATCGGCGAGTTGACGGGTTAGTGGATCGTTTGCTAAAACTCTTTTTTATTTATTTTATGTTTTAGTGATATATTTATCCACATACCTTGCAATTATTTTAAAATAAAAAATATTTTTTTAACAACGCGTAGTAAAAAATAATTAAAATATTAACAAACTCAAACATAAAATATTTTCCATAACTTGTTTATAGTAAATTTGTTTTTAATTTACCATGTCATATAACAATATCAACATTATTCGTCAACATAACTAAGTCTCAAAATAAAACAAATTATTAATAAAATCCCAACAACATTAAAAATGTCTAAATAAATGTAATCTTTAAAATAAATTAGATTGAAAAAAAATTAAAAGTTTAGTCTTTTTCTTTATTTTTTCATTTCAAGTATAAGAAAAAAACTAACATTTATTTTTATTGAGAGTATGATTTCTACCTCCGAACATAATGACTGTTCTCCCACCAACAAAATCAACAAAGATTAATAATCATTAACTACTTAATTACAATGCCAACACTACATTGGGAGTCACTTAATTCTACTACCCATTAACTACTCCTTCATTGCTTTTACCAAGGACCGGTCTATTTACAATGTTATTTAGATCTTGTAAACAGAAAAGTTACATCTTGGACTGTGAAATATTTAGTGCCGTTTAATTATTTTAAAGGTCTATTTATAAATGTAAAAAAGAAAACAAAAAAGATCCACACAGGGATCGAACACACGCCTATCCAATTCAGAAGACAAGGCTTTGCCATTAAACCACCGCTACAAATTTTATATAGTAAATGCCATTTAATCATTTTATATGTTTAACAGTTTATTTGTAAAACCAATCGTCTTCTACCTTCAGCCGGGTCATTTCCGACCCGGTTACTACCCGCGCGCTCTGTAATGTTTTTCTACCTACTGACAGCACCTAAATCATACAAAATAATCCGAATGTTTGTAATACGGTTCAGATCTTGATTTTACTCAAGTTTTAAAAAATAATCCTCTTGTTTTTACCCATAATAACGTTCAGATCTGCAGATTTGAAGCAACTTTTTACTCGTAATATTGTTATATAATACATACTGTTCTGTTAGGAATTGGAAGATAAAACATTTTGAAATTGGGGGTTTTTGTTCATTTTCTTGTCCTGATAATACATACTATTCTGCAAATTTGAGGGGGTGAGTGTTTTTCTCATGATAATAAGTTTAATTTGATAGGGGCTGATTTGCAAATTTAAAAGTAAAGTGTTTAATAACAAATATTAAATAATTTTAATAATATGATAAATGAAACATAAATGGCAATATTTTATTTGTCCAACTCATGTTGGGTTGCATACCCAAATTTTTGTAGAGGGTATGAAAGTATTCACCTAAAACATGTTCTAGTCAGCTCAACCACTTGCTCACACTCACACACATTATTGTACGTCCAACTTTTTTTTATTTTATAACTAAAAATAACGTTAACATTTTTGCTTTGCCACTATTCCTATGTCCGTATTTCTTCAATACTAAACACAATAGCCCAGGAATCAATCTACTTTAGTCTTAAGACAAAAAAATTCAAATCGTGTTAAATAAACGACAAACCTCGAAAACACACCCAAACAAACTTAATTCAAACACAACCACCTTCTACACTAGTATTATCTTCATCTGATCCAACACTTAACTCAAGTACTCAACAACATTCTCTCTTCTCTTCTCTTCTCCGCAACACCTCGTTGCTCATACAAACAAACAAACACAATGCCACCACCTCATAACAACATCATCACTACTTTCCTTTGTCTCTGTCTTTGTCTCTCCATTCCCTTAACTTCATCTCTAAACACAGACGGTCTCTCCTTACTAGCTCTCAAACTCGCTATAGACTTCGACCCAACCGGAACCCTCAACTCGTGGTCTGACTCAGTCTCCACACCTTGTAACAACTGGGAAGGTATTTCATGCAACAACGAAGACCGAGTCACTCAACTCACTCTCCCTTCTAAATCCTTAACAGGTTACATCCCCTCCGAACTCGGCCACCTCACAGAACTCACCACTCTTAATCTCTCCAACAACAACTTCACCAAAACCATTCCTTCTTCACTCTTCAACACCACCACCAATCTCATTTCCTTAGACCTTTCTCATAATTCTCTCTCTGGTCCTCTTCCACCGTCGTTCACTTTACTTAAATCGTTAACCCATTGTGATTTATCTTCTAATTTTCTCAATGGTTCGTTACCGGAGTCGTTGACTGAGTTAACCGGTTTAACCGGTGTTTTGAATCTTTCTTTTAATGGGTTTTCTGGTCGGATACCGGCTTCTTTGGGTAATCTTCCGGTGGAAGTTAGTTTGGATCTTCGTGATAATAATTTTAGTGGTGAAATACCTCAGGTGGGGTCCTTGCTTAATCAAGGACCCACTGCTTTTTCCGGGAATCCCAGACTTTGCGGGTTTCCGTTACGGGAGCCTTGTCCGGAAACGGATAAGGCTCCTGATTTTTATCTGGAAAATCCGGATCCAAATCCGAATGCGGTTCGGACTGGACCGGTTAATGAGAGGCAGCAGAAGGGTGGGTTGTTTGTTGTTGTTGGTTTGGTTTTGATTTGTATTGGGATTGTTGTGGTTTTGATGTTTGTGGTGGTGTTGCGGCGGAGGAGGAGGAGAAGGAGGTTGAATGAAGGAGAAGGGGGATTTGAGAAGGGGAAGGTGGATGGGGAGGTTTTGGGTTGTGGGGAGGAACAGAAGGGTAGATTTGTGGTGGTGGATGAAGGGTTTGGGTTGGAATTGGAAGATTTGTTGAGGGCTTCTGCTTATGTGGTTGGGAAGAGTAGGAGTGGGATTGTTTATAAGGTTGTTGGTGGTGGAAAAGGGTCGGTTCCAGCGGGGACTGTGGCGGTTCGGCGGTTAAGTGAGGGGGATGATGGAGGTTTAAGGTTTAAGGAATTTGAGTATGAGGTGGAAGCTATTGGGAGGGTGAGACACCCTAATGTTGTGCCTTTGAGAGCTTATTACTATGCTAGTGATGAGAAACTTCTTATCACTGATTTCATTCGCAATGGAAGCTTGCATTCTGCTTTGCATGGTATCATTTCTCACACTTTGGTTCTTACTTCTTAGTTAAGTTAATCTGTGTTTTGTTTTCAAGCGAATGTGCGAAATGTTAATGTTCCTAGTATGATTCTATCTATTTTATGCTTAGTGCATGTTTGGTATCATAGGTTTTATGTTAGAATCACAGTAATCTGCCGTGATTTTTCAAAAGCTACAATTTTTATCATGGTGAATTGTCGTGATTCTGACATATACACAAATATAAGCTTAATTTGGATGCTAATGTTTGTTTCTGATTGCTAAGTCATGTAATTAGGAAATCTCTTTTCAAATGTTTGTTATATAATTTAAAAATTGATTCAGTTGCTTGTATTTGTTAGATTGAGTTTGGTCCCATAGTATTCAAATTCATTTTGTCTCTTCTCATTAAACCTTAGTTTGACTAGACATGTGATGTGATAATGAACAACCTTTGATTTGAATTGATTAATTTACACTAATTTACACTCTAACTTTTTAGAGTAAAAATAACAAAAACATGAATCCTTTTTCCTCAATTTCAAAATCAACTGTAACCAAATCAACTGTACATCACACACTTAGTACAGTGTCATGGTATGGGTAGGTGACAAAAATACTATTCATTGTGAGTGCACTGTCATGGTATGGTTGAGTTCAAATTATAGTTTTTTTACTTTTGAAAGCTAATGATGTGGCCATGTGAAGTGTCATTGTGGCCGTGATCATTATTTACATTTTACAGAAGATGATAAACTCTGTCTATTTGGCATTTGCACTTTATATTTTAGGGGACCACTGGTTTTCATGTCCTTTAGTGAATTGTGTATCTGCACTTGAAAACTAAAATCCCTTTTATAATGGCTTTTGTCTGTGATCATTAAAATAGACTGGTTTGGTTTGGGATTATCTTTGTTTTTGTTCTTAGTATTTTTGTTGCACATTCGTCCAAATTAACATTTGTGGTCCTGCTTTGTGAAGATTTAATGTTAAATTCAAATTTTTTACTGGATTGTATTGACCCCATTTGAATGACTGAAAATCCATGAGCAGATCTTGTGTTAAATTATTTTTTTTTACTGGATTGGATTGACCTTTATTTGAGTGACTATGAAAATCCATTAACAGATTTAGTGTTAAATTCAAAAAAATTTACTGGATTGTATTGACTCTATTTGAGTTGCTGAAAATCTATGAGCAGATTTAGTGGTTAAATTCATAAATTTAACTGGTTTGTAATTATTGACCTCATTTGAGTGACTTAAAATCCTATGCTTTCCGATGCAATCACGGTCATAATTTATCTCGTTAGACCATGGGCCATTATGAACATTGTCGCTATTGATTTTGGGTTGCATTCACTAGTGCACTTAATGCTATGTTCTAGGAATATATGTTGGTCCTCAAAGTTTAGAGATTTTTGTTCCTCTGTTGGTTTGTTTTATTTTCTGACTCTATTTATACAGTTTTGCAAATTAAGTGTTCGGAAGAGTGGAATTGCAACTCCATAACATCCATGCAGTTATTATGAATTATGATTTATGATTGGTCATTGTCACTGTCATCTTTGGTTTTATAACATCAAATTTGAAATTTCTACCTAGATTGATGTTTTCCTTTACAATTTATTTTTTTGCTATGCATGTCAAAGGAATAAAACATTTGCAATTTAATCTTTTTCTGTGTTTGGTGTTTTTCTGGTTGCAGGTGGGCCATCTGATTCGTTGCCACCATTATCATGGGCGGCAAGATTAAAAATTGCCCAAGGATCTGCTAGGGGGTTGATGTACATACACGAATTTAGTGGTAGGAAGTATGTCCATGGAAACATAAAATCAACGAAAATACTATTGGATGATGATTTCCATCCTTACATATCCGGTTTTGGTCTTACCCGTCTTTGTTTAGGTACCTTAAAATCTAACACCACATTCACACATAAGAGGCAGAATTCAAACCAGTCTATTTTAGCCTCAGCAATGAGTTCAAAATTTGCTGCTTCCTCTAAGAACTACATGGCACCGGAGGTGCGCACAGTTGGTGGAAAATTCACTCAGAAATGTGATGTGTATTCTTTCGGTATAGTATTGTTAGAACTTTTGACAGGTCGGTTGCCGGATTTAGGACCAGAAAATGATCAGAAGGAGCTAGAGAGTTTCGTGAGGAAAGCGTTCAGGGAAGAACAGCCCTTGTCAGAAATTATAGATCCGACACTTCTTCCCGAGGTTAATGCTAAAAAACAAGTTGTTGCAGCATTTCATGTTGCGCTTAATTGCACAGAGCTTGATCCAGAATTGCGACCGAGAATGAGAACCGTGTCTGAGAGCCTTGATCACATCAAAGTTCAGTAAAAAGAACAGAAGAAGTTGTAAATTTTGTTCATGTGGCTAACCTTTTTGGTGGTGTTGATTATGTAAGATTATTGGAGGTATGGAAAACTAGATGTAGCTTGTTTTGCAAATGTCAATTAACTCAACAATATATTATTTCACCAAATCCGCACTCAACTCTCAATATATAATTTATTCATCAAATTATTAGGCCTCTAATACTTTTTTGACACAATTTTTTTCTGTCTAACATCAAATTATTCAATCTGGGTATCCAAAGAAGCTATGAAATTTGTGACAAATGGCAATTAACTCTGCAAAATCCAAATTAGATCACATAGTATAAGTTTAATACTACCAGAAAAATAACTCAATATAAACTGTCAATTTTGTCAAAATAAAATATTGCACCATTTAATTTTATGAAAGAACAACGCTTACAAATTAAATAAAGTAAAGAAATAATAAAGAGAAATAAAAACAAATTACAACTCCAAATTGACGAGAAGAAGAAGCAGGTGTATAATAAATTAGGTCTCCATCTCCTGATTGAGAAGAGGGATTTGTGGAGTTGGATGGCCGTTGAAATTGAGTAATTTGATACTTGAGTTGTTTGTTAGGCGTAAACAAACCGAAATGTCTTTCTGTTTCAGCAGGTCCTTTCTGATTTTCATCGAACATAGCAAATAAATAAGTTTCTAATGCTTGATTAGGCCTATTAGGAGTCCCACTAGAAACATGCTTAAACAAATTCTCATAATAGATTTGTGCATTTTCAACGGATGCAGCAACACCACCATTAGAAGGCCATCCACTTTCTGAAACTACTACTTCCAAATTAGCACCACCAACTTTCTCAAGAGCTGCATAAAGTGCTCCTAATGATGCATCAAAGAGATTTTTGTACTCATATTTTTCATCCTTAATGGTAACCGTTGGCGAATTAAACAAAGCGAATGAAAGATCAATGTCATTCGGGTCACCTATGTAGCTGAAATAAGTGTACACATTTGCAAGAAGTGGCGCATCATTGCCGACAAGAAACTTAACTATTGGAGTTATATATGAAATTGCAGAATCACTAAATGCTCCAGCCGATGGAGGATACGAGTTTCCCAACAAGTTCATCATTATAGCAGTTGATATCTTGATTTGATTTCGTAACTTAGCAAATGCAAGTGCCATATCAATGTTCATCATTGCAGGTAAAACAAAATTTGATGTTGGATCGTTATTAGGATCTATTTCATTCCCAACAACAATGTATCTAAATTTGACATTCTCTGAGTATTTTAATATATTACTTTGGACCCAATTTGTAGCTGATGAGACATCGTTGGCAATTGATTTGATGAGTTCATTAGGGACCCCAATTACAAGTTCTATGCCGGTGCCTCTTAGAGCTTCCAATGTTGCTTGATCAGGATTATATATTCTCATTCTTTCAATTCCATTTGCTTTGTAAAGATCAATTACTTCCTTGGCGGGAGGTAAATTGTTCGCCACTCGTCCATAGCATACTCCTATTGAATGTGCTTCTGCATTAAATTTAAAAAATAAAAACAAGATGAGAGTTAAATATGTTTGTGATTTTTTTTTTATAAAATTAATATTTTTTGAAAATTTTTTCAAGTGTGTTTTTGATTTATGTAAAAGGAGTAAATTTTAACTTTCACCTTGATATATGTTTTTTTTCTCTACAAAATCTTAAATTGCTATGTCTTTTACAACTAAAATTAGTTTTCTATAAACTGATGATTGTGTAAGGGACTAAGGAAAGATTTTTTTTTCGTACAAAAGAAGTTTATAGAGAGAGAAGGTTATTACTCAATTTTGAACATGTGTGCTGACATTCAATAGTGGTGTGATATTAGCACTTGAATATAATAAAAAAGGTTAATAGGATTTTACATCCGGTAATTATTGATGTGATATGCAAAAAGTCTATTACCACGTTAACAACATATTAGTAAAACAAAGTCAACAAGTGGTGTAATATAAAAATAATAATTTTATAGAGGGTAAAACAAAACTCACTTACTTTAAGAGGTAAAAGCATATTAACTCTATTAAAAAAGAATAAAAAAATTTAAAATTAACTAATGAAATAAAAATAAAAAATTTCTCCTTTTTATGGCACAGCACCAATATATTTTAAAGGGATCAATGCAATGATTAAAGAATAAAGACACTTTTCTCTCATATTCGAATATCACAATAATTAGTTGTGATCATCTTTCCTTAGCAACTAAAACATTACTCTTATAAAGTATATTTATTTATATTTAAAGAGTAATGTTTTAGTTGCTAAACTATTGATAAAAAAAAAATACAATGTCATAAAATTATGCAAAGATTAGATACTTTAATTTACTAATTAGTGTAAAATTTAAACACAAGAGTTGAGGGAAAAAATAGTAGAAATAAAGATTTAGACAAGAAGATACATACCTGTTCTTGTTGTCTCCAACCCGGTGAGAACAAGAAGCAACAGCAGAATCTGAATAACCATAATGTAAACACTAAAAAAATATGGAAAAACACACGTTTCTTATATTATTGAGAGATTTTTGTTTTCTTCAAACTCTTACAACCCAACCCTCTATATATACACACTGCCTTGTGCGACATTAAAATTGTGACATATTTTGTAAATAATTCCTCAATATTGCAAACCATAAATTTTAACAAAATCTAAACATTAATTTTAGATTCAAATCTTTTTATAAGTTTAATTTTATTGAAATATAATTAATTAATGCCTATGTTTTTTTTTGGTATAAAAGCTTATTAGATATTAATTAATCCCTATGCGTATTAATTAATGCCTACGTTTTTTTTTTTTGACTAAATTAATGCCTATGTTTTTGTACAATTAGTTTTGTAAGTGTTTTACACGAGATATTTTTGCATATATCAATTTTTTTTGTTACCAATGATATCAATCTTTTAAACTACTATTATATTATTTTTATTTAAATCAATTATTATTATTGGATGAGTATTTATATGTTAAATCAAAATTTTCTTAAAAAAAAAAATTCAAAATTGGTAAACTTTAGTGAAAAAGATAAAAAAATAGGAATATGCAATGATAATACTCCCTCATGTCCTTATTATAAGAAAAAATTGATTTTTTAGATTCATGGAATGTTTGATGTATCTAATTCATAATATAGTCCAAATACATAAAACATTCCATGAATCTAAAAAACAAATTTCTTCTTATAATAATGACTGGAGGAAGTATAAAATAATTTTATGTTATCAATCAATATCAACCATGTATTTTGTCTCTTTGCGTAAAAAAAACCATATATTTTGTTTGATGTCATCCTACTTTTTTTATGTGATATAGAATTTTAAAATTTAAACCACTCTTATTAGATGTTAGTGTAAAATTAATTTACAAAGACAATACAATGCATGTCCTTGAAACTTTTAATTAACAACCAACATAATATAAGATGAGTTATTAACGTGAATGGTCCCCAAAAAATTTCATGTGAACTATCTTTGAATGTCCTTTTGTAAAAATCATTACTTCAGATAAAATTTTGGATTGATTTTTTAAAATAGGTCCAAACCAAACTAAACTGCATACAAACATATATTATTAATACTTATTTTTTTAGTATATTATATGTTATGTTATTTTTGAGTTTGAATCAAATATTTTCTACGCACAACTGCATAAATTAATCATTCTAGAACCACAAAGAGTGGTAAAGATCTTTCTCGAGAAAATTTAACATTGCCACATCTTTAAGAATTTTTTTGATCTCATGACCTCTAATTAAGTAGGTGAAAGAGATCTCTTACCATCTCATCCAAATATTCTTAAACATTATCTTATATATTTGAAATCAAACTTATTATTTACTGTATATTTATTTATAATATTAGTAATATTTAATAAAAAAATTGATAATTTCTAATTTGGATATCAAAAAATCAATCTAAACTAAAGTCGAACTATTTTGAATTGGATAAAAAAATTAATTGATCATCCAAATTGAATCTATAATGCAAATAACTTAAATTTGAATCGGATAAATTTTTGCATCAAAACATAATCAAGCCGAACCACAAACACCCTACCCCCCAGGTGATCAAAGGTAGTTTAAATCTAATTCACTGTGAAATTATATTTGCATTTTAGAGAGTTCTCCAACAATCAAATTTCAGTACACAATAATATATTAAATATTATTAAAAATAACGCGTAGTTCTCTTTTCTCTTGTTTATTAAAGGGGTGAGATTTTAGGTCATCTTTGGCCTAGAATCACCCCTTTATTCTTGTTTTTTTTTTCTTTTAATATAAATAAGTGATTCTAGGCGATGTTTTGTTGTTAGTCGCTTATAAAAATAAGAAATAATTTGTTAAATAAAAATTTATTTTAAAAAAGTAAAAAATTAGGGTATTACAAGAGCTAATCAGAGTAATTTCATATGGACGCATTTTACGGAGAGCTAATGGTCGGGAGTGGATTGAAGTTGAAGTTGCTGTGTCTCTTGTTGCTGTTTTTGATCTTCACAATTTTTTTGCGGAAGATAACACGCTTGTTAGATATGGGGGGAGGGAGGGTGTTTACGCGATGCTTATGCATTAAACTCGAGAGTTCTGAATAATCAAGTACAATCTAGAAAGAATTAGGTGATGTGGAACTCAATTCAATACAAAGCCGGTGTACACCTCATAAGACAAATGGAGGTGCACGGCATCCCGGCTTACGTTTACATGGGTTTGTACCAAGTGGTTGACCGTTGATCATTTCGACCAATCATTTTCAAGTCTATGAATATCTTTTAGCTAGTCAACAATGGGTTACGAGCACGGTGTTTTCTGGATTTAGTTGGGAATTTCGAACAATGGCTTTCTTATTTTTTTCAACCGCACGGGGCATTGTCAAGTTGAGGCTGAATGAAGAATTGTGAGCAGAGTGTGTTTTAGCTTGGTCTTTTGTTAAAATTAGGAGTTTTAATGGCTCTATTGGGTTTTGGATGCAGCTATTTTGGAGGAAGTGGATTAGAGAGTTTTAAGACTATAAAGCTGTTTTTTCTTTTTCTCTTTGAAGTTTCAATTGTTCTTTGTTTCTTGGGAGAAGTTCAAATTTGTGCACTTGAACTCAATTTTGTTGAATGAAATTGATTGAAAATTGCCAATTGTTTGTGTTTTCTGGTGTTAAAAAAAAAGGCCTTTTTTTTTCGAAAAAAAAAATGCCTATGTTTTTGTAAGTCGAGTTTTGTATATAGAGTACAAGTGTAATACCAAAACAAATACATATTATATAGATTACATCAGAGTCATCCAATTTAATACCACTCAATCAATGATAGAGCTAGACCGAAATATTCTTTCCGGTCTTAAATATAAAAGAAAATTTACATATTTAGAATTTATTCAGAATTCAATGATATTTGGTCTAAAATATGGACCAAATATATTTTATTCTCAATGAATCTAAAAAAGTAAAAAATATTTATATTTAAGACCGAAGAGAGTATTTGGATGGGTTATAAATTATAATTTTTTTTAAAATAGGAAAAACATTTGTATGACTTTGTAAGTTTAAAAGAAAGATGGAGAAGAAAGTGAGACAACACAAAAGAATCATAGTGAAGCACGATGAAATCGTAACATAGAGAAGAATAAACCAACTTATACAAATAGGAAAAATATGAGTTAATAGTTTTTGACAAAAATAATCAAATATTTTTATACAAATAGGAAAAATAGGAGTTAATAGTAGTATTAGCTAAATGAACATAATTTATTATTGGTTAAATGGAATGTTTGATTGATTTTATAGTAAGGATTATTTAAAGTTTAAATTCAATATGTTTTATTATAAAATTACCAAAAAAATATGTTTTATTGTAAAAAGTGATAAAACTTTAGGTACATTTTAGTAGGTACTTTCCGTATGTTTTTTAACATAACAAACTATGTTTTCCTTAATTCATGATTTTCTCAATGTTTGTTACAACCGTGTAAATTAAATTTTATGCATAAAAACAAAATTTTAAAACAACCACTAACCACAAACTATTTTTTTTTTTTACAATAGAAAACTTATTTCATTTCATTAAGTAAATAAGTAGCAATACATAAAAGAATAGAGTGGAAAACATGGCGACTAGACATTGAATAGACCGCTCTAGCTAATAAGTAGGCAATCATATTCGCTTGACGCCTAATAAACTTTATCTCAAAGTTTGAATTAGTCACTAGCCAAGCTCTTATGTGAGAGATCAACAAACTAAATTCCATGTACTTGCTGTTCGTGAATGATGCTTTGAACAACCGCCCAATCATGCCACAACTGTGCTGCTTGTATACCAATTTGTCTAGCATTAAGTTTGTTGTTAACTTGTTATTCCATACTGTATTATTTCGGTTTTGCCATATGCACTAGAGTAGTACAGCCACTTTTCCTGCTTCATGTGTAGTGAGATTCCTGCATAAGTCAAAAATGAAAGTACTAACAGATTGGTTTTATAATTATGTGGCTGCATCACTTGGTTCAGACCCAGCGTGTACGAAGCTTCATTAATTCCAACACATTCAAACAATGCATGCATATCGGTCTCCGGTTCTACAAGGCAAAGGGACACTCTACCGGACATTGAACATTGCGAGTTCTCAATCGTGTGCGTGTCGGTAAGCATTCCTTACAAACTCACCTAAGAAAATGCTTGGCTTTTGGAGGAGCTTGAATTTTCCATAAGCTACTCCACGCTTCACCACCCGACGTCCTAACCATGGATCTTCTCTCCATCATGAGTTTCCGGTACCTCGAACGAACCGTATACATACCATCACTCATTACTCCAAATTAGCTTATCCCTCTCAACCAATTGTAAAAGTGGAACATTGAGAACATGTTGCGTTTCTGTTTCAAAAAGTAGAGAGTTAATTTTCCCCACATTCCAATTTTTTGAGTTAGGAAGCATGAGCTGTTGGATTGATAAGTTGTACAAACCTTACACTTGTGGACCTGTAACCCATCGACCATCTTCCTTCCTCAACCAAGGATCACTCACGACTTTGATTTCTAGAGCCGGCCCACATACAGTATATAGAGGCCTTGTTCAAAAGTTAAAAATTGGCCTTTAAAAAAATGTAATTTTTTTAAAAAGAACCAATTTGTAAATTAAATTATAAATAACATAAAAAAAATATTTTTGTATCTACATAAAAAAGGATTCATATTCTAATCAATAATAACATAATACCTTCTGACTTACACACAACGAGTCATTTTACTAAGACAACTGTGACGAAATAGTCAATAAAATAATATATGCGATAATGTTAGGAAAACAACTAACGCTTTTTAAAAAGTTTAATACCATATCAATAGGGTCTAATCTATATTTCACACTTTTATTTTGGTCAAGTCACCTAGTGGCTAAAAATTCAATCTATAAAATACAATGTCTCTTGCCAATTGAGTTAATGATATTTTTTTAGTAACCTTAATTAATAATTTCTCCGTCCCAAAATATATAATGCAAAATTAGTCAACCAAAATTAATGTATCTAGTCTAATTTTTTAACCAAATACATCAATTTTCAGTGAAATTTTTTTATGATTGTATTTAACTACAAAATATTGTTAGTTTACGTTTTATTTTAAGTGATGTTACTTCTTTTTACAATAAACCGCAAAATTACTCTTCAAATTAAAAATGTGTCTACTAAATCTATTTTTTTGCAAAACTAATATATTTTTAAGTAATAACAAAATCATTATTTTTTTATACATACATTTAAATTTTAATAGACATATATAAATATTTAGAGGCCCCTAATTTTTTGAGGCCCTACACGGTGGCTCACCCGGCACACCCCACAGGGCCGGGCCTGTTGATTTCACTGTCATCACCTACACGCCACCTACATCCATATAACAATACTTGTCAAGATCTCCAAATACTACACCATGTGAAGCTAGGATTGCGACCAAGATTTAATTTGAGAAATGAAGAAGGAGGGAAATACCTAGCTTTGAAGAGCCTTGCCACCAAGGAGTTTGGCTTATCAATTATTTTACACCCTTGTTTTACAACCATTGCTATATTGAACATACGGAAGTCCCTAAACCCAAGCCCTCCAACCTCTTTGGGACACGCTAACTTGTCCCATGCCAGCCACCGCACACCCTTCTTATTATCACCTCCCCTCCACTAAAAAGCATTGAGAATTCTCTCTATATCATTTATCAAAGAGTCCGGTAAAATGTAAATATTCATAACATAGGCTGGAATGACTTGCAACACAGATTTGATCATTATTTCCTTACCGGCTCTAACTGTCTACTCCTCCACGAATTGATTCTCTTCCAAATTTGGTCTTTAAAAAAAGTAAAAGTCTCTTTCGTTTTCCTCCCCACCATCGATGGCAAACCAAGATAGGTACCGGTTCCAAGCACATGTCACACTCCCATCAACTTAGACAAGTCTTCTTGAGTTGCTTTACTAATATTGCGGCTAAAGAAAACTTCTGATTTCGAAAGGTTTATTTCTTGTCCAGACGCCTCTTCGTACGTTCTCAGAATTTCCATAAGCTTTCGAGTTTCTATAAGGTTAGCACTGCAAAAAATAAAACAATCGTCGGCAAATAGTAGATGAGACACCGCCAGTGCCCCTCTACAAATTTGCACACCGTGTAATTCTCCACAAGCCACTGATTTATTAATAAGCGATGTAAGACCTTTAGCTACTATAATGAATAGATAAGGGGATAAAAGGTCACATTGCCTGAGTCCTCTGCCAGGATGAATCACGCCTACTTTTTCATAGTTCACCTTACACACAACAGAAAACCGAAAAACCCCTTTTTAGGAGCATACCCTTCAGAAAACCCCATTCTACTTTATCGTACGGTTTGCTAATGTCAATTTTTAAAGCAATCTCCCCTGTAGCACCTCTATTTCTTGTTTTCATTGAGTGGATTATTTCAATTTCTATAAGTGCATTATCTGTAATAGATCTCCCCTCCACGAAGGCTGACTGCTCCTCAGAAATGTATTTATCAAGGAAAGGTTTCAACCGATTAGCAAGTACTTTAGAGACCATTTTATAGAGCACATTGCAAAGAGAGATTAGCCTGTAATCCTTCATAGAGTTTGGACTATCACATTTTGGTATTAGACAAATATTCGTCTCGTTCAAAGATGAAGAAAAATAACCTCTTAGAAACCAATCAACGATGGCCGTGAAAATATCATCACCACAAAGATGCCAGAATTTATGAAAAAACGCCAGGTTGAAACCATCAGGCCCCGGGGACTTATCAGGATGCATCAGAAAGAGCGCTACTCGAATTTCTTCTTTAGTGATTGGTGCTACTAACTGCTCATTCTCCTCCGCCGAGACTTTAGGAGAGATTAGGGGTAGAACCAGATCATGGGAACCACCCTTCGTTTGGAACAACTCTTGGAATACTTGCAGACTACTTCCTCAATATTATGTTGGCTTTTAATAACTACGTTGTCCTCATTACATAGCTTTTCAAACTTCTTCACCTTAACTTTTGCACTAGTAGATAGATGGAAAAATTTGGTGTTGAGGTCGCCTCCCTTTAACCAATGCATTTTTGCTCTTTGCCGCCAACAAGTCTCCTCTTGGATAAGAAATTTTGAATGTTGCTGTTGTGCTTCCTGAAATCGTGTAATGCTGGCTACATCTCTCCGGTATCGAGTGCATTCCATTTCAGCCTCGTGCACCATAATCTCTTCTCGAAATTTTTTCTTTTTTTTGGAGTTTGTCAGCACAAAGAGCGAGTCTATGTGTAATATCAAGACCTTCTTCATTCCTCCACCCTTCTTGCAGCATATCCTCAATATCTTTCTCCATTAAACAACTGTTCTCGAATTTGAACCCATAACGATACTGTTGGCTGCCTTGCATTGTACAATGGAGAAGGAATGGGCTATGATATGAATGAGAAGCTATCAAGTTAACAAGAGTAGCATGTGGGAACATCCAATTAGTGGATGCAAGGGCTCTGTCCAACTTTTCTTCTAAAATAAGGTCGCTTCCTCTGTATTTGAACCAAGTGAACATATACTCTTCAAGGTGGATATCTGTGAGGTCACAATTATTAACGGCATTCCTAAAACTAGAGCACAACTAGTTGGGATGCGGTAGTTGTCCTCTCTTGTCTTCTTGTGATAAAAGATCATTGAGAACCTCAATAGCCATTCACCGTCGCCGCCCCGGATCACTCCACCACAACCAATACGACCTCCCTCTTGACAAGAACCATCCGAATTTTTTGTTTTGTTTTTACCATTTATATTCTGCCATTATACACATTAATTAGGTTTAGAACGAGTTCTGATATCAAGTATTTTCAGTTTTCTCTCAAACGTAGTTGTGGAAAATCATACTGTAATCCTTCTTACTAAATTCAACATCAATAATCATTGAATCAACTAACATTCAATTATTTCATACATTTTTTACTATCAATATAAAAAATTTCTTATTTATATTATCATCATCATCTAACAAAAATATGAAAGCAACAAATAGTTAGTTATAATATTCTAATTTTCTTATTTTGGCAATTCATTTGATTTAAGGCATTCGGTGAGGAGGACCAATCAATGGGTTTTTGTACTTTCTGATTGGCTCAATATAGCCACCAACATTACAAGATAAATACCGCCTCGCCTACCAAAATTTGATTCAGTGGTAACTTAGATTGATTTTTGTAAGAAGAATTACTCGATTGTAAGAAAGATTATAGTTTGATTTTAGACAAGAATTACTTAATGTTAAAATTTACTTCAAATTAGATTAGTCGATCTAATATTACTTCCGTCCTAATAAATAACACTCATTTTGACTAAATAACACTAGTCATGTATATTGATTTGACTTTATTTTTTCCCATAATTTATAGATGTAAATATTAGCAAATAACATGTTGTTTGATTCGTTTCGATAAGTATTTTCATGATATTAAATTTTTATTAATGTATAATTAAAGATATAAGTGATCAAAATTGTTGACAAACGTACAATGTTCAAAATAGATTTTATACTCTCTCCGGTCTTAAATATAATAGAACTTTTACTTTTTAAGTTTATGAAATGATTGATATATTTAGACCATAATATAAACCAAATACATCAAACATTCTATGAACCTAAAAAGTAAAAAATTTCTTAAATTTAAGTTATTTTGGAACAGAAGTATTAATCAAGAGTGATAACTAAAGAAATAAGGTGACAACTTTCTCTCTCATTCATCACAAGATCTTCCTTTCTTCTTTTCACACTTTTCAAAAGCAAATCTAAAAGCTTTCCTCTTATAGATACCTTCTTTTCTTGTCCCTTTCACTTCATCTCAGTTTTTTCTATCTCAATTCTCAAACACCACTCTGCTACCTCTTCTTTGAATTGCGTGCAAACTTTACTTCTTCCTTCTCTTACAAGATCTTATCTCACCCCTTCTAGCTTTGTTCCTAAGCTGAAATCTTTCTTTTTTTTATCTTTCCATAAATAACAAAATTCTCACTATTTTACTATAAAGTCACCAACATCAATGATTCTCTGTTTTTTTTCTCATATAATAGTGACCCTTTTAATCTTTTTACAGTAAAATTATTTACATATAATGGATTCTAATACCCATCAAACTTATCAACTTAAACAACAGAACCAACCAAATTCTTCTGGGTTGCTTCGTTTTCGTTCTGCACCAAGTTCACTTTTTTCTGCTGTTGTTGATGATAATAATAAAGGTGGTAAACATTTTTGGGATGATTCTGAATCAGAGAGATTGGTTTCAAGATTTGTGAGTAACGATAATATTTCTGGTTTGTCTTGTTCTAAGGAAATGAGTGGAATGAATAATTCTGGTTATGGTGGTAATGGATTGCCACCTCATTATCCTAGACATGGTTCATCTTCTACTACTTCAAGTTCTGCTATGGATGGTTCATTGGGAATGGATCATCAAACTTTGAATAAGAGCTTTGGTTCAAATCTTCTTAGGCATGGTAGTTCCCCTGCTGGTCTTTTCTCCAACATTTCCTTTCAAAATGGTACTGTAATTTTGGTTCTTGTTTTATGTTTTTATTTTAGTTTGGTCAATTTTTGTTTTTTGTTTTCTGTTGCAAGGTGTTATTTTGGAAATTTTAATGATGTTGTTTTTAGGTTCAAATATGAATATTTGCATTTTTATTAGTAATGATTATTGGCTAATTGATACTGATAAGTGATAACGGATTAGGTCTCCCTGCAGTCAACAAGAGTCTGTAGTCAAGCAGTCTAACAATATCGTCATACTGCTTGACTGCGTCCTTTTATTGATTGCGGTGGATTATATTTCCAATTGATAGTTGTACTTTGTTTGATGAACTCAAATGCAAATCACCTGTATATAGGCCTAAAAATTGTACTAGTAATAGTATATATGAAAATGGAAAACAATGATTCTTGTGGGGACATGTACAATTTGTAGTAGGTAGTAGTTTAGAATTTAATGATTAGATTGTGGATGAAATGACATGCCCTTTTTCCTATCTCACTTGAAAATTAAATGTTAGTAGTTGCCTAGTTTAAAATGAAGTAGTTTTTTTGAGGATGTTACATTTTCATTAATAGGACAGTTAAGGGTATGAATGATTTCAACTACTCATGTTTTGAATTGTTAACAAATTTGGAGAAACAAGATTTGAAGTGTAACTTTATGCAACAGAATTTTCTCTGAATTGTTAACAAATTTAGACGAACAAATTCGCAAAGGTACTGCAGATTGGTACATGAGTACAAATTCGCGGCTTTCTAGCCACTGTAGTTAATTTATGTGATTATGAGCTTACCTTTTACATTCATGATATGATGAATTAACAAATGTTATGATGAGTTTATTCATTCTGAATGGCTGTTGATGATATTATTTATAAATTGCAGGGTTTGCCACAATGAAAGGTGTTGGAAACTATGCTGCGGTGAATGGCAATAATGGCGAGCTTAGTCCGTCAATTAACCGATTGACTAGTCAGGTTAGCTTCCCTTCAAGAAACACTTCTTCCTTGGGAATGTTGTCACACATCTCTGAAATAGATAACGAGGATATTGAAGCAACTAGCCCTGATGATGGAAGTAGCAATGGCGATACTACACATTATGGCTCTGGATTCCCCTATAGTTCTTGGAATGACACTCAATCTTTCTCAGAAAATCTAAGTGGTTTAAAGCGAGGGCGAAGTGGCAACGAAAAAATGTTTTCTGATTTTCAGGTATGTCTCATATTTTGCATGTGAAGTAAGTTTCGGTTTTTATTCTTAATACTAATAACTTGTTTTACTCATTAGAGTGGAGGGCTAGGAAATCAAGTTCATACATTATCACATCACTTGAGTTTACCAAAGACTTCATCTGAGATGATTGCTATGGAGAAGTTGTTTCAGTTTCCAGATTCTGTTCCTTGTAAAATCAGAGCGAAACGAGGCTGCGCTACTCATCCTCGAAGCATTGCCGAAAGAGTATGATTTTTGTTTTATGTAAAAACCAAATTTTTATAAGGCATATTATCATATCATCTTGACATTAAGTGTTTTGTAAATGTTGATTCTGAGAAGTGATTATTTTCAGGTAAGAAGAACTAAGATCAGTGAAAGAATGAGGAAGTTACAAGAGCTTGTGCCAAACATGGACAAGGTACTAGTTATAGACATCAAATTTATTTAACTTGGAATATAATGCATAAATAATTAGTGGTATAGTACTATAGTTGTGTGTGGAAAGTGATATTTGTTCATGTTCATGGCAGCAAACTAACACATCAGACATGTTGGATTTAGCTGTTGATTACATTAAAAATCTTCAAAACCAATTCAAGGTACATATATAAGGAGAGTTAATTTGGTTCTGATTTCAAATCCCACACCTTATTAGTGAAAATAGGCAATATCGTCCATGAATTGGTAACCATCGGTCAAATTTGTCCCTAATTTGTTAAGTGCAGGAATTAATTTGATCGACAATTACAAATTTCATAGACGAAGTTGCATATTCCCTCCGTCCTTAATCATAGTAGTTGATCTTAAAATGGTTAAATTGACACTCCATTTTGAATTACTTGCAGTCTCTAAGTGATAAAAGAGCAAACTGCAAATGTATGAGGATACAGAAGACAAATCAAATTTCTTGACAAACACTTCCTATGCAAAGATGGCCTAGGATTGGATACTTTTACAGTCATATGCTGAAAAATAATTAGAAACAATGTAGCTAATATAAAAAATGCTGTGTTTTTGTTGTGTGACACCGAATACATAACATGCAAAGCATTTAGGTCCCCACCTCAACATAAAGGTTCTATAGATTAAAGGGGTTTCAACTTTCAATTACATTGAATAGTATTTATATTTATTATTTTGTATAGCATAATATTAATAAATATCTTACTCTTAAATATCGTTTTTATATTTTAGAAATGAAATGTAGAAGTTTTAGATTTATTTTTTGGATAATAAGAGGACCGAAGCATCGAAAGAAAATATTACATGTTAATTAAATAAGGAGTTGCGACTTGAATTGCATGCCTAAAACTAAGTTTATGTTTGTTATCACAGTGGATGTGCTAGAATCATAGTTACCTATTGTGATTTTACAAAAATTACAACCCGTAACTTCTGCAAAATCATGGTAGATCACCGTGATTCTGTCACACCCATCGTGATATCAAATATGCACTAAATAGTATGTGACACCAAACTACCACCTTCACAGCCCATAGAGACCAATTAAAGCATCCGCACAAAAGTTTGCTTCATTGTGTTGAATCAACATGATCACTTCCTCTCCGATTCTTCTCTATTTGGCATGGTCATTGTTTTGAATGAAATAATTTTGTACTAAACTTTATTTACTTCCGATTGAAGTGCATATTATTATTATTAGGGTGTCTTCTTTCTAAGAATAGAAAAAAAAAGAAAAAAAGGACTATATGCCAAATGATGGAGATCATTAAGGTGTTGTACATACCCAAAGTAGTTGAGTTGAGTTGCATATTGTGACCGGCAAAATGTAATGGCATTGATGATTGATTATGACTTATTCGATAGGACAATGTTGGCGCCCGCCTTAATTTATTAATATGACCAACTAAAACTTAACATATTACCTGCATTTCATGACCCATTCCCATCACTTTCTTGTGTCTTCATGCTATCCAACCTTATCCTATTATTCCCCACCACTTTCCACCTCAATCAAGTAAACAAAAAGTTTTTGAGGAGGCATGAACCATGTCATACTCTCCACTGGAGCAATAGTTAAAAAAACTCATATATATAAACTTTCTATTAAGAATAAAAAAAATTGGGTTACTATGTTAGTGTTATGAAATTTTTAGTGGCGTTTATTTAAGAAATTTAAATCTCTTAACACTTGGTTTTATTGTGATAAATGTGAAGTATAAATAGGAGTTCACCTTCTATCTATGATGACTCAATTCATCCCACACACATACCACACCTATCTATCTATATACATTTTTCTTTTACTTTAATATCATAGTATTTTTATAGGTATATTCCTTTCGTCCCAAAGTATTGTTAGAACATCGAGGGGCAATTCGGAGATCATTTATATTGGGTTTAAGAATACTGATACAAATAAATCAGATATTACACTTTTACCCAAAATCTTAAGAAAATGAGTTAATAGATACTCTCACTTTTAAAGTGTTCAACCTTCACTTTTCTAAACAATATGAGACTTAACTCACATTTGTCAAAGCAATCTCCCCTTCAAATGTGAGTCCCAATTTTTTATGCCTCTTAAGCATAAGCTTCTCGCCAACCATATCATGTACTTGTACAGCTGTTGTGCCACTATACCAATTGAAAGCCGCCTGACCACCTTTGTTAAGAAGATTTTCGATACAAGGAGTTTGATCTATAATCATCGATTTTGATACCACTGTTGGGTCACGAGGGGGTACCCTTGGGGGATCATCCACATTTTGTCTAAGAACATTGATACAAGTGAGTCGGACATCACTCTCTTACCCAAAATTTTAAGGCAATGAGTTAATGGATCCTCCTACTTCTAAAGTGTTAAACCTCTGCTTTTCTTCTAAGCAATGTCAGACTTAACTCACACTTGTCACAACAATTATAAGGTGAAAAATCACACTTATTAAGAAAACTAAGTAAAACGTTAAAATTTGAAATATGGTTTTGTGGATTCTTCTAGAAATAAGTTGCACAAATAAATGTAAAAATATATTTTTGTTGGTTGTTGTTTTCTGAGAAAATGAGAGAGAAAAAAATTAAATACAATTACTACCTCCGTTCCTTTTTACTTGTCGTTTTAGGAAAAAAATATTTGTTCCTTTTTACTTGTCGTTTTGGCAATTTAGGTTATATTTTGCCTATTATACCCTCGTTCTTATTTTATTTTATTGATTAAATTTTGTTTTTTTTTGTTGAAACAATATAATCTTTTTATTATATTTAATATTTTTTTTACTAAACTTCTTCATATAATCTTTTTTTATTTTTGTTCTGTTCCTATTTTTTTGTTTCGTGCATGTTTATTGAAAATCTTGTTACACAATATTAAGAAACTCAAAATGACTGCAACTTGAAAATATGAGAATTGTTTCAACACCAAGATTTGAAGCCATATATGAGAAGTTCTAAATTTTGTGAACTTATTAATTTTTTGGGAAACCTTGAAGTATCTCTTGTTTTTTTTAATAAAATTTGTTACGATTTTTTAGGAAATTGATAATAATTGAAAAAAAAAGTAGGAATTTATTGGTGGATTAAAAATATGATATATATTTTTTAAAAGGGCATAATAAGAAAATAAGGTGGACAAATAGCCCTCCTATTTTCGTCTTTTTTTTTAAAATGACAAGTAAAAAGGAACAGAAGTAGTAGTATTTAATTTTTTAAGAATAAGTAAAAAAAAAATTTTTTAAAATAGTTTTTTCTCTTATAATTTAAGACAAAAATAACTTTTTATCCTTTATAATTTGAGACGGAAGGGATATTTCTTTCGTTTAAAATGAGTATACACATAAAGACATAAAATTCAAGCATTTGACATTAAGATTGAAGACCATGTCAAGGAACCCCATCTCTTGCTTATACTTCCTCCGTCTCAAAATATATATATATATATATATATATATATAAAAGCAATCAACAAAAACTATGTACCTGTTGAAAATTTAATCTAAATATATTAATTTTATTTATCCAACTTTTTCTTATATTTTAGAGTCTAATCAATACCAGACAACTTATAATAACCCCAAAACTGCATAATTGTGTGAAATCTATTTCCCAACTAACAAAATAAATGGTCCTCTCATGCCTCAAACTCTAACTCTAGACTGCTATTAAAACTCATTCCCATGAAAATTAGAAGGTGAAAAAAAGAAGAAAAAAAATGGTCCCCTTTCATTCCATAAGTCAAAACTTTTGTCCATTTAATACACACTTGTATGTTTTAACTTTTAACAAATCAAATAGGCCCTACTTTGTTTCGCAGCCTTTTTTTTTTTTACGCAATTCGCAGCCTTTCTTATGTGTAGCTTTTTATTTTTTATTTGGTCAAAAAAAAAAACAAGCTTTTATTTTTTATTTATTTTTAATTTTGTTTCTGATTAGATAGTCTAATGACTAGAATTTTACTTTTTAAAAGTGAATAAGTTAATGTAGGAGAATTTGAATCCCAGTCATTGCATATTGTTTTTAATTTTGTTTTTGGTTAGATATATAGTTCAATGACTAGAATTTCATCATTTAAAAGTGAATAAATAGATGTAGCAGAATATAAACTCAAGTCATTGCATATTACGTGTAAAGTGGCGGAGGTAGATAAATTTTTAGGGGGGGCATAAATATTTTTTTTTTATATTTTCATGTTTATAATATAAATATATATATATATATATATTGAATGAAAAATATGATTTACCATTTGTGGTATAGCGATTTGTTCTTATTAATTTTGTTTGAGGGTGTGGACTATGGCCCTACACTATCCATGAGAGGCTCCACTGGTGCGTATAAATGTCCTATCAATTGAAGTAGATTAATGACTAGAATTTTATTTTTAAAAAGATAGATAAGCCAATGTATGAAAATTCAAACTTCAAATTATGCATTATCATACAATATAATAATTCTATCAACTGAGTTATGTTAATTAAAATTTATAGCTTTTTCATTTTTAATTTGTCAAGATGTTTAACGATATTTTATTTCAATCTCAACATGTTACTTTAGGCTAGTGCTACTAAATGGCATAAGTTACAGTGCATAAGTCATGGTTATGCACCGTGCATAAATACCTCATATTGCTTAGTACACCTCCAAAATTTCTAGTGCACCCCCAACCATATTGTTTTGTCCACCCCCTAAATTTCTAGTGTACCCCCAAATTTTAAGGGGTGTGCTAGAAATTTGGGGGGCACTAAGCAATTTTCATGATTTATGCACGGTGCATAAGGAAAAAGCTTATGCACTATAACCACTCCCTACTAATGGCTCCGTTTGTTTGAGCTTTTTTACCAAAAAAATCTATTTTTTTTTTAAAATCACTTTTTTTCATTTTGATGTGTTTGTTTCAGATTTTTATAAAAATTATTTTGCTAAAAAAATCTTTTTGAATGCAAAATGAAAAGTTATTTTCAACGAATTCTCTCAAAATCTATTTTTTTTTAAAACAAGGACCTTGTATTTGTTCTCAAAACAAACGGAAAACAATTGTAGATTTTTTTTTCAAAATCTCTACAAAATAAGGGTGCGTTTTTTGAGATTAAAAAAAAATCTATTTTTAAAAAATAGATTTGTTTTGTAGAGATTTTGAGAGAATTAGTTGGAAATAGCTTTTCATTCTGGACGCAAAAATGTTTTTTTTAACAAAATAATTTTTATGAAAATCTGAAACAAACACATCAAAAATAAAAAAAAAAAGTGATTTTTTTTTGAAAAATAGCTCAAACAAACGGACCCTAAATCTATTTTTTTAAATAGATTTTTTAAAATATCTATTTTATTTTAATTTCAAACAAACACACCCAATATTTGAAGCGATAAAGTTATATACAAGTGGTAAAGTTAGAATTTGAGATTTTTATCATTGTGAATTTAACTCAATTGCTAAATTATATGTTATGTGTATGGATCAGAATTCGATCTCTAGTACGCTCACTTATTCATCTTTAATAGATAAAATTATAACTATTAAATTATCTGACAAAAAACAAATTTAAATTTAAGAATTTTTATTTGTTCATATTATAGGATAAAATTTAACAACCAAACTACTTCAAAAAAAAAACATGATTAACATTAATACAATACACTTTTTGTCAAAAAATTAATACAATACAATTTATATTTCATGGTTTATACTGCCGAATGTAATGACTATTCTCTTCGCTATATAGAAGATATCTCAAAAAGTGAGACAATTGACCCAAAGACTTAAAGTTTCTATATACTCAATGCGAAAATCAAACCATCAACCTTTGTTTAATGTAGAATGAGCTTCAACCACTCAACCATATTTCTGAGTTATACAATTTATACTCTAGTTTTTCATTATTTTAGTCAAACAGATATCATGTAAATAATTATTTTAATCATTAAAAATGTAGATAGCCAATGCAACAAAAAAAACGTACATAGTCAAATATGGCATTAAAATTTTAAATATTTCCAAGTGTAGGAGGTGGCCATATTAAAACTAAAAAAATTCTCTTTATTATTTATTTTAATTTTAATATTAAGAATCTGTTTTAACTTTTAACCAAAGAAGAGTTCTCTCTTCATCATCAATCAAAGAAACACAAAACAAACCCAGTTTTTACATAACATAATACCTATATGTTAGATTAAATCATAAATCAAATTTCTCATTTTTTCTTCCTACAACCAAAAATCAAAGAACCTATCAAATCAAACTTATTTATATTTACCCTCCGCAACATAAAAAATTAGCGAGGGAAGAAACGTCGTCGCTATAATCCAAAAACCAAAACCTCAACGGAACCATCCACACAAACCTTAGGATGATGAAAATGGGTTCAGCCCCTACATGACCGACCACCTTTTTCGTAACAAATATTACAAACAAATCGAAATTGAGTGAGTTACGTGTTTGTTTTGAAATTAGGAGATGTCGAATTTATACGGTGATTATAATCAAAAGATCGATTACGTTTACAAAGTTGTATTGATTGGTGATTCTGCCGTCGGAAAAACTCAGCTTCTTGCTCGTTTTTCTAGAAATCAATTCAACGTCGATTCTAAAGCTACCATCGGTGTTGAATTTCAGACCAAAACTCTTATTATTGATAATAAAACTGTTAAGGCTCAAATATGGGATACTGCTGGTCAAGAAAGGTTCTTTTTTTTGTTTTTATTTATTTATTGCAATTTGCGTTTAATTTCATGTCGTTTTTGTATGATTTGACAAATTTGATGAATAGTCATAATAATGATGATGGGACCTCACAATCACATCATAAATAATTCAAATTTATTGATTTTTAGAATTAGTATTTGAATACGGCTATGGTATTTAATAGCCCGATTGCGACACTTTTAATTGAAGATGTGTCTGATGTTGCATGCATGTGTACATTCAATCACATATTCAATTATTATGTGTGTCTGCGTGTAAATATAACGCTGTGTTGTGTTTGATGTTTGTGTGTTTGGTTTCTCTGTAGTAATTTAGAATTTGGGATTGAGTATGTATCATTTATTCTCTAAGGGACTTTTGAGGGGTCAAATTTTAATACAATTTGTGTTTATTTTTTTCCTTTTCATTTGTTAATTTATTTTGATCTTCATCAGTCTGCTAGAGAAATTATATTATTATGTAGAGTACATTTTGTTTGAAGTTTCTTGTTTGCTTGATTAGCAAGTAATTTAGTTAGGAAATGGGGTTGTTTGGAATTGGAGGATATGTGATCAGGATTTGCATGGTGTTAATGTTATTGAATTTGAAGTCATATTGTTAATTGTTTGATGTTGATATAGTGCCTGTTTGGATTGAGTTATTTGAGTTTATCTACATGCATAACTTTTGTGAGACTGTTTGAGAGAACTTATGAAAACTATTTATGACGATTTTCGTAAGCTTTTTTCTGCTTATTTTCATAAGTTCTCCAATATAACTTATGAAAATAGTCTATATCATATATAAAAAGAATTTTACTTTAATTTTACTTTTATTATAGTGATAACTTATATCAGCTTATACATAAGCTCTTATCATGATAAATGCTTGTGCTATAAGCTGCAAATAAGTTGTTTATCCAAACAGGCCTATAGTGGGTGTTTGGGGTAAAGGGCGGCTCTGGGTATGACGGTTCCACCAAGTGGGGTCTGGGGTGAGCAGATGTATGAAGCCGTACTCCTGCAAGCGGAGAGACTCTGTTTTGCATGAACATGACACAACCTATAGATCACAAGTATGCAACCTTATTGTTGCACCAAGACTCATCCTAGTGGGTGCTTTGGGTTTTGTTTGTAAACCTGATTTGGGATGATCTTATTTTATACAATCAGTTTTGATTAAAAGTGAATCTGATCTTTAATGGAAAGAAATATTGTTTTGGATATGTTAATCAAAATCATTATTAGATGTGGAAATAATCTAAAAAATATATACATTAGTTAGTTATGAATTATGATAATATTTTTGTGAATACATATGCAACTGGTTTTTTCACACTGCAAATACAAGAAAATACAAAATGGATTCTGCATGATTTTAATAGGCTTATAATGGTGCTATTGAATATTGATTTTAACTTGACCGCAGTTGTTTCTGCATGCAAGTTCATAAGTAACCTACGTCATACGTTATCTTCCTTTTTTTTCTTTCTTTTCGCTTGGGTATATATGTTTTCTACATTAGCTTGTGTCGCTGTTGCATATTGGTTGGTTGCAACCTGAACTGTTGTTTCTTTTCAAATTTTATTAGAGAATTTGCGACTTTTATTGGGTACCCTGCATCTGAACTCTATATCTTCTCTCATTCTCTCAGGTACAGAGCAGTAACTAGTGCTTATTATCGCGGAGCTGTTGGAGCAATGCTAGTTTACGACATGACTAAGCGTCAATCATTTGATCACATGGCGAGGTGGTTAGAGGAACTGAGGGGTCATGCGGATACAAATATTGTCATAATGCTAATTGGCAACAAGTGTGATCTTGGAACTCTCAGGGCAGTACCAACTGAAGATGCACAGGAGTTTGCACAAAGAGAGAACCTATTCTTTATGGAGACATCAGCACTTGAGTCGACTAATGTGGAAACTGCCTTTCTGACTATTCTAACTGAAATCTACCGACTTATCAGCAAGAAAACACTTACTGCCAATGATGATGACGCCGATCCTGGCGGTAGTTCAGGGCTTTTGAAGGGAACCAGGATAATTGTTCCTAGTCAAGATGTGAATGGTTATGAAAAGAAGGGTGGTTGCTGCGGATAACCTCAGCTTTTGTTTGTTCTTGTCTTCTTGGGAAGCTTATTGCTCATTCTGGCTCTGCCTACATATGGGTGAGTGTTTTAGAGAGGGTAGTTCAATCTCATCAGCAAAATGTAGGATTTATTTGTTTAATACTGTGCTTGTTCTGCTTGCGAAACATACCGTTTTTCCTTTTCTTTTCTGGTTATAGGATTTAAACTTGTTTATACAACAAATTCATGGCTGTGTGTGAAGACATGGTTTGGTTCAGATAGAGGAATGGAAACAATACTACTTGCTGGATACATTTAATATTTGGCAACTAGTTTAGGAAAAAGCTAATGTTATTAGTGAGGGGGTATTACATTTCATTTAAATATAAATTGATGTTTCTAAATATATGTTGAATCTGTTATTCTTCACACCCGTTAGATCGAGAGAGATCTTTTGTCCTGATTAAGTGTGTTTGGATGTGCACGAGTTTGATAAAATGACGGTGACACTGTGATTTTGTAAAAGTCACTGTCAATCCATGCATTCACTAACTGCAAGAAGAGATGCTACAGAAAATCATAGAAGCTCTTGAAAACAAACTCAATTTCTATAGTGTTCTGGACTCGACTCACCAATATGCGTGGTCCAAATTCGGAAGAGCTTGACAGGCTCAATCCGCAAGTCCATGATTCCCATAAACGCAACAGGAAAATTTCTCGCCTGCGTAATGTCCTCATGGTCACGCCTGCGTAATGTCCTCATGGTCAATTAAGATCGTAATGGCCTTCATAGATTCCAATCATTAATGATGCAATTCATAACTGCCTCAACATCAGCTACTATAGGCTTTGCCTCGCCCTCGAGCCTATATATACTCCTTTACAAGGACTCATGCATGCAATTTCTACCATAAATCGTGTTGAGCGAGGGTTGGTTCGAGGCCCAATTATTGATGCCGAAGCTGTTGGACTGGGACTTATGCTCATTGGGTTGAGCAGACACTCTTGCGCTTCTCCCTAATATAGAACAATTAATATATACTCCCTCCCTCCAGTCTTATATATAAAAAAAAACTCACTTTTAAAATACATTGAAAATTTGATGTATCTAGTGTGAATCTTTTCTTGTATATAAGACCGGAGGGAGTATCATTGTGACATCATGATCCATTATATTTTATTATTATATTTCTTAAAGGCATTATGTTTAGAGAAAATACTAAATATTATATTTTATTGTTTTTATTTTTTTGCTTTCACCCTCTTATTTTTAGAGGGAAGAGGCCATATTAGTTCAGAGTTCGTGGCGAGTTCTAACATCAAGTGATTTCAATCTCCTCCCAAACGCAGTTGTGGCGGATCGAACTGCGGTCTTCCCTACCAATTTATCATTGGATCAACTAACATTTGGTTACATAGTCATTCTATAACAACAATATATTCCGCTGAATCATCCAATTACACTCCTTAATTGTATGACATAAAGAAATATTTGAATTCTATTAAACTTCAGCATAAAATTATTTTCCATCGACATAACATATCCATTAAACTTTTAATGCTTATTATTCAAGCAGGCAAAACCGAATATTCAACAACAACTGAAAGTGATAGATAGCTATGTATATAGTATCGATGATGCAATGAGCCAAGGATATGCGAGTTTTGGGGGACTAGGTCATACAGACCCCATCACTAAACATTTTCCTAACTATTAATCCTAGGCTACGCCAACCACATGAATGCAGCAGAATAAAGATTCTTAGCAATAAAAGTTACAATAGAACCTCCATCAGCCATAGCCAGTTTCCAGCATAAATTTTTATGCACAAGTAGTAATGTGGCACAACCATAAGCATCTCTAAAAATCACATAAAGACAACATATGGACATAGCTAGTATTTGTCTCAACTCTATATGACATAATGCCATCTCCGGTTTCAAACTTCGTACTAGTTATAATTTAGATTACTCGATTCATAATATTCTAATCCGTAAACTATTAAGGAAAATTTATCATAAATATTTATCCAATTAACTTACACCTGTACTGTTCCCATGAACTTAACTCAGTTGATAGAAACATTACACCTATTGTGCATGGATCGAAATTCGAACTCTGGTACGCCCACTTATTCAAACTATATAAATAGTCCTATAAAGCATATATCCTACATAAAAAACATAGACAAAGAAAAATGGAGATAATTTTTCAACAATACATACCAATCTTCTTAATTTTGCTAGCTACAACAATTTTCCTCAAAACCATATTCACCAAATCAAGATCAAAGTTTCACCTTCCACCTAGTCCATTAGCCTTACCAATAATTGGACACTTCCACTTACTACTAAAACAACCTCTTCACAAAGCCATTCACACTCTCTCAAACCATTATGGACCCATAATTCACATATATCTTGGAACCAATCCAATGGTATTTGTTTCCTCATCAGAAATAGCAAAAGAAATCTTCAAAACAAACGAATCTTCTTTCTTGAACAGACCTCCAAATATTGCTATAAACTATCTAACTTACAATTCATCTGATTTAGCATTTGCTCCTTATGGAGTCTACTGGAAATTCATGAAGAAACTTTGCATGTCAGAGCTTCTCAATGGAAAGATGCTTGATCAACTTCTTCCCATAAGAAAAGATGAGATAAACCGATTTCTACAGATGATTGCGAAAAAAGGTGAAGATAATGAAGCTGTGAATGTTACTGATGAGCTTTTGAAACTAACAAATAGTATAGTAATGAGAATGGCAATAGGTAAGAGCTGTTTTAAAGAAGATGATGAAGCTCATAAGGTGACAGAAAGAGTTAGAGAATCTGCTATGTTGAGTGGAATGTTTAATTTGGCTGATCATTTTTGGTTTTGTAAGAGATTGGATATTCAAGGAATGAAGAAAAAGTTAAAGGATGTTCGTGACAGATTTGATGCCATGATGGAAAGTATTATCAAGGAGCATGAAGAAAGAAGAAGTAAATTAGAAAGAAAGGATGGTGAAAAAGATGTATTAGATGCTCTTTTGAGTATTTATGAAGATCAAAGCTCAGAGGTGAAAATAACCAGAGATAACATCAAAGCCTTCTTGGTGGTAATCAACTTCTCTTTATGCAAAGATATAGCTTGTTACAATATCTTTTGTAGACCATTAAATTTTGGTTTAATAGGCTTTTACCTTGCAATTGCAATGTGGGCGAGTTTTTGTTTACCATGTAATGTGAAGATTCTACCATTTATTCCCTTACGTTGACTTTTTACTTATGTGACAATAAACTTTTCCTAACATGGCAGTTGACTCTTTTTCTGTTACGTCAGGCAAAAAATCAATTAACGGGGGGTAAATGTTCGTATTTTCACATTAAGGGTAATAAAAAAAATTACAGGGAGTAAATCAAAACTTGCCCATATGGGGTAAAAGTCTAATAGCCTATTATTAACTCAAGATTTAGAATATGTGCCAAAGTTGAGTCATTAGACAAAGGGCTGTAAGAAATTGACTTTGATTTGTAATTTTTCAGGATATGTTCACAGGTGGGACAGATACAACTGCCAATACTCTAGAATGGTCATTGGCAGAACTAATTAACCATCCAACAATAATGGAGAAAGGAAGGAAAGAAATTGAGTCAATAATTGGAAATGATAGAATAGTAAAAGAATCAGATATTTCTTGTCTACCTTATCTCCAAGCCATATTGAAGGAAACACTAAGACTTCACCCTCCATCTCCATTTATATTGAGAGAATCAACAGAAAACTGCATAATTTTTGGATATGATATACCAAAAAAAACTCAAATTTTCACTAATATTTGGGCTATTGGAAGGGATCCAAAGTATTGGGATAACCCTCATGCTTTTATGCCAGAAAGGTTTCTTATTAATGGAAATGAGAGTCCTGTTGTTGAAGTTAGGGGACAAAATTTTGAGCTTCTGCCTTTTGGAAGTGGTAGAAGAATGTGTCCAGGTACTTCACTAGCACTCAATGTTGCTCATACCACCCTAGCGAATATGATTCATTGCTTTGAATGGAAGATTGAAGATGGAGGAAAAGTTTGTGTTGACATGAATGAGGGTCCTTCATTTATCCTTTCAAGAGCTCAGCCACTTATTTGCTTCCCAACTCCAAGGTTAATGCCATTTCCTTCTATGTGATACTGAGTTCAAGCGGTTAACGAGCTCCGGTTAAGGATGAGTCATTTGAGAGAACTCGAGTTTGAATCCTAGATGGAATAATTAAAACCAAATAAAAAAACAATAGACTAAAAACAAAAAGAAGTAGTGTTGGTGCTACAATTATGATTTTGATGCAGCAATTTCTTATGTACACTAGCTTCTTATGATGTGTAGTTTATATTATGTTTTAGCTAGTATCCATATGATGTTTTCTCAAAGTCTAGATTTTGTGCGCAAATAAAATTTGATATTCCCTTCGTCTCATATTTAATGTTAAGTTTGGAATTTTGTTTGGCTCATATCATTTGCCATTTTTCTTCATATTTACTTCAATTTGGGTTAAGTTAATCAACTTATATAAGAATCATCTCATAACCTTTGAACTCAAACATTCTTGAACCTTTTAACAAGTGTTTAACTCAAGGAAAACCTTATACACTTTTTTAGGTTAGTATAAACTAAACAAGATATCTCACTCACTGATAGATGTGTCCACTAAACCCAATGACAGACTCAGAAATTTTAGATTGTGGGACAATAAAATTAAACATCGAAAAAGTCTATGATTTAAAATAATTCAATAGGACGTTTGCTCCACTTGCAGATATGAAAGTGAAGTGATACCGTGAATTTATATATGTATGTCATGAGTAAATAGAGGGGGGATTAATAGAAAATTGTATGCTAATGGGTGGTTTCTATTTGTTTAGAAGATATAATCCATATAAAAGAAGAAAGAATTACGGTGATACAAGTTATAAGTTATACTTTTAGATTATACTTCATCCGTACTAAAATATACGTCGTTTTGATTATATTGCACAAATTAGAAAATGTAACTAATGTTGTATGAAAAAGAGAAATTGATAGTTAATTTACAAAACCCATGCACCCGGCACCCATGCAGTGGATCCGGCACCCATGCAGTGGATCCGGCACCTGGCACCCATGCAGTGGATCCGTCCCTGACTAAACCCATCGGGGCCATGTGCATCATAATTCATAAATTAGTTACTTTAATCTCATTAGCAAGAGGAAGCCTAGTCAAACTCATGTTGTTTTGGTTAGAGACCAACATTGGAATGAAATCACCATTCAAATTATTAGACCTCAGGTATTGGAGCTACCAAAGATGATTGGGTTGGACATTACATTGATTTTTAAACATCTATACAAATGACTTAGCTTTGACACCACATAACACCACTCTTCCACCCAAAATCTTAAGGACTTATATATATATATATATATTGGTGCCTCTACAATAATGATATCTTGGCGGTCTCCCTACTGAACCTGGGCCACCTCTGCCTGAGTGTTATCACATGCTTGTTCTTTACTTTTCTCAACGGCAGCAAGGGTGGTACAAATAGTACTCTTGCACTTACACATACCTCCATAGTGGTTGTGGTAGAGTATGATACAGTAGGTAGAGGAGATCACCATTATCACCTTTCACCTAAAGAACTTGCAAAGTTAAAGGCTATTTCATATGATTTTGGCTGGGCCGACCCATGTATCCTGAGGTTTCGGGATAAACTCAAAATCCAGGTTCTCAATAGATATTAAGAATTACTTCGCGCTAACTATTGCACTCTATTTTGTCAAAAAAAAAAATTATTGCACTCTATGAGTAGTAATACAAATAAGTAAATTTTGTATTAAAAATATATTTTTTTGTCAGATAACTTAGCGATTAGAAATTTACTCTTCAAAAATGAATAAGTGAGCTGGATTTGAACCCCGATCTACGCACAAATGTGCAATGTCTTTTACCAATTAAACTAGACACATGAGAACAAAAACAATTATTTTTTAATATTATATAAATATTGACTACATAAATTTCAATCAAATTTTATTATACTAGTTTTCTTAGCATAACGAAAATCAAAATCAAAATATGTGATACACACAATTGCTGAAAATGATGTGTTACCTTTAAAAATTCATAAAATAATTTTGTGAACTTTGAACTTATTATGAATTCTTGTGATTTAGTAGGAAATTAACAATTTGGAAGATGAGTATTTGATTCATAAATGAGAAAATGATAAAATTTGACACAAACACATTTAGGAACGAATCTGAAACACAGTAAAAAAAAAGAAGAAATTGAATAAAATAGAAGGGGTGCCACACTCTTTTTAATCTAAGAGAGAATGATAAACTGGTGGATATATGAAAATCACCACATAAAAATGATTTCTTGATAAGATCAATTTTGATCCAATCTAGAACCTAAAAGCAATTAACACATGATGAAAACAAAGGGATTTGAGTCACTTATTATCATGAAATAACACAAAAATTTAGTAATTTTTTTAGTAACACATAAAAGTTAACTAAAACAAAAGGATTTGAGACACTTATTATCATGATAGTAGGTTGAATTATTACAAGGAAAGTTAACATAGTACTGCTATTTTATTACTTAGTGTGCTACTTTATTTGCCACTTTCATATACTTAGTGTA
Organism: Trifolium dubium; assembly: GCA_951804385.1. Taxonomy (NCBI): domain Eukaryota; kingdom Viridiplantae; phylum Streptophyta; class Magnoliopsida; order Fabales; family Fabaceae; genus Trifolium; species Trifolium dubium. The sequence continues at coordinate 10,701,736 of OX638070.1, read as the reverse complement.
ACTCTTCATTTATCACTATTACATACTTAGATGATAATCACTAGCTTTGATTCTTTTTCTTCAACTTGGACAACACATGTTTTAGACCGGACCTTCTATTGATTGGATCATGAAAAAAACTAGTTAAGACATCATTGACTCTTCTTACATGTATCCTTGTCATAGGACCTCCTAAGCTTTGAATTGCATTACTTATGTCTTGGAGTGTGTCTTTGAGGCCATAGAGACAAAGGATGGTCTACCTTGCTCATAGCTGCCCTTAGATAGAAAGCCGCCCCAGAATTGTGGATGAAATAAACTTATATAAGTCATATCAAAATAAATGTGTGTAGTGGGAGCTGGGAAGTCAAATCAAAATAAATGTGGATACTCTTATATAAGTCATATAATCAACATTGTAATTTACCATTTCTTCCAAAAAAAATCAATTATGGCTTTAATAATAGACTATATCCAACCCTTCTTTCTTTGGCTACTCTTCACCATTGCAATTAGAACCATACTAACTAGAAAGAAAAACAAGAACCATCTTACTCCACCATCCCCTCCATCACTACCTATCATTGGACACCTTCACCTTATTTCTAAATTACCTCACCAAAGTTTTCACAAACTCTCAACACAATATGGTCCAATTATGCAACTTTTCTTAGGTTCTAAGCTATGTATAGTAACTTCAAGTCCAGAAATAGCAAAGGAGTTTCTTAAAACCAATGAAATTTACTTCTCCGACCGATTTATAAGTTTAGCAATTCAATACTTATCATATGGATTAAAAGGTTTTGTGTTTGCACCTTATGGTAACTTATGGAAGTTCATGAAGAAGATGTGCATGTCAGAGCTTCTTGGTGGAAGAACACTTGATCAGTTTCTTCCCTTGAGGCAACAAGAGACTTTGAGGTTTCTGAGACTCTTGCAAAAGAAAGGGGAAGCGGGCGAGGCCGTTGATGTTGGCAGCGAGCTCTTAACTCTCAACAATAGCATTATAGCAAGGATGACATTGGGAAAAACTTTTTGTGAGAATGACAGCGATGATGTTGAAGAGATTAGGATGATGGTGAAAGATACTGCAGAAATTGCAGGGGAGTTTAATGTGTCAGATTTTATTTGGTTTTGTAAGAATTGGGATTTGCAGGGAATGAAGAAGAGGCTTGAAGGGATTATGGACAAGTATGACACATTGATGGAGAGGGTGATAAGGGAGCATCAAGAGGAAAGGAAGAAAAGGAAGGAAAAGGGTGAAGGTGTGTCTCATGTTAAGGATTTACTTGATATTTTGCTCGAAAAACTTGAGGATGAGAGCACTGAAATTAAATTGACTAGAGAGCATGTCAAGGCTTTCATCATGGTATGCAATTTTTCTAATATACACTTATTTTTCTAATATATACTTTTTCCATCCTTAGGGGTGGAAGGTTTAATTTTCCCTAAAATATAAGCAAAAATTAAGGTCCGGTTCTGAGGGCAGGCAATAACCACGGCCAAGGGGGCCCATGAATTTAGGGGCCCAATAATTAATTATAATACTCATATACTATTAAGAAAAAAATACATTAGTATTACTATATCATTCTTTTAGGGGCCAATATGTTTTTATACTCAATCTTTTGCTTTAATTTTTTTTTTCCACTGATCACACGTTAATATTACTCCATAAATCAATTTATTACCTATTATTTTTATTAGAAACTTTTCACTTTTTGAGTAGTAATAGTGTTTTTCGTCAGGATTCTCATAAAACGTAGTTCAATTCAATACTACTCAAATTTTCAATCTCTAATTTCAATATTACTCCAATTCAATTGAATCACTTATCGGATTATTTTTTTTCGTTAAATCACTCTAAATTTTCAATTCATTTGAATCTTGATTCTTTATTTCTTGTCAAGAAATTTTAAATAATTTTTTAATTTATTTTTTGTAAAGCAGGTCATTTTATGCACTCAATTTCAACTATTTTGAACCTTATATAAATATAGTATTCAATTCGAAGTCAACTATTACTTCATAAGTGATATTGCATGTTCTCTACTAGAGTATTTTTTTAGTTACTATCCGGTATTTAATTTATTTGAAGATGTTGCCTAAAAAACACTTATTTAGTTGTGAAAAAACGATAAAGTATGGGACGGAGGGAGTATTTCTTTTTTTGGTCGAGACCGGGGTATCTACCGCCAAACGCAATGACTAATCCCTCGCTAGATTGGAGGCACCTCGAAGGGTGGGATAGCTGGCCCAAAGATTTAAAGCTGCTCCATACCCAAGGTGAGAATCGAACTCTCGACCCTTGGTTAAGGGAGGATGAGCCCCATGCCGCTCAACCACACCCCTTAAACTCGGAGGGAGTATGTATTATAGCATATTATATTAAATAAAATATTTTAATTTTTTTACGATTGGCCTAAAGTCCACAAATATCAGGGGCTGGTTGATGAATCTGGTCTAAATTATCCCGCAACAAATGCATCAACTTTTGCTGATCGGTTTTTACTTATATTTTATAATGGATGGAAAATATATTAGTCTCGTAGCCTCAATCCTTCTTCTTCTATTCAAACCAAGTAGGATTATAACTTTAGACTATGGTTTATGCAGGACATAATTTTGGCAGGAACAGACACATCTGCTATAACAATCGAATGGGCATTAGCTGAGTTAATAAACAATCCCGATATCATGGAGAAAGCCAAACAAGAGATTGATTCAATAACAAAAAATAATAGATTAGCGGAAGAGTCGGATCTTCCCAAACTTCCGTACTTGCAAGCAATAGTCAAAGAAACGCTAAGAATGCATCCTACAGTACCAGTTCTTATTAGAGAATCATCTGAAAGTTGCTTTGTTAATGGTTATGAGATTCCAGCAAAAACCATTTTATTTGTTAATTTTTGGTCTATGGGTAGGGACCCTAAACTTTGGGACAACCCACTTGAGTTTAGGCCAGAGAGGTTTATGAGTGAAGATGATAAGTTTGATGTAAAGGGACAAAATTTCCAATTTATGCCATTTGGAACTGGAAGAAGGACTTGTCCTGGTGCATCATTAGCACTTCAAGTTGTTCCCACAAATCTTGCTAACATGATTCAATGTTTCAATTGGAAGGTTGATGGTAATGGAACAGTTAACATGGAAGAGAAACCAGCATTGACCCTTCCAAGGGCTCATCCTTTAATGTGTGTTCCTATACCCCGTTTTAATAGCATTCCTTCTGGTGTATATTGAGGGATGATGCAAGCATATTTTATTAAAGGCTTATACATCATGTATGTTGACTTTTAGTTTTAGTCTTTGTAACGATTTTTGTTCTAAATAAGTGTATGAATCAATTAATTTTTTTTTATTTTAATTCTTAAAGCAAAAATTCATAGGAAAATTCATAGGAAAATCTGCAAGAAACTTGCGAAATTCCTGTGAATTTTAGCTATTAGGACCAAAAGCAAAAAGTTTGGTTGATTCATAGGCTTATTTAGAACAAAAATTGATACATAGATTAAAATTAAAATTTCGCATATATACAGAGACGAAAATAATGTTTAAGTTTTTATTAAATGCATACACAACTTGCCTTGGACAATAATGTTCATTGCTTTATAAAACAAAATTTGATATTTGAAGTTTTCAACTGTCGGTGTATTATAGGTCAACTATTTTCTTTTTTAAGTTTGAATCATTTCGCAATGAAAAATATTTAAAGACATCAATATATTGCGGTTTGTAATAGCCGGTAAATGATTCGTCTATTTGTACGAGTCTGTTAAAAATTTGATAATTTATGTGTTTCCACAACACTAATGTAGTGTTTTTATAAAATATTCCTTAATTTACATGCAAAAATCTGTAAAGTATATTTTAGTATTTTTACTTTATTTTATAATCATTTAAAAAAAATAAAATTTGGCTTGTTTAGAGACGTTTAGCCCGCAATCATATAAGGCATTAAGGCCTGAGGACTTAAGTAGTAGAAAATTTTTCTTCTCACCCTTACAATTAACCTTTCACTCTTACAAATAATTTAATCTTTTAATTTTATTCTTTTTAGTTATTGAAAATTTTATATTTCATTTTTCACATTTTTGGAGTTCACCCTTACATAAATTATACCAACATATATTTTTTTTTAGTGACATATAGATAAAGTCAAATTTCTTTAACATATATATAAACCAGAATTTTCAAACAATTATTCTGGTATGAACATATAAACCAGATTATTTTCAAAAGTGTTTCGGTTTTCGTCAAAACACGGAATATGAAGGCATTTTCAATTTTTAGGACAATTTTGTTTGTCACGACAAATAAAATTTCTTGTAATTTAAAGTGAAAATACCGGAATTTTCAAACAATTATTCCAGTATGAATATATGAACCGGATTAATTTCAAAAAGTATTCCGGTTCCCGTCAAAACTAGTATTGTGTGTGCATTTTCAATTTTTTGTGACAGTCATGTATGTCACTAAAAGTGAACTTTCTTTTAATTTAAAGTGAAAATACCGGAATTTTTAAATCATTGTTCCGGTATGAACATATGAACTGGAGTAATTTAAAAAAGTGTTCCGGTTCCCATTAAAATTAGTACTATGAATGCAATTATTTGAAAAGTCTAAACACCAGACTTTTCAAATAATTGTTTCGGTGTGAATACATAAACCAGATTACTTTTAAAAAGTGTTCTGGTTCCAGTCAAAATTAGCTCTAAGTATGAATTTTGAACTTTTAGTGACATTGTTGTCTGCCACTATATGTCAATAATATATATATTGTAAATTAAATGAAAATACCATTGTGATAAATAAAATTGGTCAATAAAAATTCGTTGATAATAGAATTCATGTGGAGGTGAACTCCAAAGTGTGAGAAAAAATGGATAATTTGAAATAAATAAAAAAAGGTAAAATTGGAATATTAAATAGTATGTAAGGGTGATGAGATAATCGTAGGTTAGGAAGGAAAATTTTCGTAGTAGTATATATGAAGCCCCTTTTTAAATAGAACTTTTAAGTCTGATCTAAAAAAATCTGGTAGCCCTTTGGGCCAGATATTCAGTTTTAACAATTCTATGTTAGAGACAACATTTATCACACGCATGAGTAAAGTACCACTTACCTATTATAAATAAAAAAGCTATTTAACTAAGTCAAAATAATATTATTTTTTTGTGTCAACTTGTGTACCCTCATAAGATTTGGAGGTATATACCTTTAACCACTACAAAAAGTTTTAAGTGATATAATTTTTTGTAAAATACACTGTTGGATTGAAAGTTTATATCATATAGATCATTTGTGTAAAATTTCAGACAAATCTAAAATCATTTGATATGTTATTGAAACACAAATATTAACGGTGTTTAAGAAATCACAAAAACGGTTAATTTTGATGCGTCTCAATAACATATCAAATGATTTTAGATTTGTCTGAAATTTTATACAAATAATCTATATAATATAAATTTTTAATCTAACAATGCATTTTATAAAAAATTATATCGATTAATTTTTTTATAAGTAATTGAGAGTAAATACCCAAACTAAGAAAAAACCTTATTTTTTTGGTTACAAGTAAAAATAATATTTACTTACATATGATTGTGGATTAATATATATGTGTGTGGTGGGAAGCCAAATCATAATATTTTGTTGCTACAAGTTACCTTATACTATATATATAAGTCATTAAAACAATATTGTAACTTACCACTTCTTCCAAAAAAATCAAGTATGACTGCAATGGTAGACTATGTCCAACTCTTCTTCCTTTGGCTACTCTTCACCATTGTAATTCTAACCATACTATCTAGAAAGAAAAACAAGAACCATCTTACTCCACCAAGCCCTCTATCACTACCTATCATCGGACACCTTCACCTTATTTCTAAATTACCTCACCAAAGTTTTCACAAACTCTCAACACAATATGGTCCTATAATGCAACTTTTCTTAGGTTCTAAGCTATGTATAGTAATTTCAAGTCCAGAAATAGCAAAGGAGTTTCTTAAAACCAATGAAACTCACTTCTCCAACCGATTTGGAAGTTCAGCAGTTCAATACTTATCATATGGCTTAAAGGGTTTCTTGTTTGCACCTTATGGTGACTTGTGGAAGTTCATGAAGAAGATGTGCATGTCAAAGCTTCTTGGTGGACGAACACTTGATCAGTTCCTTCCTTTGAGGCAACAAGAGACTTTGAGGTTTCTAAGAGTTTTGCAAAAGAAAGGGGAAGTCGGCGAGGCCGTTGATGTCGGCGGCGAGCTCTTAACTCTCACCAATAGCATTATAGCAAGGATGATAATGGGAAAAACTTGTTCTGGAAATGATAGTGATGATGTTGAAGAGATTAGGATGATGGTGAAAGATACTGCAGAAGTTGCAGGGAAGTTTAATGTGTCAGATTTTATTTGGTTTTGTAAGAATTGGGATTTGCAAGGAATGAAGAAAAGGCTTGAAGGGATTATGGATAAGTTTGACACAATGATGGAAAAGGTGATCAGGGAGCATCAAGAGGATAGGAAGAAAAGGAAGGAAAATGGTGAAGGTGTTCATTTTAGGGATCTGCTTGATATTTTATTGGAAATTCAAGAGGATGAGAGCAATGAACTAAAATTGACTAGAGAGAATGTCAAGGCTTTCATCTTGGTATGCATGTTTTTTAACTTCTATATTATTCTCACTTATTTAGATGGCCATAATTTTTGGGTTAATTATCTTTTTTTTGTTACTACTTTCTCCGTCCCAAATTATAAGTGTCCTTTCAAAAAAAAGTCTAGTTACAAAATATAAGCTATTTACAAATTATTATGTGCATTTATTACTTTTTTCTCTTATACATACTTCTAATTATTACACTAACTTGCACTGAAATACGAAAAGTCAAATTAAATACACATACAAACAAAAGACAATTTAGTAAAATTCACACATAAACTAAACATAATAATTCCACTATCAACATTTCTTAATAAACATGAAATTGGTCAGATGGACTAATATAATGGGATGGAGGGAGCACGAGGTATATCTTCTTTTTTTTGACAAAAAGAAACTCAATGCATTTCATTACTCAAATAGTTTGCAATACAAAGAGGAATGGATTCAAAAACTCAGCAACTAACCATAGAATAGCTACTCTTACTAACAAATAAGCTACCATATTTGCTTGCCGCCTAATAAACCTAACCTTAAAGTTTGGATATTAGAGATCAACATACTAAATTCTGAAACTCCAACATGTCTAGAGGAGATAGCATCCACAATGACTTTAGAATCACTCTCAAATATAACATTAGTGTATCCCCTTTGTATCATGTAATTCATTGCATTAAAAAGTGCCATAGCTTCACCCTCCTTTATGTTGAGACTCCCCAGCATAAAATCAGTCCCAGCAAGAACAAAGTTCCCCTCTTGGTCGCGAACACACCACCCCCAGCCAGTTGCTGAAGTTGTACTAGCATCTACATTACATTTGCGTAACCCGGTGGAGGATGCTGCCACTGCTGCTCGGTATTGTCAGAGCCGGCTCAAGGGTAAGGCAACCCAAGTAAGGGTTTTAGGCCTCCGAAAAGTATAAAAAATTTATTAGAGAAAAATGCCTCAAATAAGTCATAAACCCTTTAGAAAAAGCTTCAAATAAAAATATAAATGCCTCTTATAAAAAATATTATAGAATTGAAACAATAACTTTACAACTTATCAAAAAAATTTAAATAAAATTTATTTTATATCTTAGAGAAAAATTCTTCAAATAAAACTAAAAGGGTCCGTTTGGTTAGAAAGAAAGTAGCAAGGAAGGAAAACACGAAATTCGAGGGATGTATTTGGATTATAAAATAATCTAAATACATGCATTGGTTTCCGTGTTTTCCTTCCTTCCTACTTTCTTTCCTTCCAACCAAACGGACAAAGAGTCTCACTTTTAAATTTGCTTTAGGCCTCATTAAGCGTTGAGCCGGCATTGGGTATTGTGCACTGCTTGCTGTTCGTGCGCTAGCTGGTCATGAATAATCCCTTGAGCTATAGCCCACTCTGTCCATAGATGTGTAGCTTGTTGTCCAATTTGACGTGCACTTGCTTTGTTCTTATTCCATACTTCATTGTTGCGATTTTGCCATATGCTCCACATTAAAACGGCTGCTTTTCCCATCATCGAAGTACTAGCTTGCCTGCAATTATCAAAAAGAAAAGCACTTGTATCGTGGTTTGCATTAGACTGGTTCGGTAATAAAGAGTTCAGCCCTGCCTCTGCCCATGCAGCTTTGCTGCCACCACAGTCAAAGAATAAGTGCCACTCGTCTTCCGGTTCCACCCCGCACAAAGGGCATTCAACCGGGCATTGAACACGAGATATATCTAAATTTTGTTTTTTGTTCAAATGAATAAACTTGTCATCATAAACTTGAATAAATGAAATGGGTTTAGCCTTTAACACACATAGTGTCATAGTCCATTTGAGGCCGGATCAAGTTCGAGAATGTGTAATCCAATAATAAGAAGGCCGGGTCATTTTGGCCCATCTAATTTTATTTAGTTTTGCAGGACATATTTATGGCAGGAACAGACACATCCGCTATAACAATCGAATGGGCACTAGCTGAGTTAATAAACAATCCACATATGATGGAAAAAGCAAGACAAGAGATTGATTCAGTAACTAAACAGAGTAGATTAATACAAGAGTTAGATCTTCCCAAACTTCCATACTTACAAGCATTAGTCAAAGAAACACTAAGAATTCACCCTACAGTACCAATTCTAGGTAGAGAATCATCTGAAAGTTGCTGTGTTTATGGTTATGAGATTCCAGCAAAGACCATTTTGTTTGTTAATTTATGGTCTATGGGTAGGGAACCTAAACTTTGGGAAAATCCACTTAAGTTCAAGCCAGAGAGGTTTATGAGTGAAGATAATAAGCTAGATGTAAGAGGACAAAATTTCGAATTTATGCCATTTGGAACTGGAAGAAGGACTTGTCCTGGTGCATCATTAGCACTTCAATTTGTTCCCACAAATCTTGCTAACATGATTCAGTGTTTTGATTGGAAGGTTGATGGTGATGGAATAGTTAACATGGAAGAGAATGCAGCTATGTCCCTTCCTAGGGCTCATCCTTTGATGTGTGTTCCTATGCCCCGTTTTAATAGCATTAATCTTCGTAGTGTATATTAGAGCAAATGTTGATGATGTAAGTGTATCTTATAAACTCTTACAGAAATGCATACATTAATCGCTCTGCATAATAATGTTTCTTTCATTTATAAAACAAAAATTGATATTTTCCTTTTAAAGTTTGAATAATTTCTCAAGGAGAGATATTTGAAGACGTCAATGTATTGAGGTTTGTAATAGTAATTTGTAAAAGATACTTGCATTCGCATGTTCAATGCGGATTTAATTTTCTGTTGATTTGTAAGTGATATATAAAATTGCTATGATAGAAAGATTATTTCAATGGTGTTTTAGAGGATTTTTTTATCATAGTTGAAGTGGGAAAGAGTTAGGATGGAGTTAGCTTAAACCTCAAGAAAGAAAGGAAAATTTCATGATTTTCACTAAGTGCATGTGCGCGCTAAGATCTGTGGTTTGGCGCACAACTGTTTGAAGTTTCTTTCACATTCCTTACTCATCACTATGGCGCGGCGCGCTGAAAAGTAGTGTGGCGCACATCATATGGCCTGGTGTGTGGGCGCGGCGCGCTGGAAAGTAGTGTGGCGCGCAACATCTGCCTGGTGTGTGGGTGCGGCGCGCTAGGAAAGTAGTGTGGCACGCCAGCTTCTGCATTTTTCCTACTAAAAATTGGAAACTTCATTTCTTTCAAGGGGGTTATGAAAATTGGAAGGAAAAAGGGTTTTGAGCTATTATTGGAGCTTGGAAACTTGAAATTGAAGACATAGAATCAAGGGAAGCCTTAGAGACAAGATTGAAGATTCATTCTCATCCAATTTCATTTCAATAATTCTTTTGCAACTTTTGTAACTATGAATTTCTATGTTTTTAAGATTGGATTTTGTATGAAGAACTAGTATGAATCTATGGAATAAATGTTAGTTTGTATTAATTCTCTCATGATTGATTCAATTTACTATTCTATTAATCTTGTTCTTTATGCTTCATGAATGTTGACGAATGTTTGTGATGATTTTAGATTCATGCTTGCTAAGAGATTAGATGTATGAGTTGAACTTAGATTAATGGTTGATTCTTAGCTTGTAATTTGCCTAGAGATAGGAAATTAGAGGTTGTGACTCATGATTTAACGAACTTGTATGCCTATGTTAACTTGAAATTGAACTAAGAGATTAAGGGATTGAAGTGTAATATAGTGAGTTATATATATGACCATGAGAGTGGGTATAACGGATGTGTTAAATCGTCGTGGTAATTGAATGAAGCATGCTAAGGAATTATTCACTAATATCATAGTGACATGCTAGGGAATCATGCAAAATCTAATCGTCTTCATATTTCGCTTAAAAACCAAAAGTTCTCTTATTATCATTTTATCGGACATTTGCTATGCAAAACCCCCAAATGTCATTTACTTTCATATTTTCAACCTAAGCACTAGTTTAATTGCTTTGCCTCGTAATAAAACAATCCTCGTGGGATCAATATTTTTACTACTTGCAACATATATTAGTGCATTTGCCGACTGTCCGTTAAGTTTTTGACGCTGTTGTCGGGATTGTTGATTCATTTCAACAAGGTAATTAATTAGCTTGTTTAGGTTTTTCTTTGTTTTAGTTATTTTTGTTTTTTTATAAATAAAATAAAATATATATTGTTCTCTTTATTTCTTCTTCATTATTCTTGTGCTACTAAACATTTCTTTAAGTTTTGTAGAAATGAAATGGATTGATAATAGATTGGGTGATTGAGAAGAAATTCTTATCAATTGTTATATACTATGTCTACTATCTTATGAGCAAGAAAGGGTGAATAGAAAGCAAAATCCAATCGTCTTCATATTTCGCTTAAAAACTAAAAATTCTCTTATTGTCATTTTATCTAATACTTGCTATGCAAAATCCCTAAATATCATTTACTTTTATATTTTCAACCTAAGTACTAGTTTAATTGCTTTGTCTTGAAATAAAACAATTCTCGTGGGATCAATATTTTTACTACTTGCAACATATATTGGTGCACTTGCCAATTGTCTGTCATACTCGTTGACATAGTTACAAGGAGATGTATCATTAACGAAGCAACCCCTATTTTGATTTAGCGGATTCGCGGTCTTATGAATTTGCATTGGCAGATGCAAATAATACACACTAGCTAATTTGAGTCTTACGATGAGTTCCATTGACACTCATGTTATAGAGATTCCTCCTAGTGAGATTCATATTCTTCTTTTTGATGATATATCCGGCACTTGCATGCCTAGAATTGTTCGCTTAGAGTTGTAGTTTGTTTCTCTTTATCTTGGGCTTTGCCCTCTTTTGTTACCAAAATAAAATAAAAAAGTTTACTAGTATTTTTAAAAGGGTTAAATATATTTTTGATCCCTATAAAATTACAAAATTTTGTATTTAGTCCCAATGAAAAAAGTGGCATGTTTTGGTCCCTACAAAAAATTTATCCATGCAACTTGAGGCCCTGCTATTTTCCAAAATTTTGAAAATTGGTTAATCATCATTAAACTTTTAAATGAAAATAATTAAATATGAATTTTTCAAATTTTAAAAGTTAAAGATAAAAGTAACCAAAATTTTGACTTAGAAATCGAATCTTTAATAGTTCTTTTTTTTGAGGATTTTTTTACAATATTCTAAACATGTCTACGAAAAAGTCATTCAAAAGCATTGGTTTAACAGTAAAGACTAAAACTACATACATAATAATTTTATAGGGACCAAAGAGTGGCAAAAAAATTTAGAAAGAGTAAAAATAAAAAGTTCAAATGTTTATAGAGACTAAAAACATATTTAACCCTTTTTAAAATAACAAATATTAATGTAATTTTTGTATAAAATATATATATTTTTATTTATATGCAAAAAACATTTAAATATGTGTATCAGGTGGCGGATTTTATATGATTAAAATGAATGAGTATTTTTAAAAAAGAAATATTATGGTCACACTATCTAACACACTTATCTAACACACTATAATTAAAATTAGTCACATCAATTAAAATACGTACATTAATGTAATAGTAGTAGTTTATTTTATATGTGAAAATTTATTACTGCATTTATAGCTGATTTTTTACGCTTATAATTGCGGAAACAAATTTTTATGTCTCGATAAAATAAAATTTTGTAAACTTGTGAGTATTTAAAAATGTCAACTTTAATGAAGTATTTCTATAAATTTTGCTAATATTAGTTTATGTGAAAGTTTATCAATCAATTGCATTATGAGTATTTAAAATTTTTGGTCGTTGTGTATTCTGTTTGTTTCCAGCAAGCGGAAGACACTTCCCATGTGTTCTTTCTTTGTTAAATTACCGTAAAAGTATGGCAGGATATTTATAAGTGGCTGGGCATTCCTCCTATATATCCATTTCTCTACGGTCTCCAACCATTTTTTTTTCTTTTGGGGCTATTTTTAAAGAAAAGAATATTAAGAGAGTTTGTCATGTAATTTGATTGGCTACAAGCCTACAACATAGTGCGTTTGGAGAATGCGTAACAATATTGTGTTCCGCGGTGATCATGTTGTCGTTTCTTTCCTTGTGAAGCAAATTATCTACATTGCTTGGTTATGGTTTTTTGGTAGGACAAAAATAAATTCTTCCTTTTCCTTTGAAGAGTGGTGTAATAATCCGGTAGAATGCTTTCACCGTTTGTAAAGTTTTTCATGAATTGTTAGTGTTGAATACCCTTTATACTCCTTTTTTTTTTGACACATATCTCTTGTACTCCTTATAATTCCATCTTTTTGCCTATCAAAAAAATTACTTGCACTATGTTTGTGGTAGATTTTATGTCTCTATAAACTAAAATTAATATGTGATAAAAAATCATTGGACACCTCTTCGATGTATTTTATCTTAAAAATCATTTTCATCACGTTCATCAATATTGATTTTCTTTTGCAATTATTCCTTTTTGCATCATGAAAGGTTAATTAATTAGCACAAATAAAAAATCTAATTGAATTTTTATGATATTTGACATATTTAATAAGATTAATTAAATGAATTAATTGAGTGAGCTAAAAGATAATTAAACACGACTCATTCATGTCTTCAAAAAGTATTATTAATTTATTATAATAGTTGTGATTAAAGTTGTAAAACTCGTATGATTCTCAAATATCAGCATCAAGCCAAGTTTTAAAGTGCTAAAAAAAATTATTATAAAGTGAACAAGGTTTCATGTATTAATATGTAAGGAGGAAAAATATGGCTCAAATTTTTAAGTTTGTTTATACTTTGACAATATTTCTTTCTCTATTTTTAGTTGTAACTAACGGCCGTAAGTAATTTTTAACATTATTTTCATATTTTTGTTCTTTAATTTTTAAGTTATACACAATATATTTCATTTCTTTTTAATATAATTTCTGCATTTATTTTAAAACGGCCAAATAAAATTTCATTAAAAAACACACTAGATCACTAGCACTAGACATGCTCAACTAGCATGATAAAGAGGTCAATACAATATAATTTATGCATTGTTATTTGATTTTGCAGATTGGAAGTGCAATGATCCCAAGGATTGTCCATTATATATATGTTACCCTCCTCTAATTGCGAGGTGCACTAATTTTAATTGTGAGTGCGTGTTTAATTATGAAAAATAATTAAGTTGATGATATATTGTAAGTGGATAATTTTATCACGTAATAAAAATATTGATCCACGCATATTTATTGAGTATTATTGTGGTGTTTATTTTAAGGAAAATGTTAAACAGTGTTCTTTGAGACATTAGTTAAATTTATTAAAAACAAAAATTGTAATGAGAGTCGTGCATTTAATACATCTGTCTTGAAACTTGTGTATTTCTTTTATTTTTTATTTCTTTTTTTATTATGCTTAACAAATGCATCGGGAGCACTGTTTAGCATGACCTTTATTTTAAAAACAAAGAATGTTAACATGTGCGCTTAAAGCACATATTAACAAACTTAATATAAAAATTTTATCTTAAAAGTTGTGCATTCAACATTTTATAAATCAACATATTATTTCTTCCAATACAAAATCACTACTTATGTGTTCCTTAACATATGCCTAAAGGGCTCCCTCTACCATAACTCTTTCCTTGTGCAATGAGTCTTCATAAAATCATCAAAATCAACTTTTTCTTCAATTTCCCTGGATCCCATCCTAAAAATGGAAAAGAAATAAAAACAAGGAAAATAATTTAAAAAACTAAATAAAATTTTACTGTAAAACTATGCATATATAATTTCATGCTATTAGTTAATTATTATAAGGGTGTAATTTATTTGTATTTCATAATTACCCTTATTGTCTCTCTTTCCTTTCAATTTCTTTGACAAACTCAAAAATGTATTACTACTATATATAATGCAAGTATTAATACCTTCTTTCATTATAAGATATTGAAAAAATTATAACTATAGTATTGATTTTAGAAATATTTTAAAACCAATAATGACATTCATCAAAGATGTTTTTATAAAAAGTGTTATTTTTAAGGAAATATTCTATAAAAAAACTCAGTTGATAAAAATCATTTTTTTATGCTTTTCATTAACATGTACAAATTGTGAAAGATCAAGTCTGTACTTATTTTTGAAATTGATTGAAAATAGTGGAAAATTGATATGTTTTTTGTGAAGTTGAAAAGATGCACAGACTTTTACATGTTAAATACTCCCTCCGTCTTTAAATATATGATCTCGTTTGACCATTGCACGTAAGTCAATGCATAATTTTAATCACAAATATCTTTAATTATATTTAGTAGTAAAATTTATAAAAATTTGATATTTTAAAAGTATTCATCAAAACAAATCAAACAAGATCTTATATGTTAATATTTACATCTATTATTAAAAAAATACAGTCAAAACATGATAAGTGAATAATGCAATTTTGTCAAACATTGTCTTATAAAAAGGGACGGAGAGAGCATATAGATGTAAAAATAGAATCCTATTAAAAAATTGTATTTTTCTATGCTTCCCACTACAAAAATTTCGAAATTCCAAAATTTTTTTAGGACGAATAAAGATCAAAGAATAACGTTCTAACTTCTAAAGCAACTTTTCAAAGGGTCACTTGCCCTATAAGCTTTGTGTGATGCTTTCTCCTTTTCTTTAAGCTCAACACGTTCACAACTTTATTTGCTTCAATTTCTTTCTTATTGACTAAGTGTTTGGGAAAATGTTTGGTTGACACCACTTGAGGTGCATACACCTTGTGCAAGAACCAGATAAATAAAATAATGTGATAAAAAGAGATATAAAGATAAAAGAAAATGTTAAGGGGTGATGGAAAAATTCATTGTTGTAACAAACTAATTATTATACGCAGTTACACACACAGTTTTTAATTGTAGCCATCGATTTTAAATTGGATAGTTTAAATTAAAAATGGTATGCTTAATGTTTTAGTTAAAACAATATTCAGTCGTTAAAATATATATCGGACAATCCAAATTAACTACTATGTCTTGCTGTTACAGCAGGATATCTTTATCCGAGAATATAGGTGATTTACACTTTACTCAATTTAAAATAGGAAAATGGTAAACATTGCCCTTAGAGCAATGGATAAGGGCAATGGTTAAGGAATCAAAAATAGTAAATAAATTCTTGAAACTTGTATTTTTTACTTTTTCAAATTAATAAAACTTTATTTTTAATGTAAATATTACTTTTTTTAGAAACCTTAACTAGTGCCTTAAGGGTACTAGTCAGCAAGCCCCTATAAATAAAGGCGTTACTAACTAGTGCACCCCATGCTTAAGGGTACTAAAAAAAGTAATTGAGGATATGTTTCATACTCTACAAAATTACCAAAAAGAACTGAGGACATGAGTAAGTAGTGATTGGTCACAAAATTTGGCATCATGAAAAGTTAATTGACATCGATTTTGTCTAAAGCCTCCTCTATTTGTTACTAAAATTCTTAAAATTTTAGATATATTAAATTGAGTAAAGTGTAAATCGTCAATTTTACACTTTGAAGTAAAATATTTATTTTAGAAAAGTAGAGTTTTTTTAATGAAAAAAAAAAACTCAGTAGAAAATCGATTAATTTAAAGAATTCAATTTTACCATCTACATGCATAATTTTATTTAAAGTCAAAGCAAATTTCATACAAATTAGTACATAGAAATTGATATTAGAGAGTGGTTCAATTCACCACAACTGCATTTAGAAAAGAACTGAAATTATTTGAACTCTAAATTACTAAGTCTTTTTCCTAAGAATTAGAAGGTAAAAATTAAAAAAAAAAAATTGATATAAGAAAAAATTAAACTCAAGACTTAGAGAAACTCAATAGAAGGTCACAAAGTTAACATGGTTAGGCCAACTAAATTGGGTTGTCGGATCCTAATTTTAAAAGGCTATCTTTGTTGAATTTGCTCTTTAGACCACCTTAATTACTCTCACGTTTCCCAAAATACCAAATACCTACAATACTAAATACATAAATTTTGTATCTTATAATACGAAAACGCAAAAAAAAATTGTATATGCAAAAATCACTTTGAATTCTATCTTCCGAAACTGGGTATGTACTATGTAATTTTTTAATTTTTTTTGACATATTTTGGAAGATTGCTTCCAAACACGAAGTATATCAAGCCATTTCGGAAGTTAGGATCCGAAATGAAGCGCGTTCGTATCGTAGAATACGAAGTGTGTTTCTGCTTAGTTAGAATCCAAATATTAACTGTGTCAAAAAATTGGAGGTATTTTAGAATTTTTGGGGGTCTAAAAGCAAATTTTATCTTTGTTCTTTCAAGTGGGACTTTACAACATTTTGGAACTTCGACAAGTGGTAAATGCACTCACACTGAATGTTCCATTAGCATTATTTCATTAGAGAATCGTGTTCTTAAATTAACTTTAAGAATATGTTCTTATTCAGTTCAAACTTGAGCCTAATTAATTATTGGTTGCTTTGGTGTAAGAATGATTCTTCTGCAAGTATTATTTTTTTATGATTGAAGAACAATATTAGTGGTACATAACAAAGTTGTGAAAGATTATTCATTTATCAAAGAGAACCCAAAAAACATCATAAAAGTTTGATTTTTGCACCATTAAAGTTCACTTCATATTCATCACAAAAACACATAATAGTAAAAGTTCTATCTGCATCAAGAAGAAACTTGAAAGATGAGTCCTCCAACAAATGCTCCAAAGACTACAAACCAAGATGATTACAAGCTAAAAGACACAAAGCCAGAGCTCGGCGAAAAATGGCCACACGGTGGACAACGAGGAGGAACCGGTTGGATTTACAGCGAAAGAGCAGCGAGTACATATGATCTTGTCGAACAAATGTACTATCTTTATGTCAGAGTTGTTAAAGCAAAAGAGTTGCCACCAAATCCTGTCACAGGAAATGTAGACCCTTATGTTGAAGTAAAAGTTGGCAACTACAAAGGTAAAACAAGACACTTTGAGAAGAAAATGAACCCCGAATGGAAACAAGTTTTCGCATTCTCGAAGGAAAAGATACAATCATCAGTTGTTGAAGTGTTTGTCAGAGACAAAGAGATGGTAGCTAGAGATGATTACATTGGAAAAGTTGAATTTGATATGCATGAAGTTCCAACAAGAGTTCCACCAGATAGTCCTTTAGCTCCACAATGGTATAGACTTGAAAATTTGAGAGGTGAAACAAGAACAAGAGGTGAAGTTATGTTAGCTGTTTGGATGGGAACACAAGCTGATGAAGCTTTTCCTGAGGCATGGCATTCAGATTCAGCTTCTGTTAAAGGTGAAGGTGTTTATAATATAAGATCAAAAGTTTATGTTAATCCAAAATTATGGTATTTAAGAGTTAATGTAATTGAAGCTCAAGATGTTGAGCCTAATGATAAAAGCCAACCACCTCAAGTTTTTGTTAAAGCTCAAGTTGGACAACAAGTGCTTAAAACTAAGCTATGTCCAACGAAAACGCCGAATCCAATGTGGAATGAAGATCTTGTGTTTGTAGCTGCTGAGCCGTTCGAAGAAAACCTCGTGTTAACAGTGGAGAACAAGGCGAGTCCGGGGAAAGACGAAGTTGTGGCTAAATTGACTTTACCGTTGAACAAATTCGAGATACGGATGGATCATCGACCGGTGCATACGCGGTGGTATAACGTTGAGAGATTCGGATTCGGCGTTCTTGAAGGTGATAAAGGTAATGAACTTAAATTCTCAAGTAGGATTCATCTTAGAGTTTGTCTTGAAGGTGCTTATCACGTTCTTGATGAATCAACAATGTATATTAGTGATACAAGAACAACTGCTAGACAATTATGGAAACAACCAATTGGGATTCTTGAAGTTGGAATCTTAAGTGCTCAAGGACTTCAACCAATGAAAACAAACAATGGTAAAAGTTCAACAGATGCATATTGTGTAGCAAAATATGGTATGAAATGGGTTAGAACAAGAACAATAACAGAAAGTTTCAATCCAAAATGGAATGAACAATATACATGGGAAGTTCATGATCCTTGCACAGTCATAACTTTTGGTGTTTTTGATAATTGTCATTTAGGAAATTCTCAACAAAATGCAACCAAAACCAATGATGCAAGAATTGGTAAGGTTCGAATTCGCTTATCGACTTTAGAAATGGATAGAATCTACACAAATTCATATCCATTACTTGTTCTACGTCCGAATGGATTAAAGAAAATGGGCGAACTTCAACTAGCGATTCGCTTCACATGTCTTTCATTATCTCACATAATTTATCTTTATGGACACCCTTTACTCCCAAAAATGCATTACTTGCATCCATTCACTGTGAATCAATTAGATAGTTTAAGATATCAAGCTATGAACATTGTTGCAACAAGGCTAGGAAGAGCAGAACCACCTTTAAGAAAAGAAGTTGTTGAATATATGCTCGATGTTGATTCACATATATGGAGTTTAAGAAGAAGCAAAGCAAATTTCTTTAGAATTGTTTCGCTTTTTTCGGGTTTAATATCGATGAGTAAATGGCTTGGTGAAGTTCAAAAGTGGAAGAATCCAGTTACATCAATACTAGTTCATGTTCTTTTTTTCATCTTAATATGTTATCCAGAATTGATCTTACCCACAATTTTTCTTTACATGTTTCTGATTGGAATATGGAACTTTAGGAAAAGACCAAGACACCCTCCACATATGGATACAAAAATTTCATGGGCTGAAGCTGCACATCCTGATGAACTTGATGAAGAATTTGATACTTTTCCAACTTCTAAGGCACAAGATGTGATTAGAATGAGGTATGATAGGCTTAGGAGTGTGGCTGGGAGAATTCAAACTGTGGTTGGTGATATTGCAACTCAAGGTGAGAGGCTTCAAGCTTTGCTTAGTTGGAGAGATCCTAGAGCAACTTTTTTGTTTGTGATTTTCTGTCTTGTTGCGGCGGTTGCGTTATATGTTACGCCTTTTAAGATGGCTATTTCTGTTGCTGGGATTTTTTGGCTTAGGCATCCTAAGTTTAGGAGCAAGTTGCCTTCTGTGCCAAGTAATTTCTTCAAGAGGTTGCCATCTGGTGCTGATTGTATGCTTTGATCGGATCACGCTTTAAAAAACCGAATCAAACTGGACGGTTCAACAAGTTGAATTTTGAATTGGCATTTACAATGGTTGGGTAATTTTTGAGGTTCAATTGCAGTTTCGTTCTGGTTTGAGCAGTTTAAGACGATTGAACTATGATCAGAGGTCTCATATATGTTTTTTTCCTTCAATTTTTTGTTTTGTTTTGTATGAGTGCATTGTTGATTTTATTTTTGTTTTGGTGTGTACACATTTATTATGGACTTTCCTCTGTTATCAAATTTTAAAATTTTAGTATTTTCATTTCTCAATGTAAAACTAATGTATTAATGCACAATATTTACATTTTATGGCGAACACTCTCGTCTCGTATCCAACTTATATTGTTAGGTACGGTACTTCATAGCAGAAAGGTCAATTCAGTTGGAGAAAAAAACTTTACCAAATGAAGTTATGTATTTATGCTTTTGAAACTGTGAAAAGAGAAAGTTTAACTCCACAGCAGAGAAAGTAATAGAGTATGGAGAAGAAGATAGAATTCTCATCATTCAATTGATCACAAAATCTGATTATACAAAAATACAAGCTAGTTCTTATATAGGCACACATTAACACCTATTAGTTGTAATTAGTTACAAAGTAGTTGAAATAACATAACTGACCACACTAACTAACATAATTGTTAACAGTTTCTGCATAATTGTTAACTGTTTTACTGTGTTGCTTGATACACAAGAAACTAGCTACTAGTGTTCATTCTTCACAGGATCGATCAATCCGGATGCATTGGAAACTAGTAAGTGAAAGATACAAAATAAGAAAATAACGTTGCGATTCAACAAAATATATTTACTGATGGATTGTCATAATTGGACCTTAGTCCGGTATGAGACAATAACCTTGTCATAATTGGACCTTAATCCAGTCCAGAACAATAATCATCAACCATTATCATGATCACGAGTCCAAACTAAATAATCTCTAAATCAAAATATTTTATCGTATACGATATTTCCAATACTGGTTCTGAGAGAGAATTGTCGTATAGGACCTCCACATTCCGCTATAAACTTTTTAAAACCCACTCGTTGTATATAAGCGACCTACTCCCCCTGCCCCATTTGCACGCCCCTCGTCCAATAGCAGCCAACTCGTTATTATGTCTGGCTGCCACCCTTGTCATAGTCTTTGTTA
This sequence comes from Trifolium dubium, assembly GCA_951804385.1. Classification (NCBI taxonomy): domain Eukaryota; kingdom Viridiplantae; phylum Streptophyta; class Magnoliopsida; order Fabales; family Fabaceae; genus Trifolium; species Trifolium dubium. The sequence goes on along the minus strand of OX638070.1, from coordinate 10,680,891 downwards.
TTTTAGTCTAATAGCCTAATGATTAGACTCTTATACTTTTAAATTTGAAGAAATGAAAAACTGAGTTCGAACCTAAACCTTTTAAAAATGTCTCTGGTAGCTACTATATGAACTACATTTACTGAACAATTGGATAAATTTATCAACAAGATATTGAAAAAATTATATACAAATAAACAAATTGTTGAAGATCGGAACAAAGTTTGTACATTCATGAATTAGATTCAACGGCCTACAAATATTTGCAAGCAAACCACTAGGCCACATTGACAATTATGTTCAATAGCCCAACCTTGATCATTTTCCAATCTAATATTATTAACATTAAGTTCCTTGCAAACCAAAAACTTCTCTTCACATCTTATAATTTAATAAAATCATTCATTCAATTCTTTATCATCAGTTTAATTTTCAATCTTAATTAAAATTTCCTATCTTTTATAGAGTCAATAATGTCTGCCAAATAAAATTGCAATATATAATTTTGTCAACATTTACTTCTATATCATTTTATTTATTTATCCATGCACTAGGTGTCATAATCGAGTAGAGAGGAAGAGAGGGAAATAACTAATAATATTGGTATATCATATATCATAGTAAAAGAGAACTCTATTTAACTTCAAATTTAAGACTTGTCAAAAAAAACTTCAAATTAAAGACAATATTAAAAAACTACAGGGTCATATAGAACCTTAATATATAAATAAATCTAGCTAGCTATAACCATAGCTATGAAATGTAACACTATTAGTCTATTACTAATAATATTAATACTAATTAATTCTACTACAATCACTCACTAACTCGCACATTATTCTTGGCGAGGACGAGTGAACCAGAGAGTACTCAATGCTCGCAGACGATGGAAATACTCCGACATTGCAATCAAACACCTTGCAGCTTGACGAATTGTTAACACCTGATGAAGACGGTGAATTGTTTGATGCCTCAGATTATCTGCCTGTAAGTAAGTTTTCAAATTAACAATTTCATCATTAGAAACTTATATGGTCAAAATAATTGCAATAATGTATGTTGTAGACTATTCAATTCTCTTACCAGGAATTCAATCCTAGTGACTTATCTAGCTTATATTGTTGATTAATTCAAGTAAAAAAATTTGATGTAGAACACTTTTTCTTATGGTGATTTGAAGAACATGTTTTAAGTAATCAAAATTATGGTATCAAAAGTTATAGCATATGGAAAACGTTGTATTGGACCCTGTTTCAATAATAAAAAAATGGCAGTAGATAGCTAGATGCAAACATTTTCAAACAGGATGCATATTGTAATAAAAAAAATGAAAAAGATGCATATATGGTTTCTAAAATGGCAACAAAACTAAAAGCTTGGACTATCACACGAAGAATTTCAAGTCAACAATCAAATCTTAATTTTTCTTTTAATTCATGTTCCATTGATATTCGTCCTACACCCACTAGCCGTTTCAAAAAAAAAACTAGACTATCTGACTAAAAAGAATATGCAGTATTAATTGAAAACTTGTTGTGCAAAAGTCAATGATCGAATATCTGACCATCTTATTTAAGGGGTACAAGTCTCTTATCAGTTAGACTAATTCATTTGATAAAAATATTCATAGGTAAGATATTTGTTTTACTAGTTTAATTAATTGGGAATTATTATTTAAGGGAAAATATAATGGACAGAGGAGATAAAGAATATTGAAAAACATGTAGACCAAAACTACAAACTGGTCAAATTGAAAAGGGACAAGCTTACATATTAATTAAAGGGGTGAAGGTTGCTTGAGAGATTAAAATCAAATAATCATTATGATAATGTTGTCTACCTAATGAATGATTCCTCAGTTTCATATTCATATTGTAATTGATTACTTTGAATAGATATTTGGAGACTTGTAATTAAAATCGATTATTTAGCAATAGAAATTAAGCATAGTTGGTGAACCAGCCTAGTTACTACTAGAACCAGAAATTCACAACAAAATTTAGGATATTTTTTAGAAAATGTAGTCAACTAATTCCACAATATTTTCTTAATTAAACTTTTTTTTAGACTTAATGAACTAATTCAGCTAGTAAAACTCATTCCGTATTATTTCATAAGTGTAGTTCATTTTATAGTTACTGAAGATACTTTTGAAAGAGTTGATATTCATTATATAGAAAAAAATAAAAATAAAAAGATAATATTTAAATTTTTCAGTATTTCACCAAAAGAAAAAAACATATTCCGTTCATAATGTAAAAGTATGACATGAAGTTCCTAAAAAAAACAAATCTCTCACTAAAATCGATAACCAATTTCCATACTATAATGTAAAAAGTGTGTTTGTGTTTTAGAAATAGCCAAAAAGCAACAAGTTATGGTGAGGACTCTATGTTGTGTCTTTCTTCAAGTTACGGTTACTACCATGACATCACATTGATATGGGGGCCTAAAATGTTGAGGCTTATAACAATGAGGGACCACGCTAATCTACCATAGTCTCACATGTTTATGTTCAATTTTCACATTGTTTATTTAGTAACCAATGTTATAAATTCAATGATTAAATAGTTAGCTAAACAATGAAGGATATTTTAAAGGCAGTGCAACCTATATATCCTTATGATCATGGTGGTACCATTGCTAAGCTTTTTCCTAGTACAATACTAAACTTAATTCATTAATCCTTTTTTCATGTGATCTATAGTGCTTAAATATTATTAGTTTTTAATATCCTATAAATCTAGACTCATTTTTTGTTGCATTTTACGAAATGTATTTTGCAAAAATAAGTTAATAGATATAATGTATAAATACTCTTAAAATATAAATGGGAGTTTAATTACCCCCTCTAGAAAAATAATAAAGCATTGCAAACCCTTAGAGGAAGATTTGAAAATCCATGTTTGTAGATTCTATGTAACAACTTCATGAGAATGAAAAATGCATGAAAGTAGTAGTTTATATGAGGGTTAAAATAAGAGTTGGTGTCCCTACCCATATGATTGAAGTAGAACAGATTCTTGTTCCTACCTGACCCCCACGAGATCAGTTATGGACTTATGGAAACTTGGTAAAATTTGTCAAGGGGGACCACTAAACTAGTTAACCAAGATCACACAATATTCACCAAATTACTTGCACAACAATTCATCATGCAATCATCAACCTTAGTTACTTGCACAAAATATTTAACACCATTTTCAAACCATGATTTAATTCTTTTAATTAAATAGTAGGATAGAAGAATAATTAAATATAATTAGTCAAAGCTAAGATATATATGTAACATACCTGTCTCACAAAACTTTCAAGAGTGGAGAGCTTGTTCATGGCAAGAGCCATTTGTCCCATGTAGTTAGCCATATTAGGAGGGCAGCTCAAAGAATCAGATGTTATAGTTTCTGAAAGAGATTGGTTGAGTGCATCAAGCCCTTGGGAAAGTGCCTCTTCTGCCTCTTGTGTTGATTGTTGCAACCCACATATTCCAAGTATTTGTTGCTCCGTAAGTGGCTCAATTTGACTTATAATTATCTAAAACACATATTCATCAAATAAAACATATATTAAATCAAACCCAAAAATTAGAGAAAACACATAACTATATATATATGAAATCATAGTTCTTTTTTTTTCAAACAGCCTAGCAACAAAACTCATACATACTAAATAAAGAGAAAATGACACATTACGGGTTCGACCATGACTCCATGAGTTTTGATCGATATATAAGTTTACGTTTATTAATTAAAAAATTTAATATATTCATGAAAAATTATAGAAGAAAAAAAATTAATTTTTTGATCAAGACATCACTAAAAATTTTGTAGACAATTTAATGGTCAATTAGAGGGAAAAAGGTGGGTATGGAAATTAGCATGAACTTCATTCCCATAGATAATGAGAGATAGAGACCCGTGCCACTTTTCTTCTATTTCCATCTAAGTCCACTTCTGATTCCAATAACAAATTGAAGTGAAAGGTATGGCTTTATGGAAATGAGACCTAACTCTATAAATCCAATATTGGAAACCCTCAATATCCCTTTAATTCCACAATCATTCATGACATCAAATCCATATTGCACTTAAATTTTCAATGGTAACAAGACTTGGTCAATTCTTTAATATAACCAACATCTATAAAAAAGGAGAATGGAATTTCTTTTTAATCAAAACATGAGAAATTTTTAGATTACACATAAAATATATATAGAACAACACCCTTTTGTTTTGGTTATTTTTAATCTAGTAGTCACAAAATTATTTTTTAGGGTAGGGCTTGCAAATAACTCACAGTGCTATAAGGCTAAGTTGGGGTTACATTTTCCTCAAAACAAAGGTTGGTGTTACAGTGTTGGCTCTATAAGTTGTTTTCTCTCAATCTCATAGATTTATAATTTTAAAATAATATATCAGTATTACTTTGATTTATAATGATTTTTCTTTTTCGCCTTTTTCTTAAAATTTCGAAAATATTTGTGTACCTTAATGAGTTCAGATGGTCTAAATCCACCAATCCACATGAAGCAACGTTCCGCGGGGGTCTTCCACATACCATAAACAAGATGGAAAACATCTGTTCTAGCTAGAATGCTTTTGAGATTAATTACTTGATCATAGTGAGCCAAGCAATTTTCCACATATAACCTAAGATCATTTTCATGTAAATGTTCATCTACTGCTGCCCTTAGCTCACACATTAGCCTGTGGTTCTCCTCTAACCACCTCCCATATTCCACATCAAACATTGCAGCCTCTGAAAATTTGTTGCAAAAAATTGTCATTCAAGTACTCAAAAACATACATTTTATGTTTTGTTTTTTAAATCGGCAAAATTTGTTGAAGCAACTATCAGAACACTCGTAAATTCGTAATATACATTTTATGATTTGATTTTATTAGTATGGGGAGATATTCACCTGGGCTAGTGCTATTCATAGAAACTTGAATTCCTTGATCTCCTCCCATAAGCGAACCTCCACCTATTAACGCCCCCTAAAAATGAAACCACAATCGCTTATTAGTCTTCTGCTCTACTAATCTGTTAGAACAAGAGAGAGAAAATATTACTTATTTTGAGCGAAATATAAAGAAAAATCTTCAAATAGTCAAATGTATTTACTATTTAGTTTTGAATATGACGTATATACATTTGACTTTTTAAATTATTTCGCTTACATTTATTCCGGAAAAAGTATCAAAAATAAAAATAAAGATTATATTTTCTTTCTGAATCCAACGACTCAGATTCCACGATGAAGCTACAAAAAAAAAAAGAGGTTTATTTTGTTCCATACTTGAGCTCTAGCACGCTGCAACTCTTGTTCAAGCTGATTAAGCTTAATCCTACTTGTTTCAAGCTGCTGAACATAAGCCTGAAAAAAAAAAAGAAACAAATTAAATAAATTGGTATATTAGAAATAGCTTTTGACCAGTACTTTTGCCTAAAATGTGTAAAAGAAAATACAGAATTTTTTGGGATAATAAACTATCTTTGCTGTAGAAGAATTCAGTGCACCTTTTTCCTAAGCCTGCTTTTCCTTGCTGCCTCTCTATTTTGAGCAAGTCTTCTCAGAGTCTGTGCATAACATTGTCAAAATATTCAAATTTTTTATTGGATCCTCAAAGAAAAGTTAGTACTAATAAAATTATTACTAATTAAATGATTAACCTTAGGATCTGGTGTTTTTGGTCCTTCATGTTCAGAACTTGAAGTTGTACCCTTGCGGTTGTTATCTCTCTGCTATGAATTGCACAGTTGATTAATTAATTAATTAGATAAAAATGGGAAAACACATTAAAAAATAAATAAATACTACTATTACTATTATATAGTTAGTTCTTCATAATATTAAATTTTATATTATAAGGTTTTACCAACCTTGACAGGTTTTGGTGGTGCAGGTACAGAGAGGGTTTCATTTTGTTGGTTTGCCAACTCCATGGACGGTTGAGATGGATTCTTTGAACCACTAGATTGTGGAGAGGTTAATCCCATGCTAGCCTATACCAAATACAAATTAATTTACATGATAACATATTTAATTAATGTTAATATTCAACTATAATTAGATTATTATTAGAAGCTAACAAGAATATGAGATTGTCAACTCAATGTTACAATATTTTATATATTGTTGTATCTAGTCTCTAATATAAATCAGATATATTAGTTATTCAATAAACTTACAAAATAAATTGTTTTTTATAAAAATATTCGAAGAGAACTTGTCTCAAAATATAAAAGAAAATTGGTCAAATAAAATTGATGTATTTAGTTCAATTTTTAATCAAATACATCAATTTTCTTTAACTGATTTTCTTTTATATTTTAGACAATTGGCCCCAAATCATTTTTTTAAGACACAAATCATTTTGTAGGTTAATTAAATTACTAAAGTTTATTGAGTCAAAAAAATAAAAAGTTTATTATACCTTGTTCCACGGTGGTGGATAGAGTACATCTTATACTTTCACCATTCGTTTTATAAAATAATTTTAATGTTAAAAAAAACTATACCTTTGAATTGGATGATGGTGGTGGTGCTACATGCATTGGTTGAGATGGAAAAATGTTAAGAGTTGGTGGTGGTCTCATTCCTGATGATGACGATGAGTTCTCTGTTGAAACACATACATTAATAATACAATTAATAACTAAGTAAATGAAAAACTCTATATGGTTTGCAGAAGACAAAAGAGAAAGAAAAAGAAAGTGATGATGCTTAAATGCATAGTTCCCTTTTACAAGGAGATCATGACAACAATGTTAGTTACATGTCATCATCGATCGATCTCACGCGCCGCGCCACCAAGAAACAAAACAAAGAAAAAATGAATACAAGAGAAACAATTTTTGTGTTTTAAGATGAAGATTTTCTGCACTTTATTAATTTTACTTCTTTGAAAAGATCTGGTAAAAAAAAAAGTACTAATATACGGAAGATAAGATATGAATATGCTTTAGTCAAAAAAGATATGAATATGCTAAAACATGCTAAAAAAACAAACACTAAGAGAATCTTTTCAAAACTGATTTCAAAAATTATGCAAGGAAAAAAGTGCATGCTCATCTTTCTCAATTTCAACAACAATTAACACTAGAAACAGAAATATATTTTTTTAGTTTTGTGAGAGAAAAAAAAATCTCTTAGAGAGAGCTTACGTCTTTGATCTTGAACAGTTGAAGGATCAGCTTGTGCTTGTCCATCAAGATACAAAAAAAATGCTTGATCCAATTCACCTATATCATAAGCACTTGAATCTTTGCTTCTGAGATCAAACAAACAAAAAAAATATTAATAAAAATTATATAAATAAAATTGGTTATTTGTTCTCATAAGAAACTGATATATTATTGGGATCAGTTATTTATTCAACATCTTTGCAGAAAGTAAACAACTGTGACTATGACTATTATTTTTACTCAAAAAAATAATATTGTGATTATGACTGCTATTATTTTTATTTTATTTTACTATGATAAAAATATAAAAATTAAAAACTTACAAGTAGTTGCCAGGAATAGAGGATGAAGATGAAGAAGGCATCATTCCAAAAGAAATTTGATGGTCATGCGGCGGCATATGATGATGATTATGTTGATTAATCTGTTGGTGATGTTGTTGTTGAAAAAGATGTTGATGATTTGGTTGTTGGTGTTGAAATGATTCAAGTTGAGGTGTTGTGTTTTTGAGAATACTAGAAGAAGCCATGATCATAGGATTGTTATTGGAACCTAGAAATCTTGTGTTTTGGTCTTGTTCTTTTTGTTCAGCTTGTTCAATAGCCAAAGAAAACCCCATTAATGGTGAAACTAGTTTCTATAGTCTTTTCTCCTTAATTAAAATCATTTCATTTGATCGATAAAGATGAGAAGAAAAGATGAAGCTTTATATGAAGAAGAGTCGGTTATAAAGTTTTTATTATTTCAAATAAAAGAAGAGAGTGTATTAATGAGAGAAACTAGAATTGAATGCTATATGAAATAAAAGACAAAACTATTCTTCTTTTACATCTCTCTCCCTTCTTTTATTTTCTTTCTAGCTTTCTTTCATCTTTTTGACTATTACAAAAAACTAATAAAATATTGCTAAAAAAATAATACTCCTTCTATTTTAAAATAAGTACTACCTTTCTGTTTTATAAGAGATAGTTGAGTCAATAAAAATTGATGTATTTGGTTCATATAATATGGTATATAGTATGGTATGACTACATTAATTTTTGTTAACTCAAATTGTCTTTTACTATATAAAATGATAAATATATAGATGTTTTGTTTAATTTAATATATATCTTTATAAATATTTTTTAAATATTAATTAAGATGATGGATTTGTTGACACTATGAGTAACTCTGAGATAAGTTATACTGATTCGTTTAATAACTCATTATTTACGTTGAATTTCATGAAATTTTTATTGACCCAAATATCTTTTATTGAATATATCAACTATAAAAAAAAATTATGAAATTTTAAAACTATTTAATAAATCATTAAATAATTTCAAATGAACATATAATATAAACTTTTAAAAAATACAAGTAAACATTAATATTTGGATTACATAGTTACGAATTTCAGATTTATATAAAAATGTATGCAATTGATGATCATTGATATTTAATGATAATAATCAATAGTTGAATTGGTGAAATACAATATGAATAATGAGATATTAATAATCAGAGTAACTAATCTCAGAGTTATTCCTGGAGTCAGCTGATTTTCATCCTAATGAAGATAGTCAAAGTTGCAATATAATGCAGTCGTACGTCAATTGCGCGTGACATTTATTTTGGTGTGAAAAAGGTAAATAACAAAATGTTTTAGATAAAGCGGATACTCCTAACGTTAACAAATTTTCATCCTATTGAAAATAGTCAAAGTTGCAATATAATGCAGTCATCCGTCAATTGCGCGTTACATTTATTTTGGTGTGAAAAAGGTAAATAATAAAATGTTTTAGATAAAGAGGGTACTCCTAGCGTTAATAAATTTTCATCCTATTGAAAATAGTCAAAGTTACAATATAATGCAGTCATCCATCAATTGCGCGCGACATTTATTTTAGGGTGAAAAAGGTAAATAATAAAATATTTAAGATAAAACGGTTACTCCTAGAGTTAACATATTTTCATCCTAATGATGAAAATAGTCAAAGTTGCAATATAATGCAGTCGTACGTAAAATAGTCAAAGTTGCAATATAATGTAGTCATCCGTCAATTGTGCGTTACATTTATTTTGGTGTGAAAAAGGTAAATAATAAAATGTTTTAGATAAAGAGGGTACTCCTAGCGTTAATAAATTTTCATCCTATTGAAAATAGTCAAAGTTACAATATAATGCAGTCATCCATCAATTGCGCACGACATTTATTTTAGGGTGAAAAAGGTAAATAATAAAATATTTAAGATAAAACGGTTACTCCTAGAGTTAACATATTTTCATCCTAATGATGAAAATAGTCAAAGTTGCAATATAATGTAGTCATCCGTCAATTGTGCGTTACATTTATTTTGGTGTGAAAAAGGTAAATAATAAAATGTTTTAGATAAAGCGGGTACTCCTAGCGTTAACAAATTTTCATCCTATTGAAAATAGTCAAAATTACAATATAATGCAGTCATCCATCAATTGCGCGCGACATTTATTTTAGGGTGAAAAAGGTAAATAATAAAATATTTAAGATAAAACGGTTACTCCTAGAGTTAACATATTTTCATCCTAATCCTAATGATGAAAATAGTCAAAGTTACAATATAATGCAGTCGTATGTAAATTGCGCGCGACATTTATTTTAATGTAAAATAGATAAATGATAAAATATTTTAGATAAAACGGTTCTTCCAGGATATCCTCCTTTACAAGTTTCTCTCTCTTGGAAATTAACCACACTTAAAATATAGAGGTTTTTTTCTAATTTACCCCTTCATGATTTAGGTGTATATACTCTTCAACCACTCAATAATATTTTAACCGTTACAAATTTTATAAAATATACCATTAAATTAAAAAAATTTATCATAGATTATTTGTGTAAAATTTCAAATAAATCCAAAATTATTCAATATATTATTAAGACATATAAAAATTAACGGCATTAAAAAATTCACAACAGACCATACCAGGTCTCACCACTAGATTTTGTTTGATTAGAAAAACCACCTTATATATGAAATGCAAAACCAGGCATGGCATATCTTTGTGTAAGCCCTTGGTTAATTCTACTGTGTATGTTTGAAATGACTAAAAAGTCATGTTTCTTTAATTCTGTTCAACTTTTACTATTGACGTTTTAATTTCATGCAAACATATACGTAGTTTCTTAGGGCGGCTCTATCCATCGGATAATTCTTTATCCCATTTTGTTTTTTCATTCATTTAACTCGATCCTAAAACTATTAGCCTTACGCATATCAATACATAATTTAAATTTTTAATTTTTTTAATTATTTTTCATAAAAATTTAATATTGTGAAAATATTTATTGAAACTAATCAAACAAGATTTTATTTGCTAATATTTGTCTTTATACATTAGTAAAAAATGTGGTCAAAATAAATTTCAAAAGTCAACATAAACAATAGTTTTGAGACAAAGGGAGTAGTTAAAATTAGGCAAAATTACACAAGTAATCTTTTATCTAATTTATTTGTAACACTTTTGTCCTTAATTAATTTATCTTTGCTTTTGTATCTAACTTGATCGTTTATCTTTTTTTGTTTGTAACACTTTGGTCTTTATTTTTGTTTTGTATCAAATTAGTCATTTATCTTTCTTATTTGTAACACTTTAGTTCATTTTTTCATCAACTTTTTAATTGGCGCATCAGTATTTTTTAATAAAAAATAATAAAGAATCAATTTGATACAAAACAAAAATAAAGGACCAAAGTATTACAAATAAATAAGATAAAGGGCCACTAATTTTGCCTAAAAATCATTTATATTTGTACATAAATCCTAGCTCTACAGAGGAAAATATTAAAATTGTTAAGTCGGATGTTTTTGAACAAGGTTCAAACTCCGGTCGTCTCTCCATTTGTGTGAATTTCAAATAGATTGTCATTTCGTCTTTGTACCAAAATCTTTTTTTAATTTTTAATAAATAAATGAAAATGTTAACAAGTGTATATTCTTCAAAGTATTTATATTTGGATAAAATATATTTGACTTTGCGTTTATATTCGGTTATTGAAAATGGTCAAATGTATTTGTTTCAAATTCGGATAAAAGTACATTTGACTATGTGTATGAGTAAATTTAGCGGGTATATTGATGGCGGTCAAGGTCGCCAGTAAGTATAGTAGACATGTTAGTTCTGCTTGGTGGTTTAGGACACCAATAAATGTATTATTTTTATCTTATCGAGATGAACCAAAATCGGTATAAGAGAGCTACAAAACAAAGGTGTCTTATATAGGTGGAACACTAATAAAAATATTAAAATATACACTACCTAAAAGAAGTACACATTTAATTTCATTCTTAGAAGACACTTCTCAGCTTCTAGACCATTAGAGAATCTTCAACCTGACCTAAAAAGATATCACTATAGACATCAACTTTCGATCTCGAATCAAAAGTAATTGGTCCATTAGAATCCAAAGAACAATTCATTTAGTCAAAAGTTGAAGGGAAACGGTAGAATGAAAACTTAGGTAAATAAATATTATATTAGTTTGCAGACTTCCTCCAAACAGTAAATGCCGACGCAGTAGAGTTTAACCACAAACAAAGATACCTGCAAATCTCAACAAATTTGAAAACTATCATAAACTCAAAAAGAGTCTTGTAAATCTCAACAAATTTAAAAACGGTTAGTAAATCAAGTATCAAAGATAACTAGATACACATAATTTATCAACCACACACCAGCAGTACCCGAACCACCACACCACACACAAGCCAAAACCACCACGAACAGACCAACACCAAAACAGATCCACCGGAAATGAGAACAACACCACCACACAGAATCGCCAACAAACAGCACCACCACACAAAACTGCCTATCTAATTTAAGAGAGAAAGTATAAGTTTAGTATCCGACAAACCTGATCAAATTAAAGCAAAACAAAAACTTAATTAATTATGGCACACTATATGCAGCAATTAATATTAATATTAAACTCAATCAAAGATAAACAAAGATTGTATAGTCCTAGCGCTTATAACGAAGAGAACTCGTACTTCATTTGTGTAAATTAAGTTTGTGGGGGAAAGGAGTGCTAAGTGGATTAGGTATATCTGAATAGATCCAAAATTAAAATGAGTAAATACATATGAAAGAAGTTGGCCTAAAGGATTCACCTACTTCTGTATCTTAAGAAAGGCCATGTTAACAAAATCCCAATAACTCAAAATTTTGCATTAACATTTCAATTAAATTTAGAGAAAATTAATCATGTCTTTATATAGAAAGGTTGTATATTCAATCATCCCTCTCCTTTCTTTATATATATGATGCCTTCCTTTATGTATACATGTACTTTTGCTGCTCAATTGTTTTTTGGACTCTTTTTTGTCCTTTTTTATTTTTCATAATATATTTTTCATTGAAATAAATCATTAAAAAAATAACAATAAGAATATGGACCATCGTATTTAAAGGTCTAAAATAAATTTTATAGTAAGATATTGGTTTATTTACATTTTTGGCTGCCCTATTTTCACCATTTTAATTACAGTACTAGTTTTGGTCCTCTTTTTTAAACTTGACAGTTTTTATCTCTCATCTCATTTTTTAACTATAAATTAATCATGTGATATGTTTAAACAACGTGATATATGTTGAGAAAATACCAACATCGATGAAATTGTAAAAAAAATAATTTACAAATTAAACATCATTTAAAACATGTTGTATCATCATATTTTAGACAAAGTAATTGATGAAATTATAAGAAAAATTAATTTATAAACTTCCATTAATTATGTCTCATCATTATATTTTATATCACGTCATTTAAAACATATGACATGATCAATTTATAGTTAAAAATAAGATTGGGAGCAAAACTATTAAATTTTGAAAATAAGAGGACCAAAACTGCGAAATGGTAAAAATAGAGGGACCAAAACACTACAATTAAGCCTAAATTTTTTAAATAAATATAAACCTTTTGGATTGGGCCAAGGTCGAATCTAGACTACTAGGCCCAACTACATATTAGTCTAATCTACGGGCATATCTTCTACGATCAAAGAATTTTTACTTTCAAAAAGTCGATATTGAAGTCATGGCCCTTCAATGTCAGATCAATCATTGCATTGAAGTCCATGATTCTAGCTTGTTGTCATCATATATAAATATGATGACAACAAGCTAGAATCATGGACTTCAATGCAATGATTGATCTGACATTGAAGGGCCATGATATATATATATATATATATATATATATATATATATAAAAGTTAAATGATCAAGTTAAATGATCAAAATAATAAGTTGTTAAAAAATTATAAGTTAAATGATCAAGTTATCTAGCATTTATAACTTAGACATCAAAATAAAATGACAAAAAGAAAAACTTAGATCACTAAATTATATGAATATTAATAACTTAAGGGATTAAAAATGAAACAAAAAGAAAAAATAGTGATTAAAGTAAAATCTAAAATTAACTTAAAAGGCCAAAAGTATAAAATAAATTTGCTATTTAAAACAAAAACTTAAAAGACCAAAAATATAATTAAATTTTTATCAGTCTAATTTTCTAGCACAGATAGATCATAGATGAGAGTAATTTTCACTCTCTCATAGAAAGAATAGAGTATTTTCACTCTGACTTCAACTCGATCCTAATAAAAGTTTCAATTTATTGAGAAAAAACAACACAAGAAATGATGTTCGTAACAAAATGTTGATCATATTATTCTTATCAAATATTTTCATGTTGTTAATAGCTCAAACAATTTTAATTTTATCAATTTTTTTTCATCTTCTAATTAGGAGAAAATGGTCTAATAATTTAGAGTTTGGAACGAGTTCTGAGGCCTAGTACTCTAGAATTCAAGATGAGTTCTAGCATTAAGTAGTTCTAGTCTTTCCAAGCGCAACTACGAAAAATCGAACTGTAATCTTACTTACAAATTTAGCGTCAATCACCATTTGACTAACTATTATATGTTTGATAGTTTTAATACATTTTATTACATTGTTTGTTGGTTATAATCAATAAACCGCCACTTATTATTTAATGAGGTTGGAAGGATACAACTCTGCCTTCATTTAGCAGTTGGGTTTCTCTCTTCTTTGCTTCATATTATATCCATCAAAAATAAATTAGGTTACCCGATCTCATGGAGTATATTTTGACAAAGTATGTTGTCCCGCACACACTGACTTCATATTTTGATTTTTCACATTATTAACCTCGATGGAGGTAAATATATTTGTGCGTGTGACCTTTTTAAAGGTAAGTGTATTTAATTTCGAATTCCGGTTTTTTTATATTTTAGATAATATTTTTATCAATTGAACTAAGTTCATGAAGACAAATATAAATATTTTTGTTGGTAAAAATTATAACATTAGTTCAATATAGTGTTTAACCTTTTATATATGTTGGATCAACTTCTATTGGTGACTTTTTTATGGCAAGAAAATAAATATAACTAATTTATATATTTAGAGTTAAATATATTTTTAGTCGTTATAAAATATTTGAAATTTTGAGTTTTAACTTCTTAAAAAATTAGCACTTTTTGGTCTTTCAAAAAAAAATTGTCATATTTTTTAGTCTCAATTTTTAAATCAACTCATGTATATCTTTAAAAATTGAGTTAATTTACAAAAGTTTAATATTTTTTAATAAGGGATAACCATTTTTTTGGTACATACTACCTCCGTTCATTTTTACTTATCGTTTTAGAAAAAAATATTTGTTCCTTTTTACTTGTCGTTTTAGCAATTTAGGTTATATTTTGCCTATTATATCCTCCTTCTTATTTTATTTTATTGATTAAATTTTGTATAATTGTTTTTGTTGAAACAATAAAATCTTTTTTATTGTATACAAATTTTGTTTGTTTTCAAATAAAGTTTGTTACAATTTTTTTGAAAATAGATAATGATTGTGAAAAAGAAGGAATTTATTGGTGGATTAAAAATATGATATATTTAAAAAAAAGGCATACTAGGAAAATAAGGTGCAAAAATATATCCCTCCTATTTTGGTCTTTTTTTCTAAAACGACAAGTAAAAAGGAACGGAGGTAGTAATGAGGGATAACTTAAATATAAAATTTTGAAGTTTTAGCTGTTAAAATTCATATTTAATTTAACATTTGATTAAAAAAATATGCATTTTTGTGGAAGGGAATTTTATAAATAAACATGAATGCAAAACATTATTAAAAAGAGGCCTCAAAAAATTCTATTTAGTTATAAATATATATATATATATATATATATATATATATATATATATATATATATCAATTAAATTAAAGGTTTATTTCCATGGTAAGGCCCAATAATTAGGTGATAAATTTAATGGTGTTTGTCATAATTATATAAGGGGTGTTTATCTAGCCTCTAAGGTACCCTCTCTCTTATCCTCAAAAACTATAATCCATTTTGTTTTTCTACTAATTTGATCGTCAGAGTGTCTTTTACAGGTACACATGCTCTCTCTTTGGAACCAACTCCATGGATCCCAGCAACTTCCCAAATCAATCCTCATCTTCACTGTGAGATTATGTTCGGATCTGAACATGATCAATCTCTTAATTGTAAAAATAAAAACTAATAAGGATCAATCTTTAAACTTACAAAATATAGTAATTTCTATTTATTTTTATAAGCTTGAATTTTTTTTAAGGGCTTCATCAAAATTTTGTTTTAGGCCTCTACACGGTTGGGTCAACTTGGGTCGATTGACGTGTAATATGCCGATGCTAGTTTCTATCATGCAGTGGCTACTGTCGTTGTGTGCGTGACTACCATGAAAGATTTATTATTGTTGGATCTAATCCCATGCATATATGAGGTCTATCAAGAAAACTATTTGTGAAGTGATTCAAACTCAAAGAGGTCTTTCTGATATTAATTCAAAGAGGTCTTTCTGATTCAAGAAAACTTTTAAAGTAATTCTAAAATTGTTGTTGATGCAATTTTTTTTAGGGGTGTTGGATCATCCGGGTTTAACTTTGTAATTTCTCAAATAAAGTGGTTATTATTGTTTATTAGGCGTCAGCGAATATGATTGTTCATATTTTAACTAGGGTAGCCTATTCTAAGACTAGACCTTGTTTATTTGAATCAATTTCTATTCGTTTTAATAACTTTTGATTAATTAATGAAATGGTTAAGTTTGTTATTGTAAAAAAATCTTATTACCAATATTTGACTCACCGGACCGACTAATTTAAATTTCCAATGGGCGCGAGCTCTGACAAATAGTGGTTTCGGTAATCTCTCAAGCGCAGTTGTGGAAAAAAATGTTTTTTTTTTTACCAATTGTTTCTAAAATAATAGTCTTAACTTAAATTATTCATTTTTTTATATAGTTAAATTATTCATTCAATTAGAATAATAATCGGCTATTTGATTACAATATAGTTTAATCATTTAAAAATGTTAACCAATTTGCTCCACTCCACACAAAATAAAATGTCAACCAATTAATTAATAGACATGTCTACATTATATCCAATGCCAAAAATTTGTGATGTCCACTTCAAAATAAAGGTCAACGATCTCCATTTACAATTTCAAACTTAATTCAAAATCATCATTGTAATCTCAACTTCCCTCCATTTATATATTTAGGAAGACCATAGCCCATGTGACAATAACGCCTAAACCTAAACTTGATGATAGCATGGTAAATCTATACCCTATAAAACTATGGTTGTTATAAAAGACATTAGATTTGTGAAGATCATATCAATATCAACTACTTTAAAAATCAATTTCACCATTCTATTTTTATATTTTCAACAACAATAAAAAACAATTTACGCAACCAATATATGGCAATGTTATTGTCTAAGTAAGGCTTCAAAACGTGTTCTCTCCAAAATTACTTTTACTAGACATTACCTCTAATCAAGGTGTTAGTATACTTTGTATATTAGGTAGGGTTTAATTATCCAAATGAACCCATGCCTCTTGGGAATGCTTTCTTATGGGAAAAGTAACAAAAGGGTAAATATCATTTTCATTCAAAATTAATTATGCGCATTACCATGTTAAAATCCTCCAATGTTTGGTACCTTATCTTGTTAATTTACTATAAGAAGATAAATTTTGTCTTACTAAACGACTTGAATTATTAAAGCAAGTTACATAAACGGTTGTTCCTCACTTCCTCTCCTTGACTTGCTTCCAAGGAATGGGAGAGACCACATTATATTTAATGATATGGTTATATTTTAAGTTGCAATTTAATTTGAAGAATTATAGATATTTTATCTCATCTAATATTAGTTGCATGAATAATTTGATTGAAATGCTTTTGTCAATAGGATTGAGAATGGGATGTGAAGAAAAATATCGCTCATCTCGTCTATATTTGATATAAAGTTCTTCACATTTCTTCCAATTTATCTATTAAAAAATATTTATAGATAATGTAAATTTTGCTGAAAGTCTTCGTAGGTTAGCTCAAGTGGTAAGAGCTGAAGGACATGAGTTGGGTGGGAGGATGTCTAGAGTTCAAATCCTGGTAGGACTATTTATAATTATGATGTATAAAAAAAAACTCTGCTGAAAGATATGTTTTCGGTAGTGTAAATTTTATTCAAAAAAATATATATTTTATATGTTTTCGGTAGTGTAAATTTTATTCAAAAAAGATATATTTTAGTAGTATTTTTTGTGTAAACATTGTGAAGGGTCAAAGAAGAACCCTTGGAGAAAAATGTCAATGGCTAATTCTGGTGTGGCACTTTGGTCTATATCTTCTATTCTCTAGATGTTTAATTTGAGTAAAGCACAGAAGCCAAAATGGGCCTTCATGTTATAGTCAAATTATCCAAAGCGAGGCCCATTTTGAAATTAATAGATCAAGATATTATATGAGATTATGGGTGTGTTTGTTTGAGATTAAAATAAAATAAAAAATTTTAAAATAGATTTATTTTGTAGAGATTTTGAAAAAAATCTAAAGTTGTTTTCTGTTTATTTACAATTAAAAAAATCATTTTTGAGAACAAACGTATGGTCCTTGTTTTTAAAAAAATAGATTTTGAGAGAATCACTTAAGAATAGCTTTTCATTTTGGACTCAAAAATGATTTTTTTAGTAAAATGATTTTTATCAAAGTCTGAAACAAACATCAAAAATGAAAAAAGTGATTTTTTTTAGAAAAAAATAATTTTTGTTTTTAAAAAAATCACAAACAAACGCACCCTATAAGACACTTACTTGATTATTTAAAAAATAACACACTTACTTAACAATTAATATAATAAATTTTTATCAAAAAAAAAATAATATAATCAATTGTTACTAGAAAAATATCGAAAAAGAACTATGTTAGATCAAAGTCTTTATTTGCCTATCATATGCTTCAAATTTGAAGTTTTCAATAGGACAAATCTCAAATAAACTCTCTGCGTTTCAAGGTGACGACAAAGGGGGTCTACCTCTCTATTTATAACAGCACAACCCAATTACCACCCATCATCAACCTTGTGGTTGGACCTACATTTTATTCTACACAAATCAAAATTAGTGTCCAAATCTCATTAATATTAATCAATTTAGCCGAACTTAAACATCACCGAATGAATCACAACATCAACCAGTTTTTATTAAAACCAAAATCCTCAATTGATTGCATCCCATAAAATATTAGAAAATATTCTAATATCAATTTATTTTCTTCTTTCTTTCATCATCATAAAGTTTCATTAGAATTTCACCTTTTCAAAGATGAATAAGTTGACGCAACAAGATTCGAACTTTGATCCCTTTGTAATTCATACAATATCTCTATCAACTGATTAGAAATTCTAAGAAACATTACATTATATATGCACAGACCAAAATTAAAACCCACACTCCACTTATTTACAGTAAAATTTTTAGACACCAAACTACTACTCGACAAAAAAAAAGAAGAAAAACTAAATTCTCAAATCAATTAAATTCCTACGCTTTAACAACTCATCATTTTAGTCTCTAAACTTATCCGGTCTACTATACTTTGAAAATGATTAATATAAAATTTAACAGTGAACAACATTTAAAAAGTCATAAACTTTATTTAAAAACACCTAACAAAATCATCGACTAATTTATTAGTTGACACCATTAAAGTAAGACAAAATTTCATCACTCCACATATCTCAATATTTTAGGGTAGAATTTTGTCAACAATAAAAAAAAACTTTTTCTTGCGTCAAAATAAAAAATTCCTGATAAAAGAAAAAGAATTTTGTCAAGAAAAATATTTTAGAGTAGAAAAGTATAAAAAAAAAATACATTTATCATTACAAAAATCACTTATTTTATTTCTGCAGAGATCTATGTCTGTCGATATTCGAATATTTGCCCCTAAACTCCCAATCCAAGCAAAAACAAATGCAACTTGATATAAATAATCTATACCTACCTACCTTAGTAAAATGGCCAAAGGGCGGGTACCATATAATTTAGTGTCATATGCCCACATAAAACGGTAACACCACATGCATCCATCAAACATGTACACTAAATAAGCCAAAATAAATACTAATAAATATTTCAAAGAAAATATTAAACAGCAATTACCAGCACCACCATATCACAATTTAAACTAATACTCCATTTAGGAAAACTACTAAATCTGATTAAGCATGAAAATAATTCAGCATAAGTTAATTTCAGCTTAAACCTACAAATGGACAATAGCCAAAATATAAAATCCTAAGACATAATAATATTGGACAATAATAATAGATCAACAAAATCTACTGTCTTCAAAAGAAGATAATGGATTATGCTTCTAACCAGAAATCAAAATCTGTAGCTGACAAACTTCAAAGCATGCAATCAGTTCTTGCAGGCAGCCTCCTGAAGAAATTAAGTGGCACCGACGGAAGCTTATGACGAAACCTCGGGTGTCTCAACACATAAATTCCGGACAGAAGGGCCACGACTTGGAATGGAGTAACATAAAGTACAGAAGCAGCAATCAGACAGAAAATCACAAACAGCGCCGTAGCTCTCGGATCACGCCAGCTCAGCAATGACTGGAGCCTTTCACCTTGAGTTGCCAAGTCACCAACCACAGTCTGTATCCGACCAGCTATGCTTCTAAGCCGATCATATCTCATCCGAACAAGGTCAGAAGGCCGCGAAGTCGGGAATGTGTCGAATTCTTCATCGAGTTCGTCTGGATGCGCCGAATCGGCGTGAGAGAGGCGAGTGTCCATGTTAGGAGGGTGTCTTGGTCTCCATCTATAGTGCCAAATTCCAATCAGGAAGAGGTAAAGGAAAACTGTTGGCAAGATAAGTTCAGGATACATGACCAATATTATAAACAAGATATGAATCAGAACCGTTGTAATTGGATTTTTCCAATTGCATATCTGATCGAACCATTTTCCGACAGCGATTAGTCCGCTCAATACACCCATGATTCTGAAGAAATTAGCTTTGCTTCTTCTCATACTCCACATATGCGAACCAACATCGAGCATGTATTCTACTACTTCCTTTCTCAGCGGCGGCTCAGCACGACTCAGCCTCATTGAAACTATCTGAGTAGCTTGATGCCTCAAACTGTCGAGCTGGCTAACAGTCAACGGGTGTATATAATGCATCTTTGGCAACAGCGGTAGCGAATACATGTGCATCATATTGAGCAAGGAAGAACAAGTGAACCTCACAGCCAGTTGAATTTCGCCCATTTTCTTCACACCATTCGGGTGAAGAACTAGAAGTGGATAGGAATGTGTGTACACCCGATCAGTCTCAAGTGTCGAGAGACGAATCCTTACCTTACCGATTCTTGAATCTTTTGCCCCTCCAGCCTTTTCAGGACCGTGCAAATGACAATTATCAAATACACCAATTGTTATGACAGTGCAAGGATCAAAAACCTCCCAAGTATATTGCTCATTCCACCTCGGCATAAAGCTATCAATGATTGTCCTTGTTCGGATCCACTTCTGTCCGTATTTTGCTACACAATAAGCATCTGTTGTCCCCCTCCCATCTTTATTTTTCATCGGCATCAAACCTTGTGCACTCAATATCCCCACTTCAAGAACACCAATTCCAGATTTCCAAAGCTGTTTCGCCGTTGGTCGAAGATCGCTGCTGTAGTGAGTTGATTCATCCAAAACATGATAACCACCTTCTAGACAAACCCTCATATGAATCCTACTTGCAAATTTAATTTCTTTCTTCTTTTCTCCTTCAACAACTATATGTTTCTCAAGATTAAACCACCTAGTATTCACCGGTTTGTGATCTAGTCTCCGATCCACAAACTGCAAAGGAATTGCACACCTTCCCAGTACTTCTTCCTTGTTTGGAGCAACTCTGTCTTCCACACTCAAAATCAGCGGCTCCTCGAACGGTTCTGCTGCAACAAACATCAGATCCTCGTTCCACAATGGATTGATAGTCCTGCTCTGAGAGATTCTAGTCCTCAATGCCTGATTCCCCAAAATAGCCTTCACGAAAACTTCCGGATATCTACCCTTATCAGTTGGTATCAAGTCCTGTGCTTCAATCACATTGACCCTCAAATACCAAAGCTTAGGAGACAAATAAACTTTCGACCTAATATTCGCAAGAGCATCAGTCCCACTAACAGTCGCGGCATCTGAGTGCCAAGCTTCAGGAAACGCTTCATCAGCCTGTGTACCCATCCAAACAGCCAGCATCAGCTCTCCCTTAACCTTATCACCTTTTCTATCCTCCAACCTGTACCATTGCGGCGCCAACGGACTATCCGGGGGAACCCGTTTCGGGACCTCATTCAAATCAAACCACACACGACCAATGAAGTCATCCTTCACAACATCCTTATCTTTCACAGTAACCTCCAACATCGAGGCCTGAAGCCGGTCCTTTGAGAAAGCAAAAACCTGATTCCATTCAGGATTGGTTTTCTTCTCGAAATGCCGAGTAGTTCCTTTGTAGTTCCCGAGCTTAACTTCGGCGTAAGGATCACAACTTCCGGTGACATCCTTTGAAGGCAAATCCTTAGCCTTAACTACCCTCACATAAAGGTATTGCATCTGCTCAACAAGGTCATAGGTGCTGGTTAGTTTATCCCCAGAGATTTTACCCCCTCCCAGGTGGGGTTTGGTCTCTTTCAACAGAAAATCTTCCGGCGATGGCCTCTGCATTTTCTTTGTTCAAACAATAACAAACCGAATTCCAGAAAAACCAAGATGTTGCTGTACAAGTCAACAACTTCAGAAGCCTAAAAAACAACAACAATAAAACAAAGTCACACAACCATTACATGTTACCAAATCATGGCCCCCTAAAAACTCAGGAAAACTAATAAACTATAAAACACTGTGACAAACACCAGACACAACATTGACACATAAACATCGATAATAATTTTAAGAAAATTGAAATGATCAAATGTTACTACATTACATGTCTCAGTATTGTGTCAGTGTCAAACACCAAACAAGCTTCAATAAGATGGAAGTGTTGGTGCTAAATAAATAATACTAAAATGACACTAACAAATGAAAATACAATTCTAACAAAAAAATGAAAACTAAATTCCAACAAAAATAAAAATACAAACAAGGGAAAACAGCTTAAACTCAAAAAAAAAATTACTGTAATTAATAATTATAAAAGCTTAAACATGATAAAAAGTAATGACAAACCTAGATCTCTGATTTCACACAGAGTTACAAGGCGTAAAGCCACAAGATCTGATTGTTCAACCTGCAAGCAATAAAGAAAAACAAAGACAAAAATTAAATAAAAAAAAAGCATATGAACAGAATATACAAGTATAATGCAGCAAAAAATATACTAATACATTTTGTCAAAAAAAATATATACTAATACATAACAAAACGTAACATTTCAAATATTGAAACTTTCTGCATTCTGAGACAACCCAATGAGTAAACAAAAATAGAACACTTGAATTATTTGTGATCTTCCAACTTCATCTAGTTTTACCAGAAAATTTAACAAAAAACAGAAAATAAAAATAAAAATGCAAACTTTGCGTACAAAACACTATCATTTGTCACACCAAACACACATACAAGAAACCAAAATCATTACGCAACTGTGCATGTTGAAATTAATCTTTGAGTAAAAAATATTTGTTGAATAATGAAGTGAAACAGAGTACTAGTTAAAATATTTGTTGAATAATGTTGAAGAAGTGAAAATGGTGAATGAATAAAGAAAGATGAGAAGGGTGTACCAGTTTTTGTCAGAATGGAGAAGTTCTTTTGAAGCGTGAAAGATATTTTGTAAGGAAAAGCAGAAGCAATGAAGCTGAGCTCAGTTTCTCAAGATGAGAGAGAGAAAGAGAGAAGCAGAGAAAAAGTGAAGAAAAGTAGAGAGAGAAATTAAAGAACTCTCTTCTTGGCTCTTGCAACTGACAAGATGTTACTAGTACAATGTAGACTGCTTTTTATATCATGTAGAAAATATCAAAATTGTTAAACTGAACGTTTATTATTGAAATTGTTCATTATTTTATATTGTGAGTTTATGATAATTTGTTATTTTATTAAATAGTATTTATAAAAAAATATTATTTTTGCATGAATTAATGTAGACTCCATAAATTTTTTATTTTGATAATCTCAATAAATATGAAATAATTTTAAATTTGTATACAATTTTACATAAATTATTTAATAAAATATGAGTATTCAACAATATAACATTTGAATAATTTTATATTAGTGTAAAGTAAAAATGAGAATTTGTGAGTAATACACATAATATGAATTAAAAGTTGCTATTGAAAATAGTAACTAAAATTATAATATTAAGAATTGAAAGTGATATATTTTTTAAACAAATAATATTTGAATTGAAAATATAACCGTTATTGTGACACGTTAGTAAAAACTACCTCGGGAATCAAATATAAAACAATTAATGTAAAATGTCAGATGTATATGATCTTAATTTTGAACTAAATACCTTTTACTTTTGAATTATACTTATCTTTTAAGCATATAATATATTTGAATTGAAAATATAACCGTTATTGTGACACGTTAGTTAAAACTACCTCAGGGATCAAATAAATAAAAAATTAATGTAAAACGTCAAATGTATATTGTCTAAATTTTGAGTCAAATACTTTTTACTTTTGAATCATACTTATCTTTTAAGCAGATAATATATTTGAATAGAAAATATAATTGTTATTGTGACAACTGGTAAATATTACTACCTCCGTCCAAAACTATTGTCCTTACGCATACCAATGCATAATTTGAATCATTATTAATATCTTTAATTTCTTTCATGAAAAATAATAAAAATTTAATATTGTGAAAATATTCATTGAGACAAATCAAACAAGATCTTATTTGCTAATATTTGTCTTTATACATTAGCAGAAAAATAGGGTCAAAATAAATTTCAAAAGTCAACAGAGACAATAGTTTTGGGACGGAGGAAGTACCTCGGAAATTGCTAAAAAAAATACTACCTTGGAAGACAAATATAAGAAAAGTTAATATAAAATGTCAAATGTATATGATCTAAATTTTGAACCAAATATATACTACTGTAATGTTTGAATCATACTTATTTTTAATATTTCATTTTATTTAGGATATTTAAGAATTGAATTCTAATAATACATATTACCTCCGTATCAAAATATTAGTCATTTTGACTATATCATACAAATTAAGAAATGTAATAATTGTTGTATGAAAAAAAGAAATCATGAATTATTTTTCAAAATTGTTCTTCATTAATTGTATGAAAAAACTAAATTGTAAAAATAAAAGAAGAGAGAGTAATAAATAGTTAAGGATATATTAAGAAAAATAACATTAAGTATTTCATTAGTATTATAAAATGACTTATATTTTGATACGAAAGGAATAATATTTTTCAATATAGTCTATCATTTAATAAAATTTACATGAATTACTAAACTATGCATTGTCCCTAAATTTAATGTGACTTATAAGAATTCAAACTACTAGTACTAATTTCTCACCCATAGTTAAAACAAATACTACCATTTTTTACCCAATTTATCATCTTGAAGAATGAGTTAACAAATTTAATTTCAAAAAAAAAAAAGTTGTTTCTTAAAAAACAAGAGAAAAGTGTATGTGTTTGGTTTGTCTGGTTGGTTGTGTGGGGCTTTGGGATCTCAAGAATCTATGCAAGAGAGAAGCTATTTTTGTTTGCTTTATTTAACAGTGTAGTATGTGTATCTGTACCACTATTACTATGCGTGCGTATGGTGTTGTTGTACAACAAGGTTCGTAGGATATGTGTTTGGAATTTTGTCCCACAAACTTACTTACTTGTCAAAAGCTTACACGTCATACACCCTTGTGTGTTCTTTTTTATTTTGCATTGGAAAAAAGGAAATATGAGCTGGAATAAATATGATGACTTTGTTGCTTTCAGTTTTCTTTGAAGTCAGGGAGAAAATAAATTAAAACTTGACTACTATGGTTTCTTTAAATATTTCATTTATGATTCTTTTATGCTCTGATTTCTAGAGAAAGGTTTTAATAATATTTCCATTTTTAAATATAAAATTTTGTTTGATTAAATTGTATTATTTATCTATCATGTTTTGACCGTACTTTTTTAATAATATATAAATGTAAAACATATAAAATCTGGTTTGATTTGTTTTGATAAGTAATTTCAAAATATCAAATTTTTATAATTTTTACTGGTAGATAATTAAATATATTAGTGATCAAAATTGTGCATTTGCATATGTTCAGTGGTCAAACAAAGTTTTATATTTAGGGACAGATACTAGTCTATAGTTCGACAATTGATGACTACGAGGTAAAGTTCGTCTAATAAATTATTGAGCCGTGTTAACCGATGCATAGTAAATTTTAAATTAAAATAAACATAACTTACACTTTGAAAAAAAATTAATACACAAGTTCCAAGACAGTTTTACTATTTAGTTTCTTAATTAGTGAAAGAGGTGCAATGTTTATCATTTAATTTGAGTTCTCCTGAAATTTGTTAGTTGATAAATCACTTGAGTTCAATGATTTTTTTTCATTTATGATTTTATTCATTTAATTTTATAATGTGACAATAAATTTAGTAATTTCAATTCGATCCCCACAACTATATTTATATTTGAGAGAAAAAATTATAACAACTTTATGTCATAACTGACATCCATCGAAATTGAACCGGAAATGAAAATAAAATAAATAAGAAATTCAGTGATTTCACATTAAAAATAGGATAAGTGAAAGTCAGAAGATTGAAAATAAGATACATAATTAATAATAATAATAATAATAATAATAATAATAATAATAATTTTCTTTTAATCTAATTAAGTGGTTTCTTTGTGGATTATATATTTTTTGGTGATTTCGTCATCTCACAATTGCGACGTTGTTTGATTTCTCATTTTAGTGTGGTGTATGTTGATTTTCCTTTCTTGGTATAGTGTTTCTTTATTTTCACGTCTTAGTATAATGTTTTTTTGTTTTTCTATCTTGTTGTTGTGTCCATTTAGATCAACTTCAATTAACTATTGTTTCAACTAGTGGCAAAATTTATCCACGATGCATATTCAAAGACATAAATACTCGGACACGAATTGTATGTAGTCGGTCATATTTAAACTCTTTGATTAAGATCAAATGTCAAGATTTTCACTTCTAAATTTAAATATAGAAACAATTAAAATCTTATTTTAAAATATGTGTCGTCCGATATTGATAGGGATCATCCAAATATCAAAATTGCAAGCAGTAAAACTCCACAAAATTCAATTTCATAGATACACTTGTTACTTTGATTTTAGACAAAAATACACTAGTTAATCATTTATCTTATTGTTAGTAAAAAAAAATTATTTATCTTATTTATTTGTAACATTTTAGCATTTATTTTTGCTTTTTATCAAATTGGTTATTTATTTGTAACATTTTAGTCCATTTTTTCATTTTTTTATTAATAAAATATTGATGTGCCAAGCCACCTCATATAATTTTATTTTTTAAAATATATTTTTAGAAGATGAAAAAATTGACTTGTCACATCACTTTTTTTAAAAAAAATAATTAGAAAATGGACTAAAGTGTTACAAATAAATAAGATAAATAGTCAATTTGATAAAATAAAAAAAACAAAAATAAAGGAACAAAGTGTTACAAATAAATAAGATAAATGATCATTAATGTATTTTTGCCTTGATTTTATTACATTTTGCAGGAATATGTATTTCGTTTTAAACTATTAACTTGGACGTGTGAGTTTGTTCGCATATTTTGTTTCGGACCGGGCCATGTCTCATGATTGACATTTTATTCATAAAGACCAATGCACAACATTGATGCATCATCCTTGCTGCACTTCACCTACGGCGGGTAAACAACCCCTCTTGAATAGTCTCATCGCACCCCTATGATGCATCGTCCGTAGCAGATAAAGCACCCCTCACATGAAATGTGTGATCCATTCTACTCACAAAGTGAGACCCACAATACGCTTATGTGTGTGTTTCACTGTTTATGAGCACGTGAATACATCTTCAAGGATCACACAATTCTTCCAATTTACATATTCATTCTCATTAAGTGTAAATTGACTTTAGACTTTAGCGTCAGAGTGCTAATATTCTGAAGGTGCCCTCACTCTAATCCATGATTCATCACCGACTTCACCGTAATTCCATCCAGATCCACCAGAGGAACCATTTTGTTCCGCCTGTTCAGAGCAAATTCATCCTTATAGTTTTTAGCGTTATTGAATTTGTTCTTGTATCCAATGTACTCTACTAATTTGAATGAATAAATATTCTTTCAGTTTTGTCAAAAAAAAAATATATAAGACACATAATTTATTATCGTGTTATCAAATTGAACTGTCAAACTTATAAGTTGATAAAAAAAATATAAAATATGATGACCAAAATCGTGTAATTAGAATTAATGAGGACCAAAGCTCTTTTTTTTTTTTTTTTGACAAAAGGACCAAAGCTCTTAAACTTCTAATAAACTCATTGTCAAAGGGTCCATCAAACTTATTGTTGCAAAGATGGCGAACCATTATGTATCAAGAATTCTAGTGGATAGGAAAACTCGTGCGATATCAGTACGAAAAGATGTCTTCTAAGTTGGGGCTACGGAAGAAGGACCTAGTCTCGTATGTGGGCATCGATCTCCAAAGTTTTAATGGATGTGTCACATGACCATGGAGTTTTTTGGACTTTCAGATGATTTACGAAGATGAAAAAACAAAGATTATAGGAGGACCGTCAACTAGGGGTGGCAATTTGATCCACCAATACACAATTCATCAAATTCATCCATCAAACAAACAATTATGTAGTGGATTTGATTCAATCGATCCATTTAAGAACGATAGATCGATTGATCCATCAAACTTGTTCGAACAATCAAATAAATCACTTTATATAAAATAAAATATAAGTTATAATGATTTTTCAAAATAATTTAAAATTATTATATTTTAAAAAAATTGATATTAAATTTAAATTTATAAACAAAAAAATAAAAACACAAAAAAAATCATATGTGGGCTATCATACAAAATGTAAATAGGCCCAATAAACAAAAATTGATTAAAAGCCAATAATATTAAATAGAATTATAATTTTTAATTTAATTATAATAATATTATCAATGGTTACTAACCACCGGATGTCAACGTGCTTTGTGCCAAGATCCCGAAAAACGTAGTGACCACTAGCTACTACTACTAGCCTACTACCACCTTTTAATTACTTATTAAATTATTTTGTCAAAAAGAAAAATACTTATTAAGTTACATAAAATAATTATTTTGGGCTCACATAAAAAACTGCTTTGGGCTTATTTTAAGTGATTCTATTTTAGCAACCATTTTTTTTCCATCGTTTTAGGCCCAAACAAAAGAAAATAAATTTATATTTTAAGTTAATTCAATTCATTCACATGGTTTAAAATTTTAAAAAAAAAGTTTAAAAAAATATATTCAATATATTATAAAAAACTGTATTAAATATATGTTTAAAAATTATATTAATTAATTTTTCTCTAAAATTGTCTTTATCTACTTTGCATATTTTTTTAATAGCATTTAGTACTAGTTCACCATCCCATTAAATTATTTTTTGAAATGCAAAAACATCAAACCACCTTATCACTTACCGCCCGAAAATATTTGGTTCAAAAATATATATTGTATGATGCATCTCTTTGGTCCAAACAACCTTCCTGTTTACCGTCCAAACAACCTTCTCGTGTCACAATACCTTTATATATGATTCATCTCTTTAGTTCAAAAATATTTTTATTTTACTCTTAATGTCTATCAAAGGTCTTGCAATGGAAATTGTTGAATATAGAAAGGTGTTGGATTGAATTTTGTTGATGATTTCTTTAAAAGATGTTGATTTAAATTTATTAAGGATTCCTTGAAAGATATTGAAATAGAAGTTGTAAATGATTCTTTGGAAGGTGATGAAGTGAAGATGATTGAGGATTCTTTTGAAGGTGTGGAATTGAAGATTTGGAAGATGAAATTAAGTTCAACAACATCAAAGCCAATTCCATTCAATTCTTGTATTTAAACAAAGTTTGGTTGTTCTCTTGACAAAAAAGTAGCTTCATCAATCATCATTACCCATTAGGAATCAAGTTGAGGTTAGCAAAATGATTTATGTTATCATTGTCATCCAAAAGATTTAAAAAAAATATTTAAATCTATATTAAGAAGATGTTCCATGAACTTCTTATTTTAATCCTGACCCTAAACAACACCAATTGACCAAATGACTTCGTAACTTCGTTAAGTCATTACTCATGTACTTCGTAACGACGTCTGGAGATTAATGTTTTAGATTAATGTTCAAGTTTTGTCACTTTGCTTGACGCAACACCAAAAGACCAAACAGACCTACTCTAGGAGGTCTATATCCCCATATGGATTCAAAATGTCAAAATAATCTATGTCTTTAACGTTTGTCCTCCTTATATTAATTCAAATAACCTTGATTCTACTTTATCAATCATGAGGATCTCATAACCATTTCATTCACATTAATAAATGATACTTTCCGCCGGGTCTATAAATACTCCTTTAGTTGAAACACTCAATCATGCTATTCTATATCCTTACCACTGACTTCACATATTACTACCTTAAACATCAAAATATATATCTACATATACCATCAATATTAACAACAACAATTAACATAGTTTATTGAAAAATACTTCAATACCATTAGATCGTTAACGATTTATTTTATTACACAGATGAAATGACAAAATAATCATAAATTCATACACATAAAGTGAAGTGATCAAAAATCAAACTTCAATCATAAATATTTAACTTAATAATTTCAATATTTTCTCTTAGTTAAGCTATCACTTCTCGATAAACAGTCAAAATCTTATGTCAAATTTTTTGTTAAAAAAAACTAAAAAAGAAGATTAAAAAACATTTCATTCATGTGATGTGAGTGTCATCACTTCTCAAATTGGCATAGTTCCACGAAACCCAACCACAGAACGCCACATCACCACACCCATACACGGCGACCCACACCGCAAAACACCCTCCTTTCTTTCCCTCCTCCTCCTCCATTCTCATCATTTTCTCTTCTCTTTCACTTCAATTTATTATTCCCACCACTCTCTCTCTCTCTCTCTAACCATGACCGAACCCATCGAACCTTCCACGTCATGCGGGAGCACCGTGATTCACCCAAGACGCGAGCCATTCGAACACGGCCTCCTACCAATCCCAAAACTCATCTTCTCCGACCCAACACAATCCCTAACCGCATTGAAACACAAGCTTCTCGACTCGTCCTCTAACCACCGAGTCGACTCAACAACAATCTCCGATTCCCTCCAGATCTCAACCGACCACGCCAATCTCCTCCTCGATGCTCTCGCTTCCGTTCACCACTCCGATTCCGAACCTCTTGTTAAGGCTGAACCTGGCCAAAACGACGCCGTTGGTGCTGATGTTTACGATCTCGTTTTGTTGCTTTATATTCAATCTTATAAAAGATTGCTCCCTCGCTCTCATAAGGACTCTGCTTCTGTTGCTGATGTTTGGCCTTCTACTTCCGCTTTTGATGGTTACTTTTCAGCTCTTTCTCCTCTTCAGGTTAAGCTTAATTCTCAATTTCGATATTTGAATTCTTGTAATGTAATGCAATGCATTTAAATTCTCCGACACTCCTCAGATACGGTGTTCCGGCTTGTCTGACACCGACTCTTGCAATTACATTGAATTATATCACTTTTTCAAATAAATTATCCGTTTCAGTGTCCGTGTTCGTGTCAGTGCTTTATAGTTAAGGAGTATAGTTTTTTTGTGCCTTTTGGATCGTGATATATATTTTAGATTTTAGGTTAAATATTTGTGAAACCTGTGATATAATGACTTCTAATTTAATTATACTTGGAAATTGAAACATTAATTTTATTCTATTTCCAGCGGATTATAAATAAGCTATCTTGAGCTTGCTAATTAATTTAGACATACGTTAATTCTGCTCATGTGTTAAATTCGATGTTTTGCAGCTTATGCGAAGCAATAGTCGGCGTTTTATGCCATCACAGGCTGATGAAGAGGCACATCAGTTATCGTATCTGCAAAAACACCTTGCAAACATTCTATCTCTTCTAGGAGAGCCGGGGGAAACCGAAGAATCACAGGTTGGTTTGTTAATTTACTTTGTGATAGTACTTTTGTTTTTTTGTAGTTTTGCAATAGATGGATTATTTCCTATGTAGTATGTACCCTATAGAACGGTAAATAGTCAGTTAGTCGCTCTGTGATTTTTATTAGTGGAATTAGTATCCTGTTTTGGTGCCATCCCATGGAACTCAGAAGATCGTAGATTTGTAGCGCTTTTAAGATGAGATTCATGGCCATAAAAGATATACACTAGGGATTCATATCTATTGGGTTCAATTTTGTATGAAATTGAGAGACGACAGGCATGTTCGTAAAATACTGATAAACATGCTGCAAAATTCTTTTGGAATGCAGAAGACATGACGGTAGAATGTTGTATTATTGGTTCACTTAATTTGGGTGAGAGTATTTGCATGTGTGTGAATAAATGTTTTGGGAAAATACTATCATATTTCGTCAACAATCTTGTGAGTCACCAGTGCTAATAAAAGTGCTATTAATCTGATAAGAATATTATTAGATTGCTTACCCCTTCAGTATTCCTGCCAATTTATTAGGAGAGTAACATGGTTATAATATCTCAAGTAGTTCCAGTTCTTTTCGGCTTTAATGAAAGTTATTTTTGATGATTATGGCACTGGTGATACTTTCTTCACCCTTTTTTTTTTGAGACTCATACCCAACTATCAGTGGCCTGTTATCAAGAATGCAGTTGAAACAAGCTTGGTACAATTGAGTTTGAGATTTATCGAGCTACAGTACACTAAACGAAATCGTATACATTTGTTTATTTATATACATGATTGTGCTAGAGATTGCTGATATGACTAGAATTGACAATCTGTATGGAAAGCCAGGTTCGTAGTTGCCTCTTCCTCTTTATTTGGAATTGAGGCAACTTTTGTTTTAATAATTAGATAAGGATAAGCTGGACATCAACTTCGTTGTCATTGATACCTATTTCTCTTGTTTATTTTTTTTGATAAGCACCTATTTCTCTTGATGTTGATGTCAGTCCCCATTTATGTTTATATAACTAATAAATTCAATTTTAGTATCACATGCATTTGACAATGCATAAGTGATTGGTAATCACAATTAAGGATTTGTGCAGTTACAGTAAGACTCACTACTGTTTCTCAATAATGCATCAATAACATTAGTATTGAAATATGTAAATCCTGTGTGTCTATATTCAGATCACACAACTTGTATTTATAATAGTATTACAATAAATACATTGAATGCTTAATTAATAAGCACTAACCTAGGCAGTTGTACAATTAGTTTAACATATTACACCTTTCATTTTGGCATGACATATTGTCTTAACAATTGTTTTTGCTTTAGTTAATTAAACTTTATAGGATAAGATCATGTCGTGTTAAATAAAGTAAGGAATGTTGAGAAATTTTTAAATGTGAGTTTTTTATTGTAGGTTTTATTATTATATTTTTCACCGTATTGAATTTTAATTTTCGGTATGACTTTTTTAATTTAGACCTATTAGTATTATGTTCTTAGATCTATTATATTACGCTTATCTGATGTCGTTGTCATAGGTTTTAACTATGGATAGATTTGAGCACCTTGGGTTCCTGATTCAGTTTGGTGATAAGGATGAAGGAAATTGTTTGAGCCAATCATCTCCGTTTTTTGCAAATTCAGATCCTGACATGCCTGCGGTTCCCGTTCCTGTTACGCAAGTTCATGATTGGCTTATGCAAAATATAACTTCTGCTTTGGAATATATTTCTGAAAGGACTTCTGCAAAAGAAAATGGGGCAGCTAGTACTACTGATCAGGATGTTGCAATGACAGATGCATGCACCGTCTCGGCCAAGTTCTCAGCAAGTACCAGGGATTCGTGTTTCATTGAAGGGATCTCTAAATCATCTTATGTTAAGCATGCATCTGACATTAAAGGTTCATCCGTTAAGGTATGTTTTGAAAATGTCTTCTTTTGTTACATTGACATTTTGAGTTTTCAGATTCAATGGTGCTATCTTGCTTGCAATTAGATTTATGATCTTCTAATGTCTCCTGAAGTAGTGATCTTAACTATATAATATGTTTTTGACGTTATATAGACTAAAGTTCATAGTTAGTTTTTTAAGATTGAGCCGAACCACTGTTAGAAATGCAAAGAAAATTGAAAGGAATGAATCATTAACTGCTCATCAGGCTATTTAGCTCTTCATATTATTATTTTTAAATGTGCCAGGTACTAAGCTGTTCATATTCCAACTTACTATAATGAAAACTGACTGACACTTTTGTTTGGGTTTAACTCATGGAATTTTACGCCGGAATGTTGAAATAGCTGGATTTTGTATTGTTGGAAGTGTAGGCTTTAGGCAGTGAAGGAGAAGAAATAGAGGAGAGACACTGAATAATATGGTATTAGATTGATAAAAAGCAGTGTGTAAAATATGTATAAAAATATTTTGAATATGATTAATTGTGTTAAGAGTACAAATAATAAAGATAAAGGTGGATAGGTTACATGCAGAAACAAGGGCCCCAAAACTCGGAGCTTGTGATACCAAAGTAGCAATTAGGTCTAGTGTAGTATTAATGTACTATAAGTACATGCTACTCTTCCTAACCCACTTAAATAAGGATACAGATTAAGAAACCTAATAAAATTGTAAAACAGCTCCGTCATCATTTTATTTATGATCTGTGGATTTTGAACGTCCTTCTAAATATATACTCAATTCGTCCCATTATTTGTGTCACATTGTAAAAACAAATTGGCTCAATATGAGTATCACTCTCAACTTTCAATGTAATATTAATTTCAACTTTCTAATTAATACTATATGCAGCACTCCAAGTCAATATCTTCCACTTTGCATTTATAGTAATGGTGAATAGTGAATACACATTGATAAGGATAATTTGAAAATTTATCATTCTCTTTCTTTCATTTATAATCTTTCCTTAATCCGTTTGAAATAAGAAAATGTGCCGGCGTGCCGCTCATTGTGGGATGGAGAGAGTATTTTGGAGAGATTAGTTTAGGCCAAGTGCCTATACTTTGGCGTCCATGTACATCTTTTCACTGCCAATCATTTTTACAGCTGGATGCTAGTATTTTGTTAAGGCATTTAAAGCATGAATAAAAACCAATGTGTAGTAGTCAATAATGAATAATGAATGATTTTAGCATGTGAAGTGGTTGTGGAGAAAGATTATAATTTATATTCTTGTATTTTTACTTGGTTTAATTCCATGAAGGGTCATGTTAACATGTACCCTAAGGGCACATGTTAAGAATCTAAAAGTACAATTATTCTCTTAAATTTGATATTTTTCCATTAGAAATTCAATCTCTTTCTGTTCCATTATTAATCTTGTTAAACTGCAGCTATCATTGTTGAGATTGAAGTAATTATATATTTACCCAAGGGGGCATTGCATGCTTTTCCAAAGTGACAAATCAAATAATATTTACAAAATTGTTTCTCATATGTTGTGTCCGCAATTAATTTAGCCACAAATGCACGACTCGACAAATCATTATTTCAGATGTAGCGAAGTTATTTGTAAGGCTTAGCTTATTTCAGTCATTTACTCAATCT
Organism: Trifolium dubium; assembly: GCA_951804385.1. Taxonomy (NCBI): domain Eukaryota; kingdom Viridiplantae; phylum Streptophyta; class Magnoliopsida; order Fabales; family Fabaceae; genus Trifolium; species Trifolium dubium. The sequence goes on along the minus strand of OX638070.1, from coordinate 10,645,508 downwards.
TAGTTTTACACATGTATTTTCAATGAATTTCAGAACTAAATTGATATGTTATATTTTTACTTCTTTATTTTGCAAAATAAAATGTTTTCCCAATCGGGCACATGTGTCTTTAAGTAACTCTGCAGTCAATGTTATTTTTGTGATCTTAATTTGCAGCTTTATTTATCTTAGCATGTTTTGGATGTTGAGATGTCCGTTGAGCTTATTATGGAAAGTGGTATACTATTATAGTTGTGTTTGGTCATTGCAGGTTCTAAATTGCCAAGAGTCTACTATCTATGTCTTAGCACCTTTGAGATATGCCACTGTCTACGGATGCTCAGATGCTACAATAGTTCTTGGAGCAGTTGGCAAGGTAAGTGGTTTCTCTTCTCTTCTCTTCCATTCTATTTTTTGTTTTTTGAATTTGTTAATGAATAAAAATAGATACAATTTTTCATTTTTTTAAATAAATATGTGCAGTACTTATAGCACTAATGGTTTTGAGTCTTGATGACTGTTTTATAGTTCAAATTAGGACATTGAAATGGTATATTAGGATATGGTTAATCTGTCTGTTATAAGTATCAGAGTAGCCGATGTTTCATTATCAGTACTGAAGCTGATCTTCAGATCTCTTTTTTGTTGACAGGCTGTGAGAGTAGAACACTGTGAACGGGTTCATGTGATTGTGGCTGCAAAACGTATTTGTATTGCCAACTGCCGTGAATGTGTTTTCTTTTTGGGAGTGAACCAGCAACCTCTTATGATTGGTGATAACCATAAACTGCAGGTGAGCATCCTCAGTATTCACTCTGTTTTTATTGTTTCTGCCTTTTTGGTACAAAGGAGCTACACGCTAAACAAACCACCACTGTTTGTACATTTCATCGCAGTAATTTTGTGACAATACCGTGAAAAATGAGTCAAAGGCAAAATCAGGATTGCTCATTTAGCAAATGATTGTAAAATCATACAGTCTTGCAATATTATTATATTTGACACTGCTAGAATGAACATTTAGATTATGTTAAACATACAGTAATTATCAATATTTTTCCATCCACAATTATGCTTCTTATATTGGTTTTAACTTTTGATAAGGGTATGGGCATTTTCTCTAAGATCCTCACTCTCCTTTCTGAACTCATTATTTGAAATTATTTTCTCTTGTTACTTATCAGGTGGCCCCGTATAATACATGTTACCCCCAGTTGGAGAAGCACATGAGTGAAGTTGGAGTTTTTCCCACAGTCAACAGATGGGATGAAGGTCTGGCTTTGGGCATACTTGATCCTCATGATTCACTATCACATCCAGCTGGTGTCTCGGATGTTGAAGCTGAGTCTGCTACATGTGTGGACCCTGATCAGTTCACAAATTTTGTGGTATGAATGGTTATACTGCTATACTGGTTGTTGACTTAACAGGAAATGTTTTGATTTGTATTTTCCAAAAGTTAATTGATTTTGATAAGTTCATTCATTGCTTTGTATCTTGTGACTGTGTTCTGTGAAGATGTATGGATGAAGAAGGGTTGGATGTATATTTCTTTGTTCATTTCAAGTAGTTTTTAAAAAATAATTATTTTATTCTGTATAACTAATTTAAAAATCATGTTATTTTTCTATTTTTGACAAAGCTCTTTTTCTATCTACAGATTCCAAACTGGCTTGCAGGAGAGTCCACTGGATCTACAGATAACAACCCATTTGCATTACCAGATGCATATGCAGCGTCTCAACATAAAAATGTAGGTCTACTAGGTTATTTGTCAAAATATTTTAATTTTTAACGCTTCAATTGATTTAATTAAATAGAATTATGTATTCTTTTCAGCAAAAAAATTTAGGGGATATAAGGCAACTAATACAGGAAGCTTCTTTAGAAGAGAGTCGGAAACGAGAATTGTCGTCTGTGCTTCATGTGTACTTCAAGGACTGGTTATATGGTAACCTTCATTCCTTTGCTTTCATGTCCTTTGCTTTCATGTCTTATATTTCTCCGCCCCTTTTTATAAGTCCTCGTCAATTTTCACATATATTAAGAAAAATTGGTAGTGTATATATGGCACGACACACTAAAGGTATTCGGTGTTCTTGTTTGTGTTAGTGCTTCATAACATAATACAGGTATATATGCATACTCAAACGCCAACTGAGGTTCTCCATTTTCTCTTTAATGCTTAATACAGGCACACACTTAACCATATAGGGTTTAAAACAAAATAAGGAAATATGTAATAATTTTACAGATGTTGGAGTAGAGAGTGATTTAAATGTAGGTTAACAGCTTCTATAGTTAAAATGGAATTTGGTTAAGCAGCATATTGTAAATGGAGGAGCTTTATTATGTTTGCTCTGATTAATCTTGTCAGTTAAAATATATTATGCTAAAATTGTTATTTCTATGCTGCAGCTTCGGGGAATATTCGTCAACTTTACTTTCTGCAAGCGGATTAATCTTCCGCAGAGAATATGATATGGCTCAGTTAATGACATTAAAGGGCAAAGGTTTTAGGTTTCCTTTTTGATACTTCAATTTCGCTTGCCAATTTGCATTGGTCGCACAGGTAGCTGAGATCAGATGACAGTAATTAGAGTGCTCCACCTATTTATGCAGTCAGATAGATCATTCTGCACAGAGATGGAACAAAAATACAATCGGTAATCTGATTGTAATGATTTTTTTTGTGAAATAATTATGTAATATTATTCTAAATTAACGGCCTTTAAAAAAAAGAAAATGAAAAATCACTCCAATATCTAAAGTGGTAAAAATTTTGGGTTTTCAACGTGCTCCGTCTATTGTCAAGATAAGAAAGAACAAATATTTTGCATTTGCTAAATTTCTTAAACCTAGAATAATTTCTTAAAATAAAACTTAATTGTTGTATAATTTTTGAGGAAACAAATTTTCAGCAGTGACTATTTTTTGTGACAATCTATTATACAAAAAATGTAACGAAAATTTAGCATTTTATTGTATTGTATCTAAATATGTCTACAAGTTGATTGAGCTTAGTCCAATGGACTACTCTGTTTTTTGTGAATCATGATATTTTTTTTTTTTTTGAAATACATGTTCGGATGTTCCCATTTGATGTTCGTCTCAAACTAGGCCATCACCTATAGAACTTAACTACATTATTACTATTTATAGTAAAATATGTTTAGATGAGTTGAATGTTAGACATTAATAAGGGCTAAAAACTCCAAAGTTTAAGGAGCACTTGCGTAAGTACGTTGACATCATTCATCATTGAGATTCTCCCATAGGCAACAAATTTAAACTCAAATTCTTACGTGATGAATTGAATTCTTACTATGAACCAACATTACTTATAAGAAATTAATTAACTTCTTTCAAAGAAAAGAAATATAAATTTCAACGGGGTCATGCTAATAGTAGAAATTGTGTTGAAAAACATAATTTTTACTTTTTTAGAAATTAACACACACACACACAAAGAAATTAACATCTTTTAATTTTTTGTCGAAATTGTGTTGGATCCTCTCCTGCACTTTATGTGCTGCTTTGTCACCTTTTTTAATCTAATGATTGATTGATTAACAAAGAAAATAAACGATGCAGAAGCGAGAGAAAAAGAGGAATGCAATTTTTGCAAAGTATGAACTCGCACGGCTCGTCTCAGATTTTAAATGTTTCTCTGTTTTTTTGCATACTGTTCAATGTTAATTTGTTCTATAATTTGAGAAGAGGACATACTCTCTTTATATAGAGGATTTGAATAGAGGGGGAAGCAAGTTCTCCCCCTTATCAAATAGAGCACTCTAATTACTTAGGCAACATCAAAAGTATAAATGGACGTTAAATTTATATATCAAACCAACTAATTCAATGTTCCTAAAACACTTATGTGGCGAAAACATTAATTTAGTTCAGAAATAAATCTAGGGTCCATAGATGAATGAACGTTAAATTTGTAAATCATATTAACTAATTCAATATTGATCAAAAATAAAAAAGAATTAAAGAAAAAAAACCAACTGAATAACTATAGTTTTTATTGGATAAAGGATCAACGAGAATCATGTACAGTTGCTAACCAAGAGAGGATTAGCTACTTATGATTATAACTAAAATCACAGGAGTTTTGAGAGTCATACATAAAATAGCAATGAAGAACAATCTTCAATCTTATCTCAAATGGTGAAAAATCTTGATTTATGGTCTGTAACGTATATGATCTAATTCTATTGCGATGCAATTTATCATTTAATGCATGTGACATATTCTATTATAAATTCAATCGTGCCATCATCTAAGATTTATTGAAAGAGTTGATCTCTTTCAACCAAAGATCGAAACTATGATTAAATGATCGAAGTCAAAATATCTAAAGCTGTCAAAATGAATGGACCCGTCAAACCCGTAAAAGCGTAGGACTTAGACCTTAAAACCTCTACCTGAATTGTCATTCAGGCTTTTTAGCTCAACCTGTACATATCTATTAAAACTTTGGGCTTACCCGCATGGTCCGGGGGCCTGTTAGCCCACGTATATATTTTTTTGTCTTTGTAGCACAATTCAAGAAACTCTCTCAAGTACAAGTCTCACAATAATTGCGTTGTTTAGTTATGCATGAGCTTATTTTGTTTTGGAGAATTATTTGAATTTAATTTATATTATTTTGGTTGATTAATAACTTATTTTCGATAATTTAAACTTGTCAATGTTTTTTTTTTTTTTTTGAGCAAAAAATTAAAATAAAAAAAATCGAACCTCGTCAAAAAAAAAAAAACAATTGATACAGGTCGTGCTTGGACACTATTTTTTCGGCTCATATTTCTTTTGTTGTTGTTGAGATCAGATATACATTGCCAAACGCAACATAGTGACTATTCCCCAAACACATTGAGAGTTGAATATATTAGAATTTGTGAGATCTATACTCAACCACAAAAGCTAACTTAAAAGCTGAGGTTTACACATATTTATAAAGGCTATATCTCCAGCCAATGTAAAATTTCTAACATAAGAAAACAAGTCAAACGAAAGAGGCATTGCATTCGGAAATAATAATTGCGTTCGATGGTGGATAACTGTTTCATTTCAATAAAACAGAATACACTGAGGAGAGTTGAAATAAAAAAAAAAAAAAAAACAAAAACAGAGGAGAGTTGAAGAAAAGAAGTTGAACTGAGTTGAAGCTGAAAAGGAAACTTTGGCTTTCGTAGTTCGTTGTTTGAAATCCAAATTCTCTTCTGCTCATCTTCATTCCAAATGCAAACTCCCGAAGACATCCGCAACCTTCCCATCGACATCACCTTTTCTCGTCTCGGAGGTTTCATTCATCATTCATCATTTTCCCTTTTTAATTTCATTTCAATTTTTCAATTTTCAATTTTGATTTCTCATTTCGATTTTTTGATCTTTGAAGAATGGTTGGTCGATCGCAAAAGAGTACCAGCTGATTGGCGGAAACGTGTTGCACCAATCAAGGCTCGAATTTCCAAGGAATTCTCATCCTTACCCAAAGATTCTGATCCCCTTTTTCAAACCCTAGACCCTGAAGGTTACTTTTTTCTTCATTTTTAGATTGAAAACTTAAAAAGAGTGATTTTTTTGGACAAAATTTTGATGGGTTTTTTTAAAAAATTAATAAAACCGGAGAAATTTTGATGGGTTTTTATGTGCTGTAGTTTAAGTGTTTTAGTTTCAATTCTGTTATGAAAAAAGTGTATATTTGGATAAAAAAATTGATGGGTTTTTTATTTATGGGTTTTTATGTACTGTAATTTATGTGTTTTGGTTTCAATTCTGTTATGAAAAAAGTGTATTTGGATAAAAAAATTTGATGGGTTTTTATGTACTGTTGTTCATGTGTTTTAGTTTCATTTGTGTTATGAAAAAAGTGTATTTGGATAATAGCTTAATTAAATGGTTATTGGACTTATCATATAAGCAACTGTGTAAATTGTTTCTAACAAACAATTACATAGAGAATCTGTTAAACTGTTTTCTTATGGGTGTTAAGTTGTTTTTGTAAGTTATAGTGAGAGCTTATTGATTATCAGAAATTTTGGGGGGTGGATTTGCTTGGATAAGACTAGATTATTGAAGTGGCACTGTTTATCTTTTTTTCAGAGATTGGTTATTTAGAGGCCAAACAGATATATGATATTCTATTGAAGTCTACTACGGAAAGCAGGAATATATTTGGTCGTTTATCAGGTTCTGCGGTGAGATACTCATACCCGTTCTTAGTGATTTCTGAAGTTATGTATGATTGTTGTCATCATTGTTATAGACAATATTATTTGGGTAGGGTGCATGGGAAGCAATTGTGCGGTCTTTTGAGAAAGATCATGTTTTTCTTGGTGAGGCTGCACTGATTATCACTCAAAATGTGAACTATGAAATGTAAGCAATGTGATCTTTTTGGTTTTCGTTATTTTTTGTTTAGAAAATGACACGTGAGAGAGTATTGTTCTGTTTCTTTTCGCTTTGTTTTAGTTTGTCACTTTACTGTTTGTTTCTGTTACGAAGTCCTTATCAGAGGAAACAGGTGCAGAAGATTCAACAGCAGCTGGCAGAACTCGATCGCAAGGAGGCTGATATAAAAAGAAGCGCTGCACTCTCGGCAGCAAAATATGTTGAAGCTTGTCAAGAGCTTGGCCTACAGGTTTGGATTTGTGTGGTGTATTTTATGAATATTTGTGCGGTGTATTATTTTCTGCTAAATTAAATGGAGATTGTGGTTGATTATATTGTTTTGCAGGGGAAAAATGTTAGATTAGAACTTCTGGAGACAGCAAAATCACTTCCAAGTACGTTTAGCAGGATTTTGGATGTTGTGAACAGCGACAACATTTCACAGGCGATCGAATATTATTGCAATTTTGTCAGAGATGCTCACACCGAAAAGGATGTAAGGCAGAACTTTAAATATTGTTCTTTTTATTGTTCAATAGAAGAATGGGCTTAGAGTTGACATGTTTTTTGAATAAATTAATTATGATTAGTATAATGATTGCAGAGATCTTCGGAAGCTGTACTACAAAACTTGAAAAACATGCGTGAAAATCCTCCATCTTTAAATGTTGCTGTTGACTCTGAGGTTATTAATATTGTCAGTGATCACTCAAGTAACAAGGAAACAGATCCTACAGTTAACAATGTCGAAATTGCTGACATTGACTGGGATATTTCAGTGGAAAGTTCACAAATTGATTGGGACATTGGAACCGTAGAAGAAACTGAGGATACCGGTAATGGCCTGGGTCCATATGAAATCATTAATGCCTCTGAGGCCATGCATACTTCATCAACTGAGGATGTCGGTTCTGATCCAACAATATCAAACGATGAACTAGGCTCACATGCAGATATATCCTGGGATATTAGTGTTGAGTCTTCTCATGTTAATATGATTGACGATGTTAATGCATCAAATGCAGTGCTAGACAATCATACTTCTCTTCCAGAGGCCTCATCTCAATTGACAGAAAACAAGGAAGGAAAGAGCCAGCTTTTAGACACGGAGTACAGGAATAAGATTCTTGATGATCTATACGAGGTATGTACTATATACATTAGTTATGCTTACTCATTAATCTATCAAGATCTTGGTTTTGCTCATATAATTTCAAATATTAAACCCTTTGACAGACAGAAAGAAACATAAAACTAGCAAATTTTGTTAAAATGAGTAAGATCCCAAGAAATTGCCAGATTAAATCCTAATTATCTGTATTGAATTTTAATGCCATTAGGTGAAATCCTTCTTAAATCAACGGTTAGCTGAATTGAAGAACGAGGAAACTTTGTCGCTACAAAATCAAGTGCAGGCAGTCTCTCCCTTTGTACTACAGCAGCATGCTGCCGATGCTATAGAAACAATGCAAGGTGATGTTTCTTTGGCAATTTCATTGCTTACAAATAGAAAGACAAGGGATCTGGTTATGATTCTCAACTCCAAAAGGTACTACTTGATATTTCATAACTGAAATTTCATGCTTATGAGAAGTACATTGACTGAGATGAATTCTGCTGTGTTAGATTTTTTTTTTTATCGATTCATTGTGTTAATGACTTGATGGACTATGTTTTATGGCCAAATTTCAGATTTCTAGACAGACTAGTCAACTCTTTGGAGGAAAAGAAACACCATGAAGTCAAGTTGAAAGATGGGTTGAAGGACTTGGCAACTAAGCGCATGGAACTACAGAATTCATTATCTTCATTGTGGCCAAAACAAGTGAGTTCTACTTGTGTGTGCTTGTTTTATTTTAGGTGACAGTATTCATAATGCTCAACTAATTTCGTGCATCTCTCCCTTACTTTCCTTGTTCCATTTCTTTTTTTGTAGTAAAAGAAATGACATTTGAGACCATTCCATATGCATCTGTTGATAACTAATCTTTACATGTTATTCCCTCCTAACACCCCTCACTTGTTTCTGTTCTTATACAAGAGACATACTAAGTTTTGAGTGAATTGCAGGACGCGGCTGTGGGAAAAACAAAGGAACTGAAAAAACTGTGTGAGAATACACTTTCATCCATGTTTGATGGAAGACCAGTTAATATAATTGGAGAGATCAACACTCTGTTGACCAGTGGTCTTGGAGCATGATGAAGATCTGATTAAAGAAGAGAAGCTTCATCTGATAACGATGAAAGTCTTAAGGTGTAATGACTACAGCTGAAATAACTGAATAATGGATTGTATAGGGCAGAACCTTTCATTTTCTTTGTTATTTTTACTGTACCTGTTCTTTTTTTCTTTTTTTTTTGAATTAGATGGAATTTATACAATGCAAATTCATACCGACATGTTATAGGTTTAGCAACTTGTGGTACTTGGCCATTTGAAACTGTGTCCTTATTGATCTTACAAGCAGTAGCAGAAGATACTGGATGCATTATTCTTGCTTGATATTATTAGTATTAATTTTTAATGTTGAAGTCATTTTCATGACAAGGTTAGGCAACACATTTACTTAGAGCTTTTTTGATGATTAGAAATCGAACTCTTCCAGAATTTATAACACTCACATTCTGCGTAGTGCATACCATTCATTATTAAGAAGACATCACATCCATGTGAAAACCATGAGACTAGGAAGGCTCTTATGGTAAACTTCAAGAAAGAATAAAAAATATAAAACAAACAGATCTATAGCTTAACATTTTGAAAAATATGATGTATCTGGAGAAATACTTTGAAGATATTTTACGTAATTACTAGGGGAAGATAATTTCATTCCTCGATAAATTATGTTATACTATTCCTTTTCAAATTTCACACCAATCACAAAATACTTTCTCAACACAAAGTTATAGAATGACAGTGGAAATTCCGCCTTAGCTATGTCAATATGCTAAAGAAAGGCATTTAATGTGTTTTGAGGTAAAAAATCATGCTATTTAATATCACTCAAATTAGTATACAAACCCGATTTCAATTGTCCGAAAATAACACCGACTTAGTACAATATGAACCTTTACATAGTTGAAATTCAATCTCGTTCATGCAGTATTTTTTTTACAAACTAATATTTTGTACTTCATGACAGAAAATTATGAGGAAAAACTAAAAGAATAGAGATCAACTAAAATGCCTATTTGGTTAATGTCAACCAGTTAGCAGAGAGTATATAGTTGTGTAAGACTGTGTGTGTTAGTAGTATCAAGCAGATACAAAGCTCAATGACGGTGAAGGTACAAAGCGGGAGGTGGTTGTACGAAAAGATCTCTCAAGTGGGTCAAATTCAGTTCCATCTGCTATACCGTCCGTGCTCTTTGACATGTTGAGCTTTTGCATACAAGATGCAAGAGAGTCCACTATTTCAGACATTGGAGGTCTGAATTCTTTTGCAGGCTGTGTCAAAGATACAATTCATGGCAAACCAAAGCAAATGGGTGAATAGGTTTATTTTGAAAGTACCAAAATAGCAAGAGATAATCATGATTGATTAGTATAACTTGATAGTAAGAACTAACATGATAATACCTGAGTGCATAGAGAAATAATATCAGCATAACGAGAAAGAGCTTTAGATGAGAATGTTCTTTTAATTGCTGGATCTACCATCTGCTCCAAACTCTCACTATCATGAAGCCTTGATGAAGCCCATTTTGCTAGGTACTGCTCTTCTTTTGGCATAAAACTGTGTTGCAAGAGAAATAATAGAGTCTGTTATCCGACAACCCCGGAAATGGAAACAGTAACTTGCCACAAGAGGATCAAAATCATACCTTTCGAAAGGTTTTCTTCCTGATAACAGCTCCAAAAGCAACACCCCAAAGGAAAATATGTCACTCTTTGTGCTACTAATTCCCATTTGGCCATGATCAGGTGAACTGTACCCACTATCTCTAATAGCAATCTCCGAAGCCTGTTTTTAACAGACCATAAGTCAATTATACACGTTCTAATTCATTTTGCAACTGTTTCTTGTAATTAGTCATCAGTCAGGGAACTTATATTCTTTTCACTGAACCTATCTCACAAGAAGTCTTAAATAAAGGTCCGCAAAGGTGATCTGGGCATCGACAATCGACATAACAGTTTTTCAATTTATATTTCCGAACTGCAATGTGACTGTGATTCTCCTCAATATAAAAAAAAAATGAAGTAACTGTTACCATGACCGCTATTTAAAATCATGCTCAGAAGAAACTTTGACCTATACATAAACTTTGCAATTTATGTAACACGAGCAAGGGACAAATAACATTATGTTTGTTCTGTAACTGGATCAATCAATATTAGGTATAATATAATTGACACTTATTCTTGCAAACTTACTCGAATTTTGGCTGTAGTGTTGGTCAGTGGTTTTAAGATAGCCAAGCCACAGTCAGAAACACGAGGCATCAGATTTTCATCCAGTAGAATATTGGCAGCCTTCAAGTTGCCATGGGTGACAGGAGGGGAGAATGTGGAGTGCAGATAGCTGTAAATATTTGAGTATGTCACGTTTAAGAGTTGAAACAGGAAACATATTTAAGTAAGAATTTGGAACTTACTCTAGAGCTTGTGCAACACCTATAGCAATTCGTAGACGGAGACCCCAAGATAAAGGTTTGTATGCTGCACTGTGCAGAGCATCATCTAGAGTTAAATTTCTGACAAATTCGTAGATTAGAAGATGTTGTCCGTGCTCCAAACAGTAACCTTTAAGTGCAACGATGTTGGGGTGCTTCAGACGAGAAGATGTACAGACAAAATCTAAGAACTTTTCCTCTTCGTTGAAAGACAACCCTGCCATTTGGATATTCTTCACAGCCAAAACCTTTCAAAACAAAGAAGAAATAAGTTGTAAACTGAAAGCAATAGTTTTGAAATCTGAACTTGTCTTACTGTTTAAAAGGGCGAAGAGAGCCAAGAGAGCTTAAAATTATACCTTGTTATCTGGAAACTCAGCTCTGTAAACCGGGCCAAGAGAGCCTACTCCCAGAAGATTGTCTTCACTGAAGCTGTTAGTAACCAACTGAACCTCAGCTACTGTGTAAACCTTCGTCCTTCTAGTGAATTTGCCTCTTTCAGAAAAACTTCTTCTTGATATCTCCCCCATTCTTTTAAGGTTCAGGGAAGGCAATGGCCTTGGATCCAAAAGGGATGCAGCATTGAAAGGTGGGATTTGCAGGCTATCATCTTGTGCCGTAGATGAGACCTCTGTCACTGTTAAAAATGAAGAGCGGAAGAAAGCATGAATGACTAAAGATGGAAATTAATTAACATAGCATGTAAGTGAAATGGCGTCCTGACATATGTAACATGAAGAAATCGATTGAAATTGACCTATATGAGTCTTTTGAAAAGGTTTGGTGAGATAATCAGATAACTGAAAATTGGCAATGTATTTCAAAAGGATACATTCAATTTTCACATATCAAGTGCCCCAAAAGTTTTCAGATGATTGTCATAGAAGAAATGTCTGGCCAAATATTTGATAATTTTAATGTTAAATCTGTATATGGAATGACCAAAGAATTTTGACATCATTTTAATTTTACTAGATGATTCAATCATTGGTATTTTGTTTTGACTAAAAGTGTCTCACCTTTAGCTGCACTGATTGGATTAGAAGGAAATGGCTGAGAAGAAAATGAACTACGGTGGCTGCTTTCAAAGACGAAGCTCTTCATTCTCTGTTTGTGAAATTTATTCAAACGGATCGCCATGAAGAGCGCTAGACCTGTTACAATTAATGTTCCCCCACCAACCATAAAAGCTATTCCTCCAGGACCAATTCGTTTCTTCTGCTGTTTTCTTGCATTAGGAGGAGCATAACTCTCGATGGCATTTGCCATGGTTGTGGGTGGGCGACTGGTATTTTGTTCAACTGGTACACTGTCCAAAGGAAATCCCCAAGGAGGAGAGCCGTCCACTGCACGGAACATATTGCTACCAATCCTAATGAAGAGTAAAGGGCATTTTTTTATTTGTTCATTATTTCATATCCAATAAAGAAACTGCAGGCGATCAAGACTACTAACCATAAGTTTGGAATGGACTGAAAATGTTGTGGAAGAATGCCACTAAACAGATTTTCTTGAATGTTCCTGACAAAACAAAGAAATAAGAAAACAATGGTAGTGTAGACGTGAAAAATGTGTAGAGATAACCTACAAATAAATGAGTGGAAGCTCAGCTAGGTATGTGACTGATCCAGTAAATCTGTTATTCTGCAGGAACCTGCAAATAAGTACAAACAACATTACATATAAAATCAACATGATCCTTAATGTAGTAAAATACTTTCTCAGTATAAGATGAAATGTAAATCAAGCAAAAGAAATTGAATGAGGGGCATATGAAAAAAGAAACTTACAATTTCTCAATGTTTATTAAGGAACCAAATGAACTTGGCAGATCTCCTGTGAAATTATTATAAGAAAGGTCCCTGATGAAAAGAAGAAATCATCCTCAGTGAGTTGAAAGACTAAGATTTAAAAAAAAAAATCAAACATCTAACTTTTTCTGCTTCGCTTTCACATGACTCCATCGAACTTCTTAATATAATCTAATCAGAGCACTTTGCACAAGCTGACAGAACACTTGTTTTCTTTTCCAAAACAGCATCCCTTTTTGGCTTCTCAATTCTAAACTAGATTTTGGTATGTTTTTATGTATAACTAGCATAATATATTAACAGGTACAAATTTTTCCATTTGAATGATTAAAAAGGTTTAGATTGACTTCATCTTTTGCACTTACCAATCCAGAAAATTCGATTGATATTGCACAGACAAATACTTCTATGGAAATGGTTTGGGTTAAGTGCCTAAAATTTCTTATTTCTTACTTCTATGGTAAAGTCTATCTTTCATTTTCAATGAACTTCAAAAGAAAAAAACTAAAATGTAAAGGACATACATTTCTCTGAGATTATCTAAGCCTGTGAACACATTGCCAATTGGTCCAAATAAGAAATTGTGGCTTAAATTCCTGCATAGCAAAAGTGATGATTTCAGTGCCATTTTTAAAACTCAATCATCATATCATACTCTAAAGAGACAAGAAAATGTGAATTAACAAATCATCGATGATTGATAAATAAAAAGTATTCCCATCCGAAGTGTATATCCTCTATCAAGCTTAGACTAAAACCAACATTAGAGTAACTCACAGATGTCTTAGTCTTTTCATGTTTGACAATGTATGTGGTATATTTTGGCTCAAATAGTTGCAAGCCATGTTTCTGCAGTAAAGAAAGATCATCAGAAAAACACAGAAGTTAAAATACAGATAGAAATTGAGTTTAGTCATATAAGAACAAAATCAGCAGAGCACTAGGCATACATATGTGTGGCATTGGGAGGTAAACCGTACGGTATTTCACCCATTATGCTGTTTGAACTGACATCACTAAAAAAACCAGAATAGGAAAGTAAGTAAAATACTAATATCTTGACAATACAGTGCGAAGTGTGAACAAATCATGTTAATAACTTTAAACATAAAACTACTTACAATATCTTCAAATTTTGTAGATTATACAGCGCGGCTCCAAGAGATCCAGTGAGGTTCATTCCCTGAATTTTGCTGCAAGAGTACATAAAGAACAAGTATAAATTTTATAGTCACATAAAAACACGAAACAATAGAAGATATCATCATCAGAGTATGTGATATTACAGATGTATAACCGATGAGCCCGAACACGCTACTCCTATCCAAAACTCCTCACAAGGATCACCACCATTCCATCCTTGCAGCACTTGTGGACTGTTTAGGCTTCCATACAGATCCTTGAGAGCCGTTACTGTTAACCGAAAAATACAAAAAAAAATTTAGTTTAGTGAGCAATCCTCAAACCTCAAAAAGCTATATATGCTCGATCTTATGAAGCACGGACACTTCTCGGATTAACTCGTATTCAACACCTACATTTCTCACTCGCACACTTCTAATTACATTGAATTATATCATATTTTTTTTCAAATTTTTGTCTGTTTGGACGTGTCCGTGCTTCGATCCAAGTATAATATATAACAAAATAAATTCAATTTTTCTAAATCTGTTACATATTGAATTTCAGCATTAACAATTAATGTTCTACTATACTAAACCCTACTTATATCATTAAAGTGAATAGATTCAAAGATAACACAAAGCATAATTCCTCAAATCTTTGCAACAATCGCAATATCAAGAAATCATGAAGCAGCATTACTTATTTAATTAATCGATTATCAAGAAAAGATAAAAACAGTTACCGTCAAGTGGATCAGTGAATGCGAAACTCTGAGAAATCAAAATTGCGAAGAACACAGCGAAGAAGATGAGATTGAAGTAGTTACGAACCATTTCTTCTTTGTTTGGAAATAGGAAAGTGAATCGAATAGAATCGATTAAAGAAAAAGCGATTAACGAAAAAGCGATTACAAAGAGAAATGTAATGTTCTGTGAGTGAGTTTTGAGATTAGTGTTCTTTCTTTCTTTCTTGATTGAACTGTTTGAGTGTAAATTGAAGCTTAATTCGTTATAGTTTTTGTTTTTGGCGCGCAATTTCTAACGGTTAGGGGTAGCAATCACATGCACTCGCTTCTATACTGTATTCCATGCTCCCCAGCGACTTTTGTTTTTTTGGGCTCTATCATCAATTTTTTTAACAAATGAATGAGTATGGAATTAAAGGGGTATGCCGTTTTTTATAATTTTTGGTCAAAGGGTGTGACACTTTATATTTTTTAGTCAAAGGGTGTGACATTTTCTTTATACATATTTTGAGGTCAAAGGTATGACATTTTTAATTGCACTTTAAGTGTAATACCAAATGGGTGTAGATAACACTTAATGAATTTGTACTCTATCCCGGTCTTAATTATAAGCAACTTTTTACTTTTTAGATTTATTAAATAACTAATGTATCTGATATATAATTAAGGCTGGATACATTAGCTTTTTAATGAATCTAAAAAGTGAAAAATTGCTTATAATTAAGGCTAGAGAGAGTATTGAATATAATTAATTTTAATGAATTTTAATAATGTATTAGATGATTTTTAATTTTTTAAAATTTGACATTGATGAATTATATGATATTTCCTCTGTCCTAAATTATAAGTATTTTTTTTTTAAAATTTAATCTTTAAATATAAGTTCCCTTACAAATTACTATATATGTGCATTTATTATTTTTTTTCCTATAATTTTATACTAACATACACTTACATATATTTACATACTCCCATAATTTTATACTAACATACAATTACATATATTTAAATTTTTGTTTGGTCAAGTAGTTAGAAATTCTATCTCAAAATGATAAGTGGAATATTTGAAGTTCAAATCAAAAACCTCTACATATATATAATGCATGTGATGTCCTTAGCAACTGGATAAAACTTACAGAGACACATATACTTAATTTTTTAATTGCATTTTAAGTTTAAAACAACAAATGAACATGGAATATTGCATTTTAATAAGAAGTTGCAAGGTTAAACTAACTGGGGTTTGATACTTGGTTACTCAACTTTATGTGTGTGAGTTTATAATGACTTTGTCATTTCGTCTATGTAAAAAAAATTATAATACAATTTACATATATGTTATCTTGTGATCTTCCATTAATTTGTACCAGGAAGGAGGAGGGTGTAGACTTGAAGTTTATATGATTTAATATTAAATTTGATAACATATAAACACAGTAAATGAATCCTTTTTTCATGAGCATTTATCTTATTCCGCAGTCAATTGAGAACGATATAGAGCTTATTGTGACTTGGTGAGTGTTTTTTGGTGGGGAGGTGGAAACCGCAATAAAAGAATTCGTTGGATGGATTGGGATAAACTTAGGTGCGCAAAGTCAAGAGAAGGTATGAGATTTTGAGACTTGAGGGTGTTCAACTCAACCATGTTAGCTAAATGACGTTGCAAAATTATGGAAAATTCAAGGTTGCAAGAATTATGAAGGCGAAGTATTTCCCGAAGAGTGGTGCTATATGGTACGACTAATCTGTCGTTCAAAATGCACGATCAAGGCTTTGGACCAATCAGATAATACAATTGCAAGATTTTAGCGGAAAAATATATGATGGGTAAAAGATCAATGGATCATACATTGTCGTGTATATTCGTTTCGTGCTATAAAGCATTTTTCTTTCCCGAATTCCTCATTTCTTACAAGATCTATCTTTTATCAATCACAATTATTTCATTCCATGACCAAGATCTATCTATACATATTCCAACTTCAAAGAACAATGGCTTTATATGCTGGATTTCAAATGTCTAACCGTGCCTACATTTGTTGCACAACACATTAATAGAGAAAGACCCCTTTTTTTAACATGTGCAAGATCCTTTTATAATTAGTTACTACCCACTACTAGTTAGTCAAAATATGTTATCAAAGACAAAGACACTGTGACGGTACCTTATTCATTGAATGTTCGTTATATCAGAAAATACTGTGACGTACTCTCAAGTCATGCATATAGTGAGTGATAAATGTAAATCTATAGAATGGAAAATTTGATGTCGATTTGCCATAGATCAAGGAAGCTAATCAAAATTTCCGAAAATCTAAGAGTGCATTAAAGTTCAATTAAACGGTATATAATTATAATGAAGATCATGATGTAAAACTTGATATTCATCAGACTAAAAAAATATCTAAAATTTACATATATTTTGTAAGCAAATTAAAATTCTCAATAAGACAAATTGCATGGCAACATTTTTCAACATAAACAACAAGAAACACTAAACGGTGTCATTTGCAACATCATCACTTGGCAGCTCATTCAAATCAAAATCCCTAACATATGATGTTGACCCCAATTGATCACGAGTTGATCCGTTCCCGTTTTCACCTTCATCGATCTTCTCCTTGCGATTGGCACCAAGTTCTGGACTTTGCAAGATGTTGTCAATCTCATCCACATTAGTCGAAAGTTTAAGCATTTTCTCTCTGCGACGAGCTACATCCAAATCCACCAATGATCTATTGTAAACCTCGCGAGAGTGATGCATATCGATGAGGATCTGAGCAGCACGATATTTGTTGATACCTTTCCTACATACTTTCTTAGTGTTATAATTTTTTGGTGGCAAATAACTTAACAAATCGATAGCAGGCATTTCGAAACCATCATGAACACTGCTTTGATTCAAGGATAATTCAAGACCCTTTGTAATCCTTTTCTTTGGTGGCAGACGGTGTAAACGGTGAGAGGCTTTGTGGCCACCAAGAGCATGACCAGAGCTGAATTTTTTACCACAAAGATTACATCTGTGAAAACTTGAACATTGTAGTGGTTTAGAAAAAGAATGATGATGATGAGAAGAAAGTGAAGAAGAAATCTTCATGATGGAAGATTGAAAGGGTTTGAAGAAGAAACCAGAAATTGTGTATGCCGCAGGTGAATGAGAAAAACAAGACACAAGGCTTATTAATATGGTTATAACACTTCACTTCCCTTTATACTTTCGATTTCAACGTCTATCTCTTAGTTTTTTTTTTTTTTTTTTTTTTATCTTTTTTTTTTATCACTGTCTTATCTTATCTTATTATCTTTTTTTTTGGTGATTTTTTTCATTTAATGAGAAAGTATATATTTTTAATTTTGTTTTAAATAAATAATCTATTTTTAGTTGGTTTTTGAAAAAAGACAATTATTCATTATAATTATAGTTAAGATGGTCAAATCATTTTTATACTAACATATTTACTTTGACTCAAGATGGTCAAATCATTTTTATACAAACAAAATTTATTATTTGATTGAAAATTTATTTATTTATTTTTAATATTTTTTGAAAGCTCGGTATTCGGTTTAAGGATCGACTAATTCGAGGGGACCAATCCCACCGCCCAAATGGGGACCCCATTTAAAGCCAGAGTTTTTGCTCTGTATGGACTAACCGCTGAAATTGACACAACTAGAAATCAAACCTGAGACATTGTGAGGAGCATACTCCAAGTCCAAGAACCCAAGCCAACACCACTAGACCAACTCAAGTGAATTTTGATTGAAAATTTATATTATATAGATCATCCATATAATTTTTTTAAAAATTTGAAAATAATTTAATATGTTATCGAAATTGATCAAATTTAACGAAATTCAATAAAAATCTATAAATTGTTAAATCTTTTTCTACTACTGGTCCTCCTGTTTATTGAGCCGACCAGGTGCACTTGAGCTTTTGCCCAGTCAAAAACAAGTGTAAAACAAAACAAATGAATATGGAATATTGTATTTTTGTTAGAAGTTGCAACTTGCAAGGTTAAAATATAATTCAATTTACATATTGTTATCTTGTAATATAATCTTCCATTCAATTTACATATTGTTATCTTGTAATATAATCTTCCATTAATTTCTACTAGGAAGGAGGAGGGTGTAGACTTGAAGTTTATATGATTTAATACTAAAATTTGATACTTATAAACACAATAGAGAATTTTTTATCATGAACATTTATCTTATTCCGCAATCAATTGCAAATATGATATAGAGCATATGATGAGTACTTTTTGATGGGGTGGTGACACCGCAATAAAGAAATTCGTTTGATGGCTTGGAATAAACTGACGTGCCTCAAGTCAAGCGGATGTATGGGATCTCGAGACTTGAGAGTGTTCAACTCAACCATATTAGCTAGATAAGGTTGCAAAATTATGAAAAAAAATCGAAGGTTGCAAGAATTATCAAAGCGAGGCATTTCTTGAATTCCTCCTTTCTAAAATCCAAATTATTAGGTCATCTCATAATATTCTTACAAGATCCATCTTATATCAATTACAATTATTTCATTCCATGACCAAATCTATCTACACATACTTATTAAAACTTCAAAGAACAATAGTTGTATATGTTGAATTTCAAATTAAATGTCTGCATGTGCTTTCCTTTTCTTACATAACACATTCACAGAGAAAGATGCGGACAATAATAAAATAAACATAAGCTATAATTTGCTCTCTTTCGAAAAAAGTGTAATAAAATCAAGAATTAAGTGACAAACTCTCAAGTTAATCAATATAGTGAGTGATAAATCTAAGTCAATAGAGTGATAAATTCGATGTTGATTATTCGCCATAAGAGCAAGGAAGCTAATCAAGATGTAAGTGCATTAAAGTGCAATTAAACGGTATATAATTATAATGAAGATCATGATGTAAAAATTGATAATCATCAGACTGAAAAAATATCTAAAATTTAAAAGTATTTTGTAAGCAAATTAAAATTCTCAACAAGACAAATTGCATGACAACATTTTTCAACATAAACAACAAGAAAGAAACACTAAACGGTGTCATTTTCAACATCATCAGTTGGAAGCTCCCTAGCATATAATGTTGACTCCCAATTGAAGAGTCGAATCATTCTCTTTTTCACCTTCATCGATCTTCTCCTCGCAATCGGCACCAAGTTCTTAACTTTGCAAGATCTGGTCAATCTCATCTACATTAGTCGAAAGTTAAGGCCCCCAGAAACGATCCATCACCAGTTGTAAACCCTGCGAGAGTGAAACATATCGACGATGATTTCAGCAGCAATAACAGCTTGACGATATTTGTTGATACCTTTGCTCCGTCTCTTCTTAGTGTTGTAGTTTTTAGGTGGCAGATACCTCGACAAATCGATAGCAGGCATCTCGGAACCATCATGATTACTGCTTTGTTTCATGGATAATGCAAGAGCCTTCGAAATCCTTTTCTTTGGTGGCAGACGGTGTAAGCGGTGATGAGATGCTTTGTGGCCACCAAGAGCTTTTCCGGAGGTGAATTTTTTACCACACAAACTACATTTGTGAAATCTGGAACATTTTTGTTTTTTCTTATTTTCAAGAAGCTGATCATGATCAACATGATTGTTTTTGAGTGGTTTAGAAGAAGATTGATGATATGAAGAAATCTTCATGATGAAGATTGCAAGGGTTTAATTTGAAGAAGAAAGCAGAAATTGTGACAAATTGTGTATGCCGCAGTTGAATGAAAAACAAGACACAAGGCTTATTAATAGGGTTTTAACGTCTATTTAGTCTTTTTTTTTTCTTATCTTTTATTTATTTATTTATTTATTATTATTTATGATTCTCTTATCTTATTTTTTTTGTATTCTTTTTTCATTTAATGAAAAAGTATATATTTTTAATTTTTTGTGAATAAAAAGTTGATTCTTGTAAAAAGGAAATTATTCATTTTAATTATAATTAAGACGGTCAAAACCTTTTTATACTAACTTACTCCATTCGTCTCAAAATATTTAGTCAAAAAGTTATTGTATCTGGTCCAAATTTTTAACCAGATACATTGACTTTCTTTGGTTAATTTTCTCTTATATTTTTGGGACGGAAGAAATATTTCCACGACTTTATTGAAGAGTCATTCAAGTGTTGCACAGTGCACCACTTATGAATAATGCTAAAGAATATAAATTTTACAAAATTTATTACTCTCTCCGGTGCTAAATATAAGAGAGAAATTACTTTTTAGATTCGTTGAGAATCTAATGTATCTAGTCTATATTGTAGACCAAATACATTAGATTCCCAATGAATCTTAAAAGTAAATTTTCTTTTATATTTAGGACCAGAGGTAGTATTAGATTGAAATTTTATATTATATAGATCATTCATACAATTATTTTTTTAAAAAATGAAAATATTTTGATGTTATTGAGATCTTTCAAGTTTAACAATATTCAATAGTAATCTATAAATCGTTAAATCGGCTTGGAAGATTTGCAAGGGGAGTCAGTTATGGATCGTGAACAAATTCGTTGTATTGATTTTTGAACCTCTGGTTCATTGGGCCGGGTAGGTGCCCTTGAGTTTTTGCCCAGTCTAGAACAAGTGTAAAACAAAAGAAATGAATATGGAATATTGGATTTTCATTAGAAGTTGCAACTTGCAAGGTTAAATTATAATGCAATATTTACATCTTGCGATCTTCCATTAATTTCTACTAGGAAGGAGGAGGGTGTTGACTTGAAGTTTATATGATTTAATACTAAATTTGATAATTAATTATAAACAAAATAAATGCATACTTTTTTTTGACACAAATGGATACTTTTATCGTGAGCAATTATCTTATTATGTGTTTTGACTTATCTATAAGTCCCACATCACTTAAAACTCGAAGTTAATGATAATTTATAAATAATATGTCAGATTCCTCAAACCAATTATCGAGACGTCTTTTCTACAAAAGATAAAACCGTGACGGGTTAAATGCAAAGCGGACAATTTCTCGGAGATGTGGATTTGAGGTCGAGTCAAAATGCGAATAAATCTGAATTCTGTTTGGAACATTATTTACTCAAATGCGAATGATATACTAGAGTTTTTTTTCTTCGAACAGCAATGAAATTTTATTTATATAACTGAAGAGAAAAAAATACAAGAGGTACTCTATTCACACGCGTAGAATAAGTACCGATAGTACTCTGCCAACCAAGCTAAGGACGTAAAACAATAACCGAACAAAATGATCTATCTAAGAGTACAATCCAAAGGTGCTACACACCATTCATAATATAAACAAGATGAGTTGCCCTTCTTAGATAAAAGCCACTTCCACGAAGCATATTTGATCAATTCCAAAATCTCGCCCACACCACTACATGCCAAATCATTAAAATCCCCTTCCAACCGATTTTTCCTTTCCGCAAAGGAGCTAGGAAGCTCTCAAACAAAGAAGTCATTGTCCCCGGAATAGCCGTGTACACACCAAACCACGAGTGAACCATGCTCCAAACCTTCCAAGCAATTAGACAAAAGCTAAAAAGATGATCTTCCATCTCCATAGCATCCTCACACCATATACACCGAGATGCCTCTCCATTTTGGATAATCCCTCTAAGTACTAAATTTGATCTTGTCGGAATCCTCCCTAGGAGTGCTTGCCAAGAGAAGACAATCACCTTTGACGGCGCCCAACTCCGCCAAACTTTAGCAACCACCTTCGGAAGAGCCAAACCAAAAGAAAAAAGAGGAAAGAACTTAGAGTAAAAGTACATTTACATAGCACTAACCGAAAATGTATCACCGAGAGCAAAACTCCAACAATCCTCCTCTTTAGTAATTGGGTGCGCCTCAAGAGCGTCGACTAACTTCACATACACTTGTTCCTCCGACATGAAATTTTTTTGTCCTCCATCTATATCTCTATTCCCACCTCTCACCCACCCACACATTCATTTCTTGTATATTGCACTCCAGTTGATTTGAAATTTTGAAAATTCTAGGAAACATTTTGCACAACGGAACCTCTCCAACCCAACGATCACGCCAAAAACTAGTTGAGCCACCACAACCAACATTTTTGACAAAAATTTGTTGCGACCAATCACCCACCACCCCTCTTTGAACTCCCAAACTCACTAAGTCCCTCCACCACAAGGAGAAATTACTACCCATTCCAAGAGACAAATTCATTCGGCCCACCTCTCCATATCTAGCTTCCAATACCTTTTTCCAAAGTGAACCATTTTCCACTAGCAACCTCCAACGCCACTTTGTTAGTAAAGACAAATTAAACCACTTTAAATCCTTCACTCTGAGCCCCCCCTCACTTTTTGGTTGACAGTCATCCCTCCAACTAACTCAAAGAATTTAACTTTTATCAACCGTAGCTCCACCCCATACAAAATTCATTTGTAATCGTATGACCGCCTTCCTCACCTTTGCCGGAATCTTAACAAAAGAGAGGTAGAAAATCGGTACTGCGGATAACACTGAATTTAGAAGCACCACCTTCCCACCCAAACTTACATATCGATTACGCCAAGATTGTGGTCTCCTTTCAATTGTCTTGACCATGGGATCCCAAGTGGAAGCTCTCCTAGGATTCCGCCCAACGGAAGGCCCAAATAAATAAAAGGCAATGAGCCAATTTTGCAATGAAGAAAAGATGCGGCTTCTTCCATGAAACTATAACCCACATTCACTCCAAACAATCTACTTTTGGAAAAATTCACCTTGAGACCCGACACTAATTCAAACCACTGAAGGATTGCCTTCATAGCCCATAGATTCTCCACACACGCCTCTTCAATAAATAAAGTGTCATCCGCATATTGCAAGTGAGACACTGATTGCTCCGAACTAACTTTAAATCCTTTGAAGAAGCCCAAAGTCACCGCCCTTTGTGTTAGAGAACTCAACCCTTCCGCAACAAGGAGATAAAGAAACGGTGCTAATGGATCCCCTTGTTTGAGCTCTCTTTTTATGTTAACCTCATCCGTCGGACACCTGTTAACTAACACTGACAACTTCCCATTACAAACACAAGCCTTCATCCAAGCTCTCCACTTATCACCGAATCCCACTCACCCCAACATTTAGTCAAGAAAGCTCCAACTCACTGACCAAATTTTCAAAATCTAATTTGAATATTACACATTCCTTCTTTGCACGCTTAGCAAAGTCCACTACTTCATTGACCACAACAACACCATCGACCAAATTTCTCCCTTTTAGGAAAGCCGATTGATTTTGTGCAATAATTGGTATCATGGCTTCACATAACCTCTTTACCAACACTTTTGCTATAAGTTTATATAGGCTACCAATAAGTTAGATCGGCCGAAAATCACCCAAACAATGCAGGTTCAACACCTTTGAAATCAAGGTAATGAAGTAGGAAGAAAAGCTTGTAGGTAGTTTATCCGAGACAAAGAATTCCTCAAATAATCTCATTATTTCGGGTTTAAGAATTCCCCTAAAACTTCTTAAAAAATGAGAAATTAAAATCATCCGAGCCCGAACTTTTATTACCATCCGATAACTCAATCACATCACACACCTCCTCCTCCCTAAAAATTGCTTGTAGTTCCCCAACCTCCCCTTCAGAAAGTTGTGCGAAGTCAACCCCATCCAATCGAGGGTGCTCCCATCTCACATCATCAAAGTGAGCTTTAAAATAAGAAACAACTTCCGCTCTTATTTGATCCGGTCGCGTAAGCCACACGTAAGCCACACACTACCCTTTCTAAGAGCCGTACTAAATTATTTGATCTCCTCCTACTTTTAACACAAGTGTGAAAAAAGCCGGTATTTGCATCGCCCTCCTTAAGCCAACGAGCCCTCGACTTTTGGAAAGATAAACTATCTTTACTTTTCAACAAAAGCCAAAGATAATTAAAATTTTCTTTTGTTTCAACAATCAATGATATATTAGAGTGTATGGTATTGGTGAGTGCTTTTTGGTGCCCCAAGTCAAGAGGAGGTATGGGATTTCGATATTTGAGGGTGTTCAACTCAACCATGTTAGCTAAATAAAGTTGCAAACTTATGAAAAATCCTAGGTTGCAAGAATTATTAAAGCGAGCTATTTCCCCAAGTTCTCTTTTCTAAATTCCAAATTACCGATTTCAATTCGTAATATTCTTACACAAGATCTATCTTATATCAATCACAATTATTTTCATTCCATGACCAAGATCTATCTACACATACATATTCCAACTTCAAAAAACAATAGTTTTTTTTATTATAATAGTTTTATTTATTTATTATAATAGTTTTATTTGTTGCATAAGATCAATAGCACACAAGTGTAATAAAATCAAGAATTAAGAGAGAAACTCTCAAGTCAACAGAGTGATAAATTCAATGTCGATTCGCCATAAAATCAAGGAAGCTAATCAAAATATATAATAGAGATGAAGATCAAAGGTGTAAAAATTGATAATCATCAGACTAATAAAAAACCTAAAATTTATATATATATTTTGTAACCAAAATTCTCAATAAGACAAATTACATGACAACATTTTTAAACATAAAAAACAAAAAACACTAAATAGTTTCATTTGCAACATCATCACTTGGAATCTCATTCAAATCAAAATCCCTAGCATATGATGTTGACCCCAATTCACGAGTCGAATCGTTATCTTTTTCACCTTCATCGATCTTCTGCTCGGCACCGAGTTTTGGACTTTGCAAGATGTTGTCAATCTCATCCACATTACTCGAAAGTTTAGGCCTTTTCTCCGCACGACGATCTACACCCGGATCCACAAACGATCCATTGTAAACCTCATGAGAGTGAGAGACAGCAGTAACAACTTGAAGATATTTGTTTATACCTTTTCTCCATCTTTTCTTGGTGTTATAATTTTTTGGTGGCAAATAACGAGTTAAATCATAAGCCGGTATTTTGAAAACATCATGCTTACTGCTTTGTTCCAAGGATAATAATGCAAGAGCCTTTGAAATCCTTTTCTTCGGTGGCAGACGGTGTAAGCGGTGCGAGGCTTTGTGGCCACCAAGAGCGTTACCGGAGCTGAATTCTTTACCACAATAACATCTGTGAAGTCTTGAAAATTGTGGTTTTTTCTTATTTGCAAGAAGCTGATCATGATCAACATGATTGTTTTTGGGTGGTTTAGAAAAAGAATGATGAAAAGAAGAAGATGAAGAAGAAGAAATCTTCATGATGAAGCTTGAAAGAGTTTGAAGAGGAAAGGAGAAATTGTGAGAAATAGTGTATGCTGCGGTGAATGAAAAACAAGACAACAAGACTTATTAATAGGGTTTTAACACTTCCCTTTACTTTCAATTTACACGTCTATCTCTAAGTCTTTTTTTTTTCTTATCGTTTTTTTTATCATTCTTCTTTAGGTATTCTTTTTCATTTAATTGGAAAGTATATCTTTTAATTTTTTTTATGAATAAATAATCTATTTTTAGTTGGTTTATCAAAAAAGACAATTATTCATTATAATTATAATTAAGATGGTCAAAAAGTTTATGAAATTTGACTCTTTAAATGGTATAAGTATAAAATTTTCTTGACCAAAAAAATAGTATAAATTTTTACATATAAATATGAAACTTTTAAAAACATTATTTTTTTTTATTGAGGGGGATGCATTGACTCAAAGTATAACTCTGAGATGAGTTACTCCGTTTAAATCTCATTATTTATAATGTATTTCATCAATTTGCGGCCGTTGATTATTATGATTATATATCATTGATCAAGTACATACATTTTTATATAAATATAAAATTCATAGTTATACAATCAACATTGATCTTTACTTGCATGTGTTTTTTAATTAGATGTTTATTATACACTCATTTGAAATTAAACTTCTAATTAAAAACACATGCAAGTAAAGATCAATGTTGATATATTCAATAAAAACTTTGAATTAGACGGTTGTATAAGTATATATATATATATATATATGGGGTTTGCTAACTTCCTCCAATGTGGGAGGAAGTTAGCAAGCCTAATATGTTTTACTCGAGGCCTCCCATATTTATAGACATTTCTCGTGCGCCCCTACCGACCCCCATTTCTCGCGCACCCTCATATCTATGGGGGTGTACGAGTAAAACATGTGGGAGGAGATTTGCTAACTTCCTCCACATGGGAGGAAGTTGGGAGGAAGTTAGCGGTCCCATATATATATATGAGATATTAAGCAAAGTAACTCATCTGGAGTCAACAGTCTCGCCTCTTTTTTATTTTTAAGAATTGTTTTAAGAGAAAATGATAATTGAGTATAATTTTCCCACTAAAATATATGGCATCAATTCAAAACATGCGATAACATCATTGAGTCCTCTTAGAGTTGTCAAATGAGCTGACCCGACCAAGTGAGCTTTTTTCTAAAAATAGGCCAGATTGATCCGGTTTAATTATTGTTGGACCATACTAACGAGCCTAACCTGACTTTGCATGGGCCTAGTGGTCAATTGGTTGGCCGACTTGATTTATTATATTTTTCTTCATTTATTAAATCTTTTTGTAAGTGACTTTGATATATTAGTTCTTCGTAATTATTAATTTTCTTGATATATAATTGTATGCCAGTTTAAATAGATTTTACATCATCACTGAATATGCATTAAACTCTAGTTTGATTCATTTAAAAAAAATTAGAATCAAATTTAATAAGTTATAACTTTTTTTATTAGAGTTATAATAAAAATGATAAACTTTTAGAAAATGGGTCGGCCCGAAGGCCGATGGACTAGCCCAACCCAGCCCAAACTTCATGATGAGGCTACATGGGTTTGGACCAAAATGTCTGATTGCATTTAGGTTAAATTTTTTGAAGCTTAACGCGTCCAAATTTGTAGGCTAATGTGCCGGCCCATCGATCCTGCCCATTTTTTATATTTCTATTTAATTATTTGATCATGATCTTTCGATCTTATCCAATACATATGAAAAAATATTTGTCGAAAAATATTAATTATAAAATTGATCAATGAACTCGATAAATTAATCTCAACTTTATGCTTCCATTTAAGTGAAATTAATGTAAAATAGTCTCATAAAGATTAATTAAGTTTTTAGCCAAAGGAACAAGAGGTTGCTTGTTAAATTTTTAGTGATTTTTTTAAACAAGTTAAAATAATCACATTTAGAATTTGCATAGGTTTTTTTTTGAGTACATTTTGCATCGGTTTGTTTCTACTTACAAAAATGAGAATTTGGAGAAAAAATAATATATAAAATTTTGTTGCTGATATTATTCTTGCGATCCCTTAACTTAGTTTTAAGTAAGAATTTAGTCTTTTATTTTAAATGAGATTCACTTAAAGACAAATCATTTGAGAGAATTCAGTTTAGATTTTTGAATTGTATAATAATTTTAGTCATTTTTTTCGACATCAATTTTATCTGCTTTAGGTCAATTATAACATTAAGTTGTTTTCAGCTTCTCCCAAATGAAGTTGTGAGATCGAATCATGATTTTCCTTATTAAATTATGTGTCAATCACCATTGAACCAACTAATATTCAGTATTTTAGTCAAATTTTATTTACTTCACAATTGAATAGGTATAGACATCTTCCTTTGAGAACTAAATGATTAACAGAAAACATATTCATGCACTGAGAGTGTCACTCAATAAGAAATCATCAACCTACCATATGTCTACATTTAACTCTAGAATAATAGAATATAAAAGGCTCATTGAATGTTAGATTAAAACTATTTATACTCTTGATGCATATTCTATTTTCTCTTTTTGAGTTTTTTACTTTTGATAAAAAGAGGCATATAACTCTCCAACTGTGTCAAAAAAAAACTCTCCAACTAAATGTGAAATGGAATAATCATTATAATCCAACAAAATGAGAGCACTGAGAACATTATATATAGTTATCATAAACTAAAATTGATTCGAAGGCAACTTCATGTCCTTGTTTAACTACTAACTAGTATATCAGCATATCAATTAGCCCTCTAGAAAATAATAATGAATGTAAGCATACCACTCAGAGAGATTGAGAAAATTAATATTATTTCCGTTTATTAATGAATTCATATACATCTTTATTATAAGTGAAAAACGTATTTTCTGAATTTATTAAAAAATTAATTTATTGGTTTAAACATCATTTTAGTCCCTGTATGTACGCGAAATTTTGATTTTAGTCCTTGTATGTGATTTTACTCCAAAACAGTCCCTGTATCGACCAAATTTTTTGCTTATGGTCCCTAAAGCAAAAATCTACAAGAAAATTCTCAAGTTTCCTGCAGATTTTCCTGCGAATTTTCCTGCAGATTTTTGCTTTAGGGACCAGAAACAAAAAATTTGGTCGAAACAAGGACTATTTTGAAGTAAAATCACATATAGGGACTAAAACTAAAATTTCGCGTACATATGTTAGCCCATATTTTGGTTAAGCCAAAATATGCACTAAATGTTCTTTGAATGCAATCAATAAACCTTCAATCATGGAAATTAATATTTCCATATCATTTAATTTCATATGAAGGTCAAAGGTAATGCATTTAAGCAAAAAGAACATTGTTATAAGAGAATATTCATGAATTTCAAAAGAGGGAAAACATTCACAAGTCCAAGAAGCAAATCAAGACTTGGTTCGAGTTATAGGCATTTCGAGTAACCATCAGAATCACTCGAACTCGAAGACTTTTGTAACTTGGTAATTTATCAACATTTCTGAAGATTCAAAATTCAAACCATTGCAACTCTTCATTCAAGTGTAGCAACTATTGGCATTCAAGAATGAAGAATAGGTGGCAAGACACTTGTCAAATGGATGTTTCATAGTCGTTATTAGATAGTTGTATAATTTATCTATAAATATTAGTTCATTTGATGTAATTTCTATCACAAATTCACATACTAAAAATCCTTACAAATTCTGAGTACCCAAGCGTTCGAGCGAAAGGAATACAAGAGGAAACAATGTATGATCTTGTGATCAATTTCTTTTAATTCAATGCAATTTACTATTTCATGCAATTTACTTGTTTTTTTACATTCTTTGCATTTTATTCATCGAATCATTTACTTTTTCTTGTCAAATACGTACTCATTTTGAGTATTTTTACATTTCTTGTCAATCAAGTCATTTATTTTCATTTACTTTTCTTATTTCAAACAAACTTGTTCATTTGCGTTAATGAACATTGTTATTTTCAAACATAAACAATGAATGCACAAAACATGTTCCGAGATTCTCTAGTTGGTCTCTCAAGCATTGCAAACTAGCGGTTGTTTACCAAAAATCAGCGTAAACAACATACAGGGACTAAAATGACGTTTAAGCCTAATTTATTTGGTCTATTAATGAATTCATATACATCTTTGTTTTCTCGGCCGATGTTTGGTGCTCTTGGAGACACCGTAATTTGATTTGTCTGAACAATGAGACTTAGTCTTTAAGTCGACTCCCCTTCAACATCCGAGCTATGGTTGAAACCTTCCAAAATATTTTCTCTCCCGCTTCTAACATCGAGGTAGTAGATAGACATATCAGGTGGAACTGTAATAACTACTCTTATACCATTCTGAATGTGGATGGAAGTTGTCTCGGCTCTCCTGTTCGAGCTGGATTTGGTGGAATTATTAGAAACACATTCGGTCATTACTTTGCAAGTTAGGTTTCATTCTTAGGTCCTCTGACATTGTACTTGCAGAATTGCCTGCTATCTACAGGGGTATCTTGCTGGCAAAAGACATGAGTATTGATGAATTTGTCTATAATTCTGTCTCGTTACACTATGTCAAGCTCATCAAAGGGCCACATATTAAGTATCATATCCATGTTGTGCTGATCCAGGATATAAAGGAATTACTTTCTCAAACAAATATTTCCCTCTATCACACTCACAGAGGAGGGAATCAATGTGCAGACTTCTTTGCAAAACTTGAAGCTTCTTCAAATGCCGACTTCTTGACTCACACCTCTCCTCTAGAATGCCTCCGCAATCTTCTTAGAAATGACGCAATGGAGACCTTCTTCCCTCGTGAATAGTTTCTCTTTTTTATTTTATTTTTTTCTTTCCTTTAACTTCCGTACCAAAAAAAAATACATCTTTTTTTTTTTTGATATTAAAGAGGGCCTTAACCCGAAGAGAAAATTACACTAGAATAGAACGCGGGGTCGCTATCCCCAATACATCAGTTAACATCACATTTTGACACTCTTTAGGACACGATTCATAGTAGAGCATATGTGCATCATCAATAACACACCCAATATTAGCAAGCACATCGGCACATTTGTTGGCTTCCCGATATGAATGATTAATCACTACTTCCCAATGAAGCTCCAACAAACTTCGGATACGCATGACTAATGTTCCACCAAGAGGGCTCCCATAACCAGGCTTACTGAGCACTTGATTCACAACACTAGAATCCACATTCAACTCTATTTTATTAAAACCCAAACTTCTAGCATACCTCAACCCTTCAAAGACTCCCCAAAGTTCCGCCACATACGCGCTACATAAGCCCAAATTCTTGGCAAACCCACCCTTCCAAACACCATTACTATCACGAATCACACCATTACTATCTTTGTTTTTGTTTTAAAGAATCTAAAAAGTGGTTTTGTCTCTTATAATAAGGGGGGTTGTATTTAAGTAGAAGTGTTTGTTCCGTTTAGTTTGTTTGTGGTTAATTGTTTGTTTGTTTGTCTCTTATAATGTTAGAAGGGTATTCATGCTCAAACAAGGAAAACAAGTCCAACCTCCTTAACGCTATTCAACCTTAAACAATTTCAAACAATCAAGGACAAGTACCCATCAAGAAGATCCTAATCATAATCACGTTGATGATGATGCAAAGAAACAACAGAAAAAACCACATTATTCATGTCATGTTTGAAACCAGATTTGTTATTGACCATGATGCTCTTGATGCCGCTCAAGTATTGGTTGATATTCTCGCGGAAAGTTTCTCGATTTTGATGTGAATAACATTCGTGACTGCAAAAGGTTGAAGCTTTCTGTCTGATGAAGAACCAAGGTGGTTTCAATCTTGATAATGATCATGGTACTGTCAAAGAATGAATGTCGAATTGTTTATCGATAGATGAGTTACTTTACTGTCAAAAACTCTATAGTTACTGGCAGCTTCATAGCATAACTGCTCTTCTTGTTAATTGAATTGAATATTCTTTGTACATCATTTTATCTTACTATTCTATGAAAGAATGATATTGGGATTATTCCCTCATGCTGGGTTTTGCAAAAAAATTTCCATCTTTAGGAAACTAAAATGCCATTGAAAGTTCTAAACAAATAAAATCTTCAACATTATATTCAATTCAATTAATAAAAAGACTAGGTATTAATTACAAAACACTCAAATTTATCATACATAACCCTCAAAGTTATTATACACATTTTTGCCATCAAGGTACTCTTTGATAGTAATTTGATCTAGATATTCTATCATATTTTCATACTAATTTGAAATCAAAATCTTATATTACACTTGGTATAAATAACCTATGACAATGCTCTTGGTGTCGGCAAAACCTCCAACTCCTCCCACATTCTTCGAACAAAGAAATATCGATATCACTTGGTTTTTGTCCTCTTCTCCTTGTAGTGATAATAATCTTGTTGATGATGATGGAGAACATAAGAAATATTCATGTGATGTTGCTTCAACTTTTTCTATATCTTCAAACTCTAGGAGTGAATCCTCGGAGAACTAACCCATGAGATATTCCACACGCTCGGGCGGCTCCTCTTTCATTATCGGAAAAAAAAAATTAAGGACATGGTCTCTCTCCCCATCACCGCCACTAACATTAATATTAACAACAAAAGCTTGATTATGTCAACACCTCTTTTAATAGGCACAACAAACACCATAAAAAATCATTGGAGGATCTAACAACACCGTTCCAAGAGATCTAGGGGTAGACCTATGGACTTTTCAAGAACAAACCCAAACCATCTAACATTATCATGAAAGACCTTGAAAATAATGATGACATTGAGTTCATCCTCAAGATGACTTGATTTCAATGACAATCAGTTTCAAAATCTCTCATGAAAATATTAGGTGGTTTGAATTTGTTCTTGGAGCTCTTGGGTCTTACCCTAGATCTCTTGGAGTGGGTGTAGTCACATCCTCCTTTGATTCTTTACGGTGATTGATGCGTCTATTAAAGGAAGGTTCTCTTGGTGGAGGCGTTGATATGATCAAACTTTTAATGTTTAGTGGTGATGTTTGGAAGAGCAACTATGTCCCTTTTAACAGTGATGTACATCACCCTTAACATTAACAACAAAAGCTTGATTATGTCAACACCTTCTTCAAATAGGTACATCAATCTCCATCAAGAACCAATGAAAGTTCTAACCACACCATTCCAAGAGATCTAGGGATAAACCTATGAACTTTCCAAGAACAAACCCAAATCGCTGAACACTTTCACGAGAGACCTTGAAATTTTCATGAAGCTAATTGTCATTGAAACCCTCCCCACTAGGATGACATGTAGTTCATCCTCAAGATGACTTGTTTTCAATGACAATCAGTTTCATAAAGTTTCAGAGTCTTTCATGACTATGTTCGGCGATTTGAATTTGTTGTTGGAGCTTTTGAGTCTATTCCTAGATTTCTTGGAGGGAGATTGATGTATCTATTAAAGGAGGGTTCTCTTGGTGTTGATATAATCAAGCTTTCAATGTTAAACATGTCCCTCACAGTTATGGAGGAGCCAATCAACTGTGTGGAATATCTCACTGGTTTATGCAACATTGTTCTATGAGAGTGAATGAGTGATGAGGTGAATGGAAAACAGACAAGGCTTATTAATAGGTTTTTTTTTCTCACTTTTTTCTATCAATTTTTTACATTTACTGCTTAGTTATTTATTTTTCTATCATTCTCTAATATTATTAATCTATTTTTTGTTGAACTTCATAAAAAAACATTTATTCACTACATATAATAATTAAATTGGTCATAAAATTTATGAGGTTTGACTCTTAAAAAGGTAAAATTATAAATTTTCAAATACAAAATATCAAACATATAAAATTAATTTTTTATTAAATTATAACAATTATAACTAAAATGGTCATAAAATTAATGAAATTGACTACTCTTCAAATTCAAATGGTAAAACGATAAATTTTCACATACAAAATATTAAAATTTTAAAATCATAAGTTTGGAATACCTATCATCAGAAATATCAAACTCTTAAAAACGGTCATAAATTTATAAGGTTTGACTTTCTTTTTTTGTTAAAATGAGATTATTTGACTCTTTAAATGGTAAAATTATAAATTTCCACATTCAAAATATCAAACATATAAAAAATTTATTTTTTAAAATCATTACAATTATAACTATAATGGTCATAAAATTAATGAAATTGACTCTTCAAATTCAAATGGTAAAACGATAAATTTTCACATACAAAATATCAAACTTTTTTTTTGGTATTGAATACTCCATCCAGCCTTAATTATAAGCAACATTTCGCTTTTTAGATTCATTGGATAATTAATGTATTTGATCTATAATTGAGACTGGTTACATTAATTATTCAATCAACATAAAAAGTGAAAAGTTGCTTATAATTAAGGTCCGAGGGAGTATCAAACTTTTAGAATTACAAGTTAGGAATACCAATCAAAAATATCAAATTCTTAAAAACGGTCATAAAATTTATGAGATTTGACTTCTTTTTTTGTTAAAATGAGGTTTGACTCTTTCAATGGTAAAATTATAAATTTTTACTTATAAATACTAAACATATAAAAATTAAAATTTTTAAAATTATTACTATTATAACTAAAATGGTCATAAAATTAATGAAATTGACCATTCAAATTAATATGGTATAACGATAAAATTTTCACATACAAAATATCAAACTTTAAGAATCACAAGTAAGGAATACCTATCATAATTATCAAACTCTTAAAAAAGGTTATAAAATTTATGAAATTTGACTCTTTTTTTGGTT
The DNA here is from genome assembly GCA_951804385.1 of Trifolium dubium. Taxonomy (NCBI): domain Eukaryota; kingdom Viridiplantae; phylum Streptophyta; class Magnoliopsida; order Fabales; family Fabaceae; genus Trifolium; species Trifolium dubium. The sequence continues at coordinate 10,610,852 of OX638070.1, read as the reverse complement.
AAAATGAGATTTGACTCTTTAAATGGTATAACGATAAATTTTCACATACAAAATATCAAAACACTAATTTTAATAAGAGAAATGCTAGGATCACACTTTTTAACACACTTCAATTAAAATTAGCTATATCACCCCACTTTTTATTTTATTTTAATTTTTTTTTATTAATAAATAAATGAATAAGGAAAAAGGTTTAATTATAATTTTGGTCTCTATTTTTATTTACACAATTTTAAACCTTCTATTTTTAAAAATTGAAGAAATTTAGTTCTCCACTTTGGGCCTGTTTGTTTCAGCTTTAAAAAAAATAGATTTTTTATGTTATATAATTTTGTGTAAATTTTTCTTGCAAAGAAACTTTTTATAGAAGCTTCAAATGAAAATTTGGTTGAATAGTTATTCTTAAAATGTTATTTTAGATATTTCATCATTTTATCGAAACTTTTTTTGGATAACAAAATTTTAAAAAATCATTTAATTTTGAAGCTATTTCATATAGATTTTCATAAAAATCATTTTTGAAATACAACTTTTTGAAAAAAATTGAGATTTTGACTATGCTTTGATCTTCAATAATGTGTGTTTATGTTATATGATGTCAAAATTAATGTTTCATTTTAAAAAAAAATGAATATAAAAAAACTTGTAATATTTTAGAAAACAATTCTATAAAATCTATTTTCAAAAATACAAAGAAATAAAACCTATTTTTTTTTAAAGCTCAAACAAACGCACCCTTTATTTCATCTTCAATTTTAATGATGTGTCACCTTATTAAATGACGTAACACTTAAATTTGTAGTACTCCTTGTAGCAGAATTATATTGTTGCTTATAATATCTGATATGGCAACCACATAATCAAAATATACATTGTCACGTAATTTATTGAATGACACATCATCTTTGAAGACAAAATGATGTTGTTGATTAAATGTCTCAATTTTAAAAATATGAGGACTAAAATTGCAAAAATAAAAATAAGGGATCGGAATTGTCAATGAGGGCCGGCTCAAGGGTCAAGCCATCCAAGCAAGGGCTTTAGGCCCTCAAAATTTTATTTTTTTTTATTAAGAGAAAAATGTCCCAAATAAAAAGTAAATCCAACAACCTATAGTATAATAGTCAAAGAAATAGGCCTCGTAAAAAAAATTAAGACCTCACATAAAGAAAAATAAAAATAATAATCTCAATTATCTTTCACATAAAAGTTCAAGTTCAAACTTAGTTTTTGTTTTGTGAAAACTCAATTAAGAGTAAACATCTCACTATTCTATATTCATCTTCTTCATACATCTCTATATTGTTTTTAATTTGTTAGACTTTTGGTTTCATCAAATTTTCCAATTTCATCAATAATTTTCTTTTAATTTTATAAATATGAGAAAAAAACTCTAAATTGTACATTACAATTCAATAAACAATTCATTCAAGTAATTGAAATTGGATTTTTGTGTACAAAAACTCTTCAATTTGCAACCATTCAAGCTTGTAATCTTTCTTTACTACTTTGTATAAATTTCCATTTAAATTTGTGAACTATTTGCAAAATTATACAAGTTGAAGATGAGACTCCTATTGGCAAACCTCATTATATTATAAGACTTCATTCTTTTGTAACCCAAAAAAAAAAACTTGATTCTTTTCGAAATGTTTCTATTATTTATAGAGTAATGTTAAGATTCATATAATCGTTGCTTCGGTGGAACAAATTTTCAAAACCAAAAAGTATTAAAATTTTATCTTCGATCAACATTGTCTCAACAATAATTAAATAGATTGACTTTATTATCGATTTAAAAAATGTTAAAAGAAATTAATTATAATAATTGAACAAATGATTTTGCATTTCAAAAACCCCGAAAAATAAATTTCAAATAATTTTTCTTGATAATTATTTTTTTAAAAAAGGCCTCATTTAAAATTTTGCTTTAGGCCTCAAGTAGTGTTGGGCCGTTATTGTTGCCAATTTTATAAATTCATAGGATAGCTGAAGTGGTATAAGTTAAATGACACGCATATATATATATATATATATATGAATTGGATAGAAAGAAGTCCCAAGAGCAATTTATCTTTCCACCTTACAAAAAAAGCTCCTTATTTTAGGCTCTACAAATCTAATGATGATTAACAAGTTTAGACCATAAATAATTATTATTTTTAATTTTGGTCCTTATTTTTGTATTAAATTAACTCACTTATTTTTCAAACAATTCTTGGTTTTTTTTAGCTATTGGCTTAGGGATCAATACATATTCAAATAAATACATATCGAAAGGGAAAGTGTTGAGACTTGAGATCAAAACCCAAACACCCTCATAATATAAAATATCCTCATAGTCATACTATTGGAAGAGGGGTAGCAATTATAAGAGGTAACTGAGTAACGAGAATGACTTGGATAGTGAATTCAAGCTTTTTATGCATTAGAAGAAACAAATAAAAGTACAATTAAAATGTTTGTAATCATGCTGAATTAGGAGATGTACATTTCATTTACATGGAGCATATGCACTAGAATTCTAGAAATGATTAATTACTAGTTTCTTCATTTTACATTTTCCCAACAAAAGAATAATCTTAATCTCTCTAACAATACAAAGTATGTAGTTTCCTCATATATATATGCTAAGTAATCATCTTTGACAATGTTTCCATGAGACATGTTTCCATTGAATGTATGCCATCAAATTCATTCTGTGACTTTGTTCTTGATTGAGAGCAATTAACCGGTTTTCGGAACATGTCGAGGAATATATATAGCATAGAAGGATTCTTGATCAGCTTGAACAAACTCAAAGGAAAAGCATTGTGATAGAATATGGGAGTGGTGGGAGGTTTTATGGCCACCAAGAGCATTCTATGAAAGAATATCTAGATAAGTTTACTATCAAAAGACTAAGAGTGGCTTGATGGTGAAAATATGTATGATAAATTTGTGTATTGTGTAATTAATAACTAGTTGAAGATTTTATTTGTTAGAATTTTCAATGGCGCCATTTTAGTTTCCTAGAGATGGAAAGAATTTTGCAAAACACAGTTTAAGGGAATAAACGATATGCCAAAACTGTTGATCACCAGGATGAAGAATCTATGAAGTGTCTGAGGATGAGGTTGATAAAAATGGAAACGATAGTCACCGCATGGATGGGACCTTGCTTTGTTGCGATGGATGTGCTTCTGTTTATAATTCAAGGTGTATTGGTGTAATGAAGATGTATATACCTGAAGGGTGATTGTATTGTCAGAATGCAAAATAAGTACGATTGGGCCAACAATTGCACAAGGAACATCGCTGAGGGGGGGCTGTAATTTTTGGAAATGATTTGTATGGATAAACTTTCTTAGGTACTTGCGTTCACTTACTTGTGTATGTTCAAATACACAATCACGTAGGAGTATCTGTAAAGAAAGAGACGTCTGTTAAGTAAGGGGTTGCAAGTACCTATGAAACTTTGGCAATACAAATCATTTCCAAATACTTCAGCCCCCATAAGAGATGTTTCTCGTGCAATTGTTGACCCAATCGTATTTATTTTGCATTCTGGAAAATATCATCGCCCCACAAGTATATACATCTTCATCACACCAACACACCTTGAATGATAAACAGCAGGACATCCATAACAGCAAAGCAAAGTCCTATCAATGCCAAATAGATATTCATCTCCATTTTTTTCAACCTCATCATCAAATTTCATAGATACTTCATCCTAGTAATCAGCAGTTTTTGACATATTGTTTATTCTTTTGTGTTGGGTTTTGCAAAATTCTTTCCATCTATTTGAAACTAAAATGAAATGGCTGCATTAAAAATTCTTAACAAATAAAATCTTGAACATTAATCAATTCAATTTAATAAAAAGACTTGTTATTAATTACACAAAACTCAAATTTACCATACCTATTTTCAATAAGGAGGATCTAACCACACCATTCCAAGAGATCTAGGGGTAGACCTATGAGCTTTCCAAGAACAAACGCAAACCACCTAACGTTTGTCATGAAAGACCTTGAAACTCTTATCATTGAAATCCTCCACTAAGATATGATGGCCGTTGTCATAAAGTTAATTAACATCTCTGTGCTAAAAAGTTTCTAACAACGAGTTATGAAGGATAATGTGATAGACAAAACCTCTTAGCACAGAGATGTCAATTTCATCGTGACATCATATTCAGAGAAGATTTCATTTTTTTTTTGATAAAGCGGAGAGGGAGGTATCATGGCATCTCAACTATGTTGGCACCCCCAAGATCAACCACTCCTGTGCCTACACTCCGAGACTATTATTAATAATTGCAGGGAAAAATAAAAAGGGTGAGGGGGGGGGCATAAACCAAACCCACCATAACAAAATTAGCGGAAACGATAATTCGGCAATCCTAGTCTATCTCTAGAAAAGCTAGCACTAGAGCAACTAGGAAGGTGATCCCACCAAACTACCCCAGATACAAAAAACCCTGCATTGGCCAGCCGGTCTACACAAGAGTTGCCCTCTCGATAAATATGAGAAAATTTGAAACGAAAATTCCGTAAATTATGAAGGCAATTTTGCCATTTAGTCTTCAATTTCCATGATACAAGGTGAATATCCGAAAAAGTCTGAACAAGAAGGAGAGAATCACATTCCAACCAAAGGTGAGTCCAGCCACGGGCGGTGGCAAAATCAATGGTAAAATTATAAATTTTCTTTTCTTCGTTATGAGCTTTGACTCTTTAAATGGTAAAATTATAAATTTTCAGTTTTCACATACAAAACATCAAACACATAAAAATTTTATTTTTTAAAATCATTACAATTATAACTAAAATGGTTATAAATTTTTTTGGGTTTTTGAAGATTGGCTACAATTGTGCAAAAACATATATTAGCCAGATGTGTGGTCAGTTGCTCATGATCAGTGATCACTGATGATAGATCAGATGCTGTAGCATATGGAACATCATTTCGTGATCTGCCAGCTCGCGCCAGCGCGCGTTTATTATTTTATGCAATCTTTTACAATATTCGCTTTGGTTTTTCTTTTAATCATTACTTGGTGATTAAGTCACGTATTCTGAAGAAGTCTAAGGTGGTCAAGCCTAGATATATTTTAAAAGATGGTATTGATTTATTTTTCAAGAAGACCTCTTGTTCTAGAAGATTCAAGACTTGGACCTTACAACGTCCAAAGGTGTCTGAAGCCCAAACCTTGTGCTACTCTAGTAGTATATATATATATATATATATATATATATATATATATATATGTAATGACAGACCCTAAAAGTCAAGCTAAACCGTGTGTGTTCTAAAGCGTGTGTTTTAAGGTTTAGTCTTCTTTGTTAGTTTGTTAGTTTATTATTTGTTTGTGAGCCTTGCTTGCGTCGTAACTGATCAAGTATAGGACGTGTTTAGTTGAGTTGTAACTTTGCTTCTCCTAAGCCTTTAGGTACGGAGTTAGTATTGAGTCGGAAGAGTGTGTATCTTGTCCAAAGAAAACATAACGAAGAAAAGAAATGTAAAAGCAACGCTGAGTGTGTTGTTTAGGTTAGGAGGTGAGACGGGGTCTCATATCTAGGAGTTCCTAGGTAGGGCTGTCACGTGGGTAGTGTCTAGGTGGAAGACAAGTAGTGCGGCTACGTTGGTCCTTGCACTAGAACTATTATAGTGAGTTCACTCTCGGACAGTTGTGCTTACATTGTTCACAGCGTTTGTCTGTCTGGTAGCCAGAATTTCAATTGGCATCAGAGCAGGCACCCTGTTCTGTTTAGGGTGAACTTTAGGGAGGTTTTTCTGGCAAGAATGGACAAGGAAGGAGGACATATGAATAGGCCACCACTTTTGGTCGGTGACTCTAATTATGACAACTGAAATCCCGGATGACAACGTTTCTAAAATCCATGGACCACAAAACATGGAGAGCTGTTATAAAAGGTTGGGAACATCCAGTAGTTACTGATAAAGATGGTGCAGCTACCACCACACTCAAGCCTGAGGAAGAATGGAGCAAAGAGGAGGAGGCATTAGCTAATGCAAATTCAAAAGCCTTGAATGCTCTATTTAATGGAGTTGATGTGCATATATTCAAGTTGATCAAAAGATGCACTGTTGTCAAGGAGGCATGGAAGATACTCGAAACTGTTCATGAAGGTACATCCAAAGTGAAAAGCTCAAGATTGCAACTTTTGATTAGTAAGTTTGAGAGCTTAAGAATTAATGATGAAGAAAGTATTCAAGAATTCCACATGAAGATTCTTGATTATGATAATCAATTTGATGCCTTGGGTGAGAAGATATCTGAAGAAAATTTAGTGAGAAAGATGCTTAGGTCTCTACCTAAGAGATTTGATATGAAAGTCACTGCAATAGAGGAGTCCAAAGACATTTCAGATTTGAAGATGGATGAGCTAGTTGGCTCCTTACAAACTTTTGAGATGTCAGCCAATGAGAGATCTGAGAAGAAGTCAAAAAGCATTGCTTTTGCTGCTGAAGAGTCTGACCAACAAGATAATATGGAGACTGATGAAAGTATATATGAAGCTATGGCAATGTTGGGAAAACAATTCAGTAGAGCTTTGAAGATGGACAGACGTCCTAAGACACATGCTCCGGACAACAGTCGCAACACAAATAAGAATGTCAGTAATCAGAAGAAACCTAGAACTGATGACAAGATGAATCAAAACAAAGGGGTTCAATGTCATGAATGTGAAGGGTATGGCCATATCAGAACAGAGTGTGCGACTTACTTAAAGAAGCAAAAGAAGGGAATGGTTGTTTCCTGGTCAGATGAAGATGAAGCAGAAGAAGATCCTGAAACTGCCAATCATGTTGTTGCTCTAACAGGAGTGTGTACATCTGACAGAGATTTTTTTGATGGAGAGCTATCCCATGAAGAATCACCTGAAGTCTATAATGAGTTACTTATCAAAAGTGAAGAGGTGTGTAAGCAAAAAGGAATCATTGCTCTTCTGGAAGCTGATAATGATAGACTACTGCAAGAGAACTCAGATCTCAATGATGAAGTTGCTTTACTCAAATCAAAGATAGATAACATGAACAAGCAACTGAGGATGCTAAACAGAGGTACTAATAAACTAGATGAGATTCTGGAGATTGGGAAGAGTTCAAGAAACGTTAAAGGTATAGGCTTTGACTACAGAGTTGTGCCTCATCAGACACAATTTGTACCAACTGTTAGTACTTATGATCCAACTATGTCAAGACAGATGCCCTTACATCACGCAAGACAACAGAGGACTAACTGCAAGTCCAGACGAAAGGGTAGATACTATGATTGGGTTTGTCACCACTGTGGAAGAAAGGGACATATTAGACCTTTTTGTTACTTATTACATGGCTCTCTTGAAAGAAGGTACTCATCAAGAAGGAATGAAAGAAAAAGAGTGACCAATTCACAAGCAATACTGCTAGTGAGACTGCTCAAATTGCTCACACATCTCTGAGAGCCTCATCTAGAAGTGATTGGTATTTTGATAGTGGATGTTCCAGGCACATGACTGGAGTAGAACAGTTCTTGACAGATGTTGTGCCACATGTTACCAGCTTTGTAACCTTTGGGGATGGAGCCATGGGAGAAATCAAGGGTATAAGAACACTGGTGAATGGAGATCTACCAAAGCTTGATAAAGTTCTTCGTGTAAAAGGACTAACTGCCAATCTGATAAGTGTTAGTCAGTTATGTGATCAAGGTTTAAAAGTCTGCTTTACAAAGAATGAATGTTTAGTGACAAATGCTGAAGGTGACATCCTGATGAAAGGTGTGAGATCAAAAGACAACTGTTACATGTGGGTCTCACAAGACTATAATGTGATAACTGCCTGTTTAATAGCAAAAGAAGATGAAGTGAAACTATGGCACCAAAAACTTGGGCATTTGAATCTGAGAAGCTTGAAGAAAGCTATTACTGAAGGAGCTATGAGAGGTTTACCAAACCTTCAAATTCAAGAAGGAAGTATTTGTGGAGAATGTCAGGTGGGAAAACAGACCATGTGTCTCACCAGAAGCTGCAACATTTGTCAACATCCAGAGTTCTTGAGTTACTACATATGGATTTGATGGGACCTATGCAAGTTGAAAGCTTAGGTGGTACAAGATATTCCTTTGTTATTGTTGATGATTTCTCCAGATACACATGGATCACCTTTATTAAAGAAAAATCTGACACCTTTGATAAGTTTAAAGATCTTTGTCTACAACTTCAAAGAGAGAAGGAGTGTAGCATAGTCAGAATCAGAAGTGACCATGGGAAAGAGTTTGAGAATGGTAAGTTCTTTTAGTTTTGCACTGCTGAAGGAATATTTCATGAGTTTTATGCACCCATTACTCCTCAGCAAAATGGTATAGTTGAAAGAAAGAACAGAACATTGCAAGAATCAGCTAGAGTCATGTTACATGCCAAGAAGATACCCTTCTATTTTTGGGCTGAAGCCATGAACAAAGCTGTTACATCCATAACAGAGTAACATTGAGAAAAGGTACATGTACTACCTTATATGAACTATGGAAGGACAAGAAGCCAACAGTAAAACACTTTCATGTGTTTGGTAGTAAGTGTTATATCCTAGCTGATAGAGAACCAAGAAGGAAGATGGATGCTAAAAGTGATGAAGGAATTTTTCTAGGTTATTCAAATAACACCAGAGCCTATAGAGTGTTCAATTCCAGAACCAGAACAATGATGGAGTCTATTAATGTTGTGATAGATGACTGTGGTAAAGATGCTGTGCCACATGATAGCACATCTGACTCAGCAGGTGACACTCAGGGGGAGACAGAAGATGTAGACACATATGTGGAAGAATCTGAAGAGAGTAGTTCAGAAAATACTTCTCCCAACAAAGGGCCATCTATAAGAATATAGAAGAACCATCCTACAGATCAAGTCATTGGAGATCCAAATCAAGGGATCACCACTAGAAGGAAATATAGTGAGGTGTCAAATTCCTGTTTTATATCAAATTTTGAGCCTAAGAATGTCAAGGCGGCTTTGACTGATGAGTTCTGGATAAATGCAATGCGAAAAGAATTAACTCAATTCAAAAGGAGTGATGTGTGGGATTTAGTTCCTAGACTTGAGAATGTGAATGTCATAGGAACAAAATGGGTATTTAAGAACAAGTCAGATGAAAATGGTACTATCACAAGGAACAAAGCCAGACTTGTTGCTCAAGGTTATGCTCAGATTGAAGGAGTAGATTTTGGTGAGAATTTTGCACCTGTAGCTAGGTTGGAATCCATAAGGTTGTTATTAAGAATAACATGCATCCTCAAATTCAAGCTATGTCAAATGGATGTCAAGAGTGCATTCCTCAATGGATATTTAAATGAAGTTGTCTATGTGGAGCAACCTAAAGGTTTCATTGATCCGAGTGGTCCATATCATGTCTACAAATTGAAGAAAGCTCTATATGGGTTGAAGCAAGCTCCTAGGGCTTGGTATGATAGACTTACTGAATTCTTGGTGACTCATGGCTATAGAAAGGGAGGCAATGACAAAACTTTATTTGTGAAAGATGTCAGAGGAAAGCTTATGATTGCCCAAATCTATGTTGATGACATAGTGTTTGGAGGAATGTCTAACCAGATGGTGAAGCATTTTGTTCAGCAAATGCAATCTAAATTTGAGATGAGTCTTGTTGGTGAGCTAAATTATTTTCTTGGTCTTCAAGTGAAACAGATGGAAGACTCCATCTTTATCTCCTAAAGCAAATATGCTAAAAGTATTGTCAAGAAATTTGGTATAGAGAATGCTACTTCTAAGAGAACTCCAGCTCCCACACATGTGAAACTATCAAAGGATGAAAAAGGTGTGGATGTTGATCAAAGTATGTACAGGAGCATGATAGGAAGTCTCCTATATCTCACAACAAGTAGACCAGACATTACTTTTGTAGTTAGTGTATGTGCTAGGTACCAAGCTGAACCAAAGATGAGTAATCTGACTCAAGTGAAGAGAATTTTGAAATATGTCAATGGTACTGGTGATTATAGGATTTTATATACCCATGGGAATAATTCTTTGTTGATTGGGTACTGTGATGCTGACTGGGCTGGAAGTGCTGATGACAGGAAGAGTACTTCTGGTGGATGTTTCTTTCTAGGCAAAATCTCATATCATGGTTTAGTAAGAAGCAAAATTGTGTTTCCTTATCCACAGCTGAGGCTGAGTATATAGCTGCTGGAAGTAGCTGTGCACAATTAGTTTGGATGAGACAAATGCTGAGTGAGTACAATGTCAAGCAAGATGCTATGACATTATTCTATGACAACCTGAGTGCAATTAATATTTCTAAAAATCCTATACAGCACAGCAGGACCAAGCACATTGACATTAGACATCATTTTATTAGAGATTTAGTTGAAGAAAAGGTTATCATTCTTGAGCATGTTGCAACTGAAGAGCAAGTAGCAGATATTTTTTCTAAAGCCCTTGATACTACTCAATTTGAAAAATTAAGAGGGAAGTTAGGTATCATCCAGATTGAAGAATTGTAGCAGTTAATTTATTGGAGGCGTGCAGAAGTTACATTTTCATATCATAATCGTTTATTGCACGCAAGTCTAGGAAGCCACTCTCCAACTTCCTTAAGTGTTACTTTTACACGCTACAAGATTACTTTTTCATACTCTCAACTTCTTAACTCCTCTCTCGCTCGGTTCAACAATATTCCAAGTTTACTATTATCTTGCTCACTCAAACAACAAATCACCACCATGTCTGATTCAATTCCACAAGTGAATCAGTCGACGGTTATAACTGATGCTCAACCACTCGCCATGATTTCTAGTATCGGCGTGGTCACACGAAGTACTAAAATACCAGTTTCGAGGAAGAAGAGTGCCAACACAGGCTCTTCGTCTTCTGCATCAAAAAGGGGTTCAAAATCAAAAGGTAAGAAATCAAAACCCTCCCCTGCTAAGCGTGTAGGTCTAAGCATGCATGACCTTTACTGTAAGGAAAATCCTTTTGTTTCAACTGTTGTGGAACTTAGTGCTAGTGAATCTGAGAATATTCCTGTTGAAGATACTGTCACTGTTAATGCTACTAAAACCCTAGGTTCTGATAATCCTAAGGTAGACGATAGTTTGATTGATGAAAAGACTAATTCGTTTGCTGAGAAACTTGTGGAACCTGAGAAAAATTTGGTTGATAATTCTGTTGCTGAGAAATCAGCTGATGTTACTGATGAGCAGACAGATGTTATGCCAGATGCTCTCGCATCTTTGGCACAAGGTAATGTTGAGACCACTGAGGTCCCTGATCCACCTGTTGATGAGAATGTTCATAAAGAAGGTTCCCCTGAACCTCATACTGCAGAATTTGAGACTCGGCATGCTGAGAGTCCTGACAATGAAAGTTTGTTACAAGATGATGTGGTTCTGGTTGAAGATTATAAACCAGAAAATGTTATTGTGGAGGAAACTCCTATTACTGGTGTTGCTCGTAGAACTAGGAGCAAATCCAATAAAAGCACACCTGCTGGGGTTGAAAGTGCCCAGAGGGCAAGAAGAAGAAAGCTAATACTGGGAAGAAGCCCATGTATGGTCCCCCTAAGGGTTGGAGCAAGGCCGTGCCCCAATCTACTCCAGGGAAGAAGAGTCTGAAGAGAAAAGATCCTCCAACTAGTGACTCTGATTTTGAGGTTGCTGAGACTGATGCTGCCACTTCTGGCAAGATATCTAGGAAGACAATTAAGGGTAGGAAAGTGCCTCTATCTATACCTCCAGCACCCTTGGATAATGTGTCCTTTCATTTGGAGAATGGTTCTGCTAGATGGAAGTTTATTTACCACAGAAGGTTGGCTTTGGAAAGAAATCTTAAGGAAGATGTATTTAAGTGTAAGGAGGTTATGGATGTGTTATCTTCTGCTGGTTTGATGAAGACTGTGAAGAATTTGGGTTTCTGTTATGACAAGCTGGTCAGGGAGTTTTTGGTTAATGTATCTGAAGATTGTGATGATTCAAGGAATCCTGAGTATAGACAAGTGTTTGTGAGAGGAAGGTGTGTGAAGTTCTCTCCTCTGATTATAAATGAATATCTTGAGAGATCTACTATGGAGACTTCTGAGATGGAGGTGACTGCTGACACTATTTGCAAGGCTATTACTAGTAATAAGGTCAAGCATTGGCCTAAACATTTGTCCTCTGCAAAGTTAACTCCCCTATTTGCTGTGTTGAACAAGATTGCAGCTGCCAACTGGACTTCAACCACTCATTCCAATTATATTACTACTTGGTTGGCCAAGTTTATCTATGCAGTTGGTACTAAGACTGCTTTTGACTATGGAGCTTATGTTTACTATCAAGTTCTGGAACATGCTAAGTCCTATGCTATCAAGTTTCCTTTTGCTTTTCCCACTCTACTGTGTGGTATTATTCTCCAACAACATCCAGATATTTTGGTTGGGACTGATGAGCCATGCAAAAGGCCAAGTCCTTGGTCTGTGGATTGCAGATTGTTGTTTGTGACAGATGCTGCTGCTGAAGTTGATACTTCTGTACGGTCATCTGGTGTGCTCAGCAGGAAACAAATGATTGTTGATCTTACTGAGACCAGTATGGCTCTTGGGGCTGGAAAGTTGAAGATAGACAGGGTAATTGCAGCCTTGAAGGCTGAAGATGAAGCTGTAGCTGAAGGTGAGGATATTGAGGAAGTTTAGGAGGAAGGAGGAAAAGAAGATGCTTCTGCTGCTGGTGATACTGAGGAGATGTCAGATGATTCTGATGAGTCTGACTCTATTTGACTCTGATATTTGTTTCTCTGATTTCCTTTTTAATGTTTTGTTATATCCTGGATTTCTAATGCACCTCTGTGTGCTTATGGTCTGTAATATGCACTATGTGATACTACCCTATGTTCTATTTGTCATACCCCAAATTTTACTCATCTTATTTAATTATTAAGCCAACCTTTGTTCAAATGTGAAAAGGTGGTTGAGTTGGCAGTTAATAGGAATAAAGAAGGTGGTACATGTACAAGGTCATGGGTTCAAGCCCCATTCTCGACTTTTTTTATTTTTCTGTTTATTTAAATCTTCTTTGTTATTTCTTTTGTTTATTTATTATTTCTTTTTACGTTTTTTTATTTTTATTATCAAAAAATATGTACAAAATTAAATAAACCAAAAAAAATAAAAAAAATAGTGGCGAGAGATATAAGGGAAGACGAACAAAAAAGAGAAACTTAAGGAAAAGGGTAGAAAAAATTCAGATTAAGCAAAAGTTCATAAACAAATTTTTTTCATCATAATCCTTTAACAACAAAAATTCAGCATAAAGTGGCAAGGGATTTACATCAAAATCTATCCAATTTTTCCCCAAAAAAAATAGCAACAAACAATATAATCCCTCAACTATAAATAGAGGAGGAATTCACACTCTAAAAAAGAAGAGGGATCTGCAAAACCATAAACAGAAAACCCACATAAACACAAAAAAAAATTGGAAAAAAACCACAGAGAAGTAGAGCAAAATTCTGCCGGAACAACACAAAGATCTGAGCAAAAAACAACCAAAATCTGAAAAAAAGCCACAAAGAGTAGCACTGCAATGTGAAGCAAAAAAAAAACAGAGGAAGAAGAAACTCCCAGTCACCGTGCGTAGAACCATCCAAGACACCGCCGCCGTGCACTGCCGTGCTGTCGCTGGTCCAGCCCTTTGTCATTCATCTGGTCTTCTCCTCTTTCTTTCTCTGCGTTTTTTGTTTGTTTTTATGTTTTGTATCTAGATCTGTTTTTTTTACGATATGTTGTGCTAATGTGTGAATATGATATGTATATGTGTATTTGGCTTTTAGTGTAAATAACCTTTGATTTGCCGTTCCGTCCTCTTTAGGTGAATATGTATATGTTGTTTGTCTCTTATTTAAGGTGGTAATAATAATAGGTTCCGTCCTTTTGTTTGTCTCTTGGAATTATGCTAATAATGGAATTAGTTGATGTGATGAAATTATTAGCTAAAATTGCTAACAGATAAGCAAACATCACGTTCCAGGAATAATTAAAGGTACACACCTTGGAACACAATTCTTTAACAAACCTTCAAAATACATAAAATAACAGGTTGGATGAAAAAGAGACGATTTGGCGTATGCCTCTTCTTCTCCGGTTATTTAAATTTTTTGGTGTATACCTTGCGATTTAAATAATCTCATTCTCCCAAAAACTCCACAAAAATATGGTAACATTCCAAATAAAACGAGACGGTTTGGCGTATGCCTCTCCTACTCCGATTGTTAAATTTTCTCGGTGTATACCGAGCGATTTAAATAATCCTCATCTTTCTAAAAAAAACTTTGAAAATCATAACAACAATTCAAATAAAAATGAGACGGCTTCGCGTATGCGTTGTTTCTCTCCGATTGTCTAATTTCTTGGTGTATATCTTGCGATTAGACAATCATCTTTTTTTTCAAAATACAAAACACTATAATAATTCAAAAGGAAGGAGGAGATCTGGTGTATACCTTTTCTTATCCGATTATCTAAATTCTTGGTGTATATCTCTAATTTAGATAATCTCCTTCCTTAAAGATTTTTTTTTCAATAAAAACACTAAAAAACATTCAACACATCAAAACCTTTTTTTCAAAACAAATCATAATCAAACAAAACTTTTTCATAAAAGAACTATGTGTATCCATTCTAACGCAATACAAACAAGCGCTTAAGCCTCCAACACGCGAGCATACAAGCCATACGTTTAACTGCTAGATTGCGACCTAAACATAGTTCTCTAAAAAACATCAACCAACAACATCGACACCCTGAATTACGAAGCTCTGATTTCTCATTGCACTTGAGAATACGTAGGAGCAGGATTCAACATCCTGTCGAGCCCAATAATAAAAAACTAAAATTTCCCCCCACATGTAAATAAATGCAATAAATAAAAATAAGCAAGCAAATGTTAAAAAACATTCTTTAAACCCTAAAATTAATAAGAAGGTTCTCGTTGAGTACAACGGATGTGATGGGTGGTAATACCTTCCCCTTGCATAACCGACTCCCGAACCTGAAAACGGTTGCGACGACCGCCTTTCCATTTAACAAAAGGGTTTTATCGATACTTTCCCTTAACAAATAAAATTTGGTGGCGACTCTGTAGTCATTCCGAGCGCGTATACGCTCGTGCGTTTTTCGAGGCGCGACAGCTGGCGACTCTGCTGAGAAATTTATATTTAAGCGAGTCTAGCCTATTCTTGTTAGATTTAGGGACGAGTGTTCTGTGTTATCTTTCTTTCTTGTGTTTGTTTGCTGGCTTTTATATGTTTTATTTACTGCTTTGCTTTGCATGAAGGTCTGGCTTGTGGAAGTATATCTGTATATTTGATTTGCAGGTTGGGATTATTTATTTTGAGTGAAGCTCTCTACCCGAGCTTTGAGAAAAACCCTAAGTTAAGTTGGTGGTTACCATTGGCTGGTCTTGGCGTATGCTTTGTTTGGTTAATGTGATAACCCCGCCTAGAGTAGACCTTCTTGGGGATATCGTCGAATTGCTGGTATCGGCAGTTCGGCGGTATTGTCTTGATAGGTCGTCGACTCTAGGGTCCCTTAGATCCGGTCCAAAGCCTAAACATGTTGTTAGGAACTCTCGTCTAGCACCCGAGTCAATGGTTGCGTAGTGCGGACCCTCATTGTGTATACTTTGTAGGGCCGGTGCGAAGACCTCACCTAGGGGAGATTCTTTGGGGGTATTACTGTACTGCGAGTATTTGCAACGGTAATAATATTTTCAAATGCAATTAAAGATCCTAGGAGTTGTGTCAAACTTAGAACCTACATGTGAGCATGAGAATTATGGGTACTTTTAAATTGCTTTCTATTATCACTATAAACTTATCCCTCATAAAATTTGAATCAAGGCATGCATACCATAAATAAGAATATTTTTGCATACTGCATCTGCATACATACACTTCCATGTTCACGACAAAGCACTCATATCTTTTTCCTCGTTGTCCTCGAACCATAATGCCGACAACCAGATATCCTGACACGGACTTGAAACAACATATCTCAAAGAAAGTATGGAAGAACTCAAGAAAGACAATGAGCTGTTAAAGATAGAGATTGCCCAATTGAAGACTCAAGTGCAGTTGATAATACAAATTTTGTCGGGGAAAAGTGACAACCCGTTGCAATACCAGTCACAAGGCTATCCAGCGCCTCATGCACTACAACCATGGGGGATTCCCTCACCTCAATTGCATTTACAACAACAGCTGTCCATGGCACCTCAACAAAATCATCAATGGTTACTCCTTTCCTCAACAAAGTGCAAGAACTCCAGGAAGCATCCCTTAGAGTTGGCCAATCATCAAGAAAGCTCCCTTCCGAGAATCATTAAGCTTTGAATTTCTAGTTTTAATTTCATTCTTGCTAACTATTTGTTTGCTTTTGAAGTTGTACCCTTTGACTAGTATTTTTAATAAAATGAGCATGCATGTTTCTAGAATTGTCTCTTTCATATCCACATGTCTCTCTCTCTTCTTCTTTTCCATTCTATTACAAAATAAATTTCACAATTTGGAGGGAGAATGATGAAAATAAATAACTGATTTTTGCTGATACATGCTTTCAATGGTAAAAAGAAAAACCTGGTTGATGATGTAAGGCATTATTTCACTTCCTTTCAAAATAAAAAAATATACAAAAATTAGTTAATGCTAAGTTCAGTCATTCTTGCATATGTTTTCGTTGTTGTCTGATTCTCCTAGTTTCTTGAGATATATCAAATTTTTAAGAAAAGTAAGCATTTTTGGTTTGATACTTGACATGACACTTTAAAAGTATATAGGTTGTTTTGGCACTTCAAGCTACGTTGTGGAGGTCTAATAATGATTCAATAAAATCGGTACCGTCTTAACACCTTAGACACCCGGAAACATGTAAGATTAATTTGAGTACTAATGTTGACAAAGACTTGAACTTAAATTCTAAAATAACCCTTAGTAGTTTATCTTATCAGTCGGCACCATCTTAAGCAAAAACTAACTGGGAAATCAATGAACATAAGTGAATGATCCATAAATGAAAGTTTACATACTTTGGTTGATTTTAAAAAGTGGGAATGCACTTATTGAGTTAGATGACCATCACTCGGTTGTTTAATTCAACAATCATTGAACATACAAATTAAAACCATGGTAAATAAACCCTTGTAGTAGTTGGTTCGGAGGCGTCTGATTCCAAACTTGGTAGGGCGGGTTACGATCCGATCCCCCACAACTGCATTTGGGAAAGAAAAAGGGGTTTGCCAAACTTTTGTTATCAGCACCCCTCGACATATGATCATAATCACTAACAGATTTTTCTACCATGTGCGTGTACAAGATAACGGGATTAATGTGATTGCACTTGAATGAAAAAGATAAATAAAATTTAAGCAAAAGTTAGAGTCACAATAAAATACTTCAGATTTGTCTTCATATGATGGGAATCTTTGACCGCAATGAGTGGTTTTGTGTTACTACGGTACTCTTGGTATATGATATCTATTACTTGATCTTCCTATCTAGCCGGCAACCACGTATGATTAGAGTTGTCATGTCCTGTTTCAATCATGTGCTAAAAAGAGTTACCATTTTTATGCTTGAGGACAAGCAAAAGCTCAAGTACGGGGGAGTTTGATAACACAAAATTATATCATTTTTTTTGGCTTGATTTACGTGAATTTTAGTTGCATGTTACAATTCTCAAAAAAAACCCTAATTGAAGTTAGGTTCACTATGAAAGCGTGTTCAGCAAAATTGTTGTTAAACTGACTCCTCATGTATCTACTAGTTTCATTCTATCGCTCACTCGTGCCAATCTTCTGGCCAAATATCAAAACAATTTTCAATTCCAAACTTGCATGCGCATTACGTTAAAACTACTTTTCAAAAAAGGAACAATTTTACTCGCAAACCGATACTTGGCATCAAGGTAAAATTCCAATGGTCAGACCAAAGGCGAACTGAATCAAGATGCTCCTAACTAGGGGCAAATCATCAAGAATTCTGCTAGTCAGCGGCAAGTCCTCATAAGGGGCATCTTATCTGAAGATCCTGCTAATCAAGGTCAAGGACGAAACACTTCAAGAATGGGTCAACTGAGGGCAACACCCTTAAAGTATGTATCAAATAGGGGCACATCTCTAGAGGGTTCAAATAACAAGGGCAATACAACACAAAAGCATTACTTTCAATCAGAGGCTCACACATGGCGAGAAGGACGCTCTCCACCGCAGCCTTGACTATCACCAGCATGAATGGAGAGGAACTCTTGCTCAATGAACTTAATGGCAGCCAAAAGATATCATGCCCAAAAAAAATGAAAATGAAAAAGAGAAAAAAAAAACCTTGCTAAGTCGAAAACCTGAAAAGGCGGCAACAAAGAGCGTCCCGGTGGGTCGAAAACCTGAAAAGGCGGTCCAGGCAAAAATACTCCCAGTGGGCTGAAAACTCGAAAGAGCGGTCCAGGCAAAAGTTAGGGATTTTCAAAAGGAAAAAATAAGCTGCAGCAAGGGCAGGTCCCCTCCACACTTTCAAGCCAGCTCAAGAGCGCCTCGTGGTTAAAGTCATGCTTCAAAGATCCATCAGACTAGGGGCAAGACGAACTACAGCAGGGGCAAGCCCTCTTTGTACTTTCAAATCATTGAAGTAAACTTTGCCGTACTATAGCAACTATTGAGTTCAACATGAGAGTCGGGATATCGTGCTAGCAAAACATCCTCTAACCTTCAACCAAGAAACTTTGTTTTGAAACACATTTTCAAGCATTTTTTATCGCCCACATCAGGGTCATTTTCACACATATTCAAATCATGTGCATGCATCAACCATGTTCGCACCCATTCAGCATTTGAAGAATGCGCCCTTTACCTCATATCACAATTAATCGCGCTTGCCACATCATACCATTGGCACACTTAATCCCAATTTTTCATTGGCATCCCCCTAAACCAATCTTCATTTGCATTCCAAACCTCAAACTCCACTCAGCCTCTTCCTCAAAAGAAAACAGAGAATCACATAACCAACTTAAAGCCCAAAAATCATTGGCCATATTCATTACATGTATCAACCATGCAATTCATTTCATGCATCATATTGCATATCATACACTACGGTGAACAAAGAAGAAATGTCATGCACATCACGCATCTCAACAAAACATATCACGCATCTGCACAAAACATATCATGCATCTGCATAAAAAATGTCATACATAACATGACCAAAACCCAATGTAAAATAAGCAAGTCAAAGGTCCAATTTTCATTGTCAAATCCAATTCAAAGCTCAGTCTTCCCAGCATGTCATCTCATACATCATGCATTTCTTGTAGCGTAGGCCATGACATTGCATTTAAGAGTATAATTCATAAACACATAACATAAACAAAAATGCTACCCAAAAGGCATGTTTCCAAAAAAATAGACTACCTTTGGCAATCAACCATTAGTGTAAAAAAGGTGGTGAATAATATTACCCTATCCCCAACAAATCAATCAATCTTTGTCCGGCTCGCAAGCCTGTGACAATTTGCCTTCGCCCGGCTCGTATGCCTATGGCAATATCATTCTAAATCTTTGTCCGGCTCGTAAGCCTGTGACAATTTGCCTTCGCCCCGCTTGTAAGCCTGTGACGATATCCTTTTCAATCTTTGTCCGGCTCGTAAGACTGTGACAAGTTGCCTTTGCCCGGCTCGTAAGCCTGCGCCGATATCATTCTGAATCATTGTCCGGCTCGTAAGCCTGTGACAAGTTGCCTTTGCCCAGCTCGTAAGCCTGCGGCGATATCTTTTTCAATCTTTGTCCGGCTCGTAAGCCTGTGACAAGTTGCCTTTGCCCGGCTCGTAAGCCTGCGGCAATATCATTTTCAATCTTTGTCCGGTTTGTTAACCTGCGACAATTTGTCTTTGCTCGGCTCGTAAGCCTGCGGCGATAGCATTTTCAATCTTTGTCCGGTTTGTTAACCTGCGACAATTTGTCTTTGCCCGGCTCGTAAGCCTGCGACGATATCTTTTTCAATCTTTTCCCGGCTCGTAAGCCTGCGGTGATATCATTCTGAATCTGTCCGGCTCGTAAGCCTGTGACAATTTGCATTTGCTCGGCTCGTAAGCCTACGGCGATATCATTCTGAATCTTTGTCCGGCTCGTAAGCCTGTGACAATTTGCCTTTGCCCGGCTCGTAAGCCTGCGGCGATATCATTTTCAATGCCTACTCCTAGTTTAATCACCCTGCGGGGCAATGATTACTTTTAGTTTAAGAACCCTGATGGGCGACGACTAACCTTTTCGTAAAAGAACCCTGCGAGGCAACGAACTCTCTTAGTTTAATCACCTTGCGGGGCAATGATCACCTGTTAGTTAAGGCACCTTGCGGGGCAATGCCTTCCTTTTAGTTTAAGAACCCTGAGGGGCGATGACTAACTTTCAACGAAAGCGGTTGAATAAAATCACTCTCCTTTTAGGATTAGACCTTTAGCTTGAAACGACTGTATAAGATAATCCTAGCTTTAGTTATCCACCCTCAGCACGAATTGGCTGAGTAACATCGCACATTTTAGGGATCAACCTTCAGCTTATAACGGCTGGATAAGAGCAGCCTCTCTTCAGAAATTGACCCTCAGCACGAGTCGGCTGAGTAACCTCACCAGGTTTTTAGGGATCGACCTTCAGCTCATAACGGCTGAATAAGAACACCCTCTCTTCAAGTATCAACTCTCAGTGCAAACCGACTGAGTAAGATTATGTTACCCTCAAAGATTGACCTTCGGTGCAAGCGGCCGAATAAGATCATCACACATAAAACCAATCTTTTGCAGAAACAAACAATTTGGGGTATTCTTATATTTAATTATCTCTTATCATAAAACACGAGTAATGACATCACTCGTTCTTTTTTATAAAAGATATTTAAATAGGGGCAGCTGTCATACCCCAAATTTTACCCATCTTATTTAATTATTAAGTCAACCTTTGTTCAAATGTGAAAAGGTGGTTGAATTGGCAGTTAATAGGAATAAAGAAGGTGGTACATGTACGAGTTCATGGGTTCAAGCCTCATTCTCGACTTTTTTTATTTTTCTGTTTATTTAAATCTTCTTTGTTATTTCTTTTGTTTATTTATTATTTCTTTTTACGTTTTTTTATTTTTATTACCAAAAAATATGTACAAAATTAAATAAACCAAAAAAAATAAAAAAAATAGTGGCGAGAGGTATAAGGGAAGACGAACAAAAAAGAGAAACTTAAGGAAAAGGGTAGAAAAAATTCAGATTAAGCAAAAGTTCATAAACAATTTTTTTTCATCATAATCCTTTAACAACAAAAATTCAGCATAAAGTGGCAAGGGATTTACATCAAAATCTATCCAATTTTTCCCCAAAAAAATAGCAACAAACAATATAATCCCTCAACTATAAATAGAGGAGGAATTCACACTCTAAAAAAGAAGAGGGATCTGCAAAACCATAAACGGAAAACCCACATAAACACAAAAAAAAATTGGAAAAAAAACCACAGAGAAGTAGAGCAAAATTCGGTCGGAACAACACAAAGATCTGAGCAAAAAACAACCAAAATCTGAGAAAAAAGCCACAAAGAGTAGCACTGCAATGTGAAGCAAAAAAAAACAGAGGAAGAAGAAACTCCCAGTCACCGTGCGTAGAACCATCCAAGACACCGCCGTGCTGTCGCTGGTCCAGCCTTTTGTCATTCATCCGGTCTTCTCCTCTTTCTTTCTCTGCGTTTTTTGTTTGTTTTTATGTTTTGTATCTAGATCTGTTTTTTTCACGATATGTTGTGCTAATGTGTGTATATGATATGTAAAGGTACACACCTTGCTAACACAATTCTTTAACAAACCTTCAAAATACATAAAATAATAGGTTGGATGAAAAAGAGACGATTTGGCGTATGCCTCTTCTTCTCCGGTTATTTAAATTTTTTGGTGTATACCTTGCGATTTAAATAATCTCATTCTCCTAAAAACTCCACAAAAATATGGTAACATTCCAAATAAAACGAGACGGTTTGGCGTATGCCTCTCCTACTCCGATTGTTAAATTTCTCGGTGTATACTGAGCGATTTAAATAATCCTCATCTTTCTAAAAAAACTTTGAAAATCATAACAATTCAAATAAAAATGAGACGGCTTCGCGTATGCGTTGTTTCTCTCCGATTGTTTAATTTCTTGGTGTATATCTTGCGATTAGACAATCATCTTTTTTTTCAAAATACAAAACACTATAATAATTCAAAAGGAAGGAGGAGATCTGGTGTATACCTTTTCTTATCCGATTATCTAAATTCTTGGTGTATATCTTTTATTTAGATAATCTCCTTCCTTAAAGATTTTTTTTTTCAATAAAAACACTAAAAAACATTCAACACATCAAAACCTTTTTTTCAAAACAAATCATAATCAAACAAAACTTTTTCATAAAAGAACTATGTTTATCCATTCTAATGCAATACAAACAAGCGCTTAAGCCTCCAACACGCGAGCATACAAGCCATACGTTTAACTGCTAGAATGCGACGTAAACATAGTTCTCTAAAAAACATCAACCAACAACATCGACACCCTAAACTACGAAGCTCTGATTTCTCATTGCACTTGAGAATACGTAGGAGCAGGATTCAACATCCTGTCGAGCCCAATAATAAAAAACTAAAATTTCCCCCCACATGTAAATAAACGCAATAAATAAAAATAAGCAAGCAAATGTTAAAAAACACTCTTTAAACCCTAAAATTAATAAGAAGGTTCCCGTTGAGTACAACAGATGTGAGGGGTGCTAATACCTTCCCCTTGCATAACCGACTCCCGAACCTGGAAACGGTTGCGACGACCGCCTTTCCATTTAACAAAAGGGTTTTATCGATATTTTCTCTTAACAAATAAAATTTGGTGGCGACTCTGTAGTCATTCCGAGCGCGTATACGCTCGTGCGTTTTTCGAGGCGCGACACTATTTCTGCATTTTATATGCATGATTCATGTTTGCCAGAATTTGTGGCTAAAAAGGGGGAGTAGTATGATAGTGGTTCGTTCATTCGTTTGTTGAAGCTCTTATACGTGTCTCTACGTAGCTCTGAGCGTTTTTGCTGAAGATGTGATAGATGCTCTAACATCTGGTCTGTGAAGGTGTGTGTGCGTATCTTGAGGGGGAGCGAATATCTTTATGATATGTGCGCTTGTTTGTACGCATGTTTTGAGGGGGAGTAGTTTATCTACTTATCTGTGCTTATGCTTGTGGAAATTTATTTTTTCCAAAGGCATTTATTCTCTCTATGAACTCACTATGTGAAAGGCTGTTTTCTTTGAGGTTGGACGTATTCTCTTCTGATGATTGCCTTTGATTCTACGTGTAAGTCATCCTTAACCATAGAGCCGTTCTAAAGTGTTCTCACTATCTACTATGATTTTCTATGCCTATGGTGGTTGAAAAAAGAACTGTTTTTATCTCTCCAAGAACTGGCTTTCAAATGTTTTAGCCAAAAATTTGCCAAAGAGGGAGATTGTTGGGTTTTTGAAGATTGGCTACAATTGTGCAAAAACATATATTAGTCAGATGTGTGGTCAGTTGCTCATGATCACTGATGATGGGTCAGATGCTGTAGCATATGGAACAGCATTACGTGATCTACCAACTCGCGCTAGCGCGTGTTTATTATTTTATGCAATCTTTTACAAGATTTAATTTGGTTTTTCTTTTAACCATTACTTGGTGATTAAGTCACGTATTCTGAAGAAGTCTAAGGCGGTCAATCCTAGATATATTTTGAAAGGTGATATTGATTTATTTTTCAAGAAGATCTCTTGTTCTAGAAGATTCAAGACTTGGACCTTACAACGTCCAAAGGTATCTGAAGCCCAAACCTTGTGCTACTCTAGTAGTATAAATATATGTAATGACAGACCCTAAAAGTCAAGCTAAACCGTGTGTGTTCTAAAGCGTGTGTTTTAAGGTTTAGTCTTCTTTGTTAGTTTGTTAGTTTATTATTTGTTTGTGAGCCTTGCTTGCGTCGTAACTGATCAAGTATAGGACGTGTTTAGTTGAGTTGTAACTTTGCTTCTCCTAAGCCTTTAGGTACGGAGTTAGTATTGAGTCGGAAGACCGTGTATCTTGTCCAAAGAAAACATAACGAAGAAAAGTAAAAGCAACGCTGAGTGTGATTTTTAGGTTAGGAGGTGAGACGGGGTCTCATATCGAGGAGTTCCTAGGTAGGGCTGTCACGTGGGTAGTGTCTAGGTGGAAGACAAGTAGTGCGGCTACGTTGGTCCTTGCACTAGAACTATTATAGTGAGTTCACTCCTGGATTGGTATCCCCCAGACTAGGGCAAGTTGCGCCGAACTGGGTTAACAAACCTACTGTGTTATTTACTTTTCAGTACTTTTAATTACGTCTTTAATTGTGTGTTTGTCCTGAGCTAAACACGCGCTCGGACAGTTGTGCTTACATTGTTCACAGCGTTTGTCTGTCTGGTAGCCAGAATTTCAAAATTAATGAGATTTGACTCTTTAAATTAAAATGGTAAAACGATAAATTTTCACATACAAAATATCATACACCATTCCATCTAATGCTTTTTGATTCACTTGTTATTGTTTATTCATGCACCGTTATTTTATCATTCTCTCCATCTAATGCTTTACTTACTGTTTCATATGCGTATGACAATAATATATGCAACTTGTCAACAACTTGAAGCTGTCCAACGCAAAAACATGGAGATGTCGCGAACTTTAGAGACTTTCTTGAAAAGAAAACACTGTTGATCTAATGCGTACGATGCTTTAGGTTGTTAAAAATTTAAATTTAAGTTGTATTGTTTTTAGTACTTTGCCCTTAGTGCTTCATCTCAAATGAATTGTAATTGTACTTTTAATTTCTTTTCTTATTAATGCATAAATGCTTGAAACTTAAAGATTTACACGATCTCGCTTTGAATGTAATTTGAATTTTCATATAGTTAATATGATCTATTGAGGATCAACTAACATTGAATTATCAAATCTTTCACATTCATTCCTGATGTTGGCATTATACCCTTATGCTGGGTTTTGCAAAATTATTTCCATCTTTAGGAAACTAAAATGCCATTGAAAGTTCTAAACAAATAAAATCTTCAACATTATATTCAATTCAATTAATAAAAAGACTAGGTATTAATTACAAAACACTCAAATTTATCATACATAACCCTCAAAGTTATTATACACATTTTTGCCATCAAGGCACTCTTTGACAGTAATTTGATCTAGATATTCTATCATATTTTCATACTAATTTGAAATCAAAATCTTATATTACACTTGGTATAAATAACCTATGACAATGCTCTTGGTGTCCGCAAAACCTCCAACCGCTCCCACATTCTTCGAACAAAGAAATATCGATATCACTTGGTTTTTGTCCTCTTCTCCTTGTAGTGATAACCTTGTTGATGATGATGGAGAGCATAAGAAATATTCATGTGATGTTGCGTCAAGTTTTTCTATATCTTCAAACTCTAGGAGTGAATCCTCGGAGAACTAACCCATGAGATATTCCACACGCTCGGGCGGCTCCTCTTTCATTATCGGAAAAAAAATTAAGGACATGGTCTCTCTCCCCATCACCACCACTAACATTAATATTAACAACAAAAGCTTGATTATGTCAACACCTCTTTTAATAGGCACAACAAACACCATAAAAAATCATTGGAGGATCTAACAACACCGTTCCAAGAGATCTAGGGGTAGACCTATGGACTTTTCAAGAACAAACCCAAACCATCTAACATTATCATGAAAGACCTTGAAAATAATGATGACATTGAGTTCATCCTCAAGATGACTTGATTTCAATGACAATCAGTTTCAAAATCTCTCATGAAAATATTAGGTGGTTTGAATTTGTTCTTGGAGCTCTTGGGTCTTATCCTAGATCTCTTGGAGTGGGTGTAGTCACATCCTCCTTTGATTCTTTACGGTGATTGATGCGTCTATTAAAGGAAGGTTCTCTTGGTGGAGGTGTTGATATGATCAAACTTTTAATGTTTAGTGGTGATGTTCGGAAGAGCAACTATGTCCCTTTTAACAGTGATGTACATCACCCTTAACATTAACAACAAAAGCTTGATTATGTCAACACCCTCTTCAAATAGGTACAACAATCTCCATCAAGAACCAATGAAAGTTCTAACCACACCATTCCAAGAGATCTAGGGATAAACCTATGAACTTTCCAAGAACAAACCCAAATCGCTGAACACTTTCACGAGAGACCTTGAAATTTTCATGAAGCTAATTGTCATTGAAACCCTCCCCATTAGGATGACATGTAGTTCATCCTTAAGATGACTTGTTTTCAATGACAATCAGTTTCATAAAGTTTCAGAGTCTTTCATGACTATGTTCGGCGATTTGAATTTGTTGTTGGAGCTTTTGAGTCTATTCCTAGATTTCTTGGAGGGAGATTGATGCATCTATTAAAGGAGGGTTCTCTTGGTGTTGATATAATCAAGCTTTCAATGTTAAACATGTCCCTCACAGTTATGGAGGAGCCACTCAACTGTGTGGAATATATCACTGGTTTATGCAACATTGTTGTATGAGAGTGAATGAGTGATGAGGTGAATGGAAAACAGACAAGGCTTATTAATAGGTTTTTTTTTCTTCACTTTTTTCTATCAATTTTTACATTTACTGCTTAGTTATTTATTTTTCTATCATTCTCTAATATTATTAATCTATTTTTTGTTGAACTTCATAAAAAAAAATTTATTCACTACATATAATAATTAAATTGGTCATAAAATTTATGAGGTTTGACTCTTAAAATGGTAAAATTATAAATTTTCAAATACAAAATATCAAACATATAAAATTATTATTTTTTAAATTATAACAATTATAACTAAAATGGTCATAAAATTAATGAAATTGACTACTCTTCAAATTCAAATGGTAAAACGATACAAAATATTAAAATTTTAAAATCATAAGTTTGGAATACCTATCATCAGAAATATCAAACTCTTAAAAACGGTCATAAATTTATAAGGTTTGACTACTTTCTTTTTTTGTTAAAATGAGATTTGACTCTTTAAATGGTAAAATTATAAATTTCCACATACAAAATATCAAACATATAAAAAAATTATTTTTTAAAATCATTACAATTATAACTAAAATGGTCATAAAATTAATGAAATTGACTCTTCAAATTCAAATGGTAAAACGATAAATTATTTTTTATTAATAAGTAAATGAATAAGGAAAATGGGTGATGTGGCTAATTTTAATTGGAGTGTGTTAGATGAGTGTATTAGATAGTGTGACCATTTTCTTTTTTAACTAGTAAAATACCTGTGCCTTCGGACGGGTATCCAATTGATGTGAATAATTTATTTCAATTTGTATTTTTATCAACAAAAATTGTCTTGTACATAATCATTATTTTTAAATTTTATAAAAAAATATTATACTCCTTTTAAAAATACATTTAATTTTTTATAATCAAATATCTTATATCATTGGTATTTTTATCCCTTTATAATGATATTATTAATTTAACCAAAAATGTGTTTTTGCCCGTCATTTTTACCGTATATTTTTTGGTATACTTATTTATGAATATTATACTTTTTCTTTGTCTAGTATAGCCTAATGACTATAAATTTCATCCTTAAGGTGAATAAGAGCGGTGTCCAAAACTCGAATATATGATTTTGCATATAAAATGAGATGTCCCTACCAATTGAGTTCAGCTCACAGAAACATTTAAGATTATAATTTAAATAACATAAAAAGTAATAATAGTTTTTTTTTATAAATTGTGAATATATTTGACAAATTAAGGATGGAAAATGTTTTTTTTTTTATATTTGTTTTTGTTTTTGAAGAATCTAAACTAACCCATTTAAATTGACAGTGAAGAGAATCGAATGCGGGACCTCAAGGAGAAGCACACTCCCATGTCCATAGTCAATACCACCAGGTAACCGAAGTGGGTTGAAAATATTTTTTTCCTATCGGTTGTATTATTTTTATTTTCATTCATCAACTTTTATTTGACAAATTCACGCAACAACTTGTCTTGTATATAATGATTATTTTTAATAGGAAAAATTTGCACCGTGTATTATCTTAAATTTTTTATTAAGAGCAATTGACATTTTAATCAGATTTTTCTACGACACATATTTTTCTTATATCATAGATAAGTTAAGAAAAATGTAGCTTTTCTTTTCTATCATTGATATTTGTTTTCCCTTTTTCATTCAAATAAATTATGGGAAAAAAGTCGTTCTTTTTTTTTTGACAAATTCATTCAACAACTTGTCTTGTATATAATGATTATTTTTAATTTTTATTACGATAAATTTGCCCCGTGTATTATTTTAAGGGTTTATTACATTTTACCCCCTGTAAAATAGACCAAAATTGTTTTACCCCCTACTCAAGTCAAAAAAATTTCGCGGCGGTTTTAAACCCTCGTTAAAATATTTTTTTTTGATGGTTGATTTTAGTCAAGGGGGGTAAAACACAAAATCTGATATTCAGGGGGGTAAAGCAACAATTTTTTTACAGGGTGTAAAGCAATTTTGGTCTATTTTACAGGGAGTAATAAATAATTAACCCTTATTTTAAAAAATTTATTAAGAGCAAATGACATTTTAATTAGATTTTTCTACGACACATTTTTCTTATATCATAGATAAGTTAAAAAAATTTAGTTTTTCTTTTTTATCATTGATATTTTTTCCCCTTTTTCATAGAAATAAATAATGGAAAAAAAAAAGTTATATTCTATTATTGGAAAAAAAATATTCTTTTTCATGCAAATAAATCATAGAAAAAAGAGAGTAGAAGTTATATTCTACTATTGGTAGTTTTTTCTTTTCTTTCATAGGTAGTTATTTTGTATCATGAATAATATTTTTTGAGATGATGTGGCAACATATGATGCATGCAAGGGTATTTTTGGTTTTTAAAAACATATAATTTTTTTATATTATATAGATAATAGAAGGACCAAAGTTAAAAAAAATGCCAATAGGTAGCAAATCATTTTTAATAGTTGATATATAGAAAAAGATAAAAAAAAATATGCCAATAGGTAGCATATTTTTGGTCTCTCTATTTTTATTTACACAATTTTTGGTCTCTCTATTTATTTTCTAAATTGTTAAGGTTTAATTATAATTTTGGTCTCTCTATTTTTATTTACACAATTTTAGTTCTTCTATTTTTAAAAATTGAAGACATTTAGTTCTCCGCTTTATTTCATCTTCAATTTTAATGATGTGTCACCTTATTAAATGACGTAACACTTAAGTTTTTAGTACTCCTTGTAGCAAAATTATATAGTTGCTTATAATATCTGATACGACAGCCACATAATCAAAATATACATTGTCACGTAATTTATTGAATGACATATCATCTTTGAAGACAAAATGATGTGGTAGATTAAATGTCTCAATTTTAAGAATATGAGGATTAAAATTGCAAAAATAAAAATAAGGGATCGTAATTGCCAATGAGAGCCGGCTCAAGGGTTAAGCCATCCAAGCAAGGGCTTTAGGCCCCCAAAATTTTATTTTATTTTTATTAAGAGAAAAATGTCCCAAATAAAAAATAAATCCAACAACCTATAGTATAATAGTCAAAGAAATAGGCCTCATAAAAAAAATTAAGACCTCACGAAAAGAAAAATAAAAATAATAATCTCAATTATCTTTCACATAAAAGTTCAAGTTCAGACTTAGTTTTTGTTTTGTGAAAACTCAATTAAGAGTAAACATCTCACTATTCTATATTAATCTTCATACATCTCTATATTGTTTTTAATTTGTTAGACTTTTGGTTTCATCAAATTTTTCAATTTCATCAATAATTTTCTTTTAATTTTATAAATATGAGAAAACAACTCTACAATTGTACTTTACAATTCAATAAACAATTTATTCAAGGAATTGAAATTGGATTTTTGTGTACAATAACTCTTCAATTTGCAACCATTCAAGCTTGTAATCTTTCTTTACTACTTTGTATAAAGTTCCATTTAAATTTGTGAACTATTTATAAAATTATACAAGTTGAAGATGGGACTTTATATTATAAGACTTCATTCTTTTGTAACCCAAAAAAAAACTTGATTCTTTTGAAAATGTTTCTATTATTTATAGAGTAATGTTAAGATTCATATAATCGTTGTTTCGGTGGAACAAATTTTCCAAAACCAAAAAGTATTAAAATTTTATCTTAGATCAACATTGTCTCAACAATAATTAAATGGAATGACTTTATTATCGATTTAAAAAATGTTAAATGAAATTAATTATAATAATTGAACAAATGATTTTGCATTTCAAAAACCCCGAAAAATAAATTTCAAATAATTTTTCTTGATAATTATTTTAAAAAAAGGCCTCATTTAGAATTTTGCTTTAGGCCTCAAGTAGTGTTGGGCCGTTATTGTTGCCAATTTTATATATTCATAGGATAGTTGAAGTGGTATAAGTTGAGGGACATATATATATATATAGATGAATTGGATAGAAGAAAGTCCCAAGAGCAATTTATCTTTCCACCTTACGAAAAAAACTCCTTATTTTAGGCTCTACAAATCTAATGATCATGATTTATCAAGTTTAGACCATAAATAATTATTGTTTTTAATTTTGGTCCTTATTTTTGTATTAAAATAACTCACTTATTTTTCAAACAATTCTTGGTTTTTTTAGCTATTGGCTTAGGGATCAATACATATTCAAATAAACACATATCGAAAGGGAAAGTGTTGAGACTCGAGATCAAAACCCAAACACCCTCATAATATAAAATATCCTCATAGTCATACTATTGGAAGAGAGGTAGCAATTGTAAGAGGTAACTGAGTAACGAGAATGACTTGGATAATGAATTCAAGCTTTTTATGCATTAGAAGAAACAAATAAAAGTACAATTAAAATGTTTGTAATTATGCTGAATTAGGAAATGTACATTTCATTTACATGAAGCATATGCACTAGAATTCTAGAAATGATTAATTACTAGTTTCCTCATTTTACATATTCCCAACAAAAGAATAATCTTAATCTCTCTAACAATAGAAAGTATGTAGTTTCCTCATATATATATATGCTAAGCAATCATCTTTGACAATGTTTCCATGAGACATGTTTCCATTGAATGTATGCCATCAAATTCATTCCGTGACTTTGTTCTTGATTGAGAGCAATTACCCATTTTCCGATCTTGTCGAGGAATATATCTATAGCTTAGAAGGATTCTCGATCAGCTTGAACAAACTTAAAGGAAAAGCATTGTGATAGAATATGGGAGTGGTGGGAGGTTTTATGGCCACCAAGAGCATTCTATGAAAGAATATCTAGATCAATTTACTATCAAAAGACTAAAAGCGGCTTGATGGTGAAAATATGTATGATAAATTTGTGTATTGTTTAATTAATAACTAGTTGAAAATTTTATTTGTTAGAACTTTCAATGGCGCCATTTTAGTTTCCTAGAGATTGAAATTTTTTTGCAAAACACAGTTTAAGGGAATAAACAATTTGCCAAAACTGCTGATCACGAGGATGAAGAATCTATGAAGTGTTTGAGGATGAGGTTGACAACAATGGAAACTATAGTCACCTATGTGGCATGGATGGGACCTTGCTTTGTTGTGATCGATGTCCTTCTGTTTATCATTCAAGGTGTATTGGTGTAATGAAGATGTATATACCTGAAGAGTGATTGTATTGTCAGAATGCAAAATAAATACGGTTGGGCCAACAATTGCACAAGGAACATCTCTAAGGAGGGCTGTAGTATTTGGAAATGATTTGTATGGACAAACTTTCTTTGATACTTGCGGCCACTTACATGTGTATGTTCAAATACACAAACACATAGGAATATCTTTGAAGAAAGAGACGTTGTCAAGTAAGTGATCGCAAGCACCCATGAAAATTTGTCGATGCAAATCATTTCCAAATACTTCAGCTCCCATAAGAGATGTTTCCCGTACAATTGTTGACCCAGTCGTATTTATTTTGCATTCTGGAAAATACCATCGCCCCGCAGATATATACATCTTCATCACACCAACACACCTTGAATGATAAACAGCAGGACATCCATAACAGCAAAGCAAAGTCCTATCAATGCCAAATAGATATTCATCTCCATTTTTTTCAACCTCATCATCAAATTTCATAAATACTTCATCCTGGTAATCAACAGTTTTTGACATATTGTTTATTCTTTTGTGTTGGGTTTTGCAAAATTCTTTCCATCTATATGAAACTAAAATGAAATGGCTCAATTGAAAATTCTAAACAAAAAAAAATCTTCAACATTAATCAATTCAATTTAATAAAAAGACTTGTTATTAATTACACAAAACTCAAATTTACCATACCTATTTTCAATAAGGAGGATCTAACCACCTATGAGCTTTCCAAGAACAAACGCAAACCACCTAACGTTTGTCATGAAAGACCATGAAACTCTTATCATTGAAATCCTCCACTAAATATGATGGCCGGTGTCATAAAGTTAATTAACATCTCTGTGCTAAAAGGTTTCTGACAACGAGTTATGAAGGATAATGTGAGAGACAAAACCTCTTAGCACAGAGATGTCAATTTCATCGTGACATCATATTCAGAGAAGATTTCAATGATTACTGATAATCAGTTTTATAAATAATCTATGTGAATAAATATTCTATCAGTGTATAAATAATGTTTTTGTTGCCAACATTCAAAAAATTATTTAGTCATAACATTTATGAGCTTTGACTCTTTAATTGGTAAAATTATAAATTTTCAGTTTTCACATACAAAACATCAAACATATAAAAAATTTATTTTTTAAAATCATTACAGTTATAACTAAAATGGTTATAAAATTAATGAGATTTGACTCTTTAAATTAAAATGGTAAAACGATAAATTTTCAAATACAAAATATCAAACTTTTAGAATCCCAAGTTAGTAATACGAATCAAAAATATCAAACTCTTAAAAAGGTCATAAAATTTATGAGATTTGACTCTTTTTTTTTTGTTAGAATGAGATTTGACTCTTTAAATTATAAAGCTATACTCCCTGCATCTTAAATTATAAGGGAAAATTTCACTTTTTTTGTCCTAAATTATAAGGGAAGAACTATTTTTAAAGAATTTTTCCTTATTCTCATAAAATTAAATGCAAATTTAATTTAATTTTTTTTTCTTTCAATATACAACAATCAATAAAAATTAGTTTTACATCTTCCTGTGTAACTTACTCCAAAGAAAATTCACAAGAATATAATTCAAATTCTCATGCTTTACTTTTTCTTAATAAGTGTGATTTTTTCCCCTTATAATTTAAGACGGAGGGAATATTTTCTTAAATTATAAGTTGTTACACATTGCAAGCCCAACTTTCCACTACGTGATGATTTCTGGTGATATATATAATGATGGACAAAATTGTTAAAGCTGTACATACAACTCTTTTAGAGAGGTACCATAACACTTTATCAATATATTCTGGTTCAAATCTTCTTAGCGGAACACATTTTTGAATGACCGGTCTATTATTTGAGTTTAAAGAACTTTTACGTGTAGTGACAGAAAACACTGTCACTAAAAGTCGAAAATGTGTACAAAGAGCTTGTTTTGACAAATACCGGAAATATTTTTCATAGTATTCCGGTTTGTATCTTCTTATTGGATTTTTTTTTCTCAAAGTCCGATATATGACTTAATTTTAAAGTTACTTGACTTATAGTGACAGATGAAACTGTCACAAAATGTATAAAATATGTAGGTAAAAATCTGGTGGGGGTGAACTCCACATGTAAATGAAGTGGAATTTTTTTTTAGGAAAAAAGGTAAACATGAAATATTTAATAGGGGTGAAGGGCTAAATGTTGGTGTGGGACGACAATTTTTCACCAATAACATATGGGTTGGGTTCTACCAGCAAATGAATGGGTACGGATAATTTTTTGATTGGATTGGGTTTGCGGGTTCGTAGGTCGACCCATACCCATGAATACCCCTTGCAGCGGAATTGTTGATAATAATATATGATCTGGCAGCCTCATAATCAAAATATACATCATCCACTTCATTTAAAAATAAAATGAAGTGCGTGACTAAATGTCTCAATTTAAAAAAATATGAGGACTAAAATTGTGGAAATAAAGATAAGGATCATAATTTAGAATTTTGTGTCCCTGTAGGATAACTCAAATAGTAAAAGCAGAGTGACATATGGGTTGGCTAGGGGGAGGTTCAAGGATTAATACATGGAGGGAGTAATTTATCTTTCCGATATACAAAACAAAAATTAAAAAATTTGTAAAATAGAGGAACCAAAATTACATTTAAGACCATTGTAAAATATCAATTTTTTTCAATCGGTAACAAACATACCCTAATTTATTTTTAATTTTCACCACCAATTTAATCTGGTTCGGGAGTCAGTTATAGCATCAAGTGATTCCAGCCCCCTTTTGATTGTTGTTGCGAGGGATTGAACCAAAATACTTATCTTTTAACAAATAACTTTTCAAAACAGATATTAAATTAATTTAAATAAAATATAAAATTAAGTACTCCTTATTTTAGGCTCTATAAAATTTAGTGATTTATCAAGTTTAGACCCTACATAAAAATTGTTTAACTCTAGTCCTTGTTTTTGTATTACATGATGCATATGTAAACGATTAGTTTCCTCATTTTACATTTTCCCAACAAAAGAATAATCTCTCTAACAGTACATTACAGAGTAGTTTCCTCATATGTTAAGCAATCATCTTCGACAATGATTAGTATGTACATGTTTCCATGATGCAGCATGGATAGCCTTTGTTTTCCAAATCTACACCAAGGACTGGTGGTGATCGATTTTGTGTCTCTGAGTTGAATATATGCCATCAAATTCATTCTCTGACTTTGTTATTGAGAGCAATTAACCGGTTTTCCGAGCATGTCAAGGAATATAGCTTAGAAGGGTTCTTGATCAGCTTGGACAAACTCAAAAGAAAAACACTGATTATTTGGCACGATTCATCATCCTTATCCATGCATAGCAGTGTTTGCTTCTCTACCAAGTCTCACTCCAAGAACTTCATCCTTCTTCTTAGTAGTGTTTACTGTTTGCAACTAAGTGAATTCCATGATTAGGCAAATAAATATCCTAATCAGCTGATTAATTTGTGAACAAATAAAAGAATCTGATTTGTAGGTTATTATTAATTAATTAGAAAATGAATTTTATGCAAGAAGCCTTTTGGTTGGAAAACTTAATTAAAACTAAAGCTAAAGAATCAACTTTTCTAATGAAACCATTCATTATTACCAATCTAGGTGACTTTGGCAAAGGAAGCAACATTTTCTCTTAGTATTTTTGCAGTCATGTCTTATAGTAGTAGCCAAATCATGCAGTTCCTTCTATCAAAATTAAACGACAAGAAAAACAAAGGGCATCTTAATAGAGAAATGAATGAAATTATAGAGGAAGATCGAAGACGTACTTCTGAATCCACTATTGGCCTCGTGTCCACATTATAATATCTCCAAACCATGTATTTAACACATTTCATATACTTGCTGGTATATTAAGTACATTTAAAACAACTAAAAACTACATTCTACAACAACACTGATATCCATGTCCACCCAAGTTGTTTCTACCAGGAAGTACAAATAGGTAACTTCCCTCGTGAATAGTTTCTCCTTCTTTTTTTTTGTTTCCTTTAGCTTCCTTACCAAAAAAAATATACATCTTTGTTTTTGTTTTAAAAAATCTAAAAAATGGTTTTGTCTCTTATAATAAGGGAGGTTGTATTTAATTTGAAGTGTTTGTTCCGTTTAGTTTGTTTGTGGTTAATTGTTTGTTTGTTTGTCTCTTATAATGTTAGAAGGGTATTCATGCTCAAACAAGGAAAACAAGTCCAACCTCCTTAACGATATTCAACCTCAAACAATCAAGGACAAGTCCCCATCAAGAAGATCCTAATCATAATCATGTTGATGATGATGCAAAGAAACAACAGAAGAAACCACATTATTCATGTCATGTTTGAAACCAGATTTTGGTTGATATGTCTCGCGGAAAGTTTGTCGATTTTGATGTGAATAACATTCGTGACTGCAAAAGGTTGAAGCTTTCTGTCTGATGAAGAACCAAGGTGGTTTCAATCTTGATAATGATCATGGTACTGTCAAATTATGAATGTCGAATTGTTTATCAATAGATGAATTACTATACTGTCAAAAACTAACTCTATAGTTACTGGCAGCTTCATAGCATAACTGCTCTTCTTATTAATTGAATTGAATATTGTTTGTACATCATTTTATCTTACTATTCTATGATGGATGTTTTTGTTTCAATTCTTGTTATTTCACTTTTATTGTTATTGATAATTTCATGTGCCATTATTATTGTTTTAAATCTATGCCTTATATATGTATATCTCTATGAATGATCCTTTGCCAAAGTGACATAGATTGTTAATAATTGTTTAACTAGAAATGTTGCCTACTTAGCTTTAGTGTATGTTGCTGAGATATCACAAAATATGGTACTTAGCTTTTATATTTGCCCATATGTGACAGTGACACACTGATTGTCAATTTCTTGTGCTCCATTAGATTTACTTTTGCATTTATGCAAGGTAACTTCATTTTTTCCCTGCAAAAATCTACATTAAATCAATGATTTTGCACACTAGGTTTGTTTCTTAATTTATTTAGTTAATTATTCTGTTTGTCAATGAGTTATCGACGACATAGCATTGCCTCTTTGAGAATCAACTCCTTGCAACTCATGATTTTTTAGCTTACTTTGAGATGAAAATTCGGCAATTGTGGACTTGTCAATTGTGTGCATTTAACCCCTCTGTTTATTCTACTCAAGAAGAAACACTGTTTCTACTTATATACTTTCTTGTCTACCAAGAAAGTATTGTCAGCTTCTACAACTGTTTCTGCATTATCATGTACAATATAACACCCCATGTCGATTTATCTAGAATATCGAATGGAATATACATAATTGAATCCGGATACATTAAAATTACAGAAAATGCAACT
The DNA here is from genome assembly GCA_951804385.1 of Trifolium dubium. Taxonomy (NCBI): domain Eukaryota; kingdom Viridiplantae; phylum Streptophyta; class Magnoliopsida; order Fabales; family Fabaceae; genus Trifolium; species Trifolium dubium. The sequence goes on along the minus strand of OX638070.1, from coordinate 10,573,747 downwards.
CAATTACATTGTACCTCAAAAGCTTATTTCAAGCTCGATAAAAAAAAACACAGCGGTCTTCCAGTTCTAATACAAGCTTATAAATTATGTAAGATAAAAATAATATAAGAAACTAATAGCGTTCACTTGTTCCTTCATCATAACTCGATCCGTAGCTTTTGTCGTAACTCATATTGCTTAACCTGTTATCTGAAAAAAAATTAAAGAGGCGTTGGGTGAGACTACTTGTCTCAGTGAGTTCCACCTATCTCAGGTGCCCCTCACTCAGGGATCTAGTGATCTTTCTACGTTATATTCATATTTACATTCTAGGATTGATCTTTAGCTTAGCATACTTAACATGTCTTATCATGTCATAACATAACATAACATAATCATAATCATATCTTAAAACATGATCTTAAAATTGTATCACATAAACAAATTATCTTAGTGTATTTTACGAGATGAGTCGAGGTGAGTGTCTCGAAACATCCCCATAGTCCGACTCCAATACCAACTAACGGGCTAGAGAACGGAACCGTAACCTCACAATTAATTATTAACATTACATAACATATACTGAACTAATTGCTAGCAACATATCATAGCATCATCTGGACTAGTCGCCAGTACATGACCTTATTATCTTGAAATCCATTCTTAGCATATACGATCAATCCCTAAACTTATTACTTCACTCATTCCCATATGAGCCTTACTTTCCTTATATTTACTTAAACATACCTAATAATAATAATAAAATCATAATTCTAGGGAACTAGAGATATAATTTATGTATTATCAAATTATGAGTGTTAACAACGAGTTTGAGAATAGAAGAATAAACTTTTGATTGATGGAAATTAAATTTTTTAACATTTTGGCATACTTGCATGACCACTTGCAACGTTACAACATGCACTCTATAGCTTTGTCTGGATTTCCCGGTAAATATGCATCGGTTCAATCTCAACTTCCACTGGTTAAAGTTATTATTTTCAATAGATGACAAAAAGAAGTTTAATGAACTGATTCAAGGTTTTCACAAATCGATGCATATGCTCAGAGTTTCAGAAATAAATACAGTTTAAAATCATCTGACACAATTTCCATCATTCTATAACATTCTCAAACACAAAGTTAACAAGGGGAAATTATCCTATAACTAGTACTTAACATAATTTCTAACTTAACCTTAACATTTAGCTAAGAATCATAAATTGATTCAAAAAGGGTTTGGACATAAGTTCTACTACTTTTCCCTAACTACATAATCTGCATAATTCCAACAAAATACAGATCGGTTTAACAAATTAGCTACCCAATGGTGGGTTCTATCTAAGGAACTCACCTCATTTTCTTCAATCTTCAAAAGCACCAAAACTCCTCTTCAGACCTTCAACTTTGGAGCGACCTACAGGCCTCATTTCTGAATTAAATTCCACGAGGCAGGTTCCGCGATTACTTTAGCTAACCATACCAACAAACGGAATTTCAATCGGAGTTATGAGGAGTGAGAATTTACCGTTTTAGTGCAGCCCTGTTCAAACAGGATTCCTGCAAAATCCTGTGTTGAACTTCCTACTTCAAAAATTCGCACCGAACTCAATTCTCCATCAAATATGACAAGGCCGGTATCCAAACGACCGTAATTAAGTTAGCTAACCGATACAAAAAGAATCATATCAAACAGTGTTATAGGGAAGGAGATCTTACGGTTTCCAAATACGGGTTTCAGCAACTCAACTCAAAATTTAGCTTCAAATCTCTTACCCATGGCTTCTTGATTCTCAAAATCCTCATAGAAGATTAAACTCAGTTTAGAATTGATTATTAGGCTCGAATTTAAAGAACACAAAGTGATTGGGAGAGAAGCTTACCTTGATTCTATTAATTCCCATTAGTTCTATTTCATAGTTTATTGAACCCCAAGACCCAAATTTGTTTCCAAACTTGTTCTTCACCAACATTCACTCCTAATTTACCAATTTATCTTCTGAAATTTGTCAATTCAAACATGCAGCAGCTATAGATAAACAAAAGTTAGAATTTTGGTTTGTATGGTGAATGGGGTTGTGCGTGTGACAGAGAAGTAGGAGGAAGAAATTGGTCCTCTCACTTGGTCTACAATTTCTCAAGGGTCATGGCTATGGGTTTGCATGTTGGTTTTGAAGAGAATTAAAATGATGAATTGATGATGGTGATTATGTTGTTGTTGTTTACCGAGAGAGAATGAAAAAAGTGTAGAGAGAAAGTTTCTTCTTGATCTGTGTTTGGAAGAATAATGCATAAGATAGTGGTTTTGGGCTTATATATTGGTTTGGGTCCTGCATGTTAGTGTCGACTAACTTAAAACAACCCATTATTGTATTTATCCAAGTGTACTAACGTCTCTAATTATTATTACTTCTAATAATTAAAGTGGGTCGTTACATACAATATATATTCTGTCACTTTTGATTTTCATCGAAAGCTTTTTTATTGCTCTTATGACGAATCAACATCGAATTTATCATTCCATTCACTCAAGAGTAGTGCACCACTTTCATTTTTGTCATTCTCCATCTTTTTTATTTTCACTTGTTATTGTTTATTCATGCACCATTCTTTTATCATTCTCTCCATCTAATGTTTTACTTACTGTTTCATATGCGTATGATAATAATATATGCAACTTGTCAACAACTTGAAGCTGTCCAACACAAAATCATGGAGATGTCGCGAACTTTGGAGACTATCTTGAAAAGCAAACACTACTGATCTAAGACGTACGATGCTTTAGGTTGTTTAAAATTTAGATTTAAGTTGTATTGTTTGTAGTACTTTTCCCTTTGTGCTTCATCTAAAATGAATTGTAATTGTACTTTAATTTCTTTTCTTATTAATGCATAAATGCTTGAAACTTAAAGATTTACATGATCTCTCTTTGAATGTAATTTGAATTTTCATATAGTTAATATGATCTATTGAGGATCAACTAACATTGAATTATCAAATCTTTAACATTCATTATTCCTGATATTGGGATTATTCACTCATGCTGGGTTTTGCAAAATTCTTTCCATCTTTAGGAAACTAAAATGCCATTGAAAGTTCTAAACAAATAAAATCTTCAACATTATATTCAATTCAATTAATAAAAAACTAGGTATTAATTACAAAACACTCAAATTTATCATAACCCTCAAAGTTATTATACACATTTTTGCCATCAAGGCACTCTTTGATAGTAATTTGATCTAGATATTCTATCATATTTTCATACTAATTTGAAATCAAAATCTTATATTACACTTGGTATAAATAACCTATGACAATGCTCTTGGTGTCCGCAAAACCTCCAACCGCTCCCACATTCTTCGAACAAAGAAATATCGATATCACTTGGTTTTTGTCCTCTTCTCCTTGTAGTGATAACCTTGTTGATGATGATGGAGAGCATAAGAAATATTCATGTGATGTTGCGTCAAGTTTTTCTATATCTTCAAACTCTAGGAGTGAATCCTCGGAGAACTAACCCATGAGATATTCCACACGCTCGGGCGGCTCCTCTTTCATTATCGGAAAAAAAATTAAGGACATGGTCTCTCTCCCCATCACCACCACTAACATTAATATTAAAAACAAAAACTTGATTATGTCAACACCTCTTTTAATAGGCACAACAAACACCATAAAAAATCATTGGAGGATCTAACAACACCGTTCCAAGAGATCTAGGGGTAGACCTATGGACTTTTCAAGAACAAACCCAAACCATCTAACATTATCATGAAAGACCTTGAAAATTATGATGACATTGAGTTCATCCTCAAGATGACTTGATTTCAATGACAATCAGTTTCAAAATCTCTCATGAAAATATTAGGTGGTTTGAATTTGTTCTTGGAGCTCTTGGGTCTTATCCTAGATCTCTTGGAGTGGGTGTAGTCACATCCTCCTTTGATTCTTTACGGTGATTGATGCGTCTATTAAAGGAAGGTTCTCTTGGTGGAGGCGTTGATATGATCAAACTTTTAATGTTTAGTGGTGATGTTTGGAAGAGCAACTATGTCCCTTTTAACAGTGATGTACATCACCCTTAACATTAACAACAAAAGCTTGATTATGTCAACACCTTCTTCAAATAGGTACATCAATCTCCATCAAGAACCAATGAAAGTTCTAACCACACCATTCCAAGAGATCTAGGGATAAACCTATGAACTTTCCAAGAACAAACCCAAATCGCTGAACACTTTCACGAGAGACCTTGAAATTTTCATGAAGCTAATTGTCATTGAAACCCTCCCCACTAGGATGACATGTAGTTCATCCTCAAGATGACTTGTTTTCAATGACAATCAGTTTCATAAAGTTTCAGAGTCTTTCATGACTATGTTCGGCGATTTGAATTTGTTGTTGGAGCTTTTGAGTCTATTCCTAGATTTCTTGGAGGGAGATTGATGTATCTATTAAAGGAGGGTTCTCTTGGTGTTGATATAATCAAGCTTTCAATGTTAAACATGTCCCTCACAGTTATGGAGGAGCCACTCAACTGTGTGGAATATCTCACTGGTTTATGCAACATTGTTGTATGAGAGTGAATGAGTGATGAGGTGAATGGAAAACAGACAAGGCTTATTAATAGGTTTGTTTTTCTTCACTTTTTTCTATCAATTTTTACATTTACTGCTTAGTTATTTATTTTTCTATCATTCTCTAAAATTATTAATCTATTTTTTGTTGAACTTCATAAAAAAACATTTATTCACTACATATAATAATTAAATTGGTCATAAAATTTATGAGGTTTGACTCTTAAAATGGTAAAATTATAAATTTTCAAATACAAAATATCAAACATATAATTTTTTTTTTAAATTATAACAATTATAACTAAAATGGTCATAAAATTAATGAAATTGACTACTCTTCAAATTCAAATGGTAAAACGATAAATTTTCACATACAAAATATTAAAATTTTAAAATCATAAGTTTGGAATACCTATCATCAGAAATATCAAACTCTTAAAAACGGTCATAAATTTATAAGGTTTGACTTTCTTTTTTTGTTTAAATGAGATTTGACTCTTTAAATGGTAAAATTATAAATTTCCACATACAAAATATCAAACATATAAAAAAATTATTTTTTAAAATCATTACAATTATAACTAAAATGGTCATAAAATTAATGAAATTGACTCTTCAAATTCAAATTGTAAAACGATAAATTTTCACGTACAAAATATCAAACTTTTTTTTTTTGGTATTAAATATCAAATTTTTAGAATTACAAGTTAGGAATACCAATCAAAAATATCAAATTCTTAAAAATGGTCATAAAAATTTATGAGATTTGACTTTTTTTTTTGTTAAAATGAGGTTTGACTCTTTTAATGGTAAAATTATAAATTTTTACTAATAAATACAAAACATATAAAAACTTAAATTTTTAAAATTATTACTATTATTATAACTAAAATGGTCATAAAATTAATGAAATTGACCATTCAAATTCATATGGTATAACCATAAAATTTTCACATACAAAATATCAAACTTTAAGAATCACAAGTAAGATATACCTATCATAATTATCAAACTCTTAAAAACGATTATAAAATTTATGAAATTTGACTCTTTTTTTGGTTAAAATGAGATTTTACTTTTTAAATGGTAAAACGATAAATTTTCACATACAAAATATCAAAACACTAATTTTAATAAGAGAAATGTTAGGATCACACTCTCTAACACACTTTTTTAACACACTCCAATTAAAATTAGCCACATCATCCCACTTCTCTTTTTATTTTAATTCTTTTTTTATTAATAAGTAAATGAATAAGGAAAATGGGTGATGTGGCTAATTTTAACTAGAAATAAACCCGCGCGTTGCGCGGATTCGATTAAATTATAAATTAAAATATTTATATAAGTGAAAATTAATAATTATGATAAATATAATCACATAGTTAAATGAAAAATATTTTAATTTATTCCTTTTAAATGGTGATTATTAAAAATATTTGATATTTTATTTTTACCAAAATAATGTTGGATATTTTCTATCTTAAAAATGGAAGAAACTTTTAAAATATGTAAAATATGTAGTATCCGATTTATTTATGTTCTTTTTCTGATCTTGAATTAAAGAATATAATATATTAAATTTATTTAAATTCAACAGAAATATGGTTTAATATCTAAAAAATATGTTTAAATATATTTTATAAATATTTTTTTTACTTCACTTTTTATAAATATATGTTAATAAGTAAATATGCATAATTTTAATTTTGCAGTTATAGTTGCATCATAAGAATCTCTAAGGTTAAATCATAAAAAAAGAAATTCCTAAGGTCAAACATAATTATTTGTATTCATTGTAACTAATCTTATATATATTTAGTTTATATTTTTTGACAAATATTTATTTTATATTTGTTATTATATAAACTTGAATATTTTTTGTTGCCAATTTATTAGTTTTGACGATGATTTCATACATTTGAATTTAGATTTAGTTATTTGACTCAAATAAAGATATATAGTTTATTATTTTAGAAGAATTTAACATTTAACATGTCATCTTACTATTTGTTTAAAAAAAAGTGTTAAATATATTTTTAATCCATATAAACATATGAACTTTCTACTTTTAGTCCCTCTAAAGTTTTTCGCCACTTCTTGGTCCTTATAAAACTATTATGCATGTTAGTACTTATTGTTAAACCAATTTGTATTTTTTTATGATTTTTTCATAGATATGTTTAGAACACTGTAAAAAGTTCCTCAGAAAAAAAGTTAAACATTATTTAACACTTTAAAATATATATATATATATATATATATATATATATATATATATATATATATATATATATATATATATATATTTATTTTAATAAAATAGTTACATAATTATTTAAATCAAATTATTAATTATGGAATTTTTAGTGGAATTTTTTCAAGAATAACTTAAAAAAATTATTTTACATAAAGAGTTCATATAGCATTTCACTTCAAATGCAAATTCTTGTTTTGAAATTATCTTAATTGCAATTTAAAATTTTCACTCAAAGTTTCAGTTTGTAGAATTATATTTTATTTTTTATTTGTCAGAACTTTTTAATTATATCTTATTTTTAATTTTTCTTAATTTTTTAATTAGATATTAGTTTATCTTGTTTTCATTGTGCTTACTAATTTCCTTTTCTTTTATGATTTAATTATTTGTGTCAAACTATCAAAACACTATTGTTGTAACATATATTATAATTATTCTTTTAATATAATTTTTTTAATCTTTTTATGTGCAATCAATTGGAATATTATATTATCATAAGAATAGAAAAAGTCACATGAAGCTTAATAGAAATAAACATGCTACATAGGCAAAACGGAAGCATATGAGCTTAGGTAGCTTCCCTTTATATATATAAGATAAGATTGGAGTGTGTTAGATGAGTGTATTAGATAGTGTGACCATAGCATTTCTTTTTTAACTAGTAAAATACATGTGCCTTCGCACGGGTATCCAATTGATGTGAATAATTTATTTCAATTTGTATTTTTATCAACAAAAATTGTCTTGTACATAATCATTATTTTTAAATTTTATAAAAAAATATTATACTCCTTTTAAAAATATATTTACTTTTTTATAATCAAATATCTTATATCATTGGTATTTTTATCCCTTTATAATGATATTATTAATTTAACCAAAAATGTGTTTTTTCCCGTCAGTTTTACCGTATATTTTTTGGTATACTTATTTATGAATATTATATTTTTTCTTTGTCTAGTATAGCCTAATGACTATAAATTTCATCCTTAAGGTGAATACGAGCGGTGTCCAAAACTCGAATATATGATTTTGCATATAAAATGAGATGTCCCTACCAATTGAGTTTAGCTCACAGAAACATTTAAGATTATAATTTAAATAACATAAAAAGTAATAATAGTTTTTTTTTATATAAATTGTGAATATATTTGACAAATTAAGGATGGAAAATGTTTTTTTTTTATTTTTGTTTTTGAAGAATCTAAACTAACCCATTTAAATTGACACTGAAGAGAATCGAATGCGGGACCTCAAGGAGAAGCACACTCCCATGTCCAAAGTCAATACCACCAGGTAACCGAAGTGGGTTGAAAATATTTTTTTCCTATCGGTTGTATTATTTTTTTTTTTTCATTCATCAACTTTTATTTGACAAATTCACGCAACAACTTGTCTTGTATATAATGATTATTTTTAATTTTTATTAGGAAAAATTTGCACCGTGTATTATCTTAAATTTTTTATTAAGAGCAATTGACATTTTAATCATATTTTTCTACGACACATATTTTTCTTATATAATAGATAAGTTAAGAAAAATGTAGCTTTTCTTTTCTATCATTGATATTTGTTTTCCCTTTTTCATTCAAATAAATTATGGGAAAAAAGTCGTTCTTTTTTTTTTGGCAAATTCATTCAACAACTTGTCTTGTATATAATGATTATTTTTAATTTTTATTACGATAAATTTGCCCCGTGTATTATTTTAAGGGTTTATTACATTTTACCCCCTGTAAAATAGACCAAAATTGCTTTACCCCCTACTCAAGTCAAAAAAAAATCGCGGCGGTTTTAAACCCTCGCTAAAATATTTTTTTGCAATGGTTGACTTTAGTCAAGGGGGGTAAAACACAAAATCTGATATTCAGGGGGGTAAAGCAACAATTTTTTTACAGGGTGTAAAGCAATTTTGGTCTATTTTACAGGGAGTAATAAATAATTAACCCTTATTTTAAAAAATTTATTAAGAGCAAATGACATTTTAATTAGATTTTTCTACGACACATTTTTCTTATATCATAGATAAGTTAAAAAAAATGTAGTTTTTCTTTTTTATCACTGATATTTTTTCCCCTTTTTCATTGAAATAAATAATGGAAAAAAAAAAGTTATATTCTATTATTGGAAAAAAAAAATTCTTTTTCATGCAAATAAATCATAGAAAAAAGAGGTAGTTATTTTCTATCATGAGTAGAAGTTATATTCTACTATTGGTAGTTTTTTCTTTTCTTTTTCATAGGTAGTTATTTTGTATCTATATCTATATCTATCTATACCTATATAAAGAGGATACACTATTTTGGTATGGCCTATTTTTATTCCTATTTTACCCTTAATTTCAAATTATTCTCATAACAACCAAATTTGAATTTCAAATTTCAAATTATTCTCATAACAATCAAATTTGAAGAAATCATCAACAAAAAAAAAAAAAAATTAAATATAAAAATATGTATCACACAAACGGGTACGTTGATATCACACAAACAGGCACGGAACGTGCCCGTTTGGCCCGTTAGTCATGAATAATATTTTTTGAGATGATGTGGCAACATATGATGCATGCAAGAGTATTTTTGGTTTTTAAAAAACATATAATTTTTTTATATTATATAGATAATAGAAGGACCAAAGTTAAAAAAAATGCCAATAGGTAGCAAATCATTTTTAATAGTTGATATATAGAAAAAGATAAAAAAAAATATGCCAATAGGTAGCATATTTTTGGTTTCTCTATTTTTATTTACACAATTTTAGTTCTTCTATTTTTAAAAATTGAAGACATTTAGTTCTCCACTTTATTTCATCTTCAATTTTAATGATGTGTCACCTTATTAAATGATGTAACACTTAAGTTCTTAGTACTCCTTGTAGCAAAATTATATAGTTGCTTATAATATCTGATACGACAGCCACATAATCAAAATATACATTGTCACGTAATTTATTGAATGACATATCATCTTTGAAGACAAAATGATGTGGTTGATTAAATGTCTCAATTTTAAGAATATGAGGACTAAAATTGCAAAAATAAAAATAAGGGATCGTAATTGCCAATGAGAGCCCGCTCAAGGGTTAAGCCATCAAAGCAAGGGCTTTAGGCCCCCAAAATTTTATTTTATTTTTATTAAGAGAAAAATGTCCCAAATAAAAAATAAATCCAACAACCTATAGTATAATAGTCAAAGAAATAGGCCTCATAAAAAAAAATTAAGACCTCACGAAAAGAAAAATAAAAATAATAATCTCAATTATCTTTCACATAAAAGTTCAAGTTCAGACTTAGTTTTTGTTTTGTGAAAACTCAATTAAGAGTAAACATCTCACTATTCTATATTAATCTTCATACATCTCTATATTGTTTTTAATTTGTTAGACTTTTGGTTTCATCAAATTTTCCAATTTCATCAATAATTTTCTTTTAATTTTATAAATATGAGAAAACAACTCTACAATTGTACTTTACAATTCAATAAACAATTTATTCAAGGAATTGAAATTGGATTTTTGTGTACAATAACTCTTCAATTTGCAACCATTCAAGCTTGTAATCTTTCTTTACTACTTTGTATAAATTTCCATTTAAATTTGTGAACTATTTGTAAAATTATACAAGTTGAAGATGGGACTCCTATTGACAAACCTCATTATATTATAAGACTTCATTCCTTTGTAACCCAAAAAAATAAAAACTTGATTCTTTTCGAAATGTTTCTATTATTTATAGAGTAATGTTAAGATTCATAAAATCGTTGTTTCGGTGGAACAAATTTTTCAAAACCAAAAAGTATTAAAATTTTATCTTAGATCAACATTGTCTCAACAATAATTAAATGGAATGACTTTATTATCGATTTAAAAAATGTTAAATGAAATTAATTATAATAATTGAACAAATGATTTTGCATTTCAAAAACCTCGAAAAATAAATTTCAAATAACTTTTCTCGATATTTATTTTAAAAAAAGGCCTCATTTAGAATTTTGCTTTAGGCCTCAAGTAGTGTTGGGCCGTTATTGTTGCCAATTTTATATATTCATAGGATAACTGAAGTGGTATAACTTGAGGGACATATATATATATAGATGAATTGGATAGAAGAAAGTCCCAAGAGCAATTTATCTTTCCACCTTACGAAAAAAACTCCTTATTTTAGGCTCTACAAATCTAATGATCATGATTTATCAAGTTTAGACCATAAATAATTATTGTTTTTAATTTTGGTCCTTATTTTTGTATTAAAATAACTCACTTATTTTTCAAACAATTCTTGGTTTTTTTAGCTATTGGCTTAGGGATCAATACATATTCAAATAAACACATATCGAAAGGGAAAGTGTTGAGACTCGAGATCAAAACCCAAACACCCTCTTAATATAAAATATCCTCATAGTCATACTATTGGAAGAGAGGTAGCAATTGTAAGAGGTAACTGAGTAACGAGAATGACTTGGATGGTGAATTCAAGCTTTTTATGCATTAGAAGAAACAAATAAAAGTACAATTAAAATGTTTGTAATTATGCTGAATTAGGAAATGTACATTTCATTTACATGAAGCATATGCACTAGAATTCTAGAAATGATTAATTACTAGTTTCCTCATTTTACATATTCCCAACAAAAGAATAATCTTAATCTCTCTAACAATACAAAGTATGTAGTTTCCTCATATATATATGCTAAGCAATCATCTTTGACAATGTTTCCATGAGACATGTTTCCATTGAATGTATGCCATCAAATTCATTCTGTGACTTTGTTCTTGATTGAGAGCAATTACCCGTTTTCCGATCTTGTCGAGGAATATATCTATAGCTTAGAAGGATTCTTGATCAGCTTGAACAAACTTAAAGGAAAAGCATTGTGATAGAATATGGGAGTGGTGGGAGGTTTTATGGCCACCAAGAGCATTCTATGAAAGAATATACAACAATCAATAGAAATTAGTTTTACATCAAGAGCATTCTATGAAAGAATATCTAGATCAATTTACTATCAAAAGACTAAAAGCGGCTTGATGGTGAAAATATGTATGATAAATTTGTGTATTGTTTAATTAATAACTAGTTGAAAATTTTATTTGTTAGAACTTTCAATGGCGCCATTTTAGTTTCCTAGAGATGGATTTTTTTTTGCAAAACACAGTTTAAGGGAATAAACAATTTGCCAAAACTGCTGATCACCAGGATGAAGAATCTATGAAGTGTCTGAGGATGAGGTTGACAACAATGGAAACTATAGTCACCTATGTGGCATGGATGGGACCTTGCTTTGTTGTGATCGATGTCCTTCTGTTTATCATTCAAGGTGTATTGGTGTAATGAAGATGTATATACCTGAAGAGTGATTGTATTGTCAGAATGCAAAATAAATACGATTGGGCCAACAATTGCACAAGGAACATCTCTAAGGAGGGCTGTAGTATTTGGAAATGATTTGTATGGACAAACTTTCTTTGATACTTGCGGCCACTTACATGTGTATGTTCAAATACACAAACACATAGGAATATCTTTGAAGAAAGAGACGTTGTCAAGTAAGTGATTGCAAGCACCCATGAAAATTTGTCGATGCAAATCATTTCCAAATACTTCAGCTCCCATAAGAGATGTTTCCCGTACAATTGTTGACCCAGTCGTATTTATTTTGCATTCTGGAAAATACCATCGCCCTACAGGTATATACATCTTCATCACACCAACACACCTTGAATGATAAACAGCAGGACATCCATAACAGCAAAGCAAAGTCCTATCAATGCCAAATAGATATTCATCTCCATTTTTTTCAACCTCATCATCAAATTTCATAAATACTTCATCCTGGTAATCAACAGTTTTTGACATATTGTTTATTCTTTTGTGTTGGGTTTTGCAAAATTCTTTCCATCTATATGAAACTAAAATGAAATGGCTCCATTGAAAATTCTAAACACAAAAAAATCTTCAACATCAATCAATTCAATTTAATAAAAAGACTTGTTATTAATTACACAAAACTCAAATTTACCATACCTATTTTCAATAAGGAGGATCTAACCACCTATGAGCTTTCCAAGAACAAACGCAAACCACCTAACGTTTGTCATGAAAGACCTTGAAACTCTTATCATTGAAATCCTCCACTAGATATGATGGCCGGTGTTATAAAGTTAATTTACATCTCTGTGCTAAAAGGTTTCTGACAACGAGTTATGAAGGATAATGTGAGAGACAAAACCTCTTAGCACAGAGATGTCAATTTCATCGTGACATCATATTCAGAGAAGATTTCAATGATTACTGATAATCAGTTTTATAAATAATCTATGTGAATAAATATTCTATCAGTGTATAAATAATGTTTTTTTTGCCAACTTTCAAAAAATTATTTAGTCATAACATTTATGAGCTTTGACTCTTTAAATGGTAAAATTATAAATTTTCAGTTTTTACATACAAAACATCAAACATATAAAAAATTTATTTTTTAAAATCATTACAGTTATAACTAAAATGGTTATAAAATTAATGAGATTTGACTCTTTAAATTAAAATGGTAAAACGTTAAATTTTCACATACAAAATATCAAACTTTTATGAGATTTGACTCTTTTTTTTTGTTAGAATGAGATTTGACTCTTTAAATTATAAAGCTATACTCCCTGCATCTTAAATTATAAGGGAAAATTTCACTTTTTTTGTCCTAAATTATAAGGGAATAACTATTTTTAAAGAATTTTTCCTTATTCTCTTAAAATTAAATGCAAATTTAATTTAATTTTTTTTTCTTTCAATATACAACAATCAATAGAAATTAGTTTTACATCTTCCTGTGTAACTTATTCCAAAGAAAATTCACAAGAGTATAATTCAAATTCTCATGCTTTACTTTTTCTTAATAAGTGTGATTTTTTCCCCTTATAATTTAAGACGGAGGGAGTATTTTCTTAAATTATAAGTTGTCACACATTGTAAGCCCAACTTTCCACTACGTGATGATTTCTGGTGATATATATAATGATGGACAAAATTGTTAAAGCTGTACATACAACTCTTTCAGAGAGGTACAATAACACTTTATCAATATATTCTGGTTCAAATCTTCTTAGAGGAACACATTTTTGAATGTCCGGTCTATTATTTGAGTTTAAAGAACTTTTACGTGTAGTGACAGAAAACACTGTCACTAAAAGTCGAAAATGTGTACAAAGAGCTTGTTTTGACAAGTAACTGAAATATTTTCCATAGTATTCCGGTTTGTATGTTCTTATTGGAATTTTTTTTTCTCAAAGTCCGATATATGACTTAATTTTAAAGTTACTTGACTTATAGTGACAGATGAAACTGTCACAAAACGTATAAAATATGTAGGTAAAAATCTGGTGGGGGTGAACTCCACAAGTAAATGAAGTAGAATTTTTTTTTTTTGGAAAAATAGTAAACATGAAATATTTAATAGGGGTGAAGGGCTAAATGTTGGTGTGGGACGACAATTTTTCACCAATAACATATGGGTTGGGTTCTACCAGCAAATGAATGGGTACGGATAATTTTTTGATTGGATTGGGTTTGCGGGTTCGTAGGTCGACCCATATCCATGAATACCCCTTGCAGCGGAATTGTTGCTAATAATAATATATGATTTGGCAGCCACATAATCAAAATATACATCATCCACTTCATTTAAAAACAAAATGAAGTGGATGACTAAATGTCTCAATTTAAAAAAATATGAGGACTAAAATTGTGGAAATAAAGATAAGGGATCATAATTTAGAATTTTGTGTCCCTATAGGATAACTCAAATAGTAAAAACAGAGTGACATATGGGTTGGCTAGGGGGAGGTCCAATGATTAATACATGGAGGGAGTAATTTATCTTTCCGATGCACAAAACAAAAATTACAAAATTTGTAAAATAGAGGAACCAAAATTACATTTAAGACCATTGTTAAATATCAATTTTTTTCAATTGGTAACAAACATACCATAATTTTTTTTAATTTTCAGCACCAATTTAATCTGGTTCGGGAGTCAGTTATAACATCAAGTGATTCCAGCCCCCTTTTGATTGCTTTTGCGAGGGATTGAACCAAAATACTTATTTTTTAACAAATAACTTTTCAAAACAAATATTAAATTAATATAAATAAAATATAAAATTAAGTACTCCTTATTTTAGGCTCTATAAAATTTAGTGATTTATCAAGTTTAGACCCAACATAAATTTTGTTTAACTCTAGTCCTTGTTTTTGTATTACATGATGCATATGTAAATGATTAGTTTCCTCATTTTACATTTTCCCAACAAAAGAATAATCTCTCTAACAATACATTACAGAGTAGTTTCCTCATATGTTAAGCAATCATCTTCGACAAATGATTAGCATGTACATGTTTCCATGATGCTGCATGGATAGCCTTTGTTTTCCAAATTGATGACACGAAATCATATCGTATTTTTAGCTTAGTTTATGTGAACTTTAGGTGCATTTTCATATGTTTTTATTTCATTTATGTCTTTTTATGTCGGTATTTGTTTTTTTTTCAGTTTTGTCTAATAAAATAGGTCAGAGAAGAGAATTGAGCAAAAAGGGCCAAAAACGCAGCAAAAAGGGGGGTGCAAAGTGCAAATTCACGCAGCCCACAAAGGAGTCCAGCAGAAAGGGGCATTTGCCCCCATCAGAAGCTCGTGGCGGGCGAAACAGAAGTGGTGGCGGGCGCCACCAACCCAAATCCAATTGGAACCGTTTTTTGCGAGACGTGGGGAGAAAGCACGCGTCTGATCAGTTTTGTTCCTAATCGTATGGCTATTGGATGACATCAAAAGTGAGCTTATCCTCTCCTAATTTGGAGGATCGTAGAAGTCAAAAATCCTCTATAAATAGAAGACTCTATTCCAGATCTCCACACGCCTTATTTTCCTTTATTTCAGTCAGTTTTATTTTCCCGCTTTGTAAACTGTATCGGTATTTCCACACCGGGAATCCGATTTCAGATCCGTTTTCACTTTCCTGTCAAGAATATTATTTCCTTTAATTCCAGCAAGTTTAATTCCAGTTTCTAGCAGATTTTTTTTCCAGGTTTTTATGCGCTTATTTATTTATTTAATTATTATGTCTTGTTTAATTTACTGTTTTTATTTATTTAATTCCTTTACCATGTCTAGCTAAATTCCTAGATATCGGTATGTAATTTAATTCTCTGAAGGGGATTTAATGATGATGTAGCGCACATACTTATTAAACTATTTTTCTGATTCAAATTCCTAATTTAATTCAAAGCTTTTGAACGAGAGTAAAATAAAGTAACTAAGGTTAAAATCAATAGAGCGAGAGTTTGAGGTTTTAACTAGATAGTAGGAATTTGATATTAATCTTTGAACGAGCGAGAGCCACGTTAGGATTAATTAGAACTAATTGATTTTCAAAATATACTTTCGAAGCTAAGGTGGTAGAAAAGTGACAGTAAAACTCCTAGCTTAGAAAGTATGGTTTTTATCAACAAAACGAGAGTGTGAGGTTTAAACCTTTAAGTTGAGAAAGTTCTTCTGAAAAGTAAACACTTATCCGCGCACTATTAATTTATTAAATCCCCGAAGGTTAATTAGTTACATACCGATATCCGCTTTAATTAATTTAAATCTTTAATTTAAATTCTTCTTCTTAACTCAAGACAATCTTAAAACTAAACCCATCGCCTTAGATTTACAACGTAACGGCAGAATTACGGTAGGTCAACTATTGGTCTCTGTGGTTTGATATCTTTTAAAACTCAACGACGAAACTGTGCACTTGCAGTTATAAATATTTATTGATACACAAATCGTCGATCACAAATCTACACCAAGGACTGGTGGTGACGATGGTTTGTGTCTCTGAGTTGAATATATGCCATCAAATTCATTCTCTGACTTTGTTATTGAGAGCAATTAACTGGTTTTCCGAGCATGTCAAGGAATATAGCTTAGAAGGGTTCTTGATCAGCTTGGACAAACTCAAAAGAAAAACACTTATTCTTTGGCACGATTCATCATCCTTATTCATGCATAGCAGTGTTTACTTCTCTACCAAGTCTCACTCCAAGAACTTCATCCTTCTTCTTAGTAGTGTTTACTGTTTGCAACTAAGTGAATTCCATGATTAGGCAAATAAATATCCTAATCAGCTGATTAATTTATGAACAAATAAAAGAATCTGATATGCAGGTTATTATTAATTAGAGAATGAATTTTATGCAATAAGCCTTTTGGTTGGAAAACTTAATGAAAACTAAAGCTAAAGAAGCAACTTTTCTAGTGAAACCATTCATTATTACCAATCTAGGTGACTTTGGCAAAGGAAGCAACAGTTTCTCTTAGTATTTTTGCAGTCATGTCTTATAGTAGTAGCCACCAAATCATGCAGTTCCTTCTATCAAAATTAAACGACAAGAAAAACAAAGGGCATCTTAATAGAGAAATGAATGAAATTATAGAGGAAGGTCAAAGACGTACTTCTGATCATGAATCCACTATTGGCCTCGTGTCCACATTGTAATATCTCCAAACCATGTATTTAACACATTTCATATACTTGCTGGTATATTAAGTACTCTTTTTTTTTACTCAAAACAACGATATTCATTCGTTCAAATTTGTAAAGTACATCAATCGACATCATAACATATTCAAATTCGCTAAAAACTAAAAAGGATAAATCGGCGAACAAGCTCACCGCATCCGAGTTAATAGCATAAAACGGCCAAATGATAAAGCCTACAATTGATATGACAAAATATAAATGTTTGGAGTACTCATGCTTCCGAATCTGCAACGTTGAAGACGCTATAGTCATTGAATCTGCTTTGAATTTGGATTGAAGCAAATATGCAAACCTGAAACAAAACAAGCACCGTACGAAGACGGGAAAACCAAACATCGTACGAAGACGGGAATACAAACACCGTACAAAGACGGGAAATCAAAAAACTCCACACTACGAGAGTAAAATAACACCAGAAGAAGAAATCACGGTGAAGAAAACTCAAACAAAACTAAAAAAATATGTGAAAATCACTTATTTAAGTAAAGAGAAACTAAATAAAAGATCAAGAGGGGTGATTTTGGATCAAAATTGACCCTAAATCACCCCTTTCTAGAGTATGAACAAAAAAAAAAAGACAAAAAATTAGGGTTTTTGGAAGGAGGGGGCGGTTGTAAGCCAATTTAGGGTTGAGTTGTTATGCTACTTAAAATGTTCTTAATTGTATATTAACTACATTTAAAACAACTAAAAACTACATTCCACCAGGATGTACAAATAGGTAACTTGATGATAAATCATATGTGTAAGCCAACTAAATATATAGGGTTAATTGCCTTTACTCCCTTGTAAAATACACAAAAACTGCTTTACCCCCTATAAAATTATTTTGTTGCTTTATCCCCTGTAATATCAGATTCTGCTTTTTACCCCCTGATCAAAGTCAACAAAAGTTGACTTGGCAAAATAGTGACGTGGCATGCCACGTGGCATTTATTTTAAAAAAAGACTTAAATAATGCTTAGGTCCTTGTAAGTTCACACTTTTTTGATATAAATCCTTGTAAGTTTTTTTCTTAAAAATTAGTCCCTGCAATTACACTTCCTTTTGATTTTGGTCCCTAACGTCAACTTCCGTCCAAAAAATGCTAACGTGGCTAACAAAGTGACAGGTGGCGTAGATGACGAGGGACTAAATAAAAAAAAATGATATTACAGGGACCAAATTCAAAAACACAATATCTGTAAAATTTCACTATGAATAAAATCTTCAAATTGAAGAGTTTACTTGTCCCCTTCATACCTCAACCATTGTTTTATGCAAAAATGTCATTATCAAAAAACTCCACTCCAACGATTATCATTATTTGGAATCACTCATTTAAAGTAGTAACTCTTATAATTGCAATGTATGATTAACCATATGAAAAACACTTTATGCAACCAAAAAAATGAACATTAACTTTTTCCATGAAGGGTTGCAAATGATATACAATATCATGTGCTAGCTATAAAATTAAGAAATCATACATTTGATTAAAGGAAATTTGTTTGAAATCTCCAAACGATATACAATATACTTGTGGCACACGACCAATACCCTAACCACTATAGGTAAGCTATACAAATACTCATTCTATTAGACAATTTCTCACACCACACCTACATAGAAACATAGCAACACGATGACAACACCATATGCACAATAAAATAATTGAATACATTATCATATGAGAAACAACATCAGTATCTAAGACTTATTTAAAGTGCAACCAAAATTTTAGATCTCTCAACATAAAACAATAGAATTTTGGTTGAGGTATGAAGAGGACAAGTAAACTATTTAATTTGGAGATTTTATTCATAGTGAAATTTTACAAATACTGTGTTTTTTAATTTGGTCCTTGTAATATCAATTTTTTTTGAATTTAGTCCCTCATCATCTACGCCACCTGTCACTCCGTTAGCCACGTCAGCACTTTTTGGACGGAAGTTGACGCTAGGGACCAAAATCAAAAGGAAGTGCAATTGCAGGGACTGATTTTGAAGAAAAAAACTTACAGGGACTTATATAAAAAAAGTGCGAACTTACAGGGACCTAAACATTATTTAAGCCTTAAAAAAATTGCCAACTCAGATTTTTTTTTTACTTTTTTTTTTAAATTGCCAGATTTTTTTTTAATTTTAATTTAATTTTTTTTAAAAAATTTTGTTATTTAGGGGGCGGTTTTTAGTATAATTTACGGCAGTTTTATTATATTTAGCGGATGTACTGTTTTACGGTGTCTAAAATTTTCGCTAAATAGTTGATGCACTTTTTTTTAATAGATCTATTATTTACCGTCGAATTATACTAAAAATTGCCAACTCAAATTATTTTTTTTAATTTTTAGCGGAAATTGCCAACTCAATTCTTTTAAAAAAAATAATTTTTTTTATAGATTTGTTATTTAGCGGCGGTTTCTAGTATAATTTGCGGCGTTTATATTATAGTTAGCGGCGGTTTTATAATATTTAGCGGAAATTTTATTTTGCGGCGGTTTAATAAACCTTGCAAAGTAGGAATTTATTATGCAAAGTGCACAAGTTATTTAGCGAGGGTTTATAACCACCGTTAAATTATATTAAAAATCGACGGTAAATAATAGATCTAGTAAAAAAAATAGCATCGATTATTTAGGGAGAATTTTAGACGCCATAAAAAAGAACATCCACTAAATATAATAAAACTGCCGTAAATTATACTAAAAACCGCCCCTAAATAACAAATTTAAAAAAAAATAATTTAAAAAAAAAATCTGGCAATTTTTAAAAAAAAAATGCTAATCTCTACTTTATGCTTCCATTTAAGTGAAATTAATGTAAAATAGTCTCATAAAGACTAATTAAGGTTTTAGCCAAAGGAGCAAGCGGCTGCTTGTTTATGTTTTAGGAACTTTTTAAACAAGTAAAAATAATCACATTTAGAATTTGCATAGGTTTTTTTATTAGTACACTTTACATCGGTTTGTTACTACTTAAAAAAAATGAGAATTTGGAGAAATAATAATATATAAAAATTTGTTGGCGATGTTATTCTTGCGATCCTTTAACTTAGTTTTAAGTAAGAATTTAGTCTTTATTGTAACTGAAACTCACTTAAAGACAAATCGTTCAACAAAATTCAGTTTAGATTTTTGGATTGTATAATAACTTTAGTTATTTTTTTTATCATTTGTTTAATCTGGTTGAGGTCAATTATGATATCAAATGGTTTCAGCTTCGTGGTAGTGCAGTTGTGAGAATCAAACCGTGATCCTTCTTACTAAACTATGTGTCAATTACCACTCGACCAATTAACATTCAATAAGTATTTTAGTCAAATTTTATTTACTTCACAATTGAATTCCAAATTAGGTAGGCATCTTCCTTTGAGAACTAAATGATTAATAGAAAAAATATTCATGCACTAACGGTGTAAAATAGTTTTACAATGTCATTCAATAACAAATCATCAACCTATCATATGTCGTACAATTAACTCTAAAATAATTCGGCGATTTGGCTGAATATAAAAGGCTCATTGGATATTAGATTAAAACTATTTATACTGTTAATATATAATCTATTTTCTCTTTTTGAGTTTTTTTACTTTTTATAAAAAGAGGCATATAACTCTCCAACTAAATGAAAAATGGAATAATTACAATCCAACAAAAGTGGAGCATTGAGATCATTATATATAGTCATCATAACCTAAATTTGGTTCGAAGGCAATTTTGTGTCTTTGTTTAACTAACATATCAGCGCATCAATTAGCGTATCGAAAATAATGATGAATGTAAGCAAACCAATTAGAGAAATTGAAAAGATTAATAACCTCTTCCAATAAAGGTTTAAGATGAGATATCAATATAAATGTATGACAAAGGAAGACGGCCGTTGCTATTAAAGAAAAAACCCTATACTAGCTCAAGCACTATTGGATATGTCTTGCGGAAAATTTCTGATTTTTGATGTGAATAACCGTGACTGTAAAAGGTTCAAGCTTTCTATCCGTTGAAGAAGCAGGGTGGTGTCAACCTTGATTCATGATCATGTTACTGTACAATGTGTAATTGTTTATAGATAGATGAGTCACTTTACTGTCAAATACTAGTGGCAACTTCATAACATAACTGCTATCTTCTTATTAATTGAATTGAATATTGTATGTGATTTTATCTTGTTATTGTATAATGTTATACTTTCAATTGCTCATTCTTGTTATTTTACTTCTTGTCATTTTTATTTCATGTGCCATTATTATAGTGTTTTAAGTCTGTCTTATGTATGTATGTATGTATGTATAATCCTTTGCCAAAGTGACATAGATTGTTGCTATCACAAAATATGGTACTTAGCTTTCATATTTGCCCATATATGACTCACAGATTGTCAATTTCTTGTGCTCCATTAGATTTACTCTTAGATTTATGCAGGGTAACTTCAACAATTTTTCCCTGCAAAAATCTACATGAAATAAATGATTTTGCGCATTAGATTTGTTTCTTTATTTAGTTAACTATTTTGTTCATTTATGAGTTATTGATGGCATAGCATTGCATCTTTGAGAATCAACTCCTTGCAACTCATGATTTTTTTGCTTACTTTGACGATGGGAAACTGCATAATATTTATGGTACATCATTTTTTTTTTGCACAATTCCGCTTGCCTAATAGCACTAAATTTGGACCACAATTCCGTTGGAATGGATGGAAGGTATGTCTGTTTGCCATCATCTTACGTTACGGTTAAGTGTGGACTTGTCAATTGTGTGCATTGAACAAACATTGTTTCTGCTTATATAATTTCTAATATGGAGTAACTGTCGTCAACTTCTATAAATTCACTGTTTGTTTCTGCGTTATCATGTATAATAAATATTCTCTCTTATATTTAACCAACTACCTAATCCTATCACTAGTCTTTTGATTTTCATCAAGAGCTTCTTCATTACTCATATGACGAATCAACAGCGAATTTATCATTCCGTTGACTTGAGAGTGTTCCACTTTCATTCTTGTATCATTCTCCATCTAATGCTTTACTGTTTCATATGCGTATGATAATAATATATGCTACTTGTCAACAACTTGAAGCACATGCGATCGCTCATGCTACAAACCTCTAGTTTGCTAGAAATACTGAATTAGATATTCACATGCCGACATCAATTGCCGTAAGAGGAAAGGATATATAATAGAAGAGTTCACAAGTAGGCCTTTGACATTCGTCTATAATTTCATTCATTTCTCTATTATGATGCTCCTAATTAAACATCATTATGATCTAGGGCTAAAGTAAAATCTAACTAATATACTAGAACTATACGTATATCCCTACTTTTATAATTATCTATGATGAATGATGATAAATGATGCATATTATTTCAATTCTGATGACCACTCTAATGTTCATAGAGACTTAACATTTTCCAATGTTCTTCTGGATTATTCTGATTTCAATGCCAAGGTTAAACGATACAATGACTTATTAATTAGCTTACATGTGCTCAATTAGTATTTAGTAGTAGTGGTAGTACTTAAATTTATGTTTATACTAAGTTTGGTGATTCTGCTATCAGATTTAGGACTTGTTGTAGCTTGTGGCGTCCAACGCAAAAACATGAAGATGTCGCGAACTTTGGAGACTTTCTAAAAACAAACACTGCTAATCTAAGACGTACAATGCTTTAGGTTGTTTAAAATTTAGATTTAAGTTGTTTTGTTTCTAGTACTTTTCCCTTTGTACTTCATGTAAAATGAATTGTAATTGTACTTTAATTTCTTTTCTTATTAATGCATAAAAGCTTGAAACTTAAAGATTTACATGATCTCTCTTTGAATGTAATTTGAATTTTCATATAGTTATATGATATATTGAGGATCAACTAACATTGAATTATCAAATCTTTCACATTCATTCCTGATGTTGGCATTATACCCTCATGCTGGGTTTTGCAAAATTATTTCCATCTCTAGGAAACTAAAATGCCATTGAAAGTTCTAAACAAATAAAATCTTCAACATTCAATTAAATTAATAAAAAGACTAGTTATTAATTACAAAACACTCAAATTTATCATACATAACCCTCAAAGTAATTATACAAATTTTTGCCATCAAGGCACTCTGTGATAGTAATTTGATCTAGATATTCTATCATATTTTCATACTAATTAATATGAAATCAAAATCTTATATTACACTTGGTACAAATAACTTATGACAATGCTCTTGGTGTCCACAAAACCTCCAACCGCTCCCACATTCTTCAGACAAAGAAATATCGATATCACTTGGTTTTTATCCTCTTCTCCTTGTAGTGATAATCTTGTTGATGATGATGGAGAACATAAGAAATATTCATGTGATGTTGCGTCAACTTTTTTATATCTTCAAACTCTAGGGAGTGAATCCTCGGAGAACTAACCAATGAGATATTCCACACGCTCAGGCGGCTCCTCTTTCATTATCGAAAAAAAATTAAGGACATGGTCTCTCTCCCCATCACCACCAGTAACATTAAAATTAACAACAAAAGCTTGATTATGTCAACACCTCTTTTAATAGGCACAACAAACACCATAAAAAATCATTGGAGGATCTAACAACACCGTTCCAAGAGATCTAGGGGTAGACCTATGGACTTTTCAAGAATAAACCCAAACCATCTAACATTATCATGGAAGACCTTGAAAATTATGATGACATTGAGTTCATCCTCAAGATGACTTGATTTCAATGACAATCAGTTTCAAAATCTCTCATGAAAATATTAGGTGGTTTGAATTTGTTCTTGGAGCTCTTGGGTCTTATCCTAGATCTCTTGGAGGGGGTGTAGTCACATCCTCCTTTGATTCTTTACGGTGATTTAGCGTCTATTAAAGGAAGGTTCTCTTGGTGGAGGTGTTGATATGATCAAGCTTTTAATGCTTAGTGGTGATGTTTGAAAGAGCAACCATGTCCCTTTTCACAATGATGTACATCACCCTTAACATTAACAACAAAAACTTGATTATGTCAACACCCCTCTTCAAATAGGT
This sequence comes from Trifolium dubium, assembly GCA_951804385.1. Classification (NCBI taxonomy): domain Eukaryota; kingdom Viridiplantae; phylum Streptophyta; class Magnoliopsida; order Fabales; family Fabaceae; genus Trifolium; species Trifolium dubium. The sequence goes on along the minus strand of OX638070.1, from coordinate 10,549,350 downwards.
ACAACAATCTCCATCAAGAACCAATGAAAGTTCTAACCACACCATTCCAAGAGATCTAGGGATAAACCTATGAGCTTTCCAAGAACAAACCCAAATCGCTGAACATTTCCTTAAGATGACTTGTTTTCAATGACAATCAGTTTCATAAAGTTTCAGAGTCTTTCATGACTATGTTCGGCGATTTGAATTTGTTGTTGGAGCTTTTGAGTCTATTCCTAGATCTCTTGGAGGGAGATTGATGCATCTATTAAAGGAGGGTTCTCTTGGTGTTGATATAATCAAGCTTTCAATGTTAAACATGTCCCTCACAGTTATGGAGGAGCCACTCAACTGTGTGGAATATCTCACTGGTTTATGCAACATTGTTGTATGAGAGTGAATGAGTGATGTGGTGAATGGAAAACAAACAAGGGCTTATTAATAGGGTTTTTTTTTTCCACTTTTTCCTATCAATTTTTACCTTTATTTTTCTATCATTCTCTAATATTATTAATCTATTTTTTTTTGAACTTCATAAAAAACATTTATTCACTACATATAGTAATTAAATTGGTCATAATAACATTTATGAAGTTTGACTCTTAAAATGGTAAACTTATAAATTTTCAAATACAAAATATCATGCATATAAAATTTAATTTTTAAAAATTATGACAATTATAACTAAAATGGTCATAAAATTAATGAAATTGACTACTCTTCAAATTCAAATGATAAAACAATAAATTTTCACATACAAAATATTAAACTTTTAAAATCACAAGTTAGGAATACCTATAAAAAATATCAAACTCTTAAAAATGGTCAAAAATTTATGAGATTTAACTTTTATTTTTGTTAAAATAAAATTTGACTCTTTAAATGCTAAAATTATAAATTTCCACATACAAAATATCTCATACATATAAAATATTTATTTTATAAAATCATTACAATTAAACTAAAATGGTCATAAAATTAATGAAATTGACTCTTCAAATTCAAATGGTAAAACGATAAATTTTTACATACAAAATATCAAACTTTTAGAATTACAAGTTAGGAATACCAATCAAAAATATCAAACTCTTAAAAAGGTCATAAAATTTATGAGATTTGAGTCTTTCAATGGTAAAATTATAAATTTTCACATATAAAAATTTAATTTTTTAAAATCATTACAATTATAACTAAAATGGTCATCAAATTAATGAAATTGACTATTCGAATTCAAATGTTAATAAACGATAAATTTTCACATACAAAATATATAAGACTTTAAGAATCACAAGTTAGGAATACCTTACATAAATATCAAACCCTTAAAAACGGTCATAAAATTTATGAGATTTGACTTTCTTTTTTTGTTAAAATGAGATTTGACTCTTTAAATGGTAAAACGATAAATTTTCACATACAAAATATCAAAACACTGATTTTAGTAAAAGAGGGTCCCCGTAGGATAGCTCGAATGGTATGAGCTGAGAGACATATGGGTTGAGTAAGGGGATGTCCAGAGTTCGATCCCTGGCGGGAGCAATTTATATTTCTAATGTACCAAAAAAAAAAAAGAGGGACCAAAATAAATAAAAAATGCCAATTTATAGGTAGCAAATCATTTTTAATAGTTGATATATAGAAAAAGATAAAAGATAGAATACTCATTTTAAAATTTTAATTTCTAAATTGTTAAGGTTTAATTATAATTTTGGTCTCTCTATTTTTATTTACACAATTTTAGTCCTTCTGTTTTTAAAAATTGGAGACATTTAGCTCTCCACTTTATTTCATCTTCAATTTTAATGATGTGTCAACTTATTAAATGACGTAACACTTAAGTTTTTATAGTACTCCTTGCAACGGAATTGTATTGTTGGTAATAATATCTTATATGGCAGCCACATAATCAAAATATAGATTGTCACGTCATTTACTGATTGACACATCATCTTTGAAGACAAAATAATGTCGTTGATTAAATGTCTCAATTTTAAAAATATGACGACTAAAATTGCAAAAATAAAAAATAAGGGATCATAATTGTTGAGTTTTTGAAGGTTGGCTACAATTGTGCAAAAACATATATTAACCAGATGTGTGGTCAGTTGCTTATGATCACTGATGATAGATCAGATGTTGTAGCATATGGAATAGCATTACGTGATCAGCCAGCTCGCGCTACCGTGCGTTTATTATTTTATGCAATCTTTTACAAGATTCGCTTTGGTTTTTCTTTTAACCATTATTTGGTGATTAAGTCGTGTGTTTCTGAAGAAGTCTAAGACGGTCAAGTCTAGATATATTTTAGAAGGTGATATTGATTTATTTTTCAAGAAGATCTCTTGTTCTAGAAGATTCAAGACTTGGACCTTACAACGTCCAAAGGTGTCTGAAGCCCAAACCCTGTGCTACTCTAGTAGTATAAATATATGTAATGACAGACCCTAAAAGTCAAGCTAAACCGTGTGTGTTCTCAAAGCGTGTGTTTAAGGTTTTGTCTTCTTTTTGTTTTTGTTTTTAGTATTTGTTTGTGACTTGCTTGCATCGTAACTGATTCAAGTAAAGGACGTGTTTGTTAGAGCTGTAATTGTGCTTCTCCTAAGCCTATAGGTACGGAGTAAGTGTTGAGTCGGAAGAGTGTGTCTCTTGTCCAAAGAAAACAAATCAAGTGAAGAAAAGAAAAAGCAACGCTGAGTGTGTTGTTTAGGTTAGGAGGTGAGACGGGGTCTCATATCTAGGAGTTCCTAGGTAGGGCTGTCACGGGGTAGTGTCTAGGTGGAAGACAAGTAGTGCGGCTACGTTGGTCCTTGCACTAGAACTATTATAGTGAGTTCACTCCTGGATTGGAATCCCCAGACTAGGGCAAATTACGCCGAACTGAGTTAACAAACTTATTGTGTTATTTACTTTTCCGCTGCTTTTAATTCCCGTCATAATTGTGTATTTGTCCTGAGCTAGACACGCACTCGGACAGTTGTGTTGACATTGTTCACAGCGTTTGTCTGTCTGGTTGACAGAATTTCAATTGGCATCAAAGGAGGCACCCTGTTCTGTTTTGGGTGAGCTTCAGGGAGGTTTTTCTGGCAAGAATGGACAAGGAAGGAGGAACTATGAACAGACCACCACTTCTAGTTGGTGATTCTAATTATGATAATTGGAAGTCTCGTATGACAACGTTTCTGAAATCCATGGACCATAAAATATGGAGATCCGTGTTGAAAGGATGGGAACATCCGATGATTACTGATAAAGATGGCGCATCCACCACCGCACTAAAACCTGAAGAGGATTGGAGCAAAGAGGAGGAGGCATTGGCTAATGCAAATTCAAAAGCCTTGAATGCTCTATTTAATGGAGTTGATATGCACATCTTCAAGCTGATCAAGAGATGCACTATTGCAAAGGAGGCCTGGAAGATACTTCAAACTGTTCCTGAAGGCACATCTAAGGTGAAAAGCTCAAGGTTGCAACTTTTTACTAGTAAGTTTGAGTACTTGAGAATGAAGGATTATGAAAGCATTCAAGAATTTCACATGACGATTCTTGATTATGACAATCAATTTGATGCCTTGGGTGAGAAGATATCTGAAGAAACTCTAGTAAGAAAAATGCTTAGGTTGTTGCCTAAGAAGTTTGACATCAAGGTCACTACAATAGAGGAAGCCAAGGACATTTCAGAACTGAAAATGGATGAATTAGTTGGTTCTCTACAAACTTTTGAGATGTCAGCAAATGAGAGATCTGAAAAGAAGACGAAAAACATTGCTTTTGTCTCTAATGCCGCGGAGACTGGTCAACAGAGTGATATGTAGGCTAATGAAAGCATATCTGAAGCTATTGTGTTGTTGAAAAAACAATTTAATAAAGTCTTGAAATTGATGGACAAACGCCCTGAGACTTATGCTTCAGACAACAGTCGAAGCATCAATAGGAATGCCAACAATCAAAGGAAACCATTAACTGATGACAACATGAATGTTTCTTGGTGTGAGGAAGATGAATCAGAAGAAGATTCCGACACTGCCAAACATGTGGTTGCTTTAACAGGAGTATGTGCATCTGACAGAGATTTTTTTGATGGAGAGCTATCCCATGAAGAATCACTTGAAGTCTATAATGAGTTACTTATCAGAAGTGAAGAGGTGTGTAAGCAAAAAGGAATCATTGCTCTTCTGGAAGCTGATAATAATAGACTACTACAAGTGAACTCAGATCTAAATGATGAAGTTGCTTTACTCAAATCAAAGATAGATAACATGAACAAGCTACTGAGGATGCTCAATAGAGGTATTGACAAATTAGATGAGATTCTGAAGATGGGACAGAGTTCAAGAAATGTTAAAGGTATAGGCTTTGACTACAAAGTTGTACCTCATCAGACACAATTTGTACCAGCTGTTAGTACTTATGATCCAACTATGTCAAGACAGATGCCCTTACATCAAGTAAGACAACAGAGGACTAACTACAAGTCCAGACGAATGAGTAGATACTATGATTGGGTATGTCACCACTGTGGAAGAAAAGGACATATTAGGCCCTTCTGTTATGAACTATATGGTTACCCCGACGGAAATTATTCATCAAGACTTGAGTCTACAAAGAAAAACATCAAGAAAGAATGGAAGCAAAAGATTGACAAACCCACAATGCAAGATCAATCATTCACTCTTTTGTCCGATTCTATTTCCGATCCTATCACTGAACAAGTGGATCCAGTGACGGTTATTACTGATGCTCAACCGCTTGCCACTGTTTCTAGTACCGGAGTAACCACACGATGCTCTAAGGTGCTAATATCAAGGAAGAAGAGTTCAAGAAAGGTCTCTTCGTCTTCTAAGGGTTCAAAATCCAAAGGTAATAAATCAAAACCCTCTAATGTCCAGAGTGTTGGTTTAAGCATGCATGATCTCTACTGTAAAGAGAATCAGTTTGTTTCGACTGTTGTGGGACCAAGTGTTGACACTTCTATCAGTAAATCTGAAGATACCCATGTTGAGGGTAATGTTATTGTTGATTCTGTTGTTGAAACCCTAGGTTCTGATAATCATAGGATAGATGAAGAATTAGTGGATGATAGGCAAAATGTTTCTGTTGAAAAACCTGCTGAGGAAGCTAGTGCTGAACAAGATGTTAGTATTGCTAAAAATCCTACTGTTGTTGTTATGTTTGATAAGTTGACAGATGCTATGTCAGATGCTCACGCATCTTTGGTACAAGCCCATGTTGAGACTATTGTGATTCAAGACACTCTTGATACTGAGAGTGTTCATGAGGAAGGTTCACCCAAGCCTCAAGATGAAGATATTGAGACTCAGAAGGTTGTTAATCAAGCTGAGAGTCCTGACAATGTGGTTTTGGTAGAAGATGATAAACCAGAAGATATTACTGTGGAGGAAACTCCTGTGACAGGTGTTGCTCGTAGAACAAGGAGGAAATCCATCAAAAGTACTCCTTCTGTGGTTGAAAGTGCCCAAGAAGGCAAGAAGAAGAAAGCTGATACTGGGAAGAAGCCATGTATGGTCCCCCTAAGGGTTGGAGCAAGGTTGTGCCTCAATCTGCTCCATGAAAGAAGAATCTCAAGAGAAAAGATCCTCCTACTTTGAGGTTGTTGAGACAGATGTTGCCACTTCTAGCAAAGCGTCTCGTAAAACTATCAAGGGTATGAAAGTACCTTTGGCTATACCTCCAGCACTTTTGGATAATGTATCTTTTCATCTGAAAAGTGATTCTGCTAGGAGGAAGTTCAGGGAGAAGAAAGAGGAAAGGACAATGCTTCTGCTGCTAGGATACTATTCTATGTTCTGTTTCTGCATTTTGTATGCATGGATTATGTTTGCCAGAATTTGTGGCTAAAAAGGGGGAGTAGTAGTTCGTTTCGTTTAGTTCGTTTGCTGAAGCTTTGATACGTAGCTCGCGTAGCTCTGAGACGTTTCGTTGAAGATGTGACAGTTGCTCTAACATTTGTCCTATGGTGTATGTGCGTATCTTTAGGGGGAGCGAATGTCTTATGATATGTTCGCATGTTTGTACGCATGTTTTGAGGGGGAGTTTATCTACTCTGCTTGTGGAAATTTATTTTTTCCAAAGGCATTTATTTCCTCTCTCTCTCTATGAACTCACTATGTGAGAGGTGTTCTCTTCTGGTGATTGCCTCTGATTCTACGTGTAAGTGATCCTTGACCATAGAGCCGTTCTGAAAATGTGTTTTAGCCAAAATTTCGCCAAAGGGGGAGATTGTTTAGTTTTTAAAGGTTGGCTACAATTGTGCAAAAACATATATTAGCCAGATGTGTGGTTAGTTGCTTATGATCACTGATGATAGGTCAGATGCTGTAGCATATGGAATAGCATTACGTGATCAGCCAGCTCGCGCCAGCGCGCGTTTATTATTTTATGCAATCTTTTACAAGATTCGGTTTGGTTTTTCTTTTAACCATTACTTGGTGATTAAGTCACGTGTTTCTGAAGAAGTCTAAGGTGGTCAAGCCTAGATATATTTTAGAAGGTGATATTGATTTATTTTTCAAGAAGATCTCTTGTTCTAGAAGATTCAAGACTTGGACCTTACAACGTCCAAAGGTGTCTAAAGCCCAAACCTTATGCTACTCTAGTAGTATAAATATATGTAATGACAGACCCTAAAATTCAAGCTAAACCGTGTGTGTTCTCAAAGCGTGTGTTTAAGGTTTAGTCTTCTTTTTGTTTTTGTTTTTAGTATTTGTTTGTGAGCCTTGCTTGCGTCGTAACTGATTCAAGTAAATGACGTTTTTGTTAGAGTTGTAATTGTGCTTTTCGTAAGCCTGTAGGTACGGAGTAAGTGTTGAGTCGGAAGAGTGTGTCTCTTGTCCAAAGAAAACATATCAAGTGAAGAAAAGAAAAAGCAACGTTGAGTGTGTTGTTTAGGTTAGGAGGTGAGACATGGTCTCATATCTAGGAGTTCCTGGGTAGGGCTGTCACGGGGTAGTGTCTAGGTGGAAGTCAAGTAGTGCGGCTACGTTGGTCCTTGCACTAGAACTATTATAGTGAGTTCACTCCTGGATTGGTATCCCCAGACTAGGGCAAGTTGTGCCGAACTGGGTTAACAAACTTACTATGTTATTTACTTTTCCGCTGCTTTTAATTCTCGTCATAATTTTGTATTTGTCCTGAGCTAGACACGCGCTCGGACAGTTGTGTTTACATTGTTCACAGCGTTTGTCTGTCTGGTAGCCAGAATTTCAATAATAGCCAATTTTGTATTTCCATAGTATAGATGAAATGAAATGGTACAAGTTAAGGGACATATGAGTTGAATAGGAGGCGGTCCCGATAGCAATTTATCTTTCCGCCATACAAAAAAAACTACATTATTATTTAGGCTCTACAAATCTAATGATTTATTAATTTTAGACCCTAAATAATCTTTTTTTTATTTATTTTGGTTCTTATTTTTGTATTACAAGGAACAAAATAACTCACTTACTTTTCAAAAAATTCTTGTTTTTTTTTTAACTATTGGCGTAGTGATCAATACATATTCAAATAAACATATATCGAAAGGGAAAGTGTCGAGACTTGACATCAAACCCAAACACCCTCATAATATAAAATATCCTCATAGTCATATCATACTATTGGAAGAGAGGTAGCAATTGTAAGAGGAAACTGAGTGACGAGAATGCCTTGGATAATGAATTCAAACTTTTTATGCATTAGAAAAAACAAATTAAAGTACAATTAAAATGTTTGTAATTATGCTGAATTAGCAAATGTACATTTCATTTACATGAAGCATATGCACTAGAATTCTAGAAATGATTAATTACTAGTTTCCTCATTTTACATTTTTGCAACAAAAAAATAATATCTCTAACAATACAGAGTAGTTTTCTCATGCTAAGCAATCATCTTTGACAATGTTTCCATTGAATATATGCCATCAAATTCATTCTGTGACTTTGTTCTTGATTGAGAGCAATTACCCGTTTTCCGATATTGTCGAGGAATATATATAGCTTAGAAGGATTCTTGATCAGCTTGAACAAACTCAAAGGAAAAGCACTGTGATAGAATATCTAGATCAATTTACTATCAAAAGACTAAAAGCGGCTTGATGGTGAAAATATGTATGATAAATTTGTGTAATGTTTAATTAATAACTAGTTGAAAATTTTATTTGTTAGAACTTTCAATGGCGCCATTTTAGTTTCCTAGAGATGGATTTTTTTTTGCAAAACACAGTTTAAGGGAATAAACAATTTGCCAAAACTGCTGATCACCAGGATGAAGAATCTATGAAGTGTCTGAGGATGAGGTTGACAACAATGGAAACTATAGTCACCTATGTGGCATGGATGGGACCTTGCTTTGTTGTGATCGATGTCCTTCTGTTTATCATTCAAGGTGTATTGGTGTAATGAAGATGTATATACCTGAAGAGTGATTGTATTGTCAGAATGCAAAATAAATACGATTGGGCCAACAATTGCACAAGGAACATCTCTAAGGAGGGCTGTAGTATTTGGAAATGATTTGTATGGACAAACTTTCTTTGATACTTGCGGCCACTTACATGTGTATGTTCAAATACACAAACACATAGGAATATCTTTGAAGAAAGAGACGTTGTCAAGTAAGTGATCGCAAGCACCCATGAAAATTTGCCAATGCAAATCATTTCCAAATACTTCAGCTCCCATAAGAGATGTTTCCCGTACAGTTGTTGACCCAGTCGTATTTATTTTGCATTCTGGAAAATACCATCGCCCCGCAGGTATATACATCTTCATCACACCAACACACCTTGAATGATAAACAGCAGGACATCCATAACAGCAAAGCAAAGTCCTATCAATGCCAAATATATATTCATCTCCATTTTTTTCAACCTCATCATCAAATTTCATAAATACCTCATCCTGGTAATCAGCAATTTTTGACATATTGTTTATTCTTTTGTGTTGGGTTTTGCAAAATTCTTTCCATCTATATGAAACTAAAATGAAATGGCTCCATTGAAAATTCTAAACAAAAAAAAATCTTCAACATTAATCAATTCAATTTAATAAAAAGACTTGTTATTAATTATACAAAACTCAAATTTACCATACCTATTTTCAATAAGGAGGATCTAACCACCTATGAGCTTTCCAAGAACAAACGCAAACCACCTAATGTTTGTCATGAAAGACCTTGAAACTCTTATCATTGAAATCTTCCACTAGATATGATGGCCGGTGTCATAAAGTTAATTAACATATCTGTGCTAAAAGGTTTCTGACAACGAGTTATGGAGGATAATGTGAGAGACAAAACCTCTTAGCACAGAGATGTCAATTTCATCGTGACATCATATTCAGAGAAGATTTCATTGATTACTGATAATCAGTTTTATAAATAATTTATGTGAATAAATATTCTATCAGTGTATAAATAATGTTTTTTTTGCCAACTTTCAAAAAATTATTTAGTCATAACATTTATGAGCTTTGACTCTTTAAATGGTAAAATTATAAATTTTCAGTTTTCACATACAAACATCAAACATATAAAAAATTTATTTTTTAAAATCATTACAGTTATAACTAAAATGGTTATAAAAATAATGAGATTTGACTCTTTAAATTAAAATGGTAAAACGAGAAATTTTGACATACAAAATATCAAACTTTTAGAATCCCAAGTTAGTAATACGAATAAAAAATATCAAACTCTTAAAAGGATAAAAATATATGAGATTTGACTCTCTTTTTTGTTAGAATGAGATTTGACTCTTTAAATTATAAAGCTATACTCCCTGCATCTTAAATTATAAGGGAAAATTTCACATTTTTGTCCTAAATTATAAGGGAAGAACTATTTTTAAAGAAATTTTCCTTATTCTCATAAAATTAAATGCAAATTGAATTTAACTTTTTTCTTTCTTTCAATATACAACAATCAATAAAAATTAGTTTTACATCTTCCTGTGTAACTTATTCCAAAGAAAATTCACAAGAATATAATTCAAATTCTCATGCTTTACCTTTTCTTAATAAGTGTGATTTTTTCCCCTTATAATTTAAGACGAAGGGAGTATTTTCTTAAATTATAAGTTGTCACACATTGCAAGCCCAACTTTCCACTACGTGATGATTTCTAGTGATATATATAATGATGGACAAAATTGTTAAAGTTGTACATACAACTCTTTCAGAGAGGTACCATAACACTTTATCAATATATTCTGGTTCAAATCTTCTTAGCGGAACACGTTTTTGAATGTCCGGTCTATGATTTGAGTTTAAAGAACTTTTACGTGTAGTGACAGAAAACACTGTCACTAAAAGTCGAAAATGTGTACAAAGAGCTTGTTTTGACAAGTACCTGAAATATTTTTCACAGTATTCCGGTTTGTATCTTCTTGTTGGAAATTTTTTTTCTCAAAGTCCGATATATGACTTAATTTTAAAGTTACTTGACTTATAGTGACAGATGAAACTGTCACAAAACGTATAAAATATGTAGGTAAAAATCTGGTGGGGGTGAACTCCACAAGTAAATGAAGTGGAATTTTTTTTTTTGGAAAAAAGGTAAACATGAAATATTTAATAGGGGTGAAAGGCTAAATGTTGGTGTGGGACGACAATTTTTCACCAATAACATATGGGTTGGGTTCTACCAACAAATGAATGGGTACGGATAATTTTTTGATTGGATTGGGTTTGCGGGTTCGTAGGTCGACCCATACCCATGAATACCCCTTGCAGCGGAATTGTTGCTAATAATATATGATCTGGCAGCCACATAATCAAAATATACATCATCCACTTCATTTAAAAACAAAATGAAGTGGATGACTAAATGTCTCAATTTGAAAAAATATGAGGACTAAAATTGTGGAAATAAAGATAAGGGATCATAATTTAGAATTTTATGTCCCTGTAGGATAACTCAAATAGTAAAAACAGAGTGACATATGGGTTGGCTAGGGGGAGGTCCAAGGATTAATACATGGAGGGAGTAATTTATCTTTCCGATGTACAAAACAAAAATTACAAAATTTAAAAAATAGAGGAACCAAAATTACATTTAAGACCATTGTTAAATATCAATTTTTTTCAATCGGTAACAAACATACCCTAATTTTTTTTAATTTTCACCACCAAGTTAATATGGTTTGGGAGTCAGTTATAACATCAAGTGATTCCAGCCCCCTTTTGATTGCTTTTGCGAGGGATTGAATCAAAATACTTATCTTTTAACAAATAACTTTTCAAAACAAATATTAAATTAATATAAATAAAATATAAAATTAAGTACTCCATATTTTAGGCTCTATAAAATTTAGTGATTTATCAAGTTTAGACCCAACATAAATTTTGTTTAACTCTAGTCCTTGTTTTTGTATTACATGATGCATATGTAAATGATTAGTTTCCTCATTTTACATTTTCCCAACAAAAGAATAATCTCTCTAACAATACATTACAGAGTAGTTTCCTCATATGTTAAGCAATCATCTTCAACAATGATTAGTATGTACATGTTTCCATGATGCAGCATGGATAGCCTTTGTTTTCCAAATCTACACCAAGGTCTGGTGGTGATGATGGTTTGTATCTCTGAGTTGAATATATGCCATCAAATTCATTCTCTGACTTTGTTATTGAGAGCAATTAACCGGTTTTCCGAGCATGTCAAGGAATATAGCTTAGAAGGGTTCTTGATCAGCTTGGACAAACACAAAAGAAAAACACTGATACTTTGGCACGATTCATCATCCTTATCCATGCATAGCAGTGTTTACTTCTCTACCAAGTCTCACTCCAAGAACTTCATCCTTCTTCTTAGCAATCCTTATCCATGATTAGGCAAATAAATATCCTAATCAGCTGATTAATTTGTGAACAAATAAAAGAATCTGATTTGCAGGTTATTATTAATTAGAGAATGAATTTTATGCAAGAAGCCTTTTGGTTGGAAAACTTAATGAAAACTAAAGCTAAATAAGCAACTTTTCTTGTAAAACCATTCATTATTACCAATCTAGGTGACTTTGGCAAAGGAAGCAACAATTTCTCTTAGTATTTTTGCAGTCATGTCTTATAATAGTAGCACCAAATCATGTAGTTCCTTCTATCAAAATTAAACGACAAGAAAAACAAAGGGCATCTTAATAGAGAAATGAATGAAATTATAGAGGAAGGTCGAAGACGTACTTCTGATCATGAATCCACTATTGGCCTCGTGTCCACATTGTAATATCTCCAAACCATGTATTTAACACATTTCATATACTTGCTGGTATATTAAGTACTTTTTTTTTTACTCAAAACAACGATATTCATTCATTCAAATTTGTAAAGTACATCAATCAACATCATAACATATTCAAATTCGCTAAAAACTAAAAAGGATAAATCGGCGAACAAGCTCACCGCATCCGAGTTGATAGCATAAAACGGCCAAATGATAAAGCCTACAATTGATATGACAAAATATAAATGTTCGGAGTACTCATGCTTCCGAATCTGCAACGTTGCAGACGTTATAGTCATTGAATCTTGTCTGAATTTGGATTGAAGCAAATCTGCAAACCTGAAACAAAACAAACATCGTGCGAAGACGGGAAAACCAAACACCATACGAAGACGGGAATACAAACACCGTACAAAGACGGGAAATCAAACAACTCCACACTACGGGAGTAAAATAACACCAGAAGAAGAAATCACGGTGAAAAAAACTCAAACAAAACTAAAAAAATATGTGAAAATCACTTATTTAAGTAAAGAGAAACTAAATAAAAGATCAAGAAGGGTGATTTTGGATCAAAATTGACCCCAAATCACCCCTTTCTAGAGGATGAACAAAAAAAAAAGACAAAAAATTAGGGTTTTTGGAAGGAGGGGGCGGCTGTAAGCCAATTTAGGGTTGAGTTGTTATGCTACTTAAAATGTTCTTAATTGTATATTAAGTACATTTAAAACAACTAAAAACTACATTCTACCAGGATGTACAAATAGGTAACTTGATGATAAATCATATGTGTAAGCCAACTAAATATATAGGGTTAATTGTCTTTACTCCCCTGTAATAAAATACACAAAAACTGCTTTACCTCTGTAAAATTATTTTGTTGCTTTATCTCCTGTAATATCAGATTCTGCTTTTTACCCCCTGGTCAAAGTCAACAAAAGTTGACTTGGCAAAATAGTGACGTGGTATGCCACGTGACATTTATTTTAAAAAAAGACTTAAATAATATTTAGGTCCCTGTAAGTTCGCACTTTTTTGATATAAATCCTTGCAAGTTTTTTTCTTAAAAATTAGTCCCTGCAATTACACTTCCTTTTGATTTTGGTCCCTAACGTCAACTTCTGTCCAAAAAATGCTGACGTGGCTAACAGAGTGACAGGTGGCGTAGATGACGAGGGACTAAATAAAAAAAAATGATATTACAGGGACCAAATTCAAAAACACAATATCTGTAAAATTTCACTATGAATAAAATCTTCAAATTGAAGAGTTTACTTGTCCCCTTCATACCTCAACCGAAATTCCATTGTTTTATGCAAAAATGTCATCATCAACAAACTCCACTCCAACGATTATCATTATTTGCAATCACTCATTTAAAGTAGTAACTCTTAAAATTGCAATGTATGATTAACCATATGAAAAACACTTTATGTAACCAAAAAAATGAACATTAACTTTTTCCATGAAGGGTTGCAAATGATATACAATATCATGTGCTAGCTATAAAATTAAGAAATCATACATTTGATTAAAGGAAATTTGTTTGAAATCTCCAAACGATATACAATATACTTGTGGCACACGGCCATTACCCTAACCACTATAGGTAAGCTATACAAATACCCATTCTATTAGACAATTCCTCACACCACACCTACATAGAAACATAGCAACACGATGACAACACCATATGCACAATAAAATAATTGAATACATTATCATATGAGAAACAAAACCAGCATCTAAGACTTATTTAAAGTGCAACCAAAATTTTAGATCTCTCAACATAAAACAATAGAATTTTGGTAGAGGTATGAAGAGGACAAGTAAACTTTTTAATTTGGAGATTTTATTCATAGTGAAATTTTACAAATACGGTTTTTTAATTTGGTCCTTGTAATATCAATTTTTTTTTAATTTAGTTCATCATCATCTCCGCCACCTGTCACTCCGTTAGCCACGTCAGCATTTTTTGGACGGAAGTTGACGCCAAAGACCAAAATCAAAAGGAAGTGCAATTGCAGGGACTAATTTTTAAGAAAAAAACTTACAGGGACTTATATAAAAAAAAGTGCGAACTTACAGGGACCTAAACATTATTTAAGCCTTAAAAAAATTGCCAACTCCACTTTTTTTTTATTTTTTTTTTAAAATTGCCAGATTTTTTTTTTTAATTTTAATTTAATTTTTTTTAAAAAAATTTGTTATTTAGGGGACGGTTTTTAGTATAATTTACGGCAGTTTTATTATATTTAGCGGATGTTCTATTTTATGGCGTCTAAAATTTTCGCTAAATAGTCGATGCACTTTTTTTTAATAGATATATTATTTACCGTCGAATTATACTAAAAATTGCCAACTCAAATTATTGTTTTTAATTTTTAGCGGAAATTGCCAACTCAATTCTTTTAAAAAAAATTAATTTTTTTTTATAGATTTGTTATTTAGCGGCGGTTTCTAGTATAATTTGCGGCGTTTATATTATAGTTAGCGGCGGTTTTATAATATTTAGCGGAAATTTTATTTTGCGGTGGTTTAATAAACCTTGCAAAGTAGGAATTTATTATGCAAAGTGCACAAGTTATTTAGCGAGGGTTTATAACCACCGTTAAATTATATTAAAAATCGACGGCAAATAATAGATCTAGTAAAAAAATAGCATCGATTATTTTGGGAGAATTTTAGACGCCATAAAAAAGAACATCCACTAAATATGATAAAACTGCCGTAAATTATACTAAAAACCGCCCCTAAATAACAAATTTTTTTAAAAAAATGTGGCAATTTTTTTAAAAAAAATTTTATAAAAAAAATGCTGAGTTGGCAATTTTTTTTTAAAAAAATGTCACGTGGCACATCCGTATTCTGCCAAGTCAACTTTTATTGACTTTGACCAGGGGTAAAAAGCAGAATCTGATATTACAGAGAGGTAAAACAACAAAATAATTTTACAGGAGTAAAACAGTTTTTGTATATTTTACAGGAATAAAAGGTAATTAACCCAAATATATATTTAAACCTTGAGCAGTGTGCTATAGGAATATGTTACAAGCAAGGTACTGAGATAAAATAGATAACAAAGACATGAAAGACAAGACTTGAAAGGCATCAACATGATTATCATCAATTCTATGGAGGTAACTATGATAATAGATAGGGTGGGTACTGGATGGTACATCGAATTCCTATTCAATCTGAATTTAAATTCTTGATAATATGTTAGATTTAGTTCTTTATATACCCAATGTACAAATTTTGAATCTGTGCATCAATTTGGACAGTGATGACTGATGACCTATTTCCATTCGCAGAAAGTAAAAAATGAAGGGAACAAAGGACAAAGGAGTTATACTGATAGAGTATAACTTCATACACTCTTTTTTAAACACTTTAACAAGTAACAATCACTCTTCAATTGAGTAAATCATGCTGGTCTCACTACTTTATGAGATCTAATTTCCAATATGAGAGACCCACATTAGAAAGATTGTCCCTAGTATTTTTCTTCTAGATAATGCAATTTCTCTGCTCAAGCTATTGTTAGACTTTAGACTCAATAGCTAATTGATTCCTCTGATGCTGTCTAGAATTATGTGGATGAATAACTAAAACAGTAAAACTACATCAAAGTTATTATAATTCCTAACATGTAACTTTTCAACAATGTGTTTAATTAGAATATGTGAAACAAAAACTAGTACTGGAATCCAGTTAAGGAAGCAATATTTGATCAAGTGAGTGAAATCATTATTACCAATCACTTGTCATTTGATAAACTCTATCTGTCTCTGGCCAGTTCTTCCTAATAATTTGGCTCCAAGGTCCTTTCGTGCCTTCTTAAAGCTTTCAACTGCAGCATCAACGTCATAGTAAACTGAAGTAATTACCAGCAATGGTGAAATGGAAGTAACATAATTATCAGACAAAACAGGAGGACACAATAACTAGGTACCAGCAACTAGAAGCAGGACACAGAGCTTTAGTACTGTGTCGAATCTAACAGTGATCCTTTAATATCCTCTAATTTGAAATCCCGCGATAACTTAAATGACATGTCATGGTTAAATAGAATCCATCAAGTACCAAGAGGTGTTAAAGATTAAAAACAAAAAGACCACCAAAATTGAAAGCAACCTATGAAATGGTAACCCAAGACCTATCCTCTAATCAGTAAAGTAGCAGAAAGGTCATCAGTAAATTTTGTGATATCTCAGCAACAAACACTAAAGCTAAGTAGGTAACATAACTAGTCAAACCATTATTAACAATCTGTCACTTTTGCAAATGATCATTCATAGACACATAAGGGCCATAGACTTAAAACTATAAAATAATGGCACATGAAATAAACAGTAACAATAAGTGAAGTAAAAGGATGGGGAATCATGACAAGAATAAGAAATTGAAACAATATTCAATTAAAGGAGCAGTTATGTCTTTAAGCGAATTGGTTTTGCAATTCAAAAAGGAGTAGCGGCGCAGCTTGTTGCCCGTCATTCGACACATGTAATTATCTTATATATACATAATGGTGATAATAACCAATAAAAATTGAGAAAATAAGTTAAACTATGTTATGAAGCTTCCACTAATGAAAGAGTCTTTGACAGTAAACTCATCTATCTATAGACAATTAGAAATTCATTCTTTGACAGTAACATGTTCATTATCAAGATTGACACCACCTTGCCTCTTCATCAGACAGAAAGCTTTCCGCAAGACATATCCAACAGTGTTTGAGCAACTTCACGGGCATCATCATCATCATCAATAACAAATCTGTTGCACTTGCGACGTTTATTGAAGTGACCTAATTGATCAACATCATAATTAGTCTGTTCCAACAAGGAAGATGCAGTGTTACCCTTTTTGGAACCCTTTTGTGGGTGCCATCTCATATGTCCGTTCAAAGCTTTGTTCGACGAAAAAACCTTGTTGCAAACATGACATGAATAACAATGTGGTTTCTTCAGTTGTTTCTTCCCATCATCATCAAGATGATTATTGAAGTGACCTAATTGATCAACATGATAATTAGTCTTGTTGATGTTGTTGTTCTGTTCCAAAAAGGAAGATGTTGTTTTACCCTTTTTAGAACCCTTTTGAGGGTGCCATCTCATATGTCCGTTCAATGCTTTGTTCGACGAAAAATCCTTGTTACAAAAGTGACATGAATAATGTGGTTTGTTCTGTAGTTTCTTTGCATCATCATCATCAACATGATTATGAGCAGAAGATAAAAACCAGGTGATCTTCTTGATGCGGCCTTGTCCTTGATAGTTTGTTTGAGGTTGAATAGTGTTAAGGATGTTGGTCTTGTTTTCCTCGTTTGAGCAGGAATAGTACTGTTCTTCATGTTTATCCATTAAAGAATGGTTATGAGAAGAAGGGTTTGAACCTGCTTGAGGGTTTTCAAGAAAACATTGATGATGATGATGATGATGATGATGATGAACAACATTAACGTTGTTGTTATTGTTGTTGGGTATACGAAAAGAATGATGAAAATGAAAATGAGATGAAGAAGAATTCATGATGATGAATGCAGTATTACAATTAGGGTTTGAAGTTGCTAAGAATGAAATTTAATTGAAAGGGTTTCAAACAAGGAAACAATAAATTGGAGCGAGCGAGTAAGAGTAAGAGTTAATACTCAGCGAGTGTGATCAATGCATATGAATTATTTTTTTTATAAGCATCAATATATATGAATCAGATATCTTCTGCGCGCAACTGCACAGAGATTAATTTTTTGAGCCGGGTAAAATTAGAAGGGATGACAAAACTATCCTTCAAAAGAATTTAAGTGAATCAAAACCATAAAAAAAAAAAAGACTCTCTCTATAGAAAACACACACTTTGTTTGATTGCTGCTTGAATGGTGAAAGTACACAAAGGAGCTCCTATTTCCTATTTATAGGAGAAGAGAAACCACAGTGGCCTAATGCATGAAGACAAGTGTTACAAGAACATGATGCAACAAGACAAGTGTTCAAATGAACTTTACAAATGCATTATAGTAATCATTTGAACACTTGTAAATGATCATCTTACATGTAGTATTGCATATAATGCATTTGTAAAGTTCATTTGAACACTTGTCTTGTTGCATCATGTTCTTGTAACACTTGTCTTCATGCATTAGGCCATCGTGGTTTCTCTTCTCCTAAGTGTGTGTTTTCTAAAAAAGAGTGTCTCTTTTGTTTTCTGGTTCTGATCAATCTTGTCATCAGAGCTTAGGTTCAGTGAGTAAAAAGAGTGATCAAAATTAATCTTAGAATAAAGCAGTTTTTGAGTAAGGAAGAGCCAAAAGGAAATCTCCATTTTTTTTTTGTAAATTGAGACAAAGTATGATATAGTTATCCTAAGTCATTTATTTAATTGTTTTGGGTGGAAATTTCATACTTATTTATTATCATGTAACCAGTAAATCGTCCTCGTAGGATAGTTCAAGTGGTATGAGCTGGGTGACATATAAATTGGGTAAGAAGAGGTTCATGGTTCGATCCTTAATGAGAGCAATTTAAATTTCCAATGTACTGAAAAAAATGTAACCATTAACCCAATAAATACGTTACTAAACAAATCTTTCAAATTAAAAATTTTCTAATTGGATTAGGTTAATTTTGTTGGGCTTAGGAGGAGAATTATGTATGAACAAGGCCCATATCTGGTGACGTTCTTCTCATCATCCTGTGCTTGTGCGCGCGTGTTCCCGAGTCTCTTTCATGGCTGAATCAGCATCGAACAGAGAAATCAACAACGAAGAAGAAGCAGAAGATGACGATTACATGGCTGATCTTTCTCGCTTTCTTCCTTCCGATTCTATTACTCGCCCTCCCATTCCAAAGTCTTCTTCAAAATCGGTAATAATATTTTCTTCATTTCCCGTTTCGAAAATTGACCTTAGGTTTTCATTTTGGAAAAGAAAAAAAAAATCAAATACATTATATAGGTAGAAATTTATGTTGCAATCAAATATTAGTTGGTCTAGTGGTGATTGATGCTAGATTTGTTAGGGAGGACAATGTTCGATCCTCACAACTGAGTTTGGGAGGGAACTGAAACGTCAGAACTCGCCGTGAACTCTAGACTACTAGGGCCCTTTCCTCTAGGAATGTTAGGTTGAAAACAAAAGAAGAAAGAAAAGAAATCTATGATGCATGTATCATGACTTTGTTTTGTTTATCAATTTATGTTGTGTTGATAACTCCTTATATACTATGCAGATTTTTAACAAGAAAGATGCTTTAATAAAATCTTCCAAGAGCCAGTTGAAAGCTCTTAATTGGCAAGAACGACGAAAAATCGAAAGAGAAAGAAAACAAATAAAAGAGGATGAACAAACATTAGCAAAAGTTGAAGCTCCAATACCACAATCCAACATTGGGTTTAAGCTTCTCAAACAGATGGGATATACGCCTGGTTCTGCCCTTGGCAAGGAGGGTTCTGGTAGGGCTGAACCAGTGGGGATTGAAATTCGACGGTCACGAGCAGGTATAGGTTTAGAGGATCCCCATAAGGAGAAGATGAAAAGGGAGGAAATCATGATTGACCGAAAAAGGAAGAATGAGCAGGCTTTGATGGAAGAATTTGGAACTAGGCAGAAATCACGGTGGCAAAGTAGGAGAATTATTGTTAATTTCAATAAGGCTAAGGCTGTACTTGATCAATTGGAGAATCGGGATATTGTGGAGCCACCGAAGAACGAGGATGATGTAGAGGGTGAAGATGAAGAAGAGGAAGAAATAACAGAAGAGGTGTGTAACTTAACAATTGGAGAATTGGGATATTGTAGTCTGCTAATTTTTTATGTGTTACTGCATTCAGAAATAATTGCAATATTTAATAATAAAAAAAGAGAAAGAAGTGACTGAAATTCATTTTTCATTTTTAAATTCTTAAGTCATTGTTATTATTGAACCTGGCAATCCATGTTTGAATTGATTGAAAATTTGACAATGAAAGTGAAACGAATGCAGGTCTTGCTTGATGTTTTGATGAAACTAAGGGATGAGTTCAATTACTGTCTCTACTGCGGATGTAAAGTGAGTAAACATGTGATTCTTCTATTGCTTAATTGAAACTTAAAAATGTTTTCATACAATTGACGTTTGGGTTTTGTTTTTCCTCCTTATTTCTCCAGTATGAATCAAGCTCAGCCCTTTTGGATAACTGCCCTGGAATCAATGAAGATGATCACTAAATTGAAGGTCTCTTATGTGTACAGCAGAAATTATGTTTTGTTTGTTCTTTTTGCTAACCAAGTATTGTTAGCTCTAAATGTGTATTGCTATGAAGATGGATACGCTTCAAGTCATCTCCACTGACCACTGTTGTGCAACAATGTGTCAATAAGAAGGATTTGTCTGTAGGGTTGCTCATTTTAACCAATTTGAAGGGTTAACCAAATCCAAATCCAGTTATAAAAAACGATTCATTATAATTGGATTTTATAACCAGTTGGGTGGATGACCACAACCAATCTTGAGACCCAAATTCCTCAAAGCCCAAATCTCTTTCTCCTTTCTCTCCCAAATTCCAAGTCATGATCCCTAATCCCAAATATTGAAATCATGGTTCTTGTTAGAAAGAGAGAAACTCAGAGAGAAATGAATTCATTGATTGAATAGGAAATTTGATCTCGACAAGCTTAGGTATTATTTTATTCTCGTTAATCTCTAATTTTGGAACCTTTAAATTTCTCCCCGTTGGTGAAGTTGAGAAAGACAATCTCTTTGGCCTTGTTGTTTGGTTCCTCTTTGGAGATAACTTGTTCTTCACCTCAGTATCAATTATTCTTCCAGGACACAAAGTCTGGAATTGCTTTCGTGAGCCTTTGAGGGTTTCAACCTTGAACAATTCCTCACATGAAAAACATAGCATGAAGAATAATTGATACTGAGATGAAGAACAAGTTATCTCCAAAGAGGAACCAAACAACAATGCCAAAGAGATTGTCTTTCTCAACTTCACCAACAGGGAGACATTTAAAGGTTCCTAAACTAGAGATTAACGAGAATAAAATAATACCTAAGCTTGTTGAGACCAACTTTCCTATTCAATCAATGAATTCATTTCTCTGAGTTTCTCTCTTTCTAACAATTCTCTCCCTCAATTTCCAAATTTTAATTCTCACTTACCGACTCAGTTTCTCTCTCTCAACTTCTCCTTCCGACTCGGTAAACTTCTCACTCTACTCAGTTTTCAACCAATTTTTGTTATGAATCATATTCATGTTGATTTTTTATGAGGGTCTGTGTTTATTTGTTTGAATTTGTGCTTTGAAGTTTTAGTTGATACAATAATACTATATGAGTGCTTCTGTAAATTGGTGTATATCGTGATGATATAAATTGGTGTATGCAATTTGGCGTATGAATTGTGAAATTTAAATTGGTGTATGAATCTTGTTGTAAATTGGTGTATGTTTAAAATCGAAAGAAATGTAAATTAGTGTATGCGAATTTGTGTATGAATCATGTTGTAAATTGGCGTATCTTCAAAATCTAAAGAAATGTAGATTAGTGTATGCAAATTGGTGTATGAATTGTGATGTTTGTTTGAATTTTTATTATGAATCATGTTGATTTTCTATGTGAGTTTGTGTTTGTTTGTTTCATGGTTAAAGTTTATGATGATTTGTCTCGGTGAAAAGTTTGGTTCATGATTGTTAATACTTAGCTAGACCAAAAATACAACTTATTATTTTTTGTATAGTAAAACTAGTTTATGAAAAATATTGATTAGCAATTAAAGTCTGAGTAATTTTAATTGGCAGAGAGGAAGTGACCGTGGAAAAGAAAGTAACGAAGAAGCAGAAGTTCGTAAAAATCTAAAAAGCGTCTACTGGAGAAGCCAGCTAAAAATATACTAGTAGATGGACATTTTACAGATCATTCTCAGACACAATCTGTTGCATCAGACAATGGTTGTATGTCATTGTTGAAGAAGAGGCATTCTGGTTAGTTAATATGTTTGATTAATTCTAGACCTCATTAAATTCCATTTCCTAAGTAGTTATGATTCTATGTACAACTAGAAGAATAGGTCCAATGCATCTCAGGGAATAGAGATGGATTAATTACTCACCCGGTAAATTGTGCTTAACATTTATTTTCTTAGTAATCTTTATGTGCATAATTAAGCATTCTTGCGTATGCTAATTCACCAAGCACGTTCAGAAAAACTTGTGATTTCCATTTTTCACATTTCTAAAAGCTGCCCTTTGTTTATCTTCACTAGAATTAAGCTTCATCTTTTAATAGCTTTCACAAGTGTCTTGTATAAGATTTGTCCGAATTTCAGTACAGCGTGATAGAAAGACATGTAGAAATTGACAGAGATTTCAGAAAAGATGATAGAATTATTTGTATGCCATTTTGTTTCAACTGTACAAAAGATGTCATATATCCTAATTCCTAACTACCTACTTAATTTTGAAAATAAAATCAGTTATGGACATAACCGGTTTTATAATCGGATTTATGAAAACAAAACAGTTGGCTATTTGGTTTTAATATCCAGTCATAACAAGTAGCTGTGGATTGATTATTTGGATAATCTAATCTTGTAAGTAGTTGTCGATTTATTTTTCAAACAATAAGTCGTTATAAAAATTATTGGGAAGCATCAGAACATCTTCCTCTTCAATTTTGCATCCTTTGTTTATCTTTAACAACTCTTGTGCAAAATACTCAGGCCAAGACTTAGTGACACCACCCTCTTCTTCTTTGCTCATACTAACATCAACATCTTCTTTGTTCATAATCACATCACCATCATCTTCCTTGTTCATAGTGCATTCAACATATTCTTCTTTGTTAAATTCCTCACTCTTGTGATTTCCATCATCAAGTTGATTTCTTTGGTTTTGTTCGATATTGTCCTCCATCAATATACTATTGTTGTTCTTCTTCTACAAAATGAGCATGCAAGAGCACAATAATAAGAAATGAATGATTGATACAATTAAAATTGGAAATTGATTTCATCCCATTTATTCATTTTTATAATTTACTGTAATTATTTTACCTCAAAAAAAGAATTAATTACTACTAGTAAGTAGTAACTCAGATTAAATGTGAAACTTAACTATTTGATTTTCTACCTCTTGAACATGAAAACAATGCATTACTACTAGAAACTCTAATAAACCCTTACATGTATGCATATCAACAAAAAAAAAACTTTGCATATGATAATATGTTGGTAAATTCATGTTTTCACATGCAATAATTAACAAATGTAAATATGTAGCACTTACAAAATTGGCCATAGAATCGAGTCTAACGATGGTCTCTTGCCTAATATTTTTCACACCTTCTTCCTTATGTTGAAAATTTGTATCTGTGTTAACCTCATTTGTCTCGTTGTGTTCTTCGTTTGATTCGTTTCTTGGTTCATAAATTGTATATCTTCTTAACAAAGTATTATAGCCCTACAAATCAAGAATGCAAAAGAACAATATTTACTAACTGAATGATCACAATAAAAAAATTGAACTGAATTCATTCTTGAATAGTGAAAATCACTTGCTAATTTGTTCCCAAAAAAGAAAATCAAGCAACATTGTAGTAGATTACTTTGTAATTACTTACAGTGGTTGCTGCCGGACGTGGAGGAGCAACTATCTTTCTCTGTAGTCTATCTTGTCCAACATTGTTCGTTCTTGGAAATTTTCTTGGTAGGACATTGCAATTCATGTGTGAATTGGGTTGGGGATCAATTCTTGTTCCTGTATTTTGTTGAGGATTAGTTATTGTTCCTGTATTTTGTTGAGGATTAATTCTTATTCCTATATTTTGTTGAGGATTAGTTATTGTTCCTGTATTTTGTTGAGGATTAACTCTTGTTCCTTTATTTTGTTGAGGATTAGTTATTGTTCCTGTATTTTGTTGAGGATTAATTCTTGTTCCTATATTTTGTTGAGGATTAATTCTTGTTCCTGTATTTTGTTGACCCAATTTCAAATTTTTTCTAAATCTGCATAGAACATAGTTGTTGGCCTGAAAAATGAAATATAGATATATACAAAATCAAATTATAAATTTTTATCATATACCAAGAAATAGTTGTCACATTGACAATTTGACATGCCATGCCATGCTTCATACAAATCTTGAAATCTAAGCTTAGTTATAATGTATGATCAAACTATTCAAAATAAACTTAGTATTTAAACTTTGATCTTAGAAACTACTACTTATGAACATTTGATTAAATATAATAAACGATTAGAATTTGGTGTCAAAACCTAGGAAGTTCCGACACTCCTTAGAATAGGCGTGTCTCGGTGTCGGACACGTGTCATGTCGGACACGTGTCATGTCTGACACTGACACGACACCGATACTTATAATTACATCGAATTATATCGTTTTTTCAAAAAAAAAAATACCCGTGTCAAGGTCCGTGTCCGGTGTTTGTGTTAGTGTATGTGCTTCATACGTCAAAACTAACTTTTAACATTCCTAACTCTATTATTAATATTAAAGTTAACTAATAATATAAATGTATCACATTGCTTACCAAAGGATTTGTTATTAAAGATTTGTCAAGGCTATACTCATGCACAATCCATCCACCATCTTGAAGAGTGTCACTCTTCTCAAAACGATAACGTTTTTTCATACCAAGTAATTGATTTGTATCTTTAGTGAATATACTTTTTCCAGTATCTTCACCTTCCCATGTACCAATTCCAATAGTGCGAACCACTCTTGAACTTGTGGCAGATTTCTTCCTTAAAATAGCAAAAAAATATAAATCTTTTCCACCATATGAATGCGAAGCTTCAAACTCTTCCCAAATTTCCCAAGGATTTCTTGCACTACCGAATAAATCATAATCAAGAATGTTCATATAATTTGGCAAAGGTAAATTGTGAATTTTGTTGTAGAGGAATGATTGTAAGAGATCATCGTCCGTGAAGGTTAAATCCCTACGCATAGAAGACTTGAGAGCCATCAAATCAAAATTATGTTATGACCATATGAATGAGTTGAGGAACAATATATATTTTCCAAATTTAATATAAAATAGTATCTTTTCTCTTTTTCAAAAAAAAAAAGAGTATATTTTCTATAAAAAAAATCTTGATATCTGTTGCTAAAAAACAAACTCTCCATGTATTTTTTTTTTTTGAAATATCTCGGCACATCTCTTGATTTATCCACAATATATTTTTGAGTTGTAATCATTGATTAGATTTAGATTTTTTTTCGAAAGGAAGATTTAGAATTATTTTAAATTTATATTTATATTTTGACATGGTTTAGTTGTTTGAAACTTGGCTTAAACGTCATTTTAGTCTTTGTATATACGCGAAATTTTGGTTTCAATCCATGTATGTGATTTTATTCCAAAATAGTCTCTGTATCGACCAAAAATTTTGCTTCTGGTCCTTAAAACAAAAATCTGCAGGAAAATTCGTAGGAAAATCTGCAGGAAACTTGAGAATTTTTCTGCAGATTTTAATTTTAGGGACCAAAAACAAAAAATTTGGTCGATTCATGGAATATTTTGGAATAAAATCACATACAGGACCAAAAGCAAAATTTGGTGTACAGGGACCAAAAAGATATTTAAGCCTTGAGACTTTGAGTAGTTACTAATATCTGTTGTAAAAAAAATGACCACACTTGAATAAGGACATTATACATAATATACAGGATAATGTTCCTAGTTCAATGACCACACTTGAATGTACTATGGAACCATTGCTTTCACAAACCTTCCTTCATCAATTTGAATGCACTATGGTTTTCTTTTCTTTTTTTTTTTGGTATGGGCACCATGGTTTTCTTTTTAACAAAAGTAAATGAATCACAATTGATAATATGGAATAAAAAATACTCCGTACAAGTGAAAAATACATAGGTATTAAAAGGTCTACATGTTCCGTCACAAAAAAAAAAAGGTCTACATTTGATGTGTAAAGATAAATCAATAATAGTAAGAGTTAAAAAACATGGAGTGTTGGATTGAGGACCAGAAGAAGAGAGAATATCATACTTCACTCTTTCAAAGAAGAAATTAACATTTAATCTTATTACGTAACATTTTTTCAACACACGATTGAATGTCTTCTCACCGTGAAAACAAAAAACTACTATTTGTATCTTCAACGTGATATTTTACAGTGATTTCAGAACCTTTCACCGCATGTCCAAACAAAAACACTCGCTAAACTTCATACAATGAAAATTTAAGATAAATACATCTCAACAAATGTTTTGAGATACTAAACCACTAATACATACACGAACATGGGACACAACACTAACAAACTAGTCGATACCGGTAGTAATTTAAAAAAAAATGAATTAATTGAATGTAAACACCAATACATGTCGGGGGGAGGTTAAAATAGCTTAATTAAATGTGGTAAATTCAGCTATTGTTTCAATAAACCAACCATACCTTATGCCACAATTAAAACATTAGTTATATGCACACTCAATAAATAATCCATGTCTCAAAGTTTCACAAATTAAAACAAGGCAACCAACATTGTTTACAAGTTAAGATTAACCAAAACAATAATGCATAAAAGTTCCACAAAATGAAATAAGACCTTGATCATAAGTTCAAACAAATAAAAACAAGAGTGCAAGTTCTACAACTCAAGAAGGATATTAAAATAAACCAAAACAAAATAAGCACTAGTAATAGTCTTGTAATTGATCAAATAGTCACAACATAATCAACCATGGAGAGTTTTAAAGTGACCAGTAATATGGCCTCTTGCCTTGTGACACATCAAGCTCACCACGAAGATCGCTATGAATAGTCTGTGAATTTTGACCGAGACCAAGATCAGGAACATCATCGGATGACAAACAGTTACGAGAATCAATGCCTTTTGAAAACCAAGAGGAATTTGGAAGTTGATAATTAGCTGCACCTTGAGGAGATTGTGTCATGATCGAACCGTTGAAATTCATCAAGTTGTTCATCTCAACACTTGGTGTTGTTGTGTTTCGAGAATACCATGTTTGGTTTGACAGAAGAGAGAGAGCACAGCTTGAATCTGTGACTTCATTGTAGTTTTGCATGGGTGGATGTCTAGTAGGACCATGGAAATCTGTTCCATGCAAGGAAAAATTTGAAGGCGTCGATGAGCTGTTCTGCCAGGTAAATTGTGTCATTTGATTACCAGAAACTGGCTCGGATGTTCTAGGAGTTGGAAATGCATTTCTCGGAGAAATCTTGGGGTATGGAGAACAATCCATCAGAAAGTTATCAGCTTTGCCATTGTTATCTGTTGACATAATAGTTAATACTTCTTTGAACTTTGAAAATGACCTAAAAACGAACAAAATTATCTAAAAAATTACACTTAAAAAGGAGCGGAGGGAGTAATTTCTAACCAAAAGTAGGTGGAGGGATTTTAGGAAAACGCGAGGTTAAGAAGGAGCTCGGTTGGGGCTTTCTGCGCCTTTCATTATGGCCAGCTAGTCGCCTGCGGCAACTTCGTTTTCCTTGATCAAATTCAGGAAGCTGATGAAACCTGAGCAAATGCTATCAAACGGGATGTTAGTTTTTCCGAAATAAAAATGCTATTGCTATTTCAGTTACGCAATAGAGTGGTTACTATAGAGAATACACCAAGACACAATATTTTTTAAATTGTCAACTTTAAAATGACTCGAAAACTTTGTCTAAAATGGACACTCAGTCCCTACGGTCTACGGATAGCATTACCGACCAAATTTAATATGCATACATTATACATGTAATCACAAGATGTAATTCACACATTGTTTTGTGATGTTTATGCATCCATGATGAGGGGATATTATTGCCAACATTACCTATGCTTTAGGTTTCAAATTCAACATCAAGAAACATTCTATGTGGAAAAGACTAGTCCAATGTGGAAAAAAGGCTATCCTACAGTAGATTGAATTTGGGAGAAGAGATTTGAGATCATGATAATCCAATTTATAGTCACAACATAACCATTATTGAATATTGTTAAATCAGACTAAAAACATAGACAAAGCTTAATTAACACCAAAATACAACCCCTTACATGGCTTAAGGTCAAAATAGTCTTCATAATATAACAATGGATTGAATATTATTATATTTAGCAAAGATTCTTTAATAATAGTAAATGATTTGGCATATGATATGGAACCCACATAACAAGAGCCTAGTATGAGATTGACATCATTTTCCTCAGGAGGGGAGGGGGGACCAATATTTTGCTTTTAAATTTGGCAATTCTATATATCATAAAAGCTTTAAAGTTTACTATTTTTGTATGAAGAGTATCATCATTAATTGCATAATCACAAGATAAACAAAACAATTACATAAAGTGAATAATTGTTATACAAAGAGGATAGGATGTAAAACTTTTTTACACATGCATCCAATCAAATCACACTACATTGCCACATTTATAGATTAGTTTCTAAAATATTTCCGCAAATACTTACATGACGTGATTGGATTTGAATGGATGTTTAAAAGAATAAAATAATTTTACACTGTCGGTTCATAAAAATTAAATCTTTTGCATAAAAGCATGTAGCAACCGATTTATGCATCAAATCCAGTCTCCATAACATACGAACATTGAAATCAGAAAATCATGTCAAAGAATACCAAATGAAATCAATAAAAAAATTAACATGACAAAACCCCAAATTAAAAAACAAGCAAAAATTATGCATTTTCAAACTCAAATGTAGTAAAACAACAATTTAAAAACATCTAAAATTTTACAATAAATATGAATAAAAAAACCAGACAAAATATCAATATATATATATATATATATATATGAATAAAACATAAACATGAAATATATATATAAAAAAAGACAAAATGAGCAAGGCAAAATGAAGCATAAAAAAGTAAACCAGAACATACCCATTATAGAAAGGAAAAACACACTAAAAAAAGAAGAATATAATATTTGAAGCATTTAGTAATAAACAAAAGTAGAATGGTCAAAGAAGTGTAGAAGATAAAGAACATTTGACCTGCTACACTGTTGGCAAAACCTCTGTTCCAAACCAGAGACAACAACAGTTGGAGATTTTGAATGCATGGAACAAACTTTATGTCTACAATAATAAGCCTTACAACCACTCAGATCTACTTTACAACCTTCAACTTGACACCTAGGTGGATAATGAGTACCCTTTTTCATCATACCCATTGATGATGAAGAAGATGAAGAAAACCCACCAACATTAACATTTGGTTTGTTACTTTGAGCTGTTACAACACTAGTTGCATCCTCAAAGTAGATTTTTTTACCAAACTTTAAACCATCAAGAAACTCAGTGGTAGGTTTTGAAGAAGAAGAAGGTACAAAAGCAGAACCAGAAGAAGAACTCATTGGTGTGACCAAAAGTTTTAAGAATGAATGATGAAAATATGTGTTACTAGTTAGTAGTTACTACTAGGAACTAACTAAGCTAAGGTAAAGAGTAATAAAGTCATAGATTTAATTATTGAGAAATGAGAAAATGTGATGAAAATGGTTAAAAGGAAGGAAGTGACAATGTGTTTTGCAGTATGGTACGTACACTTGTCTGTCTAAAAATAAGTAGATGGTTGGAAAGTAGACAACAACAA
Source organism: Trifolium dubium (assembly GCA_951804385.1). Taxonomy (NCBI): domain Eukaryota; kingdom Viridiplantae; phylum Streptophyta; class Magnoliopsida; order Fabales; family Fabaceae; genus Trifolium; species Trifolium dubium. The sequence continues at coordinate 10,519,545 of OX638070.1, read as the reverse complement.
AAGAGAGATAGTTGAGTTTGTACATTTTTGTTACTTTTTTCTGTATTTTGTATTGAGAGATGGAGATTTCAGAAGCAATTTTGTTAAGTGTGTTTGTGTGTGTACTTCTTCCTCTCTAGAAATTGATTTTAAATTTGTTCATTTACTCTCGATCCCAAAATAAGTGTCATGTTAAAATTGTTTGTTCTAAAATAAGTGTCATATACTATTTATAAAATTAGTTTTTACTAATTTATCCCTTAAAACAATCATTATGTGAGAGAAAAAGCTATTCTCAAATATCTACTTTTTTTAGTATTTCAATGTTTACTACCAATCAAAAGAAGAGGTATTTTAGTAAAATTCATATTCTCTCTTTTATTTACATACTTTTCTTAAAGTGTGTGATTTGATCAACTGTGACACTTAAAATGGGACCGAAGAAGTAGTTCATTTCACAAGATTAATTATATTTTCTTAACGCAAAGATTTAAATTTAATTATTTATTATTTTTTCTAATGACTCAACTTGAATTTCACTTTTATACGAGTTGTTGAGAGAATCAAATATGAGACTTCAACGCGAGCACAATCTCATATCTTAAAACAATACTAACAAACCAACTCAAATGGGTTTTATTATTATTATTATTATTATTATTATTATTGTTGTTGTTGTTGTTGTTGTTTCGGTGCTAATCTTCTGGTTTCTCGGGAATGAACCCTCAATAATCTTAAATTTTGGTGCGAGATCTTTAAAAAATTGAATTCGAAATTTGGAATGATTAGGGTATAAATATAGTTGGCAATTTGGAATGCTAACTATTTTCTTTGTTTATCACTTTTATTGATCTCTATTTTAAGTTTAGATTTATCTTAATCAAAATTAGTTGTTTTGCATTTTCTTTCCGATCTACTAAAAAAAAGTTGTTTTGCCTTTAGTTTTATGAATTAATTTACCATTTCTTAAATTCAAGAAAGTAAACCATCCATATAATTTTGAAAAGGAAAGTGATATTGTGATAAGTTCACGAAGTTGTTATTTGTGTTGCTACCTCTACAATGATGATAACTAGGTACACGTACCTCTCGGAGTTATTATCCACTGTTTTTAACTAAGATTGGAAATGTAATTGAAATTGGAAAAGGGTTTTTATAGTGTGCAACTATTTTTGAGGAAATATGAAAGTGATATAGTATCGAACAAGACAAAGAAGTATACTACATCAATTCTACTTTGCCGAGTCGGCAAGGCCGGGCACATTTGTGTTTTTGCGTATTACTTCATTGGGCAATTCCTCACTACTTTCATGTAATTGTGCCTCTTTAAAATTTCCTTTCATTTTATGTGGTCAGTGGAAAAATCCGACATGATAAACATAACATGTTTATATTAAGAGTTTAATTGCTATGTATCCATAGTATAATTTTTATTTACACGTGTATTTGATCAAATCATAAAATAATGTCACTTTTATAAATATATTCATAAAATATCTCAATAAATATATATTTATATAATATGATTTGATTAAATATATGTGTAAAAAAAATTATCCTATCAATATATATAAATTAAATTCTTAATTATATTAAATATTTGAGAATACAAAACTTGCTATAAAACTATGAATAGTTACCACTAATGAAAAAAGAGTTATTAGTCTCGTACACAAGACCAAATCTTAGTGTTTAGACACACCCTCAACAAGTCATTTGGTGCCGTAACTCTTTTCAAACTAGATTAAATTAAATTAGTAATGAAAATAAAAAAGAAATACAAATGATTAAATATTGATTTAACATTTTAAGGATAAAAGACGTGAGTTCTCTAAATTATTGAATAATTTTTTATGTTGTACGAACAAAAATGTGCATAGAATAAATAATATCTTTATAATCAATTCTTCTTTTTTTTTGGTACATAGAAGAGGCCAGAGATCGAACCCCGATCATAGACGTCCAATTTAACAATTTCGACATTTTATGTTAGTTGAACTAAGACTTCTGAACTATTTATAATCAATTTCTAAAACTGAAATAAATTTTAATTTTATTAAGAATATATTTATCAAATTAAATATTTTTATGATATATATTATACCTTTATGTTATTGTGTTCATACTTATTGAAAATGATTTTCGCCGAGGTGGGCCGTGGGCCACGCCTTGGCCTTATCATAGGTTTGCCACTGACTAATTCGAAAATAATAAACCCTAATCTCACATCAAACACATATAAACTAATCATGTAAGAATTGCGATCCAACCAAGTGTGGCGACAATCAAAATAGAGAGTGATTTAGTCACTTCTACCCTTTGTATCTCTTCCACTTCATGCACCCATATTCACACTTCCCGAAATTGCATATCAACCATATATCACAATTTCACGTGTCGTCTAACTCAATCTCTCATGATGCGTGCAATCTCCGTCTCAATCAGGTAAGTGAATCACAAAATCTGAAATTGTTAAATGTTTGGGTTTTATTTTATGCATTTTCTTGCTATATTTCTTGGTTCCATTGTGATTTTCTACATTATAATTTTTTTTATTAAAAAATAGTGTATTCTATTTACTGCACTTAGATGCTCTATTTGTGTACTCCTTCAAATTTGATTTATCATTTCTATCTGATTGGACAATTAGATCTGTGTATCGGTATTATACGTACTCATTGCAATTAGACTTGTTCTACTTTTTTTATCTTGTCATTTTGGATTCCGTTTGTTCTAATTTAATTTCATTTATTTTGGCATGGTTTGGTTGATTTGTACGATATGTATCTTGCAAAATAAAATAAACAATTATGAAGTGTTGCAACTCATTTTGTTATAAGTATGTTTTGTAATTTCTAATAATATTAATGTATAATGTTTTCATTGTGAGTTCTTCATGAAAACATGCTTGTCTGTAAGACTCATTTGTTAAATATCTTTAAATCATGTTTTGTGGCAAGAAATTTAGTTAAAATTATTTTTACATTGCTAATTAAAATCTTTTGCAATTATAATATCGATCCTTCATGTTGCATCTATAATATATAGTTTTATCCGTGTAAAACTTCAATCTATTTTGTATTGTTTTTTATTTGCTTTATTAGAATAATGAAAGCAAAATTACCATTCTTCCAACAATTAAAATGTCAGTCATGAATTGTTAATTAATCAAAATAGAGTAAGATAACTTGTATATGAACCAACAATTACATCACCTAAAATGTATAAGCAAAAACTCAAATACTTCTGTATAATTTCTCAAAAACTATATTACGGTGCATGCTACATAGGCATTGCAAAGTATGCATGTTGAGTTCATAAGTTTGAAGGTTTTGTTAGATTCAAATTTTCAACATTTGTCCGCATTGTTTTCCAATGTTATGCAAGAACTCTAGCTCTCACACCTTCGATGCCCGAAAAGAGAGAAATGATAAAATAAACTAGAACTACATCAAAAATATATTGTTATTCAAATTTGTAGCTTCTATCACTTCTCTCTTTTTGGTCACATAACGTGCGAGAGCTACTGTGCTTTCACAACATTGAAAACAATGTGGAAAACTCTCTCCTCACCTTAACTTCGACCAAAGACAAATGTCGAAAACTTGGATCGAACTTTACCTTCAAACTTATGAACCCAACATGCACTTTGCAATATGCATCGTAAGGTATAGTTTTAGAGATATTATGTAGAAGTATTTGCTTTTTTGCTTATACGTTATAGGTGATATATATAATCGTCCTTGGTTAATATGACAAGTTGTCTTACTCTTTTTAATAAATAATGATTCATGATTTGCATTTTATAGGACTGAAAGGTGAAGGACCGAGATATGAAGTTGATTAGGCCTAGTTCTTATGTGCTATGACTTGACATACGTGCTTGGCCGTGCGTCGGAGATATATGCATGAGTCTCTAACTTTGCTTATGTTAGGTGTTCGGTTAATTGCGCTCGAGAGGGGACATTTGCTAAGTGATTACTTTATTATCTTTAAACTCTTTTAAACATGTTTTTCCATAGCATTAGAAATTTGATTGGATTAGTGTTTGCAATGTTTGTGATGAAATTCATGATCCTAGAATGATTTTGCTTATAATTATAATCTTTCATAAAAATATAATCTTGTTCTATTTGCTAAATCAAAGCTCTCAAAGTCGATCATTGAGAAAATAATTTATTAAGAATATACTGCATGAAAAGATTAACACTAATTTATTTTAAAGACGGTCTCAAATATTGTATTTTTAAGTCTTCATTGTTTTAAAAAAAATGCCAACTTTTTGTGTTTGAAAATCGAGATGTTACAAAATTATGAAGCGAGTTGCATATTCTATATGACTATGGATTATATCCTCTAACGTACCGAATTTTTTAGAGTCACATACCACATATTCAAATTTGTACCACATATATAAGTTGTGTCTATACGTACTCAAAATCATGCATTAAGTCTTAAAATCCGAACTGAGTATTTTTAAACTTTTAGTGGATGCAAGAGGTTTAGAGGGAAATAAATTCACCAAAGAAAAACACACAAATTTTAACAGTTTTCTGCTTGAAGTAAACTTTTCATGTTCCATAATTAGAAGCTCTTGCTCTATGCTCACTATTGTAATGTTTCTTAGGATAATTAAAAGCAGAGTTTTATTAAAAGCTCTCTGTGAACAACATTACAAATTTCAATTAGCCAATTATAATGCGCTTTTCAACTGGCCTCTACATGTCTCTAGCTTCTTTCCTTGTTCCTCAATTTGCAACTGTAATTTGCTATGAATCTGAAACCATAAAGTAAATTAAAATAAAATTTGAGTTAGAGAATAGAATAGAATAGAATAGAACGAAGTTAATAAAACTATTAGGCACGGTTTTAGAATAATTTCAACAAATTGATGTCACTTATTTAATATAAGTTAAGAAAATTGAGCGATTCATGATGCGGCGACTACAATTTGATATGAAGTATGAATTACGCAGAGTCGCAAACATTCTCATTGAATACACACACACACATGACATATGAATAAAAGATATTTAAGGATATGCCTCTGAACAGCTAGCTCCAGATGAAGTGTCTTTCGAATTTGCAAGCCGCTGCAAATTATGAACAAGAAATATAGTTGATTATATAGGTACTTAGAATTATGGAATATAATTAAGAATGGATTAGATAAAAGAAGTATGTACACATCAAGATGCACATTCTCTACATGAGTTTTTTTCTCAGATTTCCCTGAAAAATTATAACAGTTTCTTTAGAATTTAGATCCACCAAATGAAATAAAGATAATAATTTCAAATTATGTATATTTATGTCTCACAAAGGGTAATGCTGCTTATCACCAAAACTATTTAAGGTTGTTTAGATCGTTATTTAAATATATCTAGTGACAAAAATACTTATGATACTATTCCTTAGAACTTATGAAAACGGCTTATGGCAGGTTCATAAAATCTATATGATAGTAATGAAAACAACTTATAACTTATATGAATACATACATTTTAATTTTATTTTATCTTTCGCTAAGCACTTAATTAAATTGTTTATCGTCTGTGTTCTAGACTCTATGTCATAAACATGAATTGCTATTAAATTCAACTATTCAAGTACCAAGTAATATACTTAACATTATAGAAAAACAAGACTGCGACTATGGTAATGAAGTTACCCTGAGCTGGTTCTGCCATATATTTTGCAATTCTATATTTCTTTAAATGAATTTTAACATGGAAGATTGTCAATCCCTCTGTTTCCATCAGCCTTAATATAGCTTTTGGTATGGCCTCTACAATCAAGCAGCCAAGAAGACAATTAGATACTTTCTAAAAACATTCTCCAACTTTTACTTCGCACGCGAGTGACTTAAATGACATTTAATTATATATTTTCTTTTTATACAGTTTTTTTGGTACATGAAAGATAAATTGCTTCCACCAAAAATTGATCAATGAAACTCTCCCTAAGCAGTAAATATGTCACTCAGCTCTTACGACTTGAAAACATGTTCAGAATTACAAAAAAAAAGTTTTAAAATTTAAAAAATTTACAAAAATATTGAATCTATTATATTAACACCCATTTTCAAAAACTTTCATGTGTATTGTCTAATTTTTATTTTATCAGTGAAAACAAAAACAGAAAAACTAAAAATAAACGGACCCAATTACTTACTCTCGGCGCCTCCAAGACGATTCACACACTCAACAAACTTTTCATGAAGATCTTCAGTCCATATTATTCTTGTTAACATTTTTGGAGACAGTTTCTCTTTCTGATAAGAATGATTGAGTTATGAAACATAAGAAAGTTAATATGACCACAAAAAACCTATAAAAAAACATTATGTAGCATAAGAAGTATCATCTGTTTATAATTTAATAATTCAAGTAGTTATCTAGCATAGGAAGAAAGTATCTTTGTCATGAAGCTTTGAGTATCATTTTTGTATATTTTATGTATAATAATTTTGTTTTTTGAGTGATAGATGTATCAAACAAAAAATGCATCTTATAATTTGAAAGGTGCTATCATTTTTATTGTAGTACATGCAAAAATAATACCTATTAGGTACCTATTTTTAAATAAATATTTTCTCTCTCATGGTTTTTAACGGGTTCTATATACTTTTATATATTATTTTTTTTCTACCACATACTTATACGAGATATTAAATAATAATTTATCATTATATTAAATGATGTAGAGTTATTGACGTGATTGAGTTATTATTTAATATAATGACTCTACATCATTATATTAATATAATGACCTCTAACTCAAAACTTTTTAGAGAGGTATTGAGTTAAAGAGATTGAGTGCTTATTATATATTATTATTAAAAAATAATAAATAAGTGATGTATACATGTTGGCCCTTTAACTACTCAAAATTGTGTCCTCCATTAGAGATGATCTTATATTTAAACTAGTATAACTAATTCGTGTAATGTATGGGTCAATATTCAAAATTATATAAAGTAGATTAAATTTAAAGTAGATTAGTTGATATATTAATTTTTTTAATTTAACTTTAATATTTTGAATCTTTTTTTTTTAATCAATTTTTTTAATTTAACTTTAATTTTTTAGTTATTTGTGAAATTGATTTTATATTTATATTATTTAAGTAAAAAATAATAATATAAATTTAGGGATTTTAAAGGAATAAAATGTTGTGGAGAGTGATCTCCTGCTCCCCATTTCTAACAATGTGTGTTTCTTTTCCCGTCCATTAGAAATTACAAAAAAGATAGGGTCATGTACTAATATATATGAGTATAAATATCGGTCCCCGTATAAATTACAAAATCAATAAACATTTGTATTAATATGAGTGTAAATATAAGTCATAATAAAAAAGGACAGGTTTCCCGTAATAATATGTTTATTAATATTTAAATTTCCATAGAAAAAATCTTTCGTCTCATATTAATAAACCTTGTATTAAAACATGCGTAGAAATATAACTCCGTAAAAATTACAAAAAAATAAATCCTGTACATGAGTATAAATATTGATCCTATAGACATTACAAAAAAAAGGTCCTAGAGAGTGATCAACCACATTTCATTCTCAATAATATGATATTTTCTCTTTCGTCCTTGTAGAAATTATAAAAAGAAATGTAGAACTTGTATTATTGATATATGCATATAAATATATATTTTATGTAAATTACGACAAAATTAGACACTCACATTAATATATTAGTACAAATATTGATCCGTGAAAATTAAAAAAAAAAAAAACACTTGTAACAATTGTTTGGTTACAATACGTTATGAATCCATATAATTCAATTTTAAATAAATTTTTGTTGTTTATAAGTCTCAGCTCAACTAATAGAAAATGCCGAAATTGTTAGGCCGGACGTTCATGACCTGAGTTCGAACCCCGATCACTCCACTTGTGTGTGTGAGTTTATTGGTGGCTTTGTCATCTCGTCTATTTATCAAAAAAAAATTGTTATATACAATACATTATGAAAAAATTATTGTTATTTGTATAAAATTAATTTGATTTTCTTGTTTTTGTTCAAAATATTTGCTTGTTTTTGTCTAAATCCAAAAGTGGTTGATTAATCTTAGTTATACAAAAAAAAAATCAACTGGGTAAAGAATTATATTAATATATAAAAAGAACGTGTGTAAAGAATTCCACTTGATTTTTTTTTCATAAAAATAAATTAATTTATCACTATTGTACCAAAAAAATATATCACTACAAAATAATATTTCAACATTTTTTTAGCTGAGAAGCAAATAATATTTCAATATTGAACCACTTTTATTCATATGTAATTAAATTATATATAAATATATATAAATTAGTCATGTGTTGTGCATTTGAAAGAGAAAAAAAATTGAACCAACAACATTACCTTACAAAAATAAAGAACCAAACCAAGCAGCAACATTTATTTTGTCAAAAAAAAAACATTAATGCATAAAAATACAACCAACAAAAAATAAAGCATAAAATAAATTTTGTATAAAAAAGTGCATACAATAAAATACAAAAAAAAATATTAGTAGTTGTTTATGAGAGGTTGTCAGGTTGAATCATGTCTCTTTTACTAAAGTTAGTTTATTCATAAATAAAATATAAAGAAAATTGTTATTTTGTCTTTAATGGGAATCGAATCAGGTTTCTCGAACTAACACTCATAACCAATAAAACTAAGGAGGAGATGATACATATGATTTTGTTTATTGAGACAATGTCACATAGAAAAATGATCATGAGAGATATATTCTCAAATATATTATATAGAGATAGAGATTTAAAATAAGATATTGTTAAAGAAAAAATATAAGCCACCACTATCTAAAAATCCTATTTTTATTGTTCATCCATTAGAAGGGGTTATTGTCAAAAAAAAAAAAAATTATTAGAAGGGCTGCTTTTGGATCAATTTATCTTCTATTAGTAGTTTTCTTTAGTTTCAATATATTTAGTTTTCTTTATTTCACTTCCGTCGTAGTACGGTGTTTGTTTTAATTTTTCGTCTTTATACAATATTTTTTATTTCACCAGCTCCGATCTTCAATCTGGACACGGTAGTGCAGAGAATCTCTAAAAGACTCTCGTTGCACCAGCACCACCATGTCTACATCTTAACTAGAAGCTTTGGATTGAGAAGGGAGAAGAGAGCTTCGACGCTAGATTTGAAGTTTGAGAGAGAGAAATAACATACACTACTTATAAGAGAATTTCATGTATATTTTGTTATATCTAAAAGTTTCACATCGTCAATTTTTATTTTTATAAATCAGATCGTCAAAGTTAAAAGTAGAATATACAACATATATATTCTTCAATTCACACAAATGCCTTTTACAAATGATTAAACTATAAGAGATGTAAATATTTTAGTTAAATGAAAATCGTCAAGATCAAGAATGTAAATAACAAGGCTTCACAAAAAATAGATGAGATTAGTAAACTACTTATCCCAACAATCTTCTCTAAATTATTTAATACATTTTTATGTTGTACCAACTAAAACTATAGAACAAATAATAGACAATTCATTTCATAAAGAATATATTTAAAACTAAAGTTAGTTGGTAAAGTTAAGTGCGCGCATTGCTTGGTGCAAACTAGCGGCTGGTAAAGTTAAGTGCAATATTGACGCTTATTTACTGCACAATTTTAATAGAGTAGGTATTGGTATATATGTCTTCGAGATGATCAAAGTGCTTTTATTCTAGTTAAGATTGAATGATTTACTCCAAGATGTGAGGTACAAATTGGTGAAGCGTTTGGACTATTGTCGTTTCTCAAGTGGGTTCACGAGCTTAATTTAGGTCCGGTGAAATTCTAGTTGGATTCGAAGAGGGTGGTTGACAGTTTTCATCCTACACAACCAAACCTCACAGAATTTGGTGTTATTCTGGATCATTGTAAATCTAGTTTTTCTAATTTAGAAACTGTAGTGTCGAGTTTGTGTGGAGACAAACAAATGAGATTGCTCATAATCTAGCTAAGGCGATCACGTTGTCAGCTAGTTTCCCACTCTTGGTCGATGTACCAAATTGTATTGAACACATTTTAATTAATAAAATGCTATGAGCACCCTTTTGTAAAAAAAAACTAAACGTTAGTTGATGATTCGCGCTGGGTTTAGTAAGAAGGATCACGATTCGATGTCTTCAACTGTGTTTGGGAGGAGCTAGAACTAATTAATATCATAATTGATCCCGAAATAAATTAAACTGACAGTGAAAAGAATTAAAAAAGAATATATATATATATATATATATATATATATATATATATATATTCATAATGTCATTCATTACTGAATGATTTTTTTGTGATAAGGATTATTTATAATATCAAAACAATATCAACATAAAAAATATATATATAATCAATTGTAATAATAAAATAAATTTTAATTTAATAGAAAATATATGTATATATAATTAAATATATTTATGATATAAAATATACCTTTAAGCTTTTATTTTTTTGATAAATTATACCTTTATGTTATTGCGTTCATACTAATTGAAAAAAATGAATTTTTCTAGGTGGGCCGTGGGCCACTTTGGCCCTAACATAGGTTTGCCACAGTCCAATTGGAAAATAACAAACCCTAACAATAAAATCTCGCATCAAATACATATAAATTCATCATGTAAGAACTGTGAAAACCTAACCAATTGTGCAGCGACAAATAAAACAGAGAGCGATTTAGTCACTTCTCCCCTTCGTATCTCTTCCCTTTCATGTACCCATATCCACACTTCTGCAAATTACATAACATTTATATACATTCTTGTTCAATCACTTAAATTTCTTGAACCATCACTATTAGTATCACATTTTCACTTCTAGTCCAACTCAATCTATCATGTTGCGTGCAATCCCCATCTCAATCAGGTAAGTGATTCACAAAATCTGAAGTTGTTAAATTTTAGGATTTTATTTGATACAATTTTCTGCTATATTTCTTTGTTTTATTAGGATTTTATATATTATAAAGTTTTATATTAAATTTTTGGTTTTATTTGAGGATAGATCCGTTATTATAAAGTATAAATTATTTTTTAATCTATCTATTGATAAATCAGAATACAAAATTTTGAAAATCAAGCATTATCGTGAAATCCTCATTATAAATACATTTATTTGTCATAGATTTTCATTGGCGTCACATTCACTACCTTTCTACATATTTCCCCCTCTAAAATTCATTTCCTTCGCATTCACCATTTCTTATCATTCAAAAATGGTGTTAGATGTTCAATTTTTGTAAAAGAGTGTGAGGGCAGCACTGGTAGTAACAATAATATTAATAATGACGCTTTTGTCACTACTCTTGCCGTTCTAGCTCATGCTTCTACTCCTATTTGTGCTCCCACTCCAATAGGTCAACTTCAATGTTTGCATTGCATGCAAATACTCCATAGCCAACAAGAACGTGCTAGAAATGAAAACCATTTCAGAAATAACACCATTTAAATTGTTATATATGGTGATGAATCAAAATGAAAACTACCCACAATCATAAACTTTCATGCTATCGCCACAAAGTGAATTTTTCTACCGTAATGGATCACTACCTTCATCACACACTATGTTGTTTCCCACACAAACCTAATTCAATTAATGTTCATCACAGACTATGGAAACAACATAGTGTGATAAAGGTGGTGGTCTATTACGGTAGACAAAATCACTTTATGGTGGTGGCATGAAAGTTTGTGATTGTAGGTAGTTTTCATTTTGATTCATCATCATATATAACGCTTTAAAAGGCATTATTTCTGAATTGATTTTCATTTTTAGCACGTTCTTGTTGGCTATGGAATATTTGCATGCAATGCAAACATTGAAATTGACCTATTGGAGCTGGAGCATAAATAGGAGCAGAAGCAAGATATGTGTATTGACAAAAGCGTCAGTAGTGATAGTATTGTTGTTGCTACCAATGCTGCACTCACACTTTTAGACAATAATTGAACATCTGACACTACTTTTGATAAGAAAAGGTGAATACAAAGGAAATGAATTTTAGAGGGGGAAAAGATGTAGAAAGGTAGTGAATGTGAAGACACGCCGATGAAAATTATGACAAATTAAATAAGTGTATTTACAATGTGGGTTTCAGGATAATGTTTGGGTTTTTAAATTACTATTGAGTCCTTTTATAATACTCCATTCATTCTTTTTAAAGTGTCGTTCTAGTAAAAAAAACTCTTCAACCAAGATATAGTGGGTTTTGTAAGTCTGTTTTTCTATTCTACCCTTTATTTAAGTCACACTCACAATCTCTCTCCAATAATTAATTCTCTATTTTTTTGCACAACATGCACTAACTTCCATGGAATATTTGACAACTTAGAGCACCCACATCCATACTAATCATGTGAGTGGTTTAATTGGGGCCCGCTTAATATATTATATTATCTTATATATCATAATTACTTATACCACTTAACTATATTTTTGAAATATTCATACCACTCAACCAAAACTTTAAATGGGTCCCACACAAATCACACAATATACACTAACTTTGAACTTTATTGAATAAATAATTGACCAAAGATAAGGTAGTCATGTTTGCAACAGTAGCTTTACTGTTCATCATCAACTTAATTTAAATACTTATTGCTTTCTGACACAAGAGTAGCATTGAGAACTTTTTTCTCAAAATCAAAAAAAAGTTGAGAAATTTTTTCTCAATATCGTAAAATAATTTAAAAACTTTTTTCTTGAAATCGGAAATTTAAGGAAGTGAATTGAATTACTTGTTTAAGAAAAAAAATTAGTTCAATTTTTTTGTGATACATTATTTTATGCAAATAATGAATTTTGAAATTGAAGGAATTTAATTGTTTTATCCAAAAAAAGAATTTTGAAAATGATGGAAATACAAATGAAAGCATTTAAATTCCAGAAGATTTTAAAATCTTTTGGATTTTAAATTTCTCCATCCAAACACACTCTTAGGAATCGAGACTAAATGGTACTAATTTATATACAACATTCACACTCTTAAGATTCGAGATTAAAAGGTATTAATTTATATACATCAGTCACACTTTTCAACAACCTACTAGAGGCGCTTTTAAAAAAGTACCGAATTGTATGAATTCTTACAGTCCAAATCGGACAATATATCGGAACAATATCAAATAGAATCTCTATGCTCACAATATCCATTCAACTTCCATTTACTCTTTGAAACCTCTTTCCATTTATTCGTTGATTGCACATATATGCTATAAATGCCTGGACTTGGTTATCTGAAACAATTGATATGAACCTCAATTTTAATTCAATAGAGGATATTTGGAAATTATGTCATAAAAATTGGACTCTTCAGTGCAAGTTTATTGTTCAAGCTTCTTTGATCAACATTATTAGTACTATCTGGTTTGCTAGAAATCAAGCTTGTTTCCACAATACAACAATTCATTAAAAACAAGCAGTCTCTTTGACCATGACAAGTGTTTCTCTGTCTGGGACTATTACCAAGCAAATTTATTTCTCTTCAATGTCAGACTTCAGAATTCTTAAGAAATTTAAGGTGGATGTGCACCCTCCTAAAGCAATTGTTATCAAAGAAGTAGTTTGGCTACCTCCTTTGTAAAATCGGATTAAGTGTAACACGGATGGAGCATCCATTAGTTCATCGGCTGCTTGTGGTGGGTTTTTTAGAAATTCTCAAGCTGATTTGATTGGTTGCTTTGCTGAAAAGCTTCAACGTTGTCCAGCTTTCTTTGCTGAAATTTCTGTTGTGCTTAGAGCCATAGAAATTTCCAACCAGCATAACTGGACTAACAGAAACAGGTGGTATAATTGTCAGAGGATGATTAGAGACAGAAATATTTTGGTAACTCATATCTTTAGAGAAGGAAATGAATGTGCTATTGGTCTCAATATTGATAATTTTGTTTATTGCAGTAGATTTTCCTTTAGTGTTTGGCAATAGTTTTGCTAGAAACAAACTTGGTATACCAAGTTTTAGGTTTTTTTTTTTAAAACTCAGTATCCGGCCTAAGAATCTTAATTTGAGGGGACTAATCTCACCGTCCACTTGCGGGGACCCATTTAAAGCCAGAAGTTATGTTCTGTATGGACTAGCCCACCGAAATTGACACCAGTGGAAATCGAACTGAGATCTTGTGAGGAGCACACTCCAAAAATCCAAGCCAACGCCACTGAAGGAGCACACTCCAAAAATCCAAGCCAACGCCACTGAACCAATCCAAGTGGTGGGTTTACCAAATTTTAGGTTGAGTTACTTTTAGAGAGTTTTGGTTTGATCCCCCTCTTTTTTTTTACCTTCTTTGTTTTTTTATTTAATTATATTCTGGTGGTAGCTCTTTAGTTGCTCCGCTCTTTGGAAAGAAAAAAAAATTCAACTTCCTACAATTAATTGAGAAATCATTTCATGACCAAGTTATATGGATTCATCTATCCCTAAATGCAGGGTAGCAAGACAAAAAAAAAAAAACCGTGCACTGAGCTGATACAAAGCTCTCTATGTGAAACATTACAAATTAAGCAATATTTATAATGTGTTTTCAAAGAAATGCAAAAGTTGAAGCACTCTTATAACATATACTATATACTTATTTATTGAATTTAGACTTGTAGAACAATAAGACTAATTTAGTTCTCCCCTACTAAAATCTAAACATGTCTTTGTCCTTGATTATAACAAATTATGAATCTATTGAAATACAAATCTTTAATTTTCTCACTTTACTTACTACTCATTTTAGCATGTTTGGTGGGTCCATATTCAAGTAGGACCACACACACAAAATAAAAGAAAATATATATAAAAAGATTTGAAAAGAAATTATATATATTGAGTGGGCATGAGCCCACGTGGGTTTTGTGTGTGTAGGATATATATATAAATCCTAAGTTGCAGTAACAAAAAACGTGAATTGCAAAATTGTGCAATTAGCAACAAACATAAAACTTGAACAGTGCGAGTGAGCATTGTGTGCCGCCACTGTATTTGTATTGAAGAAACAGAGAGTGACCGAGAGAAAGAAGGGAAATTGATTCCGGTGTGACAAAGTGTGTTCGGCAAACGTTGTCTATTTTGACTGAAATCATAGTATGTTATTTCTGTCACTTTGTTAGTTACTTAGAAAATTGTTCTAAGTAGTTTTGTCTTCTCTTTGAGTCAGTTTGGGATACCCACATGTTGTGAGGTTGTTTGCTCTCTAGTTGTTCACCATAGGTGTTGGTGATTATATGTTTGTTGACATTGGTGATTGTACTCTCATATTTAATTATAGTGGAGTTATTTATTTGGTCTGTACGACCCGTGGTTTTTTACTCTCACGTTGAGGGTTTTCCACGTTAAATTGAGGTGTCCTTTATTTATAGTTTTACTCCTTTTTATTGTTACTGCGGTTGGTGTTGGTACTACTTGGTAATTGGATTGTTCAGGTTCCACAAGAAGATATTAATTTAACGCTTCCGAATATTCCACTGTGCACTTTGATCCCAACAACTGGCATCAGAGCTTCGGTTTTTTTGTGGAATTTTTTTTGTGGACAATGGAAGTCAACACAACTCGTATGGTGACCTTGAAAGGTCCGAATTATGCCCTTTGAAAAGATAAGATGGAAGATCTGCTTTATGTGAAGAATTATCATCAGCCTGTGTTCGATACAGTGAAGCCAAAAGACAAGAATGATGAAGAGTGGACTTTACTACACAGACAGGTGTGTGGGTATATTCGTCAGTGGGTTGATGACAATGTTTTGAACCACATTAGTGGGGAGAAAAATGCAAAGTCCTTTATGGGATAAGCTTGAGCAACTGTATGCGAAGAAGACAGGTAATAACAAGATGTTTCTGATAAAGAAAGTGTTAAGTTTGAAGCTCCAAGAAGGGACTTCATGTGCAGATCATTTGAATACGTTCCAAGGAATTATGAATCAACTGTCTGCTATGGGTATTAAATTTGATGATGAAATTCAAGGGTTGTTTCTTCTTAGTTCCTTGCCTGACTCGTGGGAAACCTTTAGGATGTCATTGTCTAACTCGGCTGCTGATGGCGTGTTGTCAATGGATCTTGTTAAAAGTAGTGTTTTGAATGAGGAGATGAGAAGAATGTCTCAAGATTCTCCGTCACAGTCAGAGGTATTGGTTACTCGATCAAGGGGGAGAGACAAGAACCGGTATTTTGGTAATAAAGGCCAAAACAGAAGCTATTCAAAGAACAGGTGCACTAATGTTGAGTGTTACAACTGTGATAAAAAGGGGCATATTCAGAAAGATTGTCGTCTATCGAAAAAGGAGAATAAGGACAAAGATAAGAATGATAACTCAGGTGAAGAGAGTACTTAAGTATTATTAGATGATTTACTTCTTGTTGGAGAGCATGATGTTGCTAATAATATTGATAGTTCATCTAGTTGGGTGATTGATAGTGGTACTTCAGTTCATGTCACTTCCAGGAGAGATATTTTCTGCTCATATACTTCAGGTGAATTTGGTGATGTGAAATTGGCTCATGAAGGCATGCTAAAGTGTATTGGCCTTGGAGATGTTAATTTAGAGATGGCTAATGGTAGCAAGTTAACACTCAAGGATGTGAAGCATGTTCCAGACATTCGTTTGAATTTACTTTCCGTGGCTAAACTGTGTGATGAAGGTTATAACAACTTGTTCTCACGGGACACTTGGAAACTCACCAAGGGTTCTATGATTATTGCTAAAGGTATGAAGAGTTCTAACCTTTACATTATAAATGCAAAAATAATTAAAGATGTGCATTTTGTTGGGTCAATTGGAAAAGTTGAGTTGTGGCACAAGAGGTTATGTCACATGAGTGAGAACGACATGGTTGAGCTTAGTAAGCAGAATGTGTTGTCTGACATGAGAAATCCACATTTGAAGAAATGTGATGGTTGTTTTGTTGAAAAGAAGAATAAAGCTTCTTTTAAGATTCACTCACCTAGAAGACCAGAAATTCTTGATTTGGTGCATGTTAATCTATGTGGTCCTATGAAGACAAGGATAGTTGGAGGTAATGTATACTTTCTAACGTTTGTTGATGACCATTCAAGAAAGACTTGGGTTTATACCTTGAAGAGAAAAAATGATGTTTTGAGCATGTTCAAGAGATTTAAAGCCTCATTTGAATGTGAAACTGGGAAGAAGTTGAAGTGCATACGCACTGATAATGGAGGTGACTATTTGAGAAAGCTTGAAGCTTATTGTAGAGAGAACTAGATTAGATATCAGAGGTCTCTACGTTGGAATGGTGTTGCTGAGAGGATGAGTAAATCATTGGTGGAAAGAGTTAAATGTGTGTTGTCATAGGCAAAGCTTCCCGAATCGTTTTGGGGTGAAGCATTGAGCACGGTTGTGCATGTCCAGAATCTTTCACCATGTGAATCCTTGCACCATGAAGTACCAGAGATGATTTGGTCAGGTAAGAATGTTTCTTATGACCATTTACGTGTTTTCGGATGTAAAGCATCCGTATAAAACCAGCAGTGTGTGTTTATAGGCTATGGCCTAAATGGAGTTGGTTACAGGTTTTATAATTCTGTTATGAAGAAACTTATCAGATGTTGTGAAGCCGAGTTCAAAGAAGACCAGCGGTTGAAAGACATTGATAAAGTTCAAGGTGATGATCCAACTCATGATAAAGACCATGAAAATTGTCATGGAAAAGAGGTGCAGTCGGATGTTGAAGCTGATGCACAGGTAAAAACCACCCAGGTAAGAAATCCTTTAAAGAGGTACACTGCTGAAGAACTTGTTGTTACAAGTAATGTTGAAGTTCTTGCATTAGTTGCAGATGCAGATGGCAAGATGATTGAGACTTGCGGCATAGTTGTCGGAATGACAACTGATTGCCCACTTGACTCGTGAAATGGGAGAATGTTAGGTGGGTCCCTCCTCAAGTGGGACCACACACACAAAATAAAAGAAAATATATATAAAAAGATTTGAAAAGAAATTATATATATTGAGTAGGCATGAGCCCATGTGGGTTTTGTGTGTGTAGGATATATATATAAAGGCTTAAATACACTTTTGGTCTCTTAATTTATTTTTCGGTTTTGTTTTGGTCCCTTAACTATTAAAAGTTTCGTTTTGGTCCCTTAACTTATTTTTTGGTTTCATTTTGGTCCCTTAATTATTAAAAGTTTCATTTTGGTCCCATAACTATTTTCTAGGTTTCATTTTGGTCCTTTAATTATTTTTTTGGTTTTGTTTTGGTCCATTGAAATGAAAACCAAAGTAGTTGACATAGGAAGAGTTAAGGGACCAAATCGAAACCAAAAAGTAAATTAAGGGACCAAAATGAAACTTTTAATAGTTAAGGGACCAAAGCGAAACAAAAAAAAAATTAAAAGACCAAAATGAAAATTTTAATAGTTAAAGGACCAAAACGAAACTAAAAAATAAGTTAAGGGACCAAAAGTGTATTTAAGCCATATATAAATCCTAAGTTGCAGTAACAAAAAACGTGAATTGCAAAATTGTGCAATTAGCGACAAACATAAAACTTGAACAGTGCGAGTGAGCATTGTGTGCCGCCACTGTATTTGTATTGAAGAAACAGAGAGTGACCGAGAGAAAGAAGGGAAATTGATTCTAGTGTGACAAAGTGTGTTCGGGAAACGTTGTCTGTTTTGGCTGAAATCAGAGTATGTTATTTCTGTCATTTTGTTAGTTACTTAGAAAAATGTTCTAAGTAGTTTTGTCTTCTCTTTGAGTCAGTTTGGGATACCCACATGTTGTGAGGTTGTTTGCTCTCTAGTTGTTCACCATAGGTGTTGGTGATTATATGTTTGTTGACATTGGTGATTGTACTCTCATATTTAATTATAGTGGAGTTATTTATTTGGTCTGTACGACCCGTGGTTTTTTACTGTCACGTTGAGGGTTTTCCACGTTAAATTGAGGTGTCCTTTATTTATAGTTTTACTCTTTTTTGTTGTTATTGCGGTTGGTGTTGGTACTACTTAGTAATTGGATTGTTCAGGTTCTACAAGAAGATATTAATTTAACGCTTCCGAATATTCCGCTGTGCACTTTGATCCCAATAATTTTAGCATTGCCAAATCTCATAATATCAAGGTTCGTCTTGCCGCGGCAACAATTTTAAACATTCTCGTCCGGTATGAACTGCGAATTATGCAGAGTCACAAACTGATGTATATAAGAAATTGAAAGATATACCTCTAGTTGTTCATGTAGACGCCTCTGAACATCTAGTTGAAGCTGAAGTGCCTCTCTAATTTGCCATCCACTACAAAACATAGTTGATCATATAAGAAATAGAAACTTATTCCAATATGAAAGGAACATAGAAATGAAAGTACTTAGAAACATAGAACATAACAATAGCTTAAAAAAGATGTGAGGTACACGAGCTTAATTTTGGTCCGGTGAAATTCGTGTTGGATTCGAAGAGGGTGGTTGACAGTTTTCATTCTACACAACCAAACCTCACGGGATTTGGTGTTATTCCGGATTATTGTAAATCTATTTTTGCTAAATTAGAAACTCTAGTGTCGAATTTGTGTGAAGACATGCAAATGAGGTTGCTCATAATCTAGCTAAGGTGGCCACGTTGTCAGCTAGTATCCCACTCTTGGTCGTTGTATCTAATTATATTGAACATATTTTAATTAATAAAATGCTATAAGCATCCTTTTGTAAAAAAAACTAAATGTTAGTTAATGGTTCGCATTGAGCTTAGTAGGAAGGATCACGACTCGATCACTTCAATTGTGTTTGGGAGAAGTTAGAATTAATTGATGTCATAATTGACCCAAAATAAATTAAACTGATAGTGAAAAGAATTAAAAAAGAATATATATATATATATATATATATATATATATATATATTCATAATGTCATTCATCACTGAATAATTTTTTTTTTGTGATAAGGAATATTTATAATATCAAAACAATATCAACATAAAAAATATATATATAATCAATTGTAATAATAAAATAAATTTTAATTTAATAGAAAATATATGTATATATAATTAAATATATTTATGATATAAAATATACCTTTATGTTTTTATTTTTTTGATAAATTATACCTTTATGTTATTGCGTTCATACTAATTGAAGAAAATGAATTTTTCTAGGTGGGCCGTGGGTCACTTTGGCGCTAACATGAGTTTGCCACGGTCCAATTGGAAAATAACAAACCCTAACCACAAAATCTCGCATCAAATACATATAAATTCATCATGTAAGAGCTGTGAAAACCTAACCAAGTGCGACAACAAATAAAACATAGAGAGATTTAGTCACTTCTCCCCTTCGTATCTCTTCCCTTTCGTGTACCCATATCCACACTTCTGCAAATTACATAACATTTATATACATTCTTGTTCAATCACTTAAATTTCTTGGACCATCACTCTTAGTATCACATTTTCACTTCTAGTCCAACTCAATCTATCATGTTGCGTGCAATCCCCATCTCAATCAGGTAAGTGATTCACAAAATCTGAAGTTATTAAATTTTAGGATTTTATTTGATACAATTTTCTGCTATATTTCTTGGTTTTATTATGATTTTATATATTATAAAGTTTTATATTAAATTTTTGGTTTTATTTGAGGACAGATCCGTTGACTACAGGAGTAATTCTGAGATGAATTACTCCGCTTAATTCTCATCATTCATGATGAATATTACCGATCCAACCGTGCAATTAAAAGTTCTTCTTGAATAGATCAACTCTACAAGTTTTTATCAAATTCTAAAATTATTTGATACAAGTAATTTCAAATAAACGTATAATAAACTTTTTAAGAATACAAGTAAATGACAATGCTTGGATGACATAGCAACAGATTTAAAATTTATATAAAAATGTGTGCACTTGATCATTTATATAATGATAATAATCAACGGTTGGATCGGTAAAATTCATCGTAAATGATTATATATTAAGCGGAGTAACTCATCAGAGTTACTCCTAGATTCAACGAATTTCTCCTCTTAAAAAGTAGTGTATTTTATTTACTTCACTTAGATGCTCTATTTGTGTATTCCTTCAAATAATTCGATTTATCATTTCTATCTGATTGGACAATTAGATCTATGTATCGGTATTATATTCATTGCAACTAGATTTGTTCCACTTTTCTTATCTTGTCATTTTGGATTCCATTTGTTCTAATTTAATTTCATTTATTTTGGCATGGTTTGGTTGATTTGTACGATATGTCTCCTGCAAAATAAAATCAACAATTATGAAGTGTTGCAACTCATTTTGTTATAGTTATGTTTTGTAATTTCTAACAATATTAACGTATAATGCTTTCATTGTGAGTTTTTCATGAAAACATGCTTGTCGGTAAGACTCATTTGTTAAATTTCTTTAAATCATGATTTCTGGCATTAAATTTAGTTATAAATTGTTCTTACATTGTTAAACTCTTTTGCAATCATAATATCCTTCAAGTTTCATTGATAATATATAGTTTTATTTGTGTAAAACTTCAATCTATTTTTTGTATTGTTTTTTGTTTGATTTATTAGAATAATGAAAGCAAAATTACGATTCTCCCATAAAGTATAAATTATTTTTTAATCTATCTATTGATATATCAGGATACAAAATTTTGAAAATCAAGCATTATCGTGAAATCCTCATTATAAATACATTTATTTGACATAGATTTTCATTGGCGTCCATTCACTACCTTTCTACATATTTTCCCCCTCTAAAATTCATTTCCTTCGCATTCACCATTTCTTATCATTCAAAAATGGTGTCAGATGTTCAATTTTTGTCTAAGAGTGTGAGGGCAGCACTGGTAGTAACAATAATATTAATAATGACGCTTTTGTCACTACTCTTGCCGTTCTAGCTCATGCTTCTACTCCTATTTGTGCTCCCACTCCAATAGCTCAACTTCAATGTTTGCATTGCATGCAAATACTCCATAGCCAACAAGAACGTGCTAGAAATGAAAACCATTTCAGAAATAACGCCATTTAAATTGTTATATATGATGATGAATCAAAATGAAAACTACCTACAATTATAAACTTTCATGCTACCGCCACAAAGTGAATTTTTCTACCGTAATGGACTACTACCTTCATCACACACTATGTTGTTTCCTACACAAACCTAATTCAATTAATGTTCATCATAGACTATGGAAACAACATAGTGTGATGAAGGTGGTGGTCTATTATGGTAGAAAAAATCACTTTATGGTGGTAGCATGAAAGTTTGTGATTGTTGGTAGCTTTCATTTTGATTCATCATCATATATAACGCTTTAAAAGGCATTATTTCTGAATTGGTTTTCATTTTTAACACGTTCTTGTTGGCTACCGAATATTTACATGCAATGCAAACATTGAAATTGATCTAATGGAGCTGGAGCATAAATAGGAGCAGAAGCAAGATCTGTGTATTGACAAAAGCGTCATTAGTGATAGTATTATTGTTGCTACCAATGTTGCACTCACACTTTTAGACAATAATTGAACATTCTACACTACTTTTGATAAGAAAAGGTGAATGCAAAGGAAATAAATTTTAGAGGGGGAAAAGATGTAGAAAGGTAGTGAATGTGAAGACACGCCAATGAAAATTGTTGGAGCATAGAGCACATTTATGTGTGAATTGAAAATAAAATTATATTGAGTCCCACATCGGGTAACAGAGAATACTAATAATTTGTTTAGTATTCTAGTATGTGTATTTTTAATTATTTCTTGATTAATTTACACATATGTTTTTAACTCTCAATAAAGTGTAGTTAGTGGTGGACAAAAAATAGTAACTGGAAATTAATTAGGTTATCAAGGGTGCTGCTAAGCATATAGAGAAAATAACCTAGAAACCCTACACGATATATGGGAATAACCAGAAAGATACAATCTGGTTGTTTTGGAAGCCGCCATTTTGTTCTTGCTGGTATCTTTGGCTTAATCACGAAATGAAAAGATAATGAGAGAACCACTTTTCATAGAGCTACAAATATAGTTTTGATTTCACTTTTCATAGAGAAGAATAGATTTGTATCCATGACACATCAGCGATTCAAGCTTATGTGATATAATTCTAATTGTGGAATACTAATTGTGGAGAGGTTGAAAGTTGTCTTGTGCACTTGTCTCATACCACCCTCTCAGGCCATCGTTGATCATAACTTATGTGAGTATGGTTAGTATCTCTTGTTCCACTTGTCTTGCATTAGAAATAATAATAATTGTTATTATTATTTGCCTTTAAAAATCAATTTGTCTTTTACTAATTATTGTAGTAATAGTTAGAAATTGAGATTAAGTGGATAGTGTCTTCTTTAAAGAATTATATTGAACATTGAACCACTGTAATTGGTTTTAGTTTTTGGTTCTAATTGTCTAGAGAAAAACGATGTTCATAATATGTATTATGAGAGATACTAGTATTAGTATTGGTATCAATTTGGTTTAAGGATGGTCTTAGTACCATAGTTTCCATCAAATTAAGAATGGTCTTAGTACTATTGTTCCTTCAAATTAAGAATGATTTTAGAATCATAATCCTTGAATTTAAGAATGGTTTTAATACCATATGAGAATGGTCGAAATACCATATTAGAATGATTTTTATATCATTATAAGATTGGTTCATATACCAAATACGAATGGTCTTTATACCATATTGAGGGTGTAATTCTTGACCGGATTCTACAAGTGCAGTAGAATTTCGGTAAACTTTCGATCGAAGCTGTTTTATCCTGGAGTCGTCGCGGTAAATTTAGAACTGCTTGCACAATTGGCAGTACCACGAAACGTCTTAAAGAAAGCGACCTAGTCCGCGACTCAGCTAGTAAATTCGATTTCGGTATTCATTGGCAATTGTTTTTCAAAATTGTTTTTTATTAAACACTGTTTCCAACAAAAATTATGACAAATTAAATAAGTGTATTTACGATGAGGAGGGTTTCAGGATAATGCTTGGTATTTTAAATTACTTTTGGGTCCTTTTATAATACTCTATTCATTCTTTTTAAAGTGTCGTTCTAGCAAAAAAAAACTCTTCAACCAAAATATAGTGGGTTTTGTAAGTCTGTTTTCCTATTCTACCCTTTATTTAAGTCACACTCACAATCTCTCTCCAATAATTAATTATCTATTTTTTTGCACAACATGCACTAACTTCCATGGAATATTTGACAATTTAGAGCACCCACATCCATACCACTCATGCGGGTGGTTTAATTGAGGCCCGCTTAATATATTATATTATCTTATATATCATACTCCCTCCAATCCTAAATATAAGAGAAATTTTGCTTTTTAGGTTCATGAAATGATTGATGTATCTAGTCTATATTATGAACCAAATACATCAATCATTTCATGAACCTAAAAAGCAAAATCTCTCTTATATTTATGACCAGAGGGAGTAATTATTTATACCACTTAACTATATTTTTGAAATATTCATACCACTCAACCAAAACTTTAAATGGGTCCCACATAAATCACATAATATGCACTAACTTTGAATTTTATTGAATAAATAATTGACCAAAGATAAGGTAGTCATGTTTGGCAATAGTAGCTTTAGTGTTCATCATCAATTGAATTTAAATACTATTGTTTTCTGACACAAGAGTAGCATTGAGAACTTTTTTCTCAAAATCAAAAAAAAGTTAGAGAAATTTTTTCTCGATATCGTAAAATAATTCAAAAACTTTTTTCTTAAAATCGGAAATTTAAGGAAGTGAATTGAATTAATTGTTTAAGAAAAAAAAATTAGTTCAAATTTTTTGTCATACATTATTTTATGCACATAATGAATTTTGAAATTGAAGGAATTTAATTGTTTTATCTAAATTTTTTTTTTTTTAAAATGATGGAAATACAAATGAAAGCATTTAAATTCCAGAAGATCTTAAAATCTTTTGGATTTTAAATTTCTCCATCCAAACACACTCTTAGGAATCGAGATTAAATGGTACTAATTTATATACAACATTCACACTCTTAGGATTCGAGATTAAAAAGTATTAATTTATATACATCAGTCACACTTTTCAACAACCTACTAGAGGCGCTTTTAAAAAAGTACCGAATTGTATGAATTCTTACCGTCCAAATCGGACAATATATCAGAACAATATCAAATAGAATCTCTATGCTCACCATATCCATTCAACTTCTATTTATTCTTTGAAACCTCTTTCCATTTATTCGTTGATTGCACATATATGCTATAAATGTCTGGACTTGGTTATCTGAAACAATTGATATGAACCTCAATTTTAATTCAATAGAGGATATTTGGAAATTATGTCATAAAAATTGGACTCTTCAGTGCAAGTTTATTGTTCAAGCTTCTTTGATCAACATTATTAGTACTATCTGGTTTGCAAGAAATCAAGCTTGTTTCAACAATACAACAATTCATTGGAAACAAGCAGTCTGTTTGATCATGACAAATGTTTCTCTGTCTGGGACTATTACCAAGCAAATTTATTTCTCTTCAATGTCAGACTTCAGAATTCTTAAGAAATTTAAGGTGGATGTGCACCCTCCTAAAGCACTTGTTATCAAAGAAGTAGTTTGGCTACCTCCTTTGTAAAATCGGATTAAGTGTAACACAGCATCCTTTTGGTAAAAGTGGATACTCATCCAAGTCCCACATCTAGTAGTTGGAAGAAAAAAGAGTTAGAAAATTATTATAAATATGAGGATGTATATTTAGTTTTATTCACCACAACTTATCCAGACTTTTGGGTGTATCAGGTGTTTGGGTAGTTGTGTGTCTTGTGAGGTTTGCAATTTTTCCGTGCAAAAATTGTACTAGCGAGGGTTTGTAATTTTTCCGTGCAAAAATTATAGTTGCGAGGGTTTGCAATTTTCCGTGCAAAAATTGTAATTGAAAGGGTTTGCAATTTTGGTCCTGATAAAAATTGCAATTGTGTGAGAGAGTTTGAGAGGTTGCAATTTCGCCTTGTAAAAGTTGCAGATTTAGTAATAAATTATTGAGAATTTAGTACTAAATTATTGTTGTGAGTTGATTTTGTTTAGTTTTATTTATTTTGTGGAAATCTTGTTTATTTTTGCTTATTGTGTGGAGATTTTATTTGATTGTATTCCCAACACATCCACTAGTTCATCGGCTGCTTGTGGTTGCTTTGCTGAAAAGCTTCAACATTGTCCAGCTTTCTTTGCTTTGCTGAAAAGCTTCAACATTGTCCAACAAAGGGTGCTTAGACTTAGAGCCATAGAAATTTCCAACCAGCATAACTGGCCTAACATATGGATTGAATCAGATTCGTCAATGGTTGTTCTCAGAAACAGGTGGTATAATTGTCAGTGGATGATTAGAGACATGAATTTTTTGGTAACTCATATCTTTAGAGAAGGAAATGAATGTGCTATTGGTCTCAATATTTATAATTTTGTTTATTGCAGTAGATCTTCCTTTAGCGTTTGGCAATAGTTTTGCTAGAAACAAACTTGGTATACCAAGTTTTAGGTTTTTTTTTTTAAAACTTAGTATCTGGTCTAAGAATCGACTAATTCGAGGGGACCAATCTCGCCGCCCATCACTTGCAGGGACCCATTTAAAGCCAGAAGTTTTGTTCTGTATGGACTAGCCCACCAAAATTGGCACCAATAAGAATCAAACTGAGATCTTGTGAGGAGCACACTCCAAGAATCCAAGCCAACGCCACTAGACGAGCCCAAGTGGTGGGTTTACCAAATTTTAGGTTGAGTTCCTTTTAGAGGGTTTTGGTTTGATCCCCTCTTTTTTTTGTACCTTCTTTATTTTTTTTATTTAATTATATTCTGGTGGTAGCTCTTTAGTTGCTCCGCTCTTTGGAAAGAAAAAAAATTCAACTTCCTACAATTAATTGAGAAATCATTTCATGACCAAGTTATATGGATTCATCTATCCCTAAATGCAGGGTAGCAAGACAAAAAAAAAAAAACCCTGCACTGAGCTGATACAAAGCTCTCTATGTGAAACATTACAAATTAAGCAATATTTATAATGTGTTTTCAAAGAAATGCAAAAGTTGAAGCACTCTTATAACATATACTATATACTTATTTATTGAATTTAGACTTGTAGAACAATAAGACTAATTTAGTTCTCCCCTACTAAAATCTAAACATGTCTTTGTCCTTGTTATAACACATTGATAACAAATTATGAATCTATTGAAATACAAATCTTTAATTTTCTCACTTTACTTACTACTCATTTTAGCATTGCCAAATCTCATAATATCAAGGTTCGTCTTGCCGCGGCAACAATTTTAAACATTCTCGTCAGGTATGAACTGCAAATTATGCAGAGTCACAAACTGATGTATATAAGAAATTGAAAGATATACCTCTAGTTGTTCATGTAGACTGAAGTGCCTCTCTAATTTGCCATCCACTACAAAACATAGTTGATCATATAAGAAATAGAAACTTATTCCAATATGAAAGGAACATAGAAATGAAAGTACTTAGAAACATAGAACATAACAATAGCTTAAAAAAGATGTGAGGTACACGAGCTTAAATTTGGTCCGGTGAAATTCGAGTTGGATTTGAAGAGGGTGGTTGACAGTTTTCATTCTACACAACCAAACCTCACGGAATTTGGTGTTATTCCGGATTATTGTAAATCTAGTTTTGCTAAATTAGAAACTCCAGTGTCGAATTTGTGTGAAGACGTGCAAATGAGGTGGTCATAATCTAGCTAAGGTGGCCATGTTGTCAGCTAGTATCCCACTCTTGGTCGTTGTATCTAATTATATTGAACATATTTTAATTAATAAAATGCTATAAGCACCCTTTTGTAAAAAAAATTAAATGTTAGTTAATGGTTCGCACTGAGCTTAGTGGGAAGGATCACGACTCGATCACTTCAATTGTGTTTGGGAGAAGTTAGAATTAATTGATGTCATAATTGACCCAAAATAAATTAAACTTATAGTGAAAAGAAATAAAAAAGAATATATTCATAATGTCAATTATCACTGGATAATTGTTTTGTAATAAGGAATATTTATAATTTTAAAAAAATATCAACATAAAAAATATATTTATAATCATTTGTAATAATGAAATAATTATTAATTTAATAGAAAATATATTTATATAATTAAATATATTTAAGATATAAAATATACCTTTATGTTTTTATTTTTTTTAATAAATTATACCTTTATGTTATTGTGTTCATACTAATTGAAGAAAATGAATTTTTCGGGGTGGGCCGTGGGCCACTTTGGCCCTAACATAGGTTTGCCACAGTCCAATTGGAAAATAACAAACCCTAACAACAAAATCTCACATCAAAGACATATAAATTCATCATGCAAGAACTGTGAAGACCTAACCAAGTGCGGCGACAAATAAAACAGAGAGCGATTTAGTCACTTCTCCCCTTTGTATCTCTTCCCTTTCATGTACCCATATCTACACTTCCGCAAATTACATAACATAACATCTATATACATTCTTGTTCAATCACTTAAATTTCTTCGACCATCACTCTTAGTATCACAATTTTACTAGTAGTCCAACTCAATCTCTCATGTTGCGTGCAATCCCCATCTCAATCAGGTAAGTGATTCACAAAATCTGAAGTTGTTAAATTTTAGGGTTTTATTTGATACAATTTTCTGTTATTTTTCTTGGTTTCATTGTGATTTTCTATATTATAAAGTTTTATATTAAATTTTTTGGTTTTATTTGAGGAGAGATCCGTTGAATCTAGGAGTAACTCTGAGATGAGTTACTCCGCTTAATTCTCATCATTCACGATGAATTTTACCGATCCTACCGTGCAATTAAAAGTTCTTCTTGAATAGATCAACTCTACAAGTTTTTATCAAAATCTAAAATTATTTGATACAAGTAATTTCAAATGAACGTATAATAAACTTTTTAAAAATACAAGTAAATGTCAATGATTGGATGACATAGATATGAATTTCAAATTTATATAAAAATGTGTGCACTTGATCATTGATATATAATGATGATAATCAACGGTTGGATCGGTAAAATTCATCATGAATGAATAGATATTAAGCGGAGAAACTCATCTCAGAGTTACTCCTAGGGTCATCAGATCCCTCCTCTTAAAAAATAGTGTATTTTATTTCATGAAAACGTGCTTGTCTGTAAGACTCATTTGTTAAATTTCTTCAAATCATGTTTTGTGGCATTAAATTTAGTTATAAATTGTTCTTACATTGTTAAAAAAATTTGCAATTATAATATCATTCATGTTTCATTGATAATATATAGTTTTATTTGTGTAAAACTTCAATCCATTTTTTGTATTGTTTTTTGTTTGATTTATTAGAATAATGAAAGCAAGATTACGATTCTCCCATAAAGTATAAATTATTTTTTAATCTATCTATTGATATATCAGGATACAAAATTTCGAAAACCAAGCATTACCGTGAAACCCTCATTATAAATACATTTTTTTGTCATAGATTTTCATTGGCGTCACACTCACTACCTTTCAACATATTTCCCCCCTCTAAAACTCATTTCCTTTGCATTCATCATTTCTTATCATTCAAAAATGGTGTCAGATGTTCAATTCTTGTCTAAGAGTGTGATGGCAGCACCTGTAGTAGCAATAATATTAATAATGACGCTTTTGTCACTACGCTTTTGCCATTCTAGCTCATGCTTCTACTCCTATTTGTGCTCCCACTCCAATAGCTCAACTTCAATGTTTGCATTGCATGCAAACACTCCATAGCCAACAAGATCGTGCTAGAAATAAAAACCATTTCAGAAATAACGCCATTTAAATCGTTATATAAGGTGATGAATCAAAATCAAAACTACCCACAATTATAAACTTGTGGTCCATTACTATAGAAAAAATCACTCTGTGTTGGTGGCATGAAAGTTTGTGATTGTAGATAGTTTTCAATTTGATTCATTATCACTTATAACGTTTTAAAAGGCATTATTTCTGAATTGATTTTTATTTCTTGCGCGTTCTTGTTGGCTATGGAATATTTGCATGCAATAATGCAAACATTGAAATTGATCTATTGGAGCTGGAGCATAAATGGGAGCAGCAGCATGAGCTAGAACGGGAAGAGTAGTGACGAAAGCGTCATTATTAATATTATTGCCGCTACCACTGCTGCCCTTACACTTTTAGACAAGAATTGAACATGAGACGCCATTTTTGAATGATAAGAAAATGAGAATGTGAAGGAAATGAATTTTATAGAGGGGCAAAAGATGTAGAAAGGTAGCGAATGTGAAGACACACCGATGAAAATTATGACAAATAATAAGTGTATTTATAATGAGGGTTTCACGATAATGCTTGGTTTTTTAAATTACTTTTGTGTCCTTTTATAATACTTCATTCATCCTTTTTTAAGTGTCGTTTTAGCAAAAAAAACTCTTCAACCAAGATAGTTGAAAAACTCTTTTTTAAGTCTTTTTTTCCATTCTATACTTATTTAAGTCACACTCACCATCTCTCTCCAATAATTAATTCTCTATTTTTTCTTTTTTGCATAACATACATTAATTTCCATATCATTAATGAGAGAAAAAGAGTATATTTGACAACTTATAGTTTTAAATTTTCAAAATGACACTTAATAAAAAAACAAAAAATTGTGCTAGAATGACACTTAAAAATGAACAGTGAGAGTCTATATCCATTTCCTAAACCAAACTGCTACTATTACTTGTTATAAATGAGTGAATGGCCAATAATTACGATATCGGAAAAAAAAATAGAACATTTTTCTCAAAATTGAAAACATTTGGAGAACTTTTTTTTCAAATTAGAAAAAATTCCGTGAACAATTTTTTTTTGAAAACGAAATACATTTGAGAACTTCCTCAAAATCGAAAAAAAAATCGACAACTTTTTTCTTAAAATCGAAAAAAAATAAAAACTTTTCATCTCGAAATCGGAAAAATTAGTAGTACTTTTTTCTCAAAATCGAAAAAAGTTGAGATATTTTTTCTCGATATCATAAAATAATTCAAAACCTTCTTTCTTGAAATCAGAATTTTCTTTTATTAATATGATTACCGTAATTTAATCAAGGAAGTGAATTCAAATACTTGTTTACTAAAAAAAATTAGTTCAACTTTTTTTGTCATACATTATTTTACGCAAATAATGAATTTTGAAATTGAAAGAATTTAATTGTTTTATCCAGACAATTTTTTTTGAAAATGATGGAAATTAAAATGAAAGCATTTGAATTCCATAAAATCTTTTAGATTTTAAATTTCTCTATTCAAACACATTTTTAGGAATCGAGATTAAAACGTAATTTATATACAACATTCACACTTTTCAACATCCCATCAAAGGCGCTTTTTACAAAGTATAAAATTGTATGAATTCTTACAATCCAAAACGGACAATATCTCGAAACAATATCAAATAGAATCTCTATATGCTCACCATTTCCATTCAACTTCCTGTAATTAATTGACAAATCATTTGACCAAGTAAATATAGATTCATCTTTCCTTAAATGCAGAAGTAGCAAGACAAAGAAAACAACCCTGCACTGAGCTGATACAAAAACTCTCTATGTGAAAGATTACAAATTAAGCAATTATAATGTGTTTTCAAAGAAATGCAAAAGTTGCAGCACACTCATATCATATACTATATACTTATTTACTGAATTTAGACCTGTAGAACAATAAGACTAATTTAATTCCCATTACAAAATTATATGGTTTGGTTAACTTTCAGTTATGTGATATATATATATCAGCTTATGAGCCTATAAAATGAGACCTAACTTATCTTTGAAGGGAATAAGGAATTTTCAGACCCTTCAAAAATTGAAACCTCAATATCTTTAGGACTAATTGGTTTATCATTATTTGATATATTGTCCAAATTCTGAGTGTTCAATTGGCCACTACTATTTGTCTTCTGCTGTTGGTCAAACATCATCTTTAGCTGCTTTCCTTGTTCCTCAATTCTCAATTGTAATTTTCTCTGAATCTGTAATCACAAAGAAATTAAGAAAATTTGAAGTTTGAAAATAGAATGAAGTAAATAAAACTTTAGGTAGTGCTTTGGAAAAATGTAAATAAATACAATCTCGACCACGACATCGAGGATTTTTAATGTCTTAGAGACAATAACTAAAATTGAGTTTGAGGCTACATCAATCACATTTGACCAAGATTCTCCAAGAATCATTTGTCATATCAAAATATTGACATTGTGTTCGGAAATTTGACAACGCGGCCCTTTCTTACGGAAAGAATATGGATTCGATTCTTGGAGTCGCCCACTTGGAAAGTATCTCAGCCCTGGTAAAAAGAATGCCAGATGTCTAGCTGCCGACTCGAGGGTATAGTCTCATAGCAGGTTCAAAAGGCCTAACCTGTGGGGATACATTAGGGGCGCCGGCGCCTACTTACAGTGGGTTAGAAGATATAAAAATCTTCTAACCTATTATGAATCTATTGAAATACAAATCTTTAATTTTCTCACTTTACTTACTACTCATTTTAGCATTGCCAAATCTCATAATATCAAGGTTCGTCTTGCCGCAGCAACAATTTTAAACATTCTCGTCAGGTATGAACTGCGAATTATGCAGAGTCACAAACTGATGTATATAAGAAATTGAAAGATATACCTCTAGTTGTTCATGAAGACGCCTCTGAACATCTAGTTGAAGCTGAAGTGCCTCTCTAATTTGCAATCCACTACAAAACATAGTTGATCATATAAGAAACAGAAACTGATTCCAATATGAAAGGAACACAGAAATGAAAGTACTTAGAAACATAGAACATAACAATAGCTTAAAAAAGAAAAAGAAGTAGCATTACGATTTGACATCAAGATTCACATTCTCTACATGATTTCTTTTCTCAGATTTCCCTGAAACATGATAATAATTTGATTAGAACTTGGATCTAGTAAAAGGACTAAATTTTATATAAACACATCTAAAAGTGCTAGCTCAATTGGCAGAAAATGCTGAAATTGCTAGACGTCACGTCCATGACCAGGGTTCGAACTCTGGTCTCTCCACTTTGTGTGTGTGAGTTTCAAATGGTTTGTCATTTCATCTACGTACCAAAAGAAATTGATATAAACACAATAACCATGCTAACAAAATTACCCTGAGTTGGTTCTGGCATGTATTTTGCAATTCTATACTTCTGCAAATGACTTTTTACATGGAAAATTGTCAACCCATCTGATTCCATCAGCCTTAGTATAGCCTTTGGTGTTGCCTCTACAATCAAGCAGATAAAAAGATAATCAAAACGAGATTTTTACTTTCTTCGTGGTAGCCCGAATGAAATTTTGTTATAAATTGTGAGAAGAAATGCTAACTAAAAAGAATGCATTTCCGTATTGTAAGTACAACTCATATTGTAAAAGACTACAGAGACATTTGATATGCTAAGTTGCGGATTCGAACTCACAATGTTTTGAATTTTTTCAAAACATTTAAAAATACTCAATCTACTTCTAAAATGCTTTTTGAAAAAACTTTCATTATGTATCTCTAAAGATTATTACTTAACCAGTGAAAATAAAAACAGAAAACACCAGAAGAAGTAAACGGGCCGAGTTACTTACTCTCGGAGCCTCCAAGACGATTCACACACTCAACAAATTTCTCATGAAGATCTTGAGTCCATCTTATTCTTGTTTTACTTGAAACTGATGATCCATTAGAAGCATGATTTCCAGAACATGTTGACATTGATGGAGACAGTTTCTCTTGTTGATAAGAGAAATTCAGTTGTGAAACAGGAAAATCATATGAACCACAAGAAACCTACAAATATTCAACATGTTTTAATCCAATCAATAAATGAAAAAAATAGCAAAATATACACACACAAAAACTATAAAAAAAAATATACTTACTTTATGATCATGATTTCCATTAGAATGAATTAATGGACTCATACTAATTGTAGCAGCATCATCAATGAATGATAGAAAATTTCCTCCTCCATTGGATTTTTCAGGAGATGATCTACAACATTGATCACTATTCAATATTTGAGATCTAATCATTGGTTGTAAAGGGTTTAAATTTGATAACTCAAAGTTGTGACTAGATTGATTTGTTGAAGAATCAAGGTAAAGATTTTCCCTAGGACATTGATACAAAGGAAATTCCAAATCATTATTAACCTTATTAGAAAATTGTTGAGATATAGTATTATTACTAATATTATTACCATTAATTTGGTAATCATATTGTGACTCAAAACCCATGCAAATTTCTGTTGCATAAAAAGCTGAAGTTGGTGACTCAAAACGGCTTATAATTGTGCTAGATGAAGATTTTCCTTGACCATGATTTTGACTTTGAACTATATATGGTGATTGTTCCATTGAAAATGGTTGACTAAAATTTCCAATATTATGATTTGAAGCATTTCTCATATCAAAATATTGACTTGAACAATTTCCTAAATCAGAATTAAAATCACCATTTAGTATATGGTTTTGGTGAATCCTTCCTAAATAATCAATCTTATTCTCATTCATCTAAATTCACTAAAAAAAAATTGTCCCTTCAAAAAACAAAATATTGTAGTATCATAAAATAAAACTCTATGAAAGGCTCTTGCTTAATAAGGAACACAAAATAGAAAAATAGAATGGAAAAAATGAAAAACAAGAAATTGGAAAGGTAAGAATTAGAATACTAATGCTAAATTAATATTCTAGCCTATAATGGTATAAAGTTCTCTTCTCATATTCTTTAAGGCTTGAAGAATAAGATTTGAATCTAATTTGTCTAAATGCTGCCATTCAATAAGCTCATACTTATTCTTGAAGAGGGATAGGAATGAATAGTAATCAAAATTGACATAATCGAAGTAGAGAACACTGAAAACAACAAAGCCTTACAAATAAAACAAAATTGTTTTGTCTAATGTTTTCTTCATATGATTTAATATCAAGAGCTAAAGAATCATAGGAAAGAAGAAATATATAGCCACCTAGCTTGAATGAGTCACAAATAGTACCACAAACTACTTAAAAAACAAAACTTGCTCCAGTTTATATCTCTATTTTAATTACACACTCACGAAATT
Source organism: Trifolium dubium (assembly GCA_951804385.1). Classification (NCBI taxonomy): domain Eukaryota; kingdom Viridiplantae; phylum Streptophyta; class Magnoliopsida; order Fabales; family Fabaceae; genus Trifolium; species Trifolium dubium. The sequence continues at coordinate 10,484,489 of OX638070.1, read as the reverse complement.
GAATGATGTGACATATTTTGTTATTTAACATATTTTAAATGATTGGTAAAAAATCATATTAATGGTATATACAACTTAATGATATTGATTGTATGTTTGGTTTCAATTCTAGAGGAATTAGAACTGATTATGGACGTATAAAATTGATTCTGACATGTTTGATTTTTATATTGAAATTCACTGTTCAACTCACTTTTAGTTGAATGTATCCAAACATAAATCAATTCTACTAAAATCAAACATGATCAAAACTATTCCACCTAAAATAATCTGCATGATCAGGTTGTATGTCATGTCAATTGAATATATTAAATCATCATTTTAAGTATAAAAATCTGAGAGAAAAAACAAAATTGATTTTAAAATAGAAGTCGCGATTGAGCAAAAATGAGGAATAAAATTGTAAATAAGCTTAAAAACAAAACCCCTCTTGTTACCAGAAGAGGAGCTCTTATTATTCTAACTAAAAGATAATTTTTTTTATTTGAAATAATATAATTCATCTTTAAAATATATTCATTAATCACTTGAATTAAACCAATTGATTTTTACCCCAAATTATAATTCATGATTGATTATAATTTGTTAAGGTGATAAACTAAAATTAAATTCAAAATAATAATTGATTATGTTAAACTAAAATTGTAGAGTAGAATATGTTAATGGGCATCTAACCATCTATAGGGTAATAGTTAAATGTTAGATAAATATACCAGCATAAATTCATAAAACAATAGATCTAGAAATTATTCTTATAAGTGATTCGGAAGAAATAAATTATTCACACATACAGAAGATTAACAGAAATGGAGATAGGCAAATCTACCTTTCCCAAAAAAGAAAATATATTATGGTCTTACAAGTCTTGTCCTATTGCCTGACAATGCATCTTGCAAAGCGCGGTATCACATAAATATTACCAAAAAAGTGTAACTAGTTTTATACTCATTTAAAAGCAGTGTGGAACTTTAACTTCCACAATTCCCAGAAAATCAGATTTTGGAATCAATCTTTGGAATTAAACATAAGCAGACTTTATTTATTTATTTTAAAAAAAAAAGACATTTTTCCATTGCAAATATTCTTTGAGATGAATGAGATTTATTTTAAAAATAATTATTTTGTATAAATTTCATCAAAATGTTGTCCTTCTGCGAAAACTAACTTTATGATTAACGAACATAAATTTGTAACATTTGTCACATACCATGATGGTTCTACTAAACATACATAGTGATGGGAGTGTTGCCGGGTGTGGAGGTGTGATTCGCGACGGAAATAGTGTTAGAAACGGTGGGTAGTTTTTTTTGTAATTTCTATGAGGATCTATATTTTTGCTTGTATATATTAATCTTATGGGTAGTTTTCTTTTGTAATTTTTTTATTGGATTTTTTTATATTTTGTAATTATTTATATTTCAACTTATATATTAATATGGAGACCTAATATCTATATCTATCTATACTTATATAAAGAGGATACACTATTTTGGTATGACCTATTTTTATTCCTATTTTACCCTTAATTTCAAATTTCAAATTATTCTCATAACAACCAAATTTGAATTTCAAATTTCAAATTATTCTCATAACAACCAAATTTGAAGAAATCATCAACAAAAAAATATCAAATTTAAATATAAAATAATAAAAAATATGTATCACACAAACAGGTACGTTCGTATCACACAAACGGGCACGGAACGTGGCCGTTTGGCCCGCTAGTATTAATAAGTAGACTTTATTTTTTTGTAATTTCTACGGGTATCTATATTTTTACTCATATATTAATACTAATGTCTATATTTTGTGTAATTTCTACTTTACATATATTTCTACTTATATGAGTTTGTAAGGGTTCGTTTAATGGGGTAGATGGATGGTTGGACAAGGTAGTGGTGAAGGCAGTGGGGGACGGTCAAACCACCTCTTTTTGGTATGACCGTTGGCTTGGTGATGGGGGTTCGTTATAGGAGCGGTTTCCGAGATTAACTAGCTTAAGTGTGATACCTGGCGTGTCGGTGGGTGAGATGTGTCGGCGGGGGTGGGGTGTTGGAGGTGGGGGGGTGGGAGTGGCGCAGGCCGTTATTTGTATGGGATGAGGGTTTGGTGGGTGATTGTTGTGCTCTTTTGTGTAATATTGTCTTGCAGGATCATGAGCCTGACAGGTAGAGATGGGTTGGTGGATCCTCTGATTCGTATGTTGTCAAAGAGGCGTATGCTCACTTGTCTCGACATGTTGTTTCTCCTAGCCCTTCAGATAATGTGGCTGATCTACTATGTCATAAAATGGTTCCTTTAAAAGTTTCGGTGTTCGCTTGGAGGTTTTTCAATAACCGTTTACCGACTAGAGACAATCTTATTCGGCAGGTGTCGCGCCTCGAAAAACGCACGAGCGTATACGCACTCGGAATGACTACAAAGTCGCCACCGAATTTTATTTGTTAAGGGAAAACATCGATAAAACCCTTTGGTTAAATGGAAAGGCGGTCGTCGCAACCGTTTCCAGGTTCGGGAGTCGATTATGCAAGGGGAAGGTGTTAGCACCCCTCACATCCGTTGTACTCAACGGGAACCTTCTTATTAGTTTTAGGGTTTAAAGAGTGTTTTAATGTTTTAATGTTTGCTTGCTTATTATTTTTTATTACCTTGCTATTATTTGTAAGTGGGGGATTTTTAATTTTTTAATTATTGGGCTCGACATGATGTTGAATCCTGCTCCTACGTATTCTCAGGTGCAATGAGAAATCAGAGCTTCGTAGTTCATGGTGTCAATGTTGTTGGTTGGTGTTTTTTTAGAGAACTAAATTTATGTCGCATTCTAACAGTTAAACGTATGGCTTGTATGCTCGCATGTTGGAGGCTTAAGCGCTTGTTTTTATTGCGTTAGAATGGATAAACATAGTTCTTTTATGAAAATGTTTTGTTTGATTATGTTTTGATTTGAAAAATGAAGTTTGATGTGTTGGATAATTTTTAATGTTTTTTATTTGAGAGAATCTTTAAGGAGGTGAATTATCTAAATCAGAGATATACACCAAGAATTTAGATAACCGGATAAGAAAAGGTATACACCAGATCTCCTCCTTCCTTTTGAATTATTATAGTGTTTTTAATTTTTTGAAAAAAAGATGATTATCTAATCGCAAGATATACACCATGAAATTAGACAATCGGAGAAAACAACGCATACGCGAAGCCGTCTCGTTTTTATTTGAATTGTTGTTATGATTTTCAAAGTTTTTAGAAAGACGAGATTAATTAAATCGCAAGGTATACACCAAGAAATTTAAATAACAGGAGAAGAAGAGGCATACGCCAAGCCGTCTCGTTTTTATTTGAATTGTTATTATAATATTTTAGTAACGTAATGATTACTTAAATCGCTCGGTATACACCGAGAAATTTAATAATCGGAGAAGGAGAGACATACGCCAAACCGTCTCTTATTTATTTGGATTGTAATTATATTTGTTCAGAATTTTTTAAAAGGATGATGATTATTTAAATCGCAAAGTATACACCAAGAAATTTAAATAACCGAAGAAGAAGAGACATACGCCAAACCGTCTCTTTTATCATCCAACTTGTTATTTATGTATTTTAGAGGTTTGTTAAAGAAAAATTGTATATAATTTTATATTACATTTGAATTAAGTGGATTAAAACTAAATAAATTGAAGGGATTAGGAACAACAACACCGATCGGTTAATCAAGAAGCATCCATTAATCCACTACTCTACTAAAACCAATGGTATACCAACACATGACCACTTCTTTTAAAATTTAAATTGAAAACAAGTGTGATAAAGATAAATAACAAAGGAATAAAATAAAAGGGAGACAAGTCTCAGATCTGATTTCGCTCTCTCTCGTCTCTTCACTTTCATTATTCCAATCAACTAAAACTCAAGTATTTGATCAACAACCATTCAAACATTAAATCAAACTAAGTCAAAGGGAAAAACATACTGAACAATTATGCGAGGTGACTGACAGAGTGGGTGTTGTGCGAGCGGTGGTTCTGGCTGAGGTTAGCGACGGCGGCAGCGATTCCTTGTTCACCTCTCTATGTTTCTTCTTTTCCTTTGATTTTGTTCTGTTTTCGATCTGATTTTCCGTTTATGGTTTTGCAGATCCCCTCCCCTCTTTAGAGTGTGAATTCCTCCTCTATGAACTTTTGCTTAATCTGAATTTTTTCTACCCTTTTCCTTAAGTTTCTCTTTTTTGTTCGTCTTCCCTTATATCTCTCGCCACTATTTTTTTTGTTTATTTTTTGGTTTATTTAATTTTGTACATATTTTTTGGTAATAAAAATAAAAAACGTAAAAAGAAATAATAAATAAACAAAAGAAATAACAAAGAAGATTTAAATAAACAGAAAAATAAAAAAAGTCGAGAATGGGGCTTGAACCCATGACCTCGTACATGTATCACCTTCTCTATTCCTATTAACCGCCAATTCAACCACCTTTTCACATTTGAACAAAGGTTGACTTAATAATTAAATAAGATGGGTAAAATTTGGGGTATGACATCAGGGAATCATTCCACCGGATGCTAATCTTTGTAGCTTTGGTTGTGTCTGTGATGAATCTTTATCCCACTTGTTCTTTGTTTGTAACTTCTCTCGACAGGTGTGGAATGGCATTTTACTTTGGGTTGGTATATATTCATACGGCGTTGGTCTCAGATGTCGTCGGTCATGTTCGTCAATTTATAGGTCTTCAGTTTTGTTCGTTGAAGCCTAAATGTTTTTTTCAGATTCTTTGGATGGCTACTGCTTGGTCGATATGGAAAGCTCACAACGAATTCCTTTTTCAGGGTAAACCATTGGAGGTGGTAAAGACAATTGATCAAATCCGGCTCCATGTTTGGTGGTGGCTAAAAGCAAAGAGAAAAGATTTTTTGTTTGATTATAATTCTTGGTATTGTAACCTTGGCTTTGTTTAGGTCGTACGGGTGGGTAACTTAGTTGGTTTTTTGGATTTTGAGGGATATTGTTTTGTGTTTTGACCGTTATTTGGTTGGATCCCTTATTCTTGTAATTAACTTTTTCTCGCGATAGGTGAGTATGCCTTGTGCTCACCTATTGCTATGTTAATATATTGCTTCCTTTTGGCTGCTTCAAAAAAAAAGAAAAGATGGCCAATATGTTTTTGGTTTTTCGTTAAATTATTTTTACGGGTACCTATGTTTCAACTTATATATTAATATGGAGGATTAATTTTTTTGTTGTAATTTCTACGGGTACTTGTATATATTTTTTATTTACACGGGTACTAATATTTCTTTTCATATATGATATCCATTATTTATTTAAACGAGTATCTATATTTCTACTCATATATTAATACAAGATCAATTTCTTTTGTATATTTTTTATTAATAAAGTTATTTTTGTGTGTGATTGCATAGGATATCTATATTTTTAGTTCTACATTAATATGAAGATTTTCTTATTATTTCTTCGGGTATCTGATATTTTATATTATTTCTACGGATACCTATTTTTTTTTATTTCTAGAGGTACTTAATTTTCTTTAAATTCATTTTGGCAAATGCTCATATATATTTTTTATTTTTTTTGGTCGAGACCGGGGTATCCACCGCCGAACGCAGTGACTATTCCCTCGCTAGATTGGAGGCACCTCAAAGGGTGGGATAGCTGGCCCAAGGATTTAAAGCTGCTCTATACCCAAGGTGAGGATCGAACCCTCAAATGCTCATATATATATATACACACGCTTATTTTTTTTTATAATTTTTGTAGAGGTGTATATTTAATTTTATAGATTTCTACAGAAGCATTTTTTTTTAATTTTATAGGAGTTATATTTCTACTTATGTACAGAATCGTACATTTTTTGTCATTTATATAGATAACTACCTTCTTTTTTTTGGTACAAGATAACTCCCTTTCTATAGATATATTAATACTAAGTCTTTTCTTTTTGTAGTTCCAATGATGGCATATATATTTCTCATGCATTAATACAAAATTCTACTTTTCTTTTTGTAATTTTTACGGATGCATGTTTATATTTCTACTCATATATATTAATACTGAAGTCTATATATTTTTATGATATTTCAACAGGGATATTTCTACTTATATATATGAAAATGAAATGTTATTGAGACTAATCAAAATTAAAAAAATTATGTGTTTTTATTGAATACCTTAAAGTTTTGATGAGTCTCTGAAATATAAAATGATTTATATGTGCTTTTGGCATTAAATTTATTTTTTAATATGGAGCGCGCAGCGCGACATCCATACAACAGCACGAATCTCAAACTAGTTAATGACAACAAAATTGTTGAAACCAGTTTCATTGAAAACATCTCACAAGGTGTCATCCTTCCTTGCCATCCTTAATTATCATCATACATCATTGGAATAAATTAATTTGATTTTATGGTTTAAAAAAATTTGATTTTATAATTTAATTGCTAATAAAATAAGCAGTCAATTATTTTTGTAAATTTAATTCAATCAGTTGAGACTTTACATTTTATATTTAGAAGTCAGAATATAAACTCCACACATATTAATTTTACATCTGTGAAACTATAGTAAACAATCTACTTAACAAAAAATAAAAAATCAATCATTAAATTAAAAAAAAAAAAAAAAGAAGCAGTGAACCATTAGTATAGCGAACAAATTAAATCAAAGTTAAATACAATTGGAAAAAAACAAAGCAAGATGGATAGAATTATCAGGCATCTACATTGGAGTCATTTTCAATAATTTGTCCATTAAAAAACCTTAAAATAAATCCTTAATTTGATGTGCTTGGAAAAATCCGGAATATATAATTAACCACCATAGTGGATGAAGATTATGAATATCACTAAGTACAAAAAAATATGCATTAACTGTCACAAAGGTGTAAGGAATGTTTTTCCTCACAATAGTTAAAATGTCATTATCAAAAGTGGGGAATCAAATTAATGGACTTAGCATTGCAATTAAACTAAAAGGTGGAAAGCAAGAATCTTCATTAATGTTCAGCCTCTTCAACCTCACAAAGGAATAATCTATGTGGATTTGGTCAAAAAAGTGCACAAACTTTGCTTCTACTTCAAATCCTTACATTCATGCACACAATATCTAAAGTGTGTGACCTTTGCTGCCCAATAACCCCCAAAAAATTAATTATGAATACTGTTTTTTTTCTTCTCTTAAATTTCTTCCGTGTCAATTTAGTTGAGTTAATTTACCTTCTTAAAAAAAACTTAAAATGTTTAAATTTTTGAATCATAAAATCTAAAGTGGAGGATTTCGATTTCTAATATCTAAATAAAATAAGATAGAGTTCAAAAGTACATTAGATTAAAATTAAGTTATACGTATATGTGTGTATTAAAATAGAAAATAAAATTATATCAAATAATAAATGAAAAAATTACATTAAATATTGGACAAAAATATTTTGTAATGCTTATGTTTTTAGTTAAATAAGTTAGGACAAGTCTACAGTTGTTTGTTTAATTTGACGAAATAAATAATATGACTTTTGCGCTTATAAACATCAATGGAATGTTGCTTGACTAGATGAAAGTTCTGTCGTGGTGGTACGTGGACGTAGTTGAAATCAAGCTTATAATTGATGAGTTTATAGCTGATAGCTGATAAGTTAATTGGTTGAATTTATAACATTTGGTAAAATTAATAGTTGACGTGACTTATTGATATGAAATGACATAAAAAAAATATAAAATTAATATTCAATTATTTTTAAGTAAGATGATGGGAGTAAAGTTGGAAGAAAAAATAATAAGTTAATAAGCTAATTGAATTAGCTTATCATAATAAGCTAAAAATTGGTCAAAATAAGTTATAAGCTCATGTGCCGAAAAATTTACTAAACAGAGCTTATTTATTTATTATAATAAGCTATAAGGTATAAACTCAATTTCGTATCTTGCCAAACATACCCTTAATTTGAATGAATGAACGTCCATTTATTTTTATTAATAGGTGGAGAAAAACGGGTCCGTTTGGTGCGCAGGTTAGAGAAACAAGATATGTTAAAGTTTTCCAATCTTGTTTTAATCCGTTGTTTGGTGCACTAATAGAAAATGATAAATTTAACTTACCATTAAACCTATTCAATTACTTTTTATTATTTTTTAATCCTTATTTTCGGCTGAGTATACCATGATGAAATGAGTATATTACTCTTTGATACAATTTCAATTTTTTTTCGGTACGCAATTTCAATTTTGATCATATATTTTTTTGGTCCCCATAAATATATTAAATTTTACTTTTAGTCCTTCTAAAATTTTTCTTCGACTTTTAGTCCCTATAAAATTTTTCATCTTCACTTTTGGTCCCTTCTTCTAAATAAACTCATACGTAGAATTCATATTTTTGAATAAAATTTTGCAAAAAAATTTATTAAATTATAATAATCTCTCTCAAAAAATTTAGAATTTTTAATAAAACAAGAATTAATTATGAATTTCTATATTTTTTGTGGTTAAAATTTTATATTAAATTCATGTTTTGTTAAAAAATTCCAATTTTTTTTAGGAGAGATTTTCATAACATTTTACACATTTTTGCACAATTTCATTAAAAAATACAAAGGTTATACATGAGTTGAATTAAAAATAGGGATTGAAAATTTTATAGGACTAAAAGTGGAAGAAAATTTTTAGAGGGAGTAAAAGTAAAATTTGGTATATTTATATATAGGACCAAAAACATATTTAAATGTTCTATTTATGCATGTATCAATTTTATTTTTATCGATATAATTTATCATGTCAATATCAAATGTGCATCAAACACATGATATGATAAACTAATGATATTATTTTTCTTATCATGTGTACACCAAACACATGACATGATATGTGTTAATCTTGTCACTATCATATTTTATTTTTTTTCCGTTTCTTATCATATTTTGTCTCTATCTATCCGGCGCACCAAACGGCCCTTAGTGTATATATGCGGAAGTTCGATAACGTTTGATTCACCTATTGTTTAATTCTAATAATCAAAAGGAAACAAAGGAAAAACGTAGTCTTCTCTACGCTGTGCATTTGATCTGATTTATGTAAGGATCACGTTATTTAATTAACTCTATAAGTAAACATTGTAAGCATAATTGTTTGGAAAAGGACATTGTAAGCATGTCTTACCCTTTCCTTTCTGTCAATGACATTATTTTTTGGATGAACTTCTATCATTAATGACATTTTACAACGCAGCTTGCCAGCTTATATAATAATATTCTAGAATGTTTGTTTATGAACCTAAAAAAAGTCCAACTTATCCTTAATATAATTACAATTTTAGTAAACCTAGTAAATTTTATAAAATAAAAGGGGAAGCATCTTGGTGATGGACTCTAATTTGGTCAAATGTAAATCTGACTGTCTAACATTAAACATTTGATTAAGTGACACACAGTGTATAAATTATAATAATATTATAATAAATATGAATTTTATAAAATTTATTTTTGGTTTAAAAATTTATGTCATATAAATTTAGGGGCGATACCCTTCACAGATGAGGGTGTACACATGCACCCCTGGAATTTTTAAAATTTCACTAGTATCCTTATAATTTTTTCATTTTGCAACCCCCTGATTTTATTTTATTGCACCATTTATCCAAAATCTAAAATACTTTCACTTCATTTTTTTTTGTGACTTGTTATAAATTCTCTAAATTCTAATGTGATGATGGGAATGAAAAAAAAAATTGACTTGCTAAAACTGTGTTTGTTGTTCCTGTTTTGTGTTTGGAGGTTTTCAATTTATGCCTTCTCTGAAGTATGTTATTGGTTAATTGATTGTTGTTTTTGTAGCTCCCTTTTTTTTGTCTTGGTTTGGGTTTTGTCTTGTAGAAGTTCACCACTTTGTTGGTTATTTTTTTTGTTTGTCTTATAATTGTCGAACGGTAATTTTATGCTATGAGAAAAGACTAAATCACGTAATCAAATGTGAGATGAATGGTTGATAGATTGTTTTGTGATTTATGTTAAAAAAGATGTGTTCAACAAATAATGAGTTGGTTATTCGGTGATTATAAAACATGAAATCGTGCAACAAACAGTCAAAGTAGATCATATAAATAATGCGTACACCAAATCAATATTAGGTCATTTATTACAGAAAGAGTGTAATAAATGGTCGTCTATTTTTACTAATAATATATACACTTTATAAAATTGCTCTACACCTAATCTCATCAGTTTGTATGTGCCTATGTGGAACTTATTTTTCTTTCAAAAAAACTAATATTAAACTTTACTAATCTCACGATTAAATTTTAAATTATTTGCATCCCTTAACTCAGAGTACGAGAGTCGCCACTGTATAAATCATCCCTAATTTTTTTAAAGAAGTATGCACGACAAGATTTCACGTGTTCGATTCATATTCTTAACCATGTTTTGAAAATTTGAGAAATGGGTATGTATGGGTCAAGCAAAAAAATATTTTATATATGTGTATCACGTGGCAATGATGAACCGATGGAATTAATACATTCAGTTATGCAGATTAATATATACAATTTTTATACAATGGAGGGCGTTAGGCCAAGATTATACTATAGCTGCATTGCATCTAATCCGATATAGTTGGAATCTGAAACAATTATATGACTCGTGGAAGCTCCAAGGGTCGTTTTTAGAGTACAATTATATGATGAGGGTATATTGTCCTTTCATCCTATATTATATATGATGACTGATGACTTATAATTTATAGTTAATTGTTGATAGTTTATGACTGATAGTTTATAAATTTATTAAAATGTTTGGTAAAATTAGCGGTTAAACTAACTGAAAAAATGTAAAATGATATAAAAGACATTTTTAATTCATAATAAAATCTCTTCTATAAATTATAATAATAAAATCTATATCAAGTTAACATTTAAAATATTTGGAATTTCACATTTTAAATTTATTAATTTAATATATTATTAAATATAATTTTATTCTTTAAAATTTTATTTTAATATTTATCATTTCAATTTTTATATTTTATGAAGAAAAAAAAGGTTTAATTTGTTGTCTCTTTCTTGTAAGGGTTCAAATATCTCATATACTCTCTCCTTTTTAATACAAAAAGGTTCAAATAAAAAATTTAATTTAAAATGGTATTTATCGTATAACATAGGGAGTAAATATAAATGAACATTTAAATTTTATTGTTTCTTCCATTTATATTCAAATTTTATAATTATACCTTGTTAATTATTTAAATTGATCATTATTTCTATCTCGATCAAAAGCCTAAATTTCAAAATTGGATTGAAAATTTCCAAATGTTAGTCAAAAAATTTCATTATGATAGACAATTACATAGTGTCTAAAATATGAAATCATCTCAACCATTCATCATTATATTATCTCTTTATAAATCAAGGACACAGTAGTACGAGCCAATCCTATTCTATAGAAATTGTCCCAAGCTAACATAGTGACATGCACTATAGTATATTTGTTTCCCTTATCTTTGGTTACCAAAATAGAATTGATACCCCCATGCTAAGTCCTTATCTCTAGTGATATATATGTCCACGCGTTGAGGAAGAACGAACAAATTAATGAGAGGTTAGGTGTACCATGCATTTTCTCAACTTTGTTTATCTTCTACACACAATTCATACACAACAACATGGAATCCAAGCATCTCTTAATCATGGAACAAAATTATAGCAAAGAATAGTTTACCAAAATTAACATTTGTAGAACAAATACATACAAAGGCAACGTGTTTGAATGTTGAAACTTGGAAGTCAAGTTGCAGGAATTAATGTCACCTCACCCCCTGGACCAAGAAATGGAAAGATACATTTTTAATGGACAAAAAAATGGAATGATCGATACATATTCATTTAACTTTTATACCCTACCATGCATATTATTGTCATTATCATGAGCATATTAGTACTAAATAGATCATATTTTCATAAAATATAATCCATTAACAATTAGTCTTTCTCTATTCTTCTTTTTCTTATATCATTTATTTATCTCTTTTAGTTAAATAAGTGTAATTTACACACATATTTAGTACTTCGCTCTTTTTTCGTTTGATTTCATCGTTTTAGTGCGACTTTGTTTGTTTTTATTTCTCGTCTTGATACAGTGTAATGTTTTTCCGTCTTTTTGCTGTGTGTTTTGTTTTAATAATTAAATGTATTATTAATTTATTTTATTTTTAATACAATTTTTAAAACAATTTTTTCTCATTTAAATTATGTAAATGAATTGAATTAAACTAAAATAGATTTTATTTTTCTTTTGGCTGGGCTTAAAACAAAATTATTTTTAATAGGCCCAAACTAATTTCTTTTATAGTAGCCCAAATCAGTTTTTTTCACATACTAATAATAAATAATTTAAAGGTGGTGGGCCACCTGCAGATCTCTTCTGTTGACACAGACAAAATTTGTGTCTTTTTTTTTACTTTTGTGCCACAAATAAAATTTGTCTTTTCTTTCAATTTTTTACTTCTCTTTTATGGTAAATTTTTTTATTTCTTTGTGGGAGAAAAAATAGATCGTAATCGAATTGCTTCAATTTTTTTGATTTATTTAATTCAATTGGTAATTTAGATGATAAGGAATTCAAAAATAATCTTTTTTTTTTTTATATATTACTTCCGTTTTAAAATAAGTGTCACAATTGACCACTTTACATATGTCAATGGACATTTTAATTTTGATCACAAATATTTTTAATTATATATTATAAAAAATTGAACAAAATTATATTTTGAAAATATTCATTGAGACAATTTTTGAAAATATTTACTTTTATATACTAATCAAAATATATGGTAAAGTATATGTTATATGAATAGTACACATGTAATTCAAAAGACATTTATTTTGAAAAGAAGGGGTATATATGTTCGTGGTGGTTGAACAAAATATAAACGTGCAAACTTATAGTTTTGTTTAACAACCAGTTGTTTATTAAAAATTTAAAGGACTATTATAACAATTTTAAAATTAAAAACAAAAATATTTCTTAATTAAATTTATTTGTTTAATACCTATTGTTCAGGAACACGGAAAATAATTTTTGATAGTAGTAATTATTATTATTAAAATGTTGATTAAAATATTGTTATTATACAAGAATAAATTCATGGAAGATTGCCAATTTTATATTAGATTCATGGGGATATTTTTAATTTTATATATCGTTGTTAATTTTTTTAGTATATTCACAGGGAGAATATCATTTTATCTCTTAAATTATTTTAAATACTATTCATTAAAATATTATAAGAAAACAAGATGCTCGTCTAAAGTCTAAATTATCATTTCCATTTGAGCTGAGTTTTTGAAAGCTCGGTATCCAGCCTAAAGATCGACTAATTCGAGAGGATCAATCTCACCGCCCACTTGTAGGGACCCCATTTAAAACTAGAGTTTTTGCTCTATATGGACTAGTCCACTGAAAATACACTTATAAAATATTATGACAGCTTTTTAGTACTTTTTATGATATATGACAGTAGTTTTTTGTACTTTTTATGATACAAATTTGTCTCTTCTTTATTTTCTTTCAACTTCTTACCTTTATGTTTTTCCTTTCATGGTAAAATCTTTTATTTCTCTATGGAAGACCAAATGAGTTGTAATCAAATTGCTCAAAATTTTGATTTGTTTAATTCAATTAATATCAAAGAATTTTACAATTTTATTACATTTTTATATGATTAGAATAAATACATAATAACTATAAATTAAATAGGACATGTAACAAAAAAAATATCAACGAGACAAATTTATAGTTTATTTTTAACAAGCAGTTGCATGTGAAAATTTTAAATGACTATTATATCAATTTTTAAATTATAAACAAAAATAATTCTTAATTAAATTTATCTATTTATTATCTATTGTTAAGAAATATGAGAAATAATTTTAGAAGTAACAATTATTATTATTATTAAAAATGTTGGCTAAAGTTTGTTATTATGCAAGAATATATTTATGGAGAGATTATCAATTTTATATTAGATTCATAAGGAGATTGTTAATTTTACCATTGTTAAAAATTTTATTAGATTCACAGAGATAATATCATTTTATCGCTGAATTTAAAAAAAAAACACAACAAAAATTATATTTTTAATTATTACTATCCCGACAAAAAACACTCAACTCAATAAATCACACGATGCGTTTGTGCACGGGTATCTTCTTAGTTTGTTGTAAAATTGTAAAATCCATCTAAGGGGGGAATACACTAGGGAGTACCTTACACTCTTTTACAGCTGCATGGGAGGAAGCGATTTGATGTGTGAATAGCAGTGTTGTCATGGTACGGGTACAGTACCGGTACTCGGTACGAGTACGGGATACGGCATTTTTTAAAATATTATGGTACGGGTATGTTAGTATAATTTTTTTTTACTTATAATTATATAAATAAAATAATAAAAATATACTACTAAAACACATAATTAAACATAAAAAAACAACACACTTTAAAAGTAATTAAAATTGTTCAAAAACATCAAAACAATTATATCAAATTAAAAAACAATTTGCTCAAAAAGAGTCAAATTATAAGCAATAACAAAAAAAACAATTTAAAAATGTCATTATTCATCGAGTCAAAACTGAATTTCAATATTTTCCTCTTCATCATCATTTAAAAAAGCGGCATCTAGTTCTGATTCATCGAAAGAAAAATTAGCAACTTCAAGAATATCAGCTACATCAAATAAATTCAATTTATCTCCACCAATATCTCACATTCTCGTTGGCAGTGCCTTTGTGAATATGTCTGCAATACTTGAGCTGGATTTGTTTAGTTGCTTCAGCTTCTCTTATAAAGTGATATTTGATAGCTATATGTTTGGTTCGATGATGATGAACTGGATTCTTTGTCATTGCTATAGCTGACTTGTTGTCGCAGTAGATTATAGTAGGTTCACCTTCTTGTTCACCCATGTCTCCTAGTATTCTTCAAAGCCAAATAGTTTGACTTGTCGCTTCAGCTGCTGCCACGTATTCAGCCTCTGCTGTGGATTGTGCAATTGTAGCTTGCTTCTTAGATGCCTATGAAAAAAAACCTGATCCTAGTGAGAAGGCATAACCTGATGTACTTTTCATGTCATCTATTGAACCTGCCCAATCACTGTCGGTGTAACCAAGCAGCTTAGAGTTGCTCATGGATTTATACCATATGCCATACTCCTTTGTTCCTTGCAAGTATCTTAGAATTCTTTTACTGGCTCCAAAGTGAATTTGACTTGGTTTCTGCATGAACCTTGATAAAAGACTTGTAGCGTACATGATGTCTGGTCGTGTAGTTGTAAGATATAGTAGGCTCCCAATCAAACTTCTATAACGTGATGCATCGGCTTCTGGTGATCCATCATCCTTTTGCATCTTTTCATTTGTTACGAGGGGAGTAGCAACTGGCTTGCAATCATTCATTTTGAACTTTTCTAATCTTGCATTAGTATATTTCTTTTGACAAATAAATATACCTTCTTTTTCTTGTTTTACCTCTATGCCGAGGAAGTAATTCATCAAACCAAGGTCGGTCATCTCAAATGTCTTCATCATGTCTTCTTTGAATCCATTTATCATCGAAATATTATTTCCGGTGTAGATGAGATCATCAACATATAATGAGACAATGAGAGTATCATGATGACCTCGAGTTTTGATGTATAGTGTTGGCTCACTCTTGCTCCTCCTGAATCCACGATCCATGAAATACTGATCAATTCTACTATACCATGCTCGAGGGGCTTGCTTCAGGCCATATAAAGTTTTTCTTAGTCTTAGAACTTTGCTTTCATTTCCTTTGGCTACAAATCCTTGTGGCTGCTCCACATAAATCTCTTCTTCAAGTATGCCATTTAGGAAAGCAGACTTCACATCTAGTTGATATATGCTCCACCCTTTTTGTGCAGCAAGAGCTATTAAGGCTCTAATAGTGTCTAGACGAGCAACTGGCGCAAATATCTCATTGTAGTCGACTCCAGGTTGTTGCGAATAACCCTTTGCGACTAGTCTTGCCTTGTGCTTCTGTATCGAGCCATCATGATTAAGTTTGGTATTGTAGACCCATTTAACTCCAATGATATATTTTCCTCATGGACAATCTACAAGCTCCCAAGTATTATTCTTCTCAATCATTTTAATCTCGTCTTGCATTGCTTTAACCCATACTTCTTGTTTCGATGCCACATCATAATTTTCAGGCTCAAGTATGGCCAAATTGCAAGTTTCATATATATCCACCAATGATCTTACTCGTGTTGGAGTAGATTCTGCTGAAGAAATTTCTTGTTGAGGAGGTGAAGGTGGCGTACCTGGATCTTCTATTTCTTCTACCATGTCTTCTATGTTTGATTGTGGTATTGGGATGAAAATTTCTCTTCTTGTAACTTTTCATTCATCCCAATTCCAACTAGCATTTTCATCGACCTCAACATCTCGACTGATGTCGAGCTTCTTTGTTTGCAAGTCATAGATTCGGTAGCCTTTTGATTGTGTACTATACCCCAAGAAGATTCCTCTTATTATCTTGTCTTCTAGCTTGTGTCTCTTTTGTTTAGGAACATGTATGTAGCAGATAGATCCAAAGACTTTTAAATGTTTAGCTGATGGCTTTTTGCCACACCAAGTCTCAATAAGAGTCTTGTCTTGAACTGCCTTAGTTGGGCACCTATTGAGTATGTAGACAGCAGTATGAACTGCTTCAGCCCTAAAATTATTAGGCAATCTTTTATCCTTTCATCATTGATCTAGCCATCTCCATGACTGTGCGGTTTTTCTAGAAGCTTCATGATATCTCCATGATAATTCTCTCTAGAAGCTTCATGATATCTCCTAACACAAGTTTAATAATGACTTATTCTACTAGTTACTTGAGTATTCTTGAATGATCTACAAATATACATCATCACTTAACAATTATTAGAGATTCTATATCTTACTAATGAATTCTAGAAAAATGTAGAAATATGCCTCATATTTTAACAGAAACTATGTATGCCCCATCTTATTTTATTATGTCATAGGTTTTGAGTAGGTTATTGCATTGTCGTTCAATCAAAACTTGTTGATATGACAATTCTATAATATTTCCTATGTTTAAGTTCTAAAATACTAGTACTTTTGAAGGAAGAATGGCGTCACAGCCTGTGAATGAGTTGCCGGAAACACTTTGCAACAGAAAAAGGAAGGCGGATCATGTAGAGAAATCTTCACAGGAAACTACAACCAATG
Source organism: Trifolium dubium (assembly GCA_951804385.1). Lineage (NCBI taxonomy): Eukaryota > Viridiplantae > Streptophyta > Magnoliopsida > Fabales > Fabaceae > Trifolium > Trifolium dubium. The sequence continues at coordinate 10,467,231 of OX638070.1, read as the reverse complement.
GTGATGGCACTTCAATCCCGGATGACAATGTTTCATGTAGAGAAACATGTCAACAAGCTATGCAAACGGTGTTTGTTCAAACTTTACACCTTTATAATTGGTTTGACAACATCATTGGTGATTTAGAACAGAAAAATAAGGCTTTCGTTGAAGAGAATACAGAATTGAAAAAGATGGTGTTTGAATCTGAGAAGAATGTAGGTGAATTGAAGGAAAAATTGGAAGAAGTGTTCTCGGAAAAGAAGAAGTTTATTGTAAGAGAGAAAGAATTGATGAAGGAAATTTCTGAGATGAAAAAAAAACTACTCAACAAAGAAGATGTTGATAAATTAAAGGCTGAAAATGTAGAGTTGAAGAATGAACTTGAAGATTTAAAGGAAGAAATTCCATTCTATCACAAAGCTGGGTTTGATAAGGCAGTGAAACAAGTTTTAGCTTCAATTTGTGAAGTTAAACCTTGACCAAGTTGGATTGATTATAATTAATTGTTCATCTTTATTTTGGGATAGAAGTTACCTTAACTAAGGATATTGGAAGGTAATTTGATTAGACTTGTGTAGTTGAGAGCTTTTTGAACTTGTATGTGGCTTTCAATTTTGGATCCTTTTAGAGTGGGAATATTAAGGGCATGTTTGATTTAGCTATTAAAAAACTGTATTTTAGTTTTTAAATATTGTAAAACTTGTTTGGTTACCTAATTTTATTTAACTATTTTTGAAAATTGTTTCCTATTTATCAGTTTTAGAAATAAATATGTTTCAAAGAATGATTTTAGGCGCTTAGACTAACATTTTAATCTCATTCATATAATTCATTCAATAGTGACAACATAAAAAAATTAACTAAAGTACTTGAAACTCCAAAAGCAAAGAAAATAAAGTCAAAAAAAAGGTTCACAAAATATCTAAATATTCCCTAGCAAGTGACTTTGCTTCATCCTCCTTAATCAATGCTAGCGAGACTCAACACTTTCGACTCTTCTTTTTTGGTTACCTGAAAAAATATATGTGTACATTAGGATACTTAAAAAAAACAAATGAAATTGTACAAATTGACTTAGTACATAGCATAATTCCACAAGATAATGGTTCCTTCAAACATAATATAATGCATCTCTTTTCTAAGGGCATCAAATAAATGAACTCATAACAAAATAAGATATTTTTTTCGCAAAGCCAAGAAATAATTTATCAATGAAAAAACAACATATAGTATGTCAAAGAGTTACAATACATTTTAATGCGTAAGATAGCTATTTTTTTTTAGGGAAGTAAGTAACCTTCTAATTTCTAACCTTGTGCAAATATCATGCAAATATGAACGCATTACCATAAACATTATAATAGAACAAGAACATCACAAGAGATAGAAACATAGCCACAAAGGTTGGCACAACACAATTCAATCCTACTAACACAACACGCCTAAAGAAAAAACAATCATAAACAGTTGCACCATCCTAAGTACTTGTTTGATCCGGCTTATTTACTATTTTATTTATATTTTTAAAACGAAATAGAGAAGTATAAAATTGAATTTAACCATATTTCTCTTTAAAAGTATTAGAGAAATAAAGTAAAGAAGTAAAAAATACAGAAAAATAGAGTCAAACACAATTTTTTCCTTCTTTACTATTTTTAAGGAGAAGAAAAAAAGGAAAAAATAAGTCGGGTCAAACAGGTAAGAATCAATTTAAGCACAAATCAATTTTTTCATTCAACAACAGTATAACCACAAACAATTTACCTGATTTTTTCTAGAGTTTTGCATTTGCAATAAGAATGCAACTTGCTCTCTCAAGATGTCATATTGTGAAGCCTTGTCCTTAAGCGAATCAATTTCAACTTGCATTTGCTTCATCTTCTCATTAGCTTCGGTGGAAGATGTCGATATTGTAGAGTGAGAAATAGTAGTGAGTTGAGAGGATGTTACACCACTTTCTACCTATACTACGAACAAATTCTCCATGCTCTTTTCCAAATACGTTCACAAATGCTTCATTCTCTGAATGAGTCTTCACAATTATTTCAGCTTGCAATTGGTCATGCATATATAAATGAATTTATTCAAAACAGCAAACACTTAACATGGTCTGATCATGGTATGGTTATAGGAGAAACTGAACCTAACAGAACTAGATCATGGTGTGGTTCAATATTGCACTTACATTTTTTTCCTTAGCCTCTTCATTGACAAATGACCCATCAGACTTTTTATGACTAACTACAAGCATTTCTGTCCTAATGTATTTTCGACCATCTCTTTTTTCCTACAAGTAAATATATATAATAAGTACCTCTCAATTAAGAAATATACAACCAAGAATAGATTTAGTGAACCAAATAAAGAAACACCCTTCTCAAACTAAATAACATGACAATCATAAAGCATTTTAAAGATAAACAGAACCAAGAAACAAAACCAACAAAATAAAGAAAAAATCCATGACTTCTCCATTGCTTTAAGATATAAAATATGAATTTAAAAAGTTAATATATTGCTAAAGCCGGAAAATAAACAACACACAGAAAAGATATGCTAATAAAAAAAAAGGCCGAAAGGCCTACAAGAACACATCAAAGATAACCAAAGACTAAACCTGAAACTTTACCAATAAAAGCACTCGAGACAGCAAACAACAACAGAAAAAAGAGATGGAGATATGGCTGGAGCGAAACAACTGGCTCGGAAAGAAGACAAGAGAAAGAAGAGTCAAGTTTGGTTCATGTTGAAACAAGACCAATTTGGTTTGGTTTTAATGAATTGAAATTCAGTTCAGTTTTGTTTATGTGCAATTTTGCTTATGAACCAAACTATGTGCATGCCTACAACAATCCAACTTACACACTATAAATACTCAGAAGGAAATCATACAAGAAATGTATACCATTGTACCTTACACATATAAAAGTTAAAAATAAAAGAATACACAAAACAAAATGTAACGGGGTTTCGAGGTGTAATCATGTCTAAAAGAAATGTCAAAGTACTTTAAAAACCTGGAAATAAATAGATATTAGGCTTGAGTTTTATTATAAGTTTAACAAAGCTTTTGAAGACAATAACCCGTATTTAGCAGTAAACTTGCAAAGACAAATTCATAAATTCATAGTTACAGTGAATGGATACACAGATTCCTACCTCCTGAGTATCAAACAATCCAGCTTAGCAGGTTGGAAAACAATATGAAATTCCAACCAATATGAAATTCCATTCAAGAAACAGAAATGTTGTATGTGTTTCTACACCAGTTTACACCACAGAGAAAATCAAGATATAAAACACAAACGAACCTGCTCAACGAGAGAAAGAGAAGCTTCGTCAGAGAAGGAAACGTTGAAACCACAATGGACAAGCTTCGTTGAGAATGAAACGGAGATGCGGTGATGGAGGATCGGCGACAACGGAGGAGGTTCGACGACACCAATTGGTTCAGCTTGTGTGAATACGTTTTGAGAGTGATCATTAAGATGTGATCGTAGATTTATTAATCATAAGCTGCTACCAAGGAATAATTATGAATTTAATTTATATATTTACGATGTAATAATGTTAGAAGTTCCACAATGGCTAGAGATATGACATAGATAGCCTTTATAAATGTGTGCAAACCTCAACTCTCAAGCTAGCTTTTGTGGTTGAGTATATACCTCCTAAATTCTAATATGGTATCAGAGCCTATCTTAGATCTATTTGTTGTTTGTTGTGGAGACCTCTCATATTTGGGGCACCCGTTATTGTTGTTTCCACGTTCCAGCTTGTTCAGTTCTGGACGTGAAGGAGTGTGTTAGAAGTCTCACATTGGCTAGAGATAAAACATAGTTTTTATGATTCAATTTAATTGAATGTATGCGTAAAACAATTTAAATATTTATGAAAATATTTGTGAATTTACTTATAAAAATAGTATTATGATTCAATTTAATTGGATGTATGCGTAAAATAATTTATACCGCCGATACATAGTAATTAAAATCATAATTGTTAGACTGTGACATCTAATCTCTTGGATTTCACATAGTGGGATATATGAAATGGACATGTCTTGCAAGAATAGTGCGTGGATCCATCATTTTAAGTTATAAATCATGTTTGTGCATGTTGGGTTAAAAAATATTTTGCAAAATTATTATTCTTACGTTATTAGTGTGAAGACGCTATGTAACTAATCATTCAACGATATGTTTTTGAATAAAAAATAATAATTAAATATTGGATTTAGGAATGGTACTTCAATATGTTCAATCTCAAAGACTTGTGATAAAAAGAATTATTTTAGTGCAAAAATTTGATTTTAAGCTTATTTTAAGAGATTAACTAAGTCGGTTTTTGAACGGGATTAAGAGATCTTGTGGTAACATGTGAAATATTTTTAGACAATTTTCGAACGAACTTAAAATAAAACTTAATAATCATCTCTAACTAATTGTAAAAATAAGGGTTTATGACAAATCTAATTCAGATCCATGAATTTTATTCAAGTTCATGGATTTTATTGAAATGTAAAATACGATTTAAATAACATTGAATCATTTTAAACAGTTTCAATCGACAATTGCTCCATTTAATTTTGCCATCTTAGCATCAACCTCCTTGATTTTTTTGTCAATAAGCTTCTTGAAATCATTCTTATCTTCAGCAGTCTGCAAGTTGGCTAGCACACTTTTGTTCAGGAAGGCCTCAATCATAAGTAGTTCCATCTCCTTTTCACGATTGTCTTGTTTCAGCCTTTTCGTTTTTTCAGTTGTTTCAGCAATCTGCTGCAGGAGTGAAGTCACTTGATGATCTATCACACATGAATAGCGATACGTCCCCTCAATTGGGTTGGCTACCTGTAGGTTATGCAAGATATATTTTTGAGAATAAAAATAAAATAGAAAATATAATAATTGCTGATATATCAAAAGAGTTCAGATTTCACTCACCTTGTTTAGGGTGCCTTTCTTTTTTTCATTATTGACATGTTTCACCTTCTTCCCAGTCATGATCGCTACAGAATTGCAAAGAAAGTGACAGTCAATTTTGTTGTGTGTTAGTTTCATTGTTGCGTCCAGCTTTTATAGAGTTGTAGCTCTTATCTCGTTAAGTCATTTTTGGAAATAAAATTTTATTTTTGGAAACAAAATTTTATTTTTGGTTTCAAATAGAAATATATTTTCGATTTTTTTTTGAAAGCATATTTACGAATATTTATTTCCAATTTTTTAATAGTATTTTTTTGGTTATATTTAGTGGTGTTCTTAGGCTTCATAATATAGAGACTAATTTTTGAAGGCAACGGAAAAATTATTCCACAAGAATTTTAATTCGTATTATTTTATAATTAAATAAGTTTTTGGTTTCTATAAACATATCATTTTTCATTTTTGGTTCTCTAAATTTTTTATTAATTAAGCCATTTTTGGATACAAAATTTTATTTTTGGTTTCAAATTTAAATATATTCATGAATATTTACTTCCAATATTTTAATGGTTTTTTTTTTTTGCTATAATTAATATATGCTCGCATAACAATAGAGAACAATTTTTTGAGGCAAATAAGACTATATGAAGTTCCTATTATGAACGGAAAATTATTCCTCAAGAATTTTAACATTCATATTTACTTTTTGCCTCTATTAAAATTATAATTGTTTAATCATTATTAAACTCTTCAGTTTTTGAATAATTCTTTATAGACATGTTTAAGATATCATGTAATAAAATTTAAGTAAGAATTAGATTTAGACGGTCACCATTTTGTAGGGACTAATTAAAAACATATTTAACCCTTTGGACTATAATAATTATATTTTTTTGGAAACAAAAAATCTTATTATATTAAAACAATATATATTTTACTTTTCCATATGATTATTTATAGTCATAATCATATTTATAATCTTCATGTTTACATTAATTATTGTTTCAAAAAAAATTACATTAATTATATTGGCAAAAAAAGTAATTTTTTTATATTTTTTTGACTAAAATTACATTAATTATATTGACTAAAATTACATTAATTATGTTCAATTTTATTTGTTATTTTTAAAGTTGAAAATTTTATTAATTTTTTAGTTAAATCATTAATTATAGTGTCTTAAGCTGTTAATTTTGATGTGTTTCAATAACGTATCAAATGATTTTATATTTGTCTGAAATTTTACACAAATGATATATATGATATAAACTTTCAATTCGTTTAAAAATTTTACTAAAATTATATTAAATATAAAAATTTATATCGTTTAAAACATTAATGAATGGTTCAAAGGTAAATACCTCCGAAACATGAAGGAGTAAATCAGGTATCACCAAACTATTAACATAAGTAATAAGTACCAAAATTTGAGAGTAAATGGTTAAAATATATTTAATCTTTCAAATTTTTTTTCTCGTCCATTTATGTTTTTGAGCACGATGAGCCTCTTTTGTGACTTACTTGCGCATTTTTTGTAGAGCCATCAAAATGGGCCGGGCTGCCAAACCCGAAAAAATGTCGAGCTTGGGCTTTACATGTTTTACCTAAATTATCATCTGCATTTTTAGTCCGGCCCATATTTACCCGTTAAAAATATGGGTTTACCTGCATGGGCCATGGGCACCCGTTAGCCTCATATATGTTTTGTTTTTGTTTTTGTTTCTTAGACTCAAGTCCAAGTCTTACAACATAGTAACAAAATTGTAATTATGTTTGATTATGCTCATATATGTTATTTTGTGTGATATTTTGATTGTAAATTAGTGTTGTTCAATTATGCATGAACTTAGTTTGTTTTGAAATATTATTTGAATTTATTTTTTGTTATTTGGTTGATTAGTAACTTATTTTGAATAATATAAACTTATTTATATTATATTTGAAATGTTTAATTTTTTTTCCTCTATAAAAAAAATAATTGAATCAGGTCGGGCTTACCTGAAGCCCACTAGCCCGTAAAAGGCCGGACTCGAGCACTAATTTTTCAACTTATATTTTATTCTAGCCTTTTTAACCTGGCCCGATGAAACTCGCGGCCCATCTGAAACAGACCGAAATGGGCCGAGCCGCCATTTTTAAGAGCTCTAATTTTTTGTATGAGTAGATAATGAGTTGCTAGCAGAATACAAAATCAATGATGAACTCGACGTAGATGTGTTATTGAGTGTGAATAAAAACTTTTACATTGGATAAAAGTGTTGATATTGAAAATATATAAGTGATAAAATTTATATAGCTAATGTATTATAGTTCTGAGGTTTAATTTCACTTATGTAGTTGTTCTTAGCACGATATGATAATCCACCTTGTTCTTAGAAGTCTCAATAGTGATATCATATTGGTCGAGTTTGACTTGGTGGGGATGGGAAAATCTCACATGTGATGGTAAGAATGTTGATGTATTAAGTGAGTTAAAATTTTTACATTGGATGAAACGTAGATGTTGAACAACATATAAATGAGTATAACAAATACTTTAAAATTTTAGATAAATACGTGATTCTCAAATTTAAGTGTGTGATTGTTTCTAGTGTGATATTATGATCAATCTAGAATTCTGTTTGGTAATATCAAATTTTGAACTTATGAATTATAGCTCATAAACTCATTAAGAAAATTATTTTTGTTGTCTTTTTTTAATGAATTTATAACTTATTTTTACTAGTTCATAACTTATTTTGTTAACCTAAATTTAATTAGTTAATTTATTCGGTAAAAATTAATTTATCAATCATCCAACGCTATTTTTATCAAACAAAATAATAGTGTTAACTCCCCTTGAAGGCCCTAATTTTTTCCTTTGTTTTTTCTTGTCCATTCACTAGAGAGAGGTGATTTAGGGTCATTTTGACCCATAATCACTCCTCTTGATCGTTTTCTTATTCCTTTTTGTTTCAGTAAGTGATTATTCACTATTTTTTTAGTTTTTTTTTGTGGTATTTTTGTCTGGTGTTGTTTCACTTCTGCCTTAGTGCAGAGTTGTTTTGAGATTTTCGTCATAGTGTGGTGTTTTTTTTTTATTATCCGTCTTCGTACGGTGTTAATTTATTCATATTTGCATATTTGATTTGATCAGATGATTTGAGTTTATTCGCAAATTCATCATTTTTTATATTTAGCGAAATTGAATAATATAATGGACATAATTAGTCTTACGTTGTTGGTGTGGAGACGCTCTGTAAGTAATCAATCAACAATGCTTTTGAATAAAAAAATATAACTTAGGTTAAGGTATGGTACTTCAACATGTTCAATGTCAAAGTTTTAGCAGAGACTCGTGATAAAATAATTACTAGTGCAAAAATTTGATTTTAAGTTGATTTTAAAAGCATTACTAGACTGGTTTTCAAATGGATTAAGAGATCTTGTGTTAAAATGTGAAAAATTTTAAGACAATTATCAAACGGACTGAAAATACAAGTTTTATTTAAATTGCGATAAATATCCATCTCAAGCTAATTGTAAAATTAAGGTTTATGACAAATCTTATTCATATCCATGAATTTTATTTAGATTCATGGGTTTTATTGAAATACAAAAAAAAAACATTGAATCACTTTAAATAGTTTCAATCAACAATTGCTCCATTGAGTTCTGTCATCCTAGCTTCAACCTCCTTAATTTTTTTTTTCGATCAAATTACCGAAATCAAGAGAATCTTCAACAGTTTGCAAGTTGGCTAGCATATTTTTGTTCTGCAATGACTGGATCATGAGTAGTTCTAACTCCTTTTCATGATTGACTTGTTTCAGCTTTTTCAATTTTTCAGTTGTTTCAGCAATCCTCTGTAGGAGTAAACTCACTTCATGATCAATAACAAATGAACATTGATACGTCCCCTCAGTTGGGTTGGCTACCTGTATGTTATGCCAGACATATTTTTGAGAATAAAAATAAAATTGAAATTATAATAATTGCTGAAATATCAAAATAGTTGAGATTCACTCACCTTGTTTAGGGTTCCCTTCTTTCTTTCATTGTTGACATGTTTCACCTTCTTCCTAGTCATGATCGCAACAGAATTGCAAAGAAAGTGAGAGTCAATTTTCGTGTGTGTTATTTTCATTGTTGCGCCCGACTTTTATAGAGTGGTATCTCTAATCTCGTTAAGTCATTTTTGGAAACAAAATTTTATTTTTGGTTTCAAATAGAAATTTATTTAAGAATAATTATTCCAATTTTTTAATGGTATTTTTTTGGTTATAAATAGTATTCTTAGGCCGCATAACAATAGAGACTGATTTTTTAAGGCAGATAAGACTATATGAATAGAAAATTTATTCCTTAAGAATTTTAACTTCATATTATTTTTTAATTGAATATTTTTAAAATATTAAATTTTTTATAATATTTCATGAAAGAAAACTAAATATATTAATGATTAAAATTGTGCATTGGTATGCGTAAGCGATAATTATTTTGAGACGGATGTAGTAAAAATAAAGAAAAAACTAAATTTTGAAGGGCACCATTTTGTAGGGATTAAAAATATATTTAACCCTTCGGTATATATATATATAACCCTTTGGACTATAATTATATTTTGTCTTAATTACACATTTGGTCCCAAACATTTAATTTAGATTTCAATTTGGTCTCAAACGTTTTAAAAGTTTTATATTGTTCCTATAAAAGTTTATTTTAAGTTTTAATTTGGTTTTTTCAGTCAATTTTGTCCACGTGTTCAAGTTTTCAAGTGTCCACGTGTATGTCCACATGTGCAAACTGTCTGCACATTCGACAAAATTGACGGAAAAGATCAAATTGAAATAAAATAAACATTTGGGACCAATATGAAACTTTTAAAACGTTTTGGACCAAAATGAAACCTAAAATAAATGTTTGATACCAAATGTGTAATTAAGCTTATATTTTTGTTGGTAACAAAAAAATTATATCATATATTAAAACAACAATACATTTTACTTTTTTATATGATTGTTTATAGTCGTAAACATTTTATAATCTTAATTATTACATTAATTATTCTTTCAGAAAAAATTAAATTAATTACATTGGTAGAAGTTTTTTTAATTTTTTTTTGACTAAATTAAAAAATGTTTATTACATTCATTAAAAGATACACTGCAATTCCTTTTTAAATTTCATTTATTTATTTTAATATATAATATCATGTTCAATTTTATTTTTTACTATTAAAGTTGAAAAAAGTATTAATTTTTTAGTCAAATCATTAATTATAGTATTTTTTTGACTAAAGTGATATATATTATTTATTTTGTACAATAGTATACATATTCCTTTAATTATGGTATATATACAAAATTTATGAAACTTTAATTGGTTCGGTGGTGATTGATGTTAGATTTAATAGGGAGGGCCACAATTTGATCTCCCACAACTGCATTTGGGAGAGGAGGGGACTGAGATCACTTTGATGCTAGAACTCGCCCCAAACTCTTAACTACTAGAGTCGTTTCTTCTAGGAACCAAACGACGAAAACAAAAACAAAAATTTATACAAATTTTAAACCATTACAACTTTTTAGTTATTGGTTTAAAATTATCATATATCTATTACTACCACTGCCCCTATAATTAATTATAAGACCCTATTTAGTAAATTATTTGTGCCTTTTATATGATCATATTTCAATTTTCAACTACATTTATTATTTCTTTACCTACATACCCCTACTTATTTTACCTATTTTTCTACACTTTACAATAAATGTAATGATAAATAAAACATAGATAAACTCTCTCTCAAGGAATTAATCTCTAAAAACAACATATACTATCAATAATTTAATTATTAATTTTCACTTTCTTAATTTCTGTAATTGGCGTATGTAGTAGCCAATTAGTATAATTGGCCAACAAATTCGCACGTCGATTACTCTTTCTTCAAATCTTACCTTATATATATAAAGGGAAGCTATAGTAGTTCATATGCAAGCATTATGATGATGTAGCATACATAAATAGCTCTAACTCTTTATTTTCTATGAAAGTCTTGCCACACTCTTTTAACTTCTTTTTTTTGGTAGAAACTCTTTTAACTTTTCTTATACTCTACTAAATTGAATTATTGTGTTATTATGCATGAATAGATAGAAAAATGTTCATTGAGACAATAAGTACATTTATTTTATGTTATTTGGTTGATTAGTAACTTATTTTGAATAATGTAAACTTATTTATATTATATTTAAAATGTTTAAATTTTTTCTCTATAAAAAAAATAATTGAATCAGGTCGGGCTTACCTGAAAGTCCACTAGCCCGTAAAAGGCCGAACTCGAGCACTAATTTTTCAACTTATATTTTATTCTGACCTTTTTAACCTGGCCCGATGAAACTCGCTGCCCATCTTAAACGGACCGAAATGGGCTGAGCCGCCCGTTTTAATAGCTCTAATTTTTTGTATGAGTAGATAATGAGTTGGTAGGAGAATACAAAATCAATGATGAACTCGACGTAGATGTGTTATTGAGTGTGAATAAAAACTTTTACATTGGATAAAAGTGTTGATATTGAAAATATATAAGTGATAAAATTTATATAGCTAATGTATTATAGTTCTGAGGTTTAATTTCACTTATGTAGTTGTTCTTAGCACGATATGATAATCCACCTTGTTCTTAGAAGTCTCAATAGTGATATCATATTGGTCGAGTTTGACTTGGTGGGGATGTGAAAATCTCACATGTGATGGTAAGAATGTTACGTTGATGTATTAAGTGAGTTAAAAATTTTACATTGGATGAAACGTAGATGTTGAACATCATATAAATGAGAAAAATTATATAACAAAATACTTTAAAATTTTAGATAAATACGTGATTCTCAAATTTAAGTGTGTGATTGTTTCTAGTGTGATATTATGATCAATCTAGAATTCTGTTTGGTAATATCAAATTTTGAACTTATCATTTATAGCTCATAAACTCATTAAGAAAATTATTTTGTAGTCTTTTTTTAATGAACTTATAGATTATTTTTACTAGTTTATAACTTATTTTGTTAACCTAATTCAATTAGTTTATAACATCATATCATTGTAGTATTAATCAAACGTATCAATTTTATGTCATTTCATATGATCAATAAGTTTGTTTGATAGCTAATTTTACTAAACCTTATAAATTTAATTAGTTAATTTATCCGGTAAAAATTAATTTATCAATCATCCAACGCTATTTTTATCAAACAAAATAATAGTTCTAACTCCCCTTGAAGGTCCTAATTTCTTCCTTTGTTTTTTCTTGTCCATCCACTAGAGAGAGGTGATTTAGGGTCATTTTGACCCATAATCACTCCTGTTGATCGTTTTCTTATTCCTTTTTGTTTCAATAAGTGAATTTTCACTTTTTTGTTAGTTTTTTTTTGTGGTTTTTTTGTCTGGTGTTGTTTCACTCCTGTCTTAGTGCAGAGTTATTTTGAGATTTTCGTCATAGTTTGGTGTTTTTTTTTATTTTCCGTCTTGGTACAGTGTTAATTTATTTATATTTGCAGATTTTATTTGATCAGATGATTTGAGTTTATTCGCAAATTCATATAATATTTGATATTAAGCGAAACTGAATAATATAATGGACAGAATTAGTCTTACGTTGTTGGTGTGGAGACGCTTTGTAAGTAATCAATCAACAATGCTTTTGAATAAAAAAATATAACTTAGGTTAAGGTATGGTACTTCAACATGTTCAATGTCAAAGTTTAGCAGAGACTCGTGATAAAATAATTACTAGTGCAAAAATTTGATTTTAAGTTGATTTTAAAAGCATTACTAGACTGGTTTTCAAATGGATTAAGAGATCTTGTGTTAAAATGTGAAATATTTTAAGACAATTATCAAACGGACTTAAAATACAAGTTTTAATTAAATTGCGATAAATATCCATCTCAACTTAATTGTAAAATTAAGGTTTATGACAAATCTTATTCATATCCATGAATTTTTTTTAGATTCATGGGTTTTATTGAAATACAAAAAAAAAACATTGAATCACTTTAAATAGTTTCAATCAACAATTGCTCCATTGAGTTCTGTCATCCTAGCTTCAACCTCTTTAATTTTTTTTTCGATCAAATTACCGAAATAAATAGAATCTTCAACAGTTTGCAAGTTGGCTAGCATATTTTTGTTCTGCAATGACTGGATCATGAGTAGTTTTAACTTCTTTTCATGATTGTCTTGTTTCAGCTTTTTCAATTTTTCAGTTGTTTCAGCAATCCTCTGTAGGAGTAAACTCAGTTCATGATCAATAACAAATGAACATTGATACGTCCCCTCAGTTGGGTTGGCTACCTGTATGTTATGCCAGACATATTTTTGAGAATAAAATTGAAATTATAATAATTGCTGAAATATCAAAATAGTTGAGATTTCACTCACCTTGTTTAGGGTTCCCTTCTTTCTTTCATTGTCGACATGTTTCACCTTCTTCCTAGTCTTGATCGCAACAGAATTGCAAAGAAAGTGACAGTCAATTTTTGTGTGTGTTATTTTCATTGTTGCGCCCGACTTTTATAGAGTGGTATCTCTAATCTCGTTAAGTCATTTTTGGAAACAAAATTTTATTTTTGGTTTCAAATAGAAATTTATTTAAGAATAATTATTTCCAATTTTTTAATTGTATTTTTTTGGTTATAAATAGTATTCTTAGGCCGCATAACAATAGAGACTGATTTTTTAAGGCAGATAAGACTATATGAATGGAAAACTTATTCCTTAAGAATTTTAACTTCATACTATTTTTTAATTAAATATTTTTAAAATATTAAATTTTTTATAATATTTCATGAAAGAAAACTAAATATATTAATGATTAAAATTGTGCATTGGTATGCGTAAGCGATAATTATTTTGAGACGGATGTAGTAAAAATAAAGAAAAAACTAAATATTGAAGGGCACCATTTTGTAGGGATTAAAAATATATTTAACCCTTCCATATATATATATATATATATATATATATATATATAACCCTTTGGACTATAATTATATTTTGTCTTAATTACACATTTGGTCCCAAACATTTAATTTAGATTTCAATTTGGTCTCAAACGTTTTAAAAGTTTTATATTGTTCATATAAACGTTTATTTTAAGTTTTAATTTGGTTTTTTCAGACAATTTTGTCCACGTGTTCAAGTTTTCAAGTGTCCACATGTGCAAACTGTCTGCACATTCGACAAAATTGACGGAAAAGATTAAATTGAAACAAAATAAACATTTGGGACCAATATGAAACTTTTAAAACGTTTGGGACCAAAATGAAACCTAAAATAAATGTTTGATACCAAATGTGTAATTAAGCTTATATTTTTGTTGGTAACAAAAAAAATTATATCATTTATTAAAACAACAACACATTTTACTTTTTTATATGATTGTTTATAGTCATAAACATTTTATAATCTTAATTATTACATTAATTATTCTTTCAGAAAAAATTAAATTAATTACGTTGGTAGAAGTTTTTTTAATTTTTTTTGACTAAATTAAAAAATGTTTATTATATTCATTAAAAGATACACCTCAATTCCTTTTTAAATTTCATTTATTTATTTTAATATATAATATCATGTTCAATTTTATTTTTTACTATTAAAGTTGAAAAAAGTATTAATTTTTTAGTCAAATCATTAATTATAGTATTTTTTTGACTAAAGTGATATATATTATTTATTTTGTACAATAGTATACATATTCCTTTAATTATGGTATATATACAAAATTTATGAAACTTTAATTGGTTCAGTGGTGATTGATGTTAGATTTAATAGGGAGGGCCACAATTTGATCTCCCACAACTACATTTGGGAGAGGAGGGGACTGAGATCACTTTGATGCTAGAACTCGCCCCGAACTCTTAACTACTAGAGTCGTTACTTCTAGGAACCAAACGACGAAAACAAAAACAAAAATTTATACAAATTTTAAACCATTACAACTTTTTAGTTATTGGTTTAAAACTATCATGAAGTATATCTATTACTACCACTGTCCCTATAATTAATTATAAGACCCTATTTAGTAAATTATTTGTGCCTTTTATATGATCATATTTCAATTTTCAACTACATTTATTATTTCTTTACCTACATACCCCTACTTATTTTACCTATTTTTCTACACTTTACAATAAATGTAATGATAAATAAAACATAGATAAACTCTCTCTCAAGGAATGAATCTGTAAAAACAACATATACTATCAATAATTTAATTATTAATTTTCACTTTCTTAATTTCTGTAATTGGCATATGTAGTAGCCAATTAGTATAATTGGCCAACAAATTAGCACGTCGATTACTCTTTCTTCAAATCTTATCTTATATATATAAAGGGAAGCTATAGTAGTTCATATGCAAGCATTATGATGATGTAGCATATATAAATAGCTCTAACTCTTTATTTTCTATGAAAGTCTTGCCACACTCTTTTAACTTTTTTTTTTTTGGTAGAAACTCTTTTAACTTTTCTTATACTCTACTAAATTGAATTAATGTGTTATTATGCATGAATAGATAGAAAAATGTTCATTGAGACAATAAGTACATTTATTTTATGTTATTTGGTTGATTAGTAACTTATTTTGAATAATGTAAACTTATTTATATTATATTTGAAATGTTTAATTTTTTTTCTCTATAAAAAAAATAATTGAATCAGGTCGGGCTTACCTGAAAGTCCACTAGCCCGTAAAAGGCCGAACTCGAGCACTAATTTTTCAACTTATATTTTATTCTGACCTTTTTAACCTGGCCCGATGAAACTCGCTGCCCATCTTAAACGGACCGAAATGGGCTGAGCCGCCCGTTTTAATAGCTCTAATTTTTTGTATGAGTAGATAATGAGTTGGTAGGAGAATACAAAATCAATGATGAACTCGACGTAGATGTGTTATTGAGTGTGAATAAAAACTTTTACATTGGATAAAAGTGTTGATATTGAAAATATATAAGTGATAAAATTTATATAGCTAATGTATTATAGTTCTGAGGTTTAATTTCACTTATGTAGTTGTTCTTAGCACGATATGATAATCCACCTTGTTCTTAGAAGTCTCAATAGTGATATCATATTGGTCGAGTTTGACTTGGTGGGGATGTGAAAATCTCACATGTGATGGTAAGAATGTTGATGTATTAAGTGAGTTAAAAATTTTACATTGGATGAAACGTAGATGTTGAACAACATATAAATGAGAAAAATTATATAACAAATACTTTAAAATTTTAGATAAATACGTGATTCTCAAATTTAAGTGTGTGATTGTTTCTAGTGTGATATTATGATCAATCTAGAATTCTGTTTGGTAATATCAAATTTTGAACTTATGATTTATAGCTCATAAACTCATTAAGAAAATTATTTTGTAGTATTTTTTTAATGAACTTATAGCTTATTATAACTAGTTTATAACTTATTTTGTTAACCTAATTCAATTAGTTTATAACTTCATATCATTGTACTATTAATCAAACGTATCAATTTTATGTCATTTCATATGATCAATAAGTTTGTTTGATAGCTAATTTTACTAAACCTTATAAATTTAATTAGTTAATTTATCCGGTAAAATTTGATTTATCAATCATCCAACGCTATTTTTATCAAACAAAATAATAGTTCTAACTCCCCTTGAAGGTCCTAATTTCTTCCTTTGTTTTTTCTTGTCCATCCACTAGAGAGAGGTGATTTAGGGTCATTTTGACCCATAATCACTCTTGTTGATCGTTTTCTTATTCCTTTTTGTTTCAGTAAGTGATTTTTCATTTTTTTTATAGTTTTTTTTTTGTGGTTTTTTTGTCTGGTGTTGTTTCACTCTTGTCTTAGTGCAGAGTTGTTTTGAGATTTTCGTCATAGTGTGGTGTTTTTTTTTATTTTCCGTCTTGGTACAGTGTTAATTTATTCATATTTGCATGTTTGATTTGATCAGATGATTTGAGTTTATTCGCAAATTCATCATTTTTTATATTTAGCGAAATTGAATAATATAATGGACATAATTAGTCTTACGTTATTGGTGTGGAGACGCTCTGTAAGTAATCAATCAACAATGCTTTTGAATAAAAAAATATAACTTAGGTTATGCTATGGTACTTCAACATGTTCAATGTCAAAGTTTAGCAGAGACTCGTGATAAAATAATTACTAGTGCAAAAATTTGATTTAAAGTTGATTTTAAAAGCATTACTAGACTAGTTTTCAAATGGATTAAGAGATCTTGTGTTAAAATGTGAAATATTTTAAGACAATTATCAAACGGACTTAAAATACAAGTTTTAATTAAATTGCGATAAATATCCATCTCAAGCTAATTGTAAAATTAAGTTTTATGACAAATCTTATTCATATCCATGAATTTTATTTAGATTCATGGGTTTTATTGAAATACAAAAAAAAACATTGAATCACTTTAAATAGTTTCAATCAACAATTGCTCCATTGAGTTCTGTCATCCTAGCTTCAACCTGCTTAATATTTTTTTTCGATCAAATTACCGAAATCAATAGAATCTTCAACAGTTTGCAAGTTGGCTAGCATATTTTTGTTCTGCAATGACTAGATCATGAGTAGTTCTAACTTCTTTTCATGATTGTCTTGTTTCAGCTTTTTCAATTTTTCAGTTGTTTCAGCAATCCTCTGTAGGAGTAAACTCAGTTCATGATCAATAACAAATGAACATTGATACGTCCCCTCAGTTGGGTTGGCTACCTGTATGTTATGCTAGACATATTTTTTAGAATAAAAATAAAATTGAAATTATAATAATTGCTGAAATATCAAAATAGTTGAGATTTCACTCACGTTGTTTAGGGTTCCCTTCTTTCTTTCATTGTCGACATGTTTCACCTTCTTCCTAGTCATGATCGCAACAGAATTGCAAAGAAAGTGAGAGTCAATTTTCGTGTGTGTTATTTTCATTGTTGCGCCCGACTTTTATAGAGTGGTATCTCTAATCTCGTTAAGTCGTTTTTGGAAACAAAATTTTATTTTTGGTTTCAAATAGAAATTTATTTAAGAATAATTATTTCCAATTTTTTAATGGTATTTTTTTGGTTATAAATAGTATTCTTAGGCCGCATAACAATAGAGACTGATTTTTTTTTAAGGTAGATAAACTATATGAATGGAAAACTTATTCCTTAAGAATTTTAACTTCATATTATTTTTTAATTAAATAAGTTTTTGGTCTCTATAAACATATCATTTTTCATTTTTGGTTCTCTAAAATTTTTAGTTAAACAATAGTTCTTCTAAGTCAACTCATGTGTATAAAGACAAATATTAGCATATGAGATCTTGTTTGATTTATCTCAATAAATATTTTTAAAATATTAATTTTTTTATAATATTTCATGAAAGAAAACTAAATATATTAATGATTAAAATTGTGCAATGGTATGCGTAAGCGATAATTATTTTGAGACGGATGTAGTAAAAATTAAGAAAAAACTAAATTTTGAAGGGCACCATTTTGTAGGGATTAAAAATATATTTAACCCTTCCGTATATATATATATATATATATATACCCTTTGGACTATAATTATATTTTGTCTTAATTACACATTTGGTCGCAAACATTTAATTTAGATTTCAATTTGGTCTCAAACGTTTTAAAAGTTTTATATTGTTCTTATAAACGTTTATTTTAAGTTTTAATTTGGTTATTTCAGTCAATTTTGTCCAAGTGTTCAAGTTTTCAAGTGTCCACGTGTATGTCCACATGTGCAAACTGTCTCTGCACATTCGACAAAATTGACGGAAAAGATCAAATTGAAACAAAATAAACATTTGGGACCAATATGAAACTTTTAAAACGTTTGAGACCAAAATGAAACCTAAAATAAATGTTTGATAATAAATGTGTAATTAAGCTTATATTTTTGTTGGTAACAAAAAAATTATATCATATATTAAAACAACAATACATTTTACTTTTTTATATGATTGTTTATAGTCATAAACATTTTATAATCTTCATTATTACATTAATTATTCTTTCAAAAAAAATTAAATTAATTATATTGGTAGAAGTTTTTTTAATTTTTTTTTACTAAATTAAAAAATGTTTATTATATTCATTAAAAGATACACTGCAATTCCTTTTTAAATTTCATTTATTTATTTTAATATATAATATCATGTTCAATTTTATTTTTTACTATTAAAGTTGAAAAAAGTATTAATTCATTAGAAAAATCATTAATTATAGTATTTTTTTGACTAAAGTGATATATATTATTTATTTTGTACAATAGTATACATATTCCTTTAATTATGGTATATATACAAAATTTATGAAACTTCAATTGGTTCAGTGGTGATTGATGTTAAATTTAATAGGGAGGGCCACAATTTGATCTCTTACAACTGCATTTGGGAGAGGAGGGGACTGAGATCACTTTGATGCTAGAACTCGCCCCGAACTCTTAACTACTAGAGTCTTTTCTTCTAGGAACCAAACGACGAAAACAAAAACAAAAATTTATACAAATTTTAAACCATTACAACTTTTTAGTTATTGGTTTAAAATTATCATGAAGTATATCTATTACTATCACTGTCCCTATAATTAATTATAAGACCCTATTTAGTAAATTATTTGTGCCTTTTATATGATCATATTTCAATTTTCAACTACATTTACTATTTCTTTACCTACATACCGCTACTTATTTTACCTATTTTTCTACACTTTACAATAAATGTAATGATAAATAAAACATAGATAAACTCTCTCTCAAGGAATGAATATGTAAAAACAACATATACTATCAATAATTTAATTATTAATTTTCACTTTCTTAATTTCTATAATTGGCATATGTAGTAGCCAATTAGTATAATTGGCCAACAAATTAGCACGTCGATTACTCTTTCTCTAAATCTTATCTTATTTTATATATATAAAGGAAAGCTATAGTAGCTCATATGCAAGTATTATGATGATGTAGCATATCTAAATAGCTCTAACTCTTTATTTTCTATGAAAGTCTTGCCACACTCTTTTAACTCTTTTTTTTTGGTAGAAACTCTTTTAACTTTTCTTGCCACATTCTTTTAACTTTTCTTATATTCTACTAAATTGAATTAATGTGTAATTATGCATGAATAGATAGAAAAATGTTCATTGAGACAAACTTTTCACTAATTAATCTTCAAAATACAACTAAAAATTAACCGAACATCGCACTTAAAAAGATGAAATTAAAATCAAATATGTTATCATTTTAATCTTATAACTTGAAAATTGTGTCAATGTACTCAAATAAATAACTTGAAAGTTTTTTTTTTTAAAAACATACATAGCCAAGAGCCTGTCATTGTCATGATCCAAGTTGTAATTAACAAGTACAACAATTTAATGTCTTTGTTTCTTACATATATGACAAAATTGAAAATATTTATCATTTTCTTTTTAATCTAGCCATAGGGTCTAACATGAGCCACCCCTTATAAAACAAACTTCATAATCAATATAACAAAAAGAGTGTCACGTCCAATGTCCTTAGAACATTTAGAGGTATGGACATTGAATTTTAGTGCATTTGAAAATAGTTGGTTTAATAAAGTTTTGGCTTAATTGCACTTTTGGTCCCTTATTTTACATGTTTTGCAGTTTTAGTCCCCTATTTAAAAATCAAACATTCTAGCCCCTCTATTTTTATTTTTGTTGCAATTTTGGTCCCCTATTTTAAAACCAAACATTCAAGCCCCCCTATTTTGATTTTTGTTGCACTTTTGGTCCCCCAATTTATTTTTTTCACCAAAAAACAATAAATAAATAATAACTTTGAATAAATAATATAATTTAAAAAAAATAAAACAAATAAATTAATAAATAAACTTTTTATTTATTTATTTTATTAAAATTATTTATTTGTTTTTAAGTTATTGTTTATTTGTTTTAAAATTAATTATTTGTTTTAACTATAATATTAAATTGTTTTAAGATTTTTTTGTTATAAAGTTATTATTTATTTGTTTTAAATTATAATTTTAAAAAAAATAAAAAAATTAATTTTTTAAAAAAAAAATAGGAATAATAACTTTATTTACTAATTTTATTTGTTTTAATTTTTTTAAGAATTATATTTTTTATTCAAAGTTATTATTTATTTGTTGTTTTTAAGTGAAAAAAATGGATTTTGGGACCAAAAGTGCAACAAAAATTAAAATAGAGGGGTTATAATGTTTGGTTTTAAAATAGGGGACCAAAATTGCAACAAAAATGAAAATAGGGGAGTTAGAATGTTTGATTTTGAAATAGAGGACCAAAATTGCAAAACATGTAAAATAGGGGGACTAAAAGTGCAATTAAGCCTTAATGTTGGTTAGAATCTTTTCTTGTGTAATCTTTGTTGTTTCCCTGAATCTCACCTACACTCCTTCCATAATTCGAATATCGAACTAAGCTAAATTTTGCATATAATAATAGACCTACTTTTTCATGATTGTGCATTTTTACAACCAGTCTCTATCAAATAGGGTTGTGCACGGCTCGGTTTCGGTCGGATTCGGGCCCCAAAAACCAAAACCGACAAACAACCGATAACAATAATTGTGGCCCATTTCCGACCATATGTGAATGCGGGTTCGTCGGGTGCGGTTTCTACCGGTTGGCGGGTTAGCAGGTTGGGTAACACGGGTGATACAGACTGAGAAAGAGAAGAACATATAGAGCAAAACATGGCAGGAGTGAAACTATGGCCTTGTTCTTCTTGCACCTCCACCAGAAAAATATCCAGAGAGAAAGAAAACAAACAAAGCTACTATGGTAATGGAAGTGGGAACATGTTTCGAAAAAGGAAAACAATGTAACCATAGAACCTGACTTCTATTTCACTAATAATAATAATAAAAAACTATTATAAGTATAAGAAAAATAAAATATAGAAGTATAAAAAAGTACTTATGTGTCTCAATGAAAGACAACTCAACTCTGCACACTTGCTACTTTATTAATTAAAATAAATAAACAATTACTACTGTGTGTTCTCTTCGGTCGGTTCGGTCATCACAATATGCAAATATCAGGAACCGGACTCGCCCACCAACAACCACGCCAACCTGCTTTCTGCAACCCATTAAACCCGCAAACCGACTCAACCGACCCGAAAGCATAATTCTGGATTGGTTATACCGGGTCTCGGTCGGATCATTAACACCTGCACACCCCTACTATCAAAGGCCCAAGATTGACTTGGATTATAAAGTTACATTTTGTAGCGGTTACAAATAAAATAAAACTTTTAATTTTTTTAAATTTTTGTTATTCATATTTAATTTGTGAAATATTGATTTTTTTTAACTAAAAATTTATTTAAATATTTAAAAAATATTTAAATTATTATAAGAAAAAATATTACAATACTTATAAATAATGAAATAGTATTTTTTTTCTTATGAAATTATTTCTTTCTAAAATACAATAATCTACAAATAGTTATTTAAATTACAAAATAATTGTTAATTTATTATTTTAAAAACTTAATGTACAGAAGCTTCCATTGATTATTGGTTTAAATACACTTTTGGTCCCTTAATTTATTTTTTGGTTTCGTTTTGGTCCATTAACTATTAAAAGTTTCGTTTTGGTCCCTTAAATTATTTTTTGGTTTCATTTTGGTCCCTTAATTATTAAAAGTTTCATTTTGGTCCTTTAATTATTTTTTTGATTTTGTTTTGGTCCCATTTTTTATCATCACCATACTTTTTTAAAAATAAATAAATCAATTTTTTTCCTTTAATTTTACAATAAAATTTGAGTAAATAAAAATGAACTATGCTAACTAGTGTACTTATGCATTAGTTAAAAGTTTAATAAATAAAAAGTACCTTAATTTTTACATTGAAAACAACATTTTTTGTAATTTACGAACAAAGATTTCATAAGTTTCAATGTAATAATTCTACTAAAATACTACTTTTGAAGGAAGAATGGCGTCGCAGCCTGTGGAAGTGTTGCTGGAAAGACTCAGTAACAGAAAAAGGAAGGCGGATCATGTAGAGAAATATTCGCATGAAACTCCAACCAATGGTGATGGCACTTCGATCTGGGATGAATGTAGAGAAAAGTGTCAACAAGCTATGCAAGCAGGGTTTGTTCAAACTTTAAACCTTTATCGTTGGTTTGAGAACACAATTAATTGTTTGTAACAGAAAAATAAGGATAGCATTGAAGAGAATACTGAATTGAAAAAGATGGTGTCTGAATCTGAGAAGAATGTAGTTAAATTGAAGAAAGATTTCGAAGAATTGTTTTCTGAAAAGAAGCAATTAATTGAAAGAGAGGAAGAGTTGATGAAGGAAATTTCAGAGATTTGAATTAAAGGCTGAAAATTAAGAGGTTAAGGTTGAAATTCAAGATTTGAATGAAGTAATTCCAGGCTTTCACGTGGAAGTGGAATAAGTTCCAGCGTGTGCACAAAGCCTGTATTCGAGTAAGGGCAACAAGTGACCTCAGGGCCTAAAAAATGCACAGAGCCTGTATTTGATCAAGGGCAACAAGCGGCCCCAGGGCTTCAAAAAAAAATTGTAATAGTTATATTACTTAGTTGAAATAAAATGTTCAATCAATAGTTGGCCCAAAAAACAATAGTTTAACAAAAAAGTCTTAATAAGTTAGCAATGATAACAACTGAGAATGATTTTTTTTTTTGGTACATCGGAAAGTTAAACAAAAAGCGAAGATTAAACTACGGTAGCAAAATCTCTTAACAGCAGTGCCTCAACTTCCAAAGGAGAGTTATCTAGACTAACAACACCAACACTAGCATTCTGAGCTCCATACTTAGCTAGCCAATCCGCCACATAATTTGCCTCACGAGAAACTTGCTCAATAGTGCAACTCCAAGAGCGTGTCAACAAATTATGAATTTCTATGAAAAGTCCTCTAAGAGTGTGGAACATTATCCTGCTATTTTCCTTCAAAATGTTAGTTACCTCACTACAATCAACTTCACAAATAACAGTCCTACAACTCATTGACCACAGAAGCTCCAGACCAACCTTCAAAGAATACACTTCAGCAAAAAGCGCATTGCCTTGGCCTTGTACATGGCTGTAAAAACCTCGCAGCCATCTCCCATCTGCATCCCTAACGACGCCTCCAATTCCCGTAGCCCCATCCGTGGGATTGAAGCTCCCATCAACATTTAATTTAATGGCATGCCTCGACGGCGGTGACCAAGAAGGTCGTAAGCCCATAGCCTCTTCATAACATGCTCCTGGATCCAAACAATCAAGAAAATCTGCATATTGGTGACATAGAAACCTCCAGGCATAATCAAAGCTCCAAGGACGCGGGTCTAAAGTGATAGAATTTCGCCATTTCCAGATGGACCAAACAGCCGCGGCGAAAAGAATAGCACAAGGACCTGAAATCTGAGTTATTAACCAATTTTGAGGATCATGGTGAGAGAATTTGCTTCAAAAAATGCTAGGAGGAAACATTTTATTTATACAATTTTTTTTATTAAGAATTCATATCAATTATTTGTTTGAAACCTCTAAAATATCGGGTATGGCACTTCTGTGCACAAAGTTAGCTTCAATATGTATATGAACTTAAACCTTGACCAAGTTGGATTTATTATAATAAATTGTTCACCTTTATTTCAAAGAATGATTCTAGGCGCTTGGACTAATGGCCTTACAACATTATGAACACACTATTATTTGGTACTTCTAATACATCAACCAAATACTCTCTACAATCTATTAAAGTGTTATAGTTGACCAAATTACACATTTTAAATAAAAATGTGTAAATAAAAGAGAGTATATGGTTTTTACTAAAATATCTCATCTTTTTATTGGTAGTAGACATTGAAATACTAAAAAGTAGATTTTTTAGAGTATTTTTTCTCTCACACAATGATTACTTTAAAGGATAAAATAATACTCCCTCCATCTCTAAATATAAGATCGACCACGTTTGACCAGTGCACGTACGCCAATACATAATTTTGATCACAATTATCTTTAATTATCTAATAGTAAAAATTATAAAAAAAAAAACTTGATATTTTGAAAGTACTCACCAAAACAAATCAAATAAGATCTTATATGCTAATATTTACATTTATGTATTAAAAAAATACGATAAAATAAGATAAGTAAATAGTATAATTTTATCAAACGGAGTCTTATAAAAAAAAGATGGAGGGAGTAAAACTAATATTATAAATAGTTTAGAACATTTAATTTGAGACAAACAATTTTGATAAATAAGACATTTATTTTAGGAAGGAAGAAGTATATTCATTTCTGTGGCCAACTCTTGATAGGTAGCTGTTGAATTTTCAATAATTGGGTTGAAAGTTGTGGCAATTTGGATGGGCAATAATATGTTCATTATCTGTTTGGAATTCTTTGGTAGTACAGTATTTCTTCCGTCTCTAAATATAAGATCTCGTTTGACCACAGGTACGCCAATGTATAATTTTGATTACAAATATTTTTAATTATCTAATAGTAAAAATTATAAAAACTTATATTTTGAAAGTACTCATCAAAACAAATCAAACAAGATCTTATATACTAATATCTACATCTATTTATTATTAAAAAAATACGGAAGTGAATAATGCAATTTTTCCAAACGAATCTTATAAAAAGGGGCAAAGGGAGTATTTCAGACTGAGGGAGTATTGCAAACGGTGGATTATTTATGTCCTTCATAATGAGTAAGTTGGTATGGTTGTTGTCTGAATCTGACTAATGACAAAGTTAAAATGCAACTTCAGATTCGCTACTTCTTCGTTGCAAGACATGTTATCATTGTTTAGATTAGCATTCATATGTGTCTGACCATTGTAACGATTCTATTAACACCAATGTTGAATTGATTATACTACTACTTTTTATGATTGTGGATTCCACACTAGCGTGCTCATTTGTTGACAGTAGTTTTAATTTTATGATTAGTTTCCTTCCAATACAATGAAGCCAACAAACAATCTAGGACTTGGATTAGGTCAGAATAGGTTCTCCCGAATCAGGTTTATGATTGCTTCTATTCTACTCGCTCCGGTCTTATATATAAGAAAAGATTCTCTTTTTAGATAGATTGAAAATTTAATGTATCTAGTCTATATTATTGACTACATACATTCAATTTTTAATGTATTTAAAAAGTAAATTGTTTCTTATATATGGGACCGAAGGAAGTATCTTATGAAAATTTGGTGTTTTTGGTTTGATTTTGTCTAAGTATTATGAATTGAGTGAAATTAAATTACATTAAAATAAATTGAGTTTCAAATATCAATAGAGAATTTTACAAGCCACATGAGAAGTACATTCTTATGTGTTTTTGTGTGTGTAGTGTGCATATGTTTTTTTGTTTTAGGTTGTGTATGTTTTCTCTTTCGAAAATAAACTCCCCTAAATAGCTTAAGTTTCTACTATTCATAAGAAAATTTGATATTCGTCTTCAATCTTGCATTTAAATTTTAAAAAATAGGGAAAAGTTAATTAGTTAAGAGTTAAGATGTAACAGTTGAGAAAACTTTGAGAGAAAAAAAATGAAGAGAATTCATTCCGGTTCTAGGGAGAGCATACAACGTGCTAAGCTTTGGCTGTGAGAGCATCATTGAATCCATTCCTGTCTAAGTTGCAGATGCTAAGCAATCAGTTAGATGTTAAAGAAAGCGATTGTTCTTCTTTTTGTGTCTTGTTCATAGAGGAAAAGTAAATTTTTTGAGAAAATTTTCGATTAAATTTATATTACTAAAAGATATCTTTTGATCAAAGTATATGAGTCTAGATATTATGCTATTTGATCATATTTAATTTAAGTGTGAAGAAGTAAAAAAAAATGTTCAAATTCTTACCTCTCTAATAATATTTTAATTAGCTATCAATTGAACCATATTTATATATAGAACAAAATATGATCATTGTTATCAGACACAAATTAGAAGAGGGTGACACTACAGTACATTAAAAAAAATTCTAATATATTGGTAAATTTGATTTTTAAAATAATAAATAATCAATTATTTTTATAAACTAATTTTTTTTTATTGACTATTATATTTTAGAATACGTAATTTCATAAGAAAAATCAAAATTTCATTTTTTATAAATATTATATTAATTTTTTATATTTTTCATAAAAAAATTCAATACTCACTATTATGAATAATAAAAATTCAAAAACAATCAAAATTTATTTATTTTTTACAATTTTGATGAGTAATGTTTAATTATTAAAATATTTTAAAAGATAGAAAAAAAATTATTCCAAAATATACTCATTTTTCTATTAATTTTAAAATCTAATATACCAGTACATTAGAATTAACCTATTGTACCATAAAATTTGCTCTTGGACAAATTTGGATTAGGTGCCTTCGAAATATTCTCCGCATCCATGTCGTCGACATATCAATGTCACATATCAAAATTGAATGGTCTAAATTTTGTTATAAACTTTAAGTTTAATTTTTAAAATTCATAAATATATATCAAATTTAAAATTTGAATAATGCAGGGAGTACTACTATTATTTTTTTTACGTATGGAGTACTACTATTTTATATATCAACCACTAATATACTCAGAATATGTTCTAACAATTTATGGTTTCTAGAAATCTCAGTGATTATAGCATACTTTGATACTGATACCAACTTGGTGCATGAGTGTCGTGGATTGCTAAGCACAAGTAATTCTAATTCCAACAAAACACAAGTCCTTTTCTCAACTTTGTAATGCCGGCAGGCAAAAAGATACGACAAGATTCTGTACTACGTTGTGATTATAAGCAAGATTTCTAACATGAAAATGCTCATGAGTCAAAATTTCTCCCACACATGTGTGGGTAAATAAGCAAAAATATAATTATCCTTTTTCTTTGACCGGATCACTATTAGAACCAACAAGTAAGTGCAGTTGGAGTGTTTACCTTCAACTATCACAGCAGGTTGGCTGTGATTGGAATACATTTTTTATTTTATAATATAATCTTTTGATTTTTATGGGAAGAAGTTCTTTTAATTTAGAGTTCGGTCATAAATTAAAGTAAATAAAGTTTGATCATAGTTTGATTTATGTAATGTCATGTCTTTTTTGTTAAATAGTTTAATAGTTAAAAAATTTCACCTTTAAAACGAATAAATAAAATGATTGGAGTTCAAACTTCCACCTCTACTCTCTACATATACAATATCCTGCTGAGTTAAATTCCCGAGTCCATGTTTTAAGTCTTACATTACGGTCAATCCAATTCAATAAAATAAGAATATTATTTTTCTCTAACCATTTTTTCTTCATTCAAACAGTGAAATAGTGACAATTTTTCCGATAAGCACAGTGAGTATATTGAAATTATATTTTGTTAATGCGAAAAATGAGAAATAATTCTTCTTTATATCATTTTCCACAACGTGTTTTGAAATAAAACTTATTTTTATATGGGAGAGATGGGTTGACTTGCAGTCATTATTCATTTATTTGTCACGATTCTTATTTTATTGACAAATTACATCCTTGTTTGGATTAGATAGGACAGATGAGATTGGGACCGCACACAAATTGGTTAATTTCTTAGGGACCTTAATGAATGGTGATGTTTTGTAGTTTGCTTCGTAACTTACATCAAATGAACAAATATATTTTCCGGTTGAAAAAAGAAACATGTTCACACCACATGTGTGAACAGAAGACCTTACATACATGTACTCCCTCTGTCTCTAATTATATGATCTTTTTTTACAAATGCACATACATCAATACATAATTTTGACCATTAATATTTTTAATTGTCTAATAGTAAAAATTATAAAAATTTGATATTTTAAAAGTATTCATCAAAATAAATCAAACAAGATCTTATATGCTAATATTTACATCTATGTATTATTAAAAAAATATTGTCAAAACAAGATAAATGAATAATGCAATTTTGTCAAAAGGAAAGAGACGGAGGGAGTAATAATTCATTTCCAAAAGAATTAGTAAATTTTTGTTCTTTTAATATTTATTGTTTTTTGCAGTTATTTCTTTAAATTACATACCTTAAACAATTTAGTTTTATTTTTCTTATTTGGTATAGTTTAATAGTTAAAAATTTATTATTTAAAATAAATAAAGGAGAAACCCAAATTCGAATCTCAATCTTAAATAAATAATACAACGTTCTTACGAACAATTTAACCGTTACGAATCCCAAATCATTAAGCAACTAGAGAGACTGAACTTTCCAATTTTAAAGAGGTATCAAATAATGTCCAATTATTTGGGACTCAAGTTTGATGCAAACAAACTTTGAAAGATAAGGAATGACATAACCTACAACTCTTAAGTGTTCCAAGGTAAACACAATATAACAATGAAATTTCTCAACGAAAAAACATATATCATAGGCTTGTACATTGAAAAAGACTCTATAAATAAATTCCCAAGCATACAAAAGGGGGATCTTTTCGAGACTAATTTGATTCGACGAAACGTTTTTTTACCGGAAGTTCAGTACTATGTTTCTGGTTGCGATGACGATGGGTAAGCTTATCATCTCTTCTTTACATATGTGAGGTCTTATTAGGCATGTTCAAAGAGAGGTCTATAAGATTAAGAAAGGATGGACTATAAAAGGATACACTTAGGAGATAAAAGAGATGAATCCATTCTAAGATAAATAGTACGTATTTTAAGTCCAAGTTAGATGGTAATAACATGTAGGAGATCTTATAGGACTTTCTTAATAATATAACCAAGTCAAACTGTAGAGATCTATTTTAAGTCCAAGTTAGATCAGAGTCTCTACATGCAAAAACTGATTTTCTTAATTCTTGTGTTTTTATGAAAGAGATCTTATATAGTATTAAAGATGAAGGATAGTAAATTATAAAAACACCGATAAAACTAGAGCGGTTATAAAACTAGTTATAGTTTATGACTAATTATATAGAGAAATTATTCACAATAGTTCTTTATTTATTTTCATGACACGATAAGCTATTTTTATTTTTAGCTTATTTTCATTTTCTTATGTATATAATTTGTGTTACTAGTGCATTATATAATTTGCGTTACTAGTTTGCATATTTATTCTCTGAAATGCGCGTATGATGAAATTGAAAGGTGTGTAAGTGTGACGTTTGTGTTGTGTTGTTGTCGTGTTGTTAACTTATTATGTTTGTGTGGGCTTTTGGATTGGTGGCCTAAGTGAAAATAGTATATACATTTTTTTTCTTATTTACTCATATTTTTTATATAAAAAATTTATAATAATTTATTCGAACTTGCGGGAGGCCTGTGGCCCATTCAGGTCGGCCCATATTTTTTTGCGGGCTTTATTGGGCCGGACTAAAAAGTCCGGATGTTAATTCGGACTAAATTTTTAAGGCTAAGCTCGGGAAAAATCGGGTTATTTGGACCAGTCCATTTGGCCTGGCCGATTTTGACAATTCTAGATAAAACTATGGAAAGATAATTTTTTTTTTTTTTACAATAAATAGTTATACTATTATTTACTCTCTTTTTTGGATACATATATTATTATTTTTATTTTTTATTTTGGTCAAGTATATTATTATTTACTGTACTTTAAATCGTCATGGAATGTGTCCCCATAGAATAGTTCAAGTAGTAAGAATTAAGAGACATATAAATTGAATAAAGAGAAATCCAAAAATCAATTTCTAACAACAACATTTTATATATTCGATGTACCAAAAAATGGCCACGGAGCGTACAAAGTACATATACGGGTTCATAAATTAATACTTGAGTGCAAGGCAATTTCCCACTTATCTCCTTCGATGTTCTTCTGTAATAAACAATTAAAGTCTAATGTTAAGGTTGGGTCATTGGGATGATCAATAACGCAATATGAATCCCATGGAAAGCTAGTATAATAATAGTATAATACTACCCAAAAAAAATGGCAGTATAATAATAGAGAAAAATGAGTCTACGTGAAGATAAGTAAACTGATTATGACATTGCATATTATATATTAGTTGGGACTAAAGTTTAAATTCTGGATATGTTTACTTATTCATTTTAAAAGATATAAAATTGAAAAAAATTATACAATTAATTTAAATAATTTTTTGTTTTGTTTTCAACCTCTCGTTGTTAAGAAATTGGGTCTTAATTAGTAGTATAGAATTCGGAATAAATTTTGACATCAAATGATTTTCGTCCTCTCCCAAATTTTTGAGACAAATCTTTCTCATACTTTTATTGTATTCTTACTATATACTTTTTTTTAAAAGAGAGTAAACAACAAAGCTTTTTGTAGGAGTCGTTCCTAATTAAGTCCAAATTAGATGGTAATAACATGCGATATTTTTGGTAAAAACAAAAACATGTAGAGATATTTTATCATAAAAAATAAATAAATATATGTAGAGATATTTGATGAGAGTTTCAATTTTTCACTTCTACCTACATAGTATGTGTGAATTTCGTGAGATACTTTAGAAAAGAAAAAAAAGTCATTTAGTAGCACTAACTACTACCCCAAATAAAAAAAATAGTAGTACTACAAAATTAAGTAGGGTAGACACAGGTAATTTGTTTTAAAATCGGGGCAGATTGATATTTTTGGTTTAAAATAAGAATATATGAAAGGAAGCATCAACCTTGTATTTGACTTATGGATCATTTTACTGATATATGTTATTTAAATTTTTCTATTCAATAAAGTTCTGTTTGATAAAATTAGTGGTTTAATTAATTAATAAATATAAAATGACATAAAGAACATTTTTAATTCATAACAAAGTTTATATTAATTAATATTTAAAATAATTAGATTTAAAAAAATTTAATTTATTATGAATTGAAAATATCCTTTTATGTCATTTTACATTTATTAACTAATTAAACTGCTAATTTTATCAAACAGTTCAATTAGATTATCAGCTATAAACTATCAACCATCAACTATAAACATAATAAGTTATCAGTCATCAATTATAAACTACCTTAACAACTAACTGCTAGTTTTACCAAACAAAACCATAAATTCCTGAAAATATAGCAGATACGAATCAAGTCTTATAAACTTATAAACTATAAACCATAAGCTAATTTTTTAACTTCCCCAATAGACCCTAAGTCTTGATCATCTTGAATTAAGAGTAATTAAGAGTAACTATATAAGTCTTGATCATCTTGATCACTTTAAATTTTAAGATATTAAATCTATAAGTCATCTTTTATTTAATACTATGTACATAAAGTTTTAACTCACAAATTGACATATCACAACATCTCTATATCTTTTATTGGGTATGCAGCTTAACCATTCAAATTTCTTTGGCCAATTTCTTTATAACCAACCGGTCAATTTCTTGTTTGTTTTCTTAGGCAATTTCTTGTCGCTTGAAGTCTAACTTTTTTTTCTGTTAATTATTACTTTAAATAGAATATATTCGTTGATTCCATCAATTCAGCGACAAACACCACTTTATAAAAAAATAATAGGTTGAAGACTTTTTCTTTTGACTGAATAAGTTGAAGACTTTTTTTTTTTTACATCAATAAGAAAGATAAATATGCTCTTTTGTGCTCTAACTCATACCACTTAAGCTATCTTACTGGAACAATAGTTTGAAAATTTGACAATTTATCATTGTTTACATTTTTTTTACAATTATTGTCTATAATTTTATATATTGGATAAATGGTTATTTGTCTTCAAATGTATAAGACGTTGTCATTATAATTTTAAAAAGTATTAAAATTGTAAATACATATATGAAAATCTTTTTTGTTTGTAATTTTATAGATTAAATTGACTAACAAAAATAAATTTGAAGATAAAATATGACAAACGAAATATGCATTTGAATGTATTAAGTGAATTGTCACTTATAAAAATGATTATAGATGATTGCCACTTTTGTATAAAAAAATTATTTTATTTTCTTATTGATTTTAAATTTAATATAATATTATTTTTGTTTTACTTATAATAATGCACTTAAATATTTTTTGCAAGGATATAATCAAATAATCAATACTTAAGAGGGTTATAAAAAAAATATTGTTGTGACAAATGTGGGCGAGTTATGTTTCACATATATATTAGAAATGTGGAGGTTGAACATTTTATCAATGAAAGTCACAAAATTTTGAATGAAGATGTAGTGTCCAATTTATTTGTGTGTTGCTTTCGATCCAACGAAAAAACTATTCTATAAATGATAAACAATATAAATGGAAGGAGTATATTTTTTATCGATAATGCACCTCCTAAATTTTAGACGTTGCACTCTATTTGCAATCGTGTCATTTATTTTTCTTTGTTAAAAATATAATGTAAATATGTGTTCCGGACCATGTTGAAAGTTATTCTGATATATGTTACTTTGTCAATAAATTGTTGCCGGAATACTTTGGTTTGTAATGTATAATTTTTTTTCCTTACTGAGTTCCTACACATAATATGATTTGTCACTATATGACTCCTAATAGTTAACCAAACATGAGCTTGACTCTGTATTTCTTACCTTCCACTGAACACAAATTTAAGGCCTTAAATATTTGTTCATCATAAAGTGATGGAGATTTTAAAGAGCTCTTCTCTAGTTATCATTGAAAATTCAAGTTCTACAAATAGTATGATACCAGAATAGTTTTCAACACGGTCTGGTACATATATTTACACTATCCGTGTATTTTTAACAAACCGGAATAGTATTCAATGGTTCCGGTATGAATGTTTGAAAATTTTAAATTTTACTTATCTCACGATCGAAATTTAAATTATTTGCACTCCCTGACCCATAGTCCGGGAGACGCCACTAGGTATATTTATTTAACGGCGGTTTAAAACCTCTGAGAAATAACTTGTGTATTTTGGGCTTCTTCCTTTATTCTCCTGTTTTCGGGACTTCCAAATCCCCTCTATTTGATTTTGTAAAATTATCATTTTAATTTGCAGGGTTATTAACCTCTTTAATTTTTTCTGTAAAAGAAACCTCTACTGCTAATAATCAAATATCTCTTCTATTTTACTTTTTGAAGCATCCTTTCTGATGTTTTATTGTTTAATAATTTATGAGTGTTTAAAATGTGTAACTTAAATATCGTGATGAAAAACACATAATGAAAATAAAAAGACACACCCTCAATATGATATCTATTTTGTTTAATAATTTTATTTTCATACTTGAGATTGATATCTTAGCGGTCCTCCCCAAATTTTTAATCTAATTCCGCAACTAATAACATGACTAGACTACTTGCTACTTCAAACATATATTGCCTCCTCTAATTCTAAATATAAGAAAAAATTTAATTTTTAGTAATAAATAAATAAAGTATATATCAATCATTTTCACAATAAATAAAAAAAAAAAGAGTATTATCCAGATAAAAAAAGTATATATCAATCATTAAATTACAAGTAGTAATAATATGCTTATGAAGGAACAAAAATCTCAGTGTACTCCTAATAAATAATTATAATAATAAAATAAGCTAATAATTAATTTGAGTCTCCATGTGCGTGATGCTACAAAAAGACAAACCATAAATTTTTAAAACTAACAACTGGTGTTGTTAATTCATCCCCTCGTACAATACAAAAAAAAAAACACATGGTTTGAATTTTCCACCAAAGTTCCCAAATGACATACTCAAAAATAAGCAAAAGTCAAGGGGGTATAATAGTAAAACCAAATTTAGTTTGCAAATACCATATATAAATATCATATATCATATCGATTTAACCACAAAAAAAGGTACACAACAAATATCCCACAATCTATCTTCTCAAAATGTATACCCCTTCCTCACATCCTCTTCCAATTTTCTCACTTAAATCAAAATTATCTTCTTCATCTCTTACCTCCAAGAAGATGAAAAACCTTATCCACACTCTCATAGTCTCTAGCATGTGCCGTATTATTCGTGCATTATCCAAAGTCAAATCATCTTTAGTTGAGATTCTTAAGGACAATAAATCTAACATTAACTTCCCTTACCCTTCTAACAAAAAATATTCCAACAAGCAAAAGAAAATTATTATGGGGTCATTTAGACTTCACTATAATTGGTGTTCTTCAAGATCTTATTCTCATGTTATTCCAGTTCCATCTCGAGTTTATGAAGGGTTGTCTAAAGCTGATATTTCAGGTGAGCAAGCTCAGAAGTATGACAACAATCCTCATCAGGGTGAAGACTTTTGTCACGATTCTGAGCTTGCAGGATATTTGCGGTGGCTTGAGGAGATTGATGATGATGGTAATAAGGGGAGTGGAAATGATGAGGAGACTATTAAGGATGTTGATATGCTTGCAGAAAAGTTCATTAGTAATTGTCATGAGAAATTTAAGGTTGAAATGGAGGAGTCGTGTAGAAGGTACCAAGAAATGTTGGCTAGGAGTTTGTGATATAAAAATGTTTATAATGTTAGTTTGTATACAAGTAGAATTTAAGTGATCACTTGTTAATTAGTTATCATGGATAATATGTATCCTTTCGATGTAATTATGTGTATATTTAAGTTTCATATTTCTCTTATATTTTTTCATTTCAAAAGAGGAAAAGGGAGACATGGTTTGAACAACCCTAGAGGATGGGATGGATGGGGAATTGTACAATACTTTTGTTCATATTTATTGTAATCTTAAGTGTTGTCCCATAATTGATGATTTGAACTTTTTTATTATTTGATATTAGTATGTATTGTCAAGAATTTCATGTTAATAAAGTTTAAAAGTTTGTTTAGTGAAGCATCTCTCTCATTTTTATTTTATTTTTACCAAGTCTCTCTCTTTTTGTTAGTCTCAACTCAAATTATAAATTATATAGCTTGTTGTTTGTATATTTAGACTCATCATATCATGATTGAGCAGGTCAAGTATATGGATCACTTATTTTATTGAATCAGATTTATTAGATGTACTCAAATCCAAGTACAAAGATTGGTTACAAAAAGAGACTATGAAATAAACAAAGAAAAACTATACTCTATGATAAGGAAAGGAGATAACATAATCATTTTTTTTCCTTCCTAAAAACTTAAACAAAATTGTATTAGTTAGAGTGTTAAAATGGATTACTTGGTCCTAAATAGGTCAGCTCTAACAGACTACAAACTTCTTGAACTGAGTTAAAAACTCTGTTTAAAAACTGGCTCCAAATTTGAGCCCGACTCTCTTTTTTGTATAATATTTGAGCCTGACTCTATACATGTCAAATCATCATTTTTTAAAAATTATTATAAAATAATATAAAAAAAGTATAAAAAAGTAATGCTAAAATAACTAGAAACTAAAACATCAAGTTACAATTTTATTTTCATATGTAGAAAGCATCGAGAGAAAGAGAACAATGACTATAATAATATATTTTAGAAAGTGTCTTTATGTACAATTTTAAAAATTGAAATTCATAAACATTAACAAACCAAAAAACTTTATAAAAGTGTTTTGGTTTGCAAAATTAAAATTCGTAAAAATTTATAAATCATATCGCTCAGATAAAATGTTCTGATGTAAATTCTTAAAAATAAAATTCACAAAAGTTTAATAAACCGTAACACTTTGTCTTGGGTGAATTCACATATGTTCTAAAAATATTACAAAGAGAAAGATAAAAAGTTAAAAATTTAAAAAAAGAAAAAAAAAGGTAACATTGCAATATTGGAAGATTTGCAGAGGAGAAGATAAAGGGTGCGTTTGTTTAAGCTTTAAAAAAATGATTTTTTTTAAAAGAAATTTAGAGATTATTTTGTAAAAAAAAATTGAAAAAAATCTAAAATTACTTATGTTTGTTTACAATTTTTAAAGTTACTTTTTTGTAAGAAATTTGTGAAGAAAACCTAAATTAACAAATCATAATGCTCGTATAAATGTTATGGTGTAAATTCCTAAAATTAAAATTTGCAAAACTTAATAAACCGAAACCCTTTGTGTGGGGTGAATTCACAGTTCTAAAAATATTAGAACTATAAAAGAGAAGATAAAGGGTGTGTTTGTTTAAGGTTTAAAAAAATAAAGATTTTTGAAAAAAATCTATATCTATTTTATGTTTGCTTACAATCATAAAAATTTATTTTCCTTCCATTAACTTCACTTCGGACATAATATGTGATGTTCAAAAAAATTGATTTTGAAAAAAATTATTGAAAATAGTTTTTTATTTTGAAGAAAAAGATTTTTTTTTTATCTATACGTATATAAAGAGGATACACTCTTTTGGTATGATCTATTTTTATTCTTATTATACCCTTAATTTCAAATTATTCTCATAACAACCAAATTTGAAGAAATCATCAACAAAAAAAATAAAATCAAATTTAAATAAAAAATTAAAAAAAATACGTATCACGCAAACGGGTACATTCGTATCACACAAACTGGCACGAAACCCGCTAGTTAAAATAATTTTTTAAGGTTTAATTGCAGTTTTGGTCCTCTATTTTCACTATCTTGCAGTTTTGGTCCCCTATTTTAAAATCAAACAATTTTACCACTCTATTTTTATTTTTGTTGCAGTTATAGTCCAGGTCCAATCTTATCACCAAAAAATGATGATGCGTCAACAAAAACGCTGATGTGGCAATACCATGTCATCAAAATAATTTTTTTTGTCATAAAATTAATTCTTTTTTTAATAATTAGTTTTTTTACAAATAATTAATTAGTTTATTATATCACAAACATTTTGATTATGGTATTGATACATTATCAGTGAATTTGGAACACAAGACATGTAATGGTTATTTTGGTATGAAATTATTTTGATAATTTGGAACACAAGACATGTAATGGTTATTTTGGTATGGAATTATTTTGATTCTGGTATGTGCTACTGCTTTTGCGTATAAGGTGTTCGACGGTTTTCCTCTAAAAGCCTTTTCTTAACTAGATCTTTGACCCGTGTGAGCACGGATCTAATCTGCTATATTTTTTTTGACAAATAATCAATTATAATTTATTAGATTAGAATTCAACATATCAAATTTTATTACAGATAAACATTTGTTTGACATACAAAACATAATTAAGTGATTAAAATATACAATAATTATTTAATATAAAATACATAATATATTATATCGAAAAGAAGCACGATTTTATCAACAAAATAATTTTTTTATATTAAATAGTTAACTGACGAAGGGGTTTTATCAATAATTTGATGACATGGTATTGTCACATCAACGTTTTTGTTACACATCAGCATTTTTTGATGACAAGATTGTACATGGACTAAAACTACAACAAAAATGAAAATAGAGTGATAAAATTACTTAATTTTAAAATAGATAAACCAAAACTGTATGATACGTATTAAAAATAGAGGGATCAAAAATATTCTGAAACAAACGCACCGAAGTCAAATTTATTGAGATTGTTTACAAGTGGGCTGAATCTCGCAACCCATAAAACAAAAAAAAGCCCATTACCCAACTAACCTCAGTGAATCAATCTGTCATTATAAATAGAGAGAGACACTCGCATCACATTCGCATCATCGCTTCCACCTTAACACAAAAAATCCAACATCATCAATTTTTCTTTCTCTCTCAAATCTTCACCTTCTCTTCTGTTTTTGTCCCAATTTCAACTTCATTGCATAACGCACTCTTTAACATAACAACAACTCGTGTTCTGTAACACACTTTGTTCCTCTCTCTCTCTCTCTCTCTCTCTCTCTAAAACCCTCTTTCTTTCTTCTTCTCTTTAAACCTTCGACACAGTAACAAACCAAAAACGCGGTTCTTCCCAATCTTGTTTCAACATTGCTGTTATTTAACCTCTGTTGTTCAATTCTCGACGGTTACGGTTAGTTTTGTTCCTTTTTTCGTTGGAAATAACACATTCTAGGGTTTTGTTTTTGTTACTTAGTTAGTTTTGTTATGTTCGATGTGTTGCAAATTAATGTTTAGAAATGAGTTGTTTTTTTGTTTTTGTTCTACGAGGTTTCTATTGGTTTATAGTTTTTTTGTTTGTGTTTGTTGGAGATGATTTTATTTTGAAATTTTTTACGTGGATTTGCATTTTGTGTAAATTGATGTTTAGAATTTGTTTTTTTAGGGTTTAATGTTAAAATTGTGTAGAGATTTAATTGTTATTAGTGACATTATCGGAAAACATACGAAAACATAAGATTTGATTCTTAGGAATTAGTTAGTTGGTTGCAACTGTATCAGTTATAAATACAGTTACAGAATAGATTTATCAGATTGAAATTCAAGAACTCTATGAAATTTTTAGGAATTTTTGGTTTTTCATGTGCTACTGATGTTGCTTGTGTATATAAATGATGATGATTAAATTAGGACCGGTTTGGTTGGTGTTGCAGTGTGTTAATCAGATATTATTTTGCGAATATTTGACAATAGGATGTAGTTGGTCTAGTTACTGTAGTATTGTTCGAGCTGGTAAAGGGTTAGAGGTTGAGCTGGGTGTTTGTTAAAACCGGTGATATTTTATTGTTTAAGAGGTGCTCAGATTCTTGAATAGTCTTTCGAATGAGAATGAGATATATGAATGGGGTTGAAAGGAGGGGAAAATGATCGATTGTGCATGACCACGGATAAATTGGAAAAGAATGTTTTAAAATTATTTTGTAACCGAGAAACAATGAATATTAGACGTTAGTGTGTCATTGATTGTGAATCGAACAGCAGAACTTGCAATAGTTGAGATTAATGTGGTGGCAGTGGTGTGAAGAATGGCCACAGGCCATTATATATCAATGATGACTTGAACACATCTTAGTATCATGTATGATAGAAAATGTAAGAAAACAGGAGGAAACTTGGGAGAATACTTAAGAGAAACTGATGTGTATTCATGCTATTCTATGATCTATCGATGCCATAATAACCATTGTGTGTATATATATATATAGCAGAGCAGTTATATATTTAGTTACAAACAGTTACAGTGGTTAGTTGCAAACAGAAAACTAGAACATCTAATCAAATAACAGAATCTGCAAGATTCCAGAGCTAACAGAAGGAGGATATTGAACATTGAACAAACCAATTACAAAGAAAACCAAACATCAGATCTGTGTGACATAACCTTCATAGTAGCATAGCAATATTTAATTAAAAGAGTCCTTTGTTTCTTGGCATTCACAAAAATCTTTTTCTATCAAGAATGGATGAATCAATAAATTTAAGAAAACTTAAATTTGGTAGTATTCAATGATGTCCTTGTTTCTTGTTTGAATTCTTTTTTAATAAAACAATTTCAATCACTGATGATGATCTTTATCCCTTAAATCAAAATACAGTGGTGACAGATAGCAGTGTTGCAGACTATGAAAAACCTGCTGTAGATTCTGTTTCACGCTATAGATTGGACAGCCCACCGCCGAGTGACATGGAGGTTCAAATTCATCAACTTGAGCAAGAAGCATACTCGGCTGTCTTGCGTGCTTTTAAAGCACAATCTGATGCTCTTACTTGGGTGTGTATATTTCGTTAGTTCCCTCCAAATCTTTTATATTATGTTCATAATATATTCTTATTTTCAAGAATTATCCCGTGTATTCTAATTTTATTTATTCATCAGGAGAAAGAAGGTTTGATAACTGAGCTCAGAAAAGAGTTAAGGGTTTCAGATGACGAACACAGGGAGCTTCTTACCAGGGTTAATTCTGATGAAATAATCCACCGCATAAGGTATTGCGTTTGTAATTATTTAAGTGGCTGTAAATTGTAATGGCGCGGCTCAAAAATATCGAAAGTTTCTCTGATTCTGTTATTTTCACAATGTTATCTGATTTGAAACACAATCAGGGAATGGAGGCAAACTGGCGTTTACCAACCTCCAAGGCGCACCACATCTCAGCCTGTTCATGACATTTTACCCAGTCCAACTGTTTCAGTTTCTCGCAAAAGACAGAAAACGTCACATTCGGTAACACCCTCACTTGTTTTTTTATGCGATACGAGCCTTAATAGCACATTTATTATATTTGTACTCGCTGATGCATTGTAGGAGATAGTTTTAATAGAGTCAGTGATCAAAAGTCGTCAAATTCCGTTGCACTTAAATTCTTAACTCAAAAGATTTCTAAGAAAAGCAATGTATTGATTTCCATTTCATTTTTAATTTTTGATCAAATTATGCACCAGGGTCAGTCATTGCCTGGTTTGTCTTCAG
The DNA here is from genome assembly GCA_951804385.1 of Trifolium dubium. Taxonomy (NCBI): domain Eukaryota; kingdom Viridiplantae; phylum Streptophyta; class Magnoliopsida; order Fabales; family Fabaceae; genus Trifolium; species Trifolium dubium. The sequence continues at coordinate 10,426,179 of OX638070.1, read as the reverse complement.
CAAAGTCTGTACCGTACCCTTCTACTGGACCCCCCGGGGCTAGGCATTTCGCAAATCGCAATTCTTCTAGTAATCTGTTAACTAATGCACCTGCTGATGGAGCACCATATGATCCATTGATTGGGAAGAAAGTTTGGACTCGATGGCCCGAAGACAACCACTTTTATGAAGCTGTCATTACTGATTACAACCCTAATGATGTACGTTTAGAGGTCTTAAGAACTGTCAAAATCCATTTTTAACATGTAGGATATATTACCTAAATGGAATAGAAATACTCAAATGTGATTAGGGTCTGAACATGGAAGTGCAAGAGAACTTAATCATGTAAAAAAAAATTAGTGAATTTTTATTCATTTGTTTTTTTTTTAATAAATTAGTGAATTTTTATTCATTTGTTTTTCTTTAATCTTTGCAGGGCCGGCATGCTTTGGTTTATGATATTAATAAAGCAAATGAGACTTGGGAATGGGTTGATCTCAAAGAGGTATTTATTCTTATGTTTTGTTGCACAGGGAATAAAGCAAATAACGTTGAATGAATAAAACAATAAATTAAGATATAAATAAAGTAAATGAGACTTGAGAATGGGTAAAGCAGTAATAAAGTATGTGTATGTTGTAACCATTAAATTGTGTGACATGAGTTTGACAATAAAATACTTTTAAAGATGGTAATGCTATCACCCAGCACAAAAGCGCCATTTTCTGCAATGCCCTTCAATCGTATGAATCATTTTCCACCCTTATCTGTGAGACTTTTTTCCTTTGTTAACTCGTACCCTACTTGCATGTGATCCCACTTTGAGAATAAAGGGTCACTGCTTTAACAAAGATTATGGCCGGTTAACATGAAGTGAAAAGAAACATCTTGACTTAATGTCTAATTACCGAGTTTTGAGTACTGCAAAATATTGAGTTCTTTAATTCGAGAAGTTGAGGTAATAGAGTCTGAGGGAAAATAAATATGGTCAGAAGGCAGTTGCATACTGTGGGTGTGTGTATTCCTCTCTGCACACTCAGAATCATTCCAATGAGTGATATTCAGATTTCTATATGACCGAGTTTAGAATCACTCTTGACATGCTTTTGGATTGAGATTTGAAACAGTTGACCCCTAATTTTTGTCATGTCTGTCGATGTTTATTAGAATATTCAGTCTCTGGAACTATAACTTGTATGCAGTTTTCTACTGATCATAATAAAGTTGTGACTGTGTCCAAGAGTGAGTAATTTCACTTCTAATTAGAATTTTTGGGATTAGAAGTCACTTGGCATAATTCATATTACTGATTATATGTAATCTGGGACTAAGTTAATGTCAGGTTCCTGACCTTTTAGGATACAAATGTTTAGGCAGATATAACTTTAATTGTGCTGCTATTTAGCTAGTAAAATCTTTAATGTGCCTACACCCTCGTACGTTCAGAGTATGCAAGCTATCTGTGCAACATAAATTATGTTTGTTATTATGCTACAAGTCTGTGGTTCAAATAAGATAGAAATGATTCTGCAGATATCACCTGAGGATATACGATGGGAAGGTGACGATCCGGGCCACAGAGGTGGACATAGTGGGCAAGGTCGTGGAGCGAATAAATTCTTTGGCCATGGTGGTGATACTTTAGGTGCTGGAAGAGGTAGAGGACATCCAAGATTTCACTCCAGAAAAGAACTTGTACTGCCACAAAATGGTATTGGAAATAAAGTTTCAGATGAAATTGAGTTGCTGAACACAGATACACTAGTTAAAGAGGTAGTTATGAAATGCCTAAGAAACCTCATTGAGAATGAGAAAATGATAAAGAAGTTAGCTATTAATACTACTTATGTTATAACAGGTAGAAAGGGTTTTTGCTACAAGTCTTCCAGATTCTGTGGAGCTTGAGAAAGCAAAGCAAATGCTGAAAGTACAGTTACTAACCATCATGAAATTCCTTATTGTCAACCATCATCCCCATGATTATTGTTCATATTCTGATTGTTGATTCTACTCTTCTATAGGAGCATGAGCAGGCTCTTGTTGACGCCATTTCGAGGATTGCAGATGCATCAGATGGTGAAAGTGGTAATAATTAGATGTCTGCATAATCTTTTTGCATTAATATTGTATATTAAAACTCAGTTATTCTGTTTAGGATGAGTTAACAAAAGTTTACTATTTGCGATTGAATAAAATGTAATATTGTCTTATTTTTTCCCCAAAAACGTGTTATAGCAATTCTCTAACTTGAAAATAAACATTATCTTTTCTGCAATTTGGGTTGGAACGATACAAAGAGCTTGAAACCAAGAGCAAGAAAAGTGAGAAGTAATTAGTGGACTCATAAGTCATAATAGCTCTTATTTGGATTGGTTTATTCTGCAGAAATTAAATGTCTTAATATTTTTGCACAATGAGGTTTGTTAGAGGAAAGAAGCAAAAAAATAATGGTTGCTCATAATTTATAGCCTAACCAAATAAACATATTGGAGAATCAATAACTGGTGTATATTAAATGGTAGCCTTGTTTGAACAATTGATTAAGCTTGAGGTCTCTATTGAAGTGCTAAGGATATGCACAATAGTTTTATGGTGTATGTTTTTCACAAATGTAAGTATTATAGTTGTAGTTGTGTAACTATTTTTTTGCATATTACAGATGGAGAACAACCGTATGTACAAGGACAAATAATGGACAGAGGATGAGAGCACAGAAGCCAGCTTCATGGTGAAGACAATAGTGATGATCTTTTGTTCTCGTGAAGTCTCATAATAGAAGTCTGATTGTAGGTGAAAGCATAGGCAACCAAAAATGGTCTTCTTACAGATTCACTTTCTGTCATTTTTATGTCATATTACTGTCCGGAATTTCGCCTGAAAGTACCATGTGCATTTTTGTGCTCAATGACAATTAAGGATATAGACTCATTTATTTGGCACATAAATTGTTCTATTTTAATGCAAATGTAAAATACTAAAACTGAAATGAAAAAACATTTGGTGTAATTTTCTCTAAATTTGCATCACTTCTGTCACAGTCTCTGGTAGATACTGCTAAATGTCTTGAATCCCTTCTAAACCTTCAGTACCTGGCACACAAGTAATGAGACCATAAGTTTATAATAAGCATTTCCGTGGAATGAAAAAGAAGATAGTTATATATGGTGATTCCCATAATGTGATAAAGTCTACTGTGCAATGATCCTTTAACTCTGTTGCTTAAAATTGGAATGACACCAATATGTGCTATAACTTGTATTTGTGTCAAAAACTACTCGTGACTCTTGTAATAAGTTTTAGGTGTATTCTATAATGCATATACAAAGACTCTGCACTTTCACTATAGAACTTTTGCTACACAGTGGCTCACTGATTTCAGAGAATCCATCATAACACTATGATGGGTAGTGGTCTGCTAACATGTTAAAGTTTAGTGAAACAATACAAGAAATTTATTTATACCATACACATAAAAAGGCCAAATGTATCAAATTAGGCGTGTTTGCAACTACTAGCTATGTCACTAATTCAACCTCGATATAGAGCAGATAAGTTTTACCCCTAAGCATTTGGGTAGAGGGAGAATACTAGTGCAACAGTATGACAACCACTTGCAGCCAAACCAGCCTGCAGAGAGAGAACCTGAGCATAACAGAACACAGCCTCCACACAAAGGTAAAACCTGTACTTAATGAGGCCGTCCAGAATAAAGAGAGAGGAGACAGCTTAATTTAGCCGTTTCACATGAGAAAGGATATCACAACCTTATTTGGTCACACCCCTAATTGGTTGCATTCGTGATTCTAGGGCTAAAAGTATCATAAGTCGCAACGAAAAATAGCACAGCTATGAATTGTGGGGGGCTACACCTTAGTCGCCGCTACAGCAGCTTGTTATTTGCGGTGTTACTGCCCCTCAAACTGCAATGTTACAGGATCCTGCACAACACCTATCGACTGTTATACTACACTATGTTGCGATAGCAGATTACTTAGGAGTTAGGACAATTAACATAGTAGCAATCAGAATCTAATAACTTCAAAATAGAAGTAGATAACTTCAAAATAGAAGTAGATACTAGCACTGTCAGTAAAATAACCATGAAATTAGAAGGCATTCAAGGCAGCAAAAGAGGTATTGCCAGAGCCTTCACCAATAACGATGAATGTCAACAACAATAACGAATTGTCTCAATAGTTATAAATTATAATTAGCTGAGCAATTAAGAACCTTCATCGTGATATTGTTAATGAATATTTAATGTTTCTGCCATCTCCTCTTCCCTACCCAAAGACGAGTAACAAAGTATCTTCACCAAAACATGAAGGATACTATGTATGATGAACTTAATTCTATCTGAATCTGAAGGAGACTACAGTCTTACACTCACTATCCATTCACATTAGTGTTTTAAATTCAATCAATCAATTACCTGTTTGTGAAAGGTCTATCTATTTAGCACCGACACTTCAGATTGAAGGTATAATCTGTGTCAGCTTATCAGGTGTGTTCGACGTTGACACATGTAGTTATATTCAATTACTTTCATTTTTTAAAATCATATCAGTATCTATGTATCAGTGTCTGTGTCGTGTTCGGTGTTTATGTGATAATGCTTCATCGAAGCCTATAATAGTAAAGCCTTCACCAAAAACATGTACATGTGTAGATAACATAAACAATCAAAAACCACAAAACATAAATATATAAATATAACAAATCTAACATCAGTTGAATCCTTAAACTTCAAATCTCAAATGTTATCAATAGATGATAAGGGCAGTACCTAAAAATTGAGCAATTGCAAGAGATCTGATTGTGTTATGGTGTCGGTGAAATTGAAAAATTCAAGTCCCTGTAATTGAATCCATGTCAAAACGCCGTCGTATCACGATTCACCTTTGTTTCATTGATTGATTGATGGAAATCGTAAACAATCGATTTTGTGAAGAGATAACTCTCTTATCTAATCTACCGATAATTTTGGTTCAAAATGTTTTCAACCGAATGGGTGCAGCATGTTGAAAGTTGAAACAATACATTACTTGATGACCCTACCAAGCCCATCATTTTAACTATTTTTTTAATTTTGAATTAAGATTTTTTATCCATGGGATTTTTATTTTTTTTAAAACTCGGTATGCGGCCTAAAGACCGACTGATTTGAGGAGACTAGCCACCTGCGGGGGGCCAATTTAAAGCCATAGATTTGCTCTATATGGACTATCTGCCGAAATTGGCACTAGAGCGGTCGAACCTAAGACCTTGTGAGAACCACACTCCAAGGATCCAAGCCATCACTACTAGACCAACCCAATAGGTTTATCAATGTAATTATTTTGATTCACTTAAGACCATGATAAAAATTAAATCTGTACCCAAAAAAAAAAATCAAAATTTGTTTTTAATATGTTTAAGTTACAAATTAGTCTTTTTTTTTATAATGAATCATGGACAAGTTTGTTCTCAATAAGACATTTATTTGGATTTTATCTTTGTTAAAGACTGAATCGAACGGTAAAATAAGTGTGAAAAACTAAAATATATTTTCAATTTTCAATTTTAAATGAAAATTATTTGTTGTTTTCTTATAATAATAAGAGTTTTCTTAAGTGCAGTTCAGCCAATAGTTGTCATTCAGATTATATTGATTTGGTTGAACATGAGTTTAAATTTGGGATTCTCTATTTCTCTACAATAAAGAGCAATTTTATAATTTTTAAGTGTCAATCTAAATTCATGTTGATTTGCTAATTGGTTGCTTTTACTAATGTTTGAATATCTCTTTGTTTTTTCTAAATGTAATTTAATTGGTAACTATTAAGAATATTATTGTAAGGGATGTGGTTTAAATCTCAAATTCTTCACTTTTCCATAATTAAGTGTGTTAATTCAGTCACTTACCAACTTGAAGGAAAAAATTGTACTATCTCTTTGCATTTGTCTTAATCATCTTTGTATATGGGTCTTGGCTAATTATCAATTTTAAGAGCTATATATATCAAGGAAACTCTATTTCAGCAACTCAATTTCATCTGAAGCTCTATTTCCAATACCATTTTGTGGCAGTACAAGTTCTTTTCTGGAGTGAAATCTTGGTTATCCTCTCCCTCTTCCAGCACCTAAAGTATCACCACCATGGCCAAAGAATTTATTAGCTCCACAACCTTGCCCGCTATGTCCACCTCTGTGAAGTATGCCCGGATTGTCGCCTTCCCATGGTATATCCTCCGGTGATATCTGCAATCATTTCTATCCTATTTGAACACGAACTTGTAGCATAATAACAAACATGATTTATGTAAGAGGGTGTATGAACATTAAAGATTTTAGTAACTAAATAGCAGCACAATTAAAGTTATATCTACCAAAACATTTTGTATCCAAAAAGGTCAGGAACCTGACATAAACTTAGTCCCAGACTACATATAATCAGTAATAAGAATTGTGGCAAGTGACTTCTAATCCCAAAAATTCTAATTAAAACTGAAATTACTCGCTCTTGGACACGGCCACAACTTGATTATGATCACTAGAAAAATGCATACAAGTTATAGTTCCACAGACTGAAAGCATGCCAAGAGTGATTCTAAACTCAGTCATATAGAAATCTGAATATCACTCATTTTAATGATTCTGAGTGCAGAGAGGGATATACACACTCGCAGTATGTTTCATATGGTGGATGAATCTAAAGGGTATTATTCAAGCAAGGTACACATTATTCCCTCAACAAAGACAGAGTAGCATACATGCATAATGCATTCAGGTACCTTGAGAATTAAATAATATGTAACCTACATTGTGGGACTGGGATTGAATTCTTTTTGCTTATCAAATTTTGTCTGTTAGAACCAAACCTTCAACAAGCAGACCTAATCTCATTTTAACAAATTAATATCCACTACCACACTACACTACACACACTTGAGTGCAGATTTCTTTAAAACATTGTTTCGGTTCCAAAACACAGAAACATGAAAACAATTATTGCTGTTATATTATACGTAGCTTAAAACTATTATGTTCGCCACTGATAAGTGATAAATAACGCCAGCATGATTTCAATTTCTTTCCCTCCTCTCTATAGCTAAGACTTAAAACAAATGTATGAAAGGAATCAACATGTTTCTACTCAGCTTTTGTAATTTCATTTATCATTGAATAGAGAAAACAAAGTACAAGAACAAGCTTTGAATACGATAAACCAAGAATTTGCAGTCCCAAAACTCAAACTACGAATTTATGACAGACAAACACACCATTCTACTCCACCAAACTTATATTTATAAACAAAATTGTGAAATAAAAGGTGCTTCAACATGAATCAAAGATTCAAACAAACTTCAATTGGATCCTATCTTTCTTAACCTAAAGACCTGCAATTGAATGCACTATCACGCAGATTGTGTCAATTCAAAATTCAAACTCCGACAGTGGTGGCTCCCCTCAACGCCTTCTTCAATTCCTCGCTTGCATCAGCCTCAGTTGATTTTCCAGGATAACCACTAAAATCCGACCCAGTTTTCTTCTCATTCTTTCTCCCATCAGAGCTTTTCGCTTTACCTCCACTCCTCTCAAACTCTCTATACATACCAAACTCCGAACCTCCTCCACTCCGCACGCTAGCAAATTCTCTCCGGAGATCCTCCACAGCATTCCTAAGCAACCCATTCTCCGCCTGCAAAACATCCATCTGCCTCTTCACAACAAAACACGCCTCCGCAACATCAGCACCCGCCGGAACAACACCAGCCTTACCTTTCTTCAAATCACCACACTCCCCCGGCAAATGCTCAATCCCAATCTTATCCATCACAAGAAACGGAACCTTCTGAAAAACACTCTCCCCTTTAACCTCCGCCGGAACCCTAACCCCCCACCTAAAATTCACCGCGGCATGTCCCCCAATCGGAAACATCGTCCTCGCAGCCACCTCAGTACCACAAAACAACCCGGCAATCGCGCCAGCACTCGGAACTTTCCCACCCGAAAACGCCCCAATCACCGGCGAATTCAAATTCACCGGTGATTCAACAAACTCAATCTCACCACCATCTTTCCCCAAAACGCCACCGTTTTGATCAAAACCATAACTCTTAACATCTAAAACTGAACTCTGAGATTTCTTAAAACTAAAATCACCAAACTTAGGTTTAAAATTGAGCATAAAAAGCGGTTCGGGTCCACCGGTTTTATTCCGGTTGAGTAAATTAAACTCGCAACTCATAACCATAGAACTTAAAAGCGGTGAACCGAACGGTCCAGTACCGGTTTTAACGATTAAAGAGAATGGGTTTTTCGAATCGTTGGGTCGGTAAGAAAGTTTAAGAGATGGACCGGATTGGAAGAAAGTGGAGAGATTAAGTGTTAATTCTTTGGATTCACCAGCTACAATTCCTGATTGGAATGGTGTTCCTAAAATGGCTAGTGGAATTTTGGCTCGTAATAGTGGTTTTTTTTGTTCGTCGCGGAATTTGAGTGAAGCTTTCATTGTGTAGGAGAAATTGGGATTGATTGGGATAGGGTGAGGGGTGTTATTTTATAGGGTTTTGAATTTGAATGTTTTAAGAGAGGGGAGAGAGATTTGGGATGTTGTTGGCAGAGATTATGCAAAAAATTATCGGTTTCGTTTGAGTGATGTGCTGTGGTTTTACTGTGGAGATTGGGATGTGAGTGTGGTGTGGGAGGAGAGAGTGGGTGAGGTAAAAGGTAACACTGTTTTTTGAGCCGATGCTAGTACGGGTCTGTTACGGCTTATTTGAGGGTGAAGAAATTTGATTTCATTTTGTGTGATTTTGAGATTTTGTGTGTTTGAATTTTTAATTGTTTTGTTATTTCGTCTATATATTTAAAAAAAAAATTAATTAAATTTTGAAAAATATATTCTAAAGTAGTTTTATATACTTACTCCGGTCTTTATAAATTATGTTAAACATATTTTTTTCACTACTATTATTTGGTCTACTAAATGGACTAATCAAGTTCAAGAGTTAGTTGATTTCAACTCGCTCTTAAACGCAGTTGTAAAGACTCGAATCGTAGTCTTTCTTACAAAGTCTATCACTAATCACCACTTGACCAACTAAGATTTGTCAGGTTAAACAAACCTTAGAACATTTTTTTTTCACCTTTCATATTACCTTAAGTCACTCTCAATCTAACATCAATAAAAGTTTATTTTTGACCCGCAAGTAAGTTTTGATAAATTTAATAATGGTTTTTTTGTTAATTTTTAGTGTGTAACTCATTGAGTGGAATGTTAATTACTTTTTTAAAATTTTAGAATTTGTCAAATATTCTATAAAATTGTAAGACGCCAATTAAATACTCCTCCTCTATTAACTCTGTATGTTTTAATGACGTCGACGTTAACTGAGTATGTGGCAAATGATAGTCAGACTCCATGTCACTTAGGGCTGAGCAGTGGGCGAGTTCGGACCCAAAATATCAAGTCTAAATGAAACCGAGTTGACTAAATGAAGGCCCAATTTCAACCGTATGTGGGATCGGTTTGGACGGATTATACAAGTTGGGCAGGTCACGGTTTGGGTAAGGTCAGGCCTGAACTTTATTGAAAATGGTCCAATTTCCCCAATTTTTTTAATAATGTTTTTGGTTAGTTTTTTGAACAAATATAATTGGGCTGGATCAAAAATTTTCTTTAAAAGATGTTTGAATAAATAGTTTTTCATATAGTGAACTTTAACAATAGTTTTTTATTTTTGTCAAAAAAACAATAGTTTTTCATATGTCTATATTCATATAGATAAATAAATTAAATCATAAAATCTGTCAGGAGACATTATCAAATAATATACATTAATATAATAATATTATTTGTAGCAATAGCTACAAGCTACTAGCTAGCTAACATAGTTATATAATTATATAATATCTTATATCAATATGCAGTACATAGCCTATATTTGCACTGCTTGACTTTAATCACAATTTCAGTTATCGGCCTATGATTTGTCATATGTTTGACTTGATAAATTTCAAAAGTTCAAAGTATTCTAATTAGACATTAAATATATATTACAGACCATTGAAATTTAAATATATGTCATTTGCTGCCATTATTGTTAAAACATATACTCAACATACAAATTTAAAGTTGGCAGAGATACTCTACCATCATATTTTGCTGCCACTACAACCATTGCTAAAATAAAGAAGGAAAATAAATCAAACATAGTTTATTTAGTAAACAAGACTTAAATCGTAAGTGTTATAAGACATTCATTCCTTATAAAAAATGTAGGAAAATGTTCTTCAACAAAAGCTAGAACTATTAGATGAAAAGTTTAAAAAACAACTTTTAAAAGACTAATTATGTCGTCAATCATAAGTTTCATAGCTAAAAGTACTCATGCCTTTCATTGAGCTTTTCCCTCCACAATTTCTCACGGCATGCTTTTTTCTTGACTTGTAGCATGATTAAGTGCGTCCTCTACAAATGACTCAAAAGAAATTTAACGCAAAAATTGTGTTATTATAGATGGCTATGTTACAATGTTATTGTAAACATTTTGTACTAAATATTGAATTGTAGAATGAAAGTCATGTTTTCAAATTATGCAACACTACATAGATACAATTTGATAACACTTGAGATTACAGATAATCAAAATCATGTTTGTAAGATAGTAATTATTCAATCCTCACATTTTCAGATAAGTAAATCACTTCATATGTAACAGACAAACATCAATTTCGGTACTCACACTTGCGAATTTAGACAAAAAAGAAATCATATCAAATATAAATTTGCCACACAAAAAAATTCAACTACAACAATTCCAACTAAAAACCATTTAAATTATTTAACATAAACAAAAGGGAAATTAGGCAGCATTGAGCGACAAATGAAGCTACATTAGACAACAACAAGTAGCAACAACAAAATTTTCATATAAGACAAATATTCCAATTTTATTCCTATTATAATTAAATTCAAGTATTAGGCAGAAACAACGACCGAACTAAAATTAAATATGAAAGAAAAGGTAAATTTACTTCCAAATAAAGGTTCAGATCGAAGTCCGAATTAGGCAACAAACACAAAACAAGTTCCGGTCGAGATTCAAAAAACGTTAACATATTGAGATTCCGAATGACTTCCATATCCAAATATGCAAGTAGGGCATTTGAGTCAAGTCTTATTAATGACTCCTAAAAAATTTCAAAAAAACATATAACTGTAATGAAAAAATAAAATAGATATTAAGAATATTGCAGAAGTAATTTAATATTGAACTAATTAATATTAAATATAAACTAAGTACTAAATATGCAAGGAACTAAAAACTAGAAAATACCAGGAAGTTCTCAATCACAAACAAAATGTCGTGTGGGAGAAGATGAATCAGCAACAAATGGATCAGATACAAGTGTAGTTGAAGATGGAAAAGGTGCTAAACCAAGAGAAGTTGAAGCTAGGAATTGACACAGGTCTGATAAAAAATAATAGAAAAAATGATACAAAATATTACAAACTTTTATAATATTCAATATACATATAAAAATCATAACAAATTAAGATGCTAATTTGAATATAGTATCATTACCTCTAACAATCTTTTTAATTGCATTATGATCTTCTTAAATGTCATGCTCTTTGCATTGATCTTCTTTCAACCAATTTTGAGTGCAAATTGTCATTTCCAAATTAAGGCACATTCTAAAATTGTCTAAAATTCTATCACCGGTACTAAAGATACTCTCAGATGCCAGAGTTGAAATTGGAGTAACATGTATATTCCTAACCATTTTTGATATCATTGGATACTTCAAGGAATTTCTTTTCCACCACGAAAGCACATCAAACTTACCATCATCATCAAAGTTTGGTTCAACCAAATACTTCTCAAGTTCATTTTCTGATCAATTGAATTTATCTCTTTCAAATCAAACATTATAGGAGAGAGATTCTCAATTTTTTTAGCAACAAGTATTGCAAAACTTTCATATTTTACGAGAGGCGTTAACTTATTTACCTTATATTTATTTAAGATAATTTTATTTTATTTACTTCCTTAAACATTTTCCAAATAAAAATATACAAACCCAAAAAAGAAGAAAAAAAAAAGTGAAACGAGAAAAAACGAGGTGCAGTACTCGAGATTAGCGTCTTAAATAAACCCCAATACGACATCGTTTAAACGAAACAAATAAACTCTACTATCCACGTCACCTCACTTACCTTCTTCTAATTTCCATCATCGTTCTCTTCTCTAGCCTCTTCGTTAGGTTTTTCATCTTCATTCCTCACTTCCCACACTTCACCTTCAATTTCTTCAAAACGACACCGTTTCACCTTTTTCACCATCACTCGCTTCTTCTTCTTCTTCGCACTTTTCCACCTCAACGATTTCACCTCTTTCGCTCTCTTCAAGGTACGATTCCTCTTTCTTACCTTTCTTCATTATTCGTAATGCCATTCGAAACGAATTTCACGTTTCTGAACAAATCGTATTAGGTTATGAAGTTTTTTTTTTTTTTTTTTTATAATTTTTTTTGTATTTTTTTTTTGTTCTTTGAATTAGTTATGTTAGATGCTTGAGTTTTGGTGAATGCGATGGCGTCTAAAGGACCTAGGTCTAAGGTTGATCATGATTATAAAGCTAAAAGGCAAAAGGTTAGTTCATGTTTCTTCTTCTTTCGCGTTGTTTACGGATTTTTTGATTTTGCTGTGGAATGATATTGTAGTTACTGATTTTGATTTGTTGCTATGTTTGGTATTGTTTATATGAATGTTGTTAATCGTGGATCGCGGAAAATAGCAGTTTGTTTAAATATTGCTATGATACGGTTTTATGGAGATGCTATAAGGATATTTGACAACGCTTTGTACTAAATTTAGATATTGTGGAAGAGTAGTGATTTGTGTAAATTTTGTTTTATACTATAACACTATGAAGCTGCTATAGCTGCTATTTGATAACACTAGTTTATATTCAAGAAAGGGTTAGTTGAGAGGTGGAATTAGAAGTTAGGTGTGTAGATTTTGTGAAGGTTTCACGTTCGTTTCTGTTATTTTTTTCCTTTCCTCTGTTATTTGGGTTTTCTGCGAGAATAATGACATCATCATCATCTGAAATACCAACTCGTCTGAACAATTTAGTGTTGATACTTTTAGAACTTTAATTAGTGATCAAGTTATTTCGGCTTTGCATTTTTGATGATAGTGAAAAATGACCTAAATTACTCATAATTATCTAGTATGATTCCCCTTTAATTTTGTGTGTTTTGCTTTTTTCGAGTATTTGTGTGTCCTTTTCGGATTTATCACCGTTTATGTTTAGTTTGCATATTGTTTTCGTAGTCTTTACAACAGTGATAATTCTGCTATAACTATAGTGGTTTTGGAGTCTGGCGCTTTGTGGTATGAGATTAACAACACAATTCTCAATGAGGGAGGATTAACTTCTGGTCACAAAGATGTCATACCGAAAGACTAGAACACTAAGTTAGTGCTGAAAATTTGATAGAACAAACAAAGACAAATCTCATTTGCTTTAATTGGAAGTTATCTTGATTAGGGTTGTAGCTCGACATTCAAACCAAACACAAGGAGCTTGTTCGAGCCCATGGATACCTTCGTTTAACTTGTAGACTTGGGTTTCATGTGCCTTCAAATGTAGGTGGTTGGTGCATTTTAACCTAGGAAGGAATACATACATTATTAGCATCTAGCCGTGTGATTCTTGGATATGCCATTTGTTAATTAGATTAGAGCCATTGATGTAAATCTCCATTCTTCTGTGGCTTGCTGTTTACAGTCAATCATTAGGTTTTTTAGCTCGATATATCATGTCAATTTCATTAGTGTGATCTATTGCTTAGTCTATTGATGGAGATCTCCCCTTTTAGGCTTTTTTGGGAGCCCAGTAGACGCAAGAGCCTCCTGCGTTCGAAGCACAGACTGTACAGTGGCTCACTTACCATGTCTTGGAATTTTAGTTGTTACTAGAAAGAAGAAAAGAATGGGTACAACAGGATCTTAGCTGTAGTGGTCAATAGAGGCTTTAATATCATCTCACAGCTAACTATTCCAAAAGCTTAGCCGTTAGAGACACATGAATTGTTAATTTTATATATCTCTAACACTAGATATAAATTTCTCAGTCAACCTTTCCTTCTTGTGCTAGCTTTGGGGTTGAGTTCTTCAGAAGACCTACTAATTCTAATATGGCATTAGAGCCAGCCTCCATTGCTAAGTTATTGAGTTAGATTCTTGCCATTTGTACTCTTTTAAATGAAATATAAATTTGAGCACAATGTAAGTGGGCATATGCATTGTCCATGCTTCAAGTGCAAGGGGATGTTGAATGCGGAGGGGTGTTAGATATAAAACCATTTGGATTGCTTTCACCCAACAACTTAAGCTTTTGGGATGGTTGGTTCATGATTAGAGTAATAAGAATGAAGATGAGAACTACTCACCCAAAAGAAGAAAGAAGCCATCAAATGGGAATATTTTGTTTATTTTTTGACAATATTGCTTTCTTCCCGATTTCTTAAATTGTTTAATTTTGCTTTGGCAGGCTCTTGAAGCTTCACGGGAGCCTAAACGACCCAAAACTCATTGGGACCATGTCTTAGAAGAGATGGTGTGGCTATCAAAGGTATTCACTTGTTTCAACCTCAACATCTGAAATGATTGCTACAGCAATATTTTTATTTATAAGATTTCCCTTGCTATACTTTATGTTTTGCAGGACTTTGAATCAGAGAGGAAATGGAAATTAGCTCAGGCGAAGAAAGTTTCTTTAAAAGCAAGCAAAGGCATGGTAGATCAGGCTACAAGAGGTGAAAAGAAGATAAAGGTTCTGATTTCTTTTCTATAAATAAATGAATTGCTTACGGAAAGCATGTTATGGTCAATGTGTCGATGTTTTCTTTACCCCTACTGTACTGTTGTATGATGAGAACTGCATCTTGTACAGGAAGAAGAGCAGCGGTTAAGAAAAGTTGCACTTAATATTTCTAAGGATGTTAAGAAATTTTGGACAAAAATAGAAAAGCTGGTAAAGTGTTTTATGAAACTGATTTCATTTGATTGCTGGTATAGCTTTCATGATTGCCCTTTCATGTTCTTCATTTCTTTTTTTGTTGTGTTCTTAGGTTCTTTACAAGCATCAAATGGAACTCGATGAGAAGAAGAAAAAGGCACTTGACAAACAGCTTGAGTTTCTTTTAGGGCAAACTGAGAGGTGGTTTTCTTTTATTTGTTTTTTTTCAATTTTCTTTTGCAACAACTAGCTGTCAACTTGACTCTGACATTTTATTTTAAATTTGTTTTGTTTTCAGATACTCAACTATGTTGGCCGAGAATCTTGTGGATGCTCATACACCAGCAGAGAAAATTTCAGTAGAGCATCACATGGATATTCAATCTGAAGATATAGACAGAGACATTATCAATGAACCTAAGGAAGCCAATATTGGTGGGTAGAGAGATGTACCTTTGAAATTACAAAGAAATTACTTATTTTTTAACTTCACTGAATCCTTTTTGTAGCAGAATATCAATCTGATGCACCTGATCACGATGAAGAATATGATGTACAATCTGATGATGTACCGGTAACTTTTTTTTATACCTGAATACAATTCTCAGATTCTTTACTATTTTTTTTATAGTATTTATTTTATATCAAGTGCATGCCATCATCATTAATATGGAATGTATTACAGATCATTAAGGTGCCTATTGGTGCCATTTCACTCTGCATGAGCTTTAATCTGGTTCTGACGTATGTTAATCTGTACACTGTTTAACTGAAATCCATATTTGTTGGAAATACTAATACTATATTCCTGCTGCATGATAATACGAATTGATTGTGCTTTGTCTTCATATTTGAAACAAATACATGGTCTGCTTGTATGTTTATTTTTGTTTTAGAAAACATTATATAATATGCGTTTTGTTTTTTCTAATTGTGACTTATATTTAACTTACTCTTGTTTATGACATTATTTGATTCATGCAAGATAGTTCACTTAGTGGGATACAAGCTTGTTGGTTGACCTTTTATTGTTAACTTATCTTGTGGATACTGAAAAGATATTGTATCTTTAAAAGAATATTATGTAATAGGGTTTCTGCAATTTCTAATTCAGGAAATTTTAATTTAACCATGTGCATACTGAAGAAGTTTTCTCAACCATGATTTTTCTTTGGGAAGTTGAACAGCATTATTATCGTCTTTCTCATGTGATTATCGTGTCTGTTGTTGTTCCAATGGGTGAAGATTGGTCCAAACTCACATATGCACTTAATGTTAATGATGGTAATGTTACCAGGATGATGACGAGCAAACCCTTGAGGAAGATGAGGCACTTATAACTAAAGAAGAAAGGCAAGAGGAATTGGCAGCTTTGCACAATGAAATGGATCTTCCAATTGAGGAGTTACTCAAACGTTATGCTGTAGAAGAAGGTGATTTTTCTTAATAAGAAATATTCTATTTGGTGGAGGGATAGGATATGGCAAATTTATTATATCAACCAACCATTTCTCTCTCTTTGACTCTCTCTGGAATGCTGCACTGTTTTTACTCAATAGAAGGCAATATAAACCATGTAAAAAAGATGTTACTTAGTGATAGCTAGGATAGTCCAGCATATACCTTTTTAAAAGAAAACCATTTAGCTGCCAATTTTGCCAATATATCTAGTCTGATTGCCTTAATAGACCATTGGATCATTTATCATGCCGTTGGTTTCTATACAATTAGGAGAATTGGCAAGGCATGAAAGTAGTCCGGAGCGTAGCAACGATGGTGGAAAAATAGTTAGAACTGGTGACGCTGTTGGTCAGGAAGAACTAGTATCAGGTACGTGGCCCTTTACATTTGCACAAGTTATGCTTGTTTCTGACATAGGGCATGGCTAATATATGCAGAAAATGGAGATCATATTTCTATCAGAAAAATAGGTACAAACTACTCCAGCGTGGTCCCTGGTCGACGTTGTGTAAGTTGTATGTGTTTAATTTATCACTTTGAATGGCATAGTGAGTTAAGGACTTAGTGTGATGCTCAAATTTTGATTACAGGATAATGACAGTAATGGTGATGTAGCTACACCAACAAACAATCTATCTCAAAATGACGATCATCAATCTGAAAATCTTATAGAGGATCCCAGTGAGACAGCCAATGCAAATGTTCCATTCGATTTTTCGGATGAAGAGGTGACATTGCATTTTTTGTACTGTGTTTGGTTCAAGTATCATTTTTTCCTTTTATTTTGTTTTGTTACAGATAACTCTCATTTGTTTAAGATATGTTGCAATGCTTTCAAATTGATAACTCTAATTGGGACTCTGAGTAATATGCATATCAGCTCCTACTGGAACCTCTTCATCTCATTGTCTGATGTCTCAAAAGTCTCTCTCTCTCTCTCTCTCTCTCTCTCTCTCTCTCTCTCTCTCTCTCTCCCCCCTGAAATTCCACCAAGAATTTAGGAAACAAATGACTCCAAAATTAAGTCTGATTTAGTTCTTTGGGGACGGCGAACCATGAGCTAATTAGTACATATAACTTCTCAATGCTGTCAGTAAAGCAGAATTATTCACACTCCTAGTGCGTAATTGCTCTTGTCTTGTCTTGTTCAACTAATCCATGCGTAGTGGTGTTTTACAACTTGACTGACTGTTGTTCTAGTTCATTTGTTCTGTAAATTTGATATTAGAAAATATCAAGTCCATTTGGTCCTTTTGTATTTAAATTTTCTTAGTTTAGATATCAGGCTCTCTATGGGATTTTAATTATAAAGACTCATTATCTACGAGAAAGCCCTATGCATGATTGGATAAAATACAACTATTTTGTACGAGCAATGGTAGAGATCTTTTTTGTTATTTTTGTTAGTTTTGACCCTCTGGTTCCTAGAGTAAGGGGATCCTGATAATTCGGAATTCGGCCAAGAGGTAAATAAAGTCTGGCCAAGAATGGTAGAGATCTTTCTGTGGTTAGTGGTTTTGTATGCAAGGAAAGTTAATGAGATAATGTGTGCTAAAAGCTCTAGCACTGATGATACAAATTACTTGAGAATTAGGTTATTGGAGTATTGTTGTCAAAGTAGGACATAACACATGAGGTAATCCAATCCACTGTACCCGCAGGTTGAGGCAGGTTACTTAGGTTTGATTTGGGCCTACCCACATACAAACATGAAAAATATAAAAAAAAACAATTTCTCATTTATAACATGTCCTCAATAATAGAGTAATAGTAAGTATGCATGTATCAAGATTCATCAAAACGTTCAGAGCCTGTCTTCAAACACTAGCAGTGCCATGATTGGTGAGAGAGAGTGTCAGCCATGGAGAGGAAGACTCAGTAGGAAAGGTTGTCACCTACATGGCATTGTCCACAATTTTGCATGGCAGGTGGTTGCAGTGATGAGCAGTGGCTGATGGAACCATGCGGTGCTCTCGCAGCTCACTTTTGCAGCTCTAGATTTTAGTAAACCGGTGAATATAGTGAGGCCAACTACTTTTTTCTTTTTAGCAAAAAACAAAATTAGAGTGCAAAGGCATCACATGATGCAGATGACATCCCAACTATGTTGGCACCCTACAACCATCACATATCATTTGTAGCACCCCGATAAATACTATTAAATAAGTAAAGACGGAGACTTGAGTGGACTTGGCCAAAACCCAATGGTACAATTCAATTACCAACAACATTTGGCATTTTAAAATCCTTGCCAAAAAACCCAAAGCATAAAACCTGGTGCAAAGCAAAATACTATCAAGTAAATAGAAAGCCTATGTCAACATGCACTAGGGAAACCTGTTTCACTTATATGTACCATAGATTGCTGTTTCAATTAATATAAGCAATATTCTTCTTGCCTTGTATTTAATGGTTATCTTCTTAATCTGAGTTTATATTATATTAACAATATCTGTTCACTTCCTCACTCTTATTATTTTTTACCCTTTTTGCACTTTTCTTTTGCTATTATCACTGCTGAATTGTTTACTTATGTTGACTGTGTTGTTGGTGTGTGTTTTGAAATAATGTCAGGAAGATGGTGACTTTTTATCTGGCACAGAGGATAAGGTACTACTTTGTTTGAGGACATAATTGTCATATTTCCATTTTTAAGTTTGTTTTAATTGCTTTTGAATATCAATGAGGTAGACGTGGCTGGTAATTGTAGATGATGACTTTCAGCTGTGTGTATATAGCCCTATATTATTAATGTTCTAAGAGTTTGGAAAGCAACCACAATATTTCTGTTCTTTGAGCTGTATATTCTGCTACCTCACGTTCTGGAAAATTTCAACATTATATATTTAGTTATGACATTGAAATAATATGAGTAAGTTGTGAATGGTGTAAGGCCATTGCTATCTCCCTGTTTTATTAAACGAGGGAAAAAAATAAGAACTTGCATATACCTAAAGTTTATAATACATTTAAACAGTGTTACATGCATAATCTCACAGGTTGTGTGATGTGAATATACTATTCTAGTAATACCAGTTGTTTTGTGTTTAGCCTAGCTGTCTCAGTTAGTTAGGGTGTGCCTTGTATTTTCGCATGTGCTTATTACCTTTTTGCCTAGTCAGCATATCTGACTCAAAGTTAGTTAAACTGATAACTTAGAGGTGGGTCCTAAGTGTCATGAAACTCGTCTGATAACTTGGAGGTGGGCCCGAAGTGTCATGTAACTCTTCTTATGCTCGGTGTCAGTGCAACTTCCCAGCTTGGTTCTATCTTACAGATTTCAGATTGGAACTTGTCTTATGACTAGTTCAAACATATCGAACTAGGACAGTTTTAACTTTTAAGAGGTTGAATGACTGGAGCTTTATTTATTTTTGACAGTGTCTGTTAGTATGTGCAAATCAAGGCTTTGCACATGAAGGAAGCACAATTTTTATAGTAGCTGTATGTAACAAATGAATGGCTTGATGTGAAGTGATTGTCTTGTAACAAGCCTTTGCTTCATATTTTATCAAATTCAAATGTTGTGTATGAATAAGTTTTTTTTTTTGGTTTTCACCACCAGTATTCGGCCCACTGGACCGATTAATTTGGTTTGGGGTTTAGTTCTGGCATCAAGTGGTTTCAACCCCCTCCCGAACGCAGTTGTGGGGGATCGAACCGTGGCCCTCCCCACCAAGTCCAGCGCCAATGACCATTAATCAACTAACATTTGGTGTGTATGATAAGTTTTTGATATTCAGAATTCTAGAAATCTTCCATAGAAATTAAAGTTTTTTCAGAGTCAAGAATTATGTTAATGTAACTTGTATTTGATAGTGTTCTATATCATAGAAGTTGTTGGTTGAATAATTTGTTTAATTATTTTGAAGGTTTTACTAATTTATCTGTTTAAATATCTTGGTTTGCAAACTGTGTCTTAATTTCATTATGATGATCAGGATGATGAAACAACCTTATCCGAGGAAGAAAAACTGGACAGAGTTGATGCAATTGACCCAGAGGATGAGGTTAAGAGCTAATCATCTTATTTTCAGCCCACCGTACTTGTGAATAATAATAATAATTTAGTGTTTCAAGAATATTCACCATAAAACAGTCTATTCAGTCAGTTTTGTTCACACACACACACACACACATATTGTTTTGTTATCCTCATGACAAAGCTATTATTATATGTAGATTGCATTACTACAAAAAGAGAGTGACATGCCAGTTGAGGAACTACTTGCTAGGTATAAAAAGGTAGGTGATATTCATCTCTGGTTGTTGCGTATGGCTTAATTCATTAGTATTACAACCATCATTTAATTTTTTTCATCTTCTATTTTTTAGGACCTGAGTGATGATGGGGATCAGGAAGATGAGTCAGATTTTGCTTCTGCTTCATCAGAAGATAATCAGAACTCACCAGTCCATGATGATGCTGAGCAGAAGGATCCGGCTGTTTCTGTGGATGGAGATATGAAGTCCAGTGAGCAACTGGATACCATACAGACGCAGTCAGAAGAACAGGGGGAAGCACCTGCTGAAAATTCAGAGGAAAGAGAAAGTGAGGATATTATTGCTGATGCAGCTGCTGCTGCAAGATCAGCACAACCAACTGGAAACACCTTCTCCACAACTAAAGTGCGTACAAAATCCCCCTTTCTACTCAAGTACACTCTTCGTGAATATCAACATATTGGATTGGATTGGCTCGTAACAATGTATGAGAAAAAGCTGAATGGAATTTTGGCAGATGAAATGGGGCTTGGAAAAACTATTATGACTATAGCTTTGCTTGCACATCTTGCCTGTGAAAAGGGAATTTGGGGTCCACATCTAATTGTGGTGCCAACGAGTGTGATGCTTAACTGGGAGACTGAATTTCTGAAATGGTGTCCTGCATTTAAAATTTTGACCTATTTCGGAAGCGCAAAGGAGCGAAAACATAAAAGACAAGGATGGTTAAAACCAAACTCATTTCATGTATGCATAACAACTTATAGATTAGTTATTCAGGATTCCAAAGTTTTCAAGCGCAAAAAGTGGAAATACTTGATCTTAGATGAAGCTCACCTCATTAAAAACTGGAAATCACAAAGGTGGCAGACACTGTTGAATTTCAATTCAAAACGACGGATTCTGTTGACTGGTACACCACTACAGAATGATCTCATGGAACTTTGGTCTCTCATGCATTTCTTGATGCCCCATGTTTTCCAGTCACACCAAGAATTTAAGGATTGGTTTAGTAATCCTATATCAGGGATGGTAGAGGGAGAGGAAAAAGTTAATAAAGAGGTTGTTGATCGCTTGCATAATGTCCTTCGTCCGTTCTTACTCCGTCGATTAAAGAGAGATGTTGAAAAGCAACTTCCCATGAAAGTTGAGCATGTCATATACTGTAGGCTGTCAAAGAGGCAGAGGAATTTGTATGAGGATTTTATTGCTAGCTCAGATACTCAAGCTACTCTTGCGAACGCCAATTTTTTTGGGATGATTGGTGTTATCATGCAACTTCGCAAGGTTTGTAATCATCCTGACCTATTCGAGGGCCGTCCAATCGTTAGTTCTTTTGATATGTGTCAGCTTGATATTCAGTTAAGCTCTTCTATTTGCTCCATGCTTTTGCCTAGCTCCTTTTCAACAGTTGACTTAGAAGGTTTGGGTCTTTTATTTACTCATCTTGACTATGGCATGACTTCTTGGGAGAGTGATGAAGTGCAAGCCATCGAGACCCCTGCTACTTTAATTATGGAACGCACTGATATGGCTGACCTGGAAGTAATTAAGCCTGGACTGAAAAGTCAGAAAAAGCCTCATGGAACGAACATTTTCGAAGAGATTCAAAGGGCAATTTGGGAAGAGAGGATAAGAGAGGCAAAGGAACGTGCAGCTGCTATTGCATGGTGGAATTCCTTGAGGTGTAAAAAAAGACCCGTCTACTCAACGACTCTAAGGGACCTTGTTACCATAAGGCATCCTGTATATGATATTCATCGAAAGAAGGCAAACCCTGTTTCATACTTGTTCCCTTCAAAACTGGCAGACATTGTTCTCTCCCCAGTTGAACGATTTCAAACGATGATTGATGTGGTTGAAAGTTTCATGTTTGCAATTCCTGCTGCCCGAGCATCCCCTCCTGTTTGCTGGTGTAGTAAAAGCGAGACAACTGTGTTTCTGCACCCATCTTACAAGCAGCGATGCTCTGATACTCTGTCACCACTACTGTCACCAATCAGGCCCGCAATTGTTCGTCGGCAAGTATACTTCCCAGATAGGCGGCTTATACAATTTGACTGTGGAAAATTGCAGGAGCTAGCAATTTTGCTGAGGAAATTAAAATCAGAAGGTCACCGAGCTCTAATATTCACTCAGATGACTAAGATGCTTGACATACTAGAAGCGTTCATTAATTTGTATGGTTACACTTACATGCGGTTAGATGGATCTACCCAACCAGAGGAGAGGCAGACCTTAATGCAGCGTTTTAACACAAACCCCAAATTTTTTCTTTTCATCTTGTCAACTCGTAGTGGGGGTGTTGGTATCAATCTAGTTGGAGCTGACACGGTTATTTTTTATGATAGTGACTGGAATCCTGCTATGGATCAACAGGCTCAAGACCGGTGCCACAGAATTGGCCAGACACGGGAAGTGCATATATATCGATTGATAAGTGAAAGCACCATTGAGGAGAATATTTTGAAGAAAGCAAAGCAAAAGCGAGCGCTTGATGATTTAGTTATACAAAGTGGGGGTTATAACACTGAGTTCTTCAAGAAGCTTGATCCTATGGAACTGTTTTCAGGTCATAAAACACTTTCAATTAAAGACACGTCGAAGGAGAAAAACCAGAATAGTGGAGAAGTTTCTGTAACTAATGCAGATGTGGATGCTGCATTAAAACATGTAGAAGATGAGGCTGATTATATGGCACTAAAGAAAGTTGAACTGGAAGAAGCTGTGGATAACCAGGAATTTACAGAAGAAGCCAGTGGGAGACTTGAAGATGATGAGTATGTAAATGAGGATGACGAGCCTCTTGAATTAGGTGAATCTGTTTCCACTTTGAATAAAGAGAATGTATTAATGTTAAATGGAGGTGATCCTACGGAAGATAAACCACCCTCTGTTGTTGCCAAAGAAGATGATGTTGACATGCTGGCAGATGTGAAACAGATGGCAGAAGCTGCAGCTGCAGCTGGACAGGCTTTATCAGCCTTTGAGAATGAGCTACGCCCTATTGATCGATATGCCATTCGTTTTCTAGAGCTGTGGGATCCAATTATAGATAAAGCAGCCTTGGAATCTGAAGTCAGGATTGAGGACACTGAATGGGAATTGGATCGCATTGAAAGGTATAAGGAGGAGATGGAGGCAGAAATTGACGAAGATGAGGAGCCTCTTGTATATGAAAGTATGCACATCACTGCCTCCTCTGATTCAGTTTTTTTGAATCTGTTGCTATTTATGTTTATAAAAATTGAAGTGGTTGTCATTAGATTATACCTCTCCAAAGTGTAATACAAGAAGGACAGTGTCCAAATAACATATCTCTAGCTATTAGCATAGTTTAGCTGATAAATTAGAAGACAAACTATAAAATAATCAGTAGTTTATGTTCTTCTGTATGTCGTCAGACCCAGAACCTTTTAAAACTTACACTCAACATACTTGTTCTTTTTCATTGAACTACAAAATTTAATTGGTCTAGGGATGACATTCCATGCTTGCAAGTGTTTACTGCATCAACTTATTCAGATATTTAGTTGTCCCAAATGTTAACTAACAATTCATTTGGTTTGTATGCATGATACAATTGTGGGATTGAATCTATTTTTCTTGGTCTGTATATTAGGCTGGGATGCAGAATTTGCAACAACGGCTTATCGGCAGCAAGTAGAGGCCTTGGCTCAACATCAGGTCTGTTGGATCAACATTGATTTCCATTTTATTTCGTTCTTGACTTCTCGTTGTTATAGTTTAATCTGTTTGCTTTAATGTTCATGTAGTTAATGGAGGAACTTGAATATGAAGCTAAACTGAAAGAGGAAGCTGAAGAAGATAAAAAGTAAGTCAGCGCTGAACTTTCATTATCTCCTCCTCCTTCACTGGCTTTGAAAGAGAATCTGTACCTCTTTATTGAAATAATTTTTGCCACCTTATAAATGTAATATTATTTTTTATGAACTAATGATAGTTTGAAATATATGGAAACAAGTTAACACTAAAAAATTTATTCAATTTTTTTTTAACACTAAATATGAAAATACCTGAGGAATCTGTATCTTCCATTTTCCAGCAGGACTCAGGCACCAAGTGATTCGAAGCCTAAGCCTAAAAAGAAACCCAAGAAAGCAAAAAAGTTCAAATCTCTGAAGAAAGGATCTTTAAACACTGGCTTAATAACTGTGAAAGATGAGCTACAAGCAGTGCCAATGGCCATAGATGATGATTTTACCACGAGTCTTGATTTTGTGTCTCCAAGTTCAAGTGTACATAAAAAGCGCAAGAAGTCTAAATTAACAAATGATGGTGAAGAAAAGAGA
This sequence comes from Trifolium dubium, assembly GCA_951804385.1. Lineage (NCBI taxonomy): Eukaryota > Viridiplantae > Streptophyta > Magnoliopsida > Fabales > Fabaceae > Trifolium > Trifolium dubium. Next base: position 10,401,179 of record OX638070.1, on the reverse strand, counting down.
TTTAAGAAGTCCAAAAAGTACAAGAGGGATCCTCATGACATTTATGATTCAGATTTAGACTCCAACTCATTAGATATGCAGGATGAACCTGTAGAATCAGATCCATGTAAAAGTCTGGTTGTAATGGAACAGAAAACAGTTGGCAGGAGTAAGATGGGAGGAAAAATATCCATCACTCCCATGCCTGTGAAACGGGTCTTTATGATAAAATCAGAAAAATTGAAGAAGGGAAATATTTGGTACAAAGATTGTATTCCATCAGCTGATTTTTGGCTGCCTCAGGAGGATGCAATATTATGTGCAGTTGTTCATGAATATGGTCCTAACTGGAGCTTTGTCAGTGACATTCTTTATAGCATGACTGCTGGTGGGGCATATAAGGGGATATATCGACATCCTGTCCATTGCTGTGAGAGGTTCAGAGAACTATTTCAAAAATATATCTTATTCTCTATGGACAATGCCAATCACGAGAAAATAAACAATACATGCTCTGGAAAGGCTCTTAAAGTAACAGAGGTTAGATCAGAAATTTTAAATTGTCTTGTATATCCTCATTTTATTATTTGCAGGTTATGGTGGTGATCTCGTATATTTTAACTTACCTTCATATTAGCAAATTTTATTTACTATGTTTGTTGTTTGAACTTTGAAAATTGTTCAAGCAAGAAAATGAGAGAAATGAAAGAAAGCAAAATGAAAATGTAGAGAGAGAGAGAGAGAGATTGTAGAATGTAAATGTTAGAAGTGTCTAATCTTCTCGTAATGTAGAAAAGGCAAAGCTGCCGTCTAAGCTTAACAGAATTCTGTCACAACTAAACTAACCAACTCTCACCGGCAGTTGCTGCAGTTCACTTAAGTTATACACATATAAGCTACACAGGTAGTAGGGTACACAGAAATGTAAATATGTGCATATAAAGAAAATCTGACTTTGCTGAAAGATTGATATTTCTGTTCATGCACTCATCTGTTACCTCTTTTTTGTTCGAGAAATGGTCATCAGCAAGAGCCTTTATGTCTTACACATCTCATTTCAAAAGTAGCTTGCTGGCTATACATCCAATTCTAGCAACCACAACCAACACTCCCCCTCAATTGGGTCATAAATGCCAATCGTGCCGAACTTGAATCATAAGTTTTCATAGTTGTGGCTATAAGAAGTTCCCTGGTCAGTATGTCAGCAATTAAGTTTCTTGAGGGTGTGGTAAGGGGAAATTAGCTCATAGACAATCTTCTCTACAATGAAGTGCTTATCGATTTCCATGTTTAAGTAGCTTTTGATTTCAGATATGGCTGCTGAAGTGTTGTCCACATTTGAGTAGATCTCCTTGGCTGTATTCCAGATTTCTGCAGCAGTATCATAGCACATGAAATTTTTGCTTGACTCATTTGTCATGGAGTTGAGTAACCATGACATCACCAAATTGTTTTCATGTTTCCACTTTGAGTGGTTTGGATCAGACTTTGCTGGGATTAGCGTCGCCAGTGACAGTCCTCTTTGCTGTTTCCTTGAAGGAAGATGTTGACTGTTATGGCCTACTGTTTATAATTTTGGCCATTGAGTTTGTAGCCAGTATTGAGAATTGTTTTGGCGTGCATCGTAGTGTTTCCAGCCGCTACCTTTGGGCAGATCGTTGCCCATGAGAAACATTTTTTTTCTTTCTTGTCATGGATCAGAACTACTGCTCTGATACCATGTGAAATTCAACATATTTCTCATTGATATGATACAAAATACACGAGGATATAAATGGCCTAGGGAACATAATCAAATAAGGAAACCAATTAACTCCTGTATATACAAGGAATGAAAGATTCTATATGATTGTAAAAGGAAAACAATTATTCCTATGAACAACTAATATTAACAACTGAAAGCTGACCGGCCTGACCTTTAGTGACTCGGCATTGATTAGGGGCTGATCTGCAACCAACAATTGATGGATAGGGTTATAATTCTATCCACAGGTGAAGCATAACCTCATATCCATGTGTTCCTGGTAAGGCAGACTACCTACATGATACAATCTGTGGGGAGCCTCCAGCATTGTTTTTAAAAATATTCCATGGTATTGGGTGCATCTCCAGTTCTTTCAGCAACTGAAAGCGAGAGGTTCTGTATGTGTACTCTCGAACTCCTACTCCAACTACTAACCATGGTAGCAATTGATTTTGTCCCTAAAATCTCCTTGCTCCCGCCAATTTGAAGTGCTTCTTGGCATTTCAATTAAGGCGAACCTTCTGCCAATCACACGATAGTAACCATCTTACATTGATTGAGAGGCTCAAGGGTTTACACCTCTAATCATATCTCTTTCTTCAACAGTATTGGATTTAACTGGATTTTTTTACAAAGGAAGAACAAGAGCACAAGCTCCCAGCTATGGAGGAAATCTCATAGCCGATACAGCCCCGTACGTATACCAATAACAGAATTATAACCCTATGACTAATTGGCACCTCCTTGCTTCTTACACCTCTATCAGATCCACTAATTCTCCTTACTAATTGCCACATCTTCTCAGCTTGGATCTGCAGGAATAGACTTGTAGGATTTTTAGGCTTAGGTTTGAGTCCAGTTGACCATCAGGGCAACCCTTGAAATGAAGTATTTCTCAAATTATTTTCAACTTATCTCTCTATATCATTTCTTCTCGCTGATCTGTAACATGGTTTCTTCTTGCAGGATAACATTCGAATGTTGTTAGATGTTGTTTCTGAGCAGGCAAATAGAGAGTTATTGCTGCAGAAGCACTTTTTTGCATTGCTTTCTTCTGTCAGGAAGGCGGCGTCACATGTTGACCGTAAACAAAATCTAAATGCCACTTCCAATGGTCTCTATTTTGATCAGAGTTTCTTCACTTCAATTGGCAAGCATTCACAAAATCCCCTGAACAAACCCTCTGAAAGGATGACATTTGCTAATTCGGCCCAGAGCAAGAAATTATTGGCAGCTGCACTGGATGACATGAGAAGTAGGCCAGAGAATGACAAAATAGTCCTCTCAAACCAGGGTGAAGACATTCCGGTGAGAGCAGATCAAGTGGATGTAACTCTGGAGTTCCCAAAAGAGGAAAGTGATTCCTTATCCTCATTTCCATCTATTATAAAGTTATCAATAAAAGGAGACGAAGCACCACCATCTTTAAATAAGCACACAAGAGATGATCATCTTAAAAGTTGTTTTTCTGGTGCTGAGAATCGTTTCAGGTATGGCTTAATGCATGTAATGGGTTTTACTACGTGGTATGATGTATCAAATGTCAATCAAGTTTGGAATATCTTATTTAACAAAAAAGAGTACTAATTTCATTAAGGAAACAAAAAGGGTAATTTTTGTATTGAAAAGAGTGTTTTTGACATTTTTAAAAGATTGAATAGACAAGTTTCAATATTTTTTTTACTTCATTTAGTTTTCTGCCCCTAGGGAACTTGTTAGCCTTTTCCTTTCATTATTAACAAAAATTTAGTTCAGTGGTGTCGTCTGTCCAAATCTCGCCAAGAACACTATATTGTCATCAAGTTCAATATCAAATTATATATTCAAGTAATTTTAGGTTCTTGTGAGTTGCTGGGGCCTGGTTCGCTTTGGTTTTTGATTTCCTAATTGCGTCATTTGCAAAGAATGGTTGACATGATTCAATTATTCATATTACATTCTTTATTTATTGTTTCTCTGTACCATGGAGAATTGTTGGTTTTTTTTTCTGGGTTCTTCAGTTGAAACGTATGAATTAGTATTAAAGATCAAAATTTTATAGGATGTGACAACAGGATTGATATTGGTGATCGGAGATTGATACACACTTTTGATTATAAACTATTTATATTTAATTTCTGTTGCATTGATCTGTTGAAGAGCTACTTTTGAGTTTTGTCCTGTGTTTTTAACTTTGCACTTATGCTTTGCTTGGCTTGTATTCAGATTTCAGACTTTATTGAATTTCTCTCTTAATCCACACTTATAAATTTTATGTGTATGTAAAATAAATTTCCATTGTTGCAGTTGGCCATTCTTTACCTCAAAAAAATATAGTATTGAAAATAATGTATTTTTGATCAATCTGTCAATAAATGCTAAAATTTTGTTTCCTCAAATGCTTAGTTTATGAAGCATTTTTTTTATCTTGTTTACTGTTGGGAGAGTTGCTTATGGTGTTTCTATTTTTTATTTGTATGTTTTCTCCTCAGGGAGGTAACAAAAGCTTGTGAAGATGACAGTTCTCGATGGGCTTCATCAGCATTCCCAACAAATGATGCAAGGTCTCGACCTGGTTCCAGGATACAATCTTCTGGAAAGCAAAGGTCTTCCATCTCCGACGTTAAACCTTCTAGATCAAAGACCAAAAGACCTCCAGTGGATTCTAGTGAATTACATCGCCATCAGGCTGAGCCATTATTCCCTCCATTGCCCTTGCTTCGGGAACTGACGTTGAATCTCCCTTCATCTACTGCAGAAGAATTTGGATTTAACATGGATAGTAATTTCCCCGTTTATTTAAATGTGGAAAGTTCACCAGAAACGGACAATTTTGGAATTATCCCACATGATTATGTACCTGAGTTAATCTCAGGCCTTGATGATTGTACAACATTCCCTGAATATACTGATATTAGATAAGGATCAAACCAAGCCTGAAATGCAATTTTAAATGACTCTTCGCCGTATTGACATACACTTGACAAAGTTAGTCTTAGTTCATGACGTATTGTGGGCTTCAGTTGAAAATGTGCGTTCTTAAAGTGATCTTGTGAGCATGCCATTTTTTGGATACACAAATACAAAACCAGGTCAAAGTAAATTAATTTTGTTGCTTGATTACTCAATGAAGTTATCTTGGCAGCGGATTCTAGCTAAAGCTAGTTGAAGGTTTCAGGACGCGGTGATATACGGTGATGTAGAATGCTGTCAATTTAAATTCTTACTTGGAATTCTTTGTTGATTTGGATCTCAGGTCAGAATTTAACAGCGCCATTTACCCATAGGAACAACGTAGGTACTGATTGGTGTAAATGAAAAGGTTGGGGCCTTCATTTATTCTTAATAACCTCTACTACCATGGCGCATAGATGTGCCAGTGATGTGCATCAGTGCATGCATGCATGTATATGCAGTTCTTAATCAAGGCATGTGTCTGATTTAGCGCAAATTAGTCCATTAGTGGTTGTTCATAAATCCCGTTTAGATCCATGTTAAATTATTTTGATTTTAATGAGAAAAATAGTTATATCAATTGGTTATTTACTCTGCAAGGAGTCAACACATCATTTTTCTTTTTAAACATAATTAGTACTTGGAAAATTTCTCTTTAACCCCCCCTATTTTCTCCCCCCCCTAACTACCTTTTTTACCCTTATTATGCTCAATTCGTAACGTAGAAACCGAACTGCAGTTCGGTTAACACGTACCGAACTAAGCCACTCCCAGCCCCCCCAAGCCTAAATTTGTTCTCAGCATCGATGCTGTCCACGTACCAGACTATAAAACAACATTGATACTCATATGTCAGCATTGATGCTCAAACCATAAATTGTTAGTTCTAATGCCTAAATTTGTTCCCAGCATCGATGCTGAAGCTTCAGCATCGATGCTGTGCACGTATGAATTGTTGGGAAAGTCCCAGACAATACAACAGCATCGATGCTCCTATGTCAGCATCGATGCTCAAACCAGTAATTGTTAGTTCTGATGCCTAAATTTGTTCCCAGCATCGATGCTGAAGCTTCAGCATCGATGCTGTGCACATATGAATTGTTGGGAAAGTCCCAGACAATACAACAGCATCGATGCTCCTATGCCAGCATCAATGCTCAAACCAGAAATTGTTAGTTCTGATGCCTAAATTTGTTCTCAGCATCGATGCTCAAGCTTCAGCATCGTTGCTGTTATCACACTTCTGATTTTATGTTACGAAGTGAAAGCGTTGAAGCGCTGCCGTGGGTGGGGGGGGATGCACGCGTAGTTATCAAAATCTGCCTGTACTTCGGAATCCATGTTACGAAGCTGAGTTCGGAGTATGGATTCCGAATTGCATAATTTTGCTAAATTCAGGAGTATTTTTGGGTTTGAGGGGGGGGGGAAAGAGAAATAAGAGGGGGGCAAAAGAGAAATTTTCTAGTACTTGGGCTTAAGGAATGGTATTGTTTAAGTTAAAACTCGTTTATATGCATTTGTGTAGCCTGCAGTTAAGAGAAAAAAGTACTGCTGCCTGATTTAAAGAGGGAAAATAGAAAGAAAAACAGACTAGCAAAGTCTCTTTAATTTTGGTCAAAATATTCAATGTGCAAGTACAATGCATTGCTATATTTTTGTCAAAAAAAGAGTACTACATTGCTATATTTTGATGTAAAACAATTTTACTTTTGGGTAGTTTTTTGGGTTTGCAATTTTTGGTCATTAAAGTATCATTATCGTTCAGCCTGCTTGTACTATTTGATCTCCTATATTTATGCAACCTGCAACGTAAAACAGAGATATCAAAGCCAAACCGAATCAACCCATAATTGCAATAGAGACAAAGACAACAAAAGCAAAGTAAGTACAAGTAAAACTTTTCAAAGAAAAAATATAAAAAACAGAGGGAGGTAAAGTCACATGCAACAAAGCAAGAAATTCAGTAGTTAAAATAATGTTTTTACAATATAGTTAAAATTATTAATACGAAACGTACCAAAAAAATAAAATCTATTACAGTTTTGTATAAAAAATTATTCTATAAATAAAATAATAAATATTGTAAATTTATTTTGGAGGAAGAATATAATACTATCTCCATTATATATTAGAGATAATACTTTTTTTAGATTTATTATAAACTCATATATCTGGATTGATATACCACTAATTTTTTAATAAATCTAAGAAGTATATTGACTTTTATAATAATAAACGAAAGTAATATTTTAGTATTGATATTTAGTTAAGATTTGCACTTTTGTTTTGAATTAAGTGATTGAACTCAAGTGCTTATATTACTATGGTTGGAAAAGTGACCACTTTGGTAGTAATATTGTATGATAATGCACATATTAGAGTTTGAATATCGATACACCCACTTATTCACTTTAAAATTATAAACTTTTTGCCACACAAAAATTATATAATCTTTTTTTTGGTCGAAAAATATCCACCAACAAATGCAGTGATTAATCTTTCGTTAAATTAAATACCAATACAATGGATTTGGCAAAAATACCATAGAATTTCCGTCTAAATAATATTATCCACAGTGTCTCTTTTTCTGCTTTATGTTATTTCTCTCTTCTTCGGAATCTCTCTTCTTCCTGTTCGTCTCACATTCGCTTCCCTCATCCTCATTTCAAAACCCCCTCTTCCATTCCATTCAATTCAACTCTCTCTAGGGTTAGGGTTTTCCTTTTCCCCTCTCTCTCTCTATCTCTTTTCTTCACATATCTCTCTCTCTAGGGTTCAATTCAATTCCTTTCTTTGGATCTCGATCTACCTCTTTCAATGGATGCCCGCAAGCGAGGAAGATTTGATGCTTCCGGAAACGTTAACGGCTCCTTCAAGAAGATCAAACAAGGTTTCTCAATTTCTCTTCATTACAATTTCTTTATATATTTTTTTGTGTTTGTGGTTCATGAAACTTGTATGCAATTCATAAAAACCACATTTTTTTTAGTTCTTTTAGTTGTGTGATTCATGTTTATGTGAAGATACATGGTTTTTTTGCTTATTTGGCTTTTATTTTCCATATTAATTAATTTTAGGTTACATGGTTTTGTTGATTTTGATTGTGTGAAATATTGTAAAAAATAGCAAAACAACCCCTTCATTATCATTGGTTATGTGAAATTCACCACAAAGTTCTTCAATTGAAGCAATTAGTCTCCTTAAAAATTATAAAAATGTGTAAACAAACATTTATTACCCTCTAAAACTGTTTCGTCGAAATTGTCAGCGAGTATACTTCGAAAAGAATTGTTTTTTTTTTGTTGAAGAAGCCGAATCAAACAATTGTAAACTGAAAATCAAGAATTTTATCCGAGCACAACCGATTCCCTTAAGCTAAACAAAACCTTAAATCTTTAACCCTAAATAGCAAAAGAGTTGTGTAACTGAGAGTTTCAAAGTTGAAGATAATTGCTTCAATTGGAAGCAGAAGGGGGGTAATTTCACATGACCCTGAATTGAAGGTTTATTTAATTCCAAAATATTATTACTCAAAAGAAAGAATAATTACTTGAACAGTTTTTTGGAATAATGTGTACTAGATTTAATAATTAATAATTTAGAGAACATTAACTGAGAAAAAGTAATTAATGTTTTGCGACAGAAATGGACTCTTTATCAAGTGGTGTAGGAAGCAAAACGAAGCCTTGTACCAAGTTTTTCAGGTTCTAATCTATTCCTATCTAATAATTAAGCCTTTTAATTGTCATAATTCGTAAAACTAAATTGTGTAATTCTTCATATTAACTGGGTATTCAAAGCTTTTATACAGGTACATATTGTTCATTGATCTAAACAAGTTGTAAGAGAATAATGGTTTATTAAGGGAGTTTGATAAAGATAATAATTTGCAGGAAACCCATGGCAATGGGAACACAGAACACTATATTAAAGATAATTGATTATTTTTCTTATCCAAACACTTTGTTCCTTAATAAGTTTAAATGATGCTTTTCATTTAAGGATTAATGACTTTTCAACTTCAATGTGTTCTATTCCTTATGAACCGACCTTACAATTGGTAAGCTATATACAAGATAATACAATAACTGAGTGTTGGATCAGGTATTATGTCCAAGTTACGTTTATGTATGCCTAAACTATAATTTCAATGATTTTTAACATAATTTAAAGAGAGAACTTTGTTTTTAGTCACTTACAACGTCGACTAGTTGTACCCAATCTCACATTCTGGTTCTATCAAGATTTTGGTAAAAAATTAGAGGTAAATCTCATCAAAAGATGTGTTGTTCAATATTTTAAATCAGTCTCAGCAGATAGTTAGGACGTTCAAAATCTTTTGTTCCCTTTGCTCCATAGCAATGGTGACTTCTTGATCTGCTTCGTACCTTGGTGACTTTTTTAGTTCTTTTATCTTCATGACAATTTTTTATTTTACCCAAAATGCTCTCCATATATATATATATATATATATATATATACATAAATCGTTCACTACTGTAAAGTCTGTTTGAGACTTACCTTAGATTATGTTCTGTGTGTTTACGTAAGATTGAGGTGCATCTACAATGATTATTGTGGTCAATTAAGAAACAGGAAATTCTTGGTAAAAAATTTCATATTAGGAATAATTAATCATCTAAGTCATAAAAAACCTATTGGTAATATCTTTAAATAAAAAGTGAGTGGGTGCAGTGTGCTTTGCTCATCTCATACATCTGGTTGTTTGTGGGTGTGCTGTGCCACAGCAGTGTTTTTGTTGTTTTTCTGAGCAGTATCTATTTTGATGCATTAAAAAAAACACCATCTTTTCTTCAATAGGTGCTGCCCCAACTCCCCCTCTCTCTAATATATTATTCTTAATCCTATCTTATCTAGTATTTCCACATACCTAGCGTAGCATTCTTGTTCTGCTACACTCAGTTTATTATAGAGTAAGGGCATTTAAATTTCTAATTAGAAGGATGCTGTACGGTGTTTGCAAACCCTTGCACGTAGTCAAGCCCAATCTCCTGTTATGGTTGCACCAATTCTGCATTCTGTATGAGGATTCTTACTACTATTTGAAATAGACACCATTAACTTACTTGGTTTGATTACCTGCTAGTGTAGTGATTTAGCATTTTCTAACGTTTGCTGGTTAGAATATTAATCATCAACTTAACCCCATTTGGAAACCTACCATTGGGTTTTCCCATTACTCACTCATAGTTTAGTATATTAAAGCCAATGAGATGTGATTTGTTTCCTTTGAAGTAACACATAGGATATTGTATTATCTAACCTTATGTGGATATAGTATGATTCATTAACTTCACATCATTGGATAGAAAGCCTACCATTGCGATAGCCATTGGACATATAATTGCTTGTCTGCTATTTTCAAATCTTGGGCTTGCTCTGATGTAGAGTTGCTATTATTAATGATTGCTCTGCAGCAGTTTTAGATCAACTGTCTTTTGTGTTGTTGAGTTATCTAAATCAAGATATGATTCTTCATATTTTGTTGACTCTGTTGAGTTGAAATATGAAGGGAAAATTTTATCGTACAACAGTTAGACCAACGATGTTGAACGGGACATAGTGTTGGTCGGTGTAGAACCAACACAAACATAAATTAAGCATAGCATAAATGAGGATGTTGCGTTGGATGTGTGGTAAGACTAGATGGGATAGAATTAGAAATGATGACCTTAGAGACAAGGAGTTGGGGTACCACCTATAGTAGAAAAGATGGTACAAACTAGACTTAGGTGGTTTGGCCACGTGGAGCGAAAGACTAGTGAATTCTGTAGTTAGGAGGGTAGATCAGATGGAGGGGAGTCAGATCACTAGAGTCTAGAGGTAGGGATCCTATATGGTTGGATCTAGAGATAAATGAGTTGGAGAAAATCCTGGTTTTTAATAGAACACTATGGCGTCGTTTGATTCATGTAGCCGACCCCACTTAGTGCGATAGGACTTGGTTTTGTTGTTAAGTTGAAATGTTGATTATGATATATAGTGGAATGACATAATGTAAAAGAAACTCATCAGTCATTATTCTAAAACTGTCACCTGGTTGGTCCTATGTAAGTGGGGGCGTTGCTGCTTTGCTGAATCGCTGCCCCATGTCACCTTTATCACTTTCCCATGTACAGTCAAGAATACCTACCATTTAATCACTCTCTTCAAGAACTTGCTTTTGGGTTTTTCACATTTTTTAAATTTTATATGAGCACAGCACATGTATGATAATAACTCAATAAAGATTCTTTATCCTAGTTTTTAGTTTGTTTCTTTATGTCTTTCCAAATAATTCATGGCCTCTTTCCACATTTGCATTCCTGTATTCTTCTAAATGAGGAAATTATTTAGTTACTATGTTTATTTTTTTACTGAATAAAACAGCAAATAAAAAGGGGGAAGAGTGCATTTTTTTGTTACAATTATACTTTTGATATGATGATCTCATTTTGTTGTGCCATACCTGTTAATTTTGCAGCATGGCTGGCTGCCCATTTGGTGAGGGTTGTCACTTCTTGCATTATGTTCCTGGTGGTTATAATGCTGTTGCCCAGATGATGAATTTAAAATCTGCTGCACCTCCTAGAAATGTTGCTCCTCCACCACCAGTCTCTAACAATGGTTCTGCACCGCATGCTGTCAAAAGCCGCGTATGTAACAGGTTTAATTCTGCTGAAGGCTGCAAATTTGGTGACAAGTGCCATTTTGCCCATGGTGAATGGGAACTTGGCAAAGCTTATGCTCCATCAATGGATGATCACCGTCCTATGGCACCCACAACAATTAATCGTATGGCTGGTCGAACAGAGGCTCCTTCTGGTCTGGGCACTACTAGCTTTGGTGCCAATTCTACTGCCAAGATCAGTGTAGAAGCTTCCTTGGCTGGAGCTATCATTGGAAAGGGCGGTGTGAACTCGAAGCAGATCTGTCGCCAAACCGGAGTCAAATTTTCAATTCGAGACCACGAATCTGATCCAAACCTTAGAAACATTGAACTTGAGGGAACATTTGATCAAATTGCACTAGCAAGTAACATGGTAAAAGATTTACTTTTGACTCTATCAGCATCTGCCCCACCTAAATCCACCCCAAGTGTTACTGGTGCCCCAGCTCAACCTGCAAGAAACATCAAGACCAAGCTGTGTGAGAATTTTGCTAAAGGATCTTGCACATTTGGAGAAAAATGTCACTTTGCCCATGGAGCTTCTGAATTGCGCAAACTAGGAATCTAAATTTGACCTTGGTCAGGTGTACTTTTTTCTTCTTTAATTAGCCAGGGCTATTACTATTATTATTACTAATGTTATTATTGTTGTTGATTGCTACTTAGTGGTACTGACATGACTTATGATGTTAGTTTTGCCGTTGCAAGTTTATTTTCAAAGCGACATATTGTGGTTGCAAATGGGCATGCTTTTATTTGTTGCTATCTATTTTCTTTTATGCGATGCTTGCCTTTCACAATATAACTTGTAGTGTTCTTTGGTCTCTGTTTTTGTAACCATGCTTCTTCAAATCTTCTTTCTATGTCCAAATCTTCAGATTGATATCATATTTCTAGTATCAGTTACCATTTTCACTATCGATTGTATTTAGTTCTATATATGACCACTCATCGATGATGTTAATTTGCTACGTGGGTCACCTTAATTTTCTTAATCATCTTTGAGTGCAACCCTACAACAAGAAAAATGAATGTGGCAATGGGAGAGGAAAAAAATGGATCTAGATTGTCTATGGTTGTTATGTCGTGCAACGGGTTGCAGGGCCATTGGATCTACTACATACAATAGATGTTTGATTTAGGTTCAAGAGCTCTGCATTCCGCTACACCGAGTAACTATCAAGAAAATATGAAGTGAGAGATATAGATAAATTTTTAGACAGATGGAGAGAACAAACTATTCACCTCTTTGTTCTTACCACATATCAATTGCATTTCTTAATGTCTCCCATAACCATCCTTCCAAAATATTTCTCGAGTTTTTTCTTTTACCCTATGATTGTCACTATTTTGTTAGAATTGTAAAAATTGACCTGTTTCTATTTATTGGAATTCTCTTGTGCTTGTCTACAGAATTGATATCTCTTGTAGAGTTTTTTTTTAAAGGAGTACTACTTAAATGTGTTCAGTTTCTTTTTCTCCTACGGTATCAGTTTATTGTGGGAACATAAAATAAATTTCGACAATATGAAAAAAATCGAGAAGTGGTACTTTCAAAAATGAGAATGCACATATATATGTATATATATATATATATATATATATAAGATTATTACTCTTGAATGAAAGGTAAGCGGGTAATAAGCTGCGCTGCAACCCCTTTTTAGATGACAAAATTAATCCTTTTAAAAATTACATCTTGAGATCTATAATACATATTTTATGTTGTTTCTACTAAAATAGTGTAACTGTTATCGATAATCAATAGTTTTTAATATATGTTAAAAAACTATCTTTAAAAGAAATTGTCTCTGAAATGCACAAACATACTGTCGTGCTAAATTGAAAACTTTCATTTTTTCTCTCCTCATAATTTACTTCTTCAAAGCTAAAAAGAAACCTCTTCAAGCTATATATATAGTTACGAATATAATTTTTATACACTAATAGTGTAATATTTATTTATACATACATCCAATTAAAACATGTCATTGTTGATGCATATAGTAATTAAAATTAGAGGAAATTACATTGACTTCTCATGAGGTTTCACTAACTAACACAGACACCCCCTCTATTTTTGAAAAGGAAAATGCTTGTATGCACGATTGAATTGGCCGTGCAAATGAGACGACATTATGTGGCGAGCGACAATTCCATCTCATTGACATTTTTTTTTTTGAAGTTTGTAAAATATGGTGATGTCTGCTGTTTTGAAAAACACTCACCTCCCCTCAAACATGACACTATTAGAGAATAGTTACTAAGAGAAAGACATTTGCCTCTTGAGCATTTTTCCCTTCTTTTGTATCTTTCATCTTCTCTCACATTTTTGTTCGGTGTGTATATAATTTCAAAGCACTCAACGATTTCAAAAATCTTGACGTAAATTTTGAACAAGACTTTATTGCTTTTTTTTGTTGTTTTAGTGAATCTTTCACGATTCTATGGCTTATTGTTTAGTAGCATTAACATAGGTAATACTAGCGTATTAGAAAAAAAGAAACAGAGGTGCTGCCATTTTTAATTGAGAAGGTCGTGATTTACCATGAATAGACCAAACATATTATGTTACAAACTCATAACCCTAATATTACAGCACAAATGAAAATTTAAACTTGTAACTAAATGCAATTGTTAACATGATATAAACAACTTAATATAAAACTATTCTTTTTAAAAGTTGTGCATTCAACTTTTCAAAAATTAAAATTCTACTTTTGAATTATTTAACATGTACGTTTAGCGCACATGTTAGCAAAATCCATAACTAAAACTTAGCGGATGCACTTCCGGAGTGAGTTTCATCCATATGAGCATTAGGCCGGGGCCTTGGTACAAACCATTCCATTGTTGGTCTCAGAGCACATCACAACTTCATTTCCAAGTCCATGTCCATGCCTAAGTCCAAGCTCAGGAATTTTCGCCACATGCTCGGTGGCCATTGGTTGTTCGGATTCGTAGTCACCAATGGCGGAGTAGCCGGTGGCAGTCTCAGCGTTGGTGTAGTGTTGGTGCTGCTGCTGATGGCCCTCACTCACATGTTCAGCATTTGCAGACATTTTGACTTCAGCATTGTGCTCACGTGCATGCTGCTTCTCCATTTCTGCGTGGTGGATCCTTTCCTCTTTCTTTTCTATTGCCATTTCCTTTTGCATTGGATCATGTGCACTCATTATCTCACTCTGCAAAAACATTCCAAACATTTTGTTAATTAAAATTGAGATGCATATATAACATAACATTAACACTCCATCTAATCCTTACTAAAAGAGAATAATTTAATATAATTGATGTATTTAATCTATAATCATTCCATTAAATATAAACTAATTAATACTCTCTAAATTATAAGATAAAATTGAAAATTATTGATATATTTTAAAAAATTATTGGTAATTGAAATATGAACTTATATAGATCGTTTGATTATGAGTTTTCTCTATGGTTTGGTTGTGAGTTTCCTCGATGGCAACTCGCATTTAGCATCATTTTGTTGTAGAAACAATAATCCATGAATAGTAGCTTGAGAAGAAAAAAATGCATGTCTACCGCATTTTATACGCAAAAATAAACGAAAACAAACGGAGATATTGTTTTCATTTTACAAATAAGGTTTAATCAATATCCCAAATGAGCAAGTGACTCAAAAAAACTTTTAAATCATCTTTCAATGTAATTTTATTATGAAAAGTAAAATAAAAATACATGATTAATAAGCCCACATTTTCCTTTTTTTTGAAAGGCACATTTCTTTCTTAAAAATCATCAACAATGTGCACAAAATAATTGCAAATAAATTTCAACATTAACAATAATCATAGGAAAAAACAATGTTAACACAAATGAAAAACAATTTCATTGATAATGTCGAAAAAATGATGATACTACAAAAACAACAATGTCATTGATTATGTTGAAAAATGAAGAAAATAAAATTAGAAAACCTTTTCTTGGATGGTAGCTTTGGCCTTGTCCAAGCCACACTTGGCAGAAGCACCAACGTTGGCAGCGGTTTCCTTCATGTTTTCAACTGCTTTCTTTGTTGCCTGCATTTTCACTCTCAATGATCACAAATCAATTCTTCTTCAAAAAAAAAAAAAAACTCACAAATCAAATTCTCAAACTTTTTTTTTTCTTTATTGGGTCATTTCTATTTTAATGTTGTAGAGAAAACTTCGCTTATATAGATTTTGATGAACCTCTATATTCTTCACAAGTGTCCAACACAATCATGTGGCAAGTTTCTAAAGGCCATTGAGTTAATCTTGTAACACTAATTGCCACGTCTCTCCAAACAAAGTTTATTAATAGCGACAAGCAAAATATATAGTGGTATATTTGGTTATGTAGATGATTTATTTCAATTTTATGTTTTTATCCAAAATCCAAAATATATATAAGGGAAAAAAACACAAAGGAAAAAAATAATGTTACTTATTCTCATAAAATATATAGTGGTATGTTTGGAATCCTCACGTATTAATGTTACTTATTCTTATAAAATTAAATACAAATTGCATTTAATTTTCCTTCTCTCTCAATTTATCAATAAACAACAACCAATAAAAAATGTTTTTACATCTTCTTGTGTAACCTATTTTAAGAAAAATCACACAAATTCATGTTTCAAATTTTCATGTTTTAATTTTATTAATAAGTGTGATTTTTTTATTTTTTTTATAATTTTGGACGGAGAGAGTATTAATATAATCTTAGTCAAAATAATAATAAATGAAATTCTAAAGTTCAAAAATGAATGATCACCGTCCATGAATTGTGGGCTTTTTCATTCGATAGTGACATTTAATTAGGAATTTGGAATTTGGGAAACATAGCTTAAATATTGCATCATCTCTTAACCCTTCCTTCACAATAATTTCCTTGGTATTAACAAGCAACATTTTGTAAACTCTCTCCTTCTGTTTCAGGTAATTTTCTATTGTCTTTTTTCATTTCAATATTTTGTTCAATTTGTAATTTTTTTTTTGTTTGTGATTGAATGGTTGTTAAGGGTAAGTGTAACTTTTGTTTTTGCAAATAAAGTTTAAAAGTTTTTTCATTTTATTGAAAGCGTCATGTTACATTAGAAACAATCACTATAACATAAATTATAGTTCTAATTTGCAGTTGGGATTATAGATACTTCTTTTTCTTTTCTTATTCAAGAAAAGTGATACTTATTATTTTCTCAAAAGATTTATAACATGATATTTGATGTGTTGAACAAAGTTAATCAAGCAACCAAAATCAATCGGTATGCAATAATAATAACGATAAAAGAACGTGAAGAACAAATATTCTACCAATTTCATTAGTAATATAATCCCATGCTTTGGTTAAAATAAAGGCAAGCCTACTCTTGATGATAAAATTATCATGTGGCTCTATCTAATCGCACAAGGCATCAATTTTCTTGGCATGTTTAAAATGTGATATTTATTTGCATCATGCATTGTTCAAAGTCATGGGCAAATAGTTAAGTTAGAAAAAAATTGATAATATTTTCTTTTGATAAAATAAATTATTCTATTTTTAAATTCTATTGTTTGTGGAGTTTTGTTATATAAAATTGAGCATATTGTATTGGCATTTAAAATATTCTTAAATTTTTTAAATGCCAATGATATTAAGTGTATCTTATACACTTTTAAAAATGAATATTACATCATAAAAGTTAAGTTTTATTATGAAATAAAAATAAGTTTTAGTTGTTAAATTTTGAACAAATATTATTTTTTCTGTATTATTTAACAAGTCTTTATTCACTAATCAAGATAGATTGTAGAAACAGACTTGTAGCTACTTTACTTATGAATTAGTAGTTTTAAATTTCCACGGCTTTTCCTTTGTTCGTGTTAGTAATGTTACTTGTTTAATTTGTATTGCACTACTTAATTATTTGCTAATGTCCTCTTGTTAGTTAGGCTGTCTACCTTCTATAAACCATTATTGACATGGTAAACATTTGGTTGGACAAAATTTCAAATATACAAAAATGAAGTAAATATTAAAATAGAATAATGTAAATAATGTATTATTTTTCTTATTCTTATTATGTGAAATTTTTGTCAATAGGTTGTGCGAATATGGGAGCCGATGGCCATACCATTGATCCTCCATTGCAACGGAAAATGGAAAATGATGAACATTTGAAGCGAGTTCCAACCACAAAACCACCATTCACTCTTGGCGAAGTTAAGAAAGCAATTCCACCACATTGTTTTAATCGCTCCTTTATCCACTCATTTTCTTATGTCATTGTGGATCTCACCATAGCCTCGACCCTCGCCTACATTGCTTCAAATTACTTTTTTACCCTCCCTCGCAATCTCTCTATATTGGCTTGGCCCATTTTTTGGGTTATCCAAGGATGCATTCTAACCGGAGTTTGGGTCATTGCACACGAATGTGGCCACCATGCTTTTAGTAATTACCAATGGGTTGATGATTTAGTAGGCCTTGTGCTTCATTCATGTCTCTTGGTGCCTTATTTTTCGTGGAAATACAGCCACCGTCGCCACCACTCCAACACCGGTTCTATCGAACGAGATGAAGTTTTTGTTCCAAAGAAAAAATCTCAAATTGGTTGGTACTATAAATACCTTGACAATCCACTAGGAAGATTTCTCACACTCACTATTACACTCACTCTAGGTTGGCCACTTTACCTAGCATTCAATGTTTCGGGCCGACCCTATGATATGATCGCTTCGCATTATGATCCATATGGCCCAATTTATTCCGATCGCGAAAGACTTCAAATTTATATTTCAGACGCCGGAATTCTTGCAGTTTATTATGGGCTTTACCGTCTTATTTTGGCCCAAGGTTTGAATTGGGTAATTTGTATTTATGGAATGCCACTTCTTGTAGTCAATGCTTGTTTGGTTTTGATTACATATTTGCAACACACACACCCTTCTTTACCTCATTATGATTCAAGTGAATGGGATTGGTTGAGAGGTGCATTGTCAACTGTTGATAGAGATTATGGAATTCTTAATAAAGTATTTCATAACATAACCGATACTCATGTTGTTCATCATATGTTTTCAACAATGCCTCATTATCATGCTATGGAAGCTACAAAAGCTGTGAAGCCAATTTTGGATGAATATTATCAATTTGATGGGACTCCAATTATTAAGGCTATGTGGAGAGAGGCTAAGGAGTGTATTTATGTTGAGCCTGATGATGGTAGTGAGATTAAAGGTGTTTATTGGTACAAAAATAAGCTGTGATAAGGTAATGTAATAGTGTAATGGGAGATTAAAGGTGTTTGTTGTGTCTAGGTTAGAGTCTTGGAATAATGGCTATGGTTATCTAATTCTAATGGTCGTCCTTAATATAAAGACAGTTCATGGTTATTTTAGTAATAATGATAAAGTTTAAGACTTGAAATCATTGTCTTTTTTTTTTTTGCTTATCAAAAAATAAAAATTTGTATTCTATAATAATGATAAAGTTTAAGACTTGAAATCATGGGTCTATGTTACTACACTCGTTCATTTTAATAAGAAATAATTTATTAAATAATGTATTTAATCTATAATATAGATTAAATTTATTATTTATTAAATTTTAAAAAAATGTATTCTACAATAATAATCAAATAAAATGAATATATAGTATTACTCTCTCCGTTTTAAAATAATTGACAAAATTGGTCAATGTGCATTATTCACATAATCTACTTTGACTATATATTTTGAGACAAACACAATACTATAGTACTATGTATAGATTGAGAAAAAGGGGAGCACGTTAGTAAAAAGGTAGAGAAAATCCAGCTAATTAATTTGCTGCAAAGAAGGTGTTGAAACAGAAACATTGGAACCACGTCAAACAAACACAAACAAAGTCGCAGTTACACGCTCTTTCTTTCTTTCTTGTGTCTTGATATGTAATATGGTTAATTGGTTTGGTTGTGTATGTCACACACCTGCACGTCTACATGTGGCTGGCATACAGTATATGATTCGATTTGTAACCGTATCTTATCTTATAATAATAATAATCTTAATTAATAGTATATGATGTCTTTCTTTCTTTGTGCATGCATGGTCCCCTGTCTGGACCCAGCTGCAACTAAGCCGGCAGATCACACTCATGTGCTAGCTGTTTACTATTTCAAAATCAAATTCTTTCTTGTAAATATTTTGCAGCATCAAGACATTCAACATATCTATAATTATTGGATTAAAATCAAACAATTCAAAATTTTAAATTGTTTTAAAAAATGTGTTTGAATTTTAAAATTTAGACTGTTTAATTTTAATTTAACAACTACAAATTTGTTTAATACTAAAAATTGTTGTGTTGATATAATGGCCAATGTCAGTTTATCTACTAGTTTATCTACTAATAAGTATATTTGGTGAAATAGTTCATGCTTTCTGCACTTGTGAGATTGGAGATTTTGTAATGAGACAGACAACCTTCAAAATTTGTTTTTATACCATTTATTTTGATATTTTTGGTTTCCTAGCACTAGATACTATAAATTTTTTGAAACGAGTTCAAAGAATCATGCACAGTAATGTTGTGTCGTCTAGATCTATGGATATAATTTTTTGGAGGTTGATTTTTGTTATACAAAAAGATTTGACGGCGCACCTTATTGTCAGTCTATCTTTTATTTATGTGTAATTATCTTAATATATATTAAACTATTTTCGTCATTATTTATACATAGAATTTTGGTTTTAATCTACGTATAAATTTTTATTTTAAATCAGTCTCAAAATCAACCAAAACTTTTGACCTTATTGAAAATAGTTTAATTCTTGTTTTATTGGTGGAAAGAAAATAAGGTCCCTTTATTTGATGATGAGTTATGAGATTCCAAATGACAAAGCCACGACGTTAAGACTTAAGATCACACGCTTGGCATTGGCATTGGCATGATGCGACTGACATATATACCAGCAGAGCCAGCAGGCACTAAAGACTTGGTATCACGTACGGATGGAGGAGAGGATCCCATATGCATGATATGCTTCATCTTCTCCAACCGCTACCAACTCTCTTTTTCAATCATATATTATTCATCTAATTTTACAAGCTAGACAAAATTATTTTGAGGGACATCAATAAAAAAGTTCTTCATTGTCATTATATCACAATATGATATGATACTCCAAAATTCATCATATTTTTAAAAAAAACATACTATAATATTTGTGTTTAAGACAATCTTGTTAAGATTATATTTGCTTAATTTTTAAAATTGATGAACAAAAATTGCTTAAAACTACCAATCGCCCAAATTTTTTGAGCAAAATAGTGTGAGAGTTCTGCATGCCGTTCATAGAAAGTGGATAAGTTTGGACATTGTTAATAACATTATCTAATTATTTATAAAAAAATAAATTTTATTATAATGAAAATTGAATTATAAATATCTAATTATTTAATTAAAGAGTTTGATGGATATGCTCTTTCAATATAAATTTTACATTGACATCCAATAGAGTTCAATCATTTAATTTCTTTGTGTCATACAATTAAAATAGGGTGTATTAAGACGATTTAACGGAATAAAACGATTATTATTAGATGACTCTGTAAAAATGTTTTACATTATCTGCATATATTATTTTCTCTTAATTAAAATAAGTAAAGTTAACCTTTAAGCTAGGGCCATATTTTAATTATAGGACAATTTCTTTTTAAAATCAATGATTAGTGTCAATGATTATAAGTATGAGTTTAAGGTGCTTAGTTTAAATTTCGTTAGAGATAGTTGTAAAACGAACATTAGTATCAATGATTAATAAAAATCTTTCCTTCTCCAATTTAAAAACAATTATGGATACAAAATTTTCACTGTTATTTAAGTATTCATAACAGATAAATTCTCTCCATAACACAAGACTTTTTTTTTTTTTACGTAACACAAGACTTTTTAACTTTTACATAGTATATTAAAAATGCTCTTAATTATGTAGAATAAGACATATATACTATAAAAATCATGACAAGTTTTAGGAACATATATGTATAAGTCAATTTTGGATAAACATAGCCAAATTGGTGCTTGAATTGTTGATAGACCTGGAAATCACTTTACTATAAAATTATATATAACATAGAAGTTGCATTAATTTTATTAAATAATTGCAACTATGTAGATGGCTATGGCCATTTCATTTCATGGAAGTAAATGAAAAAAAAATTAGTGTCTACGTCCATTCTCCCCCTCCACAAGATATCCAAATACATATATATAAAATAAAATATACAGATACATAGCAATTAGCTAGCATATATATATATATATATATATCCCTCTTCTATAACAATAATAAATTAAGATATATTAATACTAGAGGGACCATTGATTATTAAGTTATGAATATTAGTTTATTGACCTCTGTTTCCATTTGTCAGAGCAAGATTCATCTAATCCTTGCTCACAGCTTGTCCCAAACAGAAACCTTCATATTTTCCCTTTTTC
This sequence comes from Trifolium dubium, assembly GCA_951804385.1. Classification (NCBI taxonomy): domain Eukaryota; kingdom Viridiplantae; phylum Streptophyta; class Magnoliopsida; order Fabales; family Fabaceae; genus Trifolium; species Trifolium dubium. The sequence continues at coordinate 10,379,390 of OX638070.1, read as the reverse complement.
TTTCTCCTATTTTTCCTTTTAAATTCTCCCTCAATTTGGGTATGTACCTTATGCTCCTATATATATGATACCCTCTTCTCTTTCTTTCTAAGTTCTAATTCATTTCTTATTCCTTTATCTTTAGTCCATCTATTTGAATCTTCTCCATGGAAAACAAGCTAAGAAACCATAATTATACATGCATAGCAAATTCAAATCAACCTAGCAATTCCCTATCTATGCACAAAAACTCTCACACAATATCAAAAATCAAACCAAAGATACGCATAATTCACATATTTGCACCGGAGATCATAAAGATCGATGCTGAGAATTTTAGAGAACTTGTGCAGAGGTTAACCGGAAAACCAAGTGAAGACAAAAAGTATTACAAGAAGAAGACAAGGGTAGTTGGAGTTGAAGAATCAAAAAATGAAGGAATTAGAGAGCAAGAATCTTCAAGGAGCACAAGTAGTGGAAGTGGTTTATCATCAGAAGAATTTCCAAGAATGATGATAACAAAGAAAGAGGAGGTTAGTAATGGTGGATTTTGGGGGTTGGATATGACAATGGATAGAGTGAAAGATGAAGTGGGTGGTGGTGGTGGGTACTTGGGAGGGTTTTCAGATTTGGAAGGGTTTATTTCTGATAATATTAATGGTGGATTTCCTTTGTTTCCTCTGGATCATGCTACTCAGAACATGCAAGGGTTTGAACAACATCATCAACTTCTATAGGATATTTTATAAGTACATATAAATTTTGTGGATTAAGTTTATGTCTCTCCCCAATTTATTATTTCTTATAGATACAAATGTATGCATCTAGATATTTAATTTAGATCTAGCTATTTATTTTCTTGACTTATATATAGCTTATGTATTTCTTATTATGAATTTGATTTGGTTTCTTCTTATGATATAGAATGGCTCACTCATCATCTTCATATTTGCTCTTTTTGCCTAGAGATTAATAATTATATAAACTCTTTTTGCCTCTTCTAATATAAACTACATGAATTGAACTATTCTCTTCCAAGATGTTATGTGCATTTAAAGTGTTTCTTCTATATTATAAATTTTGTTCCAATTATTTATATATCAAACTCTTAATCATATCACTCAATTACCACATTTTTTATCATAAAAAAACTTAATTAGCACATTTGGTTCCAATTTTTTTTTATTATTTTTGTTTTCACCCTCTAGTTCTTAGAGGAAGAGACCATATAGTAGTTTAAAGTTCGAGTTCTGACATCAAGTGGTTTCAATTCCTTCTCAAGCGCAGTTGCAGGGATGAAACTGAAATACTTCCTATTAAGTCCAACGTCAATCATCATTAGACCAACTCATATTTAGTCATTTTTATTCCAATTTTAGATTAGATTAAAATGTTTGATAGCTAAATGTTTGATAATGTTCGTGGTTGAAGTCTTTTTTTTTTTACGGTAATGTGTGGTTGAAGTAGTTGATAAATATAAATACGATAAAAAAAGTTTAATTAATACTTTTCATTTTACTTTTAATCGAGATAATAAGGGTATGTAAAAATGTGAGAAAAATGATACGATTTAAATTACAAGCCTTATCATCTCAAAAGATATTATAAGCTTATGCTATCAAACAATTATGAAATTATAACTAAGTTATATGTTATAAACTCAAACAGTATTGAAAGTTGCATTTCAAAAAATACTACTTAAAATAACACGTCGAAAATGTTATAAATGTTAGATAATAAAGATATTGAGTTTAAGTTATTGAGCCCATTAGGTTTATAGTCCATTAAGTTTTATATATAATCTCTTGTAATCTTGTGTAATATCAAGCTATTTGATATTCTAACGAAACCCTAACATCTTTGTCTTTGTTATTGTCTCTTGTTTTGTATCAATATTGTTAACAATAAACTTGTGAGAGATAACTATTACCAAATAACTATATATATAAGCTTATTGCTTATATATTATAAGTTATAAACTCAAGAGTGTAACAATTAGTAATATATATAAAGTCAATTTGGATAAGCTTAGCCAAACTGATGCTTTAAATATTAACATATCTAAAAGTTTAACCAAATTAAAAGTTACACTCAAATAAATCATTTTTTTTTCTTCAAAAATGTCAAATATTATTATTTGCCACTATATGGAGAGTGTTACGGTGTCATTTCATGGAAGATGAGTGGGGAAAAAAAAGTCTCTCTACATCCATTCTCCCCCTCCACAAGAAAGATATCCACACGTAATAAAATAAAATTTAGAAATGCATAGTAATTAGCATGAATAATTAGTCAAAAACGGATATGTCTTTTGTTCAAGCCCATAATTTCGTGGGAGTTCTACAACTTTTCATAGAAGTGGGATAGGTTCCTCCTACTAAATGATTCTGGTATGAATAATTTTTATTATAAGATTTGGAGTATCCTTATATACCTTCTTTAACAAAACATTTTACTTATAAAAATTAAAATAAAATAAAATCATAAGACACCATGAGGGGACCATTTATCAAGTTCTAATATCTAAACATTATTACTTTTATTGACTATCTGTTTCCATTTGTCATATTAGAACAAGAATTCATCTAATCTCAATTGCTTCCAACTTGTGCCAACAAACACCTTCATATATATGATTCCATTTTTTCTTTCTTTCTAAGTACTACTTTGCACATATCAACTTTTATAAATAATATCCTTTTTTATTCATTTTTCTTTGTGCATCAATTTGAATCTTCTCCATGGAAAACAAGTTTAGAATCCAAAATCTTACATGCATGGCAAATACAAACCAACCTAATTTTCTAGCTATGCACAAAAACTCTTACCCAATATCAAAAATCAAACCAAAGATACGCATAATTCACATAATTGCACCCGAGATCATCAAGACCGATGCTAAGAATTTTAGACAACTTGTGCAGAAGTTAACTGGGAAACCAAGTGAAGACAAAAAGTTTTGCAAGAAGAAGACTAGGGTAGTTGAACTTGAAGAATCAAAAATAGGAAATAGAGAACAAGAATCAAGAAGTACTAGTAGTACTGGAAGTGGTTTGTCATCAAAGGAATTTCCAAGAATGATGAAAATTATGAAAAATGAGGTAAGCAATGGTGGATTTTGGGGGTTAGATTTGATCACTAAAGTAAAAGAAGAAGTAGGAACTGGTGGAAGCAATGATGAGATTAGTTGTGGTGGTTACTTAGGAGGGTTTTCAGATTTGGAAGGGTTTATTTATGATATTAATTATAATGGTGGATTTCCTTTGTTTCATTTGGATCATGCCAGTCACAATATGCAAGGGTTTGAACAATATCAACAACTTCTATAGGATATATATAAATAAATTTATAGATATAAATGTATGATTTTTAAATTTACAAGATTTTTGTTTTGTTTTGATAGAAATGCCCTCTACTCTACATAATATAGATCTATTTGTTTTTATCACACACATATATATATAATATATAGCTAATGTATGTTTGATTATGAAATGTTTTGGTTTCTTATGAATAGAAATAGACTGGCTCAAAATTAGTTTCATAATCTCTCATCCAAACTTTATTGTTCATAAAGTATTTTTTTGATCCAATTTTTCTACATGACACCCGGATTGGATTAATAATAAGGGTGGAGCCATTTATTGATAATATAAAACTTAGCAATTTTTTTCCCCACTAGTACAAATCAATACTCATGTTTAGAACATGAAATGTGTTGATAACAAATATAAATCAATACTTATGTTATTAAATTTTTGAGTATAATAATTTTTTGAGTATAACATTATATTATGATTATTATTTTTTTGAAAATATAACATTATAATTATTAAACAAAGTTGCTTGTGCAAAAAAAATTATTTAATAAAGTTTGTAAGCTTAAACATGTGATATAGGGTTCTTACGACGCAACCGTTATTTAAATTAATATATAATCTATTCAATTAAATTAATTATATTTTAAGCATACTTGTATTGACATGTTTGTTTTAAGTACACTATAGACGTGAAAGAAATTGTAGCGCAGATTAGTTAGTTAATTTTAGTTTTAACTAAATTAAAGTTTGTTTGATGTAGTAGTAGTTTTGGAGATTCTACTAGAAAGTTTAAGAATCTCCTATTTGATGATATATTCCATGCTTACACTTTGTTTCTTTTAAGACTTTGTCATTTTTTTTAGAAATGGAAAAAAAATTAATATATTTTTTTATTATAATTAACGCGTAGGAAAAAAGATTGGTGTCTAAATATAATTATTACTAAAAGAAATGGACATTTTGTCTCTTTCTTTTGAAAGTTGTAACTTGTATTACGCTCTCAATATTCATTTGGCTAACAAGACAAGAATTGCAAAGACAAATAAACATGTGGCACATATATACACTTTTATTTTAAATATTTTTTAAGTATATAGATAAAATAACAAATCATTGTCACTCACACACATAAAATGAAAGAATTGAAAATGAATTTTGATCACGAGTGTTCGACCTAGTAGTTTCGAAATTTTCTATTAATATAAACTAATATTGATTGCTATAATTTATAAACTAACAATATTAATTAAAAACTAATATTAATTAACCACTATATATTGCTTTTCATGGAAGTATATATATTGATATTTTTGGTCCAAATGCATAATTTTTTCCCCAAATCATCATATATATGTTAGTGGTACAATTTCAAACTTATTTTTATACTCTACATGTTTTTGATAATTATACTCTACATGTTTGAGTATATGTTGGGATATTTTGTATCATTTTCTTATTTTTATAATACATATACTTTTGGTAAGCTATCTATTCTAGTTTATTATAATATTAAATTATCTCTAATTGTTATAAGCATCCATATCCAATCGTATCTTAGTTGGAATACTATATTTCTTTTGATCAAATGTTGGAATACTTTATTATGAATGGATTATATTTTCTCCATCTTAAAAATTATACCGACTTATTAATCTTAATCAACCAATTTCACAGATTAAATAAAAATGTATAAAAATTCGTCTAAGTTTAGTTCAATTGACAAGAATATCGCTTTTTATATGTAAGATTGAAGTTCGAATCTCAAATATCCATTTATTTTTTTCAAGCGTTGAATTTCTAACCACTAAATTATTTTATAAAATAAAAAGAGACTCCTTGTTAGGGCAGACTTGACTTGACTTTTGAGCAACTTGTGGGGTGGCTCTAGCTAAGCAATTTATAAGCATAGGTGTTTTTTCAATATTGAAATCATCTAGTACTATCAAACATGTCAAAGACTTTCACATTGCACAAAAGTATTGACACTGATCAATGAGACAATGACCTCAATTATTAAAATATAAAGTAGTGGAACAACTTACATTAAGAGCACAATTTTGTCAAAGAATGTGATGCTTAGGCTAGAGCATATTCAATATTGCCAATACACGTGATTCTATACAGTTTCATTTTTTATTTTTTTTTGAAGTTGTTTAGTAGCTAGATTTATATATTTTCAATCTCTCTAATGAAATCTCAAATAGCTATAGACTAAGCTACATTTAAGTGTCAATTTCATTTTTATTTATTAATTTATAGCAAAAAGAAAAGGCAAATCACTATTTTGGCTTTTTGAGTTCACAATTTTGGGTTAAAGAAAATTTGTTTGAGTATTTTATTATTTTAGTTTTATTAATGTGGACTTTAATATTTTGGTTCTTTAGAGTAATTTAAAGGTGAGATTTTGATGATCGAGAGAGAAGGACAAAAAAAAGGGATTGAGAGGATCCTCAAGTGTATCGATTATTATTATTAGTTATTTTGATTCTTAAATTTATTTTTTGATAGTCAATTTAATCTTCAAATGTGTTTTTTGATGCTCAATTTAATCTATTAAATTATTAATAAAAGAGACTAATTGTAAGTGATAACCAAAAATTAAACATCTAAGAACCAAAATTATGATTTGTCCAATAAAAAAATGTACATGTAAGTGATGTAACCAAAAAAAAGTACAATTAGTACCGTACCGTGTCTATTTTAGTGACGGTATTTCTTTAAAAGTCAACTTGACATTGTGAATTTGTGATATATCCAAATTGATAATTTGTTTATTTCATTTTCACCCATATTTTTTTGGAATAAAATCTTCGTTTTCCTTTTTACTGCCAAATAATAATCCTCGTTTTCACACATTTACATACCCCTTTCTTTTTTTAAACAATTGGTGACATTTACATATTTGACTTTCACCATTTTTTTATCAGTATTTGACTTTCATCTAACTTCTAAAATCTAAACTAATGAAATGTAAATCTATTTGGGACTATTTTAACTTTTCTTGTGACAAATGGGAAAAGGACCATGGCCCATTTTTTTTGGAGACAAGAAATACTTCTTATTTTTTATAAGTATACCCTCATACTTAATACTCATACCCCCTACAACATTATAATATCCCAAAATACTTTTAACTATTTATTCTTCTTCTTTCACATCCTACACCCCTACATTCTATACCAAACTATACTTAATAATTTGTATGGTGAAGAAATGGAGGGGGAAAAACTGTTGACCATAAATTGCAATGACACTTTACAGTGAACAATGTTCACTATATGCATGGTCATAGACGAGATAGATAAGGAATGACTGGTAGGAGTGTAAATAACTAAAATAATACTACCTCCGTCTCTAAATATAAGACTATGGGTGCGTTTGTTTTAGCTTTAAATAAAATGGATTTTTTTGTGTTATATAATTTTGTGTAAAAAAATTTACAAAGAAATTTTTTATAAAAGCTTCAAATGAAAATTTGGTTTGAATAGTTATTCTTAAAATATTATTTTAGATACTTCATCATTTTATCGAAACTTTTTTTGTATATCAAAATTTCAAAAAATCACTTAATTTTGAAGCTATTTCAGATAGATTTTCATAAAAATCATTTCTGAAATACAACTTTTTGAAAAAATTGAGATTTTGACTATGTTTTGATCTTCAATAATGTGTGTTTATGTTATATAATGTCAAAATTAATGTTTCAATTTAAAAAAAACGAATATAAAAAAACTTGTAATATATTAGAAAACGATTCTATAAAATCTATTTTCAAAAATACAAAGAAAAATCATTTTTTTTTAAAGCTCAAACAAACGCACCCTATGTTTGACCAAATTATACTATTCATCTATCATGTTTTAACCGTATTTTTCTAATAATATATAGATGTAAATATTACTAGTAGCATATAAGATATTGTTTGATTTGTTTTGATGAGTATTTTCAAAATATCAAATTTTTATAATTTTTACGGCTAGACAATTAAAGATATTAGTGATCAAAATTGTGCATTAGCATACATGTAATCGTCAAACAAAGTCATATATTTAGGGACGAAGGTAGTAATAAAGAATGTAGTTAAACTATTTTCTTATAACTTGTTGTAAGCTAATCTTATAACTTCAAACATAACACATTTGTCATTAAAAAACAACAAAAACAACTTATAAATGTTACAAGTTGTTCTTTATCAAATAAAGAAATGAAGACCCGTTTTAGTCCCTCACAATTTTCTCACGACTCTATTCAGTCTCAATCCTCAACGAATATAAAACTCAAATTAATCCCTGAAATTTTTAAAACTGGAGACAATTTAGTCTCTAATTTATAATAAATGGGCTAATTTTGTTCTCAATATGAAAATGTCAGAGATTAATTTGGGTGTTACGTTTTTCAGGCAGAATTTGAATAGCGCATTACTCAAGTTCTACATCATAGAACGACTTTTGTTGTGAATTGTGATACTATAACATGAAACAGGTTTTGTAAGAAATGCTGTCAGCTTCAAATTGAAACTTCTATATTCACATAAGTTCATGAAAGGAACAAGAATTTGAGATTAACACCTCGAATACTGAGGAAAAATAATTAACATTGCATACAATATACACAACTACTAGCTTTCATATTCTAGACTTGGTTCTCCCAGGGATGATGGTGATGCATCGAGTCTCGTTAAAACTTCTGGAATCCCAGATGTGTTCCTTATTATCTGCATCAGCATAACCATTAGATATTAACATGAATTCATTCAATTATAGGTACAAATATGGAATTAGGAGAATATCTATGAGATTTGTCTATCTCCAAATCCATTTTAGTAGTAAGTGGTGGTATATAAGTAAAACAGCAAAAATAATGCAACTTGCATATCAACTGAAAATTATCTAATAAGACATTATCATTATTGAGACCTTCCCTTCAAGACCTGATACACCCTGAGCTAGTTTTCACTCTCAATACTAATCCAAAATGAAACAATGAGGATAAGTAGCCCTACGATGTTTTCAAGATGTTCGTAAGTGGTGCCAGAAACCACTCAGAGGCATAATGACAAAGCATGGATTACTTCTTTTAGGCGAATTTAGTATATAATACTATTACTATTCATGCGACTCGACATGATACGATTCGCTGGAAATCAAGGTCTTAAACTAGCATGGCCAAAGGTTCAACGTACATCACATCCTTTAGAAACTATCAGAATTTATGTCAACCTAGTCCAATCTGGTAATAATGCAAGTAACACTTATATTCAAAACACCAATTGCAAAAATTCCCAGTTATACATGTCTTAAAGTCCCAAAAAATGGCCGCAACATCATCACGTAGCCAATGCAGTAGTAGTACATGTTGAGTCCCACATTAAATCAAATATGGCCGAGAAAAGTGTTTATAAGAGGAAGACGTCCTTGTCCCTCACCTAACAAATCAGTTTTGTAGGGTTAAGTTAAGCCCAAAGGTATTTCTAAGATGGTATTAAAGTCTATCAAAGATCCGTTGGACCACTCACTATCGAGACTATCGGGTCACTCAGGTTACACTTTAGATGTTTAGTCTTGGACGTGAGAGGGTGTGTTGAGACTACCACATCTATAGCTGTCAAATTATAGGGCCTTAACAGAATGGGCCCGGCCCGAATAAAGATGGGACCAAAAATTTCATCTTAAAATAGGCCCTGATTCAGATGAGATGTAGTCTGCAAAAATGTTAATAAATGGAAGACATCTCTCACTTTACAGGCAGACTTTGTAGGGTTGACAAAGGTCTTACCTGAAATTTATGAGTACCCCATATACGTGATTCTTAGTGCATGAATTGAAGTTTGAGATCTCATGTTAGCATGCATTGTAATCTATAAAGGGAACGCAAGGATAAAATTTATCTAAAAGTATTTACTGAATTCGAAACTTACAAGTATCTCCTCATCGAGATAAGAAATCATGAATAGTCTCTGAAAGCTTCCACCTTCAAACATGAAATGGCATCAAAAGTGTATATATTGAAGGAAAATGATAAACATTGCCCTTAGGGCAATGGTTAAGGAAACAAAAATAGAAAGAAACTCTTGAAATTTGTGTATTCTATTTCTTTAAAATAATAAAACACAATTTCCAATGCAAACATTACTTATTTTAGTAAACTAAACTAGTGCCCCAAGGGCACTAGTTAACAAGACCCTATATTGAATATAATTGTTTTCAAGAACACAATAATAACTAGACAATTACATAATTTCTTGCATATCCTGTTTTTCTGGGGATATATTTTGTAAGCAAAAAACCAGTACATAATATCACAGTAAATATCTGCCAACATAATGCATTTCACATTGTTCTAACAATTTCAAGCCAGGCTAAGCCACAAGTACATTTCTTTTGTGGCAAAAAGCCACATGTATCTTTTTTTTACTAAGAAAACAAGCAACAAAAATTTCAGTAGCAATTGGAAAACGCCAATCAATTGCTGCAAGAACAACAGATGATGGTCCAGGTCTCTTAGTGATAGGCATTTCCCAACCTATTGCTTCTACAAGTTTCAGCATAAAATGGTCCATAATGTCTTTTTTCACAATTTTCAAAAACATCAATAATGTCTTCTCTAACGATTATTTAATCAGTGAAAATGAAAACAAAAACAACAGAATAAACAGACTCTAATACTGGCGGACTGGCGGTGAATAGTGAAACCAATATTCAACAGATTGTATATATCATTGGGTATGAGTCAAAGAACATGTTCAGAGGCGAATAGAGAAATTAGTAGTAACTTACTTAGAGGAACTTTTAGCCCATTGGAAATAGCATCGCGCAAAGGTGCTGGAAGCTGTTGTAAAACATTAACTGCTTGCCCAAGTGCACCTTTAAGCTGATCTGGTACTCTGTCTTCCAAGACTGTCGGTGACACAAGAATCCCTTCAACATACTCCTCTTTCATTCTAAGTGGCCCCTCGACAGATAACTTGGTTGAGAGAATAATACTGCTTTCTATCTACAACACCCAATTAAAACAAATTTAAACAAAAATATGAAAGGTGAAAACTCTTTCTAGGCATTATAGTTGCTTTTAAAAGTACATAATAGAAGTAGATTGAACTTATAATTTAAAAAACTTATATGGATGGATTCGTAAACAAACATTACCTAACTACCACTGAAATCAAGGTGGCCATACAATAAATGATAAATAATTTTATTTTGTGGACCAAAGGGGTCGACTGTGATAGAGAAAAGTGAAGCTCTATTCAATACATAGCATAAAAAGGACAGTTCAATTTTCAATCCTTACTTCCATCATTATGTAAAATTAAAATGAAGGCACTTTCGATCTGTTTATTCTTAAAATATCCAGGAAAAAGTCCTATATACTTTTCAGTGTTTATATTAACAAAAGTTGAGGTTAAAAAAGTTTAATTTTTTATTATAAAAATGTTGATAGGAAGTATAAGTGTGTATCTATGCATAATCATGACCGTTTATCCCATTCCTCATTTTTCGCACTCTTTTCTGTTTTCATTTTCACCTAGCTTCTTCTGAAACAGAAATTTTATCTTTTAAAATTCTACGGACAGGTATATAGTTGTGTGGTTTCTCTTAAGTTCGCATCGGGTATTGATATCTTGCAAAATGTTGGTTCATGAGGAGCGCCTAAAGGATCGTCCACATTGGGCCGAGAGCAACCACACAAGTGAGTGAATGACGTTTGCAATGCTTTCTGAATGCTAATGCAAGGTTTTTGGATGTATAAATAAATTAGACACTTAAAAGAAGAAATACCGAGTTTAGAAATGTTGTGTTTGCAGTAATCTTTGCATTTCCGTCCTTGATTAAGACATCCAATTTTGACAAATTAGCTAAACTTGAAGGAAAATTTCTGCAAACATATAAAGCACAAGAAAGCATTGTAACTCAAAGGTGAGAATGAGATCAAGCCAAATCTAAGGCCAGATAGAGTAAACAATCTAAAAGCAAATTGATAGAACTCACTCAAATATAACCCTAGCTGCAAACAACCCGGGAGATCCGGGACCAAACCACTCAAAGTTCCATCGCCCCTCCAGAAAGGGTGACCTGTAGCAGAAAGCACACATGAATATCACATTCAAAAATCATAGACATGGACAAGCTTAGTCCCTTACGTCGTGGGTCGAGGTGTTGGATTGAGCCGCTCAAGACCAGTTATCCTTTCATTCACATCAATTCTTTGATATTCCGTTGTCTTCCCAGAGACTAAGCCCTCAAAACCCCCTGCATCTTTAAACTGAAAGGATGATTCCAGTGTAAGTATGTTTGATTCCAAACTTGACAATTTGCAAAAACTGTTAGATTAGACTATATATAATATAATCAACTTCATTTTAATCTTGTTGGGAAGTTCAGGGAGCACTCATAGAAACAACATACTAATGACTTGAACCACCACTAGACCTGGACAATACATATCCACCTAAAACATCAACGCGTTGAGTTTATGAGTCACTTCTCTAACAATCGTTCATTTAGCTCATTCTTAGTCAATGCAGTGCTAATCGAGCTCATTCATAGTCAATGTGGAACTAATTACGCAATTGAATTCCAACAATTTGTGTAGTTAGTTCCTTTTAACTGTCATATCATATCTATCTACAGCTACTAGTTTTTGAATGAATTGAATTTGTAAAATGGACTCTAACTAAAACTGAGTTAAATGTAAAGTAATTTATGTTTGCATATGCACCGATGTAAAAGTGGGTCAAATAATAAATTCGAGACTAAAATCAATTGTAGAGACAAAATTCATTCTACTTGAGAATAACCGAACATATCAAAATCAATTCTACACCTCTGAAATCAATTTTTCATCATTCAAAAGTAGAACTGATACACAAAAAACAAAATATAAGCATTATTTCACCAAAATAATTCAAAGGGGTATAGAAAAATTTGTTAAATTTCAACACTTCCCAATTTCCCCCTTTCTTCATCATTTCCTTTATCAAAACATAGCATAAAAATCAATAAATAAGAAAAATTAGAACAATAAAGCACACTAATAATCCAAAATGAAGCAAATTAGTTAATCAATTAACAACATTAAAAGTGAAATGTGTAACTAACAGCAAGGAGAAGCGATTCTTTAGCAGAAAGACGTTCCATTTCCTTAGCATAAGCAGCAGGTGCACCAGTTTGAACTTGAACCATAGCTCTGCAACAGGCACGCTTCTGCCACGTGATGCGTGAGGTTGATACTTTCCATGATGAAGAAGAAGAAGAAGGGATGGAACAGTTTGTGATTGTTGAAATACAGAGATGAGAAGCAGAAACATAAGAAGCCATTGATTTTGGATTAAGAAATGGAATTGAATTGAAGTGTGGTGTTTGAGTTATAGTTATAGTTCTTAACTTCTCATTCTCAAATTTAAATGGAATGGAAAGTGTTGCTTACCTCAAAAGTGTGGCTGTTTTGGTTTGTGTATTGTTCACAATTTTCAGTTTCACTTGACTTGTCCTAATCCTAACTTACACTAAGCCAACCTTCATGTCATAATGTCCTAAATATCTTTTTTTTTACATCAGGCGGGTGTACCGGTTAACATTTTCCTTTTATTAATAGAATAGTGGAGATACATACTCCATTTGATTATAAATTATGGATGTTTATGACGTTGCGTATGAAAATCTACAGACTCATCGACCTTAGTCATTTTATTAAAAGTATAGAACTTGATTATATCTAAATCACTTCTTGCATACGATAAGTTTATGATAGCTTTTGAAGAGAAAGCATGAAAAACAAATCATAGATGTTTATGATGTTGCGTATGAAAATCCACATATTCATCGACCTTAGTCATCATATTGAAACAACACCTTAGTCACGATTAATGATAGACTTTTTGTATAGAACTCGATCATATATAAATCACTTATTGAATACAATAAATTTCTGATTCTCAGAGCTTTTGAAGAGGAAGCTTGAAAAACAAAGTATAGATGTTTATGACATTATGTATGGAAATCTACAGATTCATCGACCTTAGTCGTTTAATTAAAAGTATAGAACTTGATTATATTTAAATCACTTCTTACATACGATAAGTTTCTGATTTTCAGAGCTTTTGAAGAGAAAGCATGAAAAACAAATTATGGATGTTTATGATGTTGCGTATGGAAATCCACAGATTCATCGACCTTAGTCATTTTATTAAAATAACATCTTAGTCACGATTAATGATAGACTTTTTGTATAGAACTTGATTATATTTAAATCACTTCTTGTATACGATAGATTTCTGAGTTTCAGGGCTTTTGAAGAGAAAGCATGAAAAACAAATTATGGATGTTTATGATGTTGCGTATGGAAATCCACAGATTCATCGACCTTAGTCATTTTATTAAAATAACATCTTAGTCACGATTAATGATAGACTTTTTGTATAGAACTTGATTATATTTAAATCACTTCTTGTATACGATAGATTTATGAGTTTCAGAGCTTTTGAAGAGAAAGTATGAAAAACAAATTATGGATGTTTATGATGTTGCGTATAGAAATCCACAAATTCATCGACCTTAGTCATTTTATTAAAATAACATCTTAGTCACGATTAATGATAGACTTTTTGTATAGAACTTGATTATATTTAAATCACTTCTTGTATACGATATGTTTCTGAGTTTCAGAGCTTTTGAAGAGACATCTTGAAAACAAATTATGGATGTTTATAACGTTGCGTATGGAAATCCACAGATTCATCGACTTTAGTCATTTTATTAAAAGTATAGAACTTGATTATATCTAAATCAATTCTTGCATACGATAAGTTTCTGAATTTCAGAGCTTTTGAAGAGGAAGCTTGAAAAATAAATTATGGAAGTTTATGACGTTGCATATGGAAATCCACAGATTCATCTAAAATAATACCTTATTCGCGATTACTGATAGACTTTTTGTATAAAACTTGATTATATCTAAATCACTTCTTACATACGATCATTTTGATTCTCAGAGCTTTTGAAGAGGAAGCTTGAAAAACAAATTATGGAAGTTTATGACGTTGCGTATGGAAATCCACAAATTCATCTAAAATAATACCTTATTCGCGATTACTGATAGACTTTTTGTGTAAAACTTGATTATATCTAAATCACTTCTTACATACGATCATTTTGATTCTCAGAGCTTTTGAAGAGGAAGCTTGAAAAACAAATTATGGAAGTTTATGACGTTGTGTATGGAAATCCACAAATTCATCTAAAATAATACCTTATTCACGATTAATGATAGACTTTTTACAGAAAACTTGATGATAGACTTTTTGTAGAAAACTTGATTATATCTAAACCACTTCTTGCATACGATAAATTTCTAATTCTCAGAGCTTTTGGAGAAGAAACTAACAAATTATGGGTATTTATGACACTGCGTATGAAAATTCACAGATTCAAATTCACTGACCTAATCATTTTATTAAAAAAAAACATCTTAGTCAAGATTGATGATAAACTTTCTACAATTTTTGGTTTGTTGGTGGAGGGTGTGATTAGTGTAGTTGGGGGTCGGGGAAGAAGGTCTATCATAGAAATCCAAGAAAATAGAAGAGCGCACAATACACAAATTATTCTGTAATAACAAAATCAAAATGGAGATGCGGGGTATCGAACCCCGTACCTCTCGCATGCAAAGAGAGCGCTCTACCATGTGAGCTACATCCCCATGATGAAGTCTTGCCGCATTTTACATTATTTAACCCATAAACCTAAATGTCATTTTGTGGTGATGTTAGTTTTTTATATTCTAAGTTCTAACGTGTATTAATTAAGCACTGGTTTTTCTTATTTTTTGAAAGAGGGTGCAGGACTGCAGCGGTATATCCAAACTAGAGGCCACATATATTTTTTGTTTTGAAAAAATAAAAATTCAATCAAAGCACAAGACATAAATATTTACATACATGCGTTGAAAGAGTATAAAGTTACAAACAACAAAGCAGCAAGCTGCAAACAATTACAACAGCTCCCTACATACGAGATATACATACAATAATGCCTTCAAACATAGAAAACCAGGCACCTTGTACATACTTAAACACCTAATACCTATACGTCCTAGTTAGTACCTTTCATGCATGGTCTTAGTCCAAACCAAAAGAAGGCCAACAACTTCTTATTCTGAGAGCAAGCATCCAAACAGACTAAAATCTAGCAAAACCAGAAGAAAAAAAGGTGACTTAATTAGGACTTCAAGTGTGTTCAAGTTCTAGCTTTATCTTTATTTTTGTTGATTTTTTTTGTCAAGTAGTTTAGTGGATATTCACCTCTTAAAGGCGACTGAGCGTATTATGGTTCAAACCTCAGTCTTTACACTTTTGTATAATGTACCTACCAATTGATTTAAGCTCACGGGAACTTTGAAAACAAATTAATGTGAAAAATTATCGAAGATAAGTGAAAGAAGATGAGCATGATATTTTTAAGGGTAATGGGACACATGCTATGAAGCCTCGATACTTCAAAATTGATCATGTATCGTGTCAGATACCGTATCTGATACCGATACGCGTCAGATATTTCCCGATACGTATGGGAGAAATATCGAAGATTAAATTTTATTTTTAAATAAAAAAATACAGACACTTCTACGATGCTTGTCTGATATTTCCCGATACTTATCAGAGAAGTATCCAATATTTATATTAGTTAAAGAAAGATGAAGAATATAGGAAAGAAGTGACAAAATTATTGGATATTACTAGAGATGCGCATGATTCACTTTTTGGATAGTATTTAATATATGTAATTCACTTGTATTGATAATTTTAATAACCTAAATAATTTTTTACTATCAATTTTAGTTATGTTTATATATTTTACATTTATATATTTATTTTTTATTAAAGTATCACAGCCGTATCGTATTTTAAATTTTAAAATTTTCTTGTATCGCCGTATTTGTACCGTATCATATCCGTATTGTATCAAGTATTTGGGCTTCATAGGACACATGTTAAACTATTTAAAGTATTTGGGCTCCATCTCGGATCAGTGTAATAAAATTATTGAATGAGATAGTTCATAAATCCTAGGTTAATTGACAAAATTATTTTGTCAAATAGTTTTCAAGGTTCATTTATATGATAAATTTTCAGTCACTAAATTATTTAAAAAGAAATGAACTGAATATATTCTTCAATTGCCCATAAAATGTGTAGAATGTCACTACTATGTGGCAATAATAAAACAGAGAGAAAAATAAAATTGGGTCAAATGGTCCATGCCTCCTAGGTAGCAACTACAAATCTTTAATGCAACTATATAAGTTAAGGAGTGACTCAAAAAAGGTCACTTCACATGCCTCATGTGTATATGAGTGACTTACCCTTTCTTTTAGAATAGGCCCTCTAATCCAGCAGTGATAATTTCCTCCTTTAATCCATTCAAACATGTTGCATAATTTAAAATCACACCTACTCAATCACAGGTGTCCATTTTAACCTATTGATTGCATTGGGAAAATGAGATATTTTGTGGCCAATGTTCATCCATGTTCTTAGGAAATGAAATAATTTATGTAAAATAAAACAATGATTGGGCTGAAAAATTTGTTGACCACAATATAGTACTCATTATAGTTTCTACCCTTTTGGCCTTTTCATTAGACTATTAGAGTTAGAAAACAAAAAGGGTAAAAAAATATTTGCATCTTAAAAAATTCAGAAAATTAACCCCAAAGAGTTGGTACCTATGAAGCTCCGATACTCTAAAATTGATTAAGTATCGTGTCAGATAGCGTATCCGATACCGATACGCGTCAGATACCTCCCGATACTTCCTTTTACGTATCGGGGAAGTATCCAATGATTAAATTTTATTTTTTGAATAAATAAAAACCGACACTTCTGTGATACTTGTCCGATACTTCTCGATGTGTATCAGAGAAGTATCGAGTGTTTATATTTTATCCATTCTTTGAAAAGAAATAAAATGGATCCAAAAGGGTTAATGATTTGGTTAATGTGCATACAAATTTTCAACTTTTGTCATAGAAAGATGAAAAATATATGAAAGGAACGACAAAATTATATGACATTAGTGGAGATGCGCACGACTCACTTTTTGGATAATATTTAAGATATCTAATTTATTTGTTTTGATAATTTTAATAATGTGAATGTTTCTTTATTATCAATTTTAATTATTTTTATATATTTTGCATTTATATATTTAATTTTTTATTGAAGTATCCTAGCCGTATCGTATCTTAAATTTTAAAATTTTCTCGTATCGCTGTATCTGTATCGTATCGTATCAAAGTATCGGGGCTTCATAGGTTGGTACTTGGTATATATATGTAGTTGAGTCAGACTTCTTTATTTTACTATTTTTGATGAACAAAATCAGACTTCCTATTTGAAAATGTCATTTTTAAAAATAAAAAATAATACAATTAATATTTATTACTAGTGATTTAAACTCAAATCTCGAATCATTTTTTATGTAGACCTATGTTAAATTTTAGTTCTTTTTTAATAATTGTTTTTATTTTATTTTTTATATTTTTTGGTCAAGTAGCCTATCGGCTAGAAAATTCACTTTTTAAAGTGGAGAAGTGGGATGACCGGGGTTCGACCCCCCCTGCATATATAATACGGTGTCCAACCAATTGAGCTAAGCTCATAGGACTTAATAATTGTTTTTATATTAATGCTGACTATGGACTAGTCCATTTTTTAACATTTTTTTTAGATCGGATTATAGAATTCAACAAAATTCAATCTCATATTATTAAGCTCAAACATTTTATTCTAGCACACTTATTCTAGTCTATTTTAACAACTCTACGTAGAGAATTTTTTTTTTATACATAGATGAGATGACAAAACCATCAATAAATTCACACACACACACAAGTGAGGTGATCGGAGTTCGAACTCAGATCATGGATGTTTGCCTTAGCAATTTCAACATTTTATACCAGTTGAGCTAGGACAATTTTGACTTTTTTTTTATTTAATAGATAGGGAATACTTATACTATATTGTCAACATATTCCAATCATATACTTTTTTTTTTTTGACTAAAGCATATTCCAATTTGTATAAAAATAAAAATGGAAAGAAACGACTTATATCTTGCATTTATGAATCATTATTTTGAAAATAAAATAGTCGAAATTACATAGGTTTATTAATGGAAGAGATAGTAATTAAACTTCGTTTGTTACAGGTTTAAAAAAAAAATATAAAGAGAATCACTTTTAATAATATTATATCAATAACTTTTAATAATATTAAATGTTAAAAACTAAAAAGTGAAAAAAAAAATAGCAATAAAAAAATTATTTTCACGTGTTAACTTTTTTTTGTTGAGAATTTTCACAATATATTTAAACAAAAAAAAGTGATTTTTATTAAAATAAACAAACAAAAAACCAATTCTATTTTCTTTGTCTAAAACTCACTAAATACTAAATATAGTTAATTTTGATATCAATTGCAAAGTATTTGTGACCAAAATAAGTGAAATAGTAACCAAAAAATTTTGCAAAGTACTACCTCCGTCTCTAATTATAAGATCCATTTTGACCACTGCATGTACGCCAATATACAATTTTGACCATTAATATCTTTAATTGTCTAATAGTAAAAATTATAAAAATTTGATATTTTAAAAGTACTCATCAAAACAAATAAAACAAGATCTTATATGCTAATATTTACATTTATGTATTATTAAAAAAATACAATCAAAATAAAATAAGTGAATAGTACAATTTTATCAAAAAAAGTCTCATAATAATAAGTAACAGAGGGAGGACTTCACAATCTCAAAAGTCAACTCAAAACCTTAATTCAACTTTCCTTTTCCTTCCACTTTCCCCCTTTCCCAGCCACACCATTAGCTTCAATAGTTCAATCTTTTCTCTCCTTTCTTTCTCCACAAACAAACACAATTTTTTTCAACTTTAATAGTAACAACTTTTCAATTTTTAATTTTTTTTTATTCAAAGTTAGAAAAATTAGAAGCTAGAACCAACCACTCTCTTTTTCTCCTCCTCTCACTCCCAAATATCAGATCTTTCCATTTCCATAATCAATTTTAATTTCTCTCTATCTTTGCTATTAAATTCAAAAATTTCATAATCATAAGCTTCTAATTTTTCTCACTCTTTGCTATTATATATATTTTAGACCAAATTCACACTCTTTTTGACTTGCCCACAAATTTCTTTTCAAAAAGTTTCAATCTTTCCCTAAAATTCTCATCTGGGTCAGTGTTATTTTTCTCAAAATCCAAAAAAAATTGAATCTTGAAGTGTTGTGTGAAAGAACAAAGAAGGGTTTACAAAGAGGGAAATGTGGGATGTTTTCTTGGTTAACAAGATTAGTTTCAGCGTGCTTGAGACCAGTGAGACGCTATGCACGTATGAACAAAGATATTGAGAATGATTTTGATGTTTCTTTAACATCTGAAGATGCTCTTGTTTGGTGTAAAGACCTTGAGAAACACTCATGTGGTGAATTTTCATTTGCTATTGTTCAAGCTAATGAAGTTATTGAAGATCATAGCCAAGTTGAAACTGGTTCTCATGGTGTATTTGTTGGTGTTTATGATGGTCATGGTGGTCCTGAAGCTTCTCGGTTTGTTAATGATCATCTTTTTCATCATTTCATTAGTGAGTTTTTTTTCTTTCTTATTTTTATTGCTCTTTGTTTGATTAATTATTTTCCATAGATATAGGACATGTTAATGTTTACAGTAAGATTTAAGAAAGTATAATATAATATGAATGAATGTTTTAGTGTTTTTTTTCTTATCTTGGAGAGTGTTGAATCTTGCTTAATGTTTTGAAAACCGAATCGGTTATCAAACTGGTGAGGTTTTCAAGTCATGTTTCAATAAATTTAGATGGTTTGAATTGGTACAAAATTGTTGTGAATTGTGATCTAACTGCTCAAATAACCAAATTGTAGACGATAGATAATAAATCGTGATTAATTGGTCGAACTGTTGTTTGTTCGGTTAAATTTTGAGACGTTGCTTTCGGGTCTATACTATGAGGTGTCACTAAAATTTGCAGTTGATTTGTTGAAATTTTTTGGGGACTGCATGTGTTTTTTTTATATGAAATAATATGGTATGGATTTGTTTTGTTGCAATGGATGGGGTTGATATGAATTGATGGAGTGTTGATCAATGTTTGATATTTTGGACTATTTTTTGTTTCATATGTGACTAGCTCTTGTTTGTTGTTATTTGGATGGCCCTTTGTGGTGTAAGCTGGCTGGTGGATTTGTTGGTTTGTTTATATTTCGTACAAGTTAGAACAATCTCAATTATCTTGTAGTTGATTATCAATTTAGCTTATTTTTTTAATGTTAAAAAGAGATAATATCAATTTATCAATCATATGTTTTTATTTGAAAAAAAAGAACTAAGTGCATTCTTATATTTTATATTATCTTTATATGAAAGGTTTGCTTGCCTGTGGAAAAGGGGAAGTTGGAAATCTTTGATAAAAAGTTTACTATTCACATGATTGATTGTGCATAACTAGGGGAAATTTGACTAAACAGCTTAATTAAGCTCATGAAATAAGATGCTTAAATTCAATAATTTATTTGCATTTTGAATTTTTTTACTATAATTATTAGTATATTTGGAAATTGATGAGAATATGAGATACAAAGAAGGATTGGTTACCTCTGCATAAGCATGTTGAAGTTTATTAAAATAAGTCAAAAATCTGCTTATGAACATATCATAAACTGTTTAATAAGCCCTTGCAGTTATGTACTCAAATCTCTATTTCCACCTTTTATGGAAAATATATTATGTTCGTTCTTCACCCAAAAAAGAAATTGATGTTTCCTTTTAAATTTAGAATGCTTAAATTTTAGTATCTTTTAGCCTTTTGTTTCTCCGAATTGTGAGTTTTGTGTTGCACATTATAGACTGAAGTGGTCGATAAGAAGTTATGGAAGTTTTATGTTGAATTCCATTGCAGGGATGGCCAAAGAAAATGGTTCTATCTCCGAAGATATTATAAGGAATGCTGTTTCTGCTACGGAGGACGGATTTATGACTCTTGTTCGAAGGAGCTTTGGTATAAAGCCACTGATAGCAGCAATGGGTTCTTGTTGTCTTGTTGGTGTTATCTGGAAAGGGACATTATATATTGCTAATCTTGGAGACTCTCGTGCTGTGATTGGTTCCATTGGTCGATCTAACAAGATCGTTGCTGAACAGTTGACCAAAGAGCACAATGCCTGCAAAGAGGAGGTCAGAAGAGAACTTAGGTCTTTGCATCCAGAAGATTCGCAAATTGTTGTTATGAAACATGGAACTTGGCGCATTAAAGGCATCATCCAGGTTTTTATATCCCTTTCGCTTAATGTCTATGAACTTTATGTTGCGTTTATCTTTTTGTTTTTGTTTTTTCTTCTGTTTCTTTGAATTACTCTTCCATTGTGTACATACAAATTTCTTAAAAATGTGTTTCAACTTGCTTTACACGGTTAATTATTTTGTTTTCTTACCTTTCATTTCGTTATTGTATTTGTTTACGTGATTAATTTGACCAAGGTTATTAACATCTTACGGTACATTCAAGCTGTATTTTTGTTCGATACAAATTTCTAGTGTATATCTATTTTGAACATGAATCTTGTCTTAAGTTCCAATTTATTATGGAGAATCATAATTCACTATGAGGAATCCTGATTAATTCTAATGAATCACTACTTAAACTTAGCGTAAGTTGCCACTATTTTTGTTAATTTTGTATAACTAGTAACTTTTCTTTTGTCATTTGAGATTTGACCTCAATTTTGAAATATTTTGAGGCAAGTAAATGATTATTAGCTTGTAATTTTTCTGTAACTTATTCTTACTTAAAAATGTCATATTTTCATTGGTATGTATCTTACGATTTATAAGATTTGATTCATGATTCTAAAAGTAGCTCTTCCGATTTAAAGTTTGAATCTTGAATCATAACCTTGAATAAAACTATTAATGACGAGATGCATGATTTGTTGGTTGTTGTTACTCATTGTAACATATATGTTTTTCTTGTTCACACCACAACCGAGATCAGGTATCAAGATCTATCGGAGATGCATATTTGAAGCGGCCGGAGTTCTCCTTTGACCCTTCATTCCCACGGTTCCACTTGCCTGATCCTATCCGTGGACCGGTTCTTTCGGCAGAACCATCTATGTGTTCAAGAGTCTTAAAGCCTAACGATAAATTCGTTATATTTGCTTCTGACGGACTTTGGGAACAAATGACAAATCAAGAAGCTGCTGAGATTGTTCATAGCAACCCTAGAACCGTATGTTTTCTTTTCTACTTATCCCTACTTATGTTACATTCAATCGTCATTTCTCTTTGATATTGAAAGCTCTTGACTCAACATAAGATTGTACGATCCTACGTTTTAGTGCATGATTTAACAACGTTTCTCTTGAGTTTTTCTCGGTGTAAAATTGTTTGTGTTTTGAACACTAGGGAATTGCAAGAAGACTTCTTCAGACTGCTATGAATGAGGCAGCAAGGAAAAGGGAAATGAGATATAAAGACCTACAGAAGGTAGAAAAGGGGATTAGGCGATTTTTCCACGATGATATCACAGTCGTCGTTATCTTCATTGACCACGAGTTACAAGAGACAAACGTTAATGTTCCTGAGTTATCCATAAAAGGTTTTATCGACACAGTTGGACCGTCAAAATTTAGAAGTTTCCAAGAAATGCAATGAATCAGTTTCAAGGTTCATTTCTAGAAGGAAGCTTAGAAAATTCAATACTTTTTTAGACATTTTTGCAGCATCTAATTGTTGTTTCTTGTGAACATTTTTCTTCTTACCCTTTTAAGGTAAAATCTTCCCTTGCTTTACTTTCAGACTATAACATTGTTTGTTGGAATACTTTTGCTTGGTGATAAATGACAGAAGCCATGATTTTCTCTCTATTTTGGAGATTCTTCATGGTGTTAGATTTTGCAGTGCGATACCTTGTATGCTTGAATAATGTTCGATCATTTTTAACACGCTTTTAACTCTTACATTGCTAAAAGGATTAAACTTATATGTATTTCTTCGTGTGATTTTCATGCTGTTAAAAATGCACGGTGCAGTCCTGCGCGCAGTGTCAATCCCAAACTCTTTTTTCATGCATAATACATTCATTCTTTTAAGTTGTGAGAAAATTTGAAGTTAAAGAATGTAAATTTTCAAAATTAAAATTATCCTGAAAATCATTATGGAAAAAATGGATGTCACTGCTCTTATGTGTCTAAAAACATATCTATATATGATTGTTTTTAGTGGACTGTTTTATCATTTGTCTTATTGAGAAACTGTTGAAATATATATTATTTATTTATTTGATGACTTCAGGCTTTTCATATGAGTCAACAATAAATATTATTATCATTGTTGTACCAAAATATAAATTATTATAATTGTTTAAATCTTTCATCAAATAAAAAAGAATATTTGTAGTTTTCAATTATATTATTATCATTTTTAAAGACTAGGCTGCAATCAACAATGACTCCATTGCAGATAATAATAAATAATAAATCTAATACATACCAACTACTACATTCATCAAAATCAAAACCAAATCAATAAAAATTCATAATTGTTCTATAACAAAATGGCAATAAAAAAATTACATAACTTGCTTTGCTTTCATGCTCTCATCACAACTAATAAATAGAGGAAACCACATTAACATTATAAAAAATGGTTATTAAAAATAAGGAATCAAAGATCCTCAACCAGTTTTTATGGTAGTTTTCTTAGTAAAAAAATTATGTATCCTTAGAAGCATTTCCTGTGAACAATTGAAGGACCTGATTCATCATATTCTGCCTTTGCAATCCACATCTGCATTAGGAAAAAGTAAACATATCATGAGAAAAAGAATGAGGTCACACCTCTTAAACCACATTAAAAAAAAGGTATTTTAAACCATTTTATAAAGTTTGAACAATTTCTTCATATATAATTCACTGATTAATTTCCTGCATTATTTTTACAAAACCCTACAAGATATTCACATGTGATTTTAAGTCATGCATTATACCTGTTGGAAGGTGCTGAGAGATGCCAAAATGGAGCCTCCAATCCAGACACTGTACTTCCTCTCTGGTGGTGCAACCACCTTAATTTTCATGCTACTTGGTGCCAATGCTGATATCTCTTTGTTCATCCTGTCAGCAATGCCGGGGAACATAGTCGTACCACCACTCAATACAATGTTTCCATACAGATCCTTCCTAATATCAACATCACACTTCATGATTGAATTGTATGTTGTTTCATGTATACCAGGAGCTTCCATACCGATCATGGATGGCTGGAAAAGTACTTCAGGACAACGGAACCGTTCAGCGCCTATGGTGATCACCTGTCCATCAGGTAACTCATAGCTCTTCTCAACAGCCGAGCTTGTCTTTGAGGTTTCTAGCTCTTGTTCATAATCAAGAGCAATGTAGGCTAGTTTTTCCTTCACGTCTCTCACGATTTCACGCTCGGCTGTAGTGGTAAAAGAGTATCCACGTTCGGTTAAGATTTTCATCAGGGCGTCTGTGAGATCACGACCTGCAAGATCCAAACGCAGAATCGCGTGGGGGAGGGCGTAGCCTTCATAGATAGGAACTGTGTGGCTGACACCATCTCCGGAATCAAGAACAATACCTATAACAAGATAAAAACTATGTTGTCAACGCTTTTCATAATAATATATGAGCCAAGTTTCTTAGGCTATGCATGAATATCATATGGTAGATAATGAAATGGGATAAAATTACTAAACCACTGGTTTGATAGCATATAGGCACAGAATGGTGAGGAGATCGGCGAGTCGGTTTCACCCATAACCACAAAGTGGGGGAAGAAAACTAAAAGTATAAGATAGAATTGAATGGAAAGCATTATATCATGTTATATTTCATTTTATCATAAGTTAAGAATTCATATATATGTAGCACCAACACTTAAGATCGATGGTGCGCCAAGTGCTACACGTACTAGTGTATGTATGATATAGTGATACACATGGTTACATTCAATTATAGTGACAATATTGTGTCCGGTGTCTGTGTCTATAACAATGCTTCATATTTCAAACAACTGAAACTGATGTCTTTTCATCGTATTTCACTTCATTCAGTTCACTGCGTTTCTTTTCTATCAATTCAAACATATTCTTATATCATTCATGAAACCTTGTACTCATCATAAAATTGAACAGAAAGCAAGACAATATTAATTCCTGCAAAATGTAAAATCGATATTCATTTGCAAATCAGTTTGAAATTCTGATGAAATGCAAGTGGCATGACAGCAAGAAATATACATGTATCATTTCACATTGCCCCAATTAGTCAAATATTTCTCACATATTGGTGTTTTCCTTTCAAGTACTTGCTTGAGTTTTTACTTCAATTATTAAATGAAGTTAATCAATTTGACCCTGCCGATGAATACGCCACTGCACACATATATCTTTACAATTATAAAAAGGAAAACAGACAGAAGAATCTTTACCGGTTGTACGACCACTCGCATAAAGTGAAAGCACTGCTTGAATAGCAACATACATAGCCGGAGTGTCGAAGGTCTCAAACATAATCTGAGTCATTTTCTCACGGTTAGCTTTAGGATTAAGTGGTGCTTCGGTGAGTAGAACAGGATGCTCTTCTGGAGCCACACGTAGCTCATTGTAAAAAGTGTGATGCCAGATCTTTTCCATATCATCCCAGTTGCTAACTATTCCATGTTCAATTGGGTACTTTAGAGTCAAAATACCCCTTTTCGATTGAGCTTCATCACCAACATATGCATCCTTTTGTCCCATACCAACCATCACACCAGTGTGACGTGGTCGACCAACAATGCTAGGAAACACAGCCCTCGGCGCATCATCTCCAGCAAATCCAGCCTGTAATTATACATAAACACACATAAGAAAAAACATGTAGTACTAGGTCACAAAATATCATATAAAGCCAAAAATGGTTATAAATCATGGTAGCAACCGTGTTCCGATTCTCCAAACTCGCAGTCAAATGCAAGTGATGCAACTAGGATCAGAGTTGCTTGCAATCAAAAATCAATTGTATAACACATATCAAAGGCCAGGTACTACTGGATTACATAACATTTACAAAACAAAAACTATAATGTCGCGATGACAAACCTTTTTCAAAAAACCTTAACCTAATCAAATAAGATGAACAAAGTTGGATCCATACCTTGACCATTCCAGTTCCATTATCACAAACAAGAGGTTGAATATCTTCAGCTTCTGCCATTTTTCAATAATTACTACACAAACACACCAATCTTATATTAATAAAAAAACTTAAAAGACGTATCTGTTACAAAAAAAACTTAAAAGACCGGCCTATCTGATACAAACTCAAAATTTAAAGACCCCGGATGCATTTGGCCAAATTAAAACATGAAATTGAAATCAAAATCAATATCTCTTTCAATTCCAAAGGTAGAACATGAGATCTGGATTTGTTAATTGATCAAGAATAAAGATCATGAAACACACATAAAATGTAACATTTTACAATATGAAAATAATTAACTACTTACGTAAAAAGAAAAGAGATATGATATGATATGATGATGGAAAATGTGAAAAGAAGAAAGAAAGTGTGATTTGGAGTGAGTACCTTAGAATCTCCGAAAATGAATGTGAAGCAACGTGTGTGCATGTGTGTGTGTGTGTTTTTTTTGCTATATTTAACAAAGGAACATGAGTTGTGTGGTTGGTTGATGTACCCGCGTTGTTGTGTTGGTTTTAAAAAAGGAAAGTTTAGTGGCAAATGAAATTACTCTCAAATTAACCGCAAATGAGATTCAATTAGATCATGGCCGTCTGTTCTGTATATCATCATCGAGGGTCATGTTCTCTGTTGGAACTTGGAAATAGCTGGCATTACCTAACAAGTAACGTAGTATTCAACTTCTTTCTTTCTTTCTTTCTTTCTTTCTTTCCTAGGTGATAGGGTTTATTGGAATGAGATTTTGAGGAATTTTGAGAGATTTTAAAAGACTTTTTTATGATTAAAAAGTCTTGTGTTATTCAATCAAGACTTTTATAAAATATAAGTAAATTTTGTTAAAAACATTCAAGATTTTTATAAAAAAGTCTCTCAAAATCTCACAAAATCAATATAATCCCATGAAATCTTTTAAAATCTTTAAGACTTTTTTTTATCAAAATAATCCCTCAAAATCTCAATCCAATAACCAAAGAAAAATATAAATGACATTCCGGAGGTAACCAGTGTTGATCAAGGCTTTATAAAATGAGAAGCCTAACCAAAGTTACTTAGCGTTTAGACTTGGTAGGAAGATCACAGTTTGATCTTTTGCAACTGTACTTGAACATAAATTGAAATGATTTATACTAGAACTCACATTGAACATGATAAATTAAAATAATTCTCTAAAACAAACTAAGTTAAGTTAATGCATAACCAAACAACACAGTTATAACTTACAATTTAAATATCACACAAAACAATATAAATAAACATAACAAAATATAATTATAATTTTGTGACTATTTTATAAGACTTAGACTTGAGAGAGTGACTTGAGTTGTGTTTATAAAAACAAAAACAATATAAAAATGGGCTAATGGGTGGTCAGTAGGCCACACAAATAAGTCCATATTTTTAACAGGTATGTACGGACCAAACCTCGGATGATAATTCGGCTAGAGATTTTATAGCCTAAACCCTATGTTTTACAATTTAACACGCCGGACCATTTTGACAGCTCTAACTACACCTACTCAACTCTAAAAAGTTGAAATTCTAGCCGGACGGTCCATTAAAAACAAAGAATTGTACTTGCATATAGAAGTCTTCGGTTGACCAATTGTTATCATCTCAATTGATGATGTCAAGTAGTTTTAGTTTCCTTTCATACACATGACACTGAGATTGAATCTTGTGTACATGTCCAACTTAATGTTCTTTTTTATGTTGCATCGGCACTGTTTGTTAGGGGTGTACATGGATTGGGCAAACCCACTTGATCTGGTCAAATCCACTCAATCCAACCCAAAAAAGTGGATTGGATCGGGCAATTGGGTCCATATGGATTTGAAAGTGAAAAATCCATTAAAAAAAATTGGGTTTCGGGAAAAACCAGACCCAACCCATAATACCCACTGACCCACTCCATTAGTAGTTTTATGATTTTTTTAAAATATTTTTCATATAAATATAAAATTTTTGCTTTTATCATTTGATCATTAAAAGTGAAAATTTCAAGGTCCAATATTAAAATTTCCAAACAACTTGTATGCATGTATATATTAAACGAAAAACGCATTAGTCTTCAGTACTTTACATATTCAATGCATTTTCTGATTATTTCCGTTGAGTTTTTATCTTTTGACTTCTTTATGTCATTTAAAATTAATGATGCAAACAAAATATAATTCTTTAAAAACAGTGAAAGTATATTATTTTTAAAGAAAAACGATGATATTATCATTTTATGGTGCTAAAAAAATAATTAAAATAGGTTACACTATTTTTTAAGAAAATAAAAAGGTTGAGTAATTTTTAAGGAGAAAAAATAGGATCATTCATGATATAATAATTTAATATAAGAAATAAAAAATTAATTTGGGTAACCCACTAACCCACCCAACCCAAACCAGAAATTAGTGGGTTTACCCAACCCAACCCAATGTTAAAGTGGGTGGTTATTTTACTAAACCCAACCCATCTTATTCTAAGTGGTTCGGGTTTTGGCCAAATCCAACCCAATCCGGCTCACGTACACCCCTACTATTTGTTTGTCCTACCCGTTTAATTAGTCAGTTTAATCCTCTACTTTTTGTATTAAAAAAAGAATTTAATTTATATGCACTGACGCTGTAAAATTATTTTACACGTGCATCCATTAAATCACGTCATGTAAACATTTATGGAGATATTTTAAGAATAACCTATAAAAGTGGCATTTTGTTGTGTTTTGATTGGATGCATGTGTAAAAAAGTTGTACACTGTCGGTGTACAACAATTAAACTCTTAAAAAAATTCATTTTATTATTTTTTGTAAGTAAAAAATAAAAATTTCATTTATTTTTTTCCTTGAGATTTTGTTTTCCCTAAACTTGCTCTCAAACACAAACATTCTCACGGTGGCGAGTGAAATGTGGTTTCTTAATTTCACGAATTTACCTTCGATTCTTCTTCGCCGTCATTATTCTTCTATTTCATACTAATTTATATCACTCTCTCAAATTCCCCACATTTTCACAAAATCAAAAAAATAAAATGAATAGCGCTTTCAAAATCCCTTTGACCCAATCAAACCCTAATCGTCTCTCTTCCATTGTCAGACTATTCCATTCTACTCCTCCCTTAGAACGCAAAAGACGCAATTTTTGGGATTCTGTTAGTTCCTTTCTCTTCTCAATTCAATGATTTTGATTTCCCCATTTTTTTTTCATTTTTTGATTTGGAATCATTTTTTTTTCTTAATTTTGATTCATAATATATTTAATTTAATGCTCTTGTTTGTGTTTGTGTTTTCAAAAAAAAAAATTGAATTTTTTTTATGGTGGATGTGGTTATTGATAATGATTTATGGTTAAATTGTTTTGATTGCAGAAATGTAACCATTACTCGAAAAGATTTAGAAGGATGCAGTCAAAACATTCGTTGCTTCGCGATGTCAATGCTTACGCAGAATTCATGTTTCAGGTTATTGATGTTTTTAGTTTCATTACTTTGTAATGGAAATGTCAATGCATGAATAACTGTATAGAATAATTATAAGGAAATGAGAAGATGGTGAAATGTAAAGTTTGGTTCTTTGGTGGGTAATGGGGCTGTGTCCCTTAAATGGTCTTAGTTAGGAATTATATCTCTTTTTGTTTAATTATAGATTTAGAGAAGATATGATAGTGAAACACAAGTAATTATGGTGTAATGATGTTTATTTTTCAAATTTAGCTGCTTAGCGTCAAATTAATATAATAAACTCCTGTTTAAGATCAGTTTGTGTGTCGTCCTCCCCATATGTGAGCTTTTAGTTCAGTGCCATAATGTGGTTAATTCTGGAGTAGGTGAGAATGTTGGGGATGGAGAAATCCATCAAGGGCCTTAGATAATTACTCTTGACAGTGTTACTAACGTTGGCAATTTGGAAAAGGTTTGCTTATGCTTCTCTTCAATAAAGGCTCGATATTTAGGAGTCCTCATTATTATTGCATTTGACTTATGTTTAAGACCTGTGATGTTGTATTCGATAGAATATTGAGCCATAGAGAGTCAGGAAAAAGTTTAACTCAATGGGGTAGATATAAGAATGTTGCAATGGATGAATGAACACACAGTATAAAGTATAGTAGATATGAAAGCATTATAGTGGATTAGATAGTGTCTCCAATGGCTATTTCGTCTATAGAAACTCCAGTTCAATAGTTAGAGGTAAAGGAAGACTGATAAAAACAACTATAAGTCAAACCATTAAATCAGATTTAGATGTAAGTAGTTTGTCATTGGACAGGGCATTATAACACTCTTGGATCCATGTAGCTAACCTCATCTAATGGGAAAAGACTTTTTGATGTTCTCTTTAAGTACTCCTTTATTCATTGATCTATACAGTTCCCATTCCTTCATTATTCCCTGGTTTATTTATTTCAAGATGTTGCATCTAAAGTACTGATGATGGTAGTCAGAATCAATTTTTGATTGTAAAATGCACGACTTTACGATTTTGTTTGCCCTCAGCAATGTAGAGTTCACATAGAATCAGATTATGGTGTAATCGGGTGTCATTGCCGTGCTTAATTGTGGAATCATGCAAAAGTAAATTTGTTTCTACAATTCTGGATCCAATCTTGCTCTGTGCTGTGGCGCATGGATTTGTGTTTAAAAAAAAGCCTATTTTTGCACCAAATAGTAGAAACAATCTGTTTCAGCATGATGGCTCAAAAATAACCCTTTTACAAAATAGGGTTTTAGGGTTAAAAAGTATACCCATACAAACTCGTTTGCTTTGCAACTATTGAGTTATTTTTCACAAGAGTCACAACCACGACTTTTTCTCGGGTCTCGCCGTCACTCGACTTGCAGCCCTTAGAAATTGTTGTGTGCAAGTTTTTTTTTTTGCTGACCAAAGGGTTTGTTCTATCTTTGTGAGGTTGTTCTTTGTCCATGCAGTCAGTTTCTGTTTTGTTCAGTATATTTGTTTTGGTTCTAAAGAGCCTAGCGGCAAAAATCACACACACTGAGTGTTGAAAAGTAAGAAATTGCAGGTTTGAACTTGCGCCACACCATATCAAATATCCTGACACTCTTTTACCATCTGTCATGTATTTACAAGACTGTTTTATTCTGTCTTTATTGCTGGTTAAATGGCTTCAAATTCAAATGTTGCTACTATTGGTGAGGGATCCACTGCTGAGTGGATTAAGAAAAGAAGTTAAGCATATCAAGATTGAAGGAGTTATTATGATTTTCAATTTGAGGATTGGTGTTTTTACAAGCTTTAGTTGTTTTGATTATGACTTCATGAATTTGAGCTCTAAGTTTGTATGACTTTATTTATTGACTTATTTATGCTTATAGGTTTAATTAAGTATTATTTGAAGTGTGATAACTTCTCATGTGCTATTTTATATGCACATATATGAAATTATTTGCATACATATGACATGAGTATCATGAATTTTGTATAATCTTATTATTTGCGTTACAATTTCAGGCTTTACGATTTTACTTCTTTTTAATTCTTCGTAAATCTAGATTTTCCATACTTCTTATGCTTGTCTTTTTCTTGGATGGTTTAGAACTGGAAAGAAGGTTTTGGTGAGGATGATCCATCTTCAAGCCGAGACACCTCGTGGTTTAAAAAACAATATTCTCGTAAGGACACTAGAAGGCACAATAATGGCAATCAAGGAAAATATTATTACAGAAGTATGGTTGCTTGCAAAATTTAACTTGTAGTATTGATTCTCATAATTGGAGTTTCTGTATGATTTTTTGTGGGAAATCTACTAACCGCATACTATCAGGAATTTTCCATGTTTACTTGAGTAGGGACGGGGTTGATGATCTTAACTAGTAGTCATCATGAAGCTTATTTTGTTTTATGCTGCATTAAAGTTTTCTTAAATCAACTACATTGTGTTTATTTTTTTGCAAAGAAGATTCTGGATATCTAGTGCATATTCTGAATTCACATGTTAAATTTCAACAAATTTGATCTCTTTCAGAATATCATGAATTTTGTGAAGATGATATTGATGTTGAAAGCATTTTCCGCTCTGCCTTTGGTGGGAGTCGAACCTTCTATTGGTCATTTATAAATGATGAAAGTCCTCATTGGGGGAGATCGGGAAACTTTTCTGATTTTGGGAAATCTTGGAAGTCGAGACATCAAAGTGACAATGGATACGGCTCCTCAACTGGGTCTGAGTCTGAGTCGGAGTCTGAATGTTTGCGTTCAAATTCAGTCTCAGATAGAAAAGCCCTTGGATTGAGTGCTTCTGGTCCTCTGAAACTTGAAGATGTGAAAATTGCGTAAGTTCTTTTCCACTTTTTGTTTGCAAAAATGTTACAAACTTTGGAAGCCAGTGCTGCTGGTTTCTATTTTAACTGGATTTTAACTATATTATGAAATCAGGTACCGCGCATGCGCCCTTAAATGGCATCCTGATCGTCATCAAGGATCTTCGAAGGTGCAGCCAAGTTCTTACCCCACTGATCAGTTCCTTCTCCTTTCTTGTTCTGTTTCATTAAGATGAAGTGCTTATCAATTGCTGTAAAAATTGCTAATTATTTTAATTATTGTGCATGTTGATAGGGTATAGCAGAAGAAAAGTTCAAGCACTGCAGCGCAGCTTATCAATCATTGTGTGATAAGTTGGCCGTAAATTAAAGATGAGTATGTATTTTCTACAAATATCCAGCTCCCAACAGTCATGTGCCCATACTGATTAATTAAACACAGCTTCATTTCATTAAACAGTAGTTTGTAGTTTTAATGTACACTATTGGAAATAATATGTACACTACTTCATATAAAAATTAATTATTAGTTCATCACCATTTCTTTTCACTGTAATAATGATGCTCTTAATTTTCTATTCATGACGGTGGAATGAGATTTTTACTCCCACACTATTTCATTGAAATGCTGTTAATTTCTGTATATGTCTATTAGCAGTTTATCTTTTAAGCTAGTGTTTTCTTGTTTGTTTGCTCCGCGCTCTTTGCGCATGTGTTCAAACCGATTCTCCCAGTATATGATCATTATTCATTCCCTTGTTCATGGCAGAAATCATATTCTTGACTTGAATTTAACCTTCCATTTGCATGTCCCCAATAAACCATTCACCTATGTCACCAAGTTGATTTGTTGGACTCTGTTATGATATAAAATAACATTAATGATTTAGTTGAAGCAAATGAACAAGTGGATAGTGATTCTAAAATCAAGGAAGCAGGGATGATTGAGGAGTACGAAATTCCCTAACAGAAAATATTCATGCGTAAATAGAACAAGAATTGCCAATGATTATTGTGAAGAAAATTGATGAAAATTCTTTTGGTTAAATTACTCTTTTAGTCCTTTAAGTAACTTTTGTTCCTATTAGGTCCTTTAACTATGTCTCGGTACTCTACTCAGACCATCTTCAATAGAGAATCTCATTTTAGAGTACTTATAGGGCCCCACTTGTACACATCACTTATTTATAATTTTTTAATAATAGTACCTAATAAGCACTTACATCCTCCAATCCAACACTTCTCTAAAAAGTTTTTAAGGGGTCCCACCAATGATTATATATCATTTAATTTAATAACTAATTATTATTTACTATGTTATAATTATTTATTTTATTATATTAAAGCATGTGGGACCCATTAAGCACCATGAAAGAGAAATGCTTATTTAAGCATATGTACTTAATAAGTACCATCTTTGTATGTACTCCAATAGTAGTACTTAATAGATATCGGTTCTTATTAGGTATTACTTAATAAGCACCTACCATTGAGGATGCTCTCATATTGGCCCCTTCCATTAATCTTTAATTAATTAATTAATTTATAAGAGCAATTTTTTAATTGCAATTTTTTTTTTCTCTCTAAATCACAAATCATCAAGCAAAATCTTGTACTACTTCACTCTCAATAATACAAATATTAAACTAGACGTTCTAGTTCAGCCGTGGCTTGTGTTCTGCGGCGCTTAAGATGAGGTGACAATTGTATGTCATTAAGTTAGGTTTGAGATAGTTTCAAAATGGTTTGATTGCATAACAAAAGACTAATAGGTGAATAAATAGCCTATATTTTTTTTAAATGTGAATTAATTAACACACACACGACTTTATTTATACATAAGCAAATGTCAATTAATATATTCATATTTTATGGGCGTTATTGAATCCTCTAATCACTTGTTTCTTGAATGTGATTTCTCTCAATTCCTTTAGAGCAAAATTCGACAGGGGATTGGTGTTTGTGGTACTTGTTCAAATGTGGCAGTTGAACATACTTAATATATGGTAATTTGTTTATTTTTGGCAAAGATGTGTGAACTGGTATTTAAGCTTATATAGTAATTAATGTCACCATAGTATTAGAAAAATGACATGGTAACTCCTCCTCTTTACCTCTATTTGGTCTCCTAAACAAAGTAATAGATTAGTCCACAACAAATTTAAATCATAAATGAAACATTTCTTACGAGATTTCAACCACCACCAAATATTCCAATAAGTAGCCAACCAAATGACTATAGAGCTTATATAAAAGAGTAATCTATTCCCTTCCTAAATTGGCATGATAATCATAGTTGTGTAGTGAAACATGTTTTAAATGTAGTTTTAGTCATTCTATTTTAACAGATTCAGAGTTTCAACTCTTTTATTTTTACAAAAAAATTAGCCTCGATCACAATTGAATTATTTTTTCTTATGTGACAATAGTGATGTGTACATTTGTCTAACACATGTATATTGTATTTATCCATCCTCCTAATTATTTTCTTTAAAAATTACTAGAAAATTCTTTAAAATGTCATAAAATTAAGGAAAAAAAAATCTATGAATAAATTAATATATAAAATAATTAAAAAAATCAAGAAAAATACCATAAAATTCCATTAAAAAGACATATAAGTATATCAAAAATTTTGTTTATCATGCGACATATTCACACCTCAATTTTCCAATGGCTAAAACATTCAACCCCTTCACTTTCATTTAAAGAGCATGTCAGAATGTATTAACAAAAATTTTAACAAACAAATTTTTCAATAAATCTAAATGTCTTTTATGGTATTTTTGTTGTTTTCCTAGTATTTTCTTGATCTTTTATTACTTTTTGTAGTAACTTATTTATTTAATTTTTTTCCCTAATTTTATGGCATTTTTTATCTTTCACATTAATCACATAAGAGAAATACAAAGGATCCAATTGATATACATCTATTTTGAGTTTATAGCATATAAGATCATTGTTAAAAGGAAAATAGATATACATCTATTTCTTAATGACTTATTTTACTGATATTTAATTTGTTTTTCGAACATTATTTTAGACAAGTATTTTAACTTATAACTTAAATTTTTTTCCCACTTCTACACTTATTAATTTAATAAAAACACATTTTTACCCTTAGTATTTTAAACAATAAGAATATATCAAAGATTTAAATATTAATTTGATATAGATACAAGAGTTTTTTTTATCATTTTTTACAAGAGATTTTATTATAAATTAAAAATGTCTTTTATGTCATTTTAATGCAAATATTTCACCACCACCATCGTTCATGAACACAATTTCGCAGTCAAAGCCAAATTAGATGAATCTGAAATCAATGACAAAGACAACCACAAGTTAATTTTAACTTCTCTACTGATTCAATACTTCAAGTAGATGAACAAAAATCAGTTTTAAAATTCTATAAAAACATTAATTTTATTACAAATTTAGTCTAAAAAACGAATATAACTTAATCGATAAATTGAATAGAACAAAGAAGAGTGAAAAACCATCAGAAAAATAGGATCATTACATCAGTGAATCTCAGACGACCGTCGTGAGAATATGAAAATCCAAATTCATCATATGGTTTTGTTTTTCATACGAAATAAGAAGAACAACATAAACAATTACAATAAGCGAATAAAAAACAGAACCATAAAAACAGCAAAAGCAAAGAGGAAAAACAGAACAAAGTTTGTGAAGTTGAAATGATGAGAGCAATGAGGAAACGAACGAAAGTATTTAAAGGAGAGGGATTAGGGTTTGGATATGTGTATTCTCAATTCTATCCTTACGTTTATTTCAAAGCCCATTCATTTTCAGGCCC
Organism: Trifolium dubium; assembly: GCA_951804385.1. NCBI lineage: Eukaryota > Viridiplantae > Streptophyta > Magnoliopsida > Fabales > Fabaceae > Trifolium > Trifolium dubium. The sequence continues at coordinate 10,342,710 of OX638070.1, read as the reverse complement.
AATTTCCCTTCCACCCTTTCATTTCTCTAACAAATTATTCGATACTAGTTTATTAGCCCCTGCGGAAAAAAAAATACATTAATAAATTTATTGATTTTTAAATATACTTTATGAAATATGTTTTTTTTTTTGGTATGAAAACTAATAAAAAGAAAAAGAAAAACTAAGCACGAGGGAAGAAAGTTCCCATTGCGTCATTCCTAAGAAGTTCACGAAGACCTTCTAGAGGAGATGTATGAGTCAGGAGGTCGGCATCTGATGATGCTCCAAACTTAGCGAAAAAGTCTGCACATTGATCCCCTTCTCTTATAAAATATATTTTTATAGTTCTTATAAAAAAAAAAATTCCGTAAAATAATTCAAGTGGTATGAACTACGAGACATATAGATTGGGTAGTGGTCGGGAGACCAGGGAATTAATTTTTGTTGAGAACATTTATCTTTCTGATGTACTTAAAAAAACATTTTATAAAAAAGGCCCTTAAAGAAACAAATTTTTTAAAATAAAATGCACAAATTCAATTTTAAAATTTTTCAAAAATTAAATGCACAAATTTAAGAGAATATTTCAATCTTTAGCACCGATTAGTGTCCAAAAAAAATTACCTAAAGAAATTTTTAAAAATATAGGTCCCATATAAATTATAAAAAAAAAACCCATATAAATTACAAAATAAAAATAGTTGCTCGTTTTAATATATACATGTATAAATCTAGGCCACGTATAAATTTCAAGATTATTAACTTTCATATTTGTATGAAAATGGAAATTAAGTAATTTTCATTTCATTTTTATATTTGTATATGAGACAGTGACATGAATATGACCCTTAAAATTTAAAAACAAAATAAAGTAAACAAAAAAGATTAATTATCTTTTACCCTGTAAAATAGCTCAAAATTATTTTATCCTGTAATTTTTTTTGTTGTTATACCTCTATAAATATAAGATTTTGTGACTCAAGTCAACCATTCCCATGTTCAAACAGGGGTCTGACCAATTTTTTTTAAAGAATATGGTAAAGCGCCGCTAATATAGTGGCTGGTCAAGCATTTGACAAATTCAGAATAGAATGTAGCTAGTAATAACGATCATAAAATAAAATAGATTTTATTTTGCTTCCATTCAATCGTTTACTTCTTTTTTTAAAAATTGAACAAGTCATTTTCCTATTCTGTTAAATTAATTAATTTGGATCATGTTGAGGCAAATATTACATAATAAAAGAGATCATGCACATCATCAATTATCCAAAAAAATAATATATTTTACACAATAGAGATCGATCACTCAACCAACATACCAATTCATATATCGATCACACAAAAGAAAAGGCAAGTTCTATGGTACATTGGATAATTTCTAATGTACCGGTACATTAGTATCAAATTAATAAATAAAATGAATATTTTTTTAAGTGAAAATATTTTTCTATCATTAAAAACATTATAATAACCAAATATCATTAATCAAAATTGTCAAAAATATAAATTTTGATATTTTTTGAATTTTTATTCTTCATAATAGTCAATATTCAATTTTTTTATTGAAAAAATGTAAAAATATTAGTGTAATCATTATAAACAATGAAATTGTATTTTTCTTGTGTTATAATTATATCTATAATATAATAATCAACTAATAGTGTTTTTAATTCATAAAAATAATCATGAATTGATTAAATTATTATGTCATGTACCGAGTGTACCGTAGAAGCTCCCGAAAGAAAAAAGTCGTTTGCAAATAAACATCAAGCTGTAGTACATAAGCTACACATAGAGAAAGTTAACAAAATATATTGCAAGAAAATGAATTATAGGCAAAACCAACATAATAGTATAATTAACTATATAACACTGGCACTTTGTCCCATGAGCTTTGATCAGTTGACAGAGACATCATATTTCTAGCCGATAAACTACTTGATCAGAAAAAACAATAACACTTCATATCGAAAACATACATGTAGCATATACAAGTCTGAGACACTAGAAATTAACATTACATGAATAGACACATGCACGTACACATATGTACAAACATACGAGTTAGAATCAAATGACACCAACGTGTCTTGGTAAACACAAATGATATCAAGTTTTCTATCTGCCACTAAGTTGAGTGAATGGAGTGAGAGTCCCATTGATAAGAGAACTATCTTCACCTTCCTTGAAAGATGAAGGCATTGCAGGCCAAACAAAAGCAGGTCTTTCCATTGGAACAATTGGAGGAGAAGCTTCTCCATTCAATACCATCAAAACTGTTTTCATTGATGGCCTTTCATTTGGATTTGGATGACAACATGCCAACCCAAGAATAAGCACAATTTCAATTTCTTCCTCCAACTTTAGCCTTCCAATCTCAACCTCTTCTTCCCATTTTACTCTCTCAATGTCATTTTGATCATAAATCCTTTTATCCATAGAGCTAACAATTTCTCCTTTTCCATAAAGCTCCCAAACCCAATACACAATACTATTTTTATAATCATCTTGTGCATACATACAACTTGGTCTTTTTCCACACACAACTTCCAAAACAAGTACACCAAATGCATACACATCTGTTTCCACCGTCGCTCTTCCAGTTAGAAATGTTTCTGGTGCCATATAACCTGGCGTCCCCGCAATTTCCTTTGTCGAGTGATGAGTTTCATTTTTCTTTTGAATTGTACGCGCCAATCCAAAATCACCCAACTTCGCAACGTAATCTAAATCCAACATTATGTTGCTTGCTTTAATGTCTCTATGAAGCACTCTTTTCTCACATCCATTATGAAGATAGTCCAATGCTTGCGCCACATCACGGATCACGCTATTTCTTATTTTCCAATCAAGTACTTTTGAATATTGCAATTCTAATTCATTTGATTGGTTAAATATGTATTTGTCTAAACTTCCATTAGGCATGAACTCGTAAACAAGGAGAAGCTCTTTACTTTCGTAGCACCAACCAATGAGTTTCACTAAGTTTTTGTGGTGAAGGCTTCCAATTGTTGTAACTTCTGCTACAAATTCCTGCTTTCCTTGACGCGAATTTCTCGAGACTCTCTTCACAGCTATTTCTTTATTGTTTTCCATGACACCCTTATAAACTGTTCCAAAACCACCTTCGCCAAGTTTGTTCTGAAGGCTGAATCCTCCAGTTGCTTTCATCAATTCCTTTAACTGATATTTCTTTGGAGCCATAGATGAGTGTTGAATTTGATCCTCTATCCTTGGATATGTATCTTCTTGAATCTCCATGTTTTTTTTCCTTCGAAAATATACCAAGAAAAAGACCAATCCACTTATGATTATCACCAATGGAATTATCATCCAAATCCACAAGAGATTATTTTTACTACCAACATCTACACCATTGAATTCCCATGCTCTTACACAATTTAGCTCTGTGTAATTGCTCGTTGAAGCAGAGAAGCCAACATAAACATCTTGTTTAAGATAAGAAGATAGATTAAGAGGAGGAGATACCAAAAGGGTCTCCATAGAATCTTGGGAATTTTTACTCATTGAACCAAAAACAGTTATTACATCATTGGAATATTCAATTCTTAAAGTTACATCTATACCAGATGAAAGATTCACCTTAGTGTTTGATAATGACGCTTGTTTCAAGGATGATATACTGTTTATGTTGATTCCAACATGGTTGTGAGGACCATCTTCGTTTGAACTCTGTCGCGTATCGAACTCTACTGCAAGAATTCTGGCTCGCGAAGTTCCATTTGTGGAAGCATTTACAATACCAAGCCATTTTCCATCACTGTTTTCAGGGAGAGATGTATCTGCTGTTAAGATAAAAGCTATGCCTTCTCCACCAGGGGAAGTTTGAGGAGTTATGTTGAGCACAAAAGTTGTGTTGAAAGAAGCAATTTTATTTTTCTTCCAAAGTGTGTATGGCTTTTTGTAAAATGTGCGTCCGGAATAATTTTTGATTTCACCGCGGATATCTGGGGTTACTTGGATGGCCTCTAAGTATAGTTTTGAGTTTTTACTTAGTAACAAATTTGATTCATCATTTGGTTGGAAGTTTGGGAAATTGAAATAATAGCAACTAACTTTGGTAAGGGATATGATAGTGAAAATGATTGCTAATAATTGATAATTAAGTTGCAAAGAGTTCATGATGTTTTATTTGCTAATGAAACAAGATGAACAAATATATAGTAGGGTAAGGAATAAGGGTGGATGGATTGATTTCTATAGTTGTTTAAAACGTTTCAAGTTTGAACTATTTCATGGAAATTTCTTACTCATTAAATAATGCTACTTTTATTTGGAGTATATATTTTGATGTCCATGTGATATGTGGGGTTTCATATAAATGTCAACCATGGCTCTTTCTAATTAATTATTTTCTTCAAAATTGAAAATTTAGAGTGAGGTGTTATGTCACAACTCATATTCAAAAAATATTATGACTTACCAAATATGGATTATTCAAAGTGGAAGATGTATTGTGTTTAAGTTGCCATACACCGTAAGTGATTTTGACTGTTTAAAAGTAATAAGATAATTCTGAGTTTGTTCATGTAAGATAACTTAAAGATAAGAGCTGAGAAATATATGAGTTGGGAAAGAGAAAGTTCCGGATTCAATATGTGCGAGAGAGCAATTTATATTTTTGTTGTATTAAAAAAAAAAAGATGATTATGATTTTAAAGTGTAGTTTGAACATAGTTGTGATTTCAACCATTTTTTTTTACTTCAAAAAAAAAAAGAAATTCATTCATCAAATTAAAAATAAATACATAAATTATTACGAATTCAAGATTGTTAAAAAAAAAAGAAGTGAATATACAAACAATCTTGCAACACCTAAATTAATAACATACAACAATAGTATAATGAATTGATGTGAATATGCCAATTTAATTTCAACCATTTATTTTCTATTAAACGAACGATAATGACTGCGTTAACATTAGATACAACTTGTAATGCCCTTCTTCCTGGTGAAGGATTTAGAGCCCTTAATTAAGCGGTGTAATCTCTAGCTCTTTATTCTTCGATGAACATAATCCCCATTAAACACGGTCAAAACTTCATATCTACACAATAATTATGAATTTGGTAAAAAAAAGTCAACCATGACTCTTTCTAACTTATTGAGTTTCAAAAATACACATTATTATTATATTAATCGATATTAGTTTTGTAGTGATTGACACGGGACTTAGTATGGAGAAATATGATTTGATTATTCGCAACTGCAATTAAAAGAAGACTGAAAATTTGAAACCACTTAATAAGAGAACTAACTTTCGAGCCAGATTAGACGATCTAGTGAACTAGACACTAATGAATTTTTATTTACACCGATGTTTAATTGAAATCGATTTGAAGTTTTCATATCTTGTCAAAAAAGTAAATGATTGGGGCGACGTGATGTGACATAATACATGATTGTTATTAGTGGAAGTGTAAAATTATTTTACATTATTTATACATATTTTTTTCTCATTTATTTTATGTATTGTAACTTATTTTAATTGAAGTCAACCACAACCCTTTCTAGTATTAAGACGTTATTGTTTTATTTAATAATTTTCATATATAGCAAATGTTAACCATGACTCTTTCTATTTAATTTTACAAGTATATTACTAAAAAATATATTTGGTTAAATATAATTTTGTCACTATAAAATTATAAAATTTTGTTTTTTTTGTTCTTATAAAAAACATTAGCATATTTTATTCCTTACAAAAATTTTATGGATGTATTTGTAATCTGTGTTATTTTTCAAAATTTCAAAAATTATTTAAGAGGTATATATGTTTTTCGTTTCTATAAAAGATTTTTTTTTTTTAAATTTAGTCCTTACTTAATTTTAATAAATTTTTTAATCTATATGATATTTATTATTATTATTATTATTATTATTATTATTATTATTTTTATTATTAGACTTAAATATGTAAAAGATCCATGTACTTTGGATTATTTGAGTTTTAGTCCCTCTACTTTAATTTTTTTTAAATTGACCATGTACTTTTATTTTACTTTCAAAAAAGTTCAAAAACCCATTTTTTGATGGCATGTCATTTTTTTGATGACTTAACACTGATGAATTCAGGGACCTTTTTAAAAGTAAAATGAAAGTACACGGTCAATTTGATTTTTTTTAAAGTAAAGGGACTAAAATTCAAGTGACATGAACAACCCAGTCCTCTATGAGAGCGCGGGCTTGGCCAAAACATCCATTTTTGTGTGTAATAAAGTAAGACAAATGCTAAAAAGTGCACTCGGTGTACTCTTTAAAAAGATGTATAAAGTCAACGTATTGAAATTGTGCTGTTTAATTTTTTGAATAAATAATTTCTTTAAAGTTTAAATAGTATACTTAAAGAGTGCACCGGATGCACTCGTTAGCAAGACCCATAAAGTAAACATTCATTAATAAAAAATTTACGCACCTTCTAACTAGGCTGTTAAAAATTTATGCACCTTCATTAATATTTTTTTTTTATAAAAAAAGATGTATAAAGTCAACGTATTGAAAATTGTGCTGTTTAATTTTTTGAATAAATAATTTCTTTAAATATTATGCTTAAAGAGTGCATCAGGTGCACTCGTTAACAAGACCCATAAAGTAAACATTCATTAATAAAAAATTTACGCACCTTCTAACTAGAGTTGTTAAAATAGGCAGTCCGGCCCATTTCGGACTGGCCCAGAAGAGCTGCAGGCTTCATCAAACTGGATTTAAAAGCTCAAATAAAATATGAGCTTGAAAACAAGTGGTCGGCGGACTTGGTCGTACACGGGCTAGCAGGCTTTTGGAAAAGTCGAGCTCGATAGGTTGTTTTGTTTTTTAACTAAAAAAAAAATTTATTGAAAAAAAATAAATTAAACATTTCAAATTGATTATAATAAAATTTAGGTATCACATATATCATAACATACATGTTTTAGGCACTAAAAAATGAGTAAGACCCTTAAATTATCCAAAATAAGTTGCCAATCAACCAAATAAAATAAACTGAGTTCAAATAACTTTGGTGTAAGGGAAAACTAGAATTATGATTGTATTTGCAATTATCATTTCATGCTGCTCCTTCTGTAACATTGTATTTATGTACAACGGATTCTCAAAGAAAAGATTCAATTTTCCAAAGCAAACTAAGTTCAAGTATGAGTAAAACAATAATTTTTGGAGAATTAGATTTTTAGTGAGTGAGTTTAAAATAAATAAGAAATATTAAAAGAATATATTTTCTCCTCCATCATTCTTAGTTGGTTCAACAAAAAAAATCCATTTTAACGGCTCTACTTCTAACATCCATTTTTTGTTGTGTAAAAAAACATTCATTTTTAATTAATTGAAATTAATATAAGTCCGTCACTTTAGAAATAGAAATAGTATGTTGTTAGCATCCTGAACTTTAAAATATAAATAAAAGAGCATGAGATATGCAAATATTATATGTTAATAGAATTAGTTTATCAAAATAAAGTATATAATTTAGTATTAACTAGATGTAAACCTGCGCGTTGCGCAGGTGTTACATAAGTATATTTGCATCTTAAAGTTATGAAATGTTTCATAACAATTTATTTTGTCCATCACCAAAATCATTAGATGTGCTGAAAATCTATCTATATAAGGCAGATACTCTAGGTCTTTTAGGTGCTTTGAAGTGGTTGGGCGGATAGCAATGTCACCATAAAATTAGATTGTAATTTGTAAGCCAATAAGTTATGATAAACTTAAACATAAAGTACACTAAATGAGTTTGAACTCATTTTATCTAGTTGAGAGTGATCACGCCTGAATAATTTAATCAAACTATGGGGTTAATTTCATCAAAAGGAAATAAATCTTATTTTTTATCAATATAGTTTATGCTAGTCACTATATCATATAGTAGTTTTTTATTTTTACTGCATATCATATAGTGGTTGAACATTATTTCTACTGAAATAAAATAAGTCTATTCATGTAAGATACAATGTTTCACGAGTTATAAAACGATGGGAATATTTGGATTTGTTTTGAATATTTTCATGAATTTCCAAGAAAAAAATATCCATACTTTTTTAAAGCAATGCAATATCTTTGGAAAGAATGTGAAACATTTGTGGTTTTACAACAAAGTTTATGTGCAGGTTTTTAACTATTTTTTGTGATATTCTTCATTTGAAAACATGTATAACTATCGTCATTTCTTCAAAATCATAGTTTTTTCACAGTTTATAATAACTAAACATAAAAATGTATTTTAATTAAGTACAACACATAAAAAACACCTAAGAAAAACACATAAATTTTGTCCCCGGTTACCCGTAAACTAAAACAAATCAGTTGCTACAACTAACAAAATAGAGATAAAATTTGCAAAGTTCTAACCAGATGCATTGAAGTATTAAAGAATTAGAGTAGATGATTTGGGATAAATAACTTCACCTATTCTTGTCCCAACAATATGTAAGGATAAATATTAACAACTTCAGCAAATTGATTCTACTGATGCAACCTATGAAGCCCGGACACTGACGCGGACACCGGACACGACACAGACACCGACACCGACATCGGACACGGCGAAATGTAGAAAAACAAAGGACACGGACACGCCACTATATATTTTATATATTTAATAAAATAAATTAATTTATGAGTAAACTTATAAAAATTCTAAACTCAGCAATTTCAATCAACCAAAAAAATATATAATATAAATCAACCAAAACTTAGTATTTTGAATTAAAGAAAATATTTTAAAACAAAATGATAATCTCATATAATAGTTACTAACACTATATAACACAACCACTAGACTAGCAATAGAAAATAATAATAATAATAATAATAATAATAATAATAATAATAATAATAATAATAATTGAAACAAGCAAGTCAGTAGAAGATAATAATATACTAATACTAGTATTGAGTATGGCCATGAAAGTAAAAGTAAAAGTATGACCGACAAGAAGTATGACCACTGATACTATTGACTATTGACCATGAATATTTTATTCATAATATCCATGTCCACGCAGAGTCGTGTTCGTGTCCGTATGGAAAACAAAAAAAATTCGATCACAACACAGCAAAAAGGGATCGGGGGCGGATCGTACGGGGATCGGCGCGGTGTCCGCGTCGGAGCCGTGTCGGATTCGCCGATCCTTCAATTGGGGGCGGTGTCGGCGCTTCCTAGGATGCAACCATATATGAAAATGTTAGTATACAATATATAAGTCATCTTAGCAAACATAAATTTGGATTGGAAAGGAAAGGAAAAAGTATTGGCTGCTTGCATCAGTCACCCCATATATGAAGTACAAAATTAATTTGATGTTTTCAATTTTTCATAGATCAACAGAATATAAAAGTTTGGTCATACAACGTAAGTTGGTAATAAAAGTTTGGTTATTCATTTGTATCAAAAAAAGTTTCGTTACTTAGCTTTATAGATATAAAACTTATGCGGGTTGAACAATGGTACACACACTGTGTTGCTGCTGCAAGTTACCTTCTTGATTTAAATCGGAGTTCTCCATGGTGCGAAAAATGTTCTTTGAACATGACGTGAATTGAACAGAGGTTTAGTGAAATTATACATTAGATTAGACAAATAGATTTGAAATGATAATGGTAGAATATAATTGGATAAATTTAAAGATGGTAATGTAGAATATAATGACATTTTAATGGCCTAGACTTGAAGATAGTAACGGTAGAGGTCTAATAACAACAATGTTGTTGCATAGTAAAAATCTGCTAGGGGTAGTATATAATATTGTTATAATATGTGAATGTGAGTATAGAGTGCCACATAGGAAAAATGAATGATGTGGCAAAATAATATTATTTGGCAAAATTATGATGAGATGTCAACAAAACAATTTGAGCCTCTATTTTAATATATAAAATAGATAAGTTATAATCTCATAAAAATAAATGTTATTGGATAGACATTTTTTCCTTGAATTTGACTTTATAAGCCATGAGTAGCAAGTTTAAAATTTGTTTTTTCTTGACAGTCAAAATACTAGAGATTCAAACATTTTAAACATCCTCTAGAGGATGGATTTTTTCTTTTCATTTATTTCTCCGAAACGCCATAAGAAATTTCAAAGAAAGATGAAAAATTGAAAATACTAGGAATTCAAACATTTTAAACACGTATATAATTTCCCTATAAAAAAAAGTATATAAATCATCGTACAATATCTTAACAAATTTTTATAGCTTCAATTTAAGCCATTATTCTTGTCCAATATTTAACTCAGCAGCTAATAATCCATCATGAGGTTAATTTCTTTGCTACTCATATTCATAATCATAACCTTTACCAAAGTTAGCTCTTTGTATTTCAATTTTCCAAGCTTCCAACAAAATGATGCAACCAAATTGATACTCAATAACTCATATATACAAGGAGGAGCCATACAAGTTACACCAGATAATAGTCAAGTTTCAATATCCAATTTATCAGGACGTGCTTTTTACAATAAGCCATTCAATATTGCTTCCTTCAGCACTACTTTTGTTCTCAATATAAGTCCTGAAACTTCCCCTGGTGGAGAAGGCATAGCTTTTATCTTAGCTTCAGATACAAGTCTCCCTGAAAACAGTGATGGAAAATGGCTTGGTATTGTAAATGCTTCTACTAATGGAACTTCGCAAGCCGGAGTTCTTGCAGTAGAGTTCGATACGCGAAAGAGTTCAACGGAAGACGGTCCTGACAACCATGTTGGGATCAATATAAATAGTATCACCTCCTTGAAACAAGCATCATTATCAAACACTAAGGTGAATCTTTCTTCTGGTGTAAATGTAACTGTGATAATTCAATATTTCAATGATATAATTTCTGTTTTTGGTTCAATGAGTGAAAATTCAAATGATTCTATGGAGACCCTTTTGGTATCTCCTCCTCTTAATCTATCTTCTTATCTTAAACATGATGTTTATGTTGGGTTCTCTGCTTCAACAAGCAATTACACAGAGTTAAACTGTGTAAAAGCGTGGGAATTCAATGGCGTAGATATTCGTGCTAAAAGAAATCTATGGTGGATTTGGATTATAATTCCATTGGTGATATTAATAGGTGGATTGGTCATTTTCTTGATATATTTTCATAGGAAAAAAAACATAGAGATTCAAGAAGATATATATCCAAGAATTGAGGATCAAATTCAACACTCATCTATGGCTCCAAAGAAATATCAACTAAAGGAATTGATGAAAGCAACAGGTGGATTCACCCATCAGAACAAACTCGGCGAAGGTGGATTTGGAACTGTCTATAAGGGTATTCTTGAAAACAATAAAGAGATAGCAGTGAAGAGAGTCTCAAAGAATTCGCGACATGGAGAACAAGAATTTATAGCAGAAGTAACAACAATTGGAAGCCTTCACCACAAAAACTTAGTGAAACTAATTGGTTGGTGCTATGAAAGAAAAGAGCTTCTCCTTGTTTATGAATTTATGCCTAATGGAAGCTTAGACAAATACATATTTAACCAATCAAGTGAATTAGAATTACGATATTCAAAAGTACTTGACTGGAAAACAAGAAACAGCGTGATTCGTGATGTGGCGCAAGCATTGGATTATCTTCATAATGGATGTGAGAAAAGAGTACTTCATCGAGACATAAAAGCGAGCAATATAATGTTGGATTTAGATTACATTGCAAAATTGGGTGATTTTGGATTAGCGCGTACAATTCAAAAGAGAAATGAAACTCATCATTCGACAAAGGAAATTGCGGGGACGCCAGGTTATATGGCACCGGAAACTTTTCTAACTGGAAGAGCAACGGTGGAAACAGATGTGTATGCGTTTGGTGTACTTGTTTTAGAAGTTGTGTGCGGAAAAAGACCGGAAAATGTATATGCAGAAGATGATTATAAAAATAGTATTGTGTATTGGGTTTGGGAGCTTTATGGAAAAGGAGAAATTATTAGTGTTGTGGATAAAAGGATAAGTTGTGAAGATGATGAGGCTGAGAGGGGAAAATGGGAAGAAGAAGTTGAAAATGTGCTTATTCTTGGGTTGGCATGTTGTCATCCAAATCCAAATGAAAGGCCATCAATGAAAACAGTTTTGATGGTTTTAAATGGAGAAGCTTCTCCTCCAATTGTTCCAATGGAAAGACCTGCTTTTGTTTGGCCTGCAATGCCTTCATCTTTCAAAAAAGGTGAAGAGAGTTCTCTTATCAATGGAACTCTCACTTCATTCTCTCAACTTAGTGGCAGATAGAAAACTTGATTGATACCATTCTTTTAATAAACCTTGATGATGTATTATATATACTAGTCGGAGTACCCGTGCATTGTGAAAACAAATTGTATATTTGTGTTCTTATATAATTTTTTTTTAAAAAAAATCTTATATATTTGATAAAGCTTAAAAATTATTGAAAATTAGTATTTAATTTAATAGCTAAATAAAATAAAAACATATAACATAAAATCTAACATAAACGTTATAAAAAACATATAGCCTTCCATGTTTTTTAGTAAAATAAAACTTGAAACTTTGTGATATCAAGATCGTATTTGAGTTGAAGAGGGCGACCGTCTAAGTGAATGTTGATCCAACAATCAAAACGGATATGGTAGTCTTTGTGTCAGAAAAAAGGCGTGAACTTATAGAAACTGTAGCATTGGTGGCCTAAACTTGCTGTTGCAGCTTTTGGTAGGGATAGGGACAAGCTCATATCAGCACCTGATCTTGAGGAAGCAGTTCGCAGGGCCACCATAACACAGAGATTTATACCAATATTCATGGGTAGTGCTTTCGAATATAAGGGGCTACAACTACTTTTGGATGGTGTACTTAATTATTTGCCGTCTCTAGTTGAAGCTAGTAATTATGCTCTCGACCAAATCTAATAATGGGGAAAAGCGTACACTTGTGGCATTGGCTAGCACAACGCAGAAGAATTATGGTTTTATAACATATCTAAGAATCTATGAGGGTGTCATTCGAAAGGGAGATTTCATTACAAACGTCAACCCTGCGCAATACTTTCGAGGTTCCTCATTTGTACCGGTGGTGTAATAATGAGTTGGAGGTGATTCCAGAGGCTCATGTTGGAGAAACTGTTTCTATATATGATCGTTTGATCGGTGATGATGTTGATTATGCACCAGGAGTTACTTTACCGAAGGGTTTGTAAGATATAGAACAACTTCTGTTAACGTTCATGGAGCATTTTCCATAGACCTAACCCGTTGTTACCGTTATTATGGAATGAAATATATTGTATGTAAATATCTCGACGCACACAATGACTTCAAGCAAGCTGATAAAGTACTTGAGAATTCTGGCATTTCTTTGTCAAGTATTGTTGAGCAGGAAGTCAAGGATAATCCTGTTATGCTTTACATGAACGGTGTACCTGATTTTAAAGAGTGTGAATTTAGTTACTACGCAGTTAGAGTTTTAACACTATATGCGGTTGCTTTAAATGCTAGAAACATTTTCGATGATCCTGAGATGAAAAATGCTATAAAAGCCTTCAGTCACTGGCCAACATTTCCACAAATTTTCATCAAGAGAGAGTTTATTGGTGGATCAGATGTTGTTATTAAGATGCACCAGACTGGTGAGTTGAAGGAAATGCTTAAAGATATTGAGTACCATATTGAGTACAAGCCGTATAAGCACAACTAAGCAGAAGTTGATAGGGTTTAAAAAGAGAGAGGTAGTTTAGAGTTTAGACCGACTTCTTTGATGCAAAAAATGACATTATGTGACGTCTTCGTATCAGATTTTCTGGATTGTTATAAGTTATTTGACGAATAAAATTGGTCTCGATTTTTATATGTATAGAGAAATGTCTTTTTTTAGATAGACGAAATGACAAGTCATTAGAAACTCACACACAATGGAAGGATCGGAATTCGAACCTCCATGTTCATCCTGACAATTTCGACATTTTCTGTCAGTTAAGTTAGAACTTGTAGACAATAATAGTAAAAGAGATCATACACTTCAACTATTAAAAAAACACGTAGTAAAAACTGATGACTTCCACAACAATACAAGTGTATCAAACTATATTACATTACATAATAAATAGTGTACACAATGAAAGAAAAAATTAATGTCATAAAATTGAAATAACATTAAGATTAGACACATACTTATATACAAAACATATATACACATTGACACATAGTTTATTCTTAATAGTTTATACTTTCTATCTTCCACTAAGTTGAGTGAATGGACTGAGATTTCCATTGATAAAAGAACTATCATCACCTTCTTTGAAAGATGAAGGCATAGCAGGCCAAACAAAAGCAGGCCTTTCCATTGGAACAATTGGAGGAGAAGTTTCTCCATTCAAAACCATCAAAACTGTTTTCATTGATGGCCTTTCATTTGGATTTGGATGGCAACATGCCAAACCAAGAATAAGCACAATTTCAACTTCTTCTTCCCAGTTTCTTCTCTCAGCCTCATCATCCTCTTCAGAACTTATCCTTTTATCCACAACACTAATAATTTCTCCTTTTCCATAAAGCTCCCAAACCCAATACACAATACTATTTTTATAATCATCTTGTGCATACATACAACCTGGTCTTTTTCCACACACAACTTCTAAAACAAGTACACCAAATGCATACACATCTGTTTCCACCGTTGCTCTTCCAATTAGAATAGTTTCCGGTGCCATATAACCTGGCGTCCCCGCAATTTCCTTTGTTGAATGATGAGTTTCATTTCTCTTTTGAATTGTACGCGCTAATCCAAAATCACCCAATTTAGCAATGTAATCTAAATCCAACATTATGTTGCTTGCTTTAATGTCTCTATGAAGCACCCTTCTATCAATCCCATTATGGAGATAATCCAATGCTTGCGCCACATCACGAATCACGCTATTTCTTGTTTTCCAGTCAAGTACTTTTGAGTATTGTAATTCTAATTCACTTGATTGATTAAAAAGATATTTGTCTAAGCTTCCATTAGGCATGTACTCGTAAACAAGGAGAAGCTCTTTGCTTTCGTAGCACCAACCAATGAGTTTCACTAAGTTTTTGTGGTGAAGGCTTCCAATTGTTGTAACTTCTGCTATAAATTCCTGCTTTCCTTGACGCGAATTTCTCGAGATTCTCTTCACAGCTATTTCTTTGTTGTTTTCAATGATACCTTTATAAACTGGTCCAAAACCACCTTGGCCAAGTTTGTTTTGATGGCTGAATCCACCTGTTGCTTTACTCAATTCCTTTAATTGATATTTCTTTGGAGCCATAGATGAGTGTTGAATTTGAGCCTCTATCCCTGGATATGTATCTTCTTGAATCACCATGTTTTTCTTCCTTTGATAATAAACAAGGAAAAAGACCAATCCACCTATGATTATCACCATTGAAACTATAATCAAAACCAACAAAAGATGAGTTTTTTTACCACCAACACCATTGAATTCCCATGATCTTACACAGTTTAGCTCTGTGTAACTGCTTGTTGAAGCAGAGAAACCAACATAAACCTCTTGTGCAAGATATGAAGAGAGATTAAGAGGTGGAGATACCAAAAGGGTCTCCATAGAATCTTGTGAATTTCCAACCATTGAACCAAAAACAGATATTACATCATTGGAATATTCAATTCTTATAGTAACATCTTTACCAGATGAAAGATTCACCTTAGTGTTTATCAATGATACTTGTCTCAACGACGAGATGCTATTTATATTGATTCCAACATGGTTATCAGGACCGTCTTCAGTTGAACTCTGTCGCGTATCAAACTCTATTGCAAGAATTCCAGCTCGCGAAGTTCCATTGGTAGAAGCATTTACAATACCAAGCCATTCTCCATCACTGTTTTCAGGGAGAGTTGTATCTGAAGCTAAGATAAAAGCTATACCTTCTCCACCATGGGAAGTTTCAGGACTAATATTGAGAACAAAAGTGGTGTTGAAGGAAGCAATTTTGAATGGCCGATTGTAAAAAGCTCGTCCAGATAAATTCGACATCGAACTTTGACTATTATCTGGGGTTACTTGGATGGCTTCTCTTTGTATATATGACTTAATGAGTATTAATTTGGCTGCATCGTTTTGTTGGAAGGTTGGAAAATTGAAATACAAGGAACTAACTTTGGTAAAGGATATGACAGTGAAAATAAGTGCTAATAATTGATATTTGAATTGTAAAGACAAGAAGCTCATGATGGTTTACTTGCTAGTGAAGTAAATGTAATGATTTTGAATTTTGAGAATTTGTTGTAATTTCAAATAAATATAACATGTATATATATAGTGTTTTTTTTTGTCGAGACCAAGGTGTCCACCGCCGGATGCAGTGACTATTCCCCTCGTTAGATATATATATATATATATATATATATATATATATATATATATATATATATATTGTATAATTAAAATGTTTGAATTCTATGTATTTTAATCATCCTCTATTACATGGAAATTTCTTACTTAATTACGCGGTTTTGGAGAAATATAAAGAAATCAAAGATAAAACAAAAACCTTCCACTTGGATTATAAGGTTTTGTTTTGTCATTTGTTTGGAATGGAGTTCCCAATGCCAAAGTTACTATGAAGATGTATCTCATTGTCACTATGTGGTATATAATGAAGATGTTTTCTAGAATAAGGTTGAAAATAATGTAGAATAACAATTGTTGGATGGTATAAAATTTTCTTGAAAGTGGTTTCTTAGTAAGTCTTATGGGATTTTCTTGCACTTTAATATATGACTGGGTATTGTAACCATCCCTCTTTCTGGTAATAGTTTATTGTTTTTGCATTGGCCTTTTGCTTTTTGTCTTGTGTTTTTGTTCTTTGTTGTGTCTTTTCTAGTTGGTTGA
This sequence comes from Trifolium dubium, assembly GCA_951804385.1. Taxonomy (NCBI): domain Eukaryota; kingdom Viridiplantae; phylum Streptophyta; class Magnoliopsida; order Fabales; family Fabaceae; genus Trifolium; species Trifolium dubium. The sequence goes on along the minus strand of OX638070.1, from coordinate 10,325,890 downwards.
AGTGCCCTTGTAGTTTTCTCTCTAATTTAATAATGATATTTTGTTAGACTTTCACTAAACCATCAACTCAGTCAGTCCCAAGATGTAGTTTGTTCGTCTCCTGATTTCTATTGGTCAAATCAAGACTGACCGACCTCTGCTCCGATTAAGTACTATCTACCTCAGTCTCTTTTTATAAGACTCCGATTGACAAAATTACAGTATTCATTTATAATGTTTTGACCGTATTTTTTTAATAATACATAAATGTAAATATTAACATATAAAATTTTGTTTGATTTGTTTTGATGAGTATTTTCAAAATATCAAGTTTTTATAATTTTTACTACTTGATAATTAAATATATTAATATATTAGTGATCAAAATTTTGCATTTGCGTACATGCAATGATCAAACGAGATCTTATAATTAAGAACGGAAGTAGTATTTAAAATCCTTTTCTGAACTCCATCTGGTTTATATGAGTCCTCCATCCGGTTGTGTAAGGGGGGCAGGGGGAAGAAGAGAGGTCAACTAGAATGGAAGCTAAATGACTGGGCTGAGAATTTGTGATCAATCTGAAGAACCCCTCTTACATATATGATTATATTTATACTTCCCTTTCGTACTACCTGATTCTTGTCCGACTTTCTTTCAACTTAATTAAGAAGGTTGCAATGAGAATGTAGATTACTTTGAAACTCTGGGAAAATGGGTGTTTTAGGGCGAGATCTAAAAGTTCTCCAACGTGTTGGGGAGCCTTTGTGAGAGAGTTTTTTGGCTTCCTTAAGCTCGTGCAAAGCTTAGCTTGTTCCAACATCTGCGTGATGATTCCAGATTTGTGGTAGGCGTGGGAGTTGGGCAAAACGGTAGAGAAGCTTAAGTGGAAAACCCCGTTCAATTCCTAGGTGGAATAAAATCTTGACCATAATTTACAGGTCTTACGACCGAACTCTAAAATATTAAGACTCCTTTCGCATAGAAACCAAAAAGTTAATATACAAAATAAATGATTTGGGGATACCAACCTTCTCTTAGGTTGGTTCTTCAATTATGAGGGATACACACATTTTCTTAAACAACTATAATAATTGGATAAACCATCGTTCTAGTTCTTGATGGTGTAATTCGCTGTCACCAATGGTGAAGCCAAGAACCAGAATCAGAGGGTTAGAAGTATTTAACCTTAATAAATAAAAATAGATAAATGTTAATATGTGTCTACAAAACTACTTATAAAGATATTGTCATATTGATCGATCCTCAAATCGATTAATACCCTTAAGTCAATAATTTACTAACCGAACTATTGAATCAATAGTTATATACATTAAAAAAATCATCTATAATACCCATGTGAGTGAAAAAAAATCTTTACAAACTTAGTAATAATTTATTTTTATAATTTCACGCAACACAACTGAATTTTTTTCATATGTAGAAGATAACTCTTACTTTGGATCAATTTATTATTGTTACAAAGTGTTAACAAGACCCATATTTATTTATTACTTGATTTTTTTAGTAAGGAAGTTATTCACGAGGAAAGAAAATTCTCATTGCATCAATCCTAAAGAGATCACAAACATCTTCTAGAAGAGAGGTATGAGTCAAGAAGTCGATATTTGAGGAAGCTCAAAGTTTGGCAAAAAAATCTGTACATTGGATTCCCTTCTCTAGTGTGTGATGGAGAGAAACATTAATAAGATAGAGTAGCTCTTTTATGTCTTGGATAAGCACAACATGAATATATACTTAACGTGTGGGCCATTGATGAAGTTGACACAATGTAAAGAGTCAGAATAGCAGACAAGTTCATCAATATTCATGTCTTTGGCTAGCAAGAGACCCTTGATGATAGCAGATAGTTTTGCAAGCAAAATATCAAATAATGACCCTTTGAATGAAGTCTGAAAAACTTGTAAAATAATGACCGAATGTGTTTCTAATAATGCCGTCAAATCCAGCTCGAATGAGAGCACAGAGGCAACTTCCGTCCACATTTAGAATAGTACAAAAATAATTATTATTGTTCCACCTGATATATCTATCTATTAACTCATTGTTAGAAGTGGGGGAGAAACGATTTCTGAATGTTTTGACCATAACTCATATGTTAAAAAGAGAGTCTATATTTATTACATGATTTAGAGCACCTAAATTTGGTAAAGAATTAATCTAAAAAAAATTAGTAAAGAATATTTTAAAAAAATGGTAATAAAAAAAGCACATTCTCAATGTCTTTATTATTTGTCATTTTGGCACTCAAATTTATTTCCAGGTAGTCAATTTAATCCATAACATTACTAATAAAAGAGAATGCATTTATTAAATGTTAGTCGGTTTAATGATGATTGACGCTGAATTTGATATAGAGGATCGTGATTCGATCGAAACTGCATTTTGGAAGGGATTGTAACTACTTGATGACAGAACTCGTTCCGAATTATGAACTAATAGAGCTTCTTCCCTTAAGAATTAAAGGATGAAAACTAAAAAAAAATACATTTATAATTTTAATACACATGGTTCAATCAATGTTGACAACGGATAATACTTCTTTTTGTCAAACAAAAAAAAAACGGATAATACTTCTAAAGATCAATATGATAATTTGCCCCACAATAATTTGAAACTCATTTGCAAGATAAATAATCCTGATACCTGCATATTTTATTTTATTTTTTATCGTTTTTCTATTGTTTCATTTGATCGCAGAATATTTGCATTTATCTGCATTTACATACCATACCTAAAAAAAAGGATACCTGCATTTTGAAAGGAAAAAATGTAACATTAACTCGAGAAACGTTTTGTCGCCCGACATTTGCTCGCCCGGCGAGCTGGTAAATTCATATCTATTATAAATAGCCTTCAAAACTGAATTTTTGGAGAGAACTCACCTCTTCCAAGATCCAAACAGTTTGAAAAATAGAGAGAAACACCAAGGAGCAAGATTCAACGAGATTTGAAGGTGGATGTACTACAATAGTTGAGAAATAATCATTGATATGTTTGTTCATCTCTTTTTTTCTTAATCTTTGTGAAGTTCTCATGAAAATAAAGAGTGAATTTCTCTTTTGTTGGAATTAAATGTAGTTATTTTATGAATATGTGTTCTTGATGATCACGGTGTTGTATTAATTCTAGTTTATCTATCAAATTTGATGTATATTTGATTTACATGTTTTATCTTTAGATTTGAATTGTTATAGACATATTCCTTTTGAATCCATGATCTAGGATAATATGTATTAAACTCTGAACTCTAGACATAAACTTAGGTTTTAATATTCACAAAGAGTATCGAATCTTAATGTTATTGTGTTGGTTAAAAATCTGAGACATCAGAGTTTAAGCAATATGTTATTGTATTGATTAGTCACTCGAGACATCGGGGGTTAATAGATATAAACGGGACTTTTGTCGTGATCTAGACATGGATACATACGTGAGCGATACGTGATAATTTTGATAAATAGCTAAAATTTATATAATTGATTAAGAGAATACATATGATTAAGGTAGTGAAATTTAATCTCAACAATCTTATCTCCCTGTTAATCATTTTATCATTTTCTGTTATTTTACTTACTTTAAACAAATATATTTAAATCTTTATACTTGAAATTATTTGAAAGATTACAATATCACACCAATCCATATGAATAAGATAAAAACAAACCTACTCTTTTACTTTAACACATTACCACAAGCATACGAATTATATAGCCTCATCAAGAAATCGAAGGTATCTACTATTTAATACACAACATTAGAGGAGAGAAAAGTATTGAAAACTATTTACAAAAATTCAAAAACAATGATAACTTCTTCATAAAAATTATGGATAGATTGATTTAATTAATACTTGAGCTCAAGTACGTTTATTAACTTTAATTAAAGACGAATCATTAGTTTGACTACTTACCTTCTAACCAAACTTGAATTATAAGCAAAATAATTTGAGTGCCAAGCAAAAAAAAAATTGAATTGTATGCCCCCTTTTCCTTTGAACATATCAAGACAAAAAATAGTTTATTAATTATATCATTCAATTATTTGTCTAAATTCAAAACAAAATAATGTAAAGATGAAGATTTTTCCAAATTGAAATAATCCGAACAGCAAATAAATTTAACACAAACTCACCAATTTAGAGGAATGGACAAGACAATGAATTTGATGGCACAGCTTCTTAATTCTTCCATGGTGTATGAAGGCATTGGGCAGCTTTGCTCCAGGTGAGAGCGACATGTATCATAGTATCAAGCAAAAAGAACAACCACACTAATATTTAATTAGTTTCCCGATATAAGAATTAGTGGTTTCTTATTTCGCCATGATGAACTGATACGTGTTTCTCTCACCCGGAGCAAAGTGACCATTGAAAAATTTGAAACTTAGAAATTTTTTTCTTTCAAGTTTGAATCTTTGCCATTTCTCTTCTTATAGTACTTGTTTTGATGATTGGTTTTTGGTTTTATAGGAATTATTTATTTAATATTGTTCACGGGTCGCTTTATAAGTCTTGAGCTTATCTCTTTGTGAGCCACCATTCCCATCAAGGCATCAACATGTCTTCTTAATAACGACTTTTGTTATAAAATAAAATTATAAAAGAATTATGAAAATTTAAGAAGACAAATTCATGCATATAATTACAAATTACAATCATGCATGTGTCTATTAGTATTACCCTAGGAGAGAGGGAATTGGAAAGACATCACTCATCAATAATCATTTTTTAAAATAAAATAACATTTAATACTGTATAATGTTTCAAAATAAAGATTTCTCTCTATCATTGGAGTTGAATCTACTAAAATAAACTAGACTACAATGTTATATTAATGTGTCAATTAATACTATAATTTTTATTTAATATAAATATTTTGTGTTAGGTAGATAATAAGATTTATGGCCACCTAAACGAGTTTATACAAATTTTAGCTCAATTGTTATAGACATTTATTTCATACTAATAACTTTTTTTGTTATAAACATTGTATGTAATGTTCATATATTAGATATTGATACATTTATTTATTCATCTTTAAAAGATAAGATTCTAGTCCGTCATTAAAATTACTTAGTAGTATTTTAGTAATTAAAAAAATTTAACCAAAGGTGTTTTTCTTTTTTTGACAAATCAAAGTTTTTTATGGGTAAAGCCAAAAGATGTTTTTCTTAGTGGAAACACAATATTTCGGCCGGCACCTTTGAAATTCTATATGGATTCCTCTCAAAAGCACGCTTGTAATAATTTGATATGACTTATTGTCCTAAGTAACCCACATTCTTAAATAGACTAAAACAGCTGTGTTATCTAATGATATGAAAAACGACACTTCTATAATTGTAGAAATTAAAAAGGAATAGGCAAAGTTTATATATGGTGAAAGTGTTAACAATATGTGAATAATACTATAATAAATATAAATTTTATAGAATATACTATTTGATTAAACTGGATAAATAATATCTTGTGTTTTTTCTCTTTATTATTAATTTTATTATTGTTGACCGCTTGATTTTGATTGTCGTTCTATTGCTCCACATATCAAAATATTATTGATGTGATTTTACGACTAATTCACAACATCACCTAATCCACACATCGAAGACAAGCTCTAGGATTCAAATATCATTGAACCAAACTATAGTTTATGCTTTTTGATTTAACGTTCATCCAATTCTAGACCATCTTTTCACAAATTCTATCATATTATTCAAATTAATATCTTTGTTCTTAAATAGTTTTTCATTCCTTGCCCTCCATATATTCCAAATGCAAGGAAACTAAATCACACTTACTCTGCTAGTCAGTGCTCTTCCGCTACCTATCAATCCCTCGTGAATTTTAGATAACAATCCACGAACACGACTAGCATGTACATAATGAAATAGGAAAATTTCTCTTTTGCCCCCCCCCCTCCCCCCTATTTATCTCCCCCCCCACCTCAAACCCAAAAATACCCCTGAATTTGGCAAAATTATGCAATTCGGAATCCATGCTCCGAACCCAGCTTCGTAACGTGTATCCGAAGTACAGACAGGTTTTGATAACAACGCGTGCATCCTCCCCCGCCCCCTCCACCCGCGGTGGCGCTTCAACGCTTTCACTTCGTAACCTAGAATCAGAAGTGTGATAACAGCATCGATGCTGAAGCTTGAACATCGATGCTGTGAATAAATTTAGGCACCACTTCGTGACGCAGAACACGAAATATGCATCAGAACTAACAAGTTCTGGTTTGAGCATCGATGCTGGCATAAGAGTATCGATGATGTTGTATTGTCTGGGACTTTCCCAACAGTTCATACGTGCACAACATCGATGCTGATGCTTGAGCATCGATGCTGAGAACAAATTTAGGCACCACTTCGTGACGCAGAACACGAAAAAGACATCAAAACTAACAATTTTTGGTTTGAGAATCGATGCTGGCATATGAGTATCGATGTTGTTTTATAGTCTGGAACTTTCCCAACAATTCATACGTGGACAACATCGATGCTGAAACTTGAGCATCGATGCTGGGAACAAATTTAGGCTTGGGGGGGGGGGGGCTGGGAGTGACTTATTTCGGTATGTAGAAACCGAAATGCAGTTCAGTTTCTATGTTACGAAATGAGATTAATGAGGGTAGAAAATGTAGTTAGGGGGAGAAAAAGAAAATAGGAGGGTCAAAGAGAAATTTTCATGAAATAGAGTCATGCCGTGTAATGTAAACTAGAAAAAATGATGGGAAAGAAACACTATGATAGTTTCAATTTTTGTCTTGTCTATTACCTCAATTTGTTCAATCACAAGAACAATTTAAAATTAGGCTTAAACGTCATTTTGATCCCTATATGTACTACCAATTTTCGTTTTAGTTCCTGTATTAGATTTTTTGACAAAATAGTCCCTGTATCGCGCTTTTTTGTTTGGCGTTAGCCCCTAGCTTCATATTCCGTCCAAATTGGTCCAGGTGGCAAACGTTTTGCCATTTGGACCCTGCCACGTGGACAACAAGTGTTGGGTGACTGGATTAATGAATTATAGGGACCAAAACCTAAAAAATTGACTGATTGCAAAATTATACCCTTTTTAACCCTAATTCCCAAAATTCATCACAAATCTTCTCGTTCTCTTCTCTTCTCAGCTCATATCAACCCTCTGTTCTAGAGGCTATTTAGATTGAAATTAAACAATATGCTAAGGAAAAATATTATATCTATCAAGAAACTTACGAAGAAGGTGAAAACTATAGGAAAAAAACCACCCAATTGCTATTGCTAAAACTTTTGGCCCAAAAATAGTGGGTGTTTTTGCACTATATGTTGGGGAGGAACGGCAAAGATACTTGGTTCCAACAAGCTACCTTTCTCATCATTTATTCAAGATGTTATTGGAGAAAGCTTACAATGAATTTGGTTTTGAACAGATGAATGGTTTGGTGGTTCCATGTAGTGTTTCGGCATTTTTGGAAATGGTTAATGCTATAGAGTGTAACAATGGTAAGTTTGATATGGGAATGATTTTTGATGAATTGATTTTAAGTAAGTGCATATATCACATACTACAAATCTACAATAGTCTTAGTTTTACAACAATTTATAGTGTAACTATAATTAGATCACATATATCATACACATAGATGTATATGTGTATATATCACCCAAATACAATAGAGCTAGCTTTCACGATGATTTGAGCAGAGAAGAAGAAGAAAACACAATTTGTGAATTAAGGATTTAGGGATTTTGTGAATTTGAGAATTTGCAATCAGTCTAATATTTTATTTTTGGTCCCTATAATTCATTAATTCAGTTACCCAACACTTGTTGTCCACGTGGCATGATCCAAGTGACAAAACTTTTGCCACCTGGACCAATTTGGACGGAATATAAAACCAGGGATTAACACCAAACAAAAAAGTGCGATACATGGACTATTTTGTCAAAAAATCCAATACAGAGACTAAAACGAAAATTGATAGTACATATAGGGACTAAAGTGACGTTTAAGCCTTAAAATTAAACACAATACAAATATAAGTATACAAATGAAAAACATAAACACTAATCTTTTACAAACACTAAATAATCCATATTTGGTGTACGTAATACTACTACTTAACTTTTAATCACATCAAGAATCTTATTCTAAATTATCACATCACACTTCCACTAGAATCAATTACTAAAAATAAAGAAGCTCTCTCGTTTATCACGATTAAGAATCTTACTACAACTACTAATTAAAAATTTCTTCTTAATTGGTTTCCAGACCACAAGAATCTCTTAATTACATGCTTTATGGTTTTCTTTCACATCTTCCCTTACTATAAAATAAAACCATTATTTGCCCCAAATATATCTCATACATATACTTGATTAATACAAAAGAAGCAGAACATTTTTCAACAACATTAATGGGAAATCAAACTTCATCATCATATTCAAATACACAACAAGATGAGACAACAAATGTTTCATCAACTCAACCACAATTTGTTGATTATACTCCAAAAGCAGAGAAGGTTCCAATACAAAGGAAGCATTCAACAAAAGCAGAACAACAACAACATGGTAACAAACCATCACACGTTATTAATGATGAAACTTTCACCAAATTCATTCAAGGAGCAAAACACAAGATTCGAAGCGTGTCCAACATCGGGCGCCATCATGTGGAAAATCATAGGACGAACCCTGCAGCACCAGCACAAGATGTTGTTGACAGTAACAACAAGAAGAATGAAAATGAAAGGGACCAATTTTCTCATTTTATTCACAATACTAAGAAAAAATTAAGGTCTGTATCAAATATGGGGAAGGTTAATAAGTCCTTAAAAAGGGAAAAGACATAGATCATTGAAATGAAACACCCAGGTTAATTAACTATGACAGTGTTCCTATGTTGTTATGTTGTGTATGAAATAAAATAAGGAGTGATTCAAAATAAATTAGTTTTATTTTATACTTTTTTTTTCCAGTTTACATATGTTAATTTAGTAATTAATTTTTTTTAAAGCCATGCATAATTGAACTCGATATTGTTAGATCGATCATTTTTCTCCATGTACGAACTAGGGTGCTGCAACTGTGTGTGTGTGTGGAGTTTTAAGTTCGTTTGTGCACTTGCCTAATGATAAAAATATGTTACCACTGCAAAGAAGGGATAATTTCTCATTCCACTTTCCAATATTCTCTTCCCCTCCCCCCACCCTCCCCCCCAAAATGATTTTTGTATGAGAATTTTGTATGAGAATTTTGTATTAGAGAGTGTTGTGGAGAAAAGAGAGTATTGGGAGGTGGAATGAGAAATTATTCTGCAAAGGAGAGTTTTGCTTTTGCTTCAATAAAATTGTTTTTTTGAGTTATCTCTTTAAAATTGTTTTTTTGAATTTATTCTTTTTTATTGGCTTTGGTGCTGATATGACGGATAAAAAATTAACTTTTGTTGATCCTTCAAAACTCGCTTACTTAATATAGTAAGAGGTAGCTAGAGCCGTCAAAATGGGTCGGGTCACATGGGGGCCGTGCTACCAAGCCCGAAAAAATGTCGGGCTTGGGTTGTAAAAGTTATAGCTAAATTAGCATTCGGCCTTTTTAGCCCCGCCTGTATTTACCCGTTGAAAATATGGGCTTACCTGAATGGCCCATGGGCCGCCCGAAAGCCCGATATATTTTTTTGTTTTTGTTTTTTTAGACATGACTCAAGTCCAAGTTTTACAAAATAGTCATAAAATTATAATTATGTTTGATTATGCTCGTTTATGTTGTTTTGTATGATATTTTGATTGTAAATTATAACTGTGTTGTTTGATTATGCATGAACTTAATTTGTTTTGAAAAATTATTTGAATTTATTTTATGTTATTTGGTTGATTGGTAACTTATTTTGAATAATGTAAACTTATTTGTATTATATTTAGAACGTATAGTTTTTTTCCTCCAACAAATTGTTTTTTGATAGTGAAAAAATAAAGAAAAAAAAAGAATCGATTCGGGCCGGGCTTACCCGAAAGCCCGCTAGCCCGCAAAGGGCCGAACTCGGGCACTAAATTTCCAACTTATATTTCATCCCAGGCTTTTTAGCCCGGCCCGATAAAACTCGCTGCCCATCTGGGCCGGGCCGAAATGGGTCGGGTCATCCGTTTTGACAGCTCTAGGGGTAGCAACCAATTTAACTCAAATAAGTAAGGCTTAATTATACAAATAGTCCATGCAAATAGAGATAATTTGAATATTTACCTTTGTAATTTTAAGTTCTTTCGATTTGACACTGCCATGTACTACTCGGTCCCAAAATATAAACAAAAATGAGTCAAAGAAACATGATGTATTTAGTTCAAAATTTGGATCAAATACATTCATTTTTGTTGACTAATTTTTACTTGTATTTTAGAACGGATAAAGCAGTCATCTTGTTGTTACTTTTCCTTATATCGTTGTTGAACGAGTTATGGCTCATGAAGATGCACACACATACAAAATAAGGAAGATGATTTTCCCAACTTTAGAAACTAAATACTAATTATAAGTTTTTTTTAAGTAATCTAGTGTCTTGAAAATCCACTTTTAAGGTGGATAGATGAGATGAATGATCGGGGTTCTAACCCCCGCCCAACCTAATATTATTATTATTATTTTGGTAGAAAAACCTAATGGTCGAAGGTTCAATCTTCGCCTTAGGTACAAAGTAACTTTAAATCTCTGGGCTAGTTATTCTACTCTTTGAGGTGTCTCAAATCTAGCGATGTGAATAATCATTGCGTTCGGCGGTGAAAACTTTGGTATCGACCAAAAAAGGTAAAAAAAAATCATTAACTCTTCATTCAAATAAATTTAATACTTTTTTTCCAAAAATACACTAATAGTCTTTTATTTTAATTATTTATTTTTTAAAATTTATCTTTTATCTTATATAACATTTACATCGTTGATCTCTTTCTGAATTCCATTTCAAAAACGGCCGATGTGTAATTTTTTTTGTTGATGTGTCAATAAAGTACCATTTAATAAAACAAAAAGAAAAATTAAAGACCAAAAGGATAAAGTAAATATATTATTTTTGGTCCAATTTAACTTTCTTTAATTTAATTACATATGAATAGAAGGTAATCGGGCAACAAACTCACTGCTATTCTTTTTAAGGCCAAATGCATCAATAGATCCTCTAAGTTTGCGGTTTATACCGCATAAGTCCTTTAAGTTTTTTTTTTGTAACACATATGTCTTTTAAGTTTTCAATATGTACCAAATAAGTCCTTTAAGTTTTTTATGTAACACATAGGTCCTTTAAGTTTTAAAAATGTAACACATAGGCATTTTCAAATTATATTCATCATGTTATACAAAAAATAACTTAAAGGACTTATGTGTTACAGTTTCAAAACTTAAAAGACCTATGTGGTACAAACTGAAAACTTAAAGAAACTATGTGTTACAAAAAATAACTTAAAGAATTTATGTGGTACAAACCGAAAATTTAAAGGACTCGTAGATGCATTTAGCCTTTTTTTTTAACTTACAAAGTTCATTCTTTTTTTTTAAAAAAAGGATAAAATATAAGATAAAGTTTTTTTTTTTCTTACAAAACTATAAGATAAAGTTTCACTAGCCTATTTTTTGGTTTTTTTTTCCTACAATTAACCCTAATATTTAATAAGCCGGGTATGTTCTGTTTTGTTTGTTCTTTGTTAATTCATCGATTGATCACTCTCTCACTCTTACTCCCTTCAATTGAATTTCATTCTTAGCAACTTCAAACCCTAAATAGTAATACTGCATTCATCATTATGAATTCTTCTTCATCTCATTTTCACCATTCTTTTCTTATACCCCAATTCCCCCAAAACAACAACAACGTTGTTGTTGATCAACGCTCTGTTCTTGAAAATTACAAAACCATAAACCCAAACACCAACAACAATGTTAACGTTGTTCTTCATCATCATCATCATCATCATCACCGGTTTCTTGAAAATCCACAAACAGGTTCAAACCCTTCTTCTTCTCACCATTCTTTTATGGATAATAAACATCATCAACAACAACAACAACAACGCTATTCATTCTCAAACAAGGAAAACAACTCCAACCTCCTTAACACTATTCAACCTCAAACAAACATTAATCAAATCCGCATCAAGAAGATCACCTTTATTTTATCCTCTGCTCGTAATCATCATAACAATGATGTTGATGGGAAGAAACTACAGAAGGAACCACATTATTCATGCCATGTTTGCAACAAGGTTTTTTCGTCGAACAAAGCGTTGTACGGACATATGAGATGGCACCCTCAAAAGGGTTCTAAAAAGGGTAACACTGCATCTTCCGTATTGGAACAGAACAAGGACAAGAACAAGAAGAAGAACAATAACTATGATGTTGATCAAGGTCACTTATCAGCTATTGACTTGTCAAATAATTTTCCCCCAACATCCTACAAAACCAACAAACGTGGCAAGCCCAACAGAGTTGTTATTGATGATGATGCTCGCAACGCCGCTCAAGTACTGTTGGATATGTCTCGCGGAAAATTTATGAATTTCGATGTGAATAACAGTCGTGACGGTAAAAGGTTGAAGCTTTCTGTCTGATGAAGAACCAAGGTGGTGTCAATCTTGATAATGGACATGTTAGTTTCAAAGAATGAATTTCTAATTGTCTATAGATAGATGAGTTTACTGTCAAAGACTCTTTAATTAGTGGAAGCTAATTCATAACATAACTGCTCCTTTAATTGAATATTGTAGATGATTTTATCTTAGTATATTGTATGATGGATGTTTTGTATGATGTTTTTTGTTTCAATGTCATGATTCTCCATCCTTTTACTTCACTTATTGTTACTATTTATTTCATGTGCCATTATTATAGTGTTTTAATTCTATGCCTTATGTATGTGTCTATGAATAATCCTTTGCCAAACTGAGCTAGATTGTTGTTAATAATGGTTTGATTAGAAATGTTGCCTACTTAGTTTTAGTGTCTTTTGCTAATATATCACAAAATTTACTGATTAGGTCTCTTTGCTTCTAGTTGGTGGTAGTTATTGTGTTCTGCTGTTTTCTTCGAAAACTCGGTCACTTACATTTCACCATTGCTGGTAGTTACTTCGGTTTACTATGACGTTGATGCTGCAATTGAAAGCTTTAATTAAGAAGGCACGGACCGACCTTGGAGCCAAATTATTTGGAAGAACTTGACAGTGGCCAGAGAGAGTTTACCAAATGACAATTTGATTGGTAATAACGATTTCACTTCAAATATTGCTTCACTAACACATTGTTGAAAAGTTACATGTTAGGAATTATAAGAAATTTGATGTAGCTTTAGTTATTTTTCCACATAATTCTAGACAGCATATGAGGAATCAATTAGCTATTGAGTCTAGAATTGAAGGTTTCTTTCAGCTATTGAGTCTATGGAGTTATACTCTATCAGTGTAACTCTTTTGTCCTTAATTCCCTTCATTTTTTCCATAAATTCACATTGGATATATAAAAAACTAAATCAACTATCTGAAGTCTCCTATTTTTATGTACAATGCTAAGTATAAAATGAGATAATACATCAAATTGTCAACATGTGCATGCTAGCCCTGTTTGAATTGTTAAATCTACATGAAATCAATGATTTTGCGCATTAGGTTAACAATTCATTTGAGTTAATTATGCTAGCCCTCTTTATTTATTTAATTATTCTGTTCATTTGAGTTATCGACATAGCATTTGCCTCTTTGAGAATCAACTTGCAAGCATATGTAGTATCTTCGAAAATCGAAGGTATGTCTCTATATCAACTCATGATTTTTTAGCTTACTTTGAAGATGGGAAATTGCATAACATTATGTATATTGGATGGAAGGTATATCTGTCTCTTCAATCATCTTATTGTTAAATGTGTACTTGTCAATTTCATAACTTGTAGAATCACTATGTATTACCTCTTGGTTTGTGGGCGAAGTATCACACGTACTTATCTTACATTTGTGAGTTGAGTACTTCTTGTACTTAATCCTTTTATTAATATATTATTATACCTTTGCTGTTCAAAAAAAAAAACTATGTATTACCTCTTGGAAATTTGCATTTTTCTCTGTGAATTTGCATATCTTACTAGGCATTGCTGATTCAAGATTTCCCTCTTGTGGAAGACATGCTGAATCAGATTCTTTCACTTAGTTGCAAACATATGAGGAAAGTACTTTGTATTGTTTGAGAGATTCTTTTGCTGGGAAAATGTGGGATTTCATGACTTAGCTGAAAATTGAAGTTGCATATGGATGCCATTTGTTTTATCATTTCTAGTACATATATTATGTTAATTCAGTATGATTAATTCTTACAATTATAATTATACACATTTTAATTTCAATTGTACTTTTATTTGTTATGCTAATGCATAAAAGCTTGAAACTTAAAGACTTGCATGATCTCATTTATCTTGGCATGTTTGGTCAACTTTTTATAGGTATCCACTTCCAATTCTAACTTATAGACAAACTCAACCACCATAAATGAAATTAAAATCTTTAAATTTGGGGATACAATAACTAAATAGTATTTACCAAAACGGTTGGTAAAACTTAACTAAATTTTTTTATGAATTTTTTTTTGGTGTTATTAACTTTTATTATTTATAATAGTGAATTGATAATTTTTTATGAAAAAGTATTAAAAAAATTAGTATTTATAAATACTTAGATTTTATTTTTTCTTATGAAATTGTATTCTCTAAAATTCAATGTTAGTCAATCAATTTTTTTTTAAAATAATTATTGATGCGTTGATTTATTAATGAACTATAGAAACTTTCAATCTTATAATATTTTATTAAAGTTTACTAAAATACACAAGGTGTTCCAAAGAGCATACACTTGTTCTAGTGTTATAAAAGTAAGCACATATTGAAGATAGTTGACTTTTAATCCATATATACAAATAAGTAAAGGAAAATGCCAACGAGTGCACCTGCTTTTGATACACTTATGAAATAATCAAAATATAGCAATATTATCTTAAAATTTATGTAGTTAATTTTAAAAAAATACTGTATAATATATGCATTTTTATGTGTCAATATATAATACATAATTTTCCTTTTTCATTTTCATAACTAGTGAGATGCACTAATTAGCATCATCTATTTATAAATAACCACCTAAAGCTTAATTAACTTAATGAACTGCTTCAAAAAAAAAAACTTAATGAATTAGTTTATTTGCCAACCTATGTTTTGTTGATAACAATGTATATCACGTGATATATAGAGTGCATATATATGCTTGGTTAGTCAAAGAAGACACCTTGATCATGCATGATCGAGTCAACTTAGGTATATTCCTCTATTGATATATAATTAAATCAAGTAGCTATATAAATATTGCATTCTACATCAAATTCTAAAAATGCATTCAAAGTCCAATGTCACAAATTTAATAATAATCTCCCGGCAAGAATATTATTACAACACAAACAAAGCTTCACAAAATATGAACAAAGAAAATGATCACATAGAAAACACACATGTAAATATGTTATTAAGAAGTTGAACTTGCACTCACGTATTTAACAAGGTCCATTATATTAGATATATCTCTCCAAACTTAATTAAGTACATAAAATTATAAAAATTTCTTCATCACTAGCTAGAATTATGATTTATACTCTTACTTGTTATTCTCAGCTACGGTAAGATCATTGCTTGTTTGTTCCAACAAACTACTCATCGATCGCGCTTTCACCATTCCGAGCTTCATCCTCTTCTTTACCATGATCAATGGCTTCTTGTCATCGTTGTCTTTGCTATCTAACATGGTTTTCTTTTCAATAGATGGAGATTCGATTTGAGAAATTGACACATTACTTTTAGAACTTGTCGCAGCAGCAAGAGACCGATTTCTTACACTTGTCATGCTTCTTAATCTTCCTTTTCCCAAATGATGTTCACAAAGAGAATAACCAACTAGTGTTGGTTGACAACACCTCCATCCTCTTCCATTTACGCGACTGCACCGGGAACCTTCCATAAGTGCGCCACCTCTTACCTTTTTTTTTAAAATAGAAAATAGCATAGTACAACAAATACTCAAACCCATATCATCATCAATAAATAAATGAAAAAGAGAATTATTTGAGAAAGTGCACCACCCCTTACCTTTTTATTTTCGAAACAGAAAATAATTCAGTACAACGGATACTCAATTCAATAAAAATAACGAATATGATTAATTGAGAAAGTGCACCTCTTACCTTCTTTTGTTTTGTTTCACTAACAACCACTATCTCTTCTTCTTCTTTAGTATCTTTGGCTTCTTCATCCCATTTATTACTATCATAACACTTCTTCTTCTTCATCTTAGTCGTCTTCTTATTATCGTCATTGTTGCTATTCGCAAATCTCCCTCCTCGTTTCTTTAGAGGGAAAGTTTTCTCTCCATCCCATCTAAAATCTACCACATATAATAATAGTACTATCAATAACAAACTCACTCAACATATAATTAACGTATTCATGCAATATTATTCCAATAATTAATATGTACACATTAAAAAATTTATTACGTACCTTGTTTATAACTAGAACTAGAAAGACTTGAAGAAAAAGCCTCGGTTGAATTTTGAAAACTCAGTATGCTTTCTTTCCTACAAACAAAAATGACCCCAAAGAAAATTATAACCACAAACATATATATCACACATTTAATCTAGACATAAATATTAAGATGAAAAGGAAAAGAATGTAATAATATTATGAAAGAAGATGTGATGTAAATGGGGGACCAGCATTTGGTTCTACTTGATCATCTACCTGTTTGTGCACCTCAAGAGCAAATGGTAGGTAGCTAGTTTTGAGAAGAAAAAAAAAACTATCGGTTAAAATAAGAGGGTATATATTAGTTAATTAAAACATTTTTTTATAATTTAATTTAATTTTTTTTATATAACGGTTAAATCAAGTAATGGGTCTCCATAAGTTTTATTTTTTGAATTTTTTTTCTTCATTCTTACCTGGTATCATTACCCTTTTGTCCCTCTTCAATAACTTGCCCTCTCCCATCTTCCACCTATGAACCAAACACACACAAAAAATAAAAAACCATACATACATAGGATCCACTAAAATTCATATGGTTGGTTATGAATGTTACCCTTTGTGAATGTGAAATAAAAAATAAAGTAAAATAATTATTACACTTAACCCGACCATTTTGCAAAAGGTTGGACAAAAGTGCACTAATTAACAAACAAATTAAAATGCCCAAAATAACATAAAACAAAAGCAAATATTTAAATTGAAATTATTGAAGTGAAATGATAAATTTTGTTCACTAACCACAAAATCTTGCTTCTTGTGCTGCCTTATCGGATCATCACAGCCGCCGATTGGTTTATCAATCGGTGGGAGTGATTGATCCGACGGATGAGGATGAGCCGAGAGAGATAACAGTGCAGTAGCTGTGTCATAAGTGCAAGAAAGATTTGGTGAAGTGTTTGTATCATCGTTGAGTTGCACCACCACCGGTGACCGGTTGATCATGTTGGGATCTGAGAAAGATACTTGCCTCTTTCGGATCCTCATAAGTGCAATAGTTATTTAGCTCACAAACAACAATTGACTTAGAAAAAAAACATTAAAAATCAAACAACATAAGAAGATCTAAATTTGGATTTAGATTTCAGGGAAAATAAATAATGATATTAAGAAAAGAAAAGAAAAAACAAAACAAGAAGAAAACTAAGAAGACATGTATTTGGTGACTCTAACAAGCTAGAAAAACTATGCTTTATGAATTGATGAAAAGCACCTAATACACTTTCTTGTTTTTATTTGTTGCACCACCATCACAAAAGGGTGATGATGTAGTTAAATTGTATGGGCGAGGGGTGGCACGTGTGACGGTGTTTTAGGAGTGAAAGCACGTGTGAGGAGGGTGACCGGTTGGGAAGGTAGCCGGTGGAAATGAAAAAGACAGAGTACGGACGAGGATGCTGCCAGGGTGGAGAGAGGGGGGAATTGGCAAATAGAAAAATTAGTAAGATAAGAAAAGGAGGGAAGGGAGAAGGAGTGGGTGGTTATATTATGGTTTATACTTTTAAGAAGAGGGCTTGTGGGTCCCACAACTGCGACCCTCTTAACATGGACCCTCCTTTATATTCTTTTTTCCATTATAGGTTATTGATGATCCGAATTAATCAAGTAATCGTATTAGATAACGTATCAGAAAAGTGTGTAAGGATTAAATTTTATTTTTTAAATAAAAAAATATCAAATTTTTGTGATACTTGTCTAATATTTTTTAATATGTATTAGAGAAGTCTTCGGTGTTTATATTTTATCCATTATTTGAATAGAAATAAATTAGATCCAAAAATGATTAAAGATTTGGTTTATGTGCATATAAATTTTCAACTTTTGTCAAAGAAAGATGAAGAATATAGGAAAGGAGTGACATAGTTATAAGACATTAGTGGAGATGCGCATGACTCGCTTTTTGGATAGTACTTAAGATATGTAATTTATTTGTTTCGATAATTTTATAATGTAAATGTTTCTTTATTATCAATTTTAGTTGTGCTTATATATTTTGCATTCTTTGAAAAGAAATAAAATAGATCAAAAATTGATTAAAAATTTAGTTTATGTGCATACAAATTTACAATTTTTGTCAAAGAAAAATGAAGAATATATAAGAAAGGAGCGACAAAATTATAGAACATTAGTGAGATGTGCTTGACTCCCTTTTTGGATAGTACTTAAGATATGTAATTCATTTGTTTCCATAATTTTAATAATGTAAATGTTTCTTTAGTATTAATTTTTTTTTTAGTATAGAAGCTAATAATAAGAAATCTTTAGTATTAATTTTAGGGCTTAAATATACTTTTAGTCCTCTAAATATTTTCAAGGTTTCAATTTGGTCCTTTAACTATTTTTCGTTTCGTTTTAGTCCTTTAACTTTCATTCCGTTAACTTACTTGGTCCTAACTGTTAAAAAAATGTCAAAAACGAGAGATAGAAGCCTCTATTGAGAAAACAGACATCAGATTTGGATTCAGCATGAATAACGAGAGATTTTAGGGTATCGTTTTGTAAGCTTTCGTGACTAGAAAGATCGCCGGTGATGGGACGGAGACGGTGATGGAGAAAGTTCCGTACGCGATGAAGAAGAAAGTCTCTGGCCACGTGACGTTTTCCTATTAGATCTCACACCAAAGTCAGCAAGTCCCTAAGTGCCACGTACGCAAAATTAATGTTTTTGTCATTTTTCTAACGATATTTATGACCAAATAGATTAACATAATGAAAGTTAGAGGATCAAAACATAACGAAAAAATAGTTAAAGGACCAAAACGGAACGAAAAATAGTTAAAGGACCAAAATGAAACCTTAAAAATATTTAGAGGACCAAAAATATATTTAAGCCTAATTTTAGTTATGTTTATATATTTTACATTTATATACTTAATTTTTATTAAAGTATCTTAGCCGAATAGTATCTTAAATTTTAAAATTTTCTCGAATCGTCGTTATTTGTATCGTATTCGTGTGTATCAAGTATTTGGGCTTCATAGCTTATACGTATAAATTACACGAAGTTAATGCGATGATTATATGATGTAAACTTTTAATCTAATAGTTGAATTGACAAAAGTCGTATTCATTATAGTGAAACCAACAACTTGTCCACCATGCACAACATACACAAGTTGTGCATGTTAGAATTTGTCATCAATGTATTATGTATGTAGTAATTAATGTAGATTGTTTCATCTAAAATAAATAGATCAGATTATAAACTATTTCTTATCACTTAAAATATAAGAGAAAATTGATCATACAAGTTTAGATTCTACGAACGGTCTTGGTCCGAAACCTAACAAGAGGGTTCTAGAATTTAAACTCAAATTTAGTTTGAAAAGTAGATCTTAAACTCATTTAAAGGAGCAAAAATGGAAATTTGAAGGATTGAAAGCAATATAGAGAGTCTAAAGAAAATTTAATAATTCAATTCAACAATCCCATTGACAAACTATCCTATGAATGAAAAAACAGCCCATCACATTTTCAGCCTAGTAATTGGCCCATTATTAACTCATTTCTGGACGAGATAGGCCCGATATCCATTGTTTCACTTTCTCTAACTAACACAAGAGTTCATGGCATGTACAACAAAATTTGAATTGTTTTTATGATGTTATATAGTAATATTTTTTACAAAAAGAAATAGTTGTACAATATCAAGCCTATTGACTAATTGTATTTTCTAACTGGTCTTTCTTGGAGTTCTTTTAGTTGTTATATATTAGATTAGATTATTCACCTAGTGATATGTATAATTTATTTTTTGATGATTTTTTGGGACTTACATGTCAAAGAGTATTAGAGTAACTTCGTAGTTTTGTTTTACTATTGGGCTTAGGCCCTTTTTTTGAATCAAATAAAATGAGAACTTTCAAATGTCTCTCGAACGCTTATCATAAAAAAAATGTCTCTCGAACAATCTTTTGTATACTCCAGCGATTTTAGAATCTTCAAAATACACCTTAAATTTTTCTTTTTAGTTTTGAAGATTTTTGCAATTACGATAAACATGATTTGGTAAATGTACGGTGTATGTTATTTTCACATAATATTTCATAGTAAAATGTTGATTATAACAAAAAAATATGGCTTTTACTTTTACCAAATATTTTTTGTCAAGTAGTATAATAGCCAGAATTTTAAGCAATGTATTAGAGTTCAAACACTAATTTTTATATATAATATAGAATGTCTTTACTAATTGAACTAATCTCATGGGGATAATTCGGTATATGTATCATACCTTATTAGGTGATATTGGCCATAGAATAATATTTGGATTGTATTTATGTGACTCTGTAATTTTTATTATATCCCATGCACACCATGTGCTTGGTATAGAGAGTTTATTAATTCAATTTGCATTTTATATATAAAAAAGCTTAAATAACCATTTGATTGAAAGTTGGTGTGTTTTTTGTTTTAGTTTATGTATGTTATTTTTTTAAAAAAATTAATCTTTGAATGTTAAAATTATTTTAGTTTTAAATCTTAAAATTAATATTCGCAAGAAAATTCGCAAGTTTGCTACGAATTTTTCTTTGAATTTTCTTGCATATTTTTGTTTTATGGACTTATTGCCACCAATATTAATTAATAATGGTTAGTGTAAAAAAATAATAATAAATCTGTTTTTTCACCATTAAAAATCAATCTATTGGACTGATTAATCTGGTTTGAATATCAATTATAGCATCAAATGGTTTAACCCCTCTCAAACTTCAAACGCAGTTTGCAAGGATTAAATTATGATTTTCTCTATTACATTTAGCGTCAATCATAATTGAATCAACTAATATCTAATAAATCTAGTTATCTTAACCCTTTTAAGTAATCAACATCTTGAAAATTTTGCTTACAAAATGCATGGAAGATGATCCCGCAAATTATGAGCTGCCCCTTGATTGCGGGAAAACTAGAGATTTTTTCAATGTGTAAAGTGTGCAATTAAGCGTAGCTCACCTCACTACCTCTTAAAAGGTGTAGTGTAGTGTAGTGTAATATTAATATATTATGATTATTATAAAAAAAAATTGACTTATATGATTATTATAATTATATCTTTAAATTTTGAATGAAGAAATTATATTATAACTTACTTCCTTTGTCCCATATTATAAGTGAAAAGACAAAAATCACATTTATTAAAAAAAATAAAATATAATGATTGAAAGTATGTTTTTTTGAAAAAAGTTGTATGAAAAGATGTATAAACTATTCTTGAAAAGAAATTTTTTTTGTATTTTTTCTTTTTTATATTTTAGAACAAAAATATTGAGTTTTTTCTTCTTATATTATGGGATGTTGTTGGGAGAAACTTCCTCCGTACCACAATATAAATCGTTTTGGAAAAAAAATTGTATTAAAATATAAGTCGTTTTACAATACCAATACAACATTTAATACTAATTTTCTTATTATACCCTTAATTATTTATTACTCTCTCTTCTTTTACTTCTACAATTTATCTTTTCCATACCATTAATAAAAGACAATTTTGTAAACTAACTCATAATTTCTCTTTTCCATACAACAATGATTACATTTCTTAATTTGTGTGATATAGTCAAAACGACTTATATTTTGATACAGATGGAGAATATTTCATGTTTCTAGATGGAGTTGACTTAGCATCATAAGAAGACAATTTGAGATTAAGATGGCATGCCAAATGACAATTATTTCATTGGCCGGACATGCACCTTAATATTGACCAAATAAACTACGATGAAAGGACCACGTCGGTAAGCAAATGATTGCCTATGCTTTTTTAACTCTCTTATGTAGTACTAGTAACTAGTTAGTGAGTGTGTTTTGAAATTATACAAGTTTTCACGGCGATAACTGCAAGTTAATATTAACAAGTGCTTATTCCATGATCCGTCACACAATAATTTCGTTGATACTTTCATATGGATTAAGACTCTATTACTCTATTAGTAACTTTAGCTAACATGGATAAAATTTTATCTCTTTAAATTAATAAGTGAAAATTTTCGAATTCAAATATTTCTATACCAATAAAACTATATTCACGAGAGGATTTCTCAAAAATGTTATCCAAGTAGTTAGATTAAGTATCATTTTATTGTTTGTTGTATAAGTAACATATCTATGTGACTATTCGAGTGTTGTGGAAAACTATATTTTTGGAGTTGATTTATCTTAAGGAATAGTAAAAGGGCTGATTATTCATTTTCCAATTGGTTGGTCAATCACGTAATCTGGCATGTACTTACTACTTTGTCTTAATAGGGGGTGATTTTTCTTTAGCATGTGGGTTTAGATTAGTATCCTATAATCCTTTTATGAAATATAATTATACCAATATAAAACTAATTTAAATAAGAGTAAGAACAAAGATGAAGTAGAGAAAGAAAGAGGAGTAAAAGAAATTAAAATAATTTATCTATTATTTTATTTAAGGTATGTTTTTCTATAATTACAATGTTAGTCTATA
Source organism: Trifolium dubium (assembly GCA_951804385.1). Classification (NCBI taxonomy): domain Eukaryota; kingdom Viridiplantae; phylum Streptophyta; class Magnoliopsida; order Fabales; family Fabaceae; genus Trifolium; species Trifolium dubium. Next base: position 10,302,857 of record OX638070.1, on the reverse strand, counting down.
AAGTATAGGATCGATGATATGGGTTAATTTTTTTTAGAAACAATCAAAAAGATTTTATTATTAGAGAAGCACAAGATGTGCATGCTCTAAAGCAAGATGCAAAAAGAAGTACTAGTAAAAAATATATACAACTATTTATATCGTTGACAAAAATTAACTTATTACAAGATACAAAAACCTTAGGCTAGCCCAAAACGAGCCAATCCTACACAATCAGCAGCAACAAAACAGCAAAAGAAACAAATTATGCACCCCGTCAACCTAAACAAGCCACAGGTTTAAATACCAAGAACTAAAACCAAACAAAAAATTCTTGGTCTTCACTGTTAACCACCACCAGACCTATAACTTAATTTGATCCAAAACTTGTTCAACCACAAAGGGTTTGTGATGGAAAATATAATTATTGTGTGCCTTCCACATGCACTAGATAATAGCCAGTCACAACATTTGAAAAAATATTCTTAGATTTCAACAAATAAACCTGAAAATCGATAAACTGTTGAGCATGATGAACAGTCTCCGAATGTAACACACATTGGACAACAAATGAAGTAAGCCGCTCCTTACTAGTTGAGAGTTGTCACAGACAAATAAAAGATGAGATAAAAATTCAAGAACATTACACCCAATAATTATTTCTAGTGGGAAGTCTGTTATGCAAGAAACGCCATGAATATGGATTAATCTTAATGGGCATTCACACTAAAATATTCATAATATATTATCTTGAATGTTCATCGAGGATATGTCTTGTTAAAATCAATAAAAAATATTCTAGTGAAAAAAAAATTCTCATCTTTTTTGTGTTGTACACAGTTTCATTAAAAAATCTTATATAAAAAACACAATGAGACAAAACCTTATTTATTTTCACATCATAAAGACAATTATATATGACAAGAATATCATTATTATTTTTTTGAAGAAGTATATCAATTAAAAACGATATGTTATTAATTATATATTTTCAATATTATAAGAGGTGCTATTTTTCAAAAAAAAATTTTTGACAAAGATGTGCTATTTTTCTTTTTTTTATAAGTATTAGGCTGCTGCTATTTTTCATTTTTTGATTAGATTGTTGCTATTTGTTAACAAATGTTTTAAACGTACATGTTAGCATTTTCTTCAATATTAGTTAATTATAAATTATTATATATTATATGTCGACCTTTTAACTACTAGCTAGTGAAGTGTCAATAACTACGATTTCTTATTTTGTCCTAATAAAGACAAAGTGTACCCACTACATGTTATGAAACTTGATAAATCTTTGACATTGTATTAGCTAATAATTAGTGAATTTTTTTATTTTTTTATTTTTGAGTAAAGAATTAGTGAAAACTTTGTCGTAAAGAAAGTTTCTAAAATAATACATAAATCAATGACGCGCTTTGAATTATCTATATATAATATGTATGCATATATCACCTTGATATGAATCATTTTAAGCAAAGAATACCATTGAGAAAGAAAATACTACTACAAATCAATCATGCTTTCTATAACTCATGTACCCGCTATTATTTTCTTTACGTACTTGGTCATTCTTTATCCTTCAAACGCACAATTGAATGCAACTTTTTATTCTAACACATGCCCAAATGTGTCCTCCATTGTGAGTAATGCTATTCAACAAGCTCTACAATCTGATTCGCGGATTGGCGCAAGCCTAACTCGTCTTCATTTTCATGACTGTTTTGTCAATGTAAACTTCGTACAACTTCATTCTATTTATTTAATTTTCTTGTTCAAGAGAATATATTTGTTTTAATGCTACTTTTTATTTATGTAAAGGACTGATTAATAAATATGAGTTTTTTTTTTCATGAATAGGGGTGTGACGCATCGATTTTGTTAGACCAAGGTGGAAACATTACACAAAGCGAGAAAAATGCAGGTCCCAATGTCAATTCTATTCGAGGATTTGATGTAATTGACACCATCAAAAGTTCTCTTGAAAGTTCATGCTCCGGCATAGTATCTTGCGCTGATATTCTTGCCCTTGCGGCCGAATCTTCTGTGTCCTTGGTAACTTAAATTTCATTTTTTTTTCTTACCATGAAATTTCATTCTTTTTTCAATTTATTATAACTATTGGTTAACTATTTGGAGCAAGATGACACCTAATATTTAAGCATGAAATATTTTGCAGTCAGGGGGTCCTTCATGGAATGTACTACTTGGAAGAAGGGATAGTCTAACAGCAAATCAAGCTGGAGCCAATAGCTCCATTCCCTCTCCATTTGATAGCCTAGCCAATACTACATCCAAATTCTCTGCTGTTAACCTTGATACTACTGATCTTGTTGCATTGTCAGGTAAAAATATGATAAATCAGAGTAATTAATTTGCTTTATCTAAAAGGAAAATGTGTTCACAACACTCCTTTTAAGATGAATCATCAATTTATTCATCAAATTGTATAGCCTATTACAATGATATATAATTTTATTTTTAAAATCATCACATACAATATTAATATGTTTGAATTGATGACCAATTAGTTCTTATAATTGTTCAAAAGAAACTATAGAAAATAAATTTTTAATAATTGTATTTTAGTAAACTAACATGAAGGACCACTATAATTTTTTAAATAAATTGGTGTGGTTCACTCATTTGTTTACTAGACTCAATCAATTGATAATATTTATATTGAATATGTAGTAGTTGACCTAGGCCCATGCTAGGCGTAAGGATGAGTGTTGAATATGATATTAGAGTTTGTCTGAAGTCTCACATTACTTAGGTTCTTATTAAGTTGTTGGGTGTATAAATATGTGAGGGCAACCTCACCTTATGAGCTAACTTTTGGGGTTGAGATCTGATCATATTTAACAATTTAGATAGATCACCTTCATTTACATTCTATTTCGAGATTTTATAGTTGTGTGTGAATTTCAGTGATGTTTGCCACATCGTCTATAGATAAAACAAAAGTGAATTTTACATTTTTTTAGTAAATTTTTATAAAATTTATTTCAATACTATAAATTATAAGCATCCACATTTTGAAGTCCATATTAGTATAAAGCACAAAAATTATAATAAAACAAACATATCTGTCAAATTAATTATTATTCCTTTGCTGACCATTTCTCAATTCTCAAATTATACTAGTAGCTAGTTGATTAGTCTCTATATACTTGTAGCTAGTTGACTTGTCTCTAAATACCAAGTCTTTTTCTTCCAAAACATTAATGATTGATTAAAATTATTGCAATATTCATAGGTGCACACACTTTTGGACGTGCTCAATGTCAATTTTTCTCCCAAAGGCTATTCAATTTCAGTGGCACTGGAAGCCCAGACCCATCTCTAAACACAACATATTTAGCAACACTTCAACAAAATTGTCCACAAAATGGCAACGGTTCAACTTTAAACAACCTTGATCCATCATCTCAAGATACATTTGACAACAATTACTTCACCAATCTATTAACTCAAATGGGTCTTCTCCAAACAGACCAAGAACTTTTCTCTACTAATGGTTCTTCTACTATCTCAATTGTTAATAGCTTTGCCAACAATCAAACGGCATTTTTTAACCAATTTGCTCAATCAATGATCAATATGGGTAATATTAGCCCGTTAACGGGTAATCAGGGAGAAATCAGAATCGATTGTAAGAAAGTTAATGGAAGTTGAAGAGCATTCAGGCATATCGGACATTGGTGGTTGTACAATCTTGAGATTGAATTTGGATCGTTTTATTTGATCTAACGACCACTGATATCTCGAATACATGAACACAAAAAATATTGCCACTAGAGAGGCAGATTCCAAACAAAGAAATTAAGAGCATAATATATACTATGTTTTTTTTAAAAATTATGTTGTTTATCGTTTTATCGAATGTTTCCATGAACATGAATTATAGTTGTCAAAAAAAAAATTATAGGTGTCTTTAATGTTTTTGTATGTGTTAATGTGGGACTTCAAATTGGTTAAGAAATTAATATATGTGCCTCCTTGTTGTATAACTTATTAGTGGATTATATTTGGCTAAAATGTAGTTTTGTCTCCTAAATTTTATTATTGTTCCATTTTGACACTTAAATTACAATTGTTTAATTTTGACACTCAAAACTTATCCTATTTTGTATTTGTTAATTTTCCATTGTATTTTTATAGAAAATTTGTTTACGTGACATTTATAAATTATTTTTTTTGGGTAACATAATAGAATAAAAGACAAACTAAGATCTAATAAAAGACACTCTGGTGCTATCAGCATGTAAGCATCTCAACAGAAGGAACAAAGAGAATCTTCAATTTATCGTGGAAGGATGAACTTATCTTGATCAAAAAATCAACACTTTGATTACCCTCTCTCAAAGCACTATGTCTAATTTATACGGTCCAATGTCGACTCAACAAATTCTTAACTTTTTACAAAATGACAGCATAAAGGTGAATAGGGGAAACTGAGCCTGCAACCAACTTAATGGCATTCAAAGAATCAGAATAACAAATGATATTAGTAAGACCCTTGTACCAAGCTAGTAGTAAACCAAAAAGCAAGGCCAATAATTCAGCATGCAAAACATTAGAAACACCAATATGACCATATGATACCCAAGGATCCAACCACCATCATTATTTCGAATAAGACCACCGAATCCAACAATACCCGAATTATCAATGCTGATTCCGTCAACATTAATAATTAAAGCCTCTTCCCTCAAAGGGTACCATGGGACCAGACAATCATGCAAAGGAGTCGAAGAGTTTGGGTAACAATGATAAAGCAAAGATACCATTACATTTAACAGTACATAAAGTTTATAAAATAAAAAAAGTTGTTGTTTCAAAATAATGTTTTTAAAATAAAAATTTATTAATTTTATAAGGACTACAAGGGGGTGCTGCGGTGGTGAGGTGTGGTGCGGCGGTGTTTCGATTTGGCATTGTCGGTGTATGGGTTATGTCGTGTATGTTTGATTTTTCATGATAATTGATTCTCTGACCACTTCTAAATCTGTTGAGATTTACATAATTCTTTTTGAATCTTTGATGTTTCCATGATTTGTGTAGGTTTGTAGGTTTTTCTTATCTGGTTCACCTTTATTGCATCTGTGTTGATTGTTTGGAAGCTGATTGTGAGCTGAGACTTATATTAGAAATAATATAAAATCATTGATGTGACCTTTCATAACAGCTTAAGCTTTTGAGATAATCGGTCATCTGACATGGTATTAGAGTCTCTATGACCTAATGATCAAGAGTTTGATTCCCGCTCCACTCACTTTCTAATAAAAAGTGGAATTTTAAGCATATGGTAGGTGGGCATATGCATTATCGACGCTTTAACTTGCGTGAGGGGGCGTGTTAGAAATAAAATAAAACTATTGATGTGACATTTCCTAACAGCTTAAGTTTTTGGGATAATCGGTCATTTGACAACTTATCTGCCTAGATTTTCTTTCTATCGTTGCCCCATCAACTTTTGGCTCACGGAACTGCTTTTTAGACTCTGCTGGGTCGATCACTTTTGATTCGAGATCACAAGTAAGCGTTTAGTGACATCTTTTTGGATCAGGTACATCTTTTCTAGTGGTCTAGAAGTTGAGACGTGTCTTTCTATAAGAATAATATTAGAAGTTATCTTTATTAGGTGGTGTCTGTTTTAGCATTTTTCATTGATGCTGCTTATATACGACGCATTTGTTTTGTAGTCCTCCATTAACGGTATGTTTGTCTCGTGCAAAGATCTGATTAATTATAATATATTTATCGTTCATATATAATCCCAGTATTAATATATTAATTGACATATATTCTCTGTAAAATCAAAATTAATAAAATGTCTTAAAAAATGAAAAATCAATCAACTATATATGTACAAATCAGCATTATAACATATTAATTTATATCTGTCTGCAGGATCAGAAATAGAACTAATCAAATGAATCCTAAAAAATCAATGAAATTTGCTGCATAAAAGTTCTACATCCAACTAGCACACCAATTACTTCACTTAGTATATGAATGAAGGAAAGCATAATCAATGGTCTAAATCTAAATTCTATACATTATAGTACCAGTCCATTAATAGTTACTATTTTTATTTTTGTTTTTTCAAAGACATATGGAACATGTTATTTGCATAACATTATCATTGTAAGCACAAGGCACTAATGCTGCCATCGTCATATATATACATGATCTTATTAGTGTATTATCCATTAAACGTTTTGATTTGAAACAAACAATCAAACATACATATATACGACTTGGCAAAACATCTCTAAAGCCTAATTTCAATCTTATAAAATCAAATTACACACATCAAAGCATGATTCATGAAGTCAATAACATTCAAATCAAACATAAAATCAACATATAAGTTGAGGTCAAACCACATACTAAAACTAAAGTGACATAGAACATCTTCCTCATCCTAGTATTATAATCAAGGTGATATCAAACTTTCAACATAGACTTTTGACTTTACCATATCTAAGTTATCTTCAATCTTGGAACTCTTCACGGTATGATTTATGATATCATAAACAACCCATTTGGATTTACCATCTTCTCTGAAGACAAGAAACACATGGTTGTCGTCGTCATAAATACATTCTATATTTGTTAAAATAGGGCGGTGACCAAAATTATTAAAGCAAGAAAGACAAATAAATATAATCCAAGACTCTTTATTTCCGTATTCTTTCATAAGCCAAACATCAATAAAAGTGTGAGTGTGAATATTTACTTGAGAAAATAAGCACAAGCAATCCTTCATGACGTCTAAGGTCTTTGGATTTCCATAATTAGGCAGCGGTATTTCTTGATAAGATTCCTTCCCTAAATGAAGAGAAACGATGCTCAAATTTGAATGATTATATGCTAACCAATTAACTGTGCCACTAACAAATATTCCGTGAGTTTGAGAGAGTCTTAAATGAAACGTAGAAGGAAAATCCTTAATCCTTTTCCATGAGTTGGTGCCCAAAGTATAACTATGAGCTTGAGTTTCGTAAGTGTCGGTATTATGAACATATCCAGACCAAAAAAGAGCAACAACCTTATAATTATGAATGAAAGGATCATAGCCAAAAGCATATCGAGTCGAAACAGCTTGTACTCGCGATCGCGGAAGAATTATATCGGGTAATTCTTTTACCTGTCTAATGGAAGGGTTATAGAGAACAGCCTTACGTTGATCAATGGCGAAACAAAGGAGGCCGTCACAAGAAGCAATGAGACCGGCGTAAGACTCCGGAACAAAGGGAGAGTAATATTCGAGTAGTGTGGGTTCAGAGGTGAGAGTAGAGTGGAGATTACGAGAGTCCAATGCACAAGACATTACTGTTAACTCTTTTTCTATCTTCCATGAAGTTGTGACGAGGTGTTGGCGTTTGGGTGACATGCCAAGATGTTTTTTGGCGAATTTGGTATCCTTTGAGATAAGAGTATCCCATGGCTTGCATACGCAGCGGAACCGGAGGAGGGAGTTGACAGGGAGTCTACACAAAATAGTTTCTGGTATGATATCAAATGGAATATAGCTCGGCGGCGGTGGTGGCGGTGGCGGCCTGTAATCACCCATATTAGTGAAGGAGTAGAAACAACATGCTGAAAATAGATTTGTTGTTACATCAACGTTGTGGGAATTTTATTTCCTTAAGTTGTTGATAATATATTACCTGATCAATTAAATTAAAAATAAAAAGTGACATTATTTTATTTCAAATAATTTTAGTGGATCGAATATTAATAAATAACCCATGTCATTGAATCAATCTATAAATAATTTGCTCCCACCTCTACAATTATATATCTCCATCGATACCAAGAAGATGAGAATATAGGTTAGACAAATCTACAGAGGTTTATGATCGAGCTTATATAGGTTCTGTTTAGGCAGATTTTTTTTTCTATTTTTAAAAAAACGAAATAAAGAAGTATAAAATTGAATTTAGCAATAATTTTTCTTAAAAGTATTAAAGAAATAAAGTAAAGAAGTAAAAAATACAGAGAAGTGGGTCAAACACAATTTTTTCCTTGTTGACTATTTTTTAGGAGAAGAAAACAAAAAGTAGAAAATAAGTTGGGCCAAACGGGGTCATAGTCTAGGTTATTCTGCTTTTTTTTTTTTAATAGCAAGGTGTATAACTTTTTTATATGTCTAGGGTGTATTTGACCTACTAATGCTTTATTTTGTTTAGGGTTTTTTGAGGGGATGATAAGTGATATTTTATATTTTTATGTTTAGTTGAACTTTTTTAACGAGTAGAGGGGATGAGAGAATTATTTTAATTTTTTATTTATAATCTTATAAACTCAAAATAAAAATTAAATTATAACGGATATATTATGTCAAAAACAATTAATAAATATATAATAAAAAAACCTAATTTTTTAAACATTTTTATGATTTTAATAATAAAAGTGAAGCTAATTTAGGATATACTCACTTGTTTCAAAATGAGTGTCACTTTAGCTCAAAAAATTTATTTCAAAATGAGTGTGGCTTTTTAATTCTCAATGCAACATTTTCCAATTATAACCTCCAATTACTATTATATTGTCAAGAAAACATACGGTAAGCTTAGTTTAGTAAAACTGTTATTACTTTTGACATAATAATTGCATCTCTTAATACATACATATGAAAACATCAAAAAATGACACTTATTTTAAAACGATGAAATATAATTTAAGATTTAAAAACTTGAAAAAAATTAGATTTTAACCATCTCAACTCCTTAAAAATTCCTCTCATCATCTCCTCTCCCAGTCCCTTGAACCAAAAGAGCCTTAACATCACGTGTAACAATCTATATTTTTTTTTTTGTTCACAAAACGTGCATACAATCTATTTAAAATTAAGGCTTACAACAAGATTGAATGGAGAAACAAAAGAGAAATTTTAATTGAAAGGGAAAAACGAATGATTTAAGATTTCGATGATGATCAAGTTGAAGAGGTAACAATCCAGGCTTCTGCCACTCCTTCTATTGCGATTTCCAGGTTTGTTTTCTCTTTCAAATTCTTCTTCTGTTTCGATTTATATAGACCCAGACCTAGTGGCGGTTTTAGAGCCGCCCGGCATTTGCAATAAAATATTGGTATTTTTAGGGTTAGTTTAGGTTAAAATAAAATAAAAAATATGGGAGTTAATTTTGGGTGGAAAATTGAGATTTTTCAGTACAAAACTGTGATTTTTGTTTACAATTGAGATTTTATCCGGCTTTATAAATTTTCTTGCTCCGTCACTGCGCAATCCCTGTGTTGATATTTGTGTATTGCTTCTATAACATTGTTTTCTCTCTAGTCTCAGATAATGGAGAACTCATCCATTGACAGAATCAGCAACTTACCTGATGACTTATTGGTTCGCATACTCTCTTTTCTCCCAACCAAACAAGCTTTCTCCACACCCATTCTCTCTAAAAGATGGATCACAGTCTTCAAATTACTCACATCTCTCCGCTTCAGTGATAAATCCATTCGCAACAAATATTCCTTCATTCGCTTCTGTCAATTTGTAGACACAGTCACGATCTCCACCCAACCCATCCCAAAATTTCACCTCAAGTGTCGTTCTAAGTATTGGCGGGATAAATGTTTCAAAATTGATCGTTGGATTGAAATTGTAAAGGAACATTCTGTGGAGGAACTCCGGCTCATTGGTACATTTAAGTTTGAACACCGTATCTCATTGCAGCCGAATATTTTCAAATTTTCAATACTAGTTGTTCTCAGTTTGAAGTGTGTAGAGGTGATTGGTAATATCTCTGTGGATCTTCCCTCGCTGCAGACACTTCAATTGAATGCTGTTTATTTTGAAAATAAGGAGAATTTTAGAAAGGTTCTTTTTGGGTGTCCCGTTTTAAGAGAATTGCGTACTACTTCCGTTTACTATATAAAAAAAGAAGAAGATGAGGATGTTAGGCATAGTACAAAATGGTTTGAATCCTTATCCAACTTGAACTCAGCTGATATTCATATGGATAGATTTGATGTTCCGTTTAGAGCAATCTCAAATGTCAAGATTTTAAAGCTCACGGTAAGTAAGGAACCAAGTTTAATATGAATCAAATTTATTTTTATATATATGATCTAGTTTTCTATGCCATATAAAAAAAGTGGAGTGACGTGACAGAATATAAGGTTGTTATTGGTTGGCAGTGTAAAATTGCTTTGCGCTATACTATCTCTTTATATATATAACTTGTCTACATCTTGTCAATAAAAAAAAGTAACTTGTGTACATTTTTTATTGTAGGTGATGAACAAGTTTCCAGAGATCAATTCCTGTTATGGAGGCTTTCCTATATTTCAAAACTTAATCAACCTTAACTTATGCATATATAAATTTCATCACTGGGATGATGTAATAGAAGTTCTCCAGTATTGCCCCAAGCTTCAAATCCTTTCTATTTTAAAGGTTTTTATGAGTTTGTGGATTGTTTTTGTTCGTTCTTTTCTTCGCATGTGTTTCACCAATCTTATTTTGCAAATCTTATTTTTGCATATGTTTTGCAGAGTCTTGCAAGTCTGTCCATAAACTGGAAGGGCCCAAGTTCTGTTCCTGAATGCATTTCCTCTCATCTCATATCATGTACTATAAACTACCGAGGTTGGAAAGGTGAACTTGATCTTATAAAATATATTTTAAAGAATGCGCAACTTTTAAAGGTCGTGAAGATTGACACTAGTCGTTATTCTAATTCAAGGCAAATTCAGGATCTTTCAGAAGAACTAACTTCGTGTCCAACTATTTCCACCAAATGTAAACTTTCAATCAATCAGTCAATTGATTATTATTAAAATTGCTCGTGACAGTTTTTAATATGATCTAATTTAAGGGTGAACTGCCATTATGTGGAAGAACTATCAACTATGTATGTTTTATTGAATATGTATTTTTCTCAAATTATTATCGGTGTTGCATGTCAATGTCCAAGTCGTATTCGGTGTTTGTTTTTGTGTTTGTGCTTCTTAGACATATGTGCAGTACACATTCTTGAGTAGTTTTTTTATTGATGCATAAGAACTGTATGATTCCTATACTGGTACATTATGCATTAAAATGATTTCCAGGTCTTATCGTCCTAGACTTATGCTATGTGTCTGAATTATTTATTGGTCCTATTTTGGTCTTATAATCAAGTCTGATTTTCTGTCATTTGTATTATTTTACACAGCCATTTTGTGTCACTATTATTGTCAGCGGTTTGATCTTGAATCTACGGTGGACATGAAATAATTAATGACTCATTCCTCACCCTTATGATTTACCAAAGTATGTTGCGTTGTTGATAGTAGTTATACCGATTTTAGTTGAGTAAGGTATAACTATTCTTAATGCAATTTAAAAGCATAGTTATAGTTATCCATATTCATGCATATAAATATATTAAGGAAATAACACGCAATTCAAACATAAAATCAACATATAAGTTGAGATAAAACCACATACTAAAGTGACATAGAACATCATCATCTTAATATTATAATGGGTCATGCTAACTTGTGTCTGTAGAGGTTGACTATACAAACTTCAATGTTATATTATTATATTTGCAATCTTAACCAGTGCTCTGGAGGTACATGTTAGCAATTTTCCGGTGATATCAAACTTTCAACGTAGACTTTTGACTTTACCATACCTAACTTATCTTCAATCTTGAAACTCTTTATAGTATCATTTATGTAATCGTAAACAGCCCACTTGGATTTACGAGACTGATCTCCGGAGCAGAGAAACACATGGTTGTCATCATCATAAATATATATTATTTTTGTTAATATGGAGTGGTAACTAAAACCACTAAAACCAGGAAAGGAAATAAATTTAATCCAAGACTCTTTATTTCCGTATTCTTTCATAAGCCAAACATCAATAAAAGATTCACGATTTTCTTGAAAAAATAAGCATAAGCAATCTCTTATCACTTCCAAGGTCAACATCCCTGGCTTCCCAAAATCAGGCTGCGGTATTTCTTGATAAGATTCCTTCCCTAAATGAAGAGAAACAATACTCTTATTCGAATTTGAATAATGATATGTTAACCAATTAACTGTGCCACTAACAAATATTCCATAATTTTGTGATCCACTTAGATGAAACATAGAAGGTAAGTCCTTAATCCTTTTCCATGAGTCTGTGCCCAAAGTATAACTATGAGAACTGCCTATTTGATAAAGTACAGACCAAAAAACAGCAAAAACCTTGTAATTATGAATAAAAGGATCATAGCCAAAAGCATATATAGTTGAACCTGGTACTTCTTGTGGACGAACTATATTGGGTAATTTCTTTACCTTTCTAATGGAAGGATTATAGAGAACAGCCCGACATTGATCAATGGCGAAACAAAGGAGGCCGTCGCAAGAAGCGATAAGACCATCGTTAGACTCCGAAACAAAGGGAGAGTAATCGAGTTGTGTGGGTTCAAAGGGAGAGTAATCAAGTTGTGTGAGATTATGAGAATCGAATGGACAAGATGTTATAGTTAACTTTTCTTTTTGCCATGAGGTTGTGACAAGATGTTGGCGTTTGGGTGACATGCGAAGATGTTTTTCGGCGAAATTGGTATCTTTTGAGATTAGAGAATCCCATGGCTTGCATACGCAGCGGAATCGGAGGAGGGAGTTGACAGGGAGTCTACACAAGATAGTTTCTGGTATGATATCAAATGGAATATAGGTTGGCGGAGGTGGCATGTGAAGTGAATCACCGGCAGTTGTTTCTTTCATAGGCTCTCGTTTAAAGGAGGGGAGGGGAGATATTTTTAAGAGGTGAGACGAGATAAAATATAATTTATTATGTTGGCAAAGTTATTTTCACTTTTTATAAAAAAAATTAAATTATCTTGTTGAAATCTAAAAAATATAGGGTTTTTGTTTTTTTACAATAAAAAAATTTAAGTTTTATTTCTAATCATTAGATTTGTTTTTTTTGTTACATATTCAGTAGTTTTTTTTTTTAACATAATATATTCATTATAATTTAATCTTTATTTTGAAGTTATAAAATTAAGATTAAAACAAGTAAATTAATTCTTTTCTCTCCTTCGCTAATTAAAAAGTTAAAACTAAATACAAAAATTTAAAATATCACAAAACCTCAAACCAAACAGAGAGCAGTGAAAGAGTAGAAAGGCATGGTGAAATAAGGTTTTTTTCTTTCTTCTTTTCTTTTTTTTGACAAACAATTAGATTACGTTTACATCAACGTTGTGGGAATTTTATTTCCTCAAGTTGATAATACCACCTGATCAATCATGTTTTTTTTTTATAAAAAAGTGCTATATTTTTATTTGAAATAATTTTAGTGGATCTCTAGTAATAACTAAAAAATTAACCCTTATCACTGAAGCAATATACAAATAATTTGCTCCCACCTCTACAATTATGGGTGTCTTTGTTTCAGATTTTTTAATAAAATAATTTCTTTTTCAAAATAAAATTATTATTTATTTTACTTGTGTTTGTTTTAGTTTATGCGGGCTATCTGTTGCTCATACGAGTTAGCCTATATTTCAAATAGATTTTTTAAGATTAGACTAAAAAGCGTTAATTAAATGAGTTTTAAGGCCCAACCCTATATTTTTTCAGGCTTGACGTACCGGCCATAATATACTAGTCCATTTTATCAATTTTATACATATATGTATTAGTCAAACCATATTGTAGTTTTTATTCTATTGTGCATCATCTTTTGGTTTATGAAGTTGCTTGTTGGATTCTGGTGGGTTGTTCGCTTTTGTTTCGAGTTCGGGAGCTAGTGTCTAGTGGCACCTCTTTGGGTCGGGTTGATGTATTCTCTGGTGGTCTGGAAGCTGAAGAGTGTCTCTGTAAGTATGGGATTAGAGGTTGACCTCTTTTAGCTGGTGTCTATGTTGGTATTTTTCTTCGGTGTTCCGTCTATATGTGACACTTTTGTTTTGTAGTTTATTAACTATCGGTCTTTGTTCGTTTTGTGCAAAAGTCTGATCTTTTAATTATATATATATATATATATATATATACTAGTATAACTAACCCGTACAAATGTACGGGTTAAAATTCAAAATTATATTAATTTATATAATTAAATTAAAGTAGATTAGTTGAAATATTAATTTTTTTAATTTAATTTTTTTTGTATTTTATTTCTAATTAATGAATTTTATTTTTTTGTAATTTATGTTTTTCTAATTACTTGCGAAAATGATTTGATATTTATATTATTTAATTATAAAAAATAATTATATATTTATGGATTTAAAGGGATAGAACATGGTGAACAGTGGTATTCCACTCCCCGTTCTCAACAGTATGGTGTTTTCTTTCCGTCCCCGTAGAAATTACAAAAATAATAGGATCTGTTTTAAAATATAAGTACAAATATTGCCTTGTATAAATTACAAAATCAAAATACACTCATATTAACATGAGTGTAAATATAAGTCATAGTTAATATTTTTGAGAATGATCTCCCACTTTCCGTTCAACGATATGATATTTTTTCTCCCATCCACGTAGCAATTTTAAAAAAAATATAGGACCTTGTTTTGATATGTGAGTATATTTTTATTTTTAAAAAAAACCTCTTGTATTAATATATGATTATTAATATTGATCCTGTGTAAATTATAAAGACATGCATTGATATTAATATAAGTGTAGTCATCATAAAAATTACAAAAAAAAAATGGGTTTATTGTATTAATATATGAATAAAAATATGTTCTTAATAATACAAATAAAATAGGAATAAGTATGATTTATATTTGGTACAACTTAGTAATAAAATAATGATAGATAGAAAAGAGTTAAATTTTGTATGTGAACAAAAGTTAAAAATTAAACTAATAAAATATACTTTTATTTGAGAAATTATGACTTTTTTTTATCATATATAATAATATTTATGTAATGGTATATATTAATTCACACAACTTTATTTAAAAAAATTAATACATATAATTGTTTGGGTACTTATACTTATATAATAGTATTTCAATTTTTGAATCAACTAAATTTTTTATGATATATCATTAGTTATGATGATTAAACAAAAAATAGTTATGGAAAATTTATTAAGAAATTTTTTCATTAAAAGTATTAATCTTAAAAAAATTATTGTTATTTGTTAGAAATCGGTTTGATTTACTTGTTTTTATCCAAAAGTTTTGTTTGTTTTTGTTTATAACTGACTATTAATCTTAGTTATGCATAATATGTGTCTAAAAAATATCTTTAAGAAAAATTCTCATAATTAAAAACGTGTCATGAGTGAGAATCGAAAAAATGATACACTAAGGAATTCTAAAAAATAAAATAAAATGTATCATAATTAAAAAAGTGTCATGAGTGAGAATCGAAGAATGATACATTAAGGAATTTTAAAATATAAAATAAAATGTCTCATAATTGAAAAAGTGTCATGAGTGGGAGTCGAAGAGTGGTACATTAAGGAACTCTAAAAAGTTAAATAAAATGTTTCATAATTGAAAAAGTGTCTTGAGTGGGAGTCAAAGAGTGATACATTAAGGAACTCTAAAAAGTTAAATAAAATGTTTCATAATTGAAAAAGTGTCTTAAGTGGGAATCGAAGAGTGATACATGGAAGACTTAGTTTGTTATGTAGATGGTCTCATAGTTTGCCACATAGGTATATGGGTACTTGATAGCTTGCCACATAGAATTATGATCAGGAGAGAGACATCCGTAAATATTATATATATATATATATATATATATATATATATATATATATATATATATATATATACGCTGATAAAAAAAACCATATCGTAGTTATTTTATTTGAACCATGTATAATTTTTCTTTTACATAGACAATATAAACAAAATAAATATATAAAATTAATTATACTAGTTTTACTTTAGTCCTAATTAACATGAGAAATAGGTCTCGCTAATTAATACAATAACATTGAAATGAATTAAGGTTGGTCAAGCCGGCAACAATAACGTTACTATTTTGACCACCGATCTCTTTTCTCTTATAGCCGTCACCAACCCTAGTTTTTCCTTCTTCTTCATCCTCCATTAAAATTTTGATCTTAAATTATCCTTCTAACTCATTTTTCTCATTTCCTTTTATTAAAATAAGTGGTTTTCACATCTATTTCATTTTTTTAGTGATTTTTTCATCTTAGTGCGGCGTTGGTGTGTTCGTCGTCTTTGTATGGCGTTGATTTTTTCGTCATCTTTGTATGGCGTTGTTTGGTTTCCTTTCTTCTTCTAGGTATTTGTTCGGTTCAGATTGTAAGATCAGTTTCGATCCAGATCCAATCAATGACTTTGATGTCGTCCACGTTGCAGATCCAGATATATGTGTATTAACATGGATGTTGTGAATTTGTTCACACATTCATCATTTTTGTTTTTAGCGGATATACATTATACTGATGTACTTTTTCAATTTGAATGAATGAATATTATTTATTTTTGTCTAAAAAAACACATTAGAATGAATTATTTAGCTTTAATTAATTAAGGATACAATAATTAATAACGATGATTGGAATTTTATATTAGTGTTTCTTAAAAATGACCATATTTTTCTTCAAAAATGTTCCTTATAAAAATTTAAAAAGGTAAGGTGGAAGTAGTTAATAGACTAAATGCATCTACGGATTCTTTAAATTTTCTGTTTGTACCGCATAAATTCTTTAAGTTATTTTTGTAACACATAGGTCCTTTAAGTTTTAAAATTGTAACACATAAATCCATTAAGTTTTTTTTATACCATAATGAGTATAACTTGAAAGGATCCATGTGTTATATTTTTAAAACTTAATGGACTTACGAGTTACAAAAAAAATTTAAAAGATTTATGTGGTACAAACTGAAAACTTGAAAGACCTATGTGTTACAAAAATAATTTAAAGGACTTATGCAGTAGAAACAAAAAACTTAAAGGACCTACAGATACATTTGGTCTAGTTAATAAATATATAAGTTTATAGATTATAAATTAAAGATGCATATTGGAAAATGATACATTCAATAATGTGTGATTTTATTTTATTTTTTTGATAACAATAATGTGTGATTTTAGATTATATGTTAGTTTGTACTAGAAAATAAAAAGATTACGTGTTAGTTAAAAGTTGATTGGAAACATTAAATGATAGATTGAAGAAGTAAATAACTTTTAAAAATTGAGAGAAAAAAAATAAAACACATACATAATATTTACATTTTTTCCTAGCTCAATTGGTTGGACACCACATTATATATAAATGGGTAGGGGTTCGAACCTCGGTCATCTCACTCCTGCATTTTAGAGTGGATTTTCTAATCGACTACTAACCCAAAAACAAATATTTACATTTTTCCTAAAAATCTATTAAAATAAGATGATATTAATCCGACTAGTTAATAAAGATAGAGAAAACATAAGAACTCAAAAGAAGAAGAATCGGTAACAAATAAGCATAAACATATAAGGGATGAAGAAAAAGAAATGATGTGGCATGCGGCCTTCGACATTCTTTATAAATTGAGTGAGAAACAAGGGGATAATATTTTGAAAATTTCTCTTTTCACCCCCCCTATGTTTCTCTTTAACCTCTCTAAAATCCAAAATTGCCCCTCATTTTCATGTAAAAATCTGAATTTTGTGGGGGTTTTATAGGTTCGGATTATATAATCCGAATTTTGTGGGGGTTTTAGCAGGTTCGAATTATATAATCCGAATTATTATGTGTTTATTTCTTTAATTTTTTATTTTTTTCGTTAGTTTATGGTTTTATTTGTTTATTTTTTCTGGTGGTAGTGTATTTTGTAGTTTTGTGTTTCTTTTATTGTTGAGAACAAACATGTTGTTGTTGTTTGTTGTTGTTTGTTGTTGTTGTTGTTGTTGTTGTTGTTTTTTTTTTTCTTTTGTTGTTTGGTAACAAAACATTGATAACAAAGCTAAGTTGGTTGGTAACATTCATAACTTCCAAACTTTGATAATATTATTTTGTTGTTGTTGTTGTTGTTGTTTGTTGTTGTTGTTGTTGTTTTTGGTTGTTGTTGTTCTTGTTGTTGTTGTTGTGACTCATAAGAGGGAACAAGGAGAGAGAGAGAGAATGAAAACGTATTCATGAAAATAGATAACAAAAATAGAGAATGAAAAATTGTTGTTGTTAGCTAGAAGAATTTTTGTAGCTAATTCATAGCTAATTTGTAGTTAACGCAATTCGGATTATTTTTCCCTATCATGTTCGGATTTTTTTTTCCTTATCCCCTAATTTTGCTAGGTTCGGATTTTATAATCCGATCTTGTTTGAAAAATTCGGATAATTTTATCCGAACCCCTCTAACACGCCAGTAAGGGCAAAACGGGTAGTTAGGGGGGAAAAGAGAACCAAGGGGAGTGGGGAGAGAAATTTTCTAATATTTTTAGGGTTAGGTATAATATGGGCTTGGGCCTTGGTAAATGACATGTAAAAGTAGTAATAAAAAGAATTTACCTTCCGAAGATTTCTCTTCCACCCCCCTACACTTCTCTATTATCCCTCTAAAATCCAAAATTAACCTTCACTTTCATGTGAAAATTTGGTTCGAATTTTAAAATCCGAACTTTGTGGGGGGTTTTAACAAGTTCGGATTAAAAAATCCGAATTCTATGGGAGTTTGAGCAGGTTCGGATCTAAAAATCCAAATTTTGTGGGGGTTCGGATTATAAAATCCGAACTGTGTAGCTACATCGTAGCTAATTCGTAGCTAATCCCTAGCTACAAAAAACATGTTTCTTTTCTTCTCTACAAAATGGCTTTTTCAAGAGCATGTTTTTTATTACAATTTAGTAAAAGGAAACCCAGCATAATCACAAGGTTGTAGCTACTTTGCTTCTTCATTTTTTGTTTAATCGGCCAAATTTATATTAAGATTAAAAGGAAAAGTTCCAAGTGCAAAAAGTATTGAAGAACCTGCAACAATTACAAACAAACAGTGGTTAAAGCCACTAGAAAGCACAATCAGACTAGCAAAATCGAAACAAAGAGAACTAATCAAGATCTGTTCTGCAATCACAATTTTTTAAGCACAACAAAGGTTTCCACCTAGGTTCTGAAAATTGAGATCAACATCTATTTAAGCACAACAATTTCTGCGACCACAATTTTTTTTCCTTATCCCCTAATTTTGCTAGGTTTGGATTTTATAATCCAATCTTGTTTGAAAAATTCTGATAATTTTATCCGAACCCCTCTAACACGCCAGTAAGGGCAAAACGGGTAGTTAGGGGGGGAAAAGAGAACCAAGGGGAGTGGGGAGAGAAATTTTCTAATATTTTTAGGGTTAGGTATAATATGGGCTTGGGCCTTGGTAAATGACATGTAAAAGTAGTAATAAAAAGAATTTACCTTCCGTAGATTTCTCTTCCACCCCCCCTACACTTCTCTATTACCCTCCTAAAATCCAAAATTAACCTTCACTTTCATGTGAAAATTTGGTTCGGATTTTAAAATCCGAACTTTGTGGGGGGTTTTAACAAGTTCGGATTAAAAAATCCGAATTCTATGGGAGTTTGAGCAGGTTCGGATCTAAAAATCCAAATTTTGTGGGGGTTCGGATTATAAAATCCGAACTGTGTAGCTACATCGTAGCTAATTCGTAGCTAATCCCTAGCTACAAAAAACATGTTTCTTTTCTTCTCTACAAAATGGCTTTTTCAAGAGCATGTTTTTTATTACAATTTAGTAAAAGGAAACCCAGCATAATCACAAGGTTGTAGCTACTTTGCTTCTTCATTTTTTGTTTAATCGGCCAAATTTATATTAAGTTTAAAAGGAAAAGTTCCAAGTGCAAAAAGTATTGAAGAACCTGCAACAATTACAAACAAACAGTGGTTAAAGCCACTAGAAAGCACAATCAGACTAGCAAAATCGAAACAAAGAGAACTAATCAAGGGCAAAATTGGCAGTTGAAGGGGGGAAAGAGAAGTGTGAGGGGGGCGGAGAGAAATTTTCTTACCTTCCACCCTACAAATCCTCAAGCATTCCAATGTTACCCTTTTATATTTTCACCATTTTTTCAATATTTTTGGAAGAATTTTAAATTCACCCCCTCACAGCCACGTTAGGGCCAAGATGGACTGCAGCCCACTTCATTTTTTAAAATTTTACTTTGGTACTAATAGTAATATTATATGTATTATATATGTGTTATTTTTTGTTTGAGAAATTATATATATACAAATTATTATGTATTGGGTATTTTGTTAAATATAGTCTTTTAACTATATCAAGTATAATATCCTTAGGCTTTGTTTGTGAGTTTGGAGGAGAGGGGAGGGAATGGTTTTGAAAAAAAGAAAGAAACAAGTGGAAGGAATAAAAGAGTTTGGGAGAGGAGGAGTTTGGAGGGTTATTTTTTCTTCATAACACAAAACCCCCCTAATTTGGTGGAACTCAAAAATTGTAATGGATGGGGCTTTGGAGGGGGTTTGGAGGGTTTATATGAATTCTTCAAATTTAATTAATGTTGTTATACTATTCTTAAATTCATAATATATTAGTCATAAGTATTTATTGGTCATTCTCTATAAAAAATACTTTCTCAAAAAATGTAAAATATTTCTCTATTTTTCTCTCTATTTTCCTCCCTCCAAAGCCCTCCCTTCCCCTCCCCTCCAAACTCTCAAACAAAGTCTTAGACTCTTTTGATTTATATAATATAGAGACTCATCCTAGAGAGTTTTAGAGTCTCCTTTTTTATTACGTCTCTGACGCTTGTATGTCTTAGAATGTTATAATAATTACTTAATTTTTGTTTTTTCTTTGGCTATACCCTCTTTTTGTAACAAAAAAAAACTATATCAAGTATAGTAGTAGTAGTAAACTATTAATAACATAAAATAAAGGTTTAATTGCACTTTTGGCCTCTTATGTTTCACAAACTTGCAATTTTGGCCCCCTAACTTTAAAAATGGCATTTTTGGCCCTCTATGTTTGCCCCATTTTGCAAAAGACTAATTTTGACTTAGTCAACGTTTATGTAGCAAGTTATTTAAGTGACTTATTTGTCACGTCAACTTCTTTTGCCACTTAATAAATAACAAAAAAAATTAACAATGTAGTAATACTGCGATTTTTTTAAGAGGGGTACTAAATATTACAAATGTATGCGCATGCGAAACACACGAACGCCCTTACATAGCTAAAAATTTCATAAAATTTTGAAACTGTCGGCACTTCTACTAATATTTTTGCAGTTGCTCTGAAAACTCTGAAACTCGAAAATTACCAGCACCGCTACTCTTAAAATGTATACACATTTTTTTTAGTCTAAGCCAATTGTCTCTGTGTTGTTTTTGGCACATATCAATGTATTGAAACAAAAAGATACAACTTTGGACAAAACATAACATGAGTGATAAAATGAATTTTTAAGGGTTTTGTGTGTTTCTTGTTATTAAAGGGAAAAACTCCGTGACTAAAGGAAAAACTCCGTGTCTTTTCTACGAATGGAATACCAACCCGTTGGATTGTATGCTTAGGTAGTTTTTTGCTGGGTTTCGTTTCTTTTCTTGTGTTTTGTCTTTTGACCAAAACTTTGGTCTTTATAATCTCTTTGTGGGCGGAATACTCTTTGTGCTTCCTTCCCGTATGGCCGTATCAAAATATATATATATATATATATATATATATATATATATATATATATTGCCGTTTCAAAAAAAAAACTTTGAAATGTACAATGAAGTCATCTAATTCGATAATCTTATGTATTCAACTATCCAATATCAAACGCAAACAAAAATTACAATAAAAATGTTGAGCTCTTTTACAAAGAAGAATTTTGCAATAATGTAGCTTAGTATGTGACATTTCTTTTGAGCAAGAGTTCTCAGGATGTCATTTGTTGTACGAAATACATAAATGATTGAATCCATTTCATTGATTCATGCTCCAATCATTTCTTGCAAACTAATTTATGTATAGTTTGCATCTATTGTAGATTAACTCTTCATTTCTAATCATGCACAATGTTGCCATATTTTGCTCTCATAAGATAACATTGTCGATTGGTTGAGTGTGCAAACTTCCTTTAGACCTTTACTCCGTCTGCTAATAATCTTAAAACTTTTTTTCTTTATATATTCACTGTACTTATATAAACATTAGAGAGAAATGTGACCGAGCTATTTTTATGGATAAAAGTGAGATGAACATTTCATGCATAAAAGTAAAATCATAAAAGTAAAATCATCAAAGTAATATAGTTTGGTGTTTTATAGGGATGCAATGTTATTGGTAGTGGTGGTGGTTGTTAGAGCGTGCGGTGGACGTGAAGTTTCAAAATCGATGCAATATTATTAAAAATAGCTTTGTTGTTAGGTAATTACATTGTGTCTAAAAATTATAAATCCCAATCATCGTAGTCCATTGGACTCCAATGAACTACGATGATTGGGATTTATAATTTTTAGAGAGAATGTAGTTGCCTATTAACAAAGCTACCATCTTTAATAATAGTGCATCAAATTTTGAAACTTCACCATCTTACTTTAATGATTTTACTTTTACCCATGAAAATAGACGAGTCATGTTCATCTCATTTTTTTCATGGAAGTAATTCAGTCGTGTTTCTCCCTAATTATTTATACAAAAACAATGAGTATATTAAATACAAGGGAGATCTATATTTTCAAAGTAATTGTAACTGTTAAAATTATATCAGAGAGAGAGAGTTTAGGCGACAGAGAGAGATGAATTTTGTTTTGGGGCAAGGATTTTCAGAATGGATTATGTTTTGAACAATAGTATATTAGTAGTAATTAAGTACATATTTTATAATGTAAAGTTAGTTATTATTAGTATAAATGAGAAAACAAGTATACTCGCTTCACGTTAACTTTTTGTTTACCATGGAGGATTTTTTTTCCTGCTTTGGAAGTGTTCCCTTAAGCTCATAATTCTCAACAGCCTTGAAGATCAGAAAATAATTTTTTTTCTCAATATGATAGTACCTCTGCAATACAATACTTTCTTTCTCTATATTGTGTTGCGGAGTTATTATCATGCATATAGAGAAAAAAAAATTACTTTGCGATCTTTCAAAACCATAGAGAATTATGAGTTGAAGGGAACACTTCCAAAACTAGAGAATCATCCAAGTTGAACATATAGAGAGAGATGCATGACCAAGGAAGACTCCCTAACTATTTATACGAAGACAATAAATTTATTCTTTTTGCCAAATTGAGAATTGAAGCATTTTACACTTAAATCTTAGAAGAGAAAATAAAAAATCATAACTTTTATTTTATAACTAACTATAATACCAATGTTTGATAAAAGAATAATCACTTGAAACTTGTTACTTTTTATTTTATAACTAATTATATTGATAATGGCTCCTCTCTAAAATGAAAATGTACAATTTGTGATAGTGTTTAGCCCCAGGCAATCATAAATATTGTTGTTTTTTAAGGATTAAATGTTTTTAAGATTTGAAATTGACATTGATTGATGAAAGAAAAAAAATAACGTAAACATCTCCATTATCATATGAAAATAAAATTATTATGGGTGAGAAAAAAAATATGAATCTTAATATATTAAGATAAACAATTTGGATTTGAAAATAAAAATACACTCCCTCCGCAGTGGCGGAACCAGGAAAAAAATATCAGTGAGCCACTCAAATTAAATACGATAAATTATATGATATTCAAATTAAATACGATAAATTATATTACATATAAAAATTTATATCGTTAAAAGTATAAAGTTTATTATTACAAAATTAAACTACATAGATGACACTCACAACGTGAACCAAGTATTTTAAAATCATCAAAAATAAAATATGAACTTATAGTTACACTAATTTCATTTTCAATTTAAAGAAATAGCATGACTAGCATGCAAATAACATAAATATTCTCAATTATATAGTGCAAATTTAGTCCGTGAAAAACCATAGGAAAAAGAGACGTGAAAAATTATAGACAAAAGATATCTAAATATTTTACAAGAAAAAAAAAATATAAAAAGCCAAATTTATTGTGTTATACTAAAAGAGTAATTTTTTGATTTAAAAGATTTGACTTTTAAAATAATTTTTGCTTATATTTGTTATGTAAGAATATGAAATAACTACGTCAAAAACAAAATATATGAAAAATAAGAACCCACTCATATTATGCTCAAGTTAAATGATCTAATTCATATCAAGGAAAAACAAAGATATGCACTTATGTATAAATCAATAATAATCAAAGATAAATCATGATGAGGATTCAAATTGATGGTATACCTTTGCCATTTCGTTCTTTTGATTTTGATTTTTGCGATATGTGCTGGCCTTAATAGGAATATCTTCATTTTCATCTTCACTTTCTCCTTCATTTTCACCTTTATCCATTGTCAAAAAATGAGAGATCTACTTATCATATTGGTTAAAAGAATAGAAAAAAGCTAGAGAATATGTAAAATAAGAATGCATAAATATTATGCTCTAATAAAATGAAAATTTCTCTTTTGCCCTCCCCCCATAATTCTCTATACCCCCTGAAACCTTAAATTACCCTTATAATTCGAGATTTAGATCTCGAACTATAGTTTAGAATCTACGTCCCGAAGTGTATGCTGAGTTTTGGGCGGTACCGGCACCATTTCAGGATCTAAAACTCAAAGTGATGCCTATACCCCAGAACCCAGGCAGTACTTCGGATTTTAGATCTCGAAATGGTGCATGTACCCCCCAAAACTCAGCATACACTTCGGGACGTAGATTCCGAACTATAGTTCGGGATCTAAATCCCAAATTAGTGCATATACCCCCAAAACCTCTTAAGGGCAAAAACGGTAATTAGGGGGGGAAAAGAGAATAATGGAGGGGTGATTGAGAAAATTTCGAATAAAATCTTCTAATAAATAATATGAAGAAAAAAACAAGGATATAAATATATATATATATATATATATATATATATATATATATATATATATATATATATTTAAAAATAAAAGATAAATCATGTTGAGGATTTAGATTGATTGTATACCTTTGGTATTATGCTGATTTTATTTTTGAGATCCATGCTTATTTTCATATGAATGTCTTCATTTTCATCTCCATTTACATCTTCATCTTCTTCTTTTAATAAAATGAGAGGATGCGGATCGGACTAGTTAAAAAAGATAGAGAAAATATGAGAATTTGAGAAAGAAAAAATCAAGAACAAATAAGAATAAATATAGTAGAAGAAGGATGAAGAAAAAAAAATGTTGTGATCTGCGGCGTGTGGAGTTCTTTATAAGTTTTGTGAGAAGCGGGGGATAATATTTTTAGGGTTAGGTGTATTATGGGCTTGGGCCTTGGTAAATGACTTATAACAATAATAAGAAGAAATTTTCTTCCACCCCTGCATTTTTATCTTTACTCCTACAAATCATTTAATATTCTAATTTTACCCTTTTATATTTATTACTTTACATTTTATTTTTTCACCATTTCTCCAATATTTTTTGAACAAGTGTAAATTCACCCCATATTAAGTGTTCTGGTATGTATAAATATTACAAAATAACTTCCTTTCAAAATAAATAAATTTGAGCAAACTATCATTTCGATGGATGAGTGAGTTGAAATTGCAAATTTATCCTTAGTACATCTTTTATTAGTAATTTCATGCACTAAATTAACCAAAAATAAATAAATTAAATACTTAATTAATTACTCTCTGTTCTTTTTTATTTGTCGTTTTTTAAAAAATAATATCAAATTGTGAATGTGTATTTTTGCACATTATCTTCCTATTATAACCTAATTTTAATCTACGGATAAATTTCTACTTTTTTGCACACACACTTTCTCTTTCCAAAATAATTAAAACAACAAAATAAATATTGTGACAAATTATATTTAAAAAAAAACAAACTTTGCTACAAAAAAATTATGAAGGAGGGTATAATAGGAAAAATATAACCTAAATTGTCAAAACTGCAAATAATTAGAAACAATTTTTTTAAAACGATAAATAAAAAGGAACAAATGGGGTACTACCTAAAAAAAAGCAAAAACTAAAATAATTTATAATTTTCATTTTCAATATATATGTTCTTGACTGGACATAGCAAGCGTAGCAGGGCCAAATAGCAAGTGTCCCACTTCGCCGTCTCCTTTAAACGTCTAACAAACAACACATTTGTAACGCTCACATCGGAATGATGGCAAGATCAGGACCTTCGCCCCCTCATCAATGGAGCGCTGGCGACTCTATATATATGGCATTCTTCACAATGGCCAAATATCTCACTTAGCTTATTACGACCGACAACCCTTCTGATCAGGTAAGATCAATATCTAAAGATAGATGCAAAAGTAATTTGTCTAGATAAACTTTTACATTTTTGCATTCTAAAATGAATAACTTTTTCAAATAAATGTTATCACTGATATATCTAAATAGGGGTGTAAGTGAATCAGTTTGGATCAGTTTTAAGTGAATCAAATGTCCGAACCAATGAATTTTCAATTGGTTCGGTTTAGCTCGGTTTGATTTTCAAAAATGAATCTGATCGAAACTAGTTAAAAAAATATGTTATAGTTTGGATTATATACTATACTCGTTTTGTAACATTTTGTTTTTTCAATGTAATCTCTACTATTATTTTTTCAAATGATATGCTTCAAACTCTACTTTGTCAAAAGATATACTTCAAGCTCTATTTTTCAATCGACTTACAATAATAACATAAACTAAGTAAACAATAACATATTTTTGAAATATAAAATACAACACATAGGTAGAATGAAGTTTACCATCAAATTCAAAATACAATTCGGTGTTCACTACCAATTACAAATATAAGTCATAGGTGGAGAAGCTCACCATCAAATACAACCAAAACAAAATACAAATCATAGGTGGAAAAGAGTTCACCACCAAATACCAAATACAAAATACAATCCATATGAAACTAAGTTCATTAGTTCAAGCATAAAATAAAAAAATTCAACAAAATAAAATTTCAATACTTCATCCTGAAATAATAAGTTTCAATTCTATGTTGGAAGACAAAAGTTTTGAAGGTTTGTGTAAGTTTTGAAGGTTTGTGTGTTGTGCGTTTTGCCTTATGCCTACGTTTTACCTTGTGAATTTAAGTTGTGTTGGTTCAAACAATGAGTCTAATAGACTCTCAAGTGGTTAACCAAATATATCGGTTCGATTCTTCGGTTTGGCAGATCATAAAAATGAAATCTGAGATCCAAATCAAATCACCTCTATTTTCATTGATTCAGTTTAATTTTTTATCCGAACAAAAAAAATCAATTTTATTTCGGTTTGAATCATCGATTCAATCAATTTTTTATATCCAATCACACCCCTGTATCTAAACATTCATATGTGTTACTCCTTCCGGTCTTAAATATAAGAAACTTTTTACTTTTTAGATTCATGGAATGATTGATATATCTAGTCCATATTATGAACCAAATACAACAATCATTTCATGAACCTAAAAAGCAAAATTCCTCTTATATTTAAGACCGGAGAGAGTAACACATATCTAAACATACTTTTGATAACACATAATAATGATGCAACACTCAAAGCCGTGAAAGTTTTGATTATATGTTTGTTTCATCATGCGAAAGGTTCTTACAGCACATCCTTACATTTTCTCACGCATCCTCTGAAAATATAAAAAATACCCTTCAACTATTGTCATAGGAAAATTTATTAGGGATTTGAAATCAGATGTATTTCAATAACATAAGTTCAAATTCAAACAACAACAAAAGGTTGGAGTGAACGGTTTTCGACTATTTTTGAAGGACAACTATCCTACATGTGGTATACATGCAAAAATCAAAGATGATTTTACTCGAGTTTTCAAATTTTCTTAAAAAAGATTTAAGTTGTTTTAAGGTGTTTATTTCAAAGAGAAAAAAACTCACCATCTTAAACAAAAACACATACAAACAAAAAGGTACAAGAATAACTTTTCATATTCGATTGATGTATGAAAGTTAATTTATTTTTATTGCAATTTACCTTTTCAATTCATATCATCTTAGATTAATTTTACCTAAAACTACACTAAGGGTATAATCAACCCTCACTATGATTTTGACATTTTACATTATACTATTTGATTATCTTTCCTAAAGACAATTTTGACCTTTGAATTAAAAGTGATTCAAGTTGAAGTTAGTATTTGAAACTTCCACGTAATTGATTTTGAGTTTTATTTTGTCCATTTACCACTGATGTCCTATAACCTCCTTATAGTTACTTTACCACAAACATTTAGAATATACAATTAAAACCTACTTTAGTAATTATGCCTTCCAAAGAACTTTTAGTTTAATCTATCCAAATAACATGAATTAATAAGAACTAACTTTTTTATTACCCAAATTCATAGCATTTTTTATTACCCAAATTCATAGCATTTTATGTCGTAATTCAAACTTTAAGATCAAGTTTATTAAATGGAAAGCGAATATGGTCGCTCACACTCTTGCAACTTCCAACTCTTAGCGTATATTTGGTTTAACTTTAAATAAAATTTATTTTGATAGAATTCATTTCGGTAGAATTGATTTTTTTGGTCGAGACTGAGGTATCCATCGTCAAACGCAGTTATTATTCTCTCGCTAGATTGGAGGCACCTCGAATGATGGGATAGCTGGCCCAAAGATTTAAAGCTGATTCATACCAAGGAAGAATTGATTTTATCATAATTGATTTTAACATAATTAATTTATAAGTAAGATGATCTAATAAATCATAGATTCTGTCTTTTATTTTATTGAGTGTGAGTAATGTGAGAAAATTCCACGTAAAAACTCGAACATTTATAAGTCAAATGATCCATAAATTCATAGTCATTAGACTTTTTAGATAAAAATGTCATATACAACTCATTTATATCAATATTGTTAATCATTGTATATCTAATACAGTATCTTTTAGCTCAATTATTTTTACTTTACATAACTTGGTTTCACCTCAGTACAACAGAAATAGAAACCGCACATGATAAATGATCTAACTTCAAGTCAAAGGTCTGAAACACACACTGAACTAAGGATAATAATGTCATCACTCTCGCGATATAGAAGCTAAAACCCAATCCACTCCAAAATTACCAAACTAACCTCACACCAATCAATGGAAGGTGCTGGAAACAGAGCCGAAGCTGAACGGTGGCTATACACCGCAAACAAACTTCTCAGCGCACGTGATCTGCACGGTGCACGTTCCTTCGCGATCCGTGCCCGAGAATCCGACCCGACATTCGACGCATCGGAGCTTCTACTCGCCGTCATCGACACTCTCCTCGCCGGAGAATCTCGAATCAACGATCACCACACTGATTGGTATGGAATCCTTCAAATTCTTCGTTACACGACGAATATTGATCACATCGCTAACCAGTATCATCGTCTTGCTCTTCTTCTTGACCCGAATCGGAACCCGTTCGCTTTCTCCGGTCACGCCTTTTCTCTTGTTCATGATGCTTGGTCTGTTTTATCTAATCCTGCTAAGAAAGCTATGTATGATAGTGATTTAAGGTTGCATACTACTCCGCCGGTTCCGCCGCCGCAGCAAGCGGTGCCTCAGTATCAGGTGTATTATACGCAGAATTCTACGCCGACGACGAAGAAAAATGCTAGATCCGGGGAGGGTGTTGCTGAACCGATTCGGCAAAATCAGAATCAGAATCGGAATCGGAATCAGAACGCTAGCGTGCCGGTTGAGGCGAATCAGCAGACACGGACTGGGAGTGCGGGTGAAACGGATGGGAAGATTAGCTTCTGGACTTTGTGTCCTTACTGTTATGTTTATTATGAGTATCCGAAAGGGTATGAAGAGTGTACGTTGCGGTGTCAGAGTTGTCGGAGGGGGTTTCATGCGGTGGTGATAAGTTCGCCGCCGTTGAATGAGATAGATTCGACGTTTTGTACTTGGGGATTTTTTCCGTTAGGGTTTTCTGGTGATTCGAAAGATGTGAATGGGGCTTCTTCGAATTGGAACCCTATTGCGCCTTTATTTCCGTCTTCGATGAAAGGATCTTCTCATAGGAAAAAGAATTGGGTTTATTATGATGAAGAGGCTACTGCGGCGTTTATTGATATTTCTGATCCGAGTGATGATGATTCGGATGATGGGGATTGGAGGGGTGGTATTGGTAAGAGGAAAGGGGGGAAGAGGTTGGGGGTTAGTACTGGCAAAAAGTTTAGGAAAGATTCTGGTAATGCTGGTGGTAGTGGTAGTGGTAGGGAAGCTGTCGAGAGACCTAGGAGGACTGCAATTGGTGCTGCTGTAGGGAATGGGAATGAGAAGAATGTTGGGGCTGTTGATGCTGCTGCTGGTGTGAAGGTAGATACTAGTACTAGTAAGAAAGCTGTACCGAGTAGTTCTAGGAGGAGGGGTGCGGGAAATTTGGATTTAAATGTAGAGTTTAGTAATGATGTGGAGGAGCCTTCCCGTGTAGTGCGTGTCCGTGAAGGAAATGCAACTGGCAATGCTGAGGATAATATTGAAGGGATTGGGTTTTTTGAAGGCCTTGATGAGTTCCTCAGAACCTTGCCCATTCTCGATGTGGTGGGAGATGATAAGGTTAAAGGTCATTAGCTATTTTTCAATTTAGATGCTTTTAAATTTTATTTTCGTAGACCGTAAATGTTGTTACTTGTATGTTTGCAATTACCATGCAAAATATTGCTGAGCTATTGTGAATTCTTGTCATTGTTATTATTTAAGTTATGTCAGCAACTCAGTACATTATAGTTTTTGAAGTATTTGAGGATTACTTCATATCATGTAGATTATTGTTGTATCATTGAGGAAGGATATATAGATTGATGTTTTAAAAATTCAGCCACACACTCTTTCTCACTAATCACGAGGCACAAATAAACTTATTTCAGAGTTTTATTTGGCCTTAAACGCTGAACTGTATGTATGCGTGACAATCAATAGATCTAATGGTGCTTCTAACCATGCATGATAGCAATTATTTTCTACATAAAACATTTCACTATTGCATGCGAAGTTTTATTTTGGATATTTTGTTTTTGTTTGGTTCTGTTGTTTTCATCTTGTTAGTTGTGTGACTTAGTTCTGCTATAAGTTGAATCCACCTTATGTATCATGCCTTTGCTATGTTGTATGAGATATGTTTAATCTTGATTTCCTTTCATCATAGCCTTACAAGTCCGTTTGATCCAGGCTTAAAATCATCAGCCTTTGTTTGAAAAGGCAATTTCTGGGTGCGGTGATATGTGTTAGGTCTTTTGATCTTGCCAGCCTTTGGATGTTTTGTTTTTTGTTTGGTTATGTTGTTTTCTTGTTGGTTGTTGTGTGACTATTCTGTTATAAGTAGAGGTCACCTTATGTATCATGCCTTTGTATGATGTAAGTTGAGGTTACCTTCTGTTTCATGTTGTATGGGAATGAGATATGTTTAATGTTTTATTCCTTTCATCATATCCTTACAAGTCTATTTGATCCGGAATTGT
Source organism: Trifolium dubium (assembly GCA_951804385.1). Classification (NCBI taxonomy): domain Eukaryota; kingdom Viridiplantae; phylum Streptophyta; class Magnoliopsida; order Fabales; family Fabaceae; genus Trifolium; species Trifolium dubium. Next base: position 10,271,397 of record OX638070.1, on the reverse strand, counting down.
CAGCCTTTGCTTAAAAGGCAATTTCTTGGTGCGGTGATATGTGTTTGGTCTTTGGTTTTGTCAGCCAACGTTTCAGAATTTTAAAACTGATAACAATTTAACAACCTTGTATTTGCTTGTGAGTCCAATATGACATTTGTATTTTTGAGCTAATTTTGAATTGTCGAATTTCTGTATCATGCTTTTCCAAAGTGCAGGTAACCCCCCATCTGCTTATGCTTCTGTTTTCAAAAAAATTGTGGCTGAGTAAAGATTTTTCAATTTTACCATTGGTTCTGGGTTCTGATGAAGCATTTTATCAGGTTCCAATAAGAAATTTGATTCAAGTTATTTTCTTGACTACAAGTGTAATTAAGGTCAGAGTAAGTTGTATGTTCTATCAGCATTACATAAAGCATCATCTATAGTAATAGCTTTGTTTATTGGCGTGTTTTGTTGATTTGCCTGGACATCATCCCCTTAGTTTTTTTTATGAGCATTTCCCCTTAGATTGATCTGGAAAATATATCTATGCATAAATGGTTTTTTTCTTCCTGTCTTTGCTGAATGGTACAGTATCAACTCTTATTTGTTGTGCTATTACTCTAAGTAACATACCAGGTATAAGCAAAGTTTATCTTTGTGAGGGACCTAAATAGATTGAAGAAACATAGGAACATTGAAATTCCTTGTTACTTGGCTCACATTGGAAATAAATGTAGTTGGGGTAGCTTCAATAGTGAGATCATACAAGCACTTGTAGTTATTATATGGTATGCTCCAAGTTGCATACTAGGTCTAAGCAAAATAGATATAGCTATGAGGAACCTAAATAGATTGAAGATACATAGGACCATAGAAATTTAGCACCTAATGTGGAGAAGATAAAAAATATCAAATTAAATGATTTGCTGCTATAAGAGTTCAAAAGAAGAAAGAAGGCATTATAATTGTATGGTATCTAAATGTGTAATTCAATATAATATAAATTCAAAAGTACAAGCAATATTGCTAAATTGGTAATTAGAAAGAAAGAAATTCAAAGGTATTTCACACCATACAATAAATCAATAATCCCGTACAATTTCATTACACACAATGAAGAAATAACACAATGTCTGCATGCATTTAGCTGATCACATAACCAGTGTTTAAGGGTTAGAGGTCGAAGGTGGTGGAGAGAGAAATGGGATGGAGGGGAAAGTGGTTGGGATTGAAGGTAAGTTGGGAAGTGAAGTAGCTGCTGCCGGCAATGGTGGAATGTTGAGAGATGGAAGTGTTGGAATATTGGTAGTAGGAAAACTAGGAAATGGGGGCATGGCGAGCTTAGGAAGAGATGGAATGGTAGGCAATTGTGGAAGATTTCCTTGAGGCAATGTTGGGATTGAAGGCAAAGGTGGTAAGGTATTTGGTATTGGTAAAGTGGGAATGGTAGGCAAATTTGGTTGTGTGATTGTTTGCAAAAGATGGCGGCGAGCTTCAATGCCCATGCTCATGGTCACAAGAAGAAGTAACGTTATGATGAAGGATTTGCTTGATGCCATTGATAGCTTGATGAATTGTTGGAGCTAAGGAGTATATTTGTATAGAGAGAATTTGCTTTGGGGTTTTATGAAAAGCAAAGGGATAGTAAATGGTCCTTATATAGAGTTTAGAGAGGTTTGAAGGAGGGTATTTTGGAGAACCAAAAGAGCTTCAATCTTTAGTTAGTTCAACTTCTTGTGTTTCAATTTGACAAAAGCATTTTGTGGTTAGATTTAGCTACTACTTTCTCCGTTTCAATTTACAAGTAAAAAAACAAATTCACACTTACTAACAAAACTAAAACATAAAAAAATTTAAATATTCCTTTTTATCTTTTTCTCAAAATAAGTTTTATGTTAAAAGGTAAAAATAATTTGTATTGATTATTGGTAAATGTTATGGCCCTTGTATTAAATGAACATGAGAACCATTATTCGTTTCAGCACAACATTACAATGTCGATTTCACCATTGTTGTTGACTGAAGGTTCACCTTCTTGAGATAAGCATGACTCCGGAATGATCTCCCTTTAACCTATTATTAGGGAACCCTTCAGACAGTTCGACCCATGAAGGAGCAACCCATAAAGGAGCTCTGTAAATGGCAAAACAGACAATAACCATGTCATGGAAAGGAGAATCAATTCTGCCAGAATGAAAAGGTACAAATACCAGCTTTGTCGTGAATTAAGCTACAAAAGCACGTCGACCAGGGGCAAACCAAACAATGAAACGCGCGGCATAAATGGCTAGACGTGCGTTTTGGGCAGTCCAGTTTTGGGCGGTCCACTGCCAAACCAAACACGGACTACATCATGCTTTGTTTTTTTAAAAGCAAATGTATTCTATGTACGCAAGTGCGGAAAATTTCTCGAAGTAACTGAGATTTATTTAAGGGGATTAACCTCTACCAGCAAATGTTTTACCATATGTATTGATTAGGGAACAAAACCTAGAAACCAAATGATAAAGGAGTTCAAATATTTATTGTATTACTTGTGTCACACGAGATATTGGTTTTGTGTAGATATTACATCATGTTTGCAACATTCTTTTTCCCAATCACTAATTCACAAAAAAAAAAAAGATTATGAACACTTGTCTTTTTTCTCTCTCTTTTCCACCTTTATTTAATCATCAAAAAGAGTTGGCCATCAGAATATTTTGTGTAGGCAACCAATCTAACCACATAAAATGCTTTTGTCAAAGTAAAACAAAAGAAGTTGAACCAACTAAAAATTGCAAAAGTTCTCAATGATTCTCCAAACTACCCTACTTAAAATCTCTTGCTCTATATAAAACCATCCACTATATACTTGCTTCTCATCAAATCACAAAGCAAATTCTCTTTATACAATACAAATATATTTAGTCCTTAGCTCCTACAATCCATCAAACTATAAATGGCATCAAACAAATCCTTCATCATAGCTTTACTACTTGTTGTGACAATGTCAAACATGAGCCTAGAAGCTCGTCATCTTTTGCAAACAACCACACAACCAAATTTGCCTACCATTCTCACTTTGCCAAAACCAACAACATTGCCACCTTTGCCTTCAATTCCAACATTGCCTCAAGGAAATCTTCCTCCATTACCTACCATTCCATCTCTTCCTAAGCTCACCATGCCACCACTTCCAAGCTTTCCTACTACCAATATTCCAACACTTCCATCTCTTAACATTCCACCATTGCCGTCGGCCAATTCATTTCCCAACTTACCTTCAATCCCAACCACTTTCCCCTCCATCCCATTTCTCACCCCACCACCTTCAACCTCAAGCCCTTAAACTCTTCCTCACTTGTTATCTTTGCATGCAATAGATATTGCATCATTACTTTATTGTATGTGATGAAATTATACGAAGCTATGATGATAGTAGTATTTTTGTTGTATTTTATGGTGTGAAAGTTAATTGTATTTTTTTTTCTACTTACCAATATGGCACTATTGTTTGTACTTTTGAATTTGTACTATGTTGAATTACACATTTATATACAACTATGATTTATTCTTCTTTTGAACTCTTAATTTCTTATAGAAACAAATAATCTAATATGCACTTAATGAACAATTTCAACAAGTGTATCCAACCGTACAAAGTAATACTGAATTAATGATAGCTAGAGCATCATCTTTATGAGGATTGTGTTTAAATTTATCGTAAATGCACCTGTTAATAATAATTAATCACCATGGGTGTGTTCCAAAATGACAAAAAAATTTGCAGTTATAATTTGTATTTTGAATTTTGAAATATGCAATAGTTTGTGAAGGATTGCGGAATGCAAAACAGTGCAATCTTTGAAAAATGTTGTTGTAGGTGTGTCTTTCATCAAGGTCGCAACCTTATATGAAATAACACCAGTTTAGCCTATAAATTGAACATTCAGAATTCATAAAAACAAATGATAAAATGCATCCTCTTCACCACAATAATTCATTCCAGACACTCTTCGCTACATTCGAGTTTTTGTCGGTCTAGCGCAAACAGCAAACTCGATAAAAGGTTGAATTATCCTAGGTATTCATGCGTTCCAACTCTAAGATATATTTGATTGAGAGTGCTTGAAATACTTATAAGGAAAGTGATTCCGTCCACGAATCAAGCCTGGATTCATTCGATTTTTCAAAGTAGTTTTTAGAACACATCTTGCACTGTGCTTGGAAAACAACTTTTAAAACACACAAATTTATCCGTTCATTGCACTTGTAAAATGGTGAGAAAACTTTCAAAACCCTTTTTAAATATTGAGTGCGAAACGAGGCTAGCAACAATTAGTGGAATCATACACATGCATAAATCAAAGATCAAAACTAAGAAAGAATAGAATAGCTAACACGTTTAAGAGTTTTTGGTCGAGACCGGGGTATCCACTGCCGAACGTAGTGATTAATCCCTCGCTAACATGTTTAAGAGATAAGACATGAGTATATAAATTTAGAATAGCTAATATTATTTATTTTTCTTGATTGATCAATCAAACTTACAAATAACAGCTTTGGGCTATGTCAAATTAGTGGCTTTGGGCCATGTAATGGGCTCGGTCCATGAAAAAGAACTTTCATACCTGACCTAGGGGGCTAGGCCCACGTAACGTTGGGCCGTGATAACTGAATGGTTTAATGGTTTCCATCAATCATACCGTACTTTAACTAAGTAATTAACTTTTCCGACCGATCATACTTAATTAAGATGCAAATAATGAAGTAGATCCATGAGTGGGATTTTATAGCCTCGGACTATGTTAGTGGTTTAAAACTGTATTAAACTTATGCTTATGATTTTGATCGATCATAAATAAATAAATAAATTAAACTATATACCAAGTTAAGATAATATATACTCGATCTCTTAATTAGAGATAGTTTCGTTTCAAGATATATATTTGTATAGTGATAAAGTAGAATCTCAGAGTGCCTATAATTTTATTTTATTTTTGACGTAAAGTGCCTATAATTATTAATTGAACAACATGAAGATATATAATTAGAAATATAACTTTCAAAAGTGTTTGAATCTATGTATTTGAACACTTTCAAAGAAGCCATATTTAAAGTTGTCAAGCCACACCATAATATTAAGAACACGGTGTCCTCGTCCCCATGTTGCCAACTCGCCATCCTTGAAGTATGAGTACAAGAGGCCAGTGAATTAGTACCACATGCTTGGTGAGCAAGATGATCAAATTGGGAAAAGACTATAGCTCCAATCGCCAAATATTTTGCATAACATTTTTAAACACTAATTCCTTTTTGGTACATTAAATATTCCGCATAATCATAAGTGTTAAAATTGCATTAGTTATATTATTCATATATATCCATACATGAGTACCGGTGGACTGGGTTTGAAAAATCACACCCCTACCAAACTACTGCAGAATGTGAACAAAAAATGAAACAATGAAAAGTAATTTTATCGTCTTCTAAAATTAAAACAAGTAGTATATCCTTTGATCACTAATTCACTATTATAAATAAATTGGGTTCTTTTACCCATATATAATTCATGAAATACATTTGTCAAATGTAACTAAAATACCTAAAAAAGAAGTTGGTACATAGATGAAAGTAGAGGGACAGGAGATTAAATTCAATCATAAATATTTAACTTAATAATTTTGATATTTTTTATTAGTTGAATTAAAACTTTTAAATATGAATGATTCTAGGAGTAAGTAAGAAATTGACATGGTAGACTAAAAAATATACTCCTTCAGTACTAAAATATAACTCGTTTTGAAAAAAAATATTGTATCAAAATTTAAGTCGTTTTATATTATCGATGAAACATTTAATTTATTTTTCTTATTATACTTTTAACTATTTATTACTCTCTCTTCTTTTATTTCTTCAATTTATTTTTTCCATACGATTAATGAAGAACAATTTTGCAAACTAACTCATAATTTTTATTTTCCATACAACAATGATTATATTCTTTAATTTGCATAATATGATCAAAACAACTTATATTTTAGTACGGAGAGAGTATTCAACCGTTATTATAGTCTCTAGTCTAATACGCAAATCTGGTGCATGATTGAGAAATCAAAACTATGATGGTTGAAATTGGGAGAAATTGATGATGAAGCCTTGTTCACAGTCTAAGTGGGGTATGTTTGGCTTTTTTAACATTCCATTCCATTTTCATCAAACAATTATTACATGATGGTCACTTTTGGGCAAAGTTTCGTTTTCTGAAAGATAAGGGACCCACCCAATAATTCACACATCTTTCTCTGCACCTTATCATTAAAGCCTGCATGACTTCAATTATTGCAATGATCCCAAAAGCATGACATATCTGACCCTCCTCATTTCTTCTGTGTGCCTATTTTTAAAACTTTTTTTATTTTATTTTTTCATTCTAAAAAACTTAACACGCGCAAGGGACCACATAGGTCACTTTCAATATTTTTGTTCTAAACTTGTGTTCTTCTCTATCTATGATTCAACTCTTACTACTTTTCTTCATTTTTTAATTTCATGAAATTGAAATAAACATTGGGTAAAAAGATGAACCTATATTTGGAGTTTGAATATTCAATTTGTTTGTGGGTGTCCAACTACATGACCCTCTCATTGTATGGACTCTATGTCATTGGATACCATAAAAAAAGTACCATATTAAGTTTAATCTTCTTTTTTTTATGTTCATTCATTATGGAACATTATAATATTGCTCCATAACGTACAAAAAAGAACCTTAGATTACCCTTTTTATAAACCAAGATTTACATTTGCTTAGTTAAACCAACACAAAGCAAGATTAAAAGCACAAAACTTTTCTGGGAATAGTAAAACGCGGTCGGTTTGTCGTCTGTTGGTCAAATTGATTCAAGTACTAGTTGTAATAATAATATAAAATGCCATGATATATAATACTATGTGCTTGAATATAAAAAAAAATTATGAGTAAAAAATACAATAAAAAATTATAGTACTAACATGAGAAAACTAAAATATGTCACGTATATGTATATGTTAAGAAATTTAATATAAAGCACTTTATTGTGGATTCAATCTTTTATAAATTAAAATACAACAATGTCTCAAATATAATAAATATATTTTGATTCAACTTCAAGTTCATATCTCTGATAATTATTCGGTTTTTAGATCAACCGGTCACTGTTTTGTGATTTGTAGAAAATATGTCTCGATTGAATTAAGGTGTCTGATGTGTTGTATATAAACTATTTTTAGTTTCAATTTTCAAACAATGTGAGACTTAAAGGTGAGTCAAAACAAAGAACTACAATCACTAATTTCAAATAAAATTAATTATGAAAGTAAAATTAATTTCACTCTATAGAAAATGAGTATATCAAAATTAGTACTATATTTTTAAAATCAAATCTAATTCGTCTAAAAATAAAATCAAACAAACACCACATTCATCACGCTCATTAGTTTATTGGTCTTCAGGTGCATGGTTTGTAACCCAAAAATATTTTTCAAATGTTTTGACTTGCAACTATTTGGTTAGTGTGGAAAACTCGTAATAATGGTCTATATCAAAACAAATTTTTTCATCCTGATCAAGTGGTGAATCAAAATAAATGTAAGTATGGTGGTGGTTAAAGGTTCGGTGTAAGAATTTTTATTATGATTTTTGGCTTTTGGTATTCCAACCCTATGGCTTGTCTTGGGTGGAAAGGTAGCTGATTTTTTTGTGGTCTCCTTTTCTTGGTTAGTATGAGTGGCTGTTTTTGTATTATTAACGTTCTACTTATCTAGATTGGCACGCCTTGTGCTTTTCTAGAGTATTAATATAATTCTTTTTTAGTTGCTTCAAAAATAAAATTCGTCTAAAAATAAAATCAAATGTACACTGCATTCATCAAGCCATAACTCTGAGGTACTTACTGATGAATCAATCTCTTGTATATCATATTTTTTCATCACTTATATCTGACTCACTAAACTAACTAATTCAATTTAGAACCAGTTATATGACATTAAATGATTTTAACACCTTAAACACAATTGCATGATCGAATCGTAATTCACTTTATTAAATTCAACGTCAAATATCACCCAATTTACTAACGTTTTTATTTATTTATATATATATATATATATATATATATAAATATATATATCCTGTTTTTAAAACATTAAAATATATGTGCAATCCCTATCCCTATCCCTATATACTACATTTAATTACATTATTATTAGGTGTTTTTATTATAGAACTAGCTCCTTAATGAGTTCTATAACCAACAATCTTGTCCTAATGAAAAATACACAGCAGCTAGTTAGTGTAGTATCTTTGTATTGTAGCTTCAAAATCTCCAGCTGGAAGCTATACCATAGTCATTTCACTTCAACTGGTCAGACATTTATATAACTTTGTTTTCTTGTTCAACTAGGAAACTGCACAAACCATTTTCCCTAAATTAATATAATTTGAGAACAAAAAAACAAAAGGCAAAAGAAAACATTGAAACAGTACTGTCCAAAACACCAACTGTTTATTTATGCCTTAATAAATACTATATCCCACAATCCACATGATTCAAAATTTGGTACCTAAAAAATCAAATAATCATTCTTATCATATTGTCATGGATAATAAGAATGAGAATGAGCATGATTGCGACGATAGATAAAAAAAAACAACATATATACTTGCTAATCAATAAGACAATAGAAGCAGGTTAATAATCTCTAGGATGATGATATATCATTTTCTTCTCCTTGTCATCATGATGTTATATTTTTGGACCCTGTTTGGTTTGGTGCAACCTCTTTAATTATTTTGTGTCCTGTTTGGTGAGCAACGAATTGGATAAGCATTTATTGGATTTCAGCTAGAACAACCCTTTGGCTTAATTAGACTGTATTGAAATTGACTATACTCCAAATTTTAATACTCTATCAATTTTCTTCCTTGTGTCACCATGTATACAACTTTACATTAGACTTAATATAGTAATTATTTTTTGGTACAACACTATTAGAATATAGGAGTACTATTTTTTTTTGATAAAATAGAATATAGTACTTTCTATACAGCGCTTTAATTTTTTTCACACTACTTTTCGTTTAGATAATTTGAAATTTTATATGTTCTAGCATATTAGTCTTATTATGACCAAACGCAGCTTCACCAACCCATGAAATTAAAATTGGAAATAACAAATAAGACTAGTCATGGTATCATATTTCATATCCAAATAAGTAGTAGCTGGAAGAAAAAAAAAGATTGTGGTTAATATGTATCACTCAGGTTTCAAATTACTATTTTTAATAAAATATTAATTTTATAATTAGAATTATTAAAACTAGTAGATACTATCTATGATGATAAGGTTTGTTGAATTCATACCCATTGACATTTTTAATTTCTTCGAACCTTAGTTCAAACTAGTTATTTTTTAGAGTGATTAGTTCAAACTAGTTTGTTTTACTAAGAAATTCATTCATTTAAATTAAAAAAAAACATAAATCATTACAAATTCAAGATTGTTAAAAACTGAAAAAGGTAAATATGCAAATAATCTCGAAGTACATACGTTAAAAACATTAGCATATAATAATATCATGAAAGTGCTTACAAATATGACAACATAAAAGTAATTGGAATGTTCATACTTCTGAATTTGTAGCATTGACGTCTAAGTCTTCACCAAATCTGTAATGAGTCGATATAAATATTTCAATTTGAATCAACGAACCTCGAACAAAGAATAAAACCAACAAACGACGAATTAACACAACGCTGCACAAGATGACAAACAAGCACAACACTGCACTAAGACGGCGAAAAACTTAAAACAATGAAGAACCAAAACTTGTGTGGATAACCACTTATTTAAATAAAAAGAGAGAAAACAATGGTGTTAATAGATGATTTCAGACTACAAATGATCAAAAACCACTCGTATAATAGAAGAATGAATAAAGTGAAAAGTTAAGAGTGGTGGTTAACCCTAAAATTGAGAGAAGAGTAGTTGAGACTTGAGACTATAATGTTAGTTAAATCATGTTATTCATATTTTATATGAGAAATTAAATTTTATACAAATTAATACAACTAATAATTTTATTATTATTAATATGACAATTTCTCTTTATTAAATAATAGTATACCTTTTTTTTTTACTAAAAATAGTAGTAAACATTTTAATTACTTACTTTTATAGTTTAATATATATTTTTCTCTCAACAATAAATAGTTAAGGGTATTATTTATAAAATAATAATAAATATTACATATTAAAATTTTAAAAGAGCAAGTAAATAGAAAAAAAATACATATAAAAGCAATATAAAAAAAATAAGAAATAGAAGAAATAACTGAAGAAAAAGTTTAACATAATATGTTTACTATATTTTTTGATATATATGTAAAATACTTTAAATATTTTATTTAAGTTACTATAATATAAGTACAAAGTTTCTATCATTGTTAGCTATGACTAACCTTCGTTAAAAAATTTGTAAAGTATACAATGTAAATTCTTCCATCCAAACAAATTTCTTGTCACACACATATAATCAAAAATCAAATATTTAACCACATACTTAATATCCAAATCTTTTATAAATCGGACCAATTCATTCATTGTTAATAATATTTTAAATTTTTTTAAACAACCTTCATTTTAAAGTTTATCAGACATAAAGAGGGAAAGATCTCCCTCGTGGATTTTTTTATTCCAATTCTTGGGAGGAGGTGGAGGATGGGGAAAAGGTGTGAGAACTAAGAATGGTTGTACTAGTAGTAATAATTATCATGATTATATACTCATAATATTAAATAGATTCACGTGCCTTTGTCAACCTGTGTTTTTATTGTCGGTCAATCTTTACTCCTCCCACAAACACAAACCCAATGCTTTGTTTCAAACACCCACCACACCACAAATATAAACCCACACACACACCCTTCTTTGTTTTTCTTTTCATTGTGTTGTGTGCTTGCAAAAAGACTCTCCTTAATTACACGCACGCGCAATAAACCCTTTTTTCTTTCTTAAACCAAACTCTACCAATATCACAAACATTTTGTAGTAGTAGTATTGTTCTCACTAAACAAAACATAACACTTTGAAACATCAAAATGGAACTTGCTTTGAGCTTAGGTGACACACCAAAATTACCCTTTTCTTTTCTTGACAAACCCAACAAAGATCCATTACCAACAACTTTGTTCTTAACACAACAACAAGGAAAAACTACCTCTGAGCTTGAAAAAATTAGTTCCTCAGATCCACCTATTCAACTTGACCTTCTTCCTTTCACTCCTGTTCTTAGATCTCATCACCCTTCTTCTCACCTTCCCATTCCTTGGCTCACTCAACCATGTAATTATTTTCCTATTTTTTAATTATAAAGTTTATTTTTTTTTCATAATTATAATGTTTTTTTTTTCTTCCTTCCATTTACCAAACACAATATACAAATTCAAAGTGTTAAATATGATTTTCTTTCCTAAAATATAGGATATTTAGATTTGGTCTTACTTTTTTCTTTTTAAAATGTTAATTAGTCTGGTGATAATTGACGTTGAACTTGATAGAAAAGACCAGAGTTTGACAACCACTTAATGTCAAAATTAAATTCTGAACCGAATTAGTCGGTGTAAGTCAGATATTAGTAGTGAAAGAAAATTAATTAATCTAAAGACATTAACCAAAATATTGGGCTCAACTGGTTAATGAGTTTTATCGCAGACAAATTTTTGGGAGAACATGTTCCTATCATTTCAACATAAACTTTGTTTAATTTTGATTTTTGTTTTGATTCTGATCAGGTGGACAGGTGAGGGAGCTAGATGTGAACCGTTTTCCAGCGATGACGGAGGAAGCGGACGACGGCGCCTCACTGTCATCCCCCAGCAGTTCTGTGTCCCCATTTCCAATGGATTTCAGTACCAGGAACAACAATGGTGAATATGGAGGAAGGAACAAGAGAGAAAATGAAGGTGAAGCTGAAAGAGTGAGTGATGATGATGAAAACGGGTCAACTCGGAAGAAACTCAGACTCTCTAAAGATCAATCTGCTTTTCTTGAAGAAAGCTTCAAAGAACACACCACTCTAAATCCAGTAATTATTTATTTATTTATTTATATTTATTTATTTGTTCTCTTTTTGTTTTATTAATTAAGGATCATTAATTTATTAGTACTAATTAGTAATTAATTATGTTTATTTATTTGGTTGCAGAAGCAAAAACTTGCATTAGCAAAACAGTTGAATCTAAGTCCTCGTCAGGTGGAAGTTTGGTTTCAAAACAGAAGAGCAAGGTGAGTCTTATCCTTTAATGTTTTTTATTTGATTTTTGGTTTAAAATTTGGATTGTGTCTCCAAATATGTCAATATTTTGCTATTACTCTGCAAATATTTTATTTTTATAAATGTATCAGTTTTTTATTTTAGCTTTTGTTGTTTTGTTTAGTCTTGGTAAAATTTGTTCATATTGAAAATTTTCATTGTTTTAACTTGTAATACATAAAATATTTAATTTCAGTCACTTAAAATAAAGACTAAAAATAAAAATAGTTATATTTACAAGAAAAAATAATTGTTAAAACTTGATTTATTTTTTGCTAACATTAGATAACATGAATGTGATATAATATTCCATGCCATAAAATTTTGTTTACTTGTCATCGTGACTTTAGTTCAGTTGATAACAATATCATGTATGAACTGATTTTCGAACCTTGATTACTCTATTTATTTATCTTTAAATAAAGGGTAAAATCTACTAATCACTAGACTTCTTGGTCAAAGAAAAAGGAAATGAGCATTGTATTTTTTTGGTTTTGGAATGCCCAATCAAACTTGAGACCAAATATTTTTTTTTCTTTTATGTTTTTTTTAGAAAAAGGTTGTGAACAATAGTGATGTTTTATGGTTTTGGAATGTGTGCTTTTGTAGGACAAAGTTAAAGCAAACAGAAGTGGACTGTGAGTATTTGAAGAGATGTTGTGAGACATTAACAGAAGAAAATAGAAGGTTACAAAAAGAACTTCAAGAGCTTAGAGCTTTGAAAACTAATCAACCATTTTACATGCAACTTCCAGCTACAACTCTCACTATGTGTCCTTCTTGTGAACGTGTTGCTACAAACCCTTGCAACAAGGCCAAAGCCCAACAAAACAAGGCCCAAGCCCATCAGATTCCTTCTTGATCTTTTATCATCATCACATGGACACTTTTTTATTTGTTTGTCTTCACATAATATATTATATCAAATGATAGATAATAGAGGGTGATAATTAATTAAGGTGCTAGTTTCACTAACCTATTTGAAGTATGTATATAATTTAGGTTTAGACTAGTTAATCTGGTTTCTTTTTTTTATTGTTCTAATCTTTTTGTGCTACTTTGTGGGTTGAAACTTGAAAGAATGATCTTTTTTGTTGATCAAGTACTAGAATATCGATCATTTTGGTGCTGAAATTATGAAATGAAATATTTGGTCTGGTTTTTTTTTTTTAATTGGTTTGTTTTGTTTTACTCTTTTTGATAAGCTGTTAAAAAAACTCACATCAAGACCACTTAGTTATAGAGACTCTGACATTCAACGCTATATCAATGATTAGGGCGAAATAAACTACCAAAACAAGCCCCCAAGTCATAAATTAGGGCAAAGTGGGAACAAAACCCTCTCAGGTCATTGGATGGTCGTGTGCGAACTTTAGCCATTGATTTTAATTTATTATACCAATCAACAATAAGAATTGGTAAATGGCCGAATCATATACATGTTTGCTCTTAAAAAAATTAACTTCAAAATGAATAAGTGTCATGTATCTGTGGAAAACTCAACTAAATTTTTAATTAAACGATATGCTTAGTTTGGAACCATAAGTGAATCTAAAGATTTCAAACTAATTTAGCATGGTTTAGTTTTTCTTAGATCATGCTAACTAATGGTCGTTCGGTATTAGTTAAATAAAAATATAAAAAATTGTATTGAATAAAACATGTTATAATGAAAAGGAAAATAGTTTATTAGATAAATTTTTAAAGATTATTTTATTATAATTTTTTTATAATATTATTAAATTTAAATTTAAATCGTTAACAAATGTCTTTGGAACATTATTTTCAATCTAAAAACTAAAAAGTACTTTAAAATTTGTGTTTGTAACTTCTTTTTTGGTACAAAGTGTTTTTTTTATAGTAACTTCTTAAAAGTGTTAATGGTGTTGTTTTTCAATATAATTTTTTTGTCTTAATGAGAAAGTTGGTGGTATAAAATGAAATGAAATAAAGTGACAAATAAACAAGTTTTATTATTTGAATTTATAAATAATGAATGAAATGGAATAAACTAATTCCATCATATGTCATCAAATCCTTCACATTTTCATTCACCCCAATTTAGTTGGGATTTATACATTGTAATGAAATTTTATAAAATACTCAAACAATATAATGGTATTTTTGTTCATTTGGCTTCATTCCACTCAATTTTTATTTTATTTTATTTGATTCTACGTCATTCCATTTTATTCCATTAATCTAAATATAATTTTAAAATACATATTAGCGCCAACGAAACTCTTTTTTTGAGACTCAGTACATTTTTTTTTGGTACATTATTCATTTTTTTTGGGTACATAACTCCGTACTTTTGAATGAATGAATCATTAATTTTTTGTTTTTGAAGGGAGTCGCTACTCACTTGTCATTACTCATTACTCCCTCCGTCCCAAAACTATTGTTTTTGTTGACTTTAAAAATTTATTTTGACCGCATTTTCTACTAATGTATAAAGACAAATATTAGCAAATAAGATTTTGTTTGATTTGTTTCAATGAATACTTTCACAATATTAAATTTTTATAATTTTTCATGAAAGAAAATTAAAGATATTAATGATTCAAATTATGCATTGGTATGCATAAGGACAATAGTTTTAGGACGGAGAAAGTAGTTAGCATGAAATAATCTACTGTGTATTTTCTGTGCTCAATCTGTCTATGAAGGAAAAAAAATAGAGAAAAAAAATCATAATTTCAGAAATGATTTGAAAAACACAAAAGCATGAAATCATAATTATGTTGGTGATGCCTTCTCGATTGAAAAAGGGGTCACTTCAGATTGAAATTCCATCAACAACGTACAGTTCATCAAAACTTTGTCCCCCAGGGGTTATAAAATTTACAATAAAGAGTTGTTATGATGATCCCTATTATTAATTGTGTCTCCATTTTAAAATAGTCCTTCTGATCACATTTATAAGCAAAAAAAATCACTTGCACGGTGTTTAAAAAATTCAGTTAAATGTAATTAATTTTCTTGATTTAGTGTAAAACATAGTTAAGTTTACTATATTGTCCATTTAATTCTTCTTAGAAATCACATACTTTTGTAAAAGTAAAATAAATACATTAAAAAAGGTAAAATTGAATAAGAGTACATTTAAAATAGTAGTATTAATTATTGTCAAAGATAGTTAAATTTGCTTATAATAGTGTCCAAAATTTTAAAGGATTATGTTAATGGGTGTTTTAAAGATCATTCATATATCCATACCATTCATTGTATGAGTAGTATAAATTAGTCACACATAATATATTATACTTCCTCTGTATTATAATATATGTCGTTTTACAATACTAATGTAAAATTAGTTTTAATCTTTCTAAATTATTCATGCATTTATACTCTTTTTATCAACAAAAGTCATTACTCTCTTTCAAACTTGATTATTTTTCCATATACCAACAAAGAAAAAGAAATGGTAAAAAAAAAGAAAAAACATGTAGTACTATATAATTTTGACAAGATCCATAAATGTTACAAATTTCTTAATATGCGTAAAAATGTCGGAACAACAGAAGAAATATTATTTTATAGTTTATATTTTTTTAATTTTTTAAACTACTCAACTATATTTTCTAAATATTTATACCACTCAACTAAAATTCTAATGAGCCTTACAAAATTCCACAATATACTCCAACAAAGGTGTGTAATTATTTTTAGGAAATGTTAAATATTGTCCTTGGGTTACTTATTAAAAAGAAAATTTTATTTTAGAACTTGTGCATTCATTACCTCCGTTTTGAAATTTGTGCATTATTTTTATCTTTAATTTTTTTTTTAGTATACTTAATAAATGCACCATAGACACTATTTAACATGATCTTTATTTTTAATCCAAAAGGAACGTAGCAATGCATGGAAACGATGGTAAAGAAAAGCAATGACTTTATAGATAATTATCGGTGCTACAATGACATGGTGGTATTGCTTACTAACAAACTTCAATCGATAGTTTAGAAAAATAGTATGTTCAAATTCCAAGAGTTTATCTACCACTTTTGTTTCCTTAACCATTGCTCTAAATACAATGTTTATCATTTTCTATATTATAATTAAGAAAATTCATTATAATAAAATTATATTTCCTTTATGGCCATAATAATTGAGTTAGTTGACCAATTCACAGATTACACATTGCTTTTCGGAAAGGAATCGATAATCACGTTCATATAACCGGTTATATGATCACCTGAACAGCATATGGTAAATCTATAGACAAGACAAGCTAGTTGTGCAGCTCAGGATTTATTTACTCTTGTTTGTGTTAAATCACAATTTAAATGACAAAGCGGCATTTAATTAATTCGGCCGCTCTATTGTAAGGTGTAGGTCCGTCCAATCAAAGAGATTACTTTCATTTAGCAATAAAAAAATTATTTTAATTGATATTTTTTTGTTGAGATAGTCTAATAGTTAAAATTACATTAAATTGTAATAAAAAAATTACATTATTTAAAAATGAGTAAGTGGATTTACCATATTTGAACTCCGATCACATACACATCACGTGTAATATCTTACCGACTGAGTTAAATTTATAGATACTTTTTTTAATCAATACTACATCCATTTAATCATTATAATCATTAAACTACCGGAAAAAAAACAACCACATCAATATCACTTATAACAATAGTATCTTCATTAGTGACGGTTTGAACTAGTTTTCTCCCATGACGTATATAAGAATCATAAATAACACGTGCTAGATACTTGATACGACACGATTATAATGATACAATTAAATTTTAAAATTTAAAATATGATACGGTTAAGGTACTTTAATAAAAAATTAATTTTATAAATTCAAAATATATAAACATAATTAAAATTGAGGGTTAAATATGTTTTTAGTCCCTATAAACATCTGACTCTTCAACTTTTAGTCCCTCTAAATTTTTTATCCATTTTTTGGTCCTTACAAAATTCTCTAACATGAATTTTGGTCCCTACTTTTAAGTCAACTCATGTATATTAATTAAAATTTGGAATTATGTATTGCCGTAATGTTTAATATATTAAAAATTGAATTGATTTGCAAAATTTAAATTTTTTTAATTAGTGATGAATTAAATATGAATTTTTGAAGTGTTTGCGCTTAAAAATGTATAGTTAATTCATCATTTGTTAAAAAATTATGGATTTTGGTTTGAGTAATTTTTATAATATTATAAACATGATCACAAAAACTCGTTAAAAAATTTGAATCGTACACATAGTTGAGTGGAAAGCAGGGACCAAAAATCATAATCGGAAATATTTGGAGGATCAAAAAGTGGGAAAATTTTTTAGAGGGACTAAAAGTAGAAGAGTCAGATGTTTATAGGGACTAAATATATATTTAACCCTAAAATTGATAAGAAACATTCACCTTATTAAAATTATCTAAACATAAAAATTATACATTTCAAAGACTATTCAAAAAGTAGGTTACGTATATCTCCACTAATATCCTCTAATTTTGTCTCTCCTTATCTTTTCCCTACATTTTTCCTTAACAAGAGTCGAAGAGTTGCATGCAAATAAACCAAATCTTTAACCTTTTTAAAACTATTTTATTTCTTTTCAAAGAATGAATATAATTTAAAGATCGGATGATTCTTTGATATGTATTGAAAAGTATTTGACAAGTATCGTAGAAGTGTCAATATTTTTTTATTTAAAAAAATCAAAGTTAAACACTGGATACTTCTCTAATAAATATCGAGAAGTATCTAACACGTATCGGTATCAAATACAATTTCTAACACAATACTTGATCAATTTTAAAGTATCATAATTTTGTTGGACATCTTCGATAGTAGACTACCATTTTTGAAATTCAAATGTCTACCCTTTTGTGGCTGTGACGCGCTTATTTTATTTTCGGGTATCCAACCCTTCAAGAACAAGCTAGGCTAGGGTGACAATATGAAGTTTTATGTCATCAGATAGTGAGTCATTCTTCACTCTTTGATCTGATAAAGTTACAGCAGTATTTAGACCATCAAAAGTCCAAACATGTTTCTTGGTTAGTCAAAACGGCACTGAGCAAAGTTTCAAAATCTTCGGCTTGAGAAGTTGGGAAGAACATTCCTAGATTGCGATTTAATTTGTTGTGGCACAGGTGTTTAATAAATATTCAAAACTTTAGTTAGCAAGAACTTGACAACCTTCAAGAACGCGAATTGTGGATTGAGACAAAGAGATACTACCTTGAAGATATGAGTCGAATAAGTTCCATTTCGAATAGAAATGCGACCATAATCATATAGATGTTTCCTTTTTGACTTGCAACTGGATTCTGGTGGAACTCCATTTGCTACACAAAATGATACTGATAGAATCAAATCGCGTTATTAAGCATAATTTTTTTGTAATTATTTTCGTTTATGTATGCCACTATTATTCATATGTTTGATTAAACCTATTATTATTATTGTGTATATAACTTATTGGTTACATGAATAAGACAAGAAATTATTTTCCAATTCTTTTATAGTATCAGAGCGACTAAAGAAAGAAGTGCTTCATACAAACAAGATATGAAAGAAAGAAGATAGAAAATGTTCTGGATTGGGCCTAATACAGAGCAAATTCATTTATTTTAGTGTTGAACAAACCTAACTCCAAGTGGTCCAACGCCACGTCATTGACACGCCATCACAAAATCTCCATTATGTAATGATTAACTACTGAATGATGAACATTTACTGCTCATCATGGCTCATCAGCAGATTTTCGACAGCCATTAATGGAAGAGGCGGATTCTCCTCCCCTCATTAATGGCATTGGCCCAGCGGCGCTGAGGACTATATATATTGTCACACAATAGCACAGATATCGAAAATTCTAACTTGTACTCACTTCTCTTGCACAACTGCGTTGACTTGAGCGTCAGAGAATACCTGCAGATATAACCCCCCTCTCCACTCCAACAACCATGCACAGTGGTGCTTTTGACTGATCGACACTTCTAATTGGACAAGATTAGAAAACATACAACTTTATATTATTATAATCACCGGTGGGAATTAATATTGAAAAAGTCAACTATAATAGTACGTAGATAGAAGAATTTGTCTTCTTTTTTTTTTTTTTTGAGGAAAGAAGAATGACAAGTTCTATGGTACATTGGATAATTTCTAATGTACCGGTACATTAGTATCAAATTAATAAATAAAATGAATATTTTTTTAAGTGAAATAATTTTTCTATCATTAAAAACATTACAATAACCAAATATCATTAATCAAAATTGTCAAAAATGTAAATTTTGATATTTTTTGAATTTTTATTCTTCATAATAGTCAATATTCAATACTTTTATTCAAAAAATGTAAAAATATTAGTGTAATCATTATAAACAATAATATTGTATTTTTTCTTGTGCTATTATTATATCTACAATATAATAATCAACTAATAGTGTTTTTAATTCATAAAAATAATCGTGAATTGATTAAATCATTATGTCATGTATCGGTACACTTGAATTATTCAAGTGTATTGTAGAAGCTCCCAAGAAGAATTTGTCTCTGTAAATTGTATTTTTGATGTTGATGTCGTGGCTACCATGAATGCATTCATATATACCAACCTTCTATTGTGAAATATTTAATTTAATTCTTAATGTGACATTAATTTTAGCAGAAACTAAACATTCATCAAGTTAGATGTAATCGTGCATGTATACAAATATTTATTGGGATTATACTACTTACTTGTTTACATTGGTATAAGGTTATTAGTTGTGCCATACTATACATGTACCAAAAATAAATAAAAAATTAGTTGTCGTTATCACTTATCATGAATATAGCCGTCGAATATAAAATAATTATTGTAGTTTTTTTACGCAATTATTATAGTTCTTTTTTGTCACGAAAAATAATTATTATAGTTTTTATTTTATTTTAAAAAGTTATTTAAAATTCTCAAAATAATTCACCGACATAGAGAGAAATAATAAACCAAAAATAAATGATACTTTATTAGAGAAAAGGACAAATGAATACAAGTCTTGCATTAGTCAAAGACTTCATGTGACTATGAAGACAAAGTTCCCCATCCATTCCAATTCTTTATAGACATGGAATAATTTATTGTCCGGCAAAACAACAAATAATTCATATAGTTGTTTTGAATTATTCAAAAAAATAGTTAAAACTTACTACAAAGATATCATAGAAGAAGTGGCAAAAAAATATTCTATTATTTTATTACATGCTTGAGAATGAGAGTAAACAATTTGATCTCTAAAACATAAACAATTTATTTGAAAATTTTGGTTTACATTAAACAAAAACTACTATATGTTGGTGGTTTACAATAACAATCTAAACCAACCTTTGCATTCTATCTTCTACTAACCAACATGAACCATATGAACAAATTGATAGATCGGTTTCAAGGAAAATAGTTCCTCCTATATCTTATATGCATAACAACTTTATGAACCTTCACAAAATTTGAAAAAAAAAATAGTCTTTTTCTCTATGGTTTGTTTATTTCCCTATCCATAATATGGAAGGGACAAAAATGTAAATGTGGCCTTGAATTTTGTAGTTTGCCTATAGTCTCATATGTCAATGCTGATTTTGTTTTTTATTTTGGTTTTGGTTTTGATACTGCTTGATTAGAAGCTCTACATAGAGAATTGCATTCCATGTATCAGGAACACCAGGAAGACACCAGTGACTGCAATCTTGGTACATTAACGGCGATTTCCTTTCTTCGGGTGATAGGTTTTGCTTTCTGTAGATAGAGGGATGACCATCTTTTCGGAAATCTGTCATTTTCGTGACATTCAAGTAGGTCACATGTGTTTTCATATTCCTAAGTACCTTTTCCAAAACTCTCATCTTAGGAGGGTATTGTCTCAAGTATGTTTCGTTCTTGATCGGGACGATTTCACTGTCACATTGTCCACCTGAATTCCATTGCCCTCCACTACAAAATGATAGAAGTAGAAAAACATGTGTTAGTGTCAGCATTTTTTATCCATGGTATAATATGCTTAAAGCAAATAAAATGTCGTGAATCAAATCTTATTATGAATCATATGACACATTCATATCAATTGGAATCAATTTGGTATCGGATTTAGATATGACTCGCATGTATCCTAAGATAGTGATAACCTATGAAGCACAAACATGGCATGGACACTGACACATCCTAACCGGTAAAAAAAATGAGAAAATGGTATAATTCAATGTAATCGTAAGTGTCATGTCAGTGTTGTGTCAGACACGAGTGTCTGTGCTTCATAGGTGATAAGCATGATTAATATAACTAATGCGAACTGGAAAAATGACACTAAAATGAAACCCCAAAGTAATGCAACCCCAAGATAAATACAATAATCACAGATTCAATTTTACTTTACCTAAAATGTGAAGAAGAATAGCCTCTGAAGAAGACCATAGACTTGGATGTATTTATGTTAGCATCAACCCATCTGCTCCAGGTTGTTATAGCCTTTCGAAATGCCTCCAAAACATTCAATTCATTATAGATATGACTACCTTCTTGGTAATAGTCCTTCCTAGAAAAAAAATCTCGTGGAAGTTAGTTAACAGATAACAAGGCATAGAGTCTTCAGTTGTAAGAAAACAAAATTAGAATAATCAAGTGGTTGGAATTAAGTGGTTAATGAGCTTCAGTGAACGTGGAATCGATCAGTAGTACCCGAGTTTGAACCCTAGAACTATCTGGTCATGTTTTACTTACCTCGTTCCCGAACTCCAATTTACTACATAAGGTTGAAGAAAAAGCAGGCTAGAATTAAAGTTATTTCTAAGAGGAAACTGAAATGCATTGTTTACCCTTTAGAAGTTTTATCATGAGTCCACCAATGACCGGTGTTGAAGATGATTATATCTGCATCTTTGTATTGACCCGACGATTTGCCAACCAAATCGAGCCGAAGTGTTTCCTTCTTTGTTCCATTCTTAACCGGAATTTCCCACTCCTGAACTAAAAATGGAGATACATAGAGCTCGACCGAAAAGTTGTAATCCTACCAAACAAGGGAATCAATATTAAACATTGATAAACTATGAAGAAGAAATTGCACAAACGAAAAAGGAAAACTTAAAATGAACATGGAAACAACACTAACTTTAAATACAAATGAATAAGAAGTTTCTCCTTTAAAATGCACTCTTCCATTTGCTTCAAAAACTTTGCTTTTATCTTTCACAGAGTTTCTGAGGATGCAAATAAGAGATTCCCACATATTCCTATTGATAGAATCACCAACAAAAACAAGTCTCTTGTTTCTCAACAAATCAAGCATTTTGTGTCCATCCAACCTATTACAAATTGCACAAATACAAATGAGACTAATTTTGATGCATTGTCACTAACAAGTAACAACTAATCATAAACTATTATTGTATAATAGAGCTTGGTGTGCGGATATAAATCGTGGATGACTCAATCTGAAACCTGATAGCAGGCGGAACCTGATAGGAGGCGGCCTAGTGAATTATGGAGAGGCTCTGATTCCATCTTAGAATTAAGAGTTGGGCCTAACTATTCACCGGCATATAAGGTGAGAAACTGAGAATCACTCTCACTTATAAACACATATTCGCGCCATCTCGCAACCGATGTGAGACTTCTTAACATTTATTAATTATAATGCAACAATTATGATTGATTGACGGTGTAAAATTTTTCGATGTCATTGAATATCAACAAATCAACCGAATTGGGTTCCAAAGAAACATTCATAAAGCAATTTGAGCTTCATCCAAATTAATCACCAAACATGAAACCAACAAAACAAAATAATTGTAGAATTTCAAGTTTAAACAAACAAAACCACTCATCAAATGGAAAAATAATCTAGTCCTAACAATAAATTCACAAAAATTATCTAACCTTGGGAGGCTACACCCTTTAGGTTTCCACTTATACTTTTGATAATCTTTATCATTTCTTCCATTGTTGATACAATTAAACTGTTCATCAATCAAATTACAAGAACCAGGTTCATAAAGTGGATAAGTTTCATCCTTAACCCATTTTCCATCAAAAAAATCACACTTCATCAAAGACTCCATCATATGCATCTCATCCTTCACCTTATTTGCAGTTTGATTTGTCTTCTTCGGATGTTTAGTTTCATCAGAAACATGAGAAGATGTTTGGTTGGTAGTTGGATGAGAATCTTGAGATTGATTTAGATGGTTTTGAGTTTTGTTTCCAAAAGGTGTTTCTTTGAATGATTTTGTACTTGTGTTAGAAGATTGAGAAGTGTTCTTGCTAGATCTAGAAGTGTTACTAAAAGTGTTGCTAAAAGTGTTGCTAAAAGGAGAAGATGAAGAAGTGGTTGTGTTATTATGAAAAATGAAAGAGAAAATGTTAGAAGTGGAAGTTTTTGTGGTGAATATGTTATTGAACCAAGGAGAAGAAGCATTTGAAGAAGGAAAAAAAGCTAAGAAAACAGTGAAAGAAACAAAAACAAGCATAAAAGCATAAACAAAAGCGGTTGCTTTTCTGGTTTTGAACATGGAAAAGAAGCTTTTGATGTTTAGGTTTGTAACTTGTTTGGTTGATTCAGCCATTGAAGTTAAAGGGTTGTGTTTGTTTGTGACAGAAAAAGAAAGAAACAATGAAGTCAAGACATGTTATGTTATGCTATGTTATGTTACATGTGTGAAACAAAGAAGGTGTGTGTGTAACTGTGTTTGGTTGAAGAAAGAGTTGATTTTTGTGTAAAAGTTGGTGTTGATTTTTTCTGGGTTGAGTGGACAAAGACTATTGTCGATTATTGATTTTGGTGAGTATATGAATATGATATTCGATTTGATTAGGATTTTTTCGATTAAGAATAATGATAACTATTGTGAGTGTATGACAATTGTAAATTAATCAGAGTATGATATTTTTTTTGAAACCGACATGTTTTTTTTTATTAACATCAAAATTGCCACTATTGGCTCCATAGTGTCGTGTAATAATTGAAAATATTATTTTAACATATGCTAAAATTGACAGTGTGTTAAAATACATTAATAAATTACATGCTGCTAGATTACCCCAAGCTGATAAGTTATCAAGCAAAGATAAAACAGGAAGTATGTTGACGTTTTCATGATCACGAAGACGACTTTAGACTTGGTCAAAATGTAGTAGGATTGGATAATTAGACATATGATGATCATGTTTAATGTTAATAGTGTGACTAATCATGCACTAAAATGTGGAATTGGGATTAAGAGGATTACTTAACTTGTTGATTGTGGTATTCCGGTTTGTGTTACTGTTTTCTTTTTTTTTAGTGTATTATTCAAGATGTAGGTTTTGTTGTTTTAATCTTATAGAGTTGTTTAATAAAATTTATCATTTCAAAAAAAATTAACCATGCACTACCTCAAAGCAATCAAACAAAAACTAATGTATTACTAACTAATTTCCATAAGCATAAAATTCCAATATGAATTGCAAAAAGTCGTGTTTAACCTTTAAAAAATCTTATAGTAAAAATAAAAACTTTAAAAAATTTAAAATTAATGCTATTAGGATTTAGACTTTTAAAAAACTTTTACAATTCCACACTGTCTTCCTCGTCACCTCCTATTCACTAAAGGGTCTCTCCAATTTTTAAACATCACGAGTTTAATAGACTTCGAAAAAAAATTGTCAACCCTAATTTTTAAAGTGATGAACATTGAGTTATGAACATCTTGCACCTCCTCTTTTAAGTGCCACTAACATTAATACATGAAAAATAATTCGTCCTTTTCCTACTTGCCATCACACCATGAAAAAGTTTAGAGTTTGCAACGTCCTCCTTTAGCCACAATAAACGAATCTTGTGTTACTGAATACTACTACTACTAGATCAAATAAAACACCAATATATTTGTAGCCCTCTTTTTCTACCCAAAAAAAAACACCAATATATTTTAGTATGAGTAATAAACAACTAGTTTAACATTTTTTTTTAGTACATTGAAAATATAAATTGTTCATGTTATCAAACCTTAGACCTCCTCCTACCCAACTCATATATCCTTCAAATCTTACTACTTGAGCTATCATAAGGAGACACTAATTTAGCATTTTTAAGATTGAATAACTAATTTTATTAAACACTAAATATTAAATTAAATAAGTTAATTTACAATGGATAAATTAATTGATTTACTCTTTCCGTTTCGAAATAAGTGTCGTTTGAGTTACGTGCGCATATTTTTGGTCGAGACCGATGGTGGGATAACTCATAGTTGGCTCAAAGATTTAAAGTTGCTCCATACCCAAAGTGAGAATCGAACCCTCAACCCCTAGTTAAGGGAGGATGATCCCCAACCGCTCAACCGCACCCATTGGGTTAGTTACGTGCGCATATTCATATAACATATTTTGATTAATATATAAAAATATATATTAGTATATATGATTTGTTCAATTTGTCTCGATTACTATTTTTCAAAATATAAAGTTTTTAATTTTTTTTATAATACATAATCAAATATATTTGTGATCAAATATATGTATTGACATATATAAACCGGTCAATTAGAATACTTATTTTAAAAAAGGAGGTTAATATTTTATTTTTCTTCTAAATATAAATTAATTTATCTTCCCGTAGTAATTTACCAACAAAAATCTCATTTAGTAGAGCTTCCCCTCCGCAACAATTTTTTGGCGGCAGAAAGAACTCCATAGGTTATTGACCATAGTAACACCATAACACCAAAATCGTGAAAAATGACAGTTAGGGTTACCGTTTTCCGATTAGGAAAACGATTACGACTAAAACTCTTCAATTCCTTCCAACCACAGACACCAACAAATTATTCTCACCACATAACCGCAACGCCGTCGTTTTCATTTCAATCCCGCAACCACAACCACCATGCTTTCTCCTCCTCCGTCTCTCAATTTCCATCTCCATTTTCCACCGGACAAAGAAGAACCATGTTTATCCAAACACAATCCACTCCAAATCCAGAGTCTCTCATGTTTCATCCTGGTAAGCCTGTTATGGATGTTGGAAGTGCCGATTTCCCTAACGCTCGTTCCGCCATGAATTCTTCTCTTGCTAAATCAATTTTCGCTATTGACGGTATTACCCTCATTCTCTCGTCATTCACTTATTTTCCTTTCCTAATTCATTTGTGTGTGTTTGTTTGATTGTTATTTTTTGTTGTTGCAGGAATTACTCGTGTTTTCTTTGGATCTGATTTTGTTACTGTTACGAAATCGGAAGATGCATCGTGGGAGTTTCTTAAGCCTGAAGTTTTTGCTGCAATTATGGATTTCTACTCTTCTGGTGAACCACTCTTTCTTGACTCTCAAGCTGCTGCTTCCAAGGATACAGCAATTCATGATGTAAGTTTTTCACATTTCCATGCTAATATTGTTATGACTTCATTTCAAGGAATTTGGCATTTTAATATTTCAATTTCTTGTTTAGTGTAAGAACTTCAGTTCATGTTCATCTCTACTCTTGTAATTTGTATTCCATTTGATTTGATATTATGTTTTTATTGGTTGGGGTCTTTGTATTGTACACCATACCTTTAAATAACAAATTTATGTGTCCACAAATCCTAACTCAACTGACAAAAATTGGCGAAATTGTTAGGTCAAACGCCCATGACTGGGTTTCGAACCCCGATCACTCCACTTTGTGTGTGTAAGTTTTCAATAGTTTGCCATTTCGTCTATGTACCAAAACAAAATAACAAATTTTAGTGAATGTGTTAAACTTGATAAAGAAACATTCACATTACTGAAGTTATCAAAACAAGTCAATTACATATTTCTTTGACAATAGTTGAAGATTTGTATGCACGTAAACCAAATCTTCAGCCTTTCTTAGATCCATTTTATTTCTTTTCAAAGAATAGATAAAGTTTAAACACTGGATACTTCTCCGATACATATTGGGAAGTATCGAACATGTATCGTAAAGGTGGCGGTATTTTTCTATTAAAAAAATAAAATTTAAACACCAGACACTGGTGTCGGATACGATATCTGACAATATACTTGAGCAATTTTGGGGTATCAAGGTTTCCTAGGTAGGGAGGGGCTGGAGCCCCCGCTACTTACTACGTCCCTCTGTCGGTACCTTAGTTCAAACACGGTTGTCAATCTCCCAAGTCTAAATACTTTCCTTTAGGTTTCTCCTAATTTTGTTTCAGACTTGTAGTGACCAAGTGCTTGGGAGTATGAGATTTGTCTAGATTATGCCACCTTTGAGATGCCATAACTAACTGGTATGTTTACCTGTTTCCATACAGGATGATTCTGAAATAGTTGCGATGATCAAGGAACTGTTAGAGACTCGTATTCGACCAGCTGTACAAGATGATGGCGGGGACATTGTATATTGTGGTTTCAATCCGTAAGTCCCATCCCTCCCTCTCTTTTTTGTAATCGGGTTTCATCCACTTAGCCTCTATACTCTTCATATAATAGAAGTTTTGAAGTTCCATTCAACCTTTTCTATTTGGGTTGAACTTTATCACATTATACTACTAGTGAAATAAACAAAAATTAAATGAGTAAATTTCCAAGGCAATGTTAGTGTTGACAATGCTAAATACTAATGTTGTACATTATCGAATGCCTCTTTTACATGGTTTTTAAATTGTGGTTTTCTCTAGAGATACGGGGATAGTCAAGCTCAAAATGCAAGGAGCATGTAGTGGCTGCCCAAGCTCTTCAGTGACTCTGAAGTCAGGCATTGAGAATATGCTGATGCATTATGTACCCGAGGTAACAAGTTTGGCATTATCATTTTGTGATGAAACAGATCCATTTACTGTTTTGATTTATATTTATGGTAATTGAATTGATTGGAATCCTCAGCTTACCTTCCTTCCATGAAGAAGTGGCTGTACCTTTCCTATGACATTTTTAAGTTGATTTTGAGGGCATATTGCATTTTACAAGTAATAAATTTGTAGATCAATTAACTTATAAGATTTTCTAGTTGTACTCCATGGATTGGAATTAGATATTCCTTTTATTTACACGATTGATTTCATGTAAGTTGTCGAACTTAGATTAAAAAGAATTATTTGTCATTGTGCATACTAGAACGTATACAGAAAGATGTATTGATTATTGAGTGTATATTAAAGCAGCATTGATACACTGAGCTCCAATTTATATGAATTGTTCAATTATATTATATTCAGAAACATTCTTCCAATGTTGTTTGCTGCATTTACAGGTCAAAGGCGTGGAACAAGAATTGGATGATGAGGATGAGCAAGCAACTTCAAGTGAACAAACAGAGTAGATTTTCTTTTTTGGGACAAACAGAGTAGTTAGTTGATCTCATATTTTTCTATAACTGTGGTCTGCATTTAAGCCTTACATTTCACACTCAAGGGAGACTTCAAAGTACAACAGGTACACGATGGAGACACAATCACACAAATGAGTGTATACTAATAAGTTGTGAGTTAGATATATTGCAGTATGACATGCAATTGTTCCTAGCTTGTTAGATTTCACTGGAATAGTATGAAGGTAGTCCATAACAAAGGGCCCACTGCAGAAAGGTGCATAGGCCTGAGTTTCTATCATTCTTGACCTTTCTTTCTGAATCAAGGTTCCTGGAGAAGTGCAAGACAATATTTTCCTATTGACATTGCATCGAGGACAAACTTGTATTGATATAAGATTTGGTAACTTGCGCCTTTCTCCGAATTCAAATGGATGATTGTTCATGTTAAGGAGAACTGGAAAAAGGCATGGATCATTGTTGTTTTGCCTAGAGTTGGTATTCTGTACTGTTGGTTCACATATACTCCAAGCCAAATAAAATTATGGTATTGAGTTCATAACAGCCAACCGATTATGCAATAGGGAGTCCCTAGGGCTAATTTTTTATGCGAATTTTGACCGCTGCCAATATAATTGCTGCTTGCTTCCAACATCTAGTTACACTTTAATCTTTTACATATTTTGTTCAGGCATGGAATGATATTTTACTGAATACAGTAATTTATTTGGCAAACCATGCAAAATCATATTTTCTTAGTTACACTCAATATTTCTGTTTCCTAAACATAGCATTCATGATGTTTAGTAAGTTTGGAAGAATTTTTCTTAGTTACACTCACATTCTAAAGCACTTCAAATTTCCTCTAGTCCATAAGTAACTTATCCAACCTTTGCACTATAATTTTTAGTAAACAACAAATTGAACT
Organism: Trifolium dubium; assembly: GCA_951804385.1. NCBI lineage: Eukaryota > Viridiplantae > Streptophyta > Magnoliopsida > Fabales > Fabaceae > Trifolium > Trifolium dubium. Next base: position 10,241,911 of record OX638070.1, on the reverse strand, counting down.
AAAAATAGAAGTCATTCTTTTGAGAATAGTTCAATTCAAAATATAAAACGCCCTCCTCACATGTCAGTTGCCATTACTATGGGAACAATGTCATAGATCTAAATCTGTATTCCTTTTCATATTGTTTCTATTGGTTGGGATCTTTGTATTGTATACCACACATCTTCAAATAACAAATTATGTGAATGTGTTCACATACTCGATTCTCAACCGATCCAAATTTTCCCGGCTCTTATCGGTTTTCAAGACTTCCAATTTTTCACGCTAGTTCGAGCTATAATCAACTTTGATTCTCGATTTAACCGGTTAAACTGTCTGATCCGATCCGGTTTTAATAACATAGCAAATTTACATCCACTACCTAAAAGAGTAAAGAAAAAAGAAGAAAAAAAAAAGCATGGTCCCACATAATTTTGTCTCTCTCATAATTCTTTCTTTCTCAATTCCACTCTACCAAACAAAGCATTAAGAAATATTAATTAATCTCAATATTAGTTTTCTATTCCATCTTCTAGATCCTTCCTTCATAGACCATTAGACCTCACTTGTTGGAGTTGAAACCAGGGTTAGTTAGTTTTTCTCCATTCTCTAGACCCTTCCAAATCTCAGAAACCCAATTTCTATATAAACACACACCCCACTAAAAAAAAACCTCACCCCCACTACCATAAATCCTAATCACACATCCTCCACTGTTTCATTCAATGGCGAAATACGGCGAAGGAGACAAACGTTGGATCGTAGAAGACAGACCAGACGGAACAAACGTCCACAACTGGCACTGGTCAGAAACCAATTGTCTAGAATGGTCTAAAACCTTCTTCAACAATCTCTTCAACAACCTCAAAATCCTCGACGGCGAAGCTGGATTCCACATCGCCGTCAAAAAAGTCGAAAAACTCGACGGAGAAGCATATGTTAATGTCCGTAAAGGGAAAATCATTCCCGGTTACGAAATCAACGCTTCGATTTCGTGGGAAGGTGAAGCGAGAGATTCAGATGGTAAGATCTTGCATAAGGTGAGTGGAATGATTGAGATTCCTTATATTTCCGATGAGAATGCCGATGAGGATCCTGAAATTAGGGTTAGTGTTAAAGATGATGGGAAAATTGGGAAGAGTATGAAGGAAGCTGTTGTTGTGAAAGGGAAAGGGTTGATTTTGGAGAAAGTTAGGGTTTGGGTTGAGAGTATGTCGAAAGGTGGACCGGTTAAAGATGATTTAGAGAGTAAGAAGGTTCCACCGAAGAAGATTGGTTCGGTTGCGGTGGATAAGAAGAAGGAAGAGGGAGATGGGACGGTTGCGAAGGAGGAGAAGAAGAAGGAGGAAGGGAAGAAGGGATGTAAAACGATTAGTTTGAATGAGAAGTTTAATTGTAGGGCGAAAGATTTGTTTGAGATAATGATGGATGAGAATAGATGGAAGGGTTTTACTCAGAGTAATGCAAGGATAAGTAAAGAGGTTGGTGGTGAGATTAGTATTTTTGATGGGTCTGTTACCGGGGCGAATTTGGAATTGGTGGAAGGGAAGTTGATTGTTCAGAGATGGAGATTTGGAAGCTGGCCTGATGGAATGCAATCAATGGTAAGTGTTGTTTCTTTGTATCTCTGTATGTGGAATTATGGTTTTAAATTTCTTTTGTGTAGTGTTGCTGTATATATGAGGTAGTTAGATTGACTTAGGGTTGTGTAGTGTTGCTGGATATATGATGATGTAGACATGTAGTTAGATTGACTTATTCAGTTTTTTTGTTTTAGACATAAATACTTGTGATACACCGAGCTTATGAAAATAGCCGATGACATGCCATTAAACTTCTTGAAAATTTCTAGCCACACCTGAAGAAAACATAGTTACACTCGAATTTCACTAAAATTTAATCATAATATCAGAATTTCCCTTATATAAAGTTTTAAAGTTTACGTAAACTACAATCAAGTAGGTGAATTCAGACATACCTAAGTTTATGTATCACATGTAAATTGAGTTTAGATGAGCTAAGTAAACTCAATTTACATATCTTCCTACAAAGTTTGAAAGTTTACATTAATTGCAATCAAGTACTTCAGATATACCTAACTTAGTTTGGTAACACATGTAAATTGAGTTTACGAGCTACGTAAACTCTCATGTAAACTCAATTTACGTATACTCTTACAAAGTTTTAAGGTTTATGTAAACTGCAATCAAGTATGCGAATTCAAACATTCCTAAACTTAGTTTAGGTGACACATATAAATTGAGTTTAAATGAACTACGTAAACTCAATTTACGTATCTTCCTACAAAGTTTTAAAGTTTACGTGCAATCAAATACGTGAATTCAGACCTACGTAAACTGAATTTACATGAGATACACATGGGAAGAAAAAATCAACTTTTTTTCAGCTTTTTTCTACAAGCTCTACAACATAGTTTACAGTTTATTTATGATATGTGTTTATGATATAAGTGCTTAATTAAGTTTATTCATATTTTTTTGGCTAAATGTGGCAAATGCAGACTCATTTAGTGTTTATATTTTTTTGGTGAAACCTCAAAATAATTGCAATTTAAGCTGCATTAGCTGTGTTTGACCGCAAGGATTGTGATGCAGTGATGCAACCATGACAGTTATAATTTAAAACTCTGGTCTCGATCACAGTTGCAGAAGTATCGAAAACTATGATGTTGTGACCTAAGTTGCGGAGTAAACCTTTATTTAAAACCTTGTTTGAAATTTAATTGAGTATTTGTTTTTTAATGGATTGTGAATTTTGTAGGTGAGAATTGTGTTTGAGGAGCCAGAATCTGGAGTAACAGTTGTGAAGCTAACACACACCGATGTGCCTGAAGAAGACAGGTAAGAGTTTGATTTTATTTTGGTTAAGATGAAATGTTTTGTTTTGTTTTGGAGAGTTTAGTTATTGACTGATTGATTTCAAATGCAGATTTGGCAATGCAACTGTGGTGGAGAATACAGAGAGGGGATGGAGGGATCTCATTTTCCAGAGGATTCGGTCTGTGTTTGGTTTTGGAATGTGAGATTTCATCGAAAGTTTGTGTTGTAGAATTGGATTTTTGTTTTCATTTATTTTTATATGGTTTAGATCATTGGATTGGATCATTTTATTGTGAAAGACAAAGTGTCTTTTGCAATGATTTCTGCTGCTACTTATTTCTAGTTTCAGAAATTGTCTCTTGTTTATTACCATGGATGGTCCTTATTCGCTGTATGCCTAATTTAAGATATCATCTGTCATCATTGTTTTTTACTTGTTGCAATAATCAGTAACTTTGATGACATAATTCCTGTTATTGTTGAAAACAGTTGAAATTTCAATTTGAGATGAATTGCACATGTCTTTAAGTTAAAAATAGATTATGGGATTATGAATATTTTTCCTGCTTTTATATATTGAAAAAAAAAATAGGGTCATTGAGATGATGTTAACTTGTTAGCAGTAGGGATGTTTCTTTCTTTGATATTGGAATATAAAATGTGCAAAATGTATAAAATGCTAGAGGGTGCATCTTTTGCTTTCCAACAGTGTTGGGACATAGTTGTAGAGGCTATGTTTTTAATAGAAGGTATTGCTCAACATTGGAGAGTAATGAAGAGACCTTCAAATTGAAGGAACTAGAAAGCAAATACAAACAAATTCGTGTATGTGGTTATGTGGCTAGAACAATTTATTTCGGTAGAAGAGATTTATATTTGGATATATTTATGCAAAAATGAATTTTAGAATTCGAAGTTACAATTCCTACTTTCAATTTTAGTTCTAATTTTAAGGAACTAAACATGTCATAATCAATTTTATACTTTTAAAATATTTCATTAAGTGCTTGAATCAAAAATCTATTTAAGGAATTCTTTCTTGATTTTTTTCTGAATACAAGAACTCTTGGAGTGTGTATCACTTATACTGTATGAACTTATCTAAGAGATAGGCCACTCAACCATTCTCTCCTGAAAATCTTGTAAACATTTTATCATCTCTTTTTTTTTTTTGATTATAAGGAGGGCTAAAGCCCAAAGAAAAAAAACTAATAAGGAACAAGACGAGGGGTTATAACCCCCAATCCCCATAGTATCAGCTAACAAAAAGTGCTTAAAGGCACTAGGACAATCTTCAAAAAACAAGACCCAACAGTCATTAAACAACCATGATTAGCAAGAACATTCACGACCTGATTTGCTTCACGGTAAGAGTGTTGAACCACCACTTCACCATTCTTACACGCATCGTCGGTATTTAATCTAACCCACTCCCTTGTAGGTGGTAGCCATCGCACTTGGACCTCTTTATGTTGCACATTGCATCCAATCTTTATTGCTTGATCAGCCAAGCAGTAACTTTTCGTGTTCTGCATTACATGATCAGCAACCTTAATAGGGCGACTAAAATTATCATCATGTTGCTCCTTGTTTCTCTAACTCCAAGCAAGATGACAAGCCATGACTCAATAATTCTTCCATTCTACATCCAAATTCCAACCAGCTTCTGTCCTCATATTAAAAGCAATCCAATCCTGTAAATTATAATCAAAAAATTGGTGTCGGGCTCTAAAATGCACAACAGTTAACCACAACGGCATTATGATAGGGCAATCCCGCATAACATGCAAAATTGTTTCCGGAACATCGCCACAAAAGTCACACATAGCAGAACCCAATCCTATTTTGCTCTTGCGTGCATTTGTAAGCAGTCGTAGGACATAGAAGATTGTTGTGTAAATGTAAGTTTGAGTTAACTTCAACTACTATAATCTAGTGCAGCTCATAGAAGATTGTGAGCATGCTGAGATTTAGATTGCATAGTACAAGCCTTAATTAAACTAGTCATTCATAAACGATTAGGTCAATTCGTAGGACATTTGCACAGAATGTGTAGGTATTGGTGTTCAAACTTTGATACGTCCAATTTTTTTTGACTAAATGGTACATCAATTTATTCACATTTAAAAGGTGAAACTTTAGCTACTAAACTATTTCACAAAAAAAGAAGTCAAATGCATCTACAAGTTCTTTAAGTTGTCGGTTTAAACTAATAAGTCTTTTAAGTTTTGTTTCAATCCGTAGGTTCTTTAAGTTTTAAAATTAATACATATAGATTATTTAAAATTATACTCATCATCTGAATCTTCAAACTCAACATCACTTAAATATCTCTCATCACTACCTAATTTCTTAACGGTTGAGGTCTCATCACTTAAAATCTGAATTACTAATGCATCCTTTTTTAGAGATTAGAGAGTTAATAAAAAAAATCAATTATTTACTTCATATGATTATAGAACTAAATTAAACAGATAATAATATTTTATGAATTAAATTGATAATTTATTTAATTTCATAAACTTAAGGAATTACTCTCTCAAATCAATGTTTCTTTTAGAGAATGTAATTAATGTGCATATTTTTTCGCAAAACTTAGAGCTTCTTCAGATACCGACTTTTTAATTCATACCTCTTCTCCGAAAAATCTTCGTAATCTTCTTAAAAATGATGTAACGGAGATCTTCTTCTCTCATGAATAACTTCTCTTTTTGTTTTGTTTTTTATGTTTTTTCTTAGCTTCCGTACCAAAAAAAATCATGTCAACGGGAATTTTTTTTAATATAATTCATAGTGGAGGTAGCAATGTCGTATGATATGGCAGTATCACATCACCGGTCCATCCACCCTTATTAGTAGCGTATACGTAGCTAACGATAGACAGACAAATATTTGACTAATTTTCAAAGAAATTTAAATTTGTTGTAAGAAAAAAATTATAAAAAAAGTAAAAAAATAATCAAAAGATAAACAACAAAAAATAGAGCACAATACTAGGAAGAAAAACAAATCCTGCGATTTTGAAGAAAGAAAGAAAAAAAGGAAGAACAAACTAATATTGATGTTCAAAATTCGTACATAGCTTTGATTCAGAAAAAGAAAATCGAACATAAGCAACCCTCAACACCTTGTATACCTCATGGTACAAATTGTTCATCATTTTTATTGTTCACCCAAGTTGTTTGCGATTAAAAAATAATGTGCTCTGTTTGTTTATTTAATTATTTTAATTTTTGAATTATTGGGCTGCATTTTCTACATCATATGACTTTATGGATGCTAGTTTTTAGGTATGTCTTCATTTTGCATGTCATGTTATGTGCCTTATTTTGTTTTATTAATGATGTTGAAGGAAGGAAATGTTGTTTTGCATGTGATAAATCATTGAATGGTGGTTTTGTTTTAAAATGTTAAATTTGAAGATTTATTTGGTTTTTTCTGGTAGGTGAGATATAGTTATGTTTCTTGCAAGAACCAACAATAACCATGTTGATTTATTGAATTTCTAAGTTGTTGTTTTGATATTTTCTCATATTAATTATTTTGATGGATGGTTTGAGGGGGGAGAGAAAAAGGAATGCGTGATCCGATACTTGATTGAAAATGTTAGTGGTTAATTTGTTAGGAAGAGTGATTAAATTTCGAACCTTGTTCTTAATATTTCTCTACTCTCGATCTATACTAATGGAATACACTTTAATATAAACAGAAATGTTGACCTAAGATTTTTCATAATTTTTAGATATTTGAAGAAATTGGAGATATAAGTAGAATGAGGCATGAGAAGATTGTTTATGTGATTAAAATGTTGTTCATTGTGGTGGTTTTTCTTTTTTGTAAATTGTGACTTTGTTATTTTCTTTCTTCATTGCAAAATAGAAGTACTTTGAAAGTTTTATATGTTAGTTTTAGCAATTTCATAGTAGTTTTGAACTTTGCAGGACATCATATGTTAGAAAAGTACTTGTTATTCTTGTATCATGTGGTCAAGCATATATAATGCAATTACATGAATATTTGTTGTGGAATTTACCATTGTTTTGGTAAAAGTACATTTTATAAAATAGTGGTGTATGATATTGGTGTTATAAATGTTTTTTTTATTGGGTTTTTGATCTTTGAAGAAATGGAGAATGTTGTTTTAAAATGGTATCATTTTCTAAGTATATTTTTAGGCATTAACTTTTTTATTTTATAACAGATGTGTGATGTTTATAGAAAGATATGAAAAAAGAATTCTGAGTTCTATACATAGAGAAACAAATACTATAAATTTAAATTTTACAATGGATCTGGGAGGCACCGGCAATGCCTTCAAAGAAGTTCTTGAGTCTCACATGATATTTTCAGATTTTGAGACAACTAAATCTAAATTTGAGGTCAATTGTAATAGTACATTTGCGAAATCAAAGACTTGTTCGGAAGGAAAAAATGGAAATCATTCAAAGAATAGTGTCTATGACCTACTTGAGTGCCCTGTTTGCAAGAATTTGATGTATCCTCCAATTTATCAGGTTCATCACTTCTAATTTCATCTTAATTTGAAATACTTATACTAAGCATGACCTATCATATTTTTATTAATAATATTTTGAGAAATATATGAATAATTTTTCCATTAATCTTTCTATTATACTAAAGGTTGATAATGTCAACAACCCTAAAAATAAAAAAGTTGATAACAGATCATGTGTATCTTTTCGCATTTAAATAAAAAATTGAGTCTCTAATATTCCCTTCGACAACTATTATAAGCAAATTTTACTTATTTTTTTGTATATTTGATAACTGATATATTTGGTCTTATATGATACTCTCTCGGGTCCTATATATAAGAAAACTTTTAATTTTTAGATTCATTATAAAATGAATATATCTGGACATTATTATTATTATTATTATTATTATTATTATTATTATATAGATACATTCATTTTACAATGAATCTAAAACAGTAAAATTTTTGTCATATAGAAGACCGGAGGGAGTATCTGATGCATCAATTGTTAAATGTACAAAAAATTAAATTTACTTATAATAATAAACCGAAAAAAGTACTTGTTAATTAAATATTCATTTATGCTATCTTGTAATTTTTATTAATGTTTTCCTTGATGATTATATTATGTTTTTCAGTGTCCAAATGGCCACACATTATGTTCAAATTGTAAGATTGTGGTGCATAATCGTTGCCCAACATGTCATTGTGATCTTGGAAACATAAGGTGTTTGGCTTTGGACAAAGTGGCAGAATCAATGGAACTTCCTTGTAGATATAAGAATCTAGGTTGTCATGATATATTCCCATACCATACTAAGCTAAAGCATGAGCAAAATTGTCAATTTCGTCCTTATAATTGCCCTTATGCTGGATCAGAGTGTTCTATAATGTGTGACATTTCAACACTTATGACCCATCTCAAGGAGGATCACAAGGTTGATGTACATGATGGATTCACCTTTAACCATCGGTATGTTAAATCAAATCCACATGAAGTTGAAAATGCCACATGGATGTTAACCGTAAGTTGATATTTTATATTTTTTACGTGGTTATATTTATTACTTTATATATCTCTCTCTTGCAAAAGTTTAATTTTTTTTAACAAGAGATGAATTTATAATTTTTAAATTTTTGTTAAAAATTCATATTTAATTCTTGTTTTGTTAAAAAAAATTATACATACTATTGTAACTATATAAGAAATGATGAAAAATTGTGACGAAAAAATTTCGGAGGCTAAAACTTTCTAAATATTTTTATATGCTAAAAATAAAATGTGAATACATATAAAAAAATTAAAATATTTATGGTAACAAAAAAATACTTTAACCCTATTTTCCTCGCTTGATTTATGTCCAAAACATTATCTTCAAGCTAAAATGCAAGTGAAAAACATATCATCATTTAAATCTACACATTTTTGCAGGTTTTTAATTGTTTTGGAAAGCATTTTTGCTTGCACTTTGAGGCATTTCTACTTGGCACAGCTCCAGTATATATGGCATTTTTACGATATTTAGGTGATGAGAAAGAGGCAAAGAAATTCAGATATAGCTTAGAAGTTGGTGCAAATAGCCGCAAACTTATATGGCAAGGAATTCCAAGGAGCATTCGGGAGAGTCATAGAAAAGTTCGTGACAGTCAAGATGGACTGATCATTCAGAGAAACCTTGCCCTTTATTTTTCTGGTGGCGATAAACAACAATTAAAGCTGAGGGTCATTGGTCGTATATGGAAAGAAGAATGAATTATTTTCACTCACTCTCTCAACCCTTTTATAAAAAAAGTTTGTTCAATTTTTTTACCAACAGTTTAATTTGGTTTCGGACGAGTTCTAACATCAAGTTGTTTCAGTCATCTTTCAAGGGTATACGTTCGTGGATCGAACTGTGATCCTCCCTATCAAGTCCAGTGTCAATCACCATTAGACCAACTAACATTTATTCTTAAATATAAGACTTTCAATAAATTTTTAGATATATTTGTTACATTCATTCCAACTATATTCTCCATTAATACCAATAATTTGTATTGAAATTTAAAAAATTATAAGTGATCACATTTAACACCAAGGATAATTTAGTAATAACAATATAAAATATAATTTGTTTTTACATGTACCACAATCATGTGGCAATAGATGAACCCCGCATAATTTTGTAGGGAATTAGGGTTTTGCATAGATTATTTTTTTGCATGACTGTTTTTTTGGTACATTCTTGCATGACTTTTTAGCTGGAGGAACAGTTTATCCTTTGTTTTGAATTATATATCACATTATTAATTTCACTCAAATCAAAAAAAAATATAAATGATATTGTATGAAAAACATAAATTATGAATTACTTTACATAATACATTCTTTATTAATAATATAAAAAGTTTAAATTAATTGAACTAAAAACATTTAAAGTATTAATAAAAATAAAAATAAATAAATATCTTATTGATATTGTAAGAGCACATAGTATAACTTGACACGCATAGTTTGCTTGACATACAATTTGTGTATAGTAATTTGTTAGTAGTACAATAATTTTTATGGCATGTTAAATGTTAATGAAGTGTGAATTTCAACAATAATAAACAACATGTATTCTTGTGTCAGTCTATTTTTCAATAGAAATTAAGAATTTCTATAAGAGTGCAATAGATATATCACATATTTTTTTCATGTAATTAATCTCAACTATTAATTTCAGTTAAAATTATATATGTAGTAAAATAATCTTGATCGTTAATTGAAATCGAACAATTGGTGTTGAAACTACGCTGACGCATTTCCAATAAAAATTATGTTTCCCTTTCAATACTACATTGTCCAAACTTTTCAAACAAGGAAAAATCAATACAACAACAATAAGATGACTTTTTTTTCAAAGGTAACAACAATTGAATGACTAATTGGAATACCACGTCACATAATCTTTCTTCCTTCTCATGCTCATTTAAATTTAGGATTGATAATGAGAAATTTTATATTACAATTTACATCACATGTTTAAAATCAATATGTATTGATATAATTGCTTGCTTCTTAAATCAATAGTTAAATAAATGATTATAATTTAATAAAAATTAGTATTTCCTATCAGAAATTATGTTAATTAAATATTATTTATCAAAAGTGTATTGGGTAATAAAATTAAGAATAAAATATGTGATTTTTTCATCACTAATAATAGTGAAATTTTTTCTTTTACAATAATAGTAAAATTTTAATACATTCTTAGAAAAATATAAAAATGTAATATAACGCTTATAAGCAATGAAATCATTTTTGTTATGTAATAACTTTTCTTAAACACAAAACTTTATAACTTGCTCTTTGATTTAAAAAATATTATGATTATATTGTCATGAAAAAATAACTACCGATACATACCATTGATATATATATCATAATCTTAATTCTTAATAATACACAAGCATGATCCTATCTTGAAGAAAATGTTCCCGTGTGTCATCACCTAACCACCACTATGTCAAATTATTTCAAATAAAATCACATTAATGACACTAGCAAACAAAATCACATTAATTATTTCAAATAAAAAATTATGACTAAGCAAAAATTAAAAAAAAAATTAAAACTTCCCTCTATTTTTAAAGGTAATTGGGCTTGGAAAGAGTACTACAAAAACTGAAAAAAAAAATTCAAAAATTTAAAACTTCCTTATATTTGTAAAGGAAATTGGGCTTGAAATCAGTAAAACAAAAATTGAGATAAATAACTCTAGCTGGTCCATTTGCAAGGAGAGTTCAATACAAACAAAAAACTTATTTGTTTTTGTGTATTTTGTTAGATAATTTAGGCAACAAATTCTCTCTATCCACTATGTAAACAGACACACTAACCAATATTGTGAAACCGCTCAACATAACAAACTAAATCTAATCTCTCCTACTCTGCATTTCTAATTACCAAACGGTGATGAAAATCCTTAACTTGTCCACATCAATATCGATAGCAGCCTAATATTAACCATTTCAATACAATTGTTTCAATTGACAACAACTTTAATCAAAGGATTATCTAGAACCAAATTAGAGTTGAACCAATTTCTTGGTCATGTGAAGCATTTGAAATTCTAATTTATGAGGTAAGAAATTTAAAATTCTCATATTTCAATTTCACCCCAAAATAAATAATTTTTTTTTGTTATTCTATTCATTGAAACCCGAATTAAATTTCCTATAAAAGAGTTGTGTAAGATTCATGAAAGATGCACTTCAGCAAAACCCTCGTTGCTTGCTCTCTATCCACTATGTAAACAGAAACCCTAATTATTTACCTATAAAAAGGGACATACTTAAAACAAGACAAGCTCATAACTATAATTAATTTAGAGTTGATTCTTTTTTTTTATTCTACTTGAAGTTGGAAAACATATACTATTCCAATTCCACTTAAATCTCAACATATACCTCAAATTAGAATGTTCTTAATTTATTAATTTTTAAAAAATTATTTAAAATAGTTTGTTAAGAATAAAATAAATAATAAGTTGTCAACAAATTCAAGCCCAATAGATAGAAAATAACAAAATTGTTAGGTCAGACATTCATAAATGGAATGAATTCTGATCTCTCTGCTTTGTATATATGTGTTTCTAATGGTTCGTTATTTCGTCTATGTACTAAAAAAAAGGATAACAAATTTTATTTTTACGGTATGTAACTATATATAAAATAATCATATAACAACTAAAAAATAACTGGGGAGACTAATTCAAAATTAATAATGTTGCCTTAATTCAAATCTATAACTTAGGATTATCTTATTATATATTAAATAATTACTCATGAATAACTATAGTTATCGGTAATCGTGTAAACTACAATAATAGTTTAAACATGATATGACTTAATATAATTTATCAAAAAATAGTCATGATATATAACTCATATGATTTTCAAAGAAATTTTTTTTATACTCGTACATTTCTATGCCATATGTTAATTATGGCTCATGCAAATTGTTTGCACTACACCCTCTCCACTACATATAGAGCAAGATGAATTTATCTTCTTCAATAAGAAATCATGTAAGGTCATGTCGTTCCTATCTCCTGTTCTCGAATTTTTTTCTTTCTTCTTATTTTGACTAAAAAATCTTTTCTTTCTTAATTTTTACATTTCCTTAGTTTTTCATCTCTAACATTAATTTGCTAACTATTTTGTTATCTCTCAGAAACAAAATCCCAAGAAAGTGAAGTAAAATTCAAAATGAAGGTGGTTTTATCATTGTTTTTAGGGTTAAATATATTTCTAAAACCTCTAAATATTTATTGTTTTTAGGGGTTAAATATATTTCTAAAACCTCTAAATATTTAATGTTTTTAGTCCTTTAAAACAAATAACTTTTATTCCTCTAAATTTTTAGTTTTTAGTTTTAGTCTCTATTTTGGTTGACTTTTTTGAATGATATATCTTTATTAAGATCTTAAAATATCATAATAATTTAACTAAACTATTAAAACAATGACATTTTACTTTCTTAACAATGATATGTCATTTGAAACATGTTAAACTTTTAAAAAAAGATACATGAACTAAAATTAAATATTTAGAGGAATCAAAGTTTGAAGGAAATTTTTAGAGGATATTTAGAAAGACTAAAAACAAATTTAAATTTTATTTTGTTTTAGGTTTTTTGCTTTCAATATTCAAGCATAATTGACTTTTGTTTTGTTTGCACTAATGCATCATTCATTATTTTGTAGAACAATGAACTATAATTTAAGAGTCAAGATTTTCTAGAAGTTCAAGGCTGCCAACAGTGCTATGAAACAAATGCTTGTTTTTGAATTTGTGTAATACCTGAATTGTTTGTGTCGTAAATATATAAATATTGAAACACAAAACTACAATCTCTTTGGCCCTATTTGCGAGTGGTTGTGCCAAACCAGGAGCTATTATGTGTTTGTTACGGCACAAACAATTCAGGTATTACACAAGCACTCGCAAACAGAACCAAAGAGATTGCTTCTGCTAATGGCTAAGCCCTTACTCTTTTGGAGAAAAACTAGACAATAATTGATGGAAGCAAATAACAAAAAGTTGTCATATTAGATTGATTATTAGTTTAGTTATATATGAATTTTTATTGTTACATTTATAATAATTTGCATGCACTTTACTCTTTTTTCCTTCATTAAATTTATCTTACTATATTTCTTTGATAAGATTTTTAATGAGACAATTGTTTGTATTTGTTCTTTTCTTAGGATACAAATGAATAAAAATCTCATATTTCTAAACCTTTTTATTTTTAACATACATGATTTTTTTTTGAAACGTTTAACATACATGATTATATTTAATATTAATGTTTTTATTACTTTTTCAATTCAATAAGTAATTTTCACATATTGTTAGATTTTGTTAAAGTCTTCTTCTTTGTGGTTTTATGTCTTGTGTTGTTTTACTCTCCTCTTAGCATGGATTTGTTTCAATTTTCTGTCTTAGTGCGACATTGATTTGATTTCCCATCTCAGTGCAGTGTTTTTATGATTTCTCATCTTAGTATGGTGTTTGTTCTTTCAGATTTTTAGATTTATTTCGATCCAAATTCAGTTCAGATTCAATGAATTTAGTATCGTCAAGGTCGCAGATCCGAAGGCATGACTCTTTCGGACATTTGAATTTTATCATATCAATTGTCGGCTTTGTCACATTTGTAGTCATTAAGCCATTTTATGCTATTAAATCGGATGTTGTGAGCTTGTTCGTAAATTCATCCTTTTTAATTTTTAATTAATGTACTTTACCGATTTAAATGAATAAATATCATTATTTTTTAGTAAAAAACTGTATTATCTATTAATACCATTAATCTATATTGAAATTTAAAAAATTACCAATTATCACGTTTAATACCAAAGGTAATTTAATAATAATAATATAAAATACAATTTGTCTTTACATGTACCATGACATGTGGCAATATATAGACTTTTCTCATTTTATAAAGATAAAAATACAGATAAATATATGTTGTAATCAACTTTATTTTATATGAATTTCAAATATATACATTCCCAATAATATACTAGTCATTTGTTATTGGAATATATATACTAATCTATGTGCAAAACTATACTTTGAAAAAAAAACATGTTATGTAATAAACCATATAATATAATTAAAAAAAGGCTTAAATATGCAATGAGTCCCTGCAATTACACCAACTTCTGGTATAAGTCCCTATAGTTTCATTTGTTGGTTTTTAATCCTTGCAGTTTCAAAGCATTTTAGTTTTAGTCCCTCCTTTAATTAAACCGTTACAAAAATGGAAGAATATAACGGAGTTCCACGTGGCCCAATCAATTTAAACCACGTGGCACATTAAAAGACAATTGCTTTTAATGTAAAGAAAAATAAAAATAAAAAAACCTTCTTCTTTCTTCTTCTTCTTCTTGCATACAAAAAAAAAATTCAAGTCAATGAATTTTTTTTTTGAGATTCAGATTCAACACTGCTTTCTTCTTCTTCTCGAGATTCAACTCAGATTTAACATTTTTTTTGAAATTGGAAATTTTTGAAGAAGAAAAAGTGATTATGTTGTTTGTCCTTTGCTCTTTTAGTTCAGAAAAAACACCAATCCACCACCATGAAAAGGAAATCGACGCCGGTGAGGTTTCGCATTTTCGATTATGGGTTTGAAGATGTTAGAACGATCTCTCACTCTCTCGTTGTTCGTGTTCTTGTGTTGTTTTTTGATGAAGAATGATGGGTGTTAATGTTGTTATTGTGTTACTGTATTGTTGTTGGGTTGAAAAATGTTTGATGTTGTTCTTCTTCATCTGTTTTTTCTTCTTCTTCTTCTTCTTCAATTGTAAAAGGTTTTGAATCTTAAGTGAATGAGTGTTGAAAAATGTTTGTTGTTCTTCTTCATCTGTCTTGTTTTTCGTTGATGATGTTGCAGATTTTGGTAATGAAAAATCTCCATTGGTGCTGGTGTTGATGTTGTTTTTGCATATTTCCATTAGCAATTAGCAATATCCATTTGATAGTGATGATTTGTTGTTCTTAACTTCTTGCTTTTGGTGTTGATGATGTTCTTGTTTTTTGCAGATTTGTTTTACAAAAAAAAAATGATTTGGAATAAATTTTTTTATTTTTCTTTACATTAAAAATAATTGTCTTTTAATGTGCCACGTGGCTTAAATTGACTGGGTCACGTGGCACTCCGTTATATTCTTCCATTTTTGTAACGGTTTAATTAACGGAGGGACTAAAACTAAAATGCTTTGAAACTGCAAGGATCAAAAACCAACAAATGAAACTACAAGGACTTATACCAAAAGTTAGTATAATTGCAGGGACTTATTGCATATTTAAGCCTTAAAAAAATCATTACAAAGGGATTTTGAGATATTTTCTCAATAAATTAAACGCTTTAAACTAATGGTCAGTAGTACTATCATAAGTTAAAGTGTACAACTATTATATGATAAAAAAGTAAAACTAAAATAATTCTATACAAATATTTACACTTAATGAAAAAAATATAACTATACTTAATTCACATAAATAAAAGATACACTCCCGTGGAATCTCATGCATATGTGATGACTCATTATTTGTGTGGAATTTAGGCCTTCATTCATGAGTTATTTACTACTAATATGGTGATCAAACTATGTTTTAATTCACTTTCATTAGTTTTATTTAGTTTTGAGTCTAGAATTATATAATAGGAATAATTACGTAATTTTGGTGAAAAGAGTCAGTTTAGAGACAATTTATGTCAAGGCATGTTATTTGGTTCTGGATCGTCATCAAAGACATCTACTGATAATGAGTGTCAAGACATTATGTTCTTACAAGTCAACATGTCAAGCGCTACAAACACACAAAAGAAGAGAATGTAGTACAACTTCGGTGAAAGCATCTTTTGAGGATAAGGATGACTGCTGGCTTGCCAGCTGTCAGCATCACAAATGATTGTATTATAATTAAGTGGTCCTTGCAAATAAAATATCATTTATTCCTTGGGCCTAATGTCATCATTTAATATTGCACCCGATCCAAGAAGAATATGCTTTTAAATACACGTCCCTAAATCATAAATGGTGTGCTTGAAAACCCTAAAAAAGACATCTGAGAAAAAGAAGAGCTACTGCGCCGTCAAGGAGACTTAGTCGTAGGAGGCGACCGGTGATAACGGGAGGCACGACAGTGTCTGTAGGAGTATCTATTGCTTTGTAATGGGTATCACTACTTTACTTGTTATTATTGTTGTTGTTTCTATGCTTAATCTGAACTAAACTCTTTTGTAGTTGAAATTATGTGAAGTTTAATATAATAAATGAAGTATTTATGTGATGAATGATTGTTATTGTGTCATCTTTAACTTTATGCTTTTATGAAAATACATTTATTTCTTTGACTGATCAACTTAGATTTAAATACAAGTTGCATGTGCAGAGACATCTAGCATGCCAATGGAAAATATAAAGTTAATAAGGTTAAGTGAGAACAGACATGTATCCTCTACCTTTTTTTATGGATAAGTTAAGGGCCTTAGTGGAACACCAAACAAGCAAGCGTTTATCTGAACTCTAATGGAATTAAGTGTGACCTAGACATAGACAATCACCTCATACCTCGTTTTAATATCAAATGTTGTAGACATACACGACAAGGCAAGCTTGCTCATAGATGACACGACATAATTTATCATTCACTATGCTTCATAAATGAATCATGATTTCAGCTAATACCCTTTTATCACTGTTTTCAACCATCAATTTACTTAATTGTTATTTTATTTATTGTGTTAAAAACCAAAAATATTTTGTTACCATTACAATAGACAAAACACTCTCTTGAATGAACTTGGAATGTATAACTCTTAGACTATTCCCTGTGGAATCGATACTCTTTTTACTTATTACTTTTTACTTTGGACTGTGTATACTTGCACATACCCAATTTTGACCTATCAATATGCACACATTTTTTTAAGGTATTTTATTTTGAGCCCAATCTTTAATCCTTCCACAGTTTCACAAAATAATTTATAAATATTTTTGTTATCACGATAATGAATATGCATAATCAATTATATTAATGGGTTAATTACATTTTACCCCCTGTAAAATATACCAAAGTTTCTTTACCCCCTGTAATTTTTTTTTGTTGCTTTACCCCCCTGTAATATAAGATTGTGTGTTTTACCCCCCTTGACTCAAGTCAACCATAATATAATTTGAGGCGGTTTAAAACCCTCACTAAAATTATATTTTGCGGTGTTTTTTTTAAAATTGGTTTAAAACCCTCGTTAAAATGATTTTTTTGCGGCGGTTGACTTGAGTCAAGGGGGTAAAACACAAAATCTTATATTACAGGGGGGTAAAGCAACAAATTTTTTTTACAAGGGGTAAAACAACTTTGACATATATTACAGGGGGTAATAGGTAATTAACCCTATATTAATTATAGAAACAATATTTTTCTTGTAAATGATATTGTATATCATAAAAATAAGTGTTCACTCTTTTTGTCACAATTTTTTGAACTAATTATTGCCTATTATATTTCCGATAATATTGATATCATTGCTTTAATAAATTAATAATACTGATATTATTAGTCAACTATTATTTTTCAAGTCAAAAAATGTGCAAAAGGAAAACCATTGCAACACCCTGTATAAAATAAAATAAAAGGAAATACAAAATATTGGACGGCCAAACCCAATTAAACCACACAATCAACTCATACGGGTACACCACATGCACTGCCAAGCGTACGAATGCAAAACTAGATAGCAAAAAAGAGTGTTGTGTAAGCCTTCACATCTTAAATAGGAGAATAAATTGACTGTCAACACAAATCGATTCGCATATCATCAACACCTGCGGAAAACACCACATAAGGTATCAAGAGTCTTTCAAACCAAACAACACGAGTTCAATTGCAATGGATGAATGAAGCATATTTAAAACCATCTCCAATTTCTCCGACGCGGCATATTCAAACCTACAAATCTCAACGTATCTAAAAAAGAGCTAGGGAACATATCAAAATAACATATTATATACAAAATAACGGTCGTAACTATCACTATATAACGATTTTTTTTATAACTATATTATTTTGTTACCATATTTCAATTATAAAAATAATAATTTAATTACCTCAAAAAAAGGAAAATAATTTAATATAGAATTTTTCATAAAAGTTACATATATCAATTGTAAAAAGTCTACCATTGACAGTTAAAAATTAAACAAATGGATGCAAATCTCCATAAACCAATCTCTAAGTGTCTGAACTTGATATCTCTCTCACTCTCAATCTCTAATCATTGTTTACTTTGTTGTTAAGATAAATGTTATATTTTATATACTTTTAATATGTTGATGAACAAAGTTTAAAAATTTCTCTCACATTTTAATTTATACTTCATATCTACTAAATGTTTTTATCCACTGATAAAATAAATTTTACTATAATTTTTTTTACAACTAAGTTTTACCATATAAATATGTGTAAATATGTTTAAAACACTTTTTTTTTTGACTAAATGTTTCAAAAACTAATAACACAAAATGTGAACATTTTTACTATGTACACAAAGTGTCAACATTATTTTGTCTTTTATAACAAAAAAAAGTCTCAACATTATCAATGAAGTCAAATATCATATCAATATCATAATGGGGTAATCCTTTTTTTTATATAGAAAAATTTAGATGGGATAAACTCCAATTTATCTTTAGAATTACTTCTCTTTGTTGGTTTAAATCGGATATTTTCTACGCACAATTGTAGAGACTAATTTCTCAAGCCGATAATATCTAACAACAACAATTCATAAGTTTCAATTTAACTGACAATATCGATAAAGTTATGTTGGCCATATCAGATTCAAGCATATGACTTACCGTATACGCGATTTCAGGTGTTTTTCTTTTTCTACAAATAAAAAATAATTAACAATTACAAATACTCCGTAATAAATATTAGTAAGAAAAATAACAAATATATATAGATATGGTTATGTTAGATGTCTCGGGTTTAAACATATAGGACTTTACTATATATGCGAGATTCATATGTTTTTATATATGACTAGTATATAAAAAAGTTAACAATTCGTGAGTTTAAATTTAACCGACAATATCGATATGGTTATGTTAGCCGTATCAGGTTCAAACAAATGACGAGTTTCACGTGTATAGCCAAATCAGGTTCAAACATATAACTTATTGTATACGCGAGTTTCATGTGTATAATCATATCTAGTTCAAACATATGACTTACCTTATACGCGAGTTTCACGTGTATAGTCATATCAGGTTCACACATATGACTCATATCAAGTTTAAACATATGACTTACCGTATACGCGAGTTTCACGTGTATAGCCATATCAGGTTCAAACATATGATTTACCATATACGCAAGTTTCACATGTATAACCATATCAGTTTCAAACATATGACTTACCATTTATCGCAAGTTTCACATGTATAGCCATATCAGGTTCAAACATATGATTTACCGTGTACGCAAGTTTCACGTGTATAGTCATATCAGGTTCAAATATATGACTTACCGTATACGCGAGTTTCACGTGTATAACCATATCAAGTTCAAACATATGACTTACCGTATACGCAAATTTCACGTGTATAATCATATCAGTTTCAAACATATAACTTACCGTATACGCGAGTTTCAGGCGTTTTTCTTTTTCTCTTTCTTCTTTTACTAACAAAAAATAATCAACAACAATAAATAATAAATTTTAGTAAAAAAAATAACAAATATACAAATCAAAAAGTAACTATTTAACAAAATGAAAATGAAAAATTTCACCTTTGAGTATGTATGTGTTTCATTTTTGACACAATCTATACAAGTATATATATATATATATGATATGTGAATTTATACAATGACGACATGACACAAGACACAAACACGCAGTCTCACATGACACCAAATCTCATCTCATCTTCTTCTTATTCATCCTAATCGACCACACCTTTCTCTCTCTAAATCTCTTTCAATTCTCGATCTGTGAATTATTGTTCTAGATTTTTCTATTCATTATTCTTTTTTATTCCGATTCAATTTCAATTTCAATTTCAATCCTTATACAAAGGAATGAAAACTTTTTTGTATTGAAAATTTAATATGCCAGGATTACCTCAATTCAGTAATGGCTCTTCGCCATCGATTCATGGATTTTGGTCCAAGAATCGTGATGATGTTGGTTTTAATCAGCTCCACAAGGTATAATTACTCGATCCAATTTTTTTTTTTTAATTATACAAATTTGTTTTTTTTAATAGTTCTTAGATTTGTTTATTTGTTTTTTTTATTATTTGTGATGATGATGCTAGAATTTAGATTTGTATTGGTTGCGTGTTGGAAATGATTGGTTTATTGATTTAGCTTTGTTTGGATCTGGTTGTGATGAAAATTCATTGATTGATTGAAATTTTGGTTTTGTGTCATAATTGGATTGGATGCAATAATCTTTGATTGTTTGTTTGACAAATTGTTATTCAGTGTGTTAATATCCATGCTTGATAATGCTATATAATAGTAGTAGTTCATGGGGTGTGAATTTATAGTACTAAGTTAATCATTATGTAATGTATTGTACTAATATGAACCATTGTTATTTTATTTTATTTTATTTGTTGAAAAAGCATTGGCTAGGTCCCTTTGAGCTTAGCTCAGTTGGTAGGGACATTGTACGTAATGTGCAGGGATTGGGTTCAAACCTGGTACGCCCACTTATTCATCTTTAAGGAGTGAATTTCTTGCCATTAGGCTACTTGACCAAAAAAAAAAGCATTGGCTAGTAAGTATTGAGTTGGTATTGGAACTGATAATTAGTCACTGGAATAGAGGATTGCTTGAGGATGTGTTGTGTTGTGCATGTTGTTGCAATTTTTTTCGGGATAAATTTGCAATTTGTAATAATATTTTGAAGAGTCTCATTTTGTGTGTGTGTATTTGTTTTTTTTGTGATATAGTTCTGGAATGAGTTGTCGCCACAAGCACGGCAGGAACTCTTGAGGATAGACAAGCAAACCCTTTTTGAGCAAGCGCGAAAAAATATGTACTGCTCTAGATGCAATGGATTGCTACTTGAAGGTTTTATGCAGATTGTTATGTATGGAAAATCTTTGCAGCAAGACGGAACGTGTGTTCAGTTTCCTTGTGGCAGACCTGGGGGTTTCAAAAATCAAAATAATGGTGGATCATCGATTTCCAATGGGGTTCTGGATGACATTCAAGATCCATCAGTCCATCCTTGGGGAGGTTTGACAACGACGCGTGAAGGTTCACTCACGCTTATGGACTGCTACTTGTATTCAAAGTCTCTGAAGGGACTGCAAATTGTAAGTGTGGCGTATTTGTATTGGGTTCTCGTGATGCAATCAATTTCCCTGTTTAGTAGCTTATCATTTTTATGATTTCAGGTATTTGATGGCGCACGTGCTAGGGAGCGGGAAAGAGAACTGCTTTATCCCGATGCCTGTGGCGGCGGAGGCCGTGGTTGGATAAGCCAAGGAATAGTGAGTTACGGTAGAGGGCATGGAACAAGGGAAACCTGTGCCCTTCATACTGCCAGACTTTCATGTGACACACTCGTGGATTTTTGGTCGGCACTGGGTGAGGAGACGAGACAATCTCTTCTAAGGATGAAGGAAGAAGATTTTATAGAGAGACTCATGTTCAGGTGAGCTTTCTATTTGAGAATTCTCCTTAGTGTGAAATGTGAATCTTAGATAATCCAAGGGCGTAAACAGCCCCACTCAGCGACAATAATTTGTAGTATCGAGTATTTTATTACCTATTTTACTTTATTGCCTTGAGTATATTTTCCTTAAGTGCAGTGCGCAATGGCACTTGTAGTTTGCTTACATTTAATGCATTTGATAAAAGGACAAAAACACATTTCAGGCATGAATGCACGATGACGGTCAATATGTTCATGCTACATAACATTTTTGCACTCAAATTGTTATGCTCTTATTATTTTCCTTTTCTCATATTCATTTTGAAGTGAGCTGTTAAAGAAGATAATTGATATCAAATTGTTATAGTATATAATATAATATTAACGTGCCATTTTCTTCATTTCCAAATTCTATCATTTTATGCATTTTTATTTATTTGCAACATCTATTTTATTTATATTTTTTATTGCTACTTGCTTATTTTATTCTCATACTTTGTAGCTATTGAAATTGTCAATTAGAATTATTACGAGTCTGATTTTAAAAAATTGAAGTAGAAGATAATAATTGAACAAATGAGTTCAATCCCAATGTGATGCTCATTTACATCATATTAAGTCTTTTTAGTGGTTCCACTTAAGTTATGAAATTGTGATAGAACAATCACCTACATATGATGTTGAAAGCACTAATGCTCCTCATTTACATTATATTAGAAATGGTGATGGAACAATTATCTGTATACGATGTTGAAAACACTACTAGTCCGCTCAAATGATGATTGACGTTTCTTATTGGATATATAGGAAATTATATAGTTAATACTTAATACAATAATGACCACTCCTTTTGTGAGGTTATGGCGATCTTGTTTGAAAGGAGTGTTAAGATACCATATCGGCCGAGGAGTGTGACCAAGTTATTCATTATAGTAAATTTCTACTAATTATTGTGTTTGAGCTAGGTCATGTGTATTATCAATTCTAAATTTCTAATACGGTATTGGAGTCTAATCTAGACCTAATGTTGTGTCACCTATAGACTTTCCATCCCACAACTCCATACGTCCAACCTTAGAGATGTGTTGAGTTAAGATCCTACACTCTATATCTCCAACCTTAGAGGTGTGTTGAGTTAAGATCCTACATTGGACAGGTATCAGTCAAAGTACTTCTATATAATATTGTCAGCAAAATTTTGAGGTTATGTTAGGACTTGGGCCTAATCCATTGACAATCCTAATCAGAAGATTTATTAAAAGACAACACAGCTTGACTATGTGTAAATTGTGTTATATATATACTTTTTTCTTTTAAACTTTTTCCGCTAGAAGTTAAAAATTGATATTATTACAATTTATTTTTAGGGTTTACTAAAAGTTTACCTTTTGTTTATCAGGTTTGATAGCAAGAGGTTTTGCAGAGACTGTAGAAGAAATGTTATTCGAGAGTTCAAGGAGCTAAAAGAACTGAAGCGCATGCGTAGAGAACCTCGTTGCACCAGTTGGTTTTGTGTTGCTGATACCGCCTTTCAGTATGAGGTGTGACTTCCATATTTCTATGCTGTGAAATCTGCTGTATTCAGATTTCAATGGGAGAGTCTTTAGTATCATTTGTATGAAATAGACGGTTTGTCGTGCTACATGTTAGTATTACATTAGATATTGTTCTTAACTCAATACATCTGCTTTTTCAGGTATCTGATGACTCAATTCAAGCTGATTGGCGCCAAACATTTGCAGATACTGTGGGATCGTATCATCACTTTGAGTGGGCTGTGGGGACAACTGAAGGAAAATCAGACATTTTGGAGTTTGAAAATGTTGGAACGAATGGATGTGTTCAAGTCAGTGGCCTAGATCTTGGTGGCTTGAGTGCGTGCTTCATTACCCTCCGAGCTTGGAAACTAGATGGCCGGTGTACTGAATTTTGTGTTAAAGCTCATGCATTAAAGGGCCAAGAGTGTGTACATTGCAGGCTAATTGTAGGGGATGGTTATGTTACAATCACAAAAGGAGAGAGTATAAAAAGATTCTTTGAGCACGCTGAAGAGGCGGAAGAAGAAGAGGTACTTCACGTTTCATTAAGGAAATTGGATTCCCTTCTAATGTCCAAAATTCATGGAATTTAAAAAATCATTTATGAGGAATGTTGTCTAAGTTTCATCCGTTAATTATACAATGCTTGCCTCTAGGATGATGATTTGATGGACAAAGATGGGAATGAGCTTGATGGAGAATGCACTCGTCCGCAAAAGCATGCGAAGAGCCCTGAACTTGCTCGAGAATTTCTTCTAGATGCTGCTACAGTTATATTCAAAGAGCAGGCATGCTTTGCTTTATTGCTATTTTGTGCTTAATAGTCTTTTTTGATTCCACCTTTTGTGAATATCAATATCTTTACACTATTGCTTGAATTTTGTGGTTTTAACATCAGTAACTAACAAAGTTAAAGGATAATATGGTAATCTTCACAAAACATTATAATTGTTTTGCTGAGGGGTAATAATCACAACCTCAAATAACTATCGAAGTTTGAGGATAATATGGCAGTCTTTGCAAAACAGTATAATTGATACAGCGAGGAGTAAAAAATCAATGTCCAATGAATGAAATTTTATATTGGAAAGGGTACTGTTTAGTTTTGAATTTAGGATATGGCATTACTATTAGGTGTGTTGAACTTCATATTGAACTCTAATGTATTTCACTTTATAATAAGAAAAACTTCAATTCGTTCTGGAGACTATGTTTTTACTTTTTGTTTATTTTGCCAGACTTCTTTGTTTAATTAAAATTTATGGTTGTTTGGATTATTTTTCATTGGCTGTGGTTTTTGTGTGTAGGCATCTTCAACTGCTAACTATGTCTATATTTACAGGTAGAAAAGGCTTTCAGAGAAGGAACAGCACGTCAAAATGCACATAGCATATTCGTTTGTCTTGCACTAAAATTGCTGGAGGAACGAGTTCATGTAGCATGCAAAGAGATCATTACATTAGAAAAGCAGGTCTTAATGATTATGCTATTATTAGGAGCAGACTTTTGAGAATTAAATGAAAAATTTGAGATCTTGCTTCTAATCTGTCTTGTGAATATGCTTCCTAAATCCTAAATATATGATATTTTTGCAGACAAAACTTCTTGAGGAAGAAGAAAAGGAAAAACGTGAAGAAGAAGAGCGCAAGGAGAGGAAAAGAGCAAAAGAAAGAGAGAAAAAACTTCGGAGAAAGGAGAGACTAAAAGGAAAGGATAAAAATAAAGAAGAAAAGTATTCCGAGTCAATTGATGTTCCTAGCTCTCCTGAAGCAACAAAGGAAGAACTGTCTGCACCTGCTGATATAGAGCAAAATGACACTATTACATGCAGGAATTCTGTTATTGCAGCAGATGAGGCTAATATATCACAGGATGATTATCCTAACATACAAGATGAAGAGTTCTCAAGTGAGTCAAGTACTATCAGAGCACAATACCATGCTTATGATGACTATGATGGAGACATTGCAAATGCACATGACAGGAATGGTGCTTTCAAAGTTGAACAACCAACATTTTATCGTCAAAGACTTAGATATAGGAAAGAGTTTCAACTCGATATGTCTTCAAAGGGGTCTGACAGGCACCATAATGCAGTTGTTTACGAAAATGGTGGAATGGTAGGAAGATCTGAGCCAAGGCACTATGGTGATAATTTTGGAACATCTTCCAGAGGAATCAGTGGTGGATTGAACAAACAATCAAAAATAAATGTTCCAAAAAACAATGGTCGTAATGTTGGTCATAAGTGTAACGAGAAGTTCTATAGTTCAAACTACCGGATGAGTGAAAAATATGATTTCCATTCTTGCAGCTGTAGCATGAACAATAGAATGACCAGAGGTAGCCGCGAGATGAAAGCCACTAGTATGTCTGAATCTGCTGTAGATACATCAAGGCAGTTTTATCGTGGTGGTAAGTATAATCAGGTAGACTTGATGCATGAGAGTAGCGGAAGACCCAAAAGCCGAGTCTTCTCAGGGAACTATTCAAATAGGGATTTGCTTCAACCAAAGAAAGTTTGGGAGCCTACAGAATCACTCAATAAGTCTGCACGTAGTAATTCAGACTCAGATGTTACATTGAGGTCCACAGGTCAAGTATTTCATACAATCGATCCAGTCAGGTCACCTGTTGATGAAGTTGATGATGCAGGTGAAATTGACAATGATGATAGTGATTTGAAGAGCAGTGGAATCACTGAAGGCTGTCAGAATGATCTTGAGGCAGAAGAAGCTGAAGGATCTTGCAGCTCCACAGAAATTGGATCTGAGGAACCTGAAATAAGTGCAACGAGGAGATCGGCCATGAATAACTCTTCTGATCGCAGTCAAGGTAGCAGTTCTAGTTCCGATAACTGCTCATCGTGTCTAAGTGAGGGTGATAATAATACAACCTCTTCAAACCGTGAAAATACAGAATTCTCAAATTCAGATTCTGAAGATGCTAGCCAAAAATACGAAGCAAGAGATAGTTCAACCTGCGTTGACAATGGTGTGTCTGGCTGTTATGAACCTGAGATTGAGAAAACTCATAATGCAAATGGTGAGGGTATGTCAAGCAGGTCGCTATCTGTTCCGTCCTTGGATGCGGCAGAAAGTGAAGTGTTTGGGAGTCCCGTATTAGAAACTGCCCAAAATTTTGAAAATGGTTTTTCTTTCTCCAATGTACGTTCTCAATCCGAAAGCATGCTGCCTCCAATGCCAAACCGAAACATACAATTTCCTGTGTTCCAGACCCCTTCAGCGATGAATTACTACCATCAAAACCCAGTTTCGTGGCCAGCCACTCCCGCTAATGGTTTGATGCCTTTTGTTCACCCTAATCACTATGTATATGCTGGTCCTCTTGCATATAATTTGAATGAGGACCCTCGGTTCTGCTTGCAGTATGGTTCCTTACAGCAACCAACACCCCAATTTAACCCTGCTGCCATTCCAGTTTATCATCCAGTTGCCAGAACAAACGGCTTAAATGGAGAGGAACCGAGTCAAATTTCTAAGCCAGCATCCATGCAAGAGCATTTTAATGAATCTATGGCAGAAAGGGTTGTTCCAGTTGCAGCTGATTCCAGAAAAACAGGACTGAATGGGGAACACCAACGTGGCAATTCTGTCAAGTCACAAGATAGTAATGGTGGGTTTTCCTTGTTTCATTTTGGTGGGCCTGTAGCATTTTCAAATGAACGCAAAACAGCTACTGCATCTTCAGAAAATGTTGGAGTTTTCAATTCAAAAATCTCGCCAGATCAAGTCGAAAAAGATCATGGTTGCAATAAGAAAGAGACTGCTTTCATAGAAGAGTACAATTTGTTTGCGGCAAGTAATACCTTAAGGTTTACAATTTTCTAAAAGAAGTGAGAAAGTATAAGGGGCAGCTGCTGTGGTATACAGTCCCCATCTTCATGTGGCTTTGGTGGTTTGAGGTATCTTTGTAATTTGGGAAACAATAAGCTTCTTTCAGCAATTTCTTATTTTATTCTATAGATTTATTAGTTGATTGTTATCCAATTTCTTTGTTTTTGGCTTTGAAGGATTTTTTATTTTTTTTGTGAGATCACAATTATAAGTTTTTAGAGAGGCATTTGTTTGTGCCAATTTTCTTTCCCTTTTCATGTTTCAAACCAAAGCTGCTTTATAGTGGAAACTATATGGGGATTTTGAATGAACATTATCAATGTCATTAAAGTGCTATATTTGCTTTACTCTACTTCCATGGTAGTTTGATTCAGAATTACATCCTGTCATCTCTAATGTGAGCATCCTGTAATGGAATAGGATGGAATGAATTTCAACTTATACCACCATTTTACCTTCAATTTTGTTCCCCTATAATTGGGAGGTAAAAGATGAAATGTAAAATTTGTTCTATAAAATATTGAACAATAGAATGAAAGATTTAATTAATTCCACTCCACTCTATCAATTATATTTCATCAATCCAAATAATAGAATGTGGAAAATGAAGCTTCACATAGATACAAAATCTTGTGAGGATCATTTATGATTGGGCACTTGCAACACAAACACTACGGTCATGGTTTCAGAGGTGAAACAAGAGGTGTAGATGAAGAAGAGGTAATATACACTCTAGGGTTTGGATATGAAGCTTTTTGCAATTCTATCTCTACTCACATTCAAAATTGAAATACATGACAAAATGACGATTACGATTTTTAGATATGAGATTTCGCTGGGGTTCAATTTTCGTTAGGAAAACAAGAGACAAAATGATGAAAATTGAATTTTCCTCCAACATGTAATTTCATATCAGATTGATTGCAATTTTCAAATCGATTTTTCATGAAGTTTTCTCTGACAATTGTGATGGCTAGTTTTTCGATTACAATGGCAGAAAACGATTCATAGGGGAAGAAGGGAAAAAAACAATTCATGAAGGGGAAAAGAGGAAAATCGATTATGAGAGACGAAGAGAAGTCAATCTGCAAGTGTGATAAAGAGGGAAGATTAGTGAAAATGAGGTAGTAGAAGGTAATTTCTGTGAAAGAAATTTCTAAATGATGTCTAATTTTGAGTGAAAGATGAGTCACACATACACAAAAAAGACACCAAGAGACAACGTGCCATGCCATCTAGAGATAAAAGTGACTTTTAAAGACAAATAATTATACATCACTAACTAAAAGTGAATGTCACAATATGTCATTTTCACATACATAGAGAGAGAATTTGATCATTGATAATCAATTCATTGCATAAACTCATATCATATCATATATCATTGTACTAAAACTCTTATTTGATATTTGATGCAATGATATGTGTGCAAAGAAAACAAGAACCAACAGGCTCTGCTTCAGATAAGGCCCTACCAACTACCAACAAGAATTTCATAGGAAATTATTGATATAAAAATCTTTTGCCACCAACAGAACTTATAATCCTTTTATCAAAAGCACTAGAAATTTTTTAAATAATTGTAATATTTTTTCCTCCATAACTTGTTACATATGATTATAAATTTTTGAGAGTATAGAGACAATGACCTATCAATAGCAGATGGCATATGTAAACCAGCACTTACATATGAAAAATTAGGGGCACATGAAAGCAAATTATAATATAAAGTTGGAGTTCATAGACAAGATATACATACCAAAAGCAAAAGGGATTCCAAATAAAAGCTACTAGAAAACCATGAAGTTTCAAGAGGAATGCAAAACATCTAACCCCCCATAAAAAAACTCCAGCTAGATAGGTTTAAGAGGGCACTCCCTCAATAAATGCTTCAGTCAATAGTTAACTTCTTAACTATCTTCAAAAGGAAACTTCTTTCCCCTAAGTAATTTTAGTTGTCAGTAACTAACTTCTTAAATATCTTCAAAATGAAAACTTCTTTCCCCTAAGTAATTTTAGTTCATTAAACTTCCTAAGGTTTAAGTTCTGATGCAAGAGACACAACTCGCTCTATCGCCTTATCATGGCCAGCTTTGTACTGCAGTTGATTTTCAACCTTCAATTTTTCAATATCAGTGTTCAATTTTTTCACAATAATCTCGTGAGCATCTTCTTTGACCCTTAATTGAGTGTTTTCAGAGCTTGATTCTTCCAAAGATTTCTTCAGTTTGGTCAGTTCAGCTTTGAGACTAGTCATCTCAGCCATTTTCTTCTCATATTCGGACAACTTCTTCTTCAATTCATTATTCTCTCCAACATAATAGATTTCATTTTCAAACAATTTCATTTTCAGATCAGAAATCTCTGCAGCATATGTCTTGTTTTCCTTTTCTATAGCACCAAACTTTAGCCCAAGAACACGAAGAACAAAGCTTGATCTAATGGAACCGGTCAGGCTAGTTTGGAGTACCTTTTTTAACTCCAACTCGTTAACTTTTTCATTAAGTTTTTCCTGCATGAAATGCTTATCAATAAGGTCTCCTAATGGGAAATGGTCATCCCAAATTGATGTGTCATCACCATCACCAGATTCACCACAACTCTTGGTTTTAGCGACAAATGATTTCCACATTTCATCCACCCCTTCTGAAGAACTAGGCTGGTTGTTTCGAAGATTTTGTACAGGAGGTGAGCTTGAAACTTGTACAGGAGGTGAACTTGAAACCTCCAGTCGAGGCCGTTTTACTTCAGCATTCTGGAGGGGAGTGTTCGGGGAATTTTTGGATGGACTTGGAGCTTCCTGTAGAGACTTGCTTATGAGATCAGCCACCCTCTTACTTTTTCCTTGAAAATCACGCAACTCTTTAGCCGACACTGGTTTCACGAACATTGTGGTTAGTCTTCCTGAAAAAGAAAAAAATAATAATGAAGAAATATTACAAGAAACAACACAAATATTGAAGTATGATCTCATTATCGTCGTCCAACTTAATAACAGATGAAATATATCCATCCCACATTTTTTCATCGTTTTCAACATAAATGTCTAACAAACAAATTTTAACAATTTCCATCATACATTATGCATAACACTAGCAAGCAAATAAAAAGGGGACGGCAAAAATTAAAGACGACTTTGAATTGAAAGCACAAAGGAATGACTTGCTCCAAAATGTTTTTGAATTAAATTCATCAACATCTATTAATTAAGGATTTTAAACCTGTTGGCAATGATCAATGAAAAACCAAAATCACCCATTACAACAGTTAACCAACAAATCATATTTATGAGTATTGTTGCAGATATTTATGATTAAGCATATTTATGATTAAATAAACATATTAAATATGGACCGACAAATCATTAATCATGTAGAAAACTTTGTTCTGTACTCACAATGTACACATGCATATCAACTCGAAAACAAGCAGATGCAAACCCAAATCCCTAATTTTAGAAGACGATACATCGAATATTCAAAAGTAGAATACGAAGAAAACGTAGTTCTTAACTCACAATGAACCATTTTCTCTAATCACTCACACACCTCATTTTACAAACACATGAAACATCAATTTGACAGGTAACAACAAACAGATCCTTTCTCTGAACAACAAATAAACCTCAAAACATTATCACTATCTTTTCATCTTAATTTCTCATAAAGCACTAAAATGTTTGATGGAACATGCAAAAATTATTCTCAACCTAATGTCAATTTTACAAACCCATCCATTGAAGGGATTTTGCATACATTCAATCTATCTATTATGCTGCAATCAAAATTCAAACCACAACTGAGTAAAAAAAAACTGTAACAGTTGAAATCAACACTTAAACTCAACAAGAACATGCAATGCAAACACATAACCCTAATTTAAGAAAATGTTTGTTCCAACATCAAAAGTTGAGACTTACCAAACTTAAGGTAGAAGATGATGATTTCAAACACTAACAGCTTAGCTTCTTTTGATTTATGGTTTGTCTTTGATCAAGGTGAATAAGAGTGTTACTCTGTCTTTTTGTGTTAAGTTTGGTAGAGAAGAGAGACATTGTAATTTGTAAGTGTGTTTTGAGTGAGACATTGTAATTTTCCCTTTTTACCCCCCAATAATTACTAGGTCCTTCAAATCACCAAATAGATCTTGGTTTTGTAATACACAAATGTGGTTGTGCGGTTGATATTCGTTCTCCTTTAATCAAAGGTTGATGGTTTCATTTTCGTTTTGGATATGAAACAATTTTAAATCTTTAGACTAGGTGTCTCTAATTCAATGAGAGATTAATTATAATGTTCGGCGGTAGATATCTTGGTTACGTCAAAAAAAATATTCCTAGTTTTGTATGTAAGTAAAAAATACACATTTTAAGAAAGTAGATAAAATACATTGAATGATGAAGAAAACATATATTTGATTTCAAATTTTAACCTTATTTTAAAAATTGTAGAAACTATAATGATTAGTATAGGATAAAATTGTTTGTAAAAAAAAAATATAGAATAAAATTGAGATATTGACAATACGTGTAATAATTATAAATATAATAGACTTATGCTTATATTTGATACTTTCAAATTTTTTGTTTGTTGCTTACATTACATATGAGTTGAGTTGGGAGGGAGTATATTTTTTACTTTACGAATATTTTCAACAGGTCATGAACTCTGTTAAAATTTACTTATATTATATTAGTTATTCAAATAATATATTATGGACTAAAATTAATAATGGAATATGATGAAAGAATTTCATCTTTTACCACCACTTATCGTCAATTTTTTCCCAAGCTATAGAAGTATAATGTAAGTAGTGAATTTCAATTTGTTTTGAATTATATTTTGATTA
Source organism: Trifolium dubium (assembly GCA_951804385.1). Lineage (NCBI taxonomy): Eukaryota > Viridiplantae > Streptophyta > Magnoliopsida > Fabales > Fabaceae > Trifolium > Trifolium dubium. The sequence continues at coordinate 10,209,626 of OX638070.1, read as the reverse complement.
AGATTTTTCAAACTTGTTTTGATGGTAAATAAATCACTTAGTTACTTCCAAACTCTCTTTGTATGTTGTGTATATATATATTGTGTATTTTTTCTTTCTATCAAAACAGAACCAAACGAGAAAACATATAACAAGTTGGGAAAAAAAATTTAATAGAGGGGACTAACTAATACAAATGTTATAAATGTTTGAGACTTATTTGACACTTTTAAAACGTTTGAGACCAAATTAAATTAATGTATAATTAAGCTATTTTTTTCTTTTGTCAAGGAAAAAAAAAATAAAAATCACTAAAAGTGAATGTTATAATATGTCATTTCCTTGTAGTGGATACATACATAGAGAGCGAATTTGATCATTGATACTTACGTATCATTTTATCAATTCATAGCATAAAATCATATCAAATATCATGGTACTTGATGGACCCCTAAATCTATTTACTTGATATTTGATACAATGATACGTATGCAAAGAAAACAAGAACCAACAGGTAAAAATAAGTATTTTTGACCAATAGATAAAAGTAAGAATTTTTGGACTTAATGGACCCCTAAATATATTTATTTAGTTTGGGGCTCCAATTCTTGACTTAATATTTAGGGCCTAAAATTGTCATCCTCATCACCCTACTTCAGATACTGTCCTACTAACTACCAGGAAGTGTTTCACAACAGAACACATAATCCTTTTTATAAAAACATGTTCATTCATAGATGAAAGCAAATTACAATACAAAGATAGAGTTCATAGACAAGATATACATACCAAAAGCAAAAATGGTTCCAAATAAAAGCTACTAGAAAACCATGAAGTTTCAAGAGGAATGCAAAACATCTAACCCCCCATAAAAAACTCCAGCTAGATAGGTTTAAGAGGGCACTCCCTCAATAAATGTTTCAGTCAATAACTAAGTTATCAACTAGCTTCAAAATGAATACTTCTTTCCCCTAAGTAATTTTAGTTGTCTATATTTAACTTCTTAATTACATTCAAAATGAATACTTTTTTCCCCTAAGTAATTTTAGTTGTCAATATTTAACTTCTTAATTATATTGAAAAAGAAAACTTCTTTCCCCTAAGTAGTTTTAGTTGCCTATATTTAACTTAATTATCTTCAAAATGAATACTTCTTTCCCTTAAGTATATTCTTTCTGCTAAGTAATTTTAGTTCATTCAAGCTTCGTCAAGGTTTAAGTCCCGATGCAAAAAACACAAATTGCTTTACCGCCCTATCATGGCCAGCTTTGTACTGCAGTTCATTTTCTCTTTTCAATTCTTCAATTTCAGCATTCTTCTTTTCAACCATAAACTTGTGCGCTTCTTCTTTGATCATTAATTTTCCTCTAATCTTTGAATTTTCTTCCATCAAGTCTTTTTCTCTTCCTACCAATCGGGTGTTTTCCAAGCTTGATTTTTCCAAAGATTTCTTCTGTTTGTTCAGTTCAGCTTTGAGACTAGCCGTCTCAGCAACTTTCTTCTCATATTCAGACAACTTCTTCTTCAATTCATTAATCTCTCCAACATAATTCTTTTCATTTTCAGACAATTTCTTTTTCAATTCAGAATTCTCTGCAGCATAAGTCTTGTTTTTCTTTTCTGTAGCACCAAACTTTAGCCCAAGAACACGAAGAACAAAGCTTGATCTTATGGAATCTGTCAGGCTAGTTTGGAGTACCTTTTCTAATTCCAACTCGTTAACTTTTTTATTAAGATTTTCCTGCATGAAATGCTTATCAATAAGGTCTCCTAATGGGAAATGTTCATCCCAAATTGATGCGGCATCACCATCACCACTACTAGTGGTATTAGAGACAAACGATTTCCACATTTCATCCACCCCTTCCGAAGAACTAGGCTGGTTGTTTCGAAGATTTTGTACAAAAGGTGAACTTGAAACTTGCACGGGAGGTGAACTTGAAACCTTTGCAGGAGGTGAACTTGAAACCTTTGCAGGTGGTGAACTTGAAACCTGTACATGAGGTGAACTTGAAACCTTTGCAGGAGGTGAACTTGAAACATTTGCAGGAGGTGAACTTGAAACATTCGCAGAAGGTGAACTTGAAACCTTCGCAGGAGGTGAGCTTGAAACCTTTGCAGGAGGTGAACTTGAAACCTTTGCGGGAGGTGAACTTGAAACCTTTGCAAGTGGTGAACTTGAAACATTTGCAGGAGGTGAACTTGAAACATTTGCAGGAGGTGAACTTGAAACCTTTGCAGGAGGTGAGCTTGAAACCTTTGCAGGAGGTGAACTTGAAACCTTTGCAGGTGGTGAACTTGAAACCTTTGCAGGAAGTGAACTTGAAACCTCTAGTCGAGGCCGTTTTACTTCAGCATTCTGGAAGGGTGTGTTTGGGGAATTTTTGGATGGACTTGGAGCTTCCTGTGGAGAATTGCTTATGAGATCAGCCACCCTCTTACTTTTTCCGTGAAAATCACGCAGCTCTTTTGCAGACACTTTTTTCACAAACATCGTGGATAGTCTTCCTGAAAAGGCAAAAAATAATAATGAAGAAATATTACAAGAAACAACACAAATATTGGTGCAGGAACTTATTATCATCCTCCAACTTAATAACATACGAAATATATCCATCCCACCTTTTTTGATACTTCTCAACATCAATGTCTAACAAAAAAATCTAACCATTTCCATCATACATTATGCATAACACTAGCAAGCAAATAAAAGGGGACAACAAAAATTAAAGACTACTTTGAATTGAAAGCACAAAGCCACAAAGGAATGACTTGCTTTAAAATGTTTTTGAATTGAATTCATCAACAGCTTATTAAGGATTTAAACATGTGGCAATGATCAATGAAAAACCAAAACCACCCATGACAGCATTTAACCAACAAATCCTATTTACTCATTGTTGCGGATATTTATGATGAAACATATTATATATGGGCCAAAACCAAAAGGACGTTAGATTTATAAATCTGGACAAAGAAAGGAAAAAATACTTTTCCCCGGAATGTCTTGGTTAGACACTTAGATGTCAATACCCACAGAAAAACTCCTGCTTGTTTGGCTCAAACCACAATAACCACAACAATTATCACAAACAATTATGATTTGAAATTGATATATTATCATAGATTATTATCATAGATTAGAATAGAAAGTAAAGTAAAGAAGAAAGGTAGCATTAAAGTAAAGGAAACAATTTGACAAACAATAAGCATCACCAAGAAATGTTTTGCAGACAGTTCATTAATTATGTCGAAAACATGGTTCTGTGCTCACAACAATGGTCAACAATGTACACATGCAAATATAAACTCCAAAACAAGCACATGCATATTGCAAACCCAAATCCCTAATTTTAGAAGATGGTACATCAAAGATTCAAAAGTAGATTATGCAGAAAAAGTAGTTCTTAACTCACAATGACCCATTTTCTCTAATCATTCACACACCTCATTGTACAAACACATGAAAGTATGAAACATCAATTTAATAGGTAACATGCAAAAAATTATTCTTACCATCTTTTCATCTTAATTTCTCATAAAGCACTAATATGTTTGATGGAACATGCAAAAATTATTCTTAACTTAATGACAATGTTCAATTTTACAAACCCATCCATTGAAGGGTCATTTTACAAACCTATGCTACAATCAAACCACAACAGAGTCAAAAACACTGTAACAATTGAAATCAACATTCAGCACCATATTGGTAACACTTGCATGTATATAAACTCAAGAACAAGAACATGCAAACACATAACCCTTATTTAAGAAAATGTTTGTTTGTTTGTTCCTTGTTTGTTTGTTGGTCCATGCAAACACATCAAAAGTTGAAGACTCACCGAACTTAAAGTAGAAGATGGTGATGATGATGATGATTTCAAAAATCAACAGCTTAGCTTCTTCTGATTTCTCTTAGCACAACTCTTCTTCTCCTCCTTCTGAGCTGCTTGGCATAGAGACATTGTTGAGTGTCGTTTTGTGTGAGTGATACTGTGATAGTGCTCTCAGGTGAGTAATAGGGTGAGGGGGAGTGTTTTAGCTGTCATTTTCCCTTTTTACCCTCAACAATTACTAAGTAATTACTATATTCATAAATCATTTTGACCATATTACACGAACTAAAAAATATAATTATTGTTATATAGAAAAGATAAATTATGAGTTTTTTTTTTGTCGAGACCGGGATATTCACCGCTGAACGCAGTGACTCTTTTCTCGCTAGATTGGAGGCACCTCAAAGGATGGGATAACTGACCCAAGGATTTAAAGCTGCTTCATACCCAAGGTTGAGGATCGAGATAAGTTATGAGTTATTTTATAAAATAATTGTTGTTCATTAATTATATGAAAAAGATAAATTGAAAAAGTAAAAAAAGAGACAGTAATAAATAGCTAAGGTATAATAAGAAAAATAGAATTAAATGTTTCATTGATATCGTAAATTTTTTTCTTAAAGTAACTTATATTTTGGTACTTAGGGAGTAACGTATTTTACGAATATTTAAAAAAAGTTATTTACCATTTTAATTTTTTGGGTTAATAGGCTTTTTACCCCTTTGCAAAATAGGTGAGTTCGGTTAATTTTCTATAAAATTATTTTTTTAAATTATTTTTTGTAGTAAAAGAAAAAGAATTATGATGGATTAAAATTAGAATAAATAAATAGATCAAATTGTTGGTGTAACGTAACGTCAATTGAATTGACATTTTTTGCTAGATTCGATTAGCTTACAAAAAATACGAGCGAATTGACAGTTTTGGTTAGGCATTACTATTAGACCATGACCATGTATAATGGTTTCAACATTCGATATTCATTTTTTTTCATTTTTTATATTCCACATTATCTCTCAACACACATTCAACTATTATCTTCTTCAATAGTTTTTTTATCCTACACTCTACCCCACCACTTTCTCTACCCCACCACTTTCTCTATCCTATCACTTTTTATTTCATATTCTTTTTTAAATTTAAATTTTTGTTTTTATAATTAAATAAAATTATAATTATCGATTAAAATTAAATTAAAATAATAAACACATAATAAAATTTATTTAAATGATTATTGAGATTCATTTTACTAAAAAAAACACGTAAACTTCATAATTAACACTAATAAACACTAATAATATGATTAAGGTAGTGAAAAATTCGATTTTTTTTCCTGTGTCCAAATCAAATGAACCAAGTCTCTATTTATAGAGAAAAAAATTTACGAATTTTGGTGAAAAAAAAATTAATTTGCAATGAAATAATTGAGTTAAAAGATAAATATACAATTAAAATCGCGTAAGCCAATAAGCAAGTGCCACGCGTCCCACTTATATTTCCGCGAGATTCTCTCTCCGCGTCGCCTGCTGGAGACGCGCGCTGTCTGCGTGTGTCGTACACGCGCCGAAAATCAACCAACCGAACGCGTCCGCGTGGCACCCTTCGTCAGATTCATAATTGTTGGTTCTGCTCAACTTTGAACCTGGTTTATTGCTTCTCTCTCCTTTTTTTTTCTGACCCAATAGTGATTCAACATGGCAAAATTCATCCATTGAACATGGTCTTATAGAAGCTGAAACAGTTGCTTATTAAGGGTATGTTTGGTTTGGCTTTAGATAGAATTGATTTTGATAGAATTGATTTTGGTAGAATTAATTTTATCAGAATTGATTTTCGTATAATTGATTTATGTTTGGATACATTCAACTAAAAGTGAGTTGAATAGTAAATTTCAGTGTAAAAATCAATTCTAAAGCCAGAAACTACAATTTCTAACTTCAAGCAGAATCAATTATGGAGACAGAATCAATTCTACTTTACAGTAACCAAACATATAAGAATCAATTTTACACGTCCAGAATCAATTCTAACCCCTCTAAAATTGAAACCAAACATACACTAAAACACTTATTTTTTCAAGTCATTAATTTGTCCCCAGCTTATAATTGTAAGGGACCAATAACCAATTTGAGTATAATTACTTTTTAGGTTTAAATGATATTATTGACTTTGTATGCATGCATGTTGATGACACCTCATCGATCATCATTTTTAGTATTTTTTTAATTAAGTTTTAAACTAATTTTATTAGTTTTATGATTAATTAAGAGTTATTTTAAATAAATTATCATTTTATTAAGTATTAAGTATTATGTGTTAATGTTTTTATTTTCTTAATTAACTAGGGTCTGTTTAATTCAATCGAGAGGATAGGAAGTGAAGGAAGAGATTTTTAAGGAGGTAAAGTGAGAAAAAATATACTAATTTATCTAGTTTTCATTAGTTCAATTAAAAAGGTTCATTATGTAAATATAAAGAGAAGATTGGAGTTGGGCTTATATGTGCTATATGTGAAATTAAAAGAAGAGTTTTATTCAATTCAATGTTCTATGGCCTATAAAAAGCAACGCACTTCATAAGATAAGGGAGGCGGCTGCACAGGAAGAAAAACAGAAGCTGCATTACAAGAGATGGAAATTGAATAAAGAAAATAGCTACATCATAGAATAGAAAACTACGACAGCAAATTAAGGGAGAACATAATTGATGAGCAGTACCGACGGTGTTGGAAATCTTCGATTTTATTATCTCTTCTTTGTTGTTTATTTTATGTATCATGCGTAGCTAAATCTTATAGAGATTAGATCTAAGATGATTCTGATGTAACCGTAATTGAAATATGTTGATGTGAAATTCTATTTCATGTGAATAACAATCTAGTTTTATTCAATTCAATAGTTCTTTAATGCATGCTTTTTATGAATTGATCACTTATAACATAAATTCATGAGATATAAGATTTAGCTACGCATTAGCTAAATCTTATAACATGTTTTTTATTTTCTATATTAATAACTACTTCTTACCACTGGTTCCTCTTGTTAATGTTATGTTATGTTCAGAGATATAATTTTCATGTGACGACTTGTTAGCAATCCTATTATTATCTACACCCCTACTACTCCTAAAGGACACCTCAACTCCAAGCCCAATCCAGTGGACCAGCCCAAAGAAGTGTTACCAGCTAAGAGGACAGTCCAACGACCCATCCACTTCCAAGACTATGAATGAAGCAAGTGCCCAACACATGGAATTTATCCTTAGGATTGTTCTAGAATAATACAGCTCACTAGTCTTATCAATTTGTTAAAATTCTGTTAGAACGTACTGATTCTTGTCTGCCATTGCTGAATTATAAGTGAGCCCTTAGATGGGAACTTTGTCTCACCATTAGATTGTAACAGAGTGGCTATTTAATGGCTATCATTTTAATAAAATAAGAAAAAGCAGAAATTTATTCTATCCTTTATTCTCTTGTTTTCTTTAAGGAGGCCCCTTGTCCTACAAATCAAGGAACTTTACCCTAACAATTTGGTGCTTTCATTGCTCCTCCCCTTTTCACTTAACCATGGCCGCCAACCGCCCCACTAATGCAGAGAGACTCGATGATCTTTCCGACAAGGTAGATCTCATACTCGCACAACTCGCCACACTCACCACCGCCCCCGACACACCCCCACCACCTACCCCACCAGCCTTTCCCAACAACCAACCTCGCCGTCCCAATATGAAATTCGAAGTTCCCTGTTTTGATGGCACTGATGCCATGGGTTGGATCTTCAAAATTTCCCAGTTTTTCGACTATCACCATACACCAGAAGAAGAGAGACTTACAGTGGCTTCATTCTACATGGATGGCCCAGCTTTGAGTTGGTACCAATACATGTTTCGAAATGGCCATATCACGAACTGGTTCAGTTTTCTACAAGCTCTCGAATCCAGATTTGCTCCAAGTTACTATGACGACCCTAGTCAAGCTCTGTTCAAACTCACACAACGTGGGTCTTTAAACCAATATCTCACAGAATTCGAACGTATAGCCAACCATATCGTCGGTCTTCCCCAACCATTCATCCTTAACTGCTTCATTTCCGGACTTTCACCGGAGATTTGTCGTGAAGTTCAAGCTTTACAACCAGCCACACTTTCCTTGGCCACTGCAGTCGCCAAACTCCAGGAAGACAAACTCGACGAACGTCGTCGCAACTTTAAACCAAAACACCATGCACCGTCATCATCTACAAACAACACACCACTACTACCAACCCCACCAAATACAGCCGACCCTCCCTGTGTCCAATTTCGTAAACTGTCCTCGGAAGATATGGCTTCCCGTCGCGAAAAGGGACTCTGTTATAACTGTGACGACACTTTTACACCCGGTCACAAATGCAAAGGCCGCTTCTACCTCCTTGTCTCCGACGAACCAGACCCTACACCAATAGATCCACCACTTATTCAATCACCAGATCCAGAACCTCAAACAGACCCAGCATCTGACCCTGAAGGCCACATCAGTTTTCACTCTCTCTCCGGCTCCTCCGCCACCGCCACCCTTCGCATCGTCGGTCAAATAGCCAACAAACCGGTGACCGTCCTCATCGAAGGCGGCAGCACCCACAACTTCATCCAGACTCGTGTCGCAAAGTTTCTCAACCTCAACTCATCCCCGGTAAACACACTCAAAGTAATGGTTGGTAATGGCAACTTATTGAAATGCCACAATCTCTGTGCTGACGTGGCATTGACTCTCCAGTCAAACCCTTTCACTGTAGACCTCTACATTCTACCCATCAGTGGCGCTGATGCATACTTGGAGCCCCATGGCTAAAATCTCTTGAGCCGGTCCTTATGGACTACTCATCCCTAACCCTCTCCTTTAACTCCAACAATAGACCCATTACCATCACTGCAGATGCCCCAACCCACCCTACATCTATATCAGCTCACCAACTAAAAAGATGATTTCAAACCCAATCTGCATCTGAACTATTCCACATTCAAATGCTTCCACCTTCTCCAACCACCCCTAATCCTCACCCAATTTCAGCCATTGTCAATCTTCTCCGCCAATACTCTCCATTGTTTTATACTACACCTCACCTACCACCACCACGCACCACTGACCACAAAATCCATTTACAACCATCATCATCACCAGTATCTGTTCGCCCCTACCGATACCCCTTCTCCCAGAAAAACGAAATTGAACATCAAGTAAAAGAAATGCTTCAACACAACCTCATCCGCCCTAGCCAGAGTCCATTCTCATCACCAGTTCTACTTGTCAAGAAAAAGGACGGATCTTGGCGATTTTGTGTCGACTACCGTGCCCTCAATGCACTCACTATCCGCGACCGCTTTCCAATTCCCACGATTGATGAACTCTTGGATGAATTAGGCGGTGCTTCCTGGTTCTCCAAATTGGATCTGCGTCAAGGATTCCACCAAATCCGAATGAATGACGACGACATTCATAAAACTGCCTTTCGCACACACTAGGGCCATTACGAATACCGTGTAATGCCGTTTGGGCTGAGCAACGCCCCTTCCACCTTCCAAGCAACCATGAACGAGTTATTACAACCATTCCTCCGGCGTTTCATTGTGGTATTTTTTGATGATATTCTGGTTTACAGTGTTAACCTTCAACTACACCTCCTTCATTTAGAACAGGTCTTTAACAAATTAATGGAGGGCAAGTTCTTCCTCAAAGAGTCCAAATGCAACTTTGCTCAACGCCAATTGGAATATCTGGGTCACTTTGTTTCCAACTCTGGTGTGCAACCAGAACCTTCAAAAATACAAGCCATGGTCGACTGGCCCCAACCAACTTCTGTGAAAGCTTTGCGCGGTTTTTTGGGACTAACTGGATTTTATCGCAAATTCATTAAAGGCTACGCCGGCATTGCTGCACCTCTCACCGCACTACTGCGCAAGGATGCCTTCATCTGGTCACCGGAAGCCCAAAATGCTTTTCACAACCTCAAACTCGCCATGACCCAGTCCCCAACACTAGCCCTACCCGATTTCTCTCAACCCTTTGATATTGAAACCGATGCTTCAGGGTCTGCCATGGGTGATGTCCTTATGCAAAACTCCAACCCTATTGCTTACTTTAGCCAACCCCTCTGCCCCAAACTCCAACGATCATCCACCTATGTCCGAGAGCTTCACGCCATCACCTCTGCCGTAAAAAAATGGCGCCAATACCTATTGGGTCACCGTTTTACCAATTTTACCGACCACAAAAGCCTCAAGGAGCTCCTCTCACAGGTCATACAGACCCCCGAACAGCACCTCTACCTCTCCAAACTTCTCGGCTACAATTATTCCATCCAATACAAAGCTGGAAAACATAACGTCGTCGCCGATGCCTTATCACGATCGCCAGAAGGCCCAGGTACGCACCTTTCTTTCTCTATCCCTCACTTCCTCTTTCTAGATCACCTTCGTCAATCACTTCAACATAGCCAACCTTTTCTTGACCTACTCTCCAAAATTCAGAACGACCCATCATCTTTTCCCCACCACAAAATTCATAATGGCCTAATACTTTACAAAAACCGCATCTGGGTTGATTCCACAAGTTCCTTTCGCACCCAATTACTGGAAGAATTTCACTCTACCCCTATCGGTGGCCATATGGGTATCACTAAGACTTTTGCTCGCCTCAAATCCAATTTTTTCTGGGAAGGGATGCGTGATTCCGTTCACAAATTTGTCTCCAATTGCCCCACATGTCAAATAATCAAAACTGAGACCAAGACGCCAGCCGGACTGTTACAACCTTTACCCAAAACTGCCATTTGGGAAGATCTTTCCCTCGACTTCATTACTGGTTTACCCAACTCGCATGGATTTTCCGTCATTCTGGTGATAGTTGACAGATTCTCGAAAGGTGTCCACTTGGGCGCGCTACCCACCAAATTCACTGCTTATAAAGTTGCCCAACTATTCATCGATTTAGTCTGCAAACACCATGGTTTTCCCCACAGCTTGGTCTCGGATCGCGACCCCATTTTCATCAGCAACTTCTGGCGTGAACTATTTCGCTTATGTGGCACAAAACTTCGCAAGAGTACAGCTTACCACCCTGAGACAGACGGTCAAACATAAGTTTTTAACCGTGTTTTGGAACAATATCTCCGCTGCTTTGTTCACAAACACCCTCAACAGTGGTTTCCTTACCTTCACCTTGCTGAATGGTCATATAACACCTCTGTCCACTCATCCACTGGATTCTCTCCATTTGAGATAACTTTCGGTAAACCCCCCCCCCATCAATTTCCCAATACCTTATGGGATCATCCCCTGTTGAAGCTGTAGACTCCATGCTCATTACAAGACAAGAACTCATCACTAAGTTGAGCCATACCTTGTCCAAAGCTCAAGCCAATATGAAGAAATTTGTTGATCAACACCGTCGTGATATCTCTTACGACATTGACTCCTGGGTTTACGTCAGACTCCGCCCTTACCGACAGAAAACGGCCACTGCTTCTTCTTACACCAAACTGTCCTAACGTTTCTATGACCCTTTCCAAGTCCTTGAGCGCATTGGAGCCGTGGCTTATCGCTTAAAACTCCCTCCATCCTCCAAAATACACCCGGTATTTCACTGTTCCTTACTAAAACCTCATCAAGGCCCACTTCAAAACACCAATGATACCCCAACTCTTCCACCAACTTCAATCAACAATCACCCCCTCATCACTCCTTTGGCTATCCTAGCTTCCAAGTGGGATACCTCCACCACTCCTCATACCATAATGTTTTTGGTCCAATGGACGGGACTCAGCCCCGAGGACACTAGCTGGGAAGATTGGCCTACTCTCTCTGCAACTTTCCACCTTGAGGACAAGGTGTCTTTTCCAGCGGAGGGTGATGTTAGCAATCCTATTATTATCTACACCCCTACTACTCCTAAAGGACACCTCAACTCCAAGCCCAATCCAGTGGACCAGCCCAAAGAAGTGTTACCAGCTAAGAGGACAGTCCAACGACCCATCCACTTCCAAGACTATGAATGAAGCAAGTGCCCAGCACATGAAATTTATCCTTAGGATTGTTCTAGAATAATACAGCTCACTAGTCTTATCAATTTGTCCTTATCAATTTGTTAGAATTCTGTTAGAACGTACTGATTCTTGTCTGCCATTGCTAAATTATAGGTGAGCCCTTAGATGGGAACTTTGTCTCACCATTAGATTGTAACAGAGTGGCTATTTAATGGCTATCATTTTAATAAAATAAGAAAAAGCAGAAATTTATTCTATCCTTTATTCTCTTGTTTTCTTTAAGGAGACCCCTTGTCCTACAAATCAATGAACTTTACCCTAACACGACTCTTATGATTTCATCTACATTGTAACACTTTATTCACATTTATGCACATTTCATTATCTAAAATTCAGTGTTAAGTCTTATATCACTCACACTTTAGATTGAAAATATGTATTATAATTGTCTACATGTAAATGTTGTTACAGTATCTGTTTCTATATCACTCTTTCATTTGTGTTGGGTGTTAAATAAAATTAGTTAATTTAAGCCATAAATAAAATTCACCCTAATGTGATTCTAGAGTTTACTGAGACTATTAATTTTTATTTAATATTGATCCCCCCCCCCCACACACAAATAATACCGACATTTTGATTTGCCAAATCGTCGTCTCATGGGGCGAGCTAGGCTCTATACCCAACTCTAGTTATTTCCTTTAAAAATCTAATAATACATTCAAATTTTAAAATAGAAAGATGAATTCCACAAATAGTATTTCCTCTATCTCATACAGTTGACCAAATCACACACTTGTAAATGAAAGAAAGAGAATGTGTCTTTTACTAAAATACTCCTTCTTTTTATTGGTAGTTGACATTGAAATACTAACAAGAACTACCTCCGTTCCAAATTATAGGAATCATTTTGACCATTGCATATTCGTCAACGCACAATTTTAATCACTAATATATTTAATTGTGCATTAGTAAAAAATTATAAAAATTTGATATATTGAAAATATTCATCAAGACGAATAAAACAAGATTTTATATACTAATATTTACATCTATAAATTAAGAAAAAAAATACGGTCAAAGCAAGATATATGAATAGTGTCATTTAGTCAAAATGAGTCTTATATATTGAGACGGAGGTAGTAAATCTTTGAGTGTATTTTTTCTTTCATTTAATAATTGTTTTAAACGATAAAATAAAAAAATTAAAGTTATAAATAGTACTCCCTATGGTCCTTAATATAAGACACATTTTACTTTTTTGGTTCATTAAAAAAGTAACGTATCTAGACTATAATATAGACTAGATACATTTGTTTTTATATGAATCTAAAAAATGTTTTTTCTCTTAAAGACCGGAGGGAGTATAAGATATTTATTTTGAAATAAACAATTTTGACAAGTAAGACAAACTAAAAAAAAATAGGGTTTTGCTAACTAGTGCACCCCATGCACTAGTTAAACATACAAAATAAGTAAATTTTGTATAGAAAACAACAATTTTAATATTTTATAAGTGTTGACCGCACAAGTTCCAACGTATTTTTACTATATTGAGTATCCTTAACTAGTGCACGAGGTGCACTATTTATTTAGCATTTTCCAAAAAAAATAAGAGACCAAAGTTGCCCATTATCAAACTGGTCGATTAGACGGGAGAGAGAGAGAGAGAGAGAGAGAGAGAGAGAGAGAGAGAGAGTAAATTACTACTAGTAATACGATGTGATGACTGATGAGATTTCTGATTGCAGAAAAAGAATAAGTAAGTGTGTATCAGAGTGTTATGTCTACAACAAGATGATGATCGATGAATTGCTGATGCATTGTCTTGCATTTCTTCAACTCCCCAGTCCAGTCATAATACTCTCTCAAGTCTCAATCTCTCTCTTTTCTTGTTCTTCATCATCTTATTTTATTAACCTCTCCTTCATATTCTTTCACAATCTCTTTTCTGTTTAATTTCTCACCTTCTAATATTATTAGTACTAGGAGTACCTTTTTAGCAACGTAATGCCTCCGAAGCCTACAAAAACTAGTACCAATAACATGAAGAGGAAATCTCCAGAACAATCTCCAATTTTAGAGACAAAAAAATCATTCTTAGATGACAGCATTGCATTTGGAAACTTCATCAATGATCATCTTATTACAGAGAAAACTCGTGAAAGATTTGAAGAGTAGGATTTAGAAAAATGTTTCCTTGTTCTCAAATCAACATCCATTCAATCTGTCTCTCTTGCTCATTTTCTTGAGGAAAAATATGCTGATTTGAAAAAGAATTCTAATGTTTACATTCAAGAGAATAATCTTTTAAAAACAAAGTTGTTTGAAGCTGAGAATAGTGTAGAAATGTTGAAGAAAAATTTGGAAGAATCAAGCTTGAAAAATAGTCAACTAGAGGAAAGAGAAGAAAGTTTATCTGAGGAAAATTCCAAGATTTTAATAAAGTTGCATGACAAGGAAGCTCTTGTTCAAAAAATGGAGGCTGAAAATAATGCTTTGAAGGATGAAATTGAAGAGCTGAAGGTTGAAGTTCAAGATGGAATTCAAATCCATCACAAAGCTGGTTTTGATGATGCGGTGGAGCAAGTTTTACATTGTGTAACTAAACTTAAAAGGTAATGAATGTACTCTAAGGTAATGACATAATTATTTGAGTTTATGTGTTATAGCTTATGGTTTAATCCAAGGGCATTTTTTAGCCCGGCATGCCCGGCTTCCGCAAAAAATATTACTATTTTCAGAGTTAATTTATGGCGAATTTAAAATTTGTAGAGTTAAATTAAGGGTAAAATTGATATTTTTAGTTCAAAACCGAGATTATTATGAGTTAATATATGGCAAAATTGAGACTTGTTATTCAAATTTGAGACAAATTGAAATTTTTAAGAGTTATTTTAGAACAAAATGATATTTATTTGTTAAACTAAAATTTTACTCGGAGTTAAATTTTTTTTCTTTTTTTCTAACTACGCCACTGGTTTAATCCTTATGAACTTTTATGAACTTCTTTTACTTTCATATCGGGATCTTTATATAGTTTATAGCATATATGTATGTATATATGTTTTATTACATTTTCCAAGTTGTACATGTTCATGTGCCACCAAATCGTTGAATGCACTATCTTTAGTTGGATGCATGCAGCTGATATTGTTATCTGCTAAGTTTTTTTACATTTTTACTTTATTGCATAAGGTTTACTTTGTTGAATGCACCATCATTAGGTGGTGTTAACACTGGCTTAGAAAAGGGTTTCTCTTGTTAATATTATATTGATGGATAATTTTTTATTTGAAGACCCTTAAGAGGATTTAGTATGATTTCATCTATATTGTCACACACTTTATTCACATGCATATGCAAATTCCATTATTTGAATTCCAATATTGGCCCATGTATCACTGACACTTTATATTAACGACATATATTATGAGTGTCTAAATGTGGTATTAGGTGGTGTTTGTTTCTATGTCATTTTTTAATTTGTTTTGAGTGTTAAAGAAATTTAGTTAATGTGAGTCCTAAGAAATTTAATCCTATCAGTTGGGGATTATAGGATCATCTCCATTTATTTATTTTTATTTTTGGTTTTCACCCAGTTTAATATGATTCGGGGTCAATTGTGTCATTAAGTGGTTTCAGGCTTCCAGCCCCCTCCCAATCATAGTTGCGGGGATCGAACTGTGGTCCTCCCTACCAAGTTCTGCACCACAATTTATTTTGTGTCTGTTTTCTTCCAAATAAAATTTTATATTATTTTTAAGAAATGGAGGTGATCCTAATTCAGTTTAGTGAATCTCGAGTTTACACTACCAAGAAAAATGAATTTAGCGGCGGTCAGTTAGCGGCGGTGGTTTTTCATAACCACCGCCGCTTTCATTATAAGATGTGCCTTTTGTTAGTTATATCTTCTCAATGATGTAAACTTATACTTTCACTTCTAGATTTTAATTAGATCTCCTATTTCTGTGGCATTCAATTCAATTAAATCGATTACATTATTCTTAATTAGTAATTAGCAAATGAAATTGAAATATGTAATCTGGTGGCTTTTGACCGGTTCTATGACGATATTTTCTTGACATGAAATATTCTATAGGACGCAAGATGTAGAATTTAAATCATGCAACAACTTTGATTCGGAAATTGCTTTCAATGAAGATGAAGATCTTGATGGAGATGACAACAGTAATGAATATGATCAAGATCAAGAGGAAGATCTCAAAGACACAAGTGATCATAGTGATTAAGATTTATGTTTTTCTTTTGTAATTTGGTATGTATTTTGAAATACTAATATTAGGTTTATGTTGTGGTGAAGACTATTAATATTAGCTTTGTTTGATGAAGATATTAATGTTGTTTGGTTAAGACATTAGTAAAAGATTAATATTAGTTTTGTTTGCAGTTAATATTATGCCTTCTTTTAATTAGTAAAATATAACAAAATGTTTTCAACAAAAATAATACAAAATAATTTCAGTAAATTCTTTTTATTATTTCTTTCGGATTTACCTAAGGAAATGTACAATTTCTTGCAGATTTATCTGCGGAAAAACTTTTATTGCAAAACTAAACACAGAGTTACCTGCAGAAAATTTATTAACGACATATATTATGAGTGTCTAAATGTGGTATTCGGTGGTGTCTGTTTCTATGTCATTTTTTAATTTGTTTTGAGTGTTAAAGAAATTTAGTTAATATAAGTCTTAAGAAATTTAATCATAACAGTTGGGGATTATCGATTTCTTAAACAAAAGAGATAAACACAAATAGGTTCCACATAATAGTGGAACCTAGCTACTTAATGGTAAGACCTAAAATTTATTTTTTGTGTCTATTTTACTCCAAATAAAATTTTCTATTACTTTCAAGAAATAGAGGTGATCTTAATTCAACAATTGAAGTTTAGTAATTTTCGAGTTTATTAGTATTTACCAACGTTTGTGTGTTTAATTTTTGCTAGAACTATTTCAGTAATAATTGTAATCAATTTTTCTCATCAATGAGAACTATTTTCTCTCTTTTCTTGGTGTTAAAAGATAGTAACATTATTGTGGTTCTAATCCATATATGTTTGACCATAAATATCTTAAACATTTACTCCCTCTGTCTCTTTTTATAAGACTCTGTTTGATAAAATTGTACTATTAACTTATCTTGTTTTAATCGTATTTTTTTTAATAATACATAGATAAAAATATTAACATATAATATCTTGTTTGATTTGTTTGGATGAATACTTTCAAAATATCAAGTTTTTATAATTTTTACTATTAGATAATTAAAGATATTTGTGATCAAAATTATATATTAGCGTATGTGCACTGGTTAAATGGAGTCTTATATTTAGGGACGGAAGTAATATAACTATGGTTTTCTTTGCGGACATATCCATTTAATGTACTATTTGTGCGGGCTTAAGGCCAATTTATGAAAATTGCTCTTCCAACTTCTATATTGATCTCAGACCCCGTAAAATGCCCTCATTTTCATTTGCGTCGTCCCTCTCCATTTAGGCTTTGTTTGGTTCAAGGTTTTTGGAGGGGAGGGAATAAGTAATTTACTTTCTTATCCTTAACTTTATAAAATTAAAATAAGGATTAATGGAGAAAATTTAATGGATATATACAAAAAAAAAAATATAATGAGTAGAAAATTTATTTTTTTGTTGACAAAAAAACAAATATCTAAATTTTTAATATTTCAACAAGGTTAATTTAGAGTTTTAATAAAAAAAATGAGAATAATTTTGTCAAACATAATTAATTATATTTTACCTCTCCTCCTCTCTTTAAAAATCTCTCCCCTCCCCTTACCTCCCCTGTTGAACCAAACAAGGCCTTATTATATGGGTTCATAAAGGGCGGATTAAATGTGTTAGAAAACTCTAGTAATTTTCTTTAAAAACATAATAATTCGATGTGTTAAAAACTCTAGTTATTTTCTTTAACAGTTTAACCATATTTAATAATTATAGAAGAAGATATAATCAATTTTCAAAGTCTATCTTCTCCAACATCTTACTCAAAATTATGCAATAATATAGTTGGTCAAGATCAAATAAAGATTTTGTTCATTTAGTGATTGTCACTACAAGTAGGTGAGATCAAATAAACATAAATGACCAAATCTAAAATTGTCTTATATTTAAGCAACAATAAAATACATTCACTTTATATCATCGATATTAACCCTATTATTATTACTAGAGAATAAAATCCAAAAAAAATAAAATCTAATTCCATTCATCACTAAATTCTAATTTTGTAATCCATTGTTTTTCTTTCTACTTCTACCTCATCAATATTCTCCTTCACTTTTATCTTTTGAATCTTTAACTCTCCTTCATTTGTGCATCCATATGCTGAAGTGCTTCTATAATATTCATCATTTCTCTATTAACCTGTTAAAAATGCATATATGATAAACAATAATTTTATGTAGATCAAAACAATAACTTTATTATAATAAATAAAAATTAATTTTATTTCATATAATCTTATTTGAGGTGTGTTGAATGAGCAAAAAACCTTTGCAACAAAACTTAAAACATGCTCAAATGTATAATACAATCAACACTTTTTTTTTTTGTGAAGCACTATATCAACACTCGTCTTAAGTACCTAATTATTTACAATAATTTTTTTTTGAACAACACAATAAAAATTTAAATGTTATCAAATGCATATTATCAATATTAAGAACTTCCTAATAATAAGAATACAATTATTAATCACAATTACAAATTATCAATGAAATCAATGGCTAAAAATAATTCTAATAATATTAATAATACAAGCTTTAAATAATAATCAATTTCTAAATTAATGAAGGTCAATTTTGATATGTATGTAGTAGTACCTGTGGATTCTGAAGATAATCAGCTATGTTAGTTGAACATTTAGGACATTTCATAATGTTCTTCTTTGTTCTCAAAACACATTTACTTTGAGTTTCTCTATTTCGAATAAAACTTTTTCTAGAAAAGGTACTCTCAAGGCAAACTTTGCAGAAGTTATGACCGCAAGGTGTAGTAATAGGAAAATTTAGCACCTTGCGACATATTTTGCAATTAAACTCTGCAAAAACAATGAACTCATAAGTAACGACTAATTTAACAACGAATTCAAAAGAGGAAAAATTAAAGGTTAATAGATATCACTATATAAAGATCATATACCTTTCAATATTTTATCCTTGATTTTTAAAATCTTGTCCGTTTTCTTTTCTGATCCAACTTTCTCAGCAATTTGAATGGCATTTGCCATTTGTGAATTAACTTGTGGATCACTTGCTAGCTCGGCTGGAATTGCAGCCCTACAATTTGAGCAAGTGTGTTTTCCTTTCTTAACCCATTTTTCAAAACATTTCAAGCAGAAATTATGCCCACACGACGTCTAAACAAACAATAACAAAATAATCAATTTCAAATAAAGCAAATGTATAACATGTTTAAATTTTTATGAATGAATTGTTTAGATAACCAACTTAATTATCTTATCTGAACAATTCAATCTCAGTATAAAAAGATAATATCATTGTTAATCGTCAGAAAATTAAGATTAAAAACAAAAGAAACTAACCGTGATAGGACACTGGGGTAAAAACATGCAGAATGAGCATATACCATTGATGATATCAAACACATCATTGTTGTTGTTGTTGTTATCAGTAGGTAGTTTAGATGACCCATCAATGAGACCGCCAACGTTATGAGAAGGAGCAGGGACATTTGGAACATCAATATTGTCCAAAGGTTGAGAACAGTCGATACATATCCATTCGAGGATTGTGCTCAGAAGGAGAGATAAACATTGGATATGCCATGGAGTTGTGCATGTTCTGCATTCAATAGTTTCAATTTCAAGAGGTTTATATTTGCAGACCATGCAAACACCATTGACGTCACAAGGAAGCTGCATGTTAGATTGTTGTGCCATTGAAATAATTTTGTTGTTTTGGTTTGGGTCTTTCTCTAGTTTTTTATAAAGGATAAAGGATATTTATAATCTCATTTTCATTTACACTTTTGACTTTTCTCTCTTTTTTTAATTTTTTACTATTTTCCTTTATTATTTCCTTTTTGATAATTTTTTCTACTTTTGTCTTAATTCTTATCCATTTTCTATTTCCTTTTTAGTTTATTTTCCTATATGGTAGTAGTTTATTTTTTACTTTTGTCTTAGTATTATATTATGCTTATCTAATGTCTTTTTGTTATTTAAATTTATTTTTAATTAATGTACTATAAATATTATTTATATATTTAGTCAATGTACAATAATTATTACAATATAATTTTGTCCATGTTCATGAACAAATACATAAAAATTATAACTTATTACAAGAAATATTGCATGACTTTTTGTAGAAATAATATAATTATTATTTACCAATTTTGTATAGAAATTTTTTCACAATTATTCAACTTTCAAAATTATTTTCTAATTTTAATTAATGTACCATAATAACTATCATATACAACATTGTCCATGTTCATGAACAAATACATAAAAAATATACTCATTCATTATATCAACAAAAAATATTGTACAACTTTTGTAAAAATTAAATAAAAAAATTATTATTTACCATTTGTGTATATAGAAACGGCTTAAATGATCAATTATATTGATTTCTGGATATTTTAATTTTAGGGACTAATATCAAAATAATTTGAATATTCAGAGATTAAATTTTTTAAAAAATGACATACATAGATTAAAACTAAAAACAAGTGAAGTTACTTAGACCAATTGATAATTTAATCCTATAGAAAATTCCACAAAAATAGTCAACTTTCACACATATCTCATCTGTTAATATTTATATAGTTTTTTTTAATCATTTGTTTAAATATTTAAGAGTTTAAATAAATACTTATATAGTTTAGTCCTCCTATTTTAATAAATAATACCTCTGTCTTTAAATATAAGACCATGTTTGATTAAATTATACTATTTATTTATCATGTTTTGACTGTATTTTTTAATAATATATATAGATGTAAATATTAGCATATAAATTTTGTTTGATTTGTTTTGATGAATATTTTTGAGAAATCAATTTTTTTAATTTATACCGTTAAATAATTAAAAATATTAATGACTAAAGTTGGGCATTGACGTACATATAGTAGTGAAACATAATTTTATATTTAAGGAAGAGATAGTATATAATTTTGGTCT
The DNA here is from genome assembly GCA_951804385.1 of Trifolium dubium. Lineage (NCBI taxonomy): Eukaryota > Viridiplantae > Streptophyta > Magnoliopsida > Fabales > Fabaceae > Trifolium > Trifolium dubium. The sequence continues at coordinate 10,188,592 of OX638070.1, read as the reverse complement.
TCCCTATATATCTATAACTAGACAATTTTGGTCCCTCAATTTTTTATGAAATTGAGATATTTAAATAGGCCAACTCATTAATTTAAGTCTGAATTAAACAAAAAATTGTGTGACATGTCACAATTTCTTATTTTTAATTTAAACAAAAAACTAGTACCAAAAAAGAGGGAGTGGTTATGGTGCATAAGCTTTTTCCTTATGTACCGTGCATAAATAGTGAAAATTGCTTAATACATCCTCATATTGCTTAATACACCTCTCAGATTACTTAGTGCACCCCTCAAATTTCTAGCACACCCCTTAAAAATTTAGGGGTGCGCTAAATAATTTGGGAGTGCACTAGAAATTTAAGAGGTGCACTAGAAATTTGAGGGGTGCGCTAAGCAATTTGGGAAATTTATGCACGGTGCATAAACATATGGCTTATGCACCATAACTTGTGCCCAAAAAAGAATTAAACAAAAAACAACTGCGTCGTCGGAATATGCAATTGCAAACTAACAAAACTGCTCAATCATATGCACGGGATTGGTTATGGTGCATAAAAATTCTTTATGCACCATACATAAGGAATAAATTGATCGCGCGCCTCCCTTCATGTGCTCAAGCGCACCCCCCAGCCCCCTTGCTATCCACACCCGTCCATTCTACTGCATGTTTTCCTTTTTTTTGGCATGCGGGGCCTGCAAGCCCATTTCGTTTTTTTTTTGTTTTTTGTTTGTTTGTATTGAAGACCCAGTTTTTTTTTTGTTTTTTTTTTGTTTACAGGAACTGAAGGCCCAGTTGAAAAAAGTTTTATGATTTTTTTGTGTGAATAATCATTTTAAATGTTTATCACAATACTAATGACTTCAAAAATCTACCCCTTCCGTCCCAAAATATAAGAGAAAAAAATAATCTCACTTATTAAAAAAACATAATTGTGAGAATTTGAAATAAGTTGTATAGAAAGATGTAAAACCATTTTTTTTTTGTTATTGTTTATTGAGTAAATGAGATAGAATGAAAATTAAATGTAAGTGTTTTATGAGAATAAGGAAAACCACATTTTTGAAAATGGTTTTTCCTTTGAAAAGTATTTAACAATACATATGATTATATGAAACCATTTTACAATACTAATGGTTTCAGTGTATAACATCTTGAAATTATTTAACAATATTAATGGTTTCAGTGTATAACATATGAAAAACATGTAGCCATACTAATGGTTTCAGTGTATAACATCTTGAAACCATTTAACAATATTAACGGTTTCAGTGTAAAACATCTTGAAACCATTTAACAATACTAATGGTTTCAGTGTATAACATTTGGAAACCATTTAGCCATACCAATGGTTTCAGTGTATAACATCGGGAAACCATTTTTGCTATGGAATGTTTTTTATTTCACATGCCCCTTTCCAATTTCCTATATATGAAATATTCCTTTTACCAATTTGTGAACATATGATATTCGGATTTGAATATTCTGTAGTAATAACTACTTTTATAGTAATCAATTTCGGTCGTAGAAAAATAATCGGACAATGAAATAAAAGAACAATGAAATTATTATTATTAAATGACTTTAAATAATGATTATGACTGAAACCATAAAATAGATCTACTGAAACCATTTTAAGATGTTATACACTGAAACCATAAAATAGATCTTTGAAACCATTAATACTGTTAAATGGTTTCAAGATGTTATAAACTGAAACCATTAGTAAGATGTAATGGTTTCGATACCCTAAAATAGTAAAAAATTGAGTCAATATTAATACAAAATGTTATGATTTCTAATAAAATAAAAGAACACTAAAATTATTATTGTTAAATGGTTTTAAATAATGATTATGACTGAAACCATAAAATAAATATTTAAAACCATTAATCTTGTTAAATGGTTTCTAGATGTTATACAATGAAACCATTAGTATGGTCTAATGGTTTCGATATCCTAAAATACAAAAACTCAAATTATAATGGTTCTATATTGAATGTGCCCAAATTTAAAAGTATGATACAATCATCAATTTAAGTGTTGGATTTGTGTCAATTTCACAAATTTAAGAGTATGATACAGTTATCAATTTTTACTCAAATTGGTTTTCAGTTTTCACCAATTCTTATGTGTTCTCTATACCAAAAATCTTTATTCATCCAACATTCTCAAATATGTTAAATCGTGGTTGTTGACAGATATTATTAGGTTCAGTCGAATATTTTTGTTGCTCTATTGTTACCCCTTTAAGATAAATAGTAAAAATCTCACATAATGAACAAGCCAAAAAGGCATAAACATAAACATTGGCAAACAGTTAAAAGAGGTTCAAACAAGATACATTCTACAATTAAAAGAGACAATCTGACTCAAAAAAAGCCAAAGTTCTATGAGGTTAACCACACAAAAAACCAAGAAATCCATAAAAAAGTTACTAATTCTCCTCAAGATTGATAGAATCTCCGAACTTCCCATACAAAATTTTCTTCAGTTAAGACATCTGAGCAACCACATAATTTTTCTCCTCCTCAAACTTTTCCAATTTCTTGTTTATCGCCTCTTGCATCTTTTCTATTCTGCTCTCAACTTCTTCCTTAGGCACATGAGCAAAACCCTCCCCTATTTGAAACCGAACGATCTCTTCATCTATGAGAATCAACTCATTGCTTGCATCCTCCAAATTATCATTAGCTTCTTCCTATGACAAACATAATTTCATTGCATCCACATCATAATATAAATAAAAAAAGATATTTGGCATTGCAAAATGCTCAGAAGGAAGGGATATTAAAACCATTACAACACTTGAAAAAACAGTTTCTTCATCAAACAACTAAATATTTGTTAAAACAAAGAGAAGTTGAAAGATATAACATATGAAGTAACGAACTCTCAAACTAGTACATATATGTAACCTCTCACACCCGACACACGTGAGGAAGGCTCACGTATTAACGCAAAGTTGCTTATAATTGACCTTGGAGGATATAATCACTTAATTATCTTATATTTTTTAGTCCCTTGTCTTCCTTTAACATAGCAAAAAATTCAAGACAGACAAAATTTATTTCAGGCGAGATGACACAATTCATACCTAATTTATTTTCTGTTAGACTAAAGTGGATCCACATTGTTTGGATAAACAACTTAATTTGCAGCTTATATCATAAGCACTCATCATATATAAGCGCTTATTGTAAGCTATTTTTATAACAAAACATAAACTAAAGTTAAAATTTTTCCGTATAAGCTATAAGTTGTTTACATAAACTATCGTGGAAAGTTTATGGAAATAAGCTGAAAACAGCTTATTAACATGTCATAAGCTATTTTTATAAGTTCTCTTAAACTATCTCACACATGATCTTATGCCAATAAATAAGCTCAAAATAAAACAAGTCAATCCAAAATACTCCTGGTGACATAGAAACATAAGCTAGTAAAGCATGTGCCAAATGATATATATCAAAAAAAATCTTAAGGCTTAACAAATGGAACAAAAAAGAAGGGTACACATTAACTAAAGTTTATCACTTGGAGCTAATTCTAAGCTTTTAAGCATATACGGGTTCAAGAATAAATTGATTTCACTCTCCTAAAATACTGTAAATAACTAAACAACAAGTAAACAAAACCCCTTTTGATTTCTTCATTGATTTTGAACCCATTTCAATTCCACCAAATTTGAATATGATAGTAACATGATTTTCCTAACGGAAAATACTGAATTTGAATATTAAATCAATTACCTTAGTGAATTTGATCTCATCGTGTAGCTCGTGTAAGCGATTATTCAACCTTCCAAATTTGTTGATATTCTGCTGATAGTATTGACCAGAGTGTTGAAATGGTGAAGATGAGGAAAATGAAGAAGATGAACCAGAGGGAGAGTGCGATGGGAATGATGGGAACCACGAGAACGGTGAGAACGACGAGAGACTGAACAATGAGAGACTGAGATTGGGGTAGTATTGTTAAAGATTATTACACGTGTCTTGCTAATCTGATGGTGAATATTGGTTTATGCACCTTATGCATAAAAGAACCTTATGGATAATAACCCATGCCCACATTCATACTATAGTACGCAACATCAAATTGCATCTGCTGTTCATAAATGATCTCTCCGTCTTTAATTATAAAATTAATTTAACAAAATACAAATATTAAAAAAGTTAATTTTAATTTTAAATTGGTTGATAAAATTTATTTATTTTCTATACTTATCCTTAATTATGAGGGGAGACAGAGTAAGTGGTGAAGTAGTGGAATAGTAAATGAGGGTAACTTTGAAAAATAATAATTAATGTTATTGACAATGAAAAATAAATCTTATAAAATGGAACAAATAAAATTTTAAAGTGGTCTTATAATAGAGACGGAGAAAATATGTGTTAGGAGTTTGAAGGAAAAGTAATAAATTATTCATTTATGCGCCGTTGGTGTTCAAACTTTAGAGTTCGAACCATTACTTGTGTGAAAAAACATAACACTTGAAATAGCAAATACTCCCTCCGTACTAAAATATATGTCGTTTTGAAAAATAAAATTGTACAAAATATATGTCACTTTATTACATTACCAATGAAGTATTTAATATTTTTTTCCTCTTATACTTTAACTAATTATTTCTCTTTCTTTTTTTCAATTCTATAATTTATCTTTTCATACCATTATTGAAGAATAATTTTGTAAACTAACTTATAATTTCTCTTTTTCCATACAACAATGTTTATATTTTTTAATTTGTATGATATGTTCAAAACGACATATAGTTTGGTACGAAGTTATTAGTAAATAATATGCATAGAATTTGAGAAATTTATACTTAAATAACGTAACTTCTCATTTTGGTACAAATCAACACAGCGAAATCAAATTAAATCCCTTTAAGTGAGTGTGGATTTTAAATATACACATCTCTACTAAAATACTTTCCTTGTTTTCAACACAAAATTAGAGCATCAAGGAATTTTGTTTTATAGAGGTGTATATTGTATGTGTTTAATGGTCTACACATATATACTTTGTAGACAAGATAACGAGTTATTTTACTATTATATATGAGATTTTTTTTTATTTCTACATTCTCTTTTTTTTTTTGGTCAGTATTTCTACATTCTCTATACTAAAGAATCAAGTCCAAAATATCCTTTCATTTTTACCAATTTTTGTCTTATTTGTAACCGTGACAAACATATTATATTCCTCAACTAAATGCAATTTTTATCTAAAATATCCTTTTATATGATTTCTTTGAGGAAAAAAATTTACTAGTTAAGAGTTAAGTGCGAGGTAAATAAAATTATTATGTTTATATTTCCACAAACTATCATGTTCATTATTGGCTTAATCATTTAAATTTATGCTTTGTGCTTGATGGTATTATCAAAATATAAAGCTTTTATATCCTCATAATTCTAGATATGCATGGTGGGTTCTTGTGATTTCTCTACCACTTATAAATTGCATCAACTTTCTTGCACATCCACATTCTAGCTTTTAGTTTCTGCTTGAAAACTATCTCTTCTTTTTAATTTTTCTCATTCCAAAGCAAAAGTATAAATCATTTGGCTTTGTAGCAAAAAAAAATAAAACTAAATTGAGGTAGACAAGAGAGGAAGCCACAATTTGTTTTTTTTAAGCAGCAAAGGAATAATTATTATTAATGAAAAACTAGATTAGCACAAGGTGTGCTTAATCTAGATGCTAAAGTTTGAAGAATACATATGGTATCAAAGACAAAAACAAAAAACAGCGGAGAGTGCAACAAAACGACACCCTCCATCGAAAAAATAAATTACAAACTCCACCGCCCTATACAAGCCAAAGGGTTAGAGAGCCATAAACTAAAATCGGGAGTTGTAGATTTGTCTTTGGCCTTTAACCACCACCAAATTTGTATTTTGATGTTATCAATTATCTGAGACTCATTAAAGGCCTTATTTTGGAAAAGACCTTCATTTCGTGCTTTCCAAATCCACCATATTGTTGCTAACCACAAAACCTGGAAAAAATTCTTCGGAGTCACCGGATGAACCTGGAGGCCAACAAACTGCAGGGCATGTGAATCCGCCTCCAATGGCATAACACCTTAAAAGCCTAACCACCGCAATAGACCACTCCAAATCAGCTGGGAATGTGAGCAACCAAAAAAGAGATGAGAAAGAGATTCCACAGAGGAACATCCAAGACTGCATAGATTATTCCCCGGAGCTAAAATTCCTCGACGAATCAGATTATCTTTAGTCGGTAAGCGATTTTGCAAAAGACGCCAAGCGAACACAGACACTTTGAGAGGAACAAACCGATGCCAAGGAAATCTAGCAGCTATAGCAGGAGCAGCCACAGGCACCGCCGGCCTGGTCAGAGACAAGTAAGCATCTTTGTCAGTATAAACCTCGGAAGAGACACTATGCCAGCGCCACCTGTCAGGGTTAGAAGACTGCAGAACAACATTATGTAAAAGATCACAACAACCTTTCAACAAGTCCTCTTCCCAAGCAAAAAGCATCTGCCGCCAAGACCAGCCCCCCCCCCCCCCCCCACTCATATCCCACCCCTGACAACACATATCCGCCACCAACACCTGCGCATCTATAGTAAGACTTGCTAACCTCGGATACATCTCACTCAACACCAACCCCGCCCCCAGCCAAGGATCATGCCAGAAGGAGGTCGATTCCCCATCACCCACGGGACGAGATAAAAAACTATCAATGCTCTAGGACCCGCCGCCATAGACTTTCCCTCTCTGTTTTGACCCGCCAACACCATTTGCCAAGTAAAGCTAAATTAAATTCCCGCACCTTTTTGACCCCTAAACCTCCCAATTTTCTGTCACAACAAACCTTATCCCAATGAACCCAATGCACTTTACGCGCCTCCACATCCCCACCCCACAGAAAAGATTTAAAAAGTGATTCAATTTGAGAGATAATACCTGAGGGAGCCTTGAAAAAGGAAAGGAAGTATACCGGAATTGACGACAAGGCAGCTTTGAGTAATACCAGACGACCACCCATAGAAAGATTACGACATTTCCACAACGACAAACGGGCTTTGATTTTCTCAACAACAGGGTTCCAAAATGAAATACGTCTAGAATTGCCACCAATAGGCAAGCCCATATACACGAATGGAACAGAACCAACACGACAATGTAAAATATTGGCCGCCTCAACCAACCACGAGTCCGCAACGTTCACACCAATCAACATGCTTTTATGGAAATTAATTTTTAGTCCTGACATTAACTCAAAAAGCAACAGAACCGCTTTGATAGCACGAATATTTGCCCAAGACTTACAACCATTCAACAAAGTACCATCTGCAAATTGCAAATGAGAAACAACAATGGGATTAACGGATCCAATCGGGTACCCTGAAAAAAGGCCAGCCGAAATTGAAGCTGTTATCATAACACTCAGCCCCTCTGCCGCAATCAAAAAGAGAAAAGGAGATAGTGGATCACCTTGACGTAACCCCCTCTCAAACTGAAACTCAACTGTAGAACTGCCATTTACCAAAACTGAACCAGAGGCCGTGCGAACACATTCAGAAATCCACCGGCACCATTGAGCAGGAAAATTCATGCTTGCCATAACCGACAACAGATACCCCCATTCTACCGAGTCAAAAGCCTTTGCAAAATCCACCTTGAACATAATCAATTCCTTTTTGGTCTGCTTGGCGTCATCAACTAATTCATTAGCAACTAAGATACCATCCAGGATTTGACGCCCCTTTACAAAAGCTGATTGGTAGTCAGAAATCACTGTCCCTATCACCTGACTCAGTCTGTTGGCTAAAACCTTAGCCAGCACTTTATAAATACAACCAACAAGAGAAATAGGGCGGTAATCCGCAACATGTGTTGGAGTCGCTACCTTTGTAATAAGTACAATGAAAGTGCAATTTAACCCTTTACCCAACCTGCTATGCAAATGAAATTCGTGGAAGAAACGAATCAAAGCCACCATTTGTTAGGTGGGTCTATGTTGTGAATGTGGAAAAATTAACACAATAAGGGAGTGTTGAATTATACAATTTATAGTTTATTTCAAAATTCCGTGTTTAAAATTGTTTTGTAACATAAGGACGCTTATATGAGATGGTTAAGGATCATTTAAATTATATATTTTTTGTATGAATCGTTTGAAATTTTGTGTATTAGAGTGGCTAAAGAACTTTTGTAAAGTATTAAATGATGAAATTAGTTGCCTCAAAAATAAAAATGATGAAACCGGTAATATTTTAGCGAATGGAAAAATAGATTTAAATCAAATTAGAAATAGCAAATAAAACATACATCAACATTTATACCAGTTGACTATCCATTTTTTATTTTATAAAAGGATACCATTGAGGGGTAAACTCTTACCACTGAGATTACAATTACTTTATAATGATATTATTTTAAACAATTTAAATAAAAAACAAATAAAGTTTTCCATAAAAAAAAGACAGATGATTATATAAGTGTTGCTATTTCATTTTGTTTCGAACTGGCTACAACCCATCCATAAAATGGATCGGGTTACATGATTCACAATAACTTGCGCAATCAATACTGATGACAAGCTCTAAATTTAGGGTTAATTTAAAGTAAAATTAAAATTTTAGAGCTTAATTTAGGGTAAAATTAATATTTTTGGTTCAAAACTAAGATTTTTAGGTTAATTTAGTGCAAAATTGAAATTTTTAAAAATTAATTTAAGACAAAACTAATATTTATTTGTTAAACTAAAATTTAACTCAGACTTAAAAAAATTTCTAACTCCGCCACTCACCAGATACAAAGTTGATCATGTATGTTGAAGGCATATGTGCAACTTTAAGTTGAACTTGCGGATGGGATGATGTAATGGTTAATTTGATAGATACTTAAATATTTTGTTTTAAGATATTCAATGCTGTTTGTTTTTATTTATCATTTCTTCAAAGTTTTAATTTATCACTCAATGTATTGTTGTTGCAATGGTAATGGACTAATGGTGATATGTATTGTGAAATAACTAATGTTAAGTTCTAATATGAAAATATAAACCAAATCATAAACCGAGTCATAACACAAACCAATTCAAGTCATAACACAAACCAAGTCAAAATACAAACCAAGTGTTTAGGGTTCGTTTATGAGAGATTAAACAAAATGGAGATTTTGTTTAAGATCAAAAAAATACCAAAATACGCAAATGAATCTGTTATGTTTGCATTCTATTCTTAAAACACGAGTTTGGATAATATTTTCCGAACAAAACCCGAGCGGAAAATATTTTTTAAACTTACTTTGCACTTTGGAGAATGTTATTTGAACAAATTTAAAACTTTACTTTTTTTAAAACGAAGGACAATTTCAGTAGTTTAGAATTTAGAGGGACTCCGAGCAACAAGCATGGGGGCTAAATAACAATTTTCACAGCAGAATAACGTTCTATCAACCCTTTTGTAATGGGGCAATAGAAAATTTGGGAAAGTTATTAATCAACATGGGCCAATTTTGTCAAAATTAAATTAAAATTAAAATGGGCCAATAGAACCCTACCGTAATGGTTTTGTTTGCCAAGGCCCTGTAGAAATCCATGAGATTATTCTTTATTTAACTAGATCTCTGACCCGTGCTCGCACGGGGTCTTATAAGTTGCTATACGTAACAATAAATTATTTTATGAGGGATAACTTCCATATGAACTTGAAGTAGGGTTAGCTTGTAGAATGAGGGACTCAATATCTTCCATACGAACTCGGAAAAAAATACGACGATATGTTCTAGGGGAAATCTGTAACGATAAACACACACCATTCGATTTTTTTATGAAAAAATTATAACCACTCCTCACATTCCAGTCACCAATGTAAACTTACAAAGAAACCCGCGATTCCATAAAAAGTAAGCGTGACCTCTTGTGGCAAAAAAGGAACTACAAATTTGGACAAAATGAAAGAGAAAATATGTCTAGCATAATAACTGGAAATAGAAATATATAACACCCCTAATAAACCTAAAAGAGTGAAAGCTAAGAAGTCTAGAAGAAATTGATTGTTTTTCGGGACCCCAATACAATGTCAAGTCATGTGTCTTGTGAACGACAACCATGTTTTTCTGATCCCCCACTAATGAATTTTGGAACATGAACAAATAAGGCTAAGGCTAGATTGTATATTATTAAAATGATGTAAGATTTTATATAAAAAAAAATGCAAGACAAAATTGTGGCACTTTCATGAAAAATGAAAAAGGGGTAGATTATAGATTATACAACCAACATAAATAAAATGCTTTAGATCAAGTAAAAAAAGTCAAGCTTTTAAATAATTCACACCTCATTTTTAACAATTTTAATTTAACAAAGGCCATATAAAGTTCTCCATCCATCTACTTCAGCCACTTCTTCATGTTCTTCAAGATTTATAAATACTAAAAACAAAACCATTCCTATATATATCACCGCATATAGAAATTGTTGGACTACATCAAGCAACATTTGTAGCTAAATTATTAATCAACTCACAAATAAAAAAAACTTCATTCATATACTTAATGATAATGGGACCAATTAAGTACATTGCCTAATTGTTACATTCAAAAGAGCAAAAACATATATAGAATATATAATTACTTAAGCAATTCTAAAAAATATATATACACAATATTTTGAGCAATATAATTGCAATAGCAAAATTTAAAAGTATGATATACTAAAATTTAAAGACAAAAATTAAAGTTGCAAGAAACTATAGATCTCCTACGTATAGAATCCAATAATTTGCACTTTATAGAAACTCCTTTACAAAAAAAAAAAAGAGAAATAAAATGAAGAGGGATAGGGAGATGGAAATGTGAACATTGAAGATGATGATGATTTCTTTAAGGATATCAATTCATATTACCAACTACCATGGTCAATTTCAACATCGTATGGAAGATGAGGATAAGTTTTTTACAGAAACTCATTTGATTTTTTGATTTTATTGGGAACTAATAAGTAACTAATACTGTAGAATTTAATAATGAAGAGAAACAAAGAAGATGCATAATGTTGTTGGTGTCAATTACTATTGGAATTGGAGAAAGATCGGCTACTTTCAAAGCAATGAAATATACACATGTTTTTATACCAACGTATCAATGAAGAAAGAAATTAATGAAGTCAAACTTATCAATTTTTGATGTATTGTATGACACTATGCATCAGTAGTATACACATATTTCTAATACACTACACATTTTTTAGAGAAACCAATTAAAAGAGAGTGATGGGTCGGTTGCAATATGGCATTGGAAAGCAAAAATATGGGAGTGACTGCACGTTTTTTTTAATGCAATGCATTTGGAATATGTTATGATGGCAATATTGATGCAAGAATAGGATTGGTTAAAATGTATTGGTTAAAAAGTAGGTCATATAATTAAGAGGGAATGAGAAGGAAAAATTAGGGTTAATTGTTTTTTGAATTTTAAGCATCGTAACAAACATATAGAATAAAAGATTAGAGCATCTCTAATAACGGTATCATAGAAAGTTTCATAGATTAATGATCAGTATCTTATTTTATTTTAGCATTGGAGTGCTATGACATGGCATGGAGGATATTAAAATTGATGATATTGGTACTTTAAATAAGATATTATATCTTCATTTAATATTACATTTTTTTGTATATAAAATTAAATGTAATGGACAATTTGTTATTAATGTATGATACCCCAAAGTAATAGAGAAGTGCTATATGACACGACAATTCTATGCACGAGGTTTACACGACTCACTCAATGCATTATTGCATATTAATTTGCTCATTTTTTTTTATTATTTTTAAGCAATATAGTTTACTCAATTAAAAAAAATAATAAATTAGTGTTTTATCTTTTATATTTGTAATATTTTAATCATTTATTTTTTGTTTATGAGTTTAATAGTTATGCATTGACGGTGTAAACTTTTTTTACACATACATTCAATTAAAACACAAGAAATTGCCACTTTTAAAGGTTAGTTCTTAAAAAACTCCATAAATACTTACATGGCGTGATTTAATTGGATGCACGTGCAAAATAATTTTACACCGTCGGTGTATATAAATTAAATTCTTTGTTTATAATAAATTGGTCATTTATATTTCATATTTATAACACTTTGGTCCTTTATCAAAAATAAAAATATAATTTTTTTTATAAAAAAAATGAGAAAATAAATCTATATGTTTAAGTTATAAAATATAAAGGATTAATTTATTACAAACAAAAGATAAATGACCAAAATATTACAAATATAAAAGATAAAAGATTAATTTATTATAAACAAAAGATAAATAACCAAAATGTTACAAATAAATAAGATAAAAGATCAATAATGTATTTTTGGTGAAACAAAAAAGTATACATAATATTATATACATTGTTGCTACTTGATATAATAAAGAAAATAATCTGTCAAAAAAAAAAAAGAGAAAATAAATTAATATAATTGTCGTACATATAGACAACACGCATGTGTCGTGCAATATATCATTTTCCCAAAGTAATATCACCATTGAAGAAAAATATGTCATTTTCCCAAAGTAATATCACCATTGAAGAAAAATATGTATGCGTTGCATAAATATTATATAGCATGTAACGTAAGGACCACTTTTTAGTGATATATGATACTCAAAGTAGTATCACCAGTGAAGATGCTCTTAGAAATCTCACCAGAAAACAGCTAAATTTAAGGTGGAAGATTTGTCCACAAGTTGTCAGGGTTTATGATTTTAATTTAATACTGTTAGTTTTAATAAATTTCAATAATATATCAAATGATTTATCATTTTAAATACAACGATAGATTCTATAAAATATGTATGTATTTGTTACGTTATTAATGACGACTTGTGCATGGTTGTTTAGTCAAAATTGTGCATGGTTGTTTTTTGACTAAACAACCATGCATTTGAAAATCCTTGTATAGTTTTCCTACAATTATAATGTGTATTTTCCTACAATTCATCCATGCCATTAGTAGCGGAGCCAGGAAACATATAAAATCAGGGTAAAATTTAAAATTTAAACAAAATTTTCAATTTTACATTGAAAATTTTACATTGAAAATTTTCAAATTAAAAAAAAAATTCAGTTTTGCCCTAAATTAATTCCCTCGAATCTCAATTTTACTCTAAGTTAACTCCTAAAACACCAAAAAAATTATTTTTCGATGAAAAATCTGAGTTTTGAACCAAAAAACTTTAATTTTACTCTAAATTAATTCTAAAAATATTAATTTTACTCTAAATTAAGCCCTAAAACAAAAAAATATTCCAACCGAGCCGGGCTACAGCCCTAACAGCCCGGGTGGTAAATACGCCCATGCATGCCATTAACTTCTTGTACTCTAAATTGATTATTGCATGTGCTTAATTTCAACTCAAAATGAAGGAATCACTCGATGAGTACCCTGTTTTGGTCTTACAAAATTACTACTCCAACTCGATCTGCTGCTGAAAGAAATCTCAGCATAGCTTTATACTCATACTATTCATATATATGTACTAACATATACCATATGGCTATTAACAAAACAGGAATTGACTAAAACTATGCTGAGATTCCTTCGTTTTGAAATTAACTTCTCGTATTTTACTTGATTATTGCATGCGCTTAATTTCAATACTTCTCGTATGCTGAGTTTTAGTTAAAATTTTATATTTTATACCGAGATTCCTTGTGCATGGTAGAATACGAATCTACTCAATATGAGATTCCTTCATATTGAAATTAAGCACATGCAATAATCAAGTAGAATAAGAGAAGTTAATAATAGCATGGATGAAGTCGATCACAAAAAAAAATTAAAATTCGGGCAAAATTATAAATTTAAAAAAAATTACAGTTTTACAATAAAAAATTCCAGCTTTAAACAAAAACAATAATCAAATTTTCCCCTAAACTAATCTTAAAAATCTCAATTTTATCATAAATTAACTCCTAAAATAAAAATTGTTTTACAATGAAAAATCTTAATTTCGAACAAATTTTTTTCCAATTACATCTTAAATTAATCCCAACTAAAATCACAGTTTTACACTAACGGACCCTTAAAATACCAAAATTCTGGGGTGCCCAGACTCTCCTGGCCTTGCCTCCACCCATACGTTGTCTGAAATGCAAGAATAAATATGACGGTCTAATTCAAATATTTATTTATAATAATATATCCGATTTGCCATTAAAAAAATGTTCTCGATTGCTTTCAATAGAAATAAGAATATATTTAACTTATTAATGTATAAAATATTGAAGATATATATATTTTCATATTAAAATATGCACAAGTATTTGTTGGTCATCTACTAACCAAAAGCTAAACTATATAATGCATCCATCCATGATCCATCTATATATCATCTATATATCGATCCAAAAATATACAATTTAAGGTGTCGTCCTTTTCTAAGATTCATGACAGGTCGCTCATGATGTTGCCAAATCAAGTTGCAAAGCAAACTCACAACTACTCATAATGTACACATCTCATAGTTTTCTACTTTATTAGGACATGAAAGTGTTGCAATTGCATTGAAACCCCATATGTTACTTGGTCCCCTCTTATGAGTGTGACCTTTAGCAAAGAGGTTTTAGCATGAACCAATGGTTGTTGTTGTGATTAATTAAGAAAGAGACATTAAGCGGTCAACTAATTAGTTTTATTATTGTTGCAAATCTATCTATCAAGTAATGAGTGGAACTTGACTACTTGAGTTAATGAATTAGTATATTTAAGAAATTAATGAAAACAATGAAAAAACTAAATTTGTTGTTTTTTCTTTTAAAAGAACTAAATTTGTTGTTATATGTCTATATCTCGTCCCAAACAGATGAAAAAAAATACATAAATCACAAGATTAAAGAGCAATTGAATTTAGCTCAGGAACATATAATATAAAATATGTAGCGGAGTTGGAATATGATAGGTCGATTTATTCAACCTTTAAAAGCTGAATTTTAGTTATTAAACTATTTAAAAAGTTCATTATTTGATGTTATAATATTGAATTTTTTTTTCTAATATATTAAATGATATACATAAATATTACTTAATACTCCAAAAAATAATTAAACCCCAAAAAAATATCTTAAGAAAGAGACGGGAGTATAATTAATTAGTACTATGTCTTAATTTATCTCAACTCAAGAAGTTCATCAATCATCACAATCATAATGATGATAAAATTCAAATTGGAAAGAAGGAAAGCATGGATGGTGACTTGTCGTAGATGGCCAAGAAAGGTTTATTATTTTGAGTGAGAAGCAGTTGGAGTTAATGTGAGAAAAATTGAGTCAAACATTCCTGAATAAAGAGGGTTTGGTTTTGTTAGACACACACAAAAAACATTGAATTACCATTTGAGATATGAAAAATTCATCTACAATGAGAACCTCTCATGCAACAACAAGAGAAGTCACCCTTGCTTTCTTTTTCATAAATATTGTAACGTGAGTACTGCGTTATTGAAAGAATTGAATTAATATCCTAATTCTTAAAATAAAAAAAAAGATCATTATGATACTTTTTATAAAATATATTAATTATTCAATAAATTTAAAAAAGTAAAATGAAATTAATGTCTCTTATATAAAAAAAGATTAGAGGGAGTATTATATAATCTACAAATTTTAGCTCAACTAGAAGAAAAAAAAGTGCCTAAATTGTTAGGTAAACTATTTATGATCGGAGTTCGAATTTCAAATGTTTTACTTAATATGTGTGAGTTTCGATGATTTATCATTTAATTAATATATGTATCAAAAGAAATAATGTTATATAATTTTTTTATATTTATAAAGATAACAAATTTTAATTTTAATCTTTAAAAGAAAAAGTTTTTCATCCTCATACATAAAAGTTTTTGTTTCATATATCTTGTCCTTAATGGATATATACTTTGCATATTTTTTTGACATTTGTTGAATATATTATGGACATAAAGAAGAGCTTTGACATGAAAAAAAAAAATATAACACGGACATATCTTAATCTCATGAGCTTAGTTTAATTGATTGGATATATTGCACGAAAGTATCGGAATCCGGATTCAAACTCAGATATGCCCACTCATTCATCTTTAAAAGGTGAATTTCTATCTACTAGACAACCAGACAAAAAAAAAAACACAAGCCTATCTTAAAAATAAAATCAAAATTCATTATACTTTAAGAGATCAAAAACATATGTCTTAATAATTTTTGCTCCTCCTATTTTACTAAATTATAAAATTAATATCTCTAGCTATTTTATATTACTTAATTTTGGTTCTTCTCTAAGATAATGTAAGATGGTTGTATTTAAAAAAGATGATTTAACATTATTAAGGATAGTTTAAATACAACGTATACACTCTTCAACTGAATGAGACGTCTTTTACAAAGGACAAATCTTCGGGGCTCATGCATATCTCTCAAAGCGCTATCAGAATGTGGGTGGTTGATGTTGTGTGATTGGTTTTCTATGTTACTTTGAATCTCTAACCATTTTTAAATTTGTTGAGATTTGCATGTTCTTTTTGCATCTCTGACGGTTTTCAAATCGGTTGAGATCTGCAGGTTTCTTTGTATCTAGTTGACCTCTATCGCGTCAGTGTTGATTGTTTGGAGACGAACTGCAAATCAATACTTATAAGCCTAGGTTTTCATTCTACCGTTGTCCCGTCAACTTTTGATTTACGGAGTGCTTTTTTTCGATTATTATGAACCGATCACTTTTGTTTCGAGATCGGGAGTTAGTGTCAAGTAGCATCTTTTTAGGTCGAGTTGATGTCTTCTCTGGTGGTCTGCAAGTTGTGGAGTATCTTTCTAAGAATTAGATTAAAAATAGACATCTATTAGATGAAGTTTGTTTTGGTATTTTTCATTGGTGTTATGCTTATATATGACACATTTGTTTAGAGGTTCTTCTTTTACCGGTATCTATTCATCTTGTGCGGAGACATAATTATTATTAATAATATTTGTCATTTAAAAAAAATGTGATGTTGTACCTCTATCCTCTTAGCCTCGATTGAAGGCAACTAATTCGCTGCACCTAAATATTTCATCATATGAAAATCAAAATTAATTTAAATAATTTATATGCAACACATACTCTTCAACTCGACGAAACACACTTTTTTATAAAGGACACATTCGTGAAGGTTCATTCTTATTGGTTAAACATTGCTGAAAATTATTTTTAAACAATTTTTTCTACTTTGACTAACAACAAAATATACTATTTATATAAGTTTGTTCAAAAAGAAATATATTTAACTGGAAGAACGAACTACTGTAGTACTTAGTTACCGAGGGGACATAATTTTTGAACTCTTTTCACCCATTCGTGTAGTCTGATTGAATTAAATTAACATATAAGGTAGAGGACCACGTACTGACTTGACTGCATAATCCTGCAACAGATATAAAAACAGCCAACAAAGAAATAAAGAACCGATACCAACTCGTAGTACCATTCAAGAGAAGAAAGAGACCACTTTACAAACAAAATAAGCTAAGCTAAGCTAAGCTAAGGGTCATTTCTTTTTCATTCTAAAGTTACTTACAATTGAAACTTACATGATATCAATCAATTACTTGGCGGTGAATGCATACACGTAAAACATATAGATCGGATAAGATTATATCGTTAAAATTATGAGTATACACGTGGAGTCGTGTGGAGGGAGGGAAATTACTGCGGCACTATTATATAAGATTGTTAAATGGGCTGGTTTGGTTTGATATGATAGATGGAGTTATATAAATGGATCGAATACACGTTAATTTATTATAATTATTAATTTTATTGAGATATAATTGTATGAAAGTATAAATAATTTTATATTAAATTCGTTTTTGAGGATTTAGTTCATTTGGTAGAAATATTGTACATTATGTACGAGGACTGAAGTTTGCACTTTCGTACAGTTAAAAAGATAAAATTTTAATCAATAGGCTATTGGCCAAAAAAACAATTAAAATCTAGTTTCATTCCTATAAAAAAAATTAAATCAAATTAATGAATTATCAACTTAATTTTTATTAAAAAATATAAATCTTTGACTACATAGTACTAATAACATCTAATCTAATTCTAGTTACATGAGCTTGGGCTAGAAAA
Organism: Trifolium dubium; assembly: GCA_951804385.1. Taxonomy (NCBI): domain Eukaryota; kingdom Viridiplantae; phylum Streptophyta; class Magnoliopsida; order Fabales; family Fabaceae; genus Trifolium; species Trifolium dubium. The sequence goes on along the minus strand of OX638070.1, from coordinate 10,170,470 downwards.
ATCCGATTATATTTAGGCTAATTTTATTAGTGGTTATAGGTGGATTTTATAAGATGAATGGGTCTAGTATCTAACTTAAATTAAATATGATGTCATAGCAAATTACATATTCATATGAACAATGTTCTAAGTTCTATCGAGGAAATGAATGAATATAATTAGCTAGTTGAGCATACAAGGGAATGGGCAGCAAATAAATGATGTCATCATCATGAACTATGTCACAAATCAATGGCAAATGTTTTTAATATGCTTTGCCCACTCATGGAATATGTCGCAGTATAGGGAAACACTTATGGGAACTTGTTGATGTAAATCATGCAAAAAAATAAACTACTAGTAGTATAGTAATTGAATCCAATCAAATACTACTAACTAAAGCTTACACGTTGTTCTAAGGATATGAAGTTTTAGAGAGATTGAGGGTTTCCATGAAATGTGAGGATCCAAGAGACACAAACTAAAATGTTCATTAATAAATTTGGCAGAGGCAGTTCATAGCATTGAAGAATCTATATTGATCTTTACTATGATATGATAGGACTATAATATGGTTGTGATTATATATATATATATATATGGATGTGGTTGCAATTGCACTTTCGGTTGTTGCTATTGTGAAGGTGTTGCGACTAGCAGTGGCGGAGCTAGAAAAGTTTTGAAGCCCGGGCAAAATTTTAAACTTAAACAAAGATTTTAGTTTTGAAAAAAATAATTAAAGTGTTGCCTTAAATTATTCTCTAAGAATCTCATTTTTACGCTAAACTAACTCCTAAAACACTAAAATTTTTGTTTTGCAATAAAAAATCTCACTTTTGAACAAAAAAATATTAATTTTGCCCTAATCCCTAAAAATATCAATTTTACCTAAAATTAACTCTTAAAAAACCAAAAAATTTCGGCCGAGCCCGGGCTGCAGCCCTTATGCTATAATCGCCTATGGCGACTAGGAATGTCATTGAGACGGGGATTAATCAGAGGACATTTTAACACTTCTTGCTCCTTTTTTAATTTTGGGAAGATTTTTTTCTCCATCTCTATTTCTGCGGAGAGATATCTTCCTCCATCTCTTTCTTTTTAGGTCATCCATACTAGGGAGACTAGAAAAAAAAATATCTACTATATCTAGATGATCGATTTGAATGGAAAATTGCTACTCAAATTGCAAATTCATTGATATATACATCCAATAATAAAATTGATAGAGTATAGTTATGCAATATAAATTCAAAATTGTTTAAAATTAAAAGGATGAATATCTACGGACAAAATCATTACATTTTTTGTTTTTTTGGTATACAATTATTACATTATAATTTTTTTTACAAGAATTATTATTTTATGTTAATAGCATAAAATGAGAAATTGTATAAGTTTGCAAATATAAATATATTGAAGTGTCCATAATATCCTTGCATACGTATTGTGTTGATGACACCAAAGTTATTGTTTGAATTTGTACTTGATCGAAAAAAAAATTTAACTTTAAACAAATGAATATCACATCAAAGCAGGAAATCAAAACAAATAATATTACAGTAAGACGACAAAATCACAACATTAAAAAAATAAAATACACATTATTTAATTAAAAGAAAAAGATAAAATAATAATTTGGAGGGACAACTCTGAATTAAATTATTCCAAAACCACCCATCTCCAATAGATAAAAACAATTGGGAAATGGTGAGGACTAGAATTAAAAGAGAAGTAGAAAAGAAAATATTTTCTATGATTTGTTTATAAACTGAATTAGAATTGTTTTTTTTGACAAAAAACTGAATTAGAATTATATATATATATATAGTGTGATCATGGGCCACCCGATAGAAACAAATGCTGACCAGCAACAAGTGTAATTGGGCTTGAGGAAAATATTAGGATACCCTGACTTGTAAAAGAAGGAACGTCACAACATCAAAAGAAAGAGAAAATGATACAATACCGTAGTAGAGAAAGCACGAGACAAAAGAAACGAGAGAATTGAGAGACATATGAGTTGAGTAGAAGAAATTGTGAGAATCAATTTTAGGTAGAACATTTTATCTTTTTAACCTATCAAAAAAAGGAGGGAGAGAGAGGCATCAGCAAATAAAAAATGGAAATATTAAAACATTGAGTTTGAGTGATTAATAAACTTCCTTAAAATACGAATATTTGGAGAAACTGAATTGAATTTGATTCTTTGGGTGGAACTTATATATTTAGTCCTTTATATTTATTATATGTTTTAGTTTAGTCCTCTATATTTAAAAAGTTTATAGTTGTTCTCTTACATTATAATAAACTACTCATTTTAATCAATTTTCATTCAAATCGTCCATTTAAAATTTGCTACGTGAATGATTTAGAAGAGTGTCGCGTAGATGAATTTAACTTAAAATTTAATGACATAACGAATTTATGTTGATGAAACCAACTTAAAACTTTTTAAATGAGCACAAATTTAAAATAAACATAAAGGGCTAAACATGCAATTAAGTCTTTTTATTTCACACACACAAGACGGCCTTGGTTTAATGTTTTTGTTTACCTAATAATGTAATAAAACTAAGAAATAATTTTACTATATAACCCATGTCGGAATTAATTTAATTAACTAATTATATTCAAGTCAATGCAAAGCTCTGAAATTCATACTCATGTCACAACGGACAAATTCTTTATTTCTCTATGATTATATCATAACGACTCTTTCCTCACAAGATAAACCTCGACTTCGCAATGATCAAAGATTCTTTCTAACCTTGGATGATCGTTGGGATAGAGGTTCACGCTTTCTCACTAGTCTAATTCCATGCACTACTTAAGGAGTAGAACACGCGACCTTGCACTATTATCAACCAATCGTTGCCGCTGGACCAATTGATCAACCATGTCTTCTACTTACGTTACATCTACTTAATCAATATCAAGGATGACGGTCCTCAAATATTTTAAATTTTGGGCGCCAAAATGTTGAGGCTCTGAATTGTAGGTTATCTTATTCTATTTGTAAGTCGGACTTGTTTAAGAAGATAAATTATCTTAGAGGACAACGACATGAAATTAACAACTACACTTGATTTTTATGGTATATACCAACAATATCCCACTTGCTATTAATTAATTATTCTAAAACCAAACAAATATAAATCCATTATCTACTAATCTAGTGTGTGATATCACTCTTGAGCTAGCTATCTAATTGCAAGTGGTTTTTCACAACTCTTTTCTACAACACATTGTCCAATAATGTCGGTACTACTTTACATATATCTCCACATCTCATCTATCAATAATCTCCCGAATGATATCAAAATGTATCTAAGTTTATGTTTGGACCACTTACTACAAATTAAAAACATTAATAAAAGGAAGCATATATGAATTAAAAATAGAAAACAAAAATTTAATAAAAGTGGGTGTGTATTAAGATGTACAAGTAGAAGTGGATGTGAATGGATCCAAAAATAAGTGAAAGGGAGGATGGTACTTTGATAGAAGGCAAAGAAAGGCAGTCTTGTGGCTATTGTCAGGCATTCACTCTAAGATGGATCAGACCCAATTGTCCATCCATAGATGTAATCTAATGTTAATGTTAATGTTAATAGTCCCCACTTTTCTCTTTGTAGGTCCCACCACACCTCTCTCCTTTCGAACCACGATTCAGTGTAGTCAGTGATGGTTGATACATTGCATTAAGATATATTTGAACCATTCAATATAAGATCGGACAGTCATATTTAAAATTTAATTCTAAATTTAAAAATAAACTAAATTTTAAACTGAAAATCTTAACTATCCAATCAAGATCAGATGGTCCGTATTCATCGATGGCATATAGTCCACTACATAGGATCCATTACCCTCTCCCTTCACCTTCTTCTCATTTCTTCTTCACAGTTCACAATTCACACACTCACTTATTTTTTCACACTGCAAAAAAACACTTCACTCTCCAAAATATTCTCCATATTCTCTACCTTCATGGACAAAAAAATCATTGAAAGAGAAACACATGACTTAATGAATGTTGAGTCATTCTCTCAACTTCCTTTCATCCGCCCACCACCCACCATAAAAGAAAAGGGCATCCGCCTATTTGGTATCGAATTCGGCGCCACCACGGAAGACCACGACGACAACTCTCAGTCACCGGAAACAACCGTCATCAATGACAACAATATTAACACATTTGAAGGTGAAAACAACACCACCAAAGACAACAACAACAGTGAAAACAATAGAAGATTTGAATGTCATTATTGTTGTAGAAACTTTCCAACTTCACAAGCTTTAGGTGGTCATCAAAACGCACACAAAAGAGAACGCCAACACGCAAAACGCCAACACCTTCAATCAACTATGGTACATGCTACTACTTTCTCTGATCCACATCTTTATCATCATCATCATCAACAACAACAGCATCCATTTTACAGATTCACATCATCTTCATCATCATCACCATCATCATTATCTTCATCACCTTCTTATCCAACACGGAACACAAACTCATCAAATTCAATTGCAGCTGCAAGATTTTATAACCATCCAACTTCTTCTTACTCTCATCATCAACAACCTATTAATGGTAGTCCTTTAGCTTTTTGGCGTATTCCGAACGGAGCCGTTCAGAGTAACCCTAGTTTCAACCATGAACGACCTTTACCTTTGCTTGCTGAGGAAAGAGCGAATTTGTCGCACGGTGGTCATGGAGTACCTTCTTCTGCTTCACATAATCGCTACGTTTATGACTCTAAACGTAGCGACCATGTTAGTTTAGATCTTCATCTCTAAATTAAATAACCAATTTTGGATAATTGGTTATGTAATTTAATTGATGAAGAGTCTATTTATTATAAATTAAGCTTGGTAATAATAACATGTCAATTATTCATACATATATATAATATTAGTGTCAGTCAGCAAAATAACTTATTATGATTGATTCAACTAAGCTACTTTGAGTAGCTTGAGGAGTACAATATATATGAAATATGAGAAATCTCTTCCCTTTTGTTACTTATGTTTCTGATTCTAAGCTACTTTGATATCAAGTGTCAAATTCTAAGAAAAAGTCTTACAATTTCAATAAAAAACTTTGTCTTAGAATTTGCTTAAGATTGTCATTAATTCCCTTCTTATTATTTTTTTCACCATGAAGAATTTGTTTCTAAATTCAAACATTTCTTCTCTAGTGAAATACAACAGAACTTCACACTTCTGTTTTCCATTTTTCGTTCTTAGATCTTCTCAAGAGCACTAGATCCATTTTTTTATAGGAGAAATATTAGTAAATTAGTGCTCATAGCAATTTTTATTAGGGTTTAAACTCTGAACCTCCTTCTTCAAACACAATCTGTTTCTCTTATCTAGCATTGCATCATCATTAGTTCTTTAGAACAAATTAAACAAGAGATAATCTTCTAGCTAGATATATAAGTTTGTCTACTTACAAACAATGATTAATTTTAATGCAAATTTATGCATAGTAATATTGTTGGTTTAGAAAAATTAAACTGTTGCACACGTGTGAGGGATAATGTAAATTGTAAAGGGTATGAAATGAATAGAGTTAGGTCATATATGGGTGCGCATGAACATTTTGTCTAAACACACGTGTGGCTAAATCCATGAGTATTGTCTAAGAAGGTGGGGTAATGAGAGAGGTAAAAAAAATTTCTCATTTCAATGGCACAATGTAATGTCATGATAAGGTTTGATGATGGTCTGCTCAAATATTGCAGAATCGAAAGTGATATTTCTATGTCCATTAGCATGCATAAAAAATTTAATTTCATTGATTAATCAACATTACATGTGTACATGCTCCTTTTGTTTTTTCACTCACTAGAGTGTGACAGGTACATACATGAATATGATCTTTCTGTGTCAATAGATCATCTTAATATTATGTCTTTTTTGTCTACCTATAAGATTCAAGAACCTATCTAGCTTTAGAAACCCTTATTCTTTCATGAGACATAAATCTAGGGCAAATTATTATCAAGGGTATTTTAGTAATAAATATGGGAGAAGGGAACATGTTCTTCAAGGGCATGTTCATTATTGTTCAAGAACATGTTGGTTCTTTTTCTTTCATTTTTCAATATAGTGTGTAGTTTAGGTTGTAGATATTTACCAAAAGTGGTCCAAAAATATTAGAAATTTTAAAAGTTTTATTTAAACGCAAAAATATTAGTTAATTTAGTGGTTACGTAAGTTTTCGAGCTTTAAATTCTGAATCAGGAAAAACTTTTTCAGTCTCTCTTAACTCACCAAACGACATGATTCCATATTGTTTTCTATGGAGGAGATATATATAGGTAAGATTGGAATTTGATACATGTAATGAGTGTTGTGGTTTGGTAATCATTCAAAATTTGAAGTTGACAATAATGAATAATTACTACTAAGTGTTTATGTACTATTGACCCACAAGTAGGGAAAACATTTGGGTCAGTTCTTTATTATGCATTGTTTTACAAAACACAAATCACCATGATCATCATCATTCATTCAAAGGAAGTGTGGCACTAAAGGGGTCTTCTTTCTTGGGTTTAAAATGGCAAAAACCAACCTTAAGAAAAGGATGTCTTATGTCTTTTTTCCTTTTTCTCTTGAACAGCTTTTAAGGAACATATGAACATGGTAGTTACACTGCCATCTTTATTTTTCCCATCTTATGTACTTCTGCTTTTATAGCTTTATATCATCCTAGTTCATAGAGGCACTAATGTGTTCGTCTGTTCGTTTTTATAGTCTGCATGTTCGTTTTTATAGACATTTCTTTTTTTTAATTGGATATCATCTGCGCACAACTGCAAAGATTAATTCTTTAAATTGGATAGAACCACAAAGAATTAATTCTTCATCTGCGCATAAATTATGGTTATGACCAACATCTTAATTATGTTGCTGACATTACTCTCCAATTTTCAACTAATAAATTTATAATTTACTGAAAAAACTAAGACCTACAAAAATTCTTAACAAAAATATTTGTACCTAAGTTGGTCTCTCAGAAATTACAACTTTTAATTAGTTGTTTATAAAAATAAATTGAAACATTCAAGTCTTGAAGTAAACCATAATCTAAAAATTGAATACTTTTGTCTTATTAAGAACTCGGGTCCCAAATTTTTTGTCATGTTACTTATTTGAATATTACAAAATTTTATTAGATTATTTTAAAAATAAAAATTAGTATAATTTGAAGAAGAACGACAAAAAAAAAATTATACCATTCAATATATAACCCTTTATAGATAGAGAGGTATATAGGTGTTTTAGTATTGTGGTGAGTTGGAGATTCCTTCTCTAGGGAAAGAAGAGTTCTCTCCTTAACAATAATAGACTGATAGTTATAGTACTGATGCTTCTGTCTACTTTAATCATATAGTAGTATTATTTTGGCAGCACAAAGTGACAGAGATTGTATTTTGCTACAATGGACACTACCTATGAAACTCAGATAAAAAGGCAAATCAATCACATACACATGTTCAAGGTCTATTCTCCTCAACATATATATGCATACAATTTTGACCGACATGAAGACAACAATATTAATCCCCCCTCTACATGCATATTTAAGAAGCCACATTAATTATAATACCAACTAATTGTTCCCCTCATCCCCTCCTAATTAAACAATTAAAAACCAACAAAAGAAAAAAATTCTCATTTTTATTTTGAAAATTCGATATTCAGTCTAAAAACTGAAAATAGTGACATTATAATTATCATAAATTATCATGTACCGATACAATAAAATGTATTAATCAATGATTATTTGACATGTTGGATATTTGACATGCAATAACAATTAATTTTTAAAATACTGTATAATATAAAAAAGATGATATAGACAAAATGTAGTTTTTTATTGATTAAATCTTCTATTGTACTTGTACATGATGATTTATCTTTTTTACCTTAAAATTTCCCTTATAAATTAAGTTTAAAAAAATGTTTTGTTCAACTCCACATAGGTGTATACACCTTGAAATAGAGAAACCCTTATCATTTGATCCAATTCACTTTATAAAATTATGGTGTGTGTGTGTGTGTCAATGTTTCTTAAATTTATGTTCCAAATCCTACGAATGGTAATTATACAATTCTACAACCTAATATATCGTAAAACTTAAAGAAAATTGGTAATTTTTGTTAACATAGATAATCTGACATAAACATTAGAAGAGGAAGAAGATAAGAACCCACAGAGGCTAGGGTGTCATAAACATAATAAGCAAAGCTTGAATGCATAGTCTTACAATAAAAATATATACTAGAGAATATAGAAAAGTCTAAAATACCCTTACTATATATTAAATAATAACAATACTATCTAACATGTCCCCTCAAACTCACAATGCATCAAAAACCGAAAATAGTGACATTATAATTATCATGTAATGTTTGTTCTTTTTACACAACCATATATCAAATATTTAATAACAAATTACGATTGATACATAGGTTGGACCATATCAGTTAACACCATTATAAATTAAATGTTGCACGGTACAATAGATAAATTATCGTGTACCGGTACAATAAAATGTATTGATCAATGATTATTAGACATGTTGGATATTTGATATGCAGTAACAATTAATATATTTTTTTTGACTAAACAACGGTATTCATTCATTCAAATTTGTAAAATACATCAATCGACATCATAACATATTAAAATTCGCTAAAAACTAAAAAAGATGAATCGGCGAACAAGCTCACCGCATCCAAGTTAATAACATAAAACGGCCAAATGATAAAGCCTACAATTGATATGACAAAATATAAATCTTCGGAGTAATCATGCATCTGAATTTGCAACGTTGAAGACACTAAAGTCATTGAATCTACTCTGAACTTGGATTGAAGCAAATCTGCAAATCTGAAACAAAACAAACACCGTATAAATACGAGAAATCAAACAACTCCACACTGCGGGAGTAAAACAACACCGGAAGAAGAAATCACGGTGAAGAAAACTCAAACAAAACTTTAAGATATCTGGAAATCACTTATTTATGAGTAAAAGAAACAATTAATTTAAACATAATATAAAATATAATATAAAAAATTACTCAACCATTTAATAACAAATTACGATTGATACATAGGTTGGTCCATAAAACGTTTTTGATTTTTACTCGACCATTTGTTTTTAGTAACAATTAATTTTTAAAATATAATATAAAAATGATGATATAGACAAAAGATAGTTTTTTATTGGTTAAATCTTATTATACCCGTATATGATGATTTATCTTTTTTACCTTAAAATTTTCCTTATAAATTAAGTTTAAAAAAAATGTTTTGTGTACACTCCACATAGGTGTATACACCTTGAAATAGAGAAACCCTTATCATTTGATCCAGTGTAAAATAAATTTATAAAATTATGGTGTGTGTGTCAATGTTTCTTAAATTTATGTTTCAATTCCTACGAATGGTAATTATACAATTCTACAACCTAATTTATTGTAAAACTTAAAGAAAATTGGTAATTTTTGTTAACATAGATAATCTGACATAAACATTAGAAGAGGAAGAAGATAAGAACCCACGGAAGCTAGGGTGTCATAAACATAATAAGCAAAGCTTGAATGCATAGTCTTACAATAAAAATATATACTAGAGAATATAGAAAAGCCTAAAATACCCTTATTATATATTAAATAATAACTATACTATCTAATATCTTCTCTCAAACTCACAATGCATCAACAGAGAGCATCGAGAGTTTGTCAATTAAAAATCAAAAACGTTTTATGGAGTGCATCTTTGTAAACAAATCAACAATCTGCAAAGATGAGGAGATAAACGGTAGAGAAATTGTTCCATGCTGAAGATGATGACGAGTAAGATGACAATTGATTTCAATGTGCTTAGTGCGTTTGTGGAAGACCTAGCACTCTTATTATAATAGTACATTGGAGTTGGCTTAGAAAAAGAGATGCCCATATCATACATAACCCAATGCAACCAAATAATTTCAATAGTAATGGATGTCATATATAGCACGATACTCAACTTCTGTAGAGGAGTGAGAGACATTCAATGTCTTGTTTCTTACTTTTTTAAGAGATAAGAGAGTCTCCAAAAAAGATGCAAAACCCTATGGTGAACTCACGGTCTATAAGATTACTAGCCCAATCAGTATCTGAATAATAAACATATAACTCCAATGAAGACGATGAAGGATTATATATATAACCCCTCCTAAACGCACGCAGTTGCAATTTTCTCTAATTACCAAAAGGAAGAGTGACTACTTTATTTAGTAGTCTTGATTAAGAAGATGTTTGGATTGTAAAAATAGAAAACTATTCAACTCTAACTGTACATTACAGCTCAACTTATGTCTCAAGTACTTGCCCTATGTCCCATTTCTTACACTTATGTTTAAGTTCAATTCACGAGAGAAACCCGACAATCTTATTGGTTGGTAAATATTAAATTTAACATGTTTATATAGTGGTCTTGTTACTCATGTACCGTCATCCCTCAACTCCAACAGTAATATTCTTGAAAGCTATCAACAGCATTTTTGAGCTGCACATAACCAGACTTAAGATGCTTTAGTAAAATTTAACGTACGGCATATATCAACTCATTATTTACTACAATATCAGATCAATTATTATTATTTTAATGGCAAAGTATATAACGTAGAAATATAAGTGAAAGATATTTCTATTCTCTTCATCATCCAAATTCCCCATTCAAACCCTAATCTAAAAATAGAAAGTAGCAAGTCTGCTCTAGTGTGTTTTTTTTACCTACATATTACTCATAAGTTAGCATTTTTTTTTTACATTGGAATGAAAAAAAATAAATTACTCTCGTCAAAGATTGATCTCTGGATCTCCTCCTACTCAACTCATATGTCCATCAACTCTTACCACTACTCATAAGATAGCTTTCACTAATACAAAGTTTACACTTAAATTTAAAGTTTAGAGGTGTAAAATAATTTTACACGCTCATCCAATAAGAAACCTCCAATCTCCCATGTCATACGAAGAAAGTGGGGTAAAGTGGGGTGACGTGGCGGAATACATGGTTATTATTGGTTGACCGTGTAAAATTATTTTACACTGTCAGTGCATACAAATTAAATTCTAAAGTTTATACTGTATATACAGATCTTGTGTTAAATCTACCAAAAATATAAAATAATTTGATATGTTATTAAGCCAAATCAAGATTAACGGTAATCAATAAAAATACATAAATCGTTAATCTTGATCGATCACAATAACATATCAAATAATTTTTGTTTTTAACGAATTTGTTTGTAGGAAACTCCACAAGAAACATTTTATTTTTCATATGAAGATAGTTTTCCGCAGATTTTTTGAAGGTGAATTCGGTGAAAAAAAATTCTTCCGTATTTTACTTGCATAAAATCTGCAAGAAAATATATACATATTTTTTATTAAAACTTGTTTCCGGCAGATCTTTTTCGAAGGTAAATTTGTAGTAACTTTTTTACTCAAATAATTTCCGACAGATTTTAGAAGGGAAATTCACATATATAAATACAATTTTTGATTGAGAAATACAACTTATACTACTATCTTAACAGACATTTTTAAAATTTTAGTGCTTTTGAGAGCATCCCGGTAAAAAAAAAAAAAAAAAAAACCTAGACAAACTTTAGTAGGACTGTAGGAGCACTAATATGTGTGCATTATTTTCCACCCAACAACAAGTACATATGACCTTGACCTTACAGAATGGCTCAACCTAACCATATATGTACTTTGTTTATATGATGAAGGAAGTTATAATAAAATTATCATAGATCAAGCATCAAGGGATCTGCGAACAGCACCAAAAAAATAGGATAAAAAAATTGTGTTTTTGAAACCAAAGTCGATGTCTCATGTATACATATTTTTTTTTAACCAAAATAATAGATACATTAGTTATTAGTTTTAAGGTGACAATTTGTCTACTCTCTCAAAATTTGGGAGTATTTACCTCTAACCACTAAAAAATACTTTAAGCGGTATAAATTTTTATATAATACATAGTTTTGGATTAAGTAGAGTATTTTTTTATTTGATGATTAGATCAATAAAATTCATATATAAAAGTTACTTTTAGAGTAAAAGTAATTAAGCTTACTCTCTAAATTGAATTAGAAAACTTATATCAAGATGAGACCATGTTTTGGATAATTAATGAGGGAAATCTAGCTAGGCCATAGAAGGAAGATTATAGCAAGTCGAGTGTGACTTAGATTTGTAGAGTGGAGTGGTAGTACATACACATAGTTGAATTTGTAGAGTGATAAGCATACATTAATTTAAGTAATTTGACACCTTGTCTACTCCATGGTGCCTCAACAATAATCATATTTGAGTTTAGTTGATATTGTTGTAGAGAATATGATTGTTGAGACATTGTCAACATAGGTAAAAGATGCCGAATTATGCAAGTGAATATGTACATGAAACAAGACTTGTCTCACTTAATTTTCACCAAAGATTATTGGCATCTAAATTATTGTTCATTCTTCATATTACATATACACACAATATAGAGATCAAGCAATCAAGTAATTAAAGGTCGAGGCTTGTCTAAATATTGTTATACAAGATATTGGAAAAGCAATCCCACACCACAAAAATTAACATTGCACAAACTCATTCCTTCGTTATGTACAATTTGAAATTATGCATAAACAAAATATATAATATTAATTTGTGAAAAATCCAACATAGATTTCGTGGACTGAATATTCCCCTGATATTTTTAGAGTTCATTTGTCTATAGTTTTGCCGTTATTAGCTTTCAAAAAGAGAACTAAACAAAAAAAAATGTGTTAGAGAACTCATGAAAAAGCCCCACCAAAACTAATGAAAAAAAGAGAGTGACATATATATAAATAAGAATTTAATTTATATACACAGACAATATAACATTTTTTATACATGTATCAAATTAAATCATACTATATAAATATTTGTTGAAATATTTTAAAAACTTGCTTATAAAATTTGTATTATGATGAGATTTAATTAGATGTAATGTATAAAATAATTTTACGCTGTCGATATATATTGATTAAACTCTATGAATAAAGACAATGCCACAATGCTGCCGTAGTGTTAACATCAACCCAACTATCTAAGACCCCACAAGTAAATGCAACATATAAAGTGCATGTGAGAGTCCATAATGAAGACACACACAAAAACACATTATTAATATTGATTTATGACTAAAAAAAAGGACCACTTCAATTACTTTGAAAGATGTAGAGAGGGATAGAACAGTGGAATTTAAGGAACATCGGCCCACACCTCAATAAAGGTTTAGAAATGAGGATGACAGTTTCTACAGTAAGTTTTCTTATTATGCCAAACTGCCCATAAGGCCCAAAATCCTCTACCTTTGTTTGTGTCCATCCTATGTGTGTATGTGATGATAGTGGCAGGCAGGAGAAAGAAAGAAACCACTTGGTTAACATCTTGTGTATATATAGGTTATTTTTTGTTGGATCCTAAGTGCTTTAAAATCATCTTTTTGCTTTTTTTAATGTTACATTTTTAGTGAATCATTATTTGATTCTAATAAATTTATAAATTGACTCTTGAAATTTAAGGTGGTCAGTCATATGTTTGTCATTTCATTATCTAATAATGTTAAAATTGTTGAGTTTGCATGTTGTTTAGGACATGTTCAATTGAAGTATGTTTTCATAAATTTATGTATGACTATTGTTGATCGTAGCTAAATTGATTGAAATTGTTGACTATAAGAACTGAGTAGATTGACCGTTTTCAATTTTAATGACTAATTTGTTACACTATCAAAAGATATTTTCTAATGGATGAGAAAATTTTGAACAATTCATGAAGGTGAGAAGAACAATTACCACTAACTATTTCACCCCTAAAATTTCTAAGGCACAATATATTCACCGATTACATCATTTGCATATATACATACACATAATTGAAGTGATGAGTGTTGAAGTTGTTAATTTGGAGTCTCACATTGTTCAGATTTTTGGGCTATTGAGTGTATAAATGTGATTGAGTATCTTCACATTTTTTAAATGAAATTTAAACCCACATTAGGCGTGAGGGTAACTATTAAAGTTCGTCTGGAGTCTCATAAAAAAAAACAAAATTAAAGAAGCAGTAACAAATATGATCCCCAACAAGTCCTAGTTAGCAACCCAACATTTTTACCCTTAAAAGGATGAAGGAAAAAAATGTACATAAAAACAATATAGGACCACATCTGCAGGGTGAATGACAGGAGTAGGCACACCCACACACAACGCTATCATATATAATTGGTCTATTGAACCAGAACTACATGTGATACTCACCTAAAGAAATCAATTCTATGTTAACCCTCTTCTGTGCACTTGTCATAGGGTACGTAGTATAAGTTATAGACAACAATGCAAGTTGGAATTAAAGGAATTCATGTACAACCTTCCACCATCAAGTGGGAAGAGTCCTCTTCTCATTATGGCAACTCAACAAGGAAAATTTCATATATTGGTATCAAAAGAATATTGACACTATTATTGTTGTCTACAATTATTGTATAGTATTGGATCTAGCTTATAGGCTATAGCTATGAAGTGTGTGTGTGTGGCTTAAAAATGGAGATCTCATACTACATTGTTTAATTTTCAACTACCAAATATCCTTCAATTAAAAACTTGTGTCCCACATTGTTTTCAATTTAATTCTTCAAATATATCATTTTGCTATTTATGTCATAGCTTCCCATCCAACATGGACAGAAACTAGTAACGGAATTTTTAATTGCCTTTGTTTAAATTCCTTATGGTGACTTTCTATGTTTGGTATTTAATTTGAATGTTTGTTTTAATCATGATAGTGACCAATTTGAATGTTAGGCATACTATTGTTAGTAAAATAGCACATTTTCCTTGACCCAAAAAATAAAATAGCACATTTTCCTTGTGAGCATAGTTCAATTGATAGAGACGTCATATTTTATATATAAGAGTTGAGGTTCGAACTTCGGACATTCTACTTATTCATCTTTAAAGGTGAAATTATAATCATTAAACTACTTGACAAAAAAATTAACACACGATCAACAATAAAGAATTTCCTAGAAGATGTTAAACTCCCACCAATTAGCAAACCAATCTTCAACTTATGGAGGAGAAAGATGTTCATATTTAGCATAGTCTCCCATGCCCAAGGCAAGCAAGCCTTCTGCCCTGAGCCTCCAATTATGGGGCCTCAAAAATTTTGTTATGACTCAAATCATTCATAATATCCTAGTGGTGAGTACTTAAAGTATTATTTGAAGGGTTGTAGGTTTGATTCTCTCTACCTAATTTTTTGCCCTTATAATAGATTAATATGATTTTTAATTTATCGATATTATTTATAATTTAAATAGAGGATATTTATTAAACACACCCTCTAACATCTATTTCCAACATACACTCATTAATAGTTGAAATTCAAACAAATCTCATTATATAGTGTGGCCCCACCTTAATTTAGGCATCTTGCTCACTTCTAAGTTGTCTATCTTTATAAAAATTCAAGTGTATGGCTAGTATACAGCTCAAGAGTTACATAACCACTAACAATAATTTCAATAAATTTTTGTTCACATTGACTCTGTTTCTTTGAATTTGGATATTTCAACTCTATACGAGTTCTCTTATGTATAGGATAATTACTCATTAGGTCTATGGATCCTATGCAACGGTTGTGTGTTGCATCCTGTTGCAGAGCCATTGAAAATATAAGAAATATAAAGTATTTTTTCTTTTTCTTTTTCTTTTTATAACTATGTGCTTCATCTTCATAATTCTTACGGAAAGGAGGTTCTAGTAGTCCAATACTCCAATTCAACCATGAAATAAGTAAAGTTTAACGAAAAAATTGTTTCACTCAAAAAATGAAGTAAAGTTTGACAAAAAAATTGTTCCACTCAAAAATTGAATCGGTGTTCTCCCAAAATCCATTCTTTAGTGCTCGTAAACCACATAAGCTTAATACCTTGTTTAAAGTATTTTTTTTTTTTATCCAACTCTTTCACGTCTATTTGTTATTTCCATCGAAATCATATTGGAATATATAAATATTTTAATTTTTTTTTATAAAGTAACCTAGTGGCTAGAATTTCACATTTATATGCGTGCGCACACACAACAACAACAACAAAAACTAAAATCTCAGTAATCCAGAAAAAAATAATCTCGGGTGGTGGTATTTCATTTCCTAAAAACAAAATATTTGTTAACTAAAATAAAACAACTATTAAGGTTTGCTTGAATTTTGTTAGTTTTCAAGCCAAATGGCTCCCCTAAAACAGTACACAATACTGTTCAAAATGGGATTATTACAGCTTCAAAGTAAATTATAAATCTTCATTATGATTTATGTACAATATAATCATTTCCAAATGGAGTAACTCAAAAACATACCTTAAACCTCGGAGATCCTAACCATACACAAGATGGTACATCTAAAGGCACGTAGATCAAATATTAATGTAAACAAAATTGCCAAACAGTAGTACTTGTAATTACACCTGAAAGGAATCATCAGATCCTCTTGAGATGCTGAGTATTGCAATTGTAGTTCTCTTCAATATGCCGGGTGAGAAGTGAGATTCCATAATGTGATGCACTCGAGGAAGCATAATAGGATGTCACGGTGAGCTGAGCAAACTTTGGAAGCACATAACCTGAAAATTTCGCCAGTAACCCATATTATTGATGGATGTTTAAAGCTTAATAGTATCATCAACAAACTACAAGACTTGAACACCTTTCAGTGATATTTGGCTACGGAAATTATTAAGTATTAACCACAACAAAAACCATGCAACATTGTGATGTGGATATCAATTTAAGCTAGGTCATAGGAATAATTGAGCCTCGAACTTTAAATATTATATCAATAGCAATGTAATCAATGATTACACCAAAAATAATGGTGCTATTGCAGCAGATCATTCTATCATAGACACAAAGCTCCATTCGAGACAAGTATTGGTGGTGTGGCAGATGTTGTGGTATGAATCTCGTTGACTCATGACTCACGTCCTTATTTTAACCTTGCGTAAGCTATAACATGACTTCTATTTTGGCCTTTTATGAGTTAAGGAAGTCTCTACACCCTTACTTAAACTTATTGACCATCAATAGATCAACATGTTAATGCAAATATGCAATGACCAACTATTCTGAAAATTAGTACTATTATGATGAACGTGTTAATGCAATGACCGCTATAAGATGGTGTTTGTTCACCAACTTAGTGTTTATTTGAGAGGCTACTACAAGTAGCGTTAGCATATCATTTTTTCCCATTTAAACCATAATTATTTTAATTGAAGTAATTTTAACTTTTTTTACTAGAAAATAAAAATAGCTTCTCATGTCATTTTATATTTATTAGTTAGTTTAAATGCTAATTATACCAAACATTTCAATTTCAATTTGCAAGTTTATCTGCTAGCATCTAATTATCCACTATAAGTTCATCCACTATAAGCTAGCTAATCAACTATCCACAAGTTTTGGCCATACATAACCATCAAGACTCAAGAGACAGATGCATTTGGATTTACAGAGAAGAGAAAGGCATATATAGAGCAGGGATTTAGACTTTTAAAATGAAAAAATGCAGAAAAGGAAGGATGAATCATGAATCAGGACTCTAGAGGAATATAGAAAATTTCTAAACAGTGGTAGTTTATTCAGGTAAGGAAATTCACTGGAGGTACCAGGAGCAGCAAAAGTAGGGTGTTAGAGCCGTGGAGTTAAAGGCAAAGACAAGTAAATTAGTATAGACAGCAAAAGAAGTGAGAGTGTGAGAATAAATGTGCGCATTTAGGATTTGACAGGTCATTAGGATTTTTTTGAATCTTTATTGATTTGACTAAGTAATGGCTTTAAAACAGGTCAACGATTCCTATCTTTTTTCTATCTTTAAAGGTGACTTGGCCGCCATTTCTGCAATGGCCTCTACAACACAGCATAGCCAACAGAATACTAGGTCGGCAGCCGCTATGTAACAGTCAACACAGCATGGCCATAAAACTAGTTTTGTCAAAAGTCTGTCATACCATGAACATACAACCATAGCCACCATTCTAGAACATGATTCAAGCAGCAAAAAAACAGGGACATGGCCTAAGATTTCACACAAAGCAACTCTACATCTACCATACAGTAATTGTCAAATGTACGGCTGCGGGCACTGTTAAAATTAAAGGCCCTAAAATGTCTAGGCTTTTAAATATAATTACCTCCAAATGCAGCACTCGCCCCTGAAAATATCAACAATGGAGGGATCTGTGGGAACAAATCAGACACGAAGAAAGTCAGTTATACAATACGACCAAAATCTATGGTACATTAATCCATCTAGCCTACTCAACATATAAAAGCATGAGGACGGTGAAACCAACTACTACGATACATACATCAGTATCAACAAAGCACAAAGGTAGGAAATTTTAATTTGCAAAGGACTCAAGTCAGTAAAGGTCTACGTACCCCGGCCACAAAAGGAAGCCACTTCGGTCCTTTCAGACGACTCTGAAGATATGGTAAGCCTACAACCAAATATTAAAGAGCAATATTTTAAACAAAGTAGGCATTTAGATTTAACTTCAATTCATTAACAAAGTGAAGAGTAAAAGCTGAAAGAGTTCAGCCATCAATAAATAACACGATGCCACCATAGGAAGAAAAAGAAAAATGTTCAGCTTTTCCTACAAAAACTTTCTTGTCAATGGATATTTATAAGAACAACAATTACCAACACTATATCACATCTAAAATTACCTCTATTCAAACCATGAACTGTACTGATCATTCCGCCAACCCCCGAGCCAATCTATTCAACCAAAAGTACCAAAAATAAGCACAGGATAACTCATACAATCATAATAAAAATTTATGTAGCACCGACATTTTAGATTGAAAACATGACACATGTTAGACACCTGAAAAGACACCGACATACTTGCTTATATTCAACCACTTCTACTACTGTATCAAATTATTATCAGTAGTGGTGAATCAATGTCAGTGTCGTGTCCACTACCCACTATCCATATATTATTTCCATAAGCTCTTAACAATAATTTATGAAAACAGTTTATAGTTTATATCAAAATAATTTGACATTATTTTATCTTTTGGTATATAATAATCACTTGATAAAGTTGTTTATCAAACCCAGACTAATTCTTTTTTCCCTCTAGGACCTAGAGGGAGGAACCCTAGTAATTCAGAGTTCGAAACAAGTTCTGGCATCAAGTGGTTCAAGTCCCCTCCAAACGCAGTTGCAAGGGATCAAACTGTGGTCCTCCCAACCAAGTCCAGCGTCAATCACCACTAAACTAACTAACACTAATTTTGATACAGTACAATATTAAGATTACTAAACACAAATTAACATTACAAAACATAAATCAAAACAAATTTCAAGAGAGGAACTCACAACGGCAGTGGTATCGTGGAAGACGGGAGTAATAGTCCATTCACCTCTTTCCTAAAACAGAGAAAAAATTTCATTGAGACAAATCATCAAACAGCTGATACGCAAAACAAACATAAGAAGAATAGATGATACTAACAGAATTAGGGTTGAGAAGAGATAGACAGCGAGGGCAACGAGCGGAACCAAGGCCAGGGTTTATGGTTGGATCATGGTGAAGATTTCCATTCTTCAGTTTCTCTTCGTATACCTCTCTTGTTCCCATTTTCTTCAACAATGCTGATCCTTTCGGAAACTGTGGTGTTTCTTTTAGCGGTGCTGCTGGCTGAAGCAGATTCACTAAATTCGCTTAATTAATTCACTTAATTAATTACAATTTTATTATAGTAAGGACCCGTTTGGTGCGCCGGATTAATAAGAGACAAGATATGATTAGAAAATAGAAAATGATACGATAAAATAGAGACATGATAAATATTATCTTGCCATGTGTTTGGTGTACACATGATAAAAAATAAATTAGCATTAATTTTTCTTATCACTTGTTTGATGCACACTTCATATTGACATGATAAAATATATATTATATTTAAATAATCAAATTATCCTTAAAGAATAAATGTATTATTAAAAAAACATATATTTAATTGAGTTTTTTTATTGATTAATTGATATTAATTAAAAAATACTCATAATTAACTAATTTCATATAATTGTGGATTGTAGAAAGATGAGAATGAATAGTGTATTGGATAATCTACTAACAAAATAAGAAAGCTAATTACTTACATATTTCCTTAATTACCCTTAATTTACTCATTAATCTCTCTAATTTTATGGGCTTATCTGTCTTTTGCATTTTAATTAGTTAATATAATATTTATTCATTACATATTTTAATTTTAACCAAATTATTTAATATCTGCACAACTTTCCATTCTGACTCCTTTAGTTTTTATTCAGTTTCCAACATATATCAAAACCAAAGCTCAATCTAATTGAATGAAAACCAAAAGTTTCTTGAAAAACTCATTTGCTTTCATTTAAAACTAAAACTAAAAACGTGTGAAACTAAACCCTCCTTTATATCTACTATTTTACTCTCCTTTATATGAATTTCCAAGGAATCATTTACTCTCCTCGACGTGTGAAACCAGATTTGTACAACTTGGTCATTTGAATCTCAAAGGTATCATTCTACAAACAAAATAAGAAAGCTAATTACTTACATATTTCCTTAATTACCCTTAATTTACTCATTAATCTCATTGGATGAAAACCAAAGGTTTCTTGAAAAACTCATTTGCTTTCATCTAAAACTAAAACTAAAAACATGTGAAACTAAACTCTCCTTTATATCTACTACTTTACTCTCCTTTATATGAATTTCCAAGGAATCATTTACTCTCCTCTACGTGTGAAACCAGATTTGTACAACTTGGTCATTTGAATCTCAAAGGTATCATTCTACTAACAAAATAAGAAAGCTAATTACTTACATATTTCCTTAATTACCCTTAATTTACTCATTAATCTCTCTAATTTTATGGGCTTATCTGTCTTTTGCATTTTAATTAGTTAATATAATATTTATTCATTACATATTTTAATTTTAACCGAATTATTTAATATCTGCACAACTTTCCATTCTGACTCATTTAGTTTCTATTCAGTTTCCAACATATATCAAAACCAAAGTTCAATCTCATTGGATGAAAACCAAAGGTTTCTTGAAAAATTCATTTGCTTTCATCTAAAACTAAAACTAAAAACGTGTGAAACTAAACTCTCCTTTATATCTACTACTTTACTCTCCTTTATATGAACTTCCAAGGAATCTTTTACTCTCCTCTACGTGTGAAACCAAATTTGTACAACTTGGTCATTTGAATAAGAAAGCTAATTACTTACATATTTCCTTAATTACCCTTAATTTACTCATTAATCTCTCTAATTTTATGGGCTTATCTGTCTTTTGCATTTTAATTAATTAATATAATATTTATTCATTACATATTTTAATTTTAACCGAATTATTTAATATCTGCACAACTTTCCATTCTAACTCCTTTAGTTTCTATTCAGTTTCCAACATATATCAAAACCAAAGCTCAATCTCATTGGATGAAAACCAAAGGTTTCTTGAAAAACTCATTTGCTTTCATTTAAAACTAAAACAAAAAACGTGTGAAACTAAACTCTCCTTTATATCTACTACTTTACTCTCCTTTATATGAATTTCCAAGGAATCCTTTACTCTCCTCTACGTGTGAAACCAGATTTGTACAACTTGGTCATTTGAATCTCAAAGGTATCATTCTACAAACAAAATAAGAAAGCTAATTACTTACATATTTCCTTAATTACCCTTAATTTACTCATTAATCTCATTGGATGAAAACCAAAGGTTTCTTGAAAAACTCATTTGCTTTCATCTAAAACTAAAACTAAAAACGTGTGAAACTAAACTCTCCTTTATATCTACTACTTTACTCTCCTTTATATGAATTTCCAAAGAATCCTTTACTCTCCTATACGTGTGAAACCAAATTTGTACAACTTGGTCATTTGAATCTCAAAGGTATCATTCTACAAAATCAAAAAGTTGATATTTTTTAGTAGATTTATTTGCCATTCATTTCAACTATTTTCATGTTGTTTCTTCAACAGATTTCATGTTTCAGTCTTATCCCTCTAATTTATTTTGTTTCTTCCACACATTCACCTGAGATTTTGGTTGCTCTTTACTAATTATTTTAATTTTGATCGTTTACTTGCAGAAAAATGGCACGACCTTTTGATTACATTAAAAGTCTCAATGATTCTAAGGAAACATGGAAGCTTGGCGTTCGTGTTCTTGATGTTTGGAGTGTCATCAACGGCAAAGGTGTTGAGCACCTGGAAATGCTTATCATGGATTCAAAGGTAACATGTAAATTTCTTCATTTTAAACTTACATTGATATTTGACATTTATGAATTTATGTTTATGGTTTCAAAGACTATTTTTTTAATTGGATTAGTATGCACACATTTAATCTGATTAATATTTACATTGCTTGATTAAATCTTTCGACCGTGCTTTCTTAAACTGATTCGTACATGAATTGTATTTCTTAAATTAGGGTGATAGGGTTCAAGTTCTGGTGCGTAGTGATCACACACCCAAATGGAAGGCAAAGATAAAGGAAGATATGACATGTATCATTAACAATGGTACTGTTTATAACAATGATTTTGCTTGGAAGTTATGTGATCATTCCAAAAAGTTTGTTTTTCTTGGTGATACAACTGTGCGTGAGATTGAGCTAAAAGATATACCACCAAAGTGTTACTTCTTTAAGGATTTCGTGAAATCCTTAAAGGAAATTGCAAGTTAGAGAGACTTGAAGGTCATAACTATTAATTACAAATTTACTTGCACTTATTTAATGTAATTTACGTACTTATTTCAGTTACCAAATTCATTGCTAAAATAATTTCGTTTTTATTTACAGATATCATTGGATCTGTTCATGAAATAGTCAGTGTGCAATCAAACACTGGTGGAAAAAAAGCAGTCATCTCTATCGTTCTAAAAGATTTGAAGTATTAATTCGACCTTTACATTTTTCTTTATATTGTTTAATTGATGTTTAGCAGATACTTACTCTTAATTATTTGTTTTGTCAAAATAGCGGCAATTTGATCAAGTGTAGTCTGTGGGAAAATTTTGCTTCTAAGTTCGTGAACTACTACAATCAAAACCAAAATTGTGGAGCAATAGTCATTATTCTCACACATGCAATGATCAAGGATGCTCAAGGTCATTTTAATTATTTAGTTTTTTTCTTAACAAACTTTGATGTGAATGCATAACATTAACTAATTGACTAATACTGTGTGTGAGACAATACTAATGCAGTTTCTAATGGATGGAATGGTTCAAAGCTGCTGATCAATGAAGATATCAAAGAAATTAGAGATTTTAAGTCTAAGTATGATATATGCATTTAAGTTCAATATTTCCTTATTATTTATATATGATAAATAGTTTTATAGTGTGTGCTTATACATCATATCTTATGTTGATACAGCCCTTCAAAAAAATCGTAAGAGTTTAAAGGATTATCCAGGCATGCCATATCCAAAAGGATATGTCGTTGAGCAGCTAGGCAATAGATTGATTTATAATGTAACAAAAGAAAAAGAGTAATAACTTCATAATTTATCATAAATTTAATCTAAATTTATCTTTCTGAAACAAATTAAAATTTTATATATAAATTAGAGTAAAATATTCAAAAAGATATATAATTTATAAACAGAGAAGTGATATTAGTCTAAAATAAAGTAGTTTTTACATTTATAAAGAAACTACTATAATAATAATAAAAAAAATCCATGTACAATGGAAATTACATAAGTAAAAAGAATGATCATTCGTTGAACTAATTGCCAAAACTCATGGCTATATAAAGGATACGATAAAATAAGATTGAAAGCAATAGTAATAAAAGAAGAAGGAAATGTTTGTCAAAAAAAAGAAGAAGCAAATGGATTATTGTAAAAAAAAGAAGGCTTAAACGTCAATTAGGTCTCTGTATGTACACTAGATTTTCGTTTTAGTCCCTATATTAAATTTTTTGACAAAATAGTCTCTGTATCGTGCTTATTTTTTGACGTTAGTCCCTAGACACATTTTCCGTCCAAATTGGTCAAGGTGGCAAACAGTTTGCCACCTGGACCATGCCACGTGTGTAAAAACCATGGCTGACTGGATAAATGAAATATAGGGACCTAAAGCAAAAATTTAGGCTGATTGCAAGTTCCCACCCAATTTAAACCCTAATTCCTAAATTAAGAAACAAAATCGCCTTCTCTCTTTCTCTTCTTCTTTGCTCTGTTCTCTTCTGTAAAATTGGTCAAACTCAAGTCGTCCTTCTAATTGAAACTTGAAGAATTTGACCTGATGTTGTTACATATAACACGCTGATCAGTAGGTACTGCTATGAGGGTTTGTTTAATGATGCATGTTTGCTTTTATACAAAGGTGTGGATAATGGTTTCGTACCGAATCAAATTACTTGGTCAATATTGATAAATTATTTTGTAAAAAAGTATCAAAGGGAGTAAGACTTTGTTCTATGTTTGTCGTAGAATGAAGAGCTTAAAAGGGTAATTTGGTGTTTTAAAGCTTCTGTCAAAGTAGGTTCCATGGATTGTAAAGCTTCTTCTCCGTGAAGCCAATATAGTCTATCCAGCTCACTTTATGTTGCTCCTTGATTTGAATTGTCTGATAGCAATCTGCTTCTGAGCAAATGTAAATCTCACTTCATATGGGTTTACTATTCTTATGGGAGATAAGGACTTTTGGCTAGCTGCCATAACCGGCTACGTTTTGTCCATAAACTGCATTGGCATATTTATGTGGCATATTTTTGGCCATCCATCATTGATAACACTGGTTCAGAGAAGAAGAAGAAAGAAACGCGATTTGTTGTTTCTTAATTTGGGAATTAGGGTTCAAATTGGGTGGGAACTTGCAGCTAGCCATGGTTTTTTACACACGTGGCATGGTCTAGGTGGCAAACTATTTGCCACATGGATTAATTTGGACGGAAAATGTGTCCAGAGACTAACGTCAAAAAAAAAGCACAATACAGGGACTATTTTGTCAAAAAATTTAATATAGAAACTAAAACAAAAATCTGGTGTACATACAGAGACCTAATTGACGTTTAAGCCAAAAAAGAATTATATCATACCCTTTGAACAACAGCAATACAATGTTATTATAAATTCAATAGTAGCAGTTAGTGATTACAAAAAAATAGCATAATTATAAATCTATAAGAACTTAAATTAAAGATAAGGAAATAAGAGGGCTAGTCTAATGGCCTCAAAACTTATTTCCAAAGTCATTGATATTGATAGTGATCTTTCTTTTCTTTCATGGTTTTCGCTATTACCATTTACCACACGACTGATCAATAGTCCTTAGTACGTCAACTTTTTTGTCCTCCATCAAGCACAATAGAAACATAAATGAACAAATAAAATAAAGCTAACATAATCACACAATTCAACAAAACTATATCCTGAATTCCTTTGCAAAGTAATTGCCGAGTCAAATTGAGAATCCAACTCATTGCAAATAGACAAAGTTGTTACATAAAGAGGGGATAGAAGAAGTAGAAGAAAACAAAGCTAAAAATGATAAACAAATTTTGGAGAAAACATGATTTGATTCCTAATAGATGATATGCATCTCTACTTATTATAGACGAAAAACATAAAAAAGAGGATGAAAAAAAAAAGTTGTTTGTATAAATTTTTTCAAATGCCACATGAGTCAAAGAAAGAGATTATGATGAAGGCAATTGTAAAGTTTTCTTTGAGAGAAGAGATGACATTTAAAAGCTGTATTTGTGGTGAATGTATCTCACACTTGTTATGCCTTTTCTTGTTTTGATGTTTCATTGTTTAAGAAAAAACGTGATCTCCTATACAAAATTGAAAATAGTGTTGGCGTGTAGCTTCTCCCAAGATACTAACAAATACCAACACAGCACATTTAAATTACAGTAGTAAATAAAAATAAACTAGTTAATAGTAAGATAGTACTATTAGATAATTAAAAATTAAATAAAAGATAGTTAGGGAAATATTACTATTAATAAAAAAATTTAAAATAGCAAGTAGTCTCATTTGCTGACAAATGACAAACTTGCCAAAAAACTACTTTTGCTTTATTATATTGTATGATTATCTTAATTATCTTAATAATGGAACACATAAACATTATATTCCACAATAGCTTCAACTCCAATTATAGAATGAGAAGAAGCTTGAACATACCCACGCGCAAATCTGAACAGCCCACTACCACCCACAACCGGCATCTCCCTCACGGTGGATTCCACCGTATTCCGCCCCAAAACACTGAGATTACTTCCATTATACTTCCCTCTCGTGAAAGCAAAGTTAAGCACCATGAGAAAACCCAATTCACTCTGCGAAGCCGAAGCGTAGATTCCTTGTGCTCTTCCCACAACCTCGGAATCTGACTCCGGTTTCGCAGTTAACGGGTCGTCCATCATCACCACCGAACCAAATCCTGTTGGGGATTTTTTGGTGGTTGGCGATGAGGCGACTAGGACGGCAGTTTGGTTTTTTCCGGCGACGATGTCGTGGAAGTAGAAGCGGATGTGGCTTAGTTTTTGAGGTTTGTGGAGTCCTAGTGTTGTTGGAGAAATGGTTTGTATGAAAGAGTGGGATTTTTCTGTGGAAATGATGGTGATGAAGATCAAGGAGATGAGGGTTAAGGGAATTTTGGCCATTGTGGTGATTGAGGTATGTGTTTGAGGATGTATGTGGTTATATAGTACTTATGGACAAAGCCAGAATACAATTCCAAAATTGGTGAACACTTTTAGTCCTCGTATATTAAATTTAAGGGAAATGTTTTGTGAACACTACATCCCACGTATACACTTCAAATATATAGAGGAAAGAAGACTAGAAGAAAGAAGATTGATTTGACATATATTAATATTATGAGTCTAGCTTAATTGATAAAAAAATATTTTTTATTTATGCTGGTACGAGTTCTAATACGGTACGCTTATTTATTCATTTTTAAGGATGAATTTTTAGCCGTAAAGTAATTTTACAAAAAAAAGTGTTAAATAAGTGTATGTGAATAATTAATTTTATTTTTATTTTTGTTTTCACCATAATATTCAATTTATTAAACTGACTAATTTTATTTAAAGTGAGTTTTAATATTAAATTATTTAAGTTATTTTTAAAAATAATTGTGAAGATTAAAGAGTAATTCTCCCTTATATCAATCACTTGACCAATGTTGGTTATTTGATTATAGAGAGTAATTTAATATAATAAATCTTGGTTATATGCTACTTTATTCTTACTTTTTTACTTTACGAGGCCACTTTCATTTATTTAACACAAAATAACAGAACGTGTATATATAATGGAACTATGGCAGCAGGTCCACCTAGAGAATCTCTAATAGTAAAATTTTAAGATACTCATTTTATTTATTCAAAAAAAAAAAGATATTCATTTTATCATTTTATGTGAGTGTGTGTCAATTCAATTATATGATACTCCTTTTTCAAAAAAAAAAACTCAATTATATGATACTCATAATTTTTTTACTCAAATCCGTTTGGATTGATGGAATGAGATGGAATGAGATGAAATGGGGTGGGATGGAGCTTTATTCCGTTGTTTGGTTTTATAAAGTATGAATGGAATGGAATGAAGTGGTATATGGGGTGATAAAGATGGAATGATACACAGTAATTATAATTTTACAATTTTACCCTCAATTTTATATTTTATAAGACTTTTCTCATTCTTATCTATTCTTTTTTTTTTTTGCTAAACATTCATATCTATAAAATAAAGAGTATAATTGGAATAAAAAAGTTATAACACAATCCATTCCGTTCACTATCCAAACAATGGAATGGAATATATATTCCATTCTGTTTCGTTCCATTCCGTTCTGTTCCGTTCCATTTCATTTCATTCCGCTCCGCTCCATTTTATACCATCAATCCAAACGGATCTTTAAGTTTCTTAACTCACAAATATCATTTTTCTCTTTTCTATATTCCGATCCATATTTTCTTTCTCATTTTTACATTCTTAATTGCATGTAATTAATGTATTAATTGTATGAAACTCATTTTTGAGTATCTTAAATAAGCAACTTTGATTAAATTTATAGAACCCAAAATCCTACATGGCAAGACAAATCAATATTTTATTATTAAGAAACTTCTATAATAATCCTATCGGAGATGCTCTCAGGTAGCGGGAGTGTTGCTCTATAATTTTGTGGGACCTGGATTTTCTGCAGGGAACTGTTCAATATGATGGATTTGCTTAGATTTTTTTTTTGTAGGTTTTAGATCATGTAAAATTATCAACACAAATATACTTGTTTAAATATACATAAATAAAAATTACAATAAAATTATTCCATAAATTATATACAAAATTATACGTCCTCATTAATAATGCAATTAAAATATTATTTTTAAAATTTAAAATGTTTAAATTAAATGAGAATAATACTGGCAAGTAACCGGTCATTCTTTGGATAATCGTGTTAACAATCGTAGGAAGTAAAATTTTTTCAAAAAGATAATGATAAGAAACTTCTTAATTATTACTACTCCGTCTTAAAATATAAAAGAAAATTTGTCAAGGAAAATTAATGTATCTAGTAAAAAATTTGATCCAAATACATCAACTTTCTTTGACCATTTTTCTCTATTTTGGGATGGAGGGAGTACTTTCGTTCCTTATTATAAAAGACAATTGTACTTTATAGATTCATTAAAAAATATGATGTATCTAGTCTATTAATGAATCGAAATACATAATTTTTAATGAATCGGAAATGTGTATTTGTCTTTTATAATAATAAGGAACAAAGGTAATAGTAAACTTGTTTCTAAGAACGTTACGTTATTTCAAAGTCATCTAAAGTTATGGTAGGTAATAATACTCAACAAAAATAATTTATGCCTCATGTTAATAATGATCCAAAGTTGAAGACATTCATGAGAAAATGATATTATCAAGAAAAGTCAAAAGTGTCTTACTATATATTTTTGATAAAAAATGAGTTTATAGCTAAGAATCGACTCACTATAAAAATATGGGGAGTTTAATATGGACCCGATCAACAGTTCTGAATCTTAATATGTTTAATAAAATCTTCTTTTGAATCTTTTGGCTCCTTTCAATTTCAAAAAAATAAAAGAACAAAGCAAAACCAGTTAAGCCTTTGAATCAAAAGTTCACACATAAAAAGACAAAGAGATTAAAAATAAAATATATTCGATCACCTAAAAATATGAAATAAATTGCATGAAAATAATACATGAAAATGAAAATATGAAATAAGAATAAGAAAATAAAGAATAATAGAGGTTCAAAGAAGACTTACAAAAATGTTGCGTTGTATTTCAAAATTGATGCAAATAGTGACTCTAAGAAACATTATTTATAGGCAAAGACATGAGAATACATGACAATGAATATTGAATAATGAATCGTAAATGTAAAAAGGAATAAAAGGAATCATATCATAAAAGGAATCATAAAATGTAAATGCTATGTAAATAAATATAAATGCCGCTCAAATAAATTTGTAAATGGTATTAAAAAGTTTTGATTATGAATTTCTGAATATTATTAAGTATTATTTCGCAATGATTTGAATGGTATTATTAATTTCTGAATTTTTTGTTGAGGTCGATTTTTTTCATTTTTTCTATTATGAATTTCTAAATTTATATAAAGAGAATATAAATGCTTAATCAAATAAGTGCTAAAATAGAATTCTGATTGGAAATAATTTGAAACAAATTCAAATTTTGTAATAATTGCAATTAAAATCAATTGATTGAAAAGAAAAATTAATAA
The DNA here is from genome assembly GCA_951804385.1 of Trifolium dubium. Classification (NCBI taxonomy): domain Eukaryota; kingdom Viridiplantae; phylum Streptophyta; class Magnoliopsida; order Fabales; family Fabaceae; genus Trifolium; species Trifolium dubium. Next base: position 10,140,535 of record OX638070.1, on the reverse strand, counting down.
TATGAAATCATTAATTCTTTATATATCATCTGTTAACTATAATTACATGATATCACAGACTTCACATTTTTTCCAAGCAATTTAATTTTTTTTATAACTGAACCATTATAAATTTCAAATAATCTATACCTATATAAAGAGGATAAACTATTTTGGTATGGCCTATTTTTATTCCTATTTTTCCCTTAATTTCAAATTTCAAATTATTCTCATAACAATCAAATTTGAAGAAGTCATCAACAAAAAAAAAATCAAATTTAAATATAAAATAATAAAAAATATGTATCACACAAACAGGTACGTTCGTATCACACAAACGGGCACGGCTAGTACCTATATAAAGAGGATACACTCTTTTGGTATGGCCTACTTTTATTCCTATTTTACCCTCAATTTCAAATTTCAAATTATTCTCATAACAACCAAATTTGAATTTCAAATTTCAAATTATTCTCATAACAACCAAATTTGAAGAAATCATCAACAAAAAAATATCAAATTTAAATATAAAATAATAAAAAATATGTATCACACAAACAGGTACGTTCGTATCACACAAACGGGCACGGAACGTGCCCGTTTGGCCCGCTAGTAATAATAATGGTTGATAAAAAAAAATACCATACATTTTGAATGTGAAAATAACTTTTTTGTTTCTAGAAAATATTTTTGAATTCACCTTGAATATGAATTTTGTGGAAGTTCTTAATATTTTTTATTTTTATTTGATGATATTTTACGGTTAAATATTAAAATTAATTATTTTTTTTAATAAAAATTTGGAAATTAATCTTACAAATATTATTTAAAATACTATAAATGAAATACTTACAAATTCTCCATTTAATAATATGTTCAATTTAATAATAATAATAATAATTTGATATGTTACATTTAATAAAAAATGAATATGAATTTTGTGGAAGTTCTTAATATTTTTTTTAATTTGATGATATTTTACGGTTTAATATTAAAATATTAAAATTAATCAATCTTTTTTAAATAAAAATTTCAAAATTAATCTTACAAATATTATTTAAAATACTATAGATGAAATACTTACAAATTCTCCATTTAGTAATACAGTATAATAAAAATTGTATATAGTATAATAATAATAATAATAATAATAAAAATAAAATGAAAAGATGGGGTGGTGATAATGTGACACACGACAAGGAAGCATACAAATGAATTTGTAATTAATAGGGTCATGATTACACCTATTGTAATTGTAAATAGTATAGATAGATAGATAGATAGATTTGATGATTGAAATTTCACAGATTAAATATAAAAACAAAAAATTATTACAACAAGTGAACAACTGAGATTACACTACAGTTATTATTTCCTATTTTGTGCGTGAGAGAGAAAAATAAAAGATATTAGGGTGCGTTTAAAAAACAAGGTATTGAACATGACAAATCAAGTTGTATTAGGTTTGATTGTAAAATAGTTTTAGGAACTTGACAAATTAAGTGGCATTGGGCAGGACAAAAAATTGTGTCCTCCACTAAACTATAGTACAACTTTTTGTCTATAGTACGAATGGTTTAAAATACTAAAATACTTTTTTTTTTCCACCAAATATCGTATAAAACAAAAAATTATTCAATATCGTAAAAGTTTATCCCGTACTGTTTTATCTTATGCTATACTGTCCCGTGTTTATCCTTTAACTGATCAAATGCACCCTAAAGAAGTAAAAATGTTGAGAGAAATAAACACATAAAAAGAATAAGAAATGACGGAAGAGAATGCAATAAAGGAATTGAACTAGAGTAATGCCTTATTTATTTAGCGGTAGAGAAGGTAATAAAAGTTACGATCTTTTTGTGTTCACATTTCAAAAATATTGAAAGAGTAAAGTGTTTTTTCTATGAATGTCAATGTCAATTTAGCTTTGTCTAGGGTAAGTAGTGCATCATGACAAGTTATGAAATAAGCGGTCGGAATCGGAGAGGAAGAATATGAACACCACGAACAGAAACATATAAACTTCCGAAGCCGAACAGGACAAAGGTGATGCGGAGGCAAACTGAGCCCTCAACGCACCACTAGCAGCAGCAACCCACCAACTCAGATCTGAACCAACAAAAGAAGTAGCCGGCGAAAACAAAACCAACCCTTTTAACGTGAAGACCACATGACCCACCAACCCATAGATCTCGAACCAGAGCAACTACAACAATCTAAAACCTTCAAACCGCCGGCAAAAGCAGGACTACCCATAAACTCCGGGGAACAGAGAAGAAGGAGCAGAGAACGAAGGTAGAAACCGGCCATTGAAAAGGATGGAAGAAGGTGTTGCGGAGGACGGAAGTCAATCATCGCAGCACCAAAACCAGCATCTACATCACAAATCAAAGGATTTGGATTTGTTGGGAGAGGTAGAAAAAAAAATAGTTTTACTAATGGTATTAGAGCCTCTATGACTAAGTGGTCTAGAGTTCAATCTTCGTTCCCTCACTTTCTAATTAAAAAGTGAAATTTAAACATATGGTAGGTAGACCTATGCATTATCCACGCTTCAGAGTCTCTATGACTAAGTGGTCTAGAGTTCAATCTTCGTTCCCTCACTTTCTAATTAAAAAGTGAAATTTAAACATATGGTAGGTAGACCTATGCATTATCCACGCTTTAAGCCTAATGAGCTCTTGCGTGAGGGGGCGTGTTAGAAATAATAAAAAACTATTGATGTCGCATTTCCTAACAATTTGAGCTTTTGCGATAATCAGTCATCTAATATAGTATTAGAGCCTATCCTCGATTCATTTTTTATTTGTTGTGGAGACCTCCCATATTTAGATCACCTGTTATTATTGATTTCACGTTCCAGCTTGTTCAGTTCTAGACGTGAGGGGGTAAAGTCCCACATTTCATATCTCTATATAATATATTTACGGATGTCTCTCTCCTGGTCGTAATCCTATGTGGCAAGCTATCAAGTACCCATATACTTATGTGGCAAACTATGAGACTATCTACATAACAAACAAATTCTTCCTTAATGTATCACTCTTCGATTCCCACTCAAGACATTTTTTCAATTATGAAACATTTTATTTTACTTTTTAGAGTTCCTTGATGTACCACTCTTCGATTCCCGCTCATGACACTTTTTTAATTATGCTACAATTTATTTTATTTTATTTTTTAGAATTCCTTAATGTATCATTTTTTGATTTTCACTCATGACACATTTTTAATTATGAGACATTTTTTAAAAGATACTTTTGAAACACATATTCTATATAACTAAGATTAATAGTCACTTATAGACAAAAACAAACAAATTTTTTGGATAAAGATAAGTAAATCAAGCCAATTTCTAACAAATAACAATAATTTTTTAAGATTAATACTTTTAAAGAAATTTTTTCTTAATAACGTTTCTATAACTTTTTTTTAATCATCGTAACTAATGATATATCATAAAAAAATTAATTGATTCAAATGTTGAAATACTATTATATAAATATAAGTACCCAAACAATTATATGTATCTATTTTTTAAAAATAAAGTTGTATGAATTAATATATATTATTACATAAATATTATTATGATAAAAAAATTCATAATTTCTCAAATAAAAGTATATTTTATTAATTTAATTTTTAACTTTTATTTACATGCAAAACTTAACTCATTTCTATCGATCATTTTTTTTATTACTAAGTTGTATCAAATATAAATCATACTTATTATTTATGTTTTATTTGTATTTTATTAAGAACATATTTTTATTCCTATATTAATAGAATAAACCCATTTTTTGTAATTTTTATCAATACTTATATTTAAACTTATATTAATATCAGTGCATGTCTTTATAATTTACACGGGATCAATATTAATAATCATATATTAACGCAAGAGCTTATTTTTTTATTTAAAAAATGAGACTTTATATTCACATATCAAAACAAGGTCCTATATTTTTTTAAATTGCTACGGCGATGGGAGAAAAAATATCACATTGTTGAGAACGAAAAGTGGGAGATCATTCTCCAACTATGAATTATATTTACACTTATGTTAATATGAGTGTATTTTTATTTTGTAATTTATACAAGACAATATTTATACTTATATATTAAAACAGATTCTATTATTTTTGTAATTTTTATGGGGACAAAAAGAAAATACCATACTATTGAGAACGTGGACTGAAATATCATTTTCCACCATGTTCTATCCACTTAAAATCCCTAAATATATAATTATTTTTTATAATTAAATAATATAAATATTAAATCAATTTCATAAGTAATTAGAAAAACATAAATTATATGACAAAAAATTCATTAATTAAAAATAAGATATAAAAAATTAAATTAAATTACAAAAATTAATATTTAAACTAATCTACTTTAACATTAATTATATATATTAATATAATTTTGAATTTTAACCCGTACATTTGTACGGGTTAGTTATACTAGTAACTAATTATCTCAAAAATTTAAACTGTTAGAAAATGTCACATTTTAAATTTTATTTTATTTCTAACAATTGTCAATAAACTAAATAACTAAATAGAAAATCCTTTACAAAAAAAAAACTAAATACAAAATTTTGCCTATATGTCCCAACAAAAGCCCATTACAATATGATGATTAGGCTAGGCACTTAAGATTAGGAAATAGGAATAGCCCACTCTCTAACCAAGAGCCACAAAAAAACATTTTCTATTTTTTTGACAAAAATAATAATTTCATTTTCAATAATTGACAAATATAAATATCTAAATCCAATCTTGAAGAAAGAAAGGGGGAAAGAAGAGAAAACGCAAAACGAAAACGAAAATACACAAAACAAGATTAATAGAGCGTATTCGTATAATTCACATTACAAATACACACTCTCTCTCCCTCTCTCTCTCTCTCTCTCAAACACAAACGATTACTCCCTCTTTTTTTTCTTCCTCTTTCATCTTTCAACTCAAACTCTAACCACCAAAACCCTAATAATCTCATTTCTCATATTTCTAGAACCTTCGATCCAATTTCCAATCCACTTACCCGAAAATCCACAGATCCATCAACTCTGGCGGGTATTCGGGTCAAGTTAATGTCGGATCCCCCTATTCATGCCTTCAACGTTCATCTTTCACTTTCGTTTACTTTCAATTTCATAGGTTTAAACTACTCTCGCTGCCGCCGTGATTCACCACCACCACCGTTGTCGCCGTCGTCGCGAAGAACCGATTATCATTACTAAAGCATGCTTACCGTGGTGCGTGTGCACCTTCCTTCTGATATTCCCATTGTTGGCTGTGAACTTACGCCTTATGTTCTTCTTCGCCGCCTTGATTCCACTGTTACTACCGATGATGTTCTTGAAACTTCTCCTTTAGACGGCCATTTCTTGCGCTATAAGTGGTGAGATTCTTTTTCTTTTTCTTTTTCTTTGTGAAGATTGAAGTTGCATTAGGTATTGTTGAAGTTCTTGTATGTAGTGTTGATATAAGGTTTAAGATAGGGCATGTAGTATTTTAGGGTTTAGGGACTGTTATTAATGTTGTTGGATTAATTTTGATTGGAATTGAAGCTAATTTCAAATTGCTTGAAGTTAATTAGAGCTAATAATGTATTAATGTGTGCTTGTTGTGTATGAAGCGCGGACGCTCCTCTGGTTAGGCGTGTCCCGGTGATTACATTGAATTATCCGTGTCAGTGTAGGGTCTGTGCTTCATAGGCTGTTTCATTGCTATTAAGCATATTTATGATTGTAGCATTTTGGTTGCATTTTTAGGGATTAGGGTATAATATAATACTCATGAATACAAACCTGTGCATTGTACTATAAGTTGGTTCCTTCAATTTTATGTTTTGTATTTTATAAATTAATTTTCTGATCAGTAATATGTTTTTTAAGGTGTTATAATACATGATTGTAACTATTGGTATTAGTGATACTTTGTTGGATTTGTGTATAATTGTTTTGGAGTTCTTTAGGTTACTGGGAAATGCAATAACTTCATTTATGAGTGTGTCATGTTGGTAGTTCTTTTGTGCTTCTTATGATATCACAGTGTATTTTCATTTATGATGCAATCAAATGGTCGAGTGGAGACAGATATCAGTTCAGTAATATGATTGTGAGTGTTGTAGTAACTGCTTTTTGCATGAGATGTGTTCTTAATTTTATTTTAAAAGCTGTTTGTGCATGATAGGTTTTGCGCATGATGATTTTATATTAGGGTGGAATTTCTATGCATCAATATGTTTCATGTTTTGGGTTAGTTGCTGTGTGTTGGATTTTTTTATAAACATATTTGTTAGCTGACGGTTGTAGTAAGTAAATTGTTCCCAAATCTTCTGCAACTTTGTACTTTTCTATTGATCTGATTTAGAAGCCGGGATTTTCTATTTTGATATTACATCCTTTGACCCTCATTTCTGGCAGGTATCGTGTACATAGTGATAAAAATGTTGCTGTATGTAGCATACATCCATCTGAGACAGCCACAATACAGTGTGTAGCTTGTACTAAGGTCAAAATACCCGATGCTAAAAGTTACCACTGCACCTCAAAGTGTTTTTCAGATGCATGGCAGCATCACCGTGCCATGCATGATCGTGCTGCAAATGCAATTAATGAAAATGGAAATGAGGAGGATGAGGTATTTGGGCGCTTTAATAGTTCTGTATCTTCTTCTGCATCAAGTACTAGCTTGACGAATGGGTATGCAGCTCCCATGTATCCAGCAGCTATAAAAAATGGCGATGAAACTTGGTTTGAAGTTGGACGATCTAAGACTTATACCCCGACTTCTGATGACATCGGTCATGTCCTTAAGTTTGAATGCTCTGTAGTTGATGCATTGACAAAATTAGTCGTGGGGCAAGTTAATTCTTTACTAACTAATAAGGTCATAACTGCTCCTTCACCTATTCCGCGCCGAGTGATACGTGTTGATGGGATGGGGCATTTAGATCTAGATAGGCGTATGACATCTTTGGGAACTTTTACTGTTCTGTCATACAATGTTTTGTCTGAGACATGTGCCTCAAATGATCTGTATAATTACTGCCCTCCATGGGCACTTTCTTGGCCATATCGCAGGCAAAATTTGTTACGGGAAATTGTTGGTTACTGTGCAGACATTATTTGCCTTCAGGAGGTATGTTAACATGTTCTTGGTTATGATTTTGATGTGTGGAAAACTTGATTTAATAACTCTTCTCTTCAGTTTTTTTATGAGTTCGGTATTTTATTAATATGTTTATGTTTATTTATTGCACAATTTTTAATTGTCTTTAAAGTTCATTTCCTTTTCGTTTTGATGAACACTTGATTATGGAATTGGGTATGTCAAATATCTGCCACTGTCAGCTTTATTACTATAATTACTTGGATTGCATAAATAACAATGAACATTAATATAATTTCCATGCACGCGACTCTGTGTTGTCTTTTCTTTCTTTTTTGATGGTGTGGTGAGGAGATGGGCGTTTAAGTCAGAATCTTTTATATTCTTATGACCTATAAGTTCATAATCTAATTAGTAATGTAAAGGATAATTGCTTATGCACAAGATAACAGACCAACTTTTTTCCTCCAGGTTCAAAATGACCATTATGAAGATTTTTTTGCTCCTGAATTGGACAAACATGGCTACAATGGTCTTTTCAAAAGAAAAACAACAGAGGTTATTGCAATACTCTGGTCCCTTGTGCTCCTAATTTATTTATTTATTTATTTTTTAATTTTTTTTTATGTTAACATGTTTATTGTGGGTTTAAAGGTATCCAGTGGCGACACAATTGGTGACACAGTTGATGGTTGTGCGACATTTTTCCGCAGAGACAGATTTTCCAATGTGAAGAAATATGAGGTTGGGAATTGATTTTTATTTATAGTTAGTTGAGCTCCATTTGTATAGACATTAGAATCATGTGTGCTTGCATGCAGGTTGAGTTTAATAAGGCTGCACAGTCTTTAACAGAGGCCATGATTCCAACCATCCAGAAGAAAACTGCCTTGAATCGACTGGTCAAGGTGGCTTTTCCCCCTAATATTACATTTCAGTTCTGCTTTTTCTGGGCTAAAATGATAGTCTTGTGACTGTTGCTTATCAAAATTTCATTGTATTCTTAGGATAATGTTGCACTAATAGTGGTTCTAGAAACAAAAGGTAACAATCAACCAGTTGATAATCTTGGGAAAAGACAACTTCTTTGCGTGGTAAGCTCCTTCATGATGCTACTATTTACAGTCGTTTGTGTTCATGTCTTAATGGTCCATGATGTGTTTTATAGTTAGCATTTTATTTTCTTTGCTTTTGTTTGTTGTTCCCCAGTACCAGATTGTAATTGCAATATTTGTCCCAAAAAAATAATCTAATGTTATTTATTAATTATCTATTGTCCCAGATTGGAATATTTTTTTTTTTCTGGTGGTGACTATTGTGGTGGTATAGACTGTAGTCTTATTTTGCTGATGGTTGTTAGTCATGTATAAAACCTTTATATAATACTGGTCCTAAGTTGCATTTCTTTCCCTTTCACATGCTCTAAAATATCATACAAAGGACCGTGTTAGATTTCTGGTATCAGAGACTCATTTTTAAACCAAATGTTGTTATTCCTCTAAGTAGATATCTCGTTTTTTCCCATCTTTCTTACCCCTTTTCATGTTTAGGTAAAAAAATGTAGTAATTCTGCTATTAACTTGTATATTACTTGTGTGGACTTAGGCGAATACACATGTGCATGTCCAGCAAGATTTAAAAGATGTCAAGCTGTGGCAGGTAAGTAATTTATTTGGTTTGATCATGTTGACAAGTAAGTTTTGAAAGTAACAGTTACTAATTTTCTCCCCTTTCTTTAGGTGCACACTCTCTTAAAAGGGTTGGAAAAAATAGCTACAAGTGCAGACATTCCAATGTTGGTTTGTGGAGATTTTAATTCCGTTCCAGGGAGGTATGGTGAATTATTTCTCAAAACGTTCATTTTATTTTATTTTGCAAGGGTTATTTATTTGTTTATGTAAAGGTTATTCTGAACTTTGTTGCAGTGCTCCTCATTCACTTCTTGCAATGGGGAAGGTAGACCCAACTCATCCTGATTTAGCAGTAGACCCACTTAATATTTTACGCCCTCACAGCAAGTTGGTTCATCAGTTGCCACTGGTAATTTATTCATTGAAGTGCATCCCTTAATGATATGGCTTATTTAAAATGTGTTATTACCAATTCTAGTTCTATATTTTTTTCAAACTTTTGCCTTATTTTATTATTGGTTGTGTATGTGGCTTCAAATTGTAGGTCAGTGCATACTCATCTTTTGCAAGAACAGTAGGTCTTCCATTTGAGCAGCATAAAAGGAGACTGGATGGCGGAACAAATGAACCTTTATTCACAAGCGTCACTAGAGATTTTGTTGGCACTCTAGACTACATATTTTACACAGGTAAGCTGTCTTGCCGTGTTGCATTTTTGTTTAAATTTGACATATTGGTGGTTTTTGTATGAAGTTGTACGAGTTTTGGTTTCAGCGGATTCATTGGTTGTGGACTCATTATTGGAATTATTGGATGAGGAGAGTTTGAGGAAGGACACTGCACTTCCTTCACCTGGATGGTCCTCAGATCATATAGCACTTTTAGCTGGGTTTCGCTGCTGCAAGAGTAAGTCTAGGCATTGATACTTTAAGGTAGGTACCATTCTTACCCTTCCCTTCCATACTTATATATTTGCTTGATTTGTATTGATGTTGTTAAGGTTAAACTTCTTGTTTAAGAAACTTGTTTAATGTTTAGAGAAATTATTGGTAAAAGCCATTTTTTTTGGTAACATATTGATGGCTTTTAAAGCTTACATGTTCCTAGGAATTGTAGTTGGAAATTCACTTATGGTGAAGTTATCAGTTCCTTATTCCTTGAACTTTTTATTTTGTTGTTTGCTCTTTTATCTTCTATAGCACCACACCTCATAATGACCTCTAAAATTTTATAAAGTCCCTTAAAATGTAAATTTTGAGGCCTTTTGCTTGGCGCATAGGAATTTTGCAATTAAAATAACATCAAAACAAGTTTGGACTTTTCTCCCCCTTTGTCATTCCTGCAGTCATTTTTTCCCCTCACACTGGTCAATCAAAGTTAGTTGTTGGGTTTTTATGTCTTATATGTAAGTTATAAAATTTTGAAAATGGTAGCCCTGCTACCTTCTAACTCGCTGTAGCGTTTTTGGAGTCTAACACTGATTGCTGGTACGAAATTTTAACCAGTAGCTATACAATCAAAGTAAAACTGAAGTCCTAAAAATTTCTGACAGTACTTGTACCATTAAAGTAAAACTGTAAGTAAGGTCCTAATAATATTTCTACCAATGCATTTGTTTCCACCCATGTAGAATATGTGATTTATTTTTGGAATGCTGGATTTGCCTCTGCACAACACCTTTGTGAATCTTCATCCCTTTTTTATGAGCTGGCTAAATTTGATACCGGTAGTAGATTATTTTACCAGCTGTTTTAGAATGTAATACAAAAATTAGAACTGACACGGATTGTTAGCAGAGCCTGTGTTTTCTAAGATTATCAATATTAGATGTTTCTGAATCTAATAAAATGAAGTAGGAATCTTAATATGATTATTTTGTTCCAATACCACTTTAGCTTGTTATATTGTCCAGAATGGTTTAACTTGTTGTCATTATTGATAATAGTTGTCAACCTTTGTAGGTCAGATCCAGAGACACATAAAGCAAAAGGCTGAAAGAAGCATTTGGTTGGAAGTTATTGTAAGAATGGTGGATCATGCATGTATTTTCCAGGTATCTCCAATGTGGGATCCTTGCAGTGATCTGCTTTGTATCATGTTACCTTTACTCATAGAAAAATTATGATCATGCCTTATTACTTCCTTCTTTATCCCTTTCCCTTCAAGCATACCGTTCAAATCTTTTTCCCCCTTCTAAAGGAAATTTTTTCTTCAAAGATGCCTACCGGGTCCAATACATACTAGTGAACAAACTAAGTCTTTCTAATTTAGTGGCTGCTGAGCCTATAGTTTTAATTTATAACAGTTGGAGAATTTGAGGGAAGTTGCTTAGCATGGACATGAATTTTGAACTGCTGCTTAATTGGTAGCAACATAAGAAGAGATGTTTACTATTAACTATTGTCACAAAGTGGCATGACAAGTTCGACACAATTTCCCCGCTCTTTAAACCCCATTGACAGGAAATGAACTTCCCATCCATGTGTAGCAAGACAAACTGGCATCTCCTCCAAGTATAATATGATAGAATGCATATACTATGTTCCTTTCAATCGTAATCAATGCTGATTAGTATTACGTTTTTTAGTTTTTTTGCCGCCGTTTCTAGTTAATATATATTTTTTCACTGCAAACTTTTTAGTTTTATTCAGGCAGTGTGTACTAAAATTGATTGATGTTTTGATAATAGTAGTACATTCGAACAGTTGTTTGTTGTTTTACGACGTTCTTGTAGGCTGAGTAATTTATGTTAGCTGACCTGCCCAATTAAGGAGAGCATTTCTTGTTTCATGTTTTTTTTCTTCATAAATTTAAGCCTCAATCAACCCCGTCATTATTAGCAATTACACACTCAAAAGTAAAGAGATTTTAGTCCCATTTCTGCACAACTGGCTTTCTGAGTATTGCAATCAATTAAAATTTTGAATCTAGTTTCTCTTTCTGAAGATGCTCTTTTGTTTGAACTTAAAGAATGGGAATAATGTATTCCTATTATATGAATTGTTTTAGGAAACAAAATTTTTCTTTTTTTGAAGTGGGTATTTATATTTGAACAAGATTTTGAAAATTGATAATGAGTAACTATTGTTGTATGGACATATGAAAGAAATGAAAAAAACAAACTCAGTATGTTCGTTATTAATGATTGAAACATTACAATCGTCAATACATTACAATTGTCAAGTTTGTGAATAAATTTAGAAATCAACATTCCATTATTATCTCTGAACAATATGTCACATCCAACAACAACTGGATTAAATTTGATTTCTTTAATCAATGTTTTATCAATCTCTTTCCAATTTATAAAAAATCTCTCTCTCTCTCTCTCTCTCTCTCTCTCTCTCTCTCTCTCCATATTATCAACCTATAATTCTCTTGTGTTTTGATTTCATCAAGTTTTGTCTTTCGATGAGAAAACATGCTTTGTTTTTGTATGAGCCTTGAATGAATATACAATCTTCTCAAATCTAGGCTGTAACTTTGGTCACGAATTCAATAAATTCAGATGATGGTATTGTGTCTCAGTAACTTTTGATGCAAAAATTCAATATTTGAACTTACATGGTCTAAATTTGATAAATTGATATGATAGTTGTGTGTTTTGATGACCTTGGATAAAATATGTAATTTGAGTTTGTACGGTTCTAATTTCAATAAATTGAAAGATAGAGTTGATCCTAATTTTTTTTTTTAAAAAAGATGTTGAATGATACAAGGTAAATTTCAAATTTACTCAGATAATTATATTTCTAAATCTCTTATTAATCCAATATTAATTCATGGTAGTATCTTTTTTACTTTGCATCTACGTATCAATTGATGTCGATGAGCAGTGACAGAGCCACATGTGGACCAAGGTGGGCTGCAGCCCCACCCACTCATTTTCAATTTTTTTTACAAGTAGCAGTGTGTGTGTGTGTATATATATATATATATATAAAAGAATTTTATGATATTAACTATAAAAAAGAATAACTAGCTCAATACTTTATTTAAAAATAAAAAAAAAACTATACTTTGTTATTTGTTTTTAAAAAGTGAATTTTTTGAATAAAAAATATATTAATACTATTAATTTTATTTTATCTTCAAAGGGCCTCTTTAGTGTATTTGTTTGGGGGCTTAAAATGTATAGGAGCGACACTATTTATATGTTATATACTACTCTCTCTGATCTTATATATAGGAAAAATTCACTTTGTAGATACATCAAAACTTTTATGTATTTAATCAATATTGTTGACTGTATAAATATTAACAAATGAGATAAGTTTGAAAGTGGAATAATTGTGTAGAATTTTCTACACACAATTGGTAAATAATAATTATATTATTTCTTCAAAAACCATGCGATATTTTTTGTCAATATAATGAATGAGTTATATTTTTTAGGTATTTGTTCTTGAACATGGACAAAGTTATTTGGTAATATTTAAAATACATTGATTGAAATTAAATTTAAATAATTAAAAGAGATTAGATACACATAACATAATATTAAACTCATGATCGTTGAAAAAGAAAATAAACTATAAAAAGGAAGAGAGGATAAGAATTAAAACATAAATAGAAATAATATAACAAAGAAAAGAAGAAAGGGAAAATTGTATAAAAAAGACAAAAATCAAATGCGCAATTGAAAATGAGATTGTAAATAGCCTTATAAAACAGAAGAGAAAGAACTAAACCAAAACAGTGAAATTATCCCAAATGGCACAACAATCCAACAAGCAACTTCTTTGCGACGCCAATACAAACCTCTTGAAATTGAAACTATTCAATGCAAAACTTGTAAAACTCCTGGCACTTCCAATGTTTACCTTTCCTTTCCATCACAGTCCAGAAATGGGTATGCATCGATTGTTCTCAACCTATAGACAACAATCATGTTTCTAATGCACCTGCTCCTCCTATCATTGGCGATCTCATTTTTGTCATCCGCACTATTGAGAATGATCATTCACTTACTAATGATGAAAAGACAAAGAAAATACAAAAAATTCATTGGTGGGTCTTCTAAATCACCTAACAACAACAACAACAACAACAACAACAACAACAACAACAACAACAAACACAATGACATGTTTGATATCTTCAGTGGCAACCTTAACTGCTCTTTCTACCTGCAGTTGCCTATGAGCGAGCTCTATCACTGTTAGTTTCGATTATTTTTAATCTTAATTATTTGACGATTAACAATGATATGATCTTTTTATCCTGAGATTGAATCTTTTAGATAATTTAATTAATAAGTTGGTTATCTAAACAATTCATTCATAAATATTAAACATGTTATACATTTGGTTTAATTGAAATTCTAATTTGAACTTGATTATTTTGTTATTGTTGGTTCAGATTTCATGCGGGCATAATTTATGCTTTAAATGTTTTGAGAAATGGATTAATCAAGGAAAACGCACTTGTTCGAATTGTAAGAATGCAATTCCAGTTGAGCTAGCAAGTGATTCACAGATTAACTCACAGCTGGCAAATGTCATTCATATTGCTAAGAAAGTTGAATCAAAGTGATTTCATGGATCAAGCCTTGTTCATAATAATCAACATCTCCTGAAACTCATTACCCAACTGAAACAGAAAAGAAAACGGGCAAGGTGTTAAAAATCAAGGATAGGCATATGATCTATATATGGTAATACATATTAACCGTTAATTTTTTCCTCTTTTGAGTTCATTGTTAAATTAGTTGTTACTTATGAGTTCGTTGTTTATGTTGAGTTTAATCGCAATATATGTCGCAAGGTGCTAAATTATTCTTTACTACACCTTGTGGTCACAACTTCTGCAAAGTTTGCCTTGAAGGTAACTTTTCTGGAAAAAGTTATATTTGGAAGAGGGAAACTCAAAGTAAATGCGTTTTCCCACCTTGTGTTTTTACTTATTTATTTTTAGTTTCCCTCTTCCTAATGTAACTTTTTCTAGAAAAGTTACCTTCAAGGCAAACTTTGCAGAAATTGTGACCGCAAGTTGTAGTAAGAGGAGAATTTAGCACCTTGCAACATATTTTGCAATTAAACTCTCCAAAAGCAATGAACTCATAAGTAACAACTAAACAATGAACTCAAAAGAGAAAAAATTAAAGTTTAATAGATATCACTATATATAGATCATATACCTTTCAATATTTTATCCTTGCTTTTTAAAATCTTGTCTGTTTTCTTTTTTCTGATCCAACTTTCTCAGCAATTCGAATGACATTTGCCAATTGTGAATTAACTTGTGGATCACTTGCTAGCTCGGCTGGAATTGCAGCCCAACAATTTGAGCAAGTGTGTTTTCCTTTCTTAATCCATTTCTCAAAACATTTCAAGCAGAAATTATGCCCACACAAGTCTTAACCAACAATAACAAAATAATCAAGTTCAAATAAACCAAATATATAACATGTTTAAATTTTTATGAATGAATTGTTTAGATAACCAACTTAATTTTCTTATATGAACAATTCTATCTCAGGATAGAAAGATAATATCATTGTTAATCGTCAGAAAATTAAAATTAAAAATAAAAGAAACTAACCGTGATAGGCTCTGGGTAACATCATGCAAAATGAGCAGGTAAGAATACCATTGAAGATATCAAACACATCATTGTTGTTGTTGTTGTTGTTGTTGTTGTTGTTGTTGTCAATAGGTAGTTTAGATGATCCACCAATGAGACCGCCAACGTTATGAGAAGGAACAAAAGCATTTGGAACATGATTATTGTCCAAAGGTTGAGAACAGTCAATACATATCCATTCGAGGATTGTGCTGGGATGGAGAGATAAACATTGGACATGCCATGAAGTTGTGCATGTTCTGCATTCAATATTTTCCATTTCAAGAGGTTTATATTTGCAGACCATGCAAACACCATTGACGTCACAAGAAAGCTGCTTGTTGGATTGTTGTGCCATTTGAAATAATTTCACTGTTTTGGTTTGAGTCTTTCTCTTGTGTTTAATAAAGGCTATTTTCAATTTCATTTTCATTTACACTTTTGTCTTTTTTTTTTTTTTTTTACTATTTTCCTTTCTTCTTTTCTTTCTGATACTTTTTTCTATTTTTGTCTTAATTCTTATCCCCTTTTCTTTTTCCTTATGAGTTCATTGCTTTGCAATAAGTAAAAATACATTTACTTTGAGTTTCCCTCTTCCTAATATAACTTTTTCCAGAAAAGCTACTCTCAAGGCAAACTTTGCAGAAGTTGCGACCACAAGGTGTAATTAGAGGAGAATTTATCACCTTACGATATATATTGCAATTAAACTCTGCAAAAGCAATGAACTCATAAGTAACAACTAATTTAAGAGTGAACTTAAAAGAGGAAAAATTATAGGTTAATAGGTATATATATATATATATATATATATATATATATATTAATATATACCTTTCAATATTCTATCCTTTATTTTTTAACATTTTGCCTGTTTTCTTTTCTGTTTTAGTTGGATAACGAGTTTCAGGAAGAAGTTGATTATTATGAACAATGTTTGATCCAACAATACTCTTTGTTTCAACTTTCTTAGCAATACGAATGACATTTGCCAATCTATCTTTAATATATTAATTTTAAGCCTCCAATTCTCCTTTTGCCATGTGTTCTTTTTTTCTCCACCTATACATCAAAGTGCCATGTGTACCAAAAAGCTTACGTGGCATGTTTCATTGCAACTTTCAAGTCTCAATTTTTTATTTCTTTTTATAATAACTCCCAATATAATATACATCTTTTTCCATCCAAACTCTTCCCATCCTATGCCTATGTCGATATCTCTCACTGCATGCAACCAATTGAATCTCACATTCAAACCATTTATTGTACAATTAATTTACTAGATGTTATAGAACCTTAATAGACGTAACATATGGTTTTCTAAATTAACATTATTAATTTACCTCCTCTAATTCTAACCTATTGGTTTCTTCTTGCACTTATTTGAAATGTGACATGAGGTATATTAGAATTGTCATTGGCTATTATTTCTTAATGTGTCTTCAAACCATGGTAAGTAATATCAATATGTTTCATTTTTTATCTTCAAGCGCCCATCTCAATAACTAGGTGATAATGCATACGAGGGTGCCAGCCGTCAATTTTAGTTTATATTTTAACTAAAATATATCGGTATTCTCTTTAGTTTTATTATTGAATTGAAAGGATAGTTGTTGCATTATATCTTCTTCTTTTTTTCTTTCCTAGAGTGCACCGCTGATTAAATACTCACTTGACAACTTAGCTTGATTTATATGCCTTTGAGTAATATTTTTTGTTTGCACATTCTTACATTTTCTTTGTATTTTGACCATACACATTTCAAGGTTATGATCAAGACTCCATACAAAGATGTGCTCAGTGTCGACGTGCTAGGTATACATACTTCTAGGTGTTAAAATGTAATTCATGTTTTAGTCTTAGTTGAGTTTTCTGATTATATCAGAAGCACTCATCAGAAGCACTTATCAGAAGTAGCTTATCAGAAGCTACAATAATGGTGCTTGTGATCAGAAGCCCTCATCAGAAGCACTTATCAGAAGTAGCTTATCAGAAGCTACAATACTGGTGCTTGTGAGCGGTTAGTTAGTTAGTTAGTTTGGAATTTTGTTTGGTTCTAGGTAGTTATGGTTACTTAAGAGATAAGTAACAATTTGTTGTATATAACTACATGTAACCAATTGAGATCAATAACACAATAATAATTTTTCTTCCAATTTCTCTTATTCTCTCTTTTCTCTCCAACTCTCTTCACTCACAAAATTGATAATCATCACCATTTTGTTCCAACAAATTGGTATCAGAGCCTGGTTCATAATCCATAAAATTACGTTGATTCATTCATTCTTCAATGGCAAACACGAGCAGTAATGGCGGAAGTACAACATCCAACCAATTCCCTGCAAATCTTCCAGTTTTCAAAGGTGAAAACTACGATCGTTGGTGTGCTCAAATGAAGGTGATATTCAGGTTTCAAGATGTTGTTGAAATCGTGAATGAAGGTCTTGCAAACCTTTCAGAAGCTGCTACAGATGCACAGAAGCTTGTTCACAAAGAACACTCCAAGAAAGATGGGAAAGCACTGTTCTTGATCCATCAATGTGTTGACCCAAACATATTTGAGAAGATCATTGAACAAGAAACTGCTAAAGGTGCATGGGATACGCTAAAGAAGATCTATGGAGGTGATGAAAAGTTGAAGAGAGTCAAGTTACAAACTTTGAGGAAAGAGTTTAAGATGCTACACATGAATGAAGGTGAATCAGTTGCTGATTACTTCTCAAGATTAATTCAGTTAACTAACAAGATGAAGACTTGTGGTGAAACCTTTGATGATCTAAAGAAAATTGAAAAGGTGTTGAGATCATTGACAGAAAATTTTGATTACAAGGTTAGTAGCATAGAAGAATCCAAAGACTTGCAAGAGATGAAGCTAGAAGAGTTGCAAGCTTCATTAGAAGCTCATGAGATGAGATTGAAGCAGAGAAGTTCAGAAAGAGATAAAGGTTCTGAACAAGCATTGCAAGCCAAGATTCACAAGAAAGGGAAAGAAAAATGGAAAAAGAAGAGAGACCAGTCAGAGAACGATTCTAAAGCACAAGCTGCAGAATCAAGTAAGAATGGTGCTAAGAGGAATTTCAAGAAGAAAGACAAGAAAGATATTCAATGTTACAATTGTCAGAAGATGGGCCACTATACTAGAGAGTGCAGAAGTGACAAGAAAGGCAAAGAAGAAGCACAGTTTGCAAATGGTGATAGTGATTTAGATGATTCACTGCTAATGGCTGTCACTAACACAGAAGTGCACAAGTCAAACTTGTGGTATCTAGACACAGGTTGCAGTAATCACATGACTGGCAACAAGAAGTGGTTCTTGAAGCTTGATGACTCAGTGAGGAGAAGTATCAAGTTTGCTGACAACAGTCATGTAACTTCTGAAGGTATGGGGACTGTTCTTGTGAAGAGAAAGGATGGTCAAGAGTCTATCATCAATGATGTGCTATATGTGCCTTCTATGACAAGTAACTTGATTAGTCTTGGTCAATTACTTGAAAAGAATTACTCTATGATGATGTTCAATAGAGAATTGAAGGTGTATGATGCAAACAGAAGGTTAATCTTAAAGTCTCCATTGTCCAACAATAGAACTTTTAAGATTGAGATCAATGTGGTTGATCATCAGTGTCTTGCTGCAGAGATAGATGACAACTGGTTATGGCACCAAAGGTATGGTCATTTGTATTTTAGACGTCTCAGCTTGCTAAAATCAATGAACATGGTGAGAGGCTTGCCTCAGATCAAAACACCAACAGAAGTGTGTGAAGAGTGTTGCTCAGCAAAGCAAACTAGGAATTCATTCAAGAAGGACTTACCAATGAAGTCAAAGGAGAAGCTGGAAAGAATTTGCTCAGATGTGTGTGGTCCATTTGGAGTAAAAACCATTGGAGGTAATGGTTACTTTCTGACTTTCATAGATGAATTCACAAGGCACTTATGGTTGTATTTGATTGAGAAGAAGAATGATGTATTCATTGTGTTCAAGAAATTTAAGTCACTTGTAGAGAAACAAAGTGGACTTAGTATTAAGAATTTGAGAACAGATGGAGGTGGTGAATACACTTCACTAGAATTTGCAAAATTCTGTGAAGATGAAGGTATAGAACATGAGATCACTGCTCCATACACACCTCAACACAATGGTGTAGCTGAAAGGAAGAATAGAAGCATATTGAATATGGCCAGAAGCATGCTTAAATGTAAGCATATGCCTCATAAGTTTTGGGGTGAAGCTGTTTCTACTGTAGTGCACATAATCAATAGAAGTCCAACAAAGAAGTTACACAATGTAACTCCACATGAAGCATGGACTGATGAGAAGCCTAGTGTCAATCATTTCAAAGTGTTTGGTTCACTGTGTTTCAAACATGTTCCTGAACAAGTAAGGAAGAAGCTTGATGATAGGAGTCAACCAATGATCCTATTGGGATATCATGCTACTGGAGCATATAGATTGTATGCACCAAATGAGAACAAAGTGGTCATCAGCAGAGATGTGAAGTTTGATGAAACCAAAGGATGGAATTGGCAGCAGGAGTCCAATTCAAACATTGAGATTATTTTGCAAGAACCAAGTGAAACTGAGAATGTAATCACTAAGGAGCAGAATGAACCAAATGTAGTTGACAATCAACAATTGAGAAGGTCAACTAGAGAGAAAACACAATCAGTTAGACTAACTGGTTATGATGTGTTTCCTGATCAAGCCATAGCACAAGATGGTGAATTGGTCAATGAAGCTATGATAGCTGAGCTAGAACCTGTAACTTTGGAACAAGCTTTGAATGATGTTAACTGGGTAAATGCTATGAAAGAAGAGCTGAAGTCTATTGAGAAGAATGAGACTTGGAAACTAATGCACAAGTCAGTCAATAAGAAACCAATAGATGTGAAGTGGGTCTATAAGCTGAAAATGAGACCTAATGGTGAAATTGCTAAGTATAAAACAAGGTTAGTTGCAAAGGGTTTTCTGCAGATGTCTGGTCTTGATTTTAATGAAGTGTTTGCACCAGTTGCAAGGTTAGAAACCATTAGACTAGTTGTTGCAATAGCATCCTACAGAGGTTGGATTATGCATCAACTAGATGTGAAATCTGCATTTTTGAATGGTCCATTAGAAGAGGAAGTTTATGTCAAGCAGCCACCAGGATTTGAGATCAAAGGTGAAGAGTATAAAGTGTTTAAGCTGAATAAAGCACTTTATGGCTTAAAGCAAGCTCCAAGGGCATGGAACAAGAGAATTGACAACTTCTTACTCAAGTTACAATTCACTAAATGCACATCAGAACATGGAGTCTATGTGAAAGGTACAAATGAAGATCTAATCATTCTGTATTTATATGTTGATGATCTGTTGATCACTGGATCAAATGAGAAGTGCTTACAGAAGTTCAAAATTGACATTATGAAAGAGTTTGAAATGTCAGATTTAGGTGAACTATCTTACTTCTTAGGCTTGGAATTTGTGAAAACAAGCAAAGGTATCTTTCTGCACCAAAAGAGGTATACTGAGAATGTTCTGAGTAGGTTCAACATGAGTAATTGCAATTCAGCAATTACCCCTATGGAAACTGGTGTGAAGCTAAGCAAGTGTACAGATGAAGAATTAGTTGATTCAACATTGTATAAGCACATTATAGGTTCATTGAGGTACCTATGCAACACAAGAATTGACATATGTCATAGTGTTGGTCTGCTGAACAGGTTCATGAGTGAACCAAGAGTTAGTCACTTAACTGCAGCAAAGAGAATGCTCAGGTATGTGAAAGGAACTGAAAGCTATGGTATTCTACTGCCAAATCAGAGAAATAGCAAGGTTAAGCTGCAAGCTTATGGCTATTCTGATAATCATCACCATTTTGTTCCAACACTAGGTATACATTTCAATTATAATTATTATATTTCTCTCTTTATCAACGTCCATTTGACCATTCTAAAAGAATGGTCAGGAATGAGTCAAAGGCCATTACGTGAGAATCTGATGAACAAGTTCACCTGCTCATTATTTTTGTACATTTCATCTGCTTCAAAATTATATTATAGCAAATGAGAATATGAAAAGGTATTCACAATTTGTGCAACCATCGATGACATTGATTAGAAATTTGGATGAAATTATATTGCTTGTGAGAATTGTCTTATACAAAATTATCCAAGGACGGCGACCAATTCAAGTGCCTCTCTTTTGATATTTCATCTTAGTACCCAACACCAAGGTAGCACATAAAACTTTACTTCACCTTTATGTTGTTAGCCTTATAAATATCACATACCTAACTTTGCAGGTTGAAAATTCAAGTGTAAGTGTATGATGAAACAGCGGTAGCTACATTTACTTTGTTCGATAAAGATGCACAAAAACTCCTCAATATACAACAACAACACAACTATTGGAAGAAGGGAACAACACACACACACACACACACACACCTTTCAAACTGAACAATATGCGTAGACGCACACTCATTTTTGAAATAAAGTTGTCAAATCATAACTTGAAAGAGGAGTCTCAGACATATACCGTCACAAGAACATTTGTTCCGACTAACCTTTTACTAAATCAACCCATTGGTGGTCAAATCAAACAAATATCCACAATTTCAATAATTTACAACTAAGTTGTTCATTTAAATTAATTACTAATATTTACTCATGTTTTGCTACTATGAGCCCCTCTCACAACGACCAAGAATGGAAGATGATAACACCAACAAAGTCAAAATTCATCAGGAGTCTGAGAAAGATGATATACCAGTGTTCAAGCGGAAACTCGAATCGCATCGTTTGAAACAAAAAGTCCTCATTGTACCATTATTTTTATATTTATCGTTTTAAACATCCACTCATATAAATTTATATTTGTATATATAATTCTTTCAACATATTTGACCACCTATCAGTTATCATTTTTTTGAAATCTTAATATTAACTATTATTTTACATAAATATTAACACTACTATTATCATTTATTTTTTGTAACCTTTATTTACAATTTTTGTCAAAATCATGTAAAACTAACTCACAACCGCGCAGCGCGCGGGTCTCATGCTAGTTGTGAGTTAATTTATGGATCACTTGCTAGCTTGCTAATCATCAACAAGTGGTCCAAAATGATAGCTTCGTATGATTACAAACATATTGCCCGTTTTCATTGCTCTCCACTTTTGTAATGAGTTTCAAAAAGATGTTGATTATCTTACAATTATTGTCAAGTTTGTGAATAAATTTAGAAATCAACATTCCATTATCATCTTTGAACAATATGTCACATCCAACAACAATGGGGTTATTCTTAACAGATCTATCAGACCATCACCGTTTAATTGATAATGAAATTTATATAATAAAATAATTATCAATAATTAATTTTTTTGACAAGAATTTTCAATAATTAATTGATAATGAAGTTGTATGAGTTTAAAATGGAGAAATTAATTTTATGAGTGAGTGAAAATAGAACATTCAAACTGTAATTAAGCAACCAAATTAAATTTAATTTCTTTAATCAATGTTCCATCAATCTCTCTCTCTCTCTCTCTCTCCATTTTAGATAAAATCTCTCTCTCTCTCTCTCTCTCTCTCTCCATTATCAACCTATAATTCTCGTGCGCTTTGATTTCATCAAGTTTTGTCTTTCGATTAGAAAATATGCTTTGTTTTTGTATGGTCCTTGAATGAATATACAATCCTCTCAAATTTAAGCGTGAAATTTTGGTCACAAATTCAATAAACTCATATGATGGTACAGTGTCTCAGTAACTTTGGATGCAAAATTTCAATATTTGAACTTACATGGTCTAAATTTGATAAATTGAGATGATAGTTGTGTGCCTAGATGACCTTGGATAAAATATGTGATTTGAGCTTGTACGGTTCTAATTTCAATAAATTGGATGATAGGGTTGTTCGGTTGTTCCTAAATAATGTTAAATGTTTCTTTTCAAAAAAAATAAAATGATGTTGAATGTTACAGGGTAAATTTTAAATTTACTTGGATAATTATATTTCTAAATCTCTTATTAATCCAATATTAATTCATGGTAGTATTTTTTTTACTTTTTTTTTTTGTCGAGACCGGGGTATTCACCGCCGAACGCAGTGACTAATCCCTCGCTAGATTGGAGGCACCTCGATGGGTGGGATATCTGACCCAAGGATTTAAAGTTGCTCCATACCCAAGGTGAGGATCGAATCCTCGACCCTTGGTTAAGGGAGGTTTTTTACTTTGCAACTACGTACCTATTTAATCTTTTGTTGAAAATAGTCGTTTAACTATGTCAGGTATAAAAGTAATAATAATAATAATAATAATAATAATAATAATTATATAAAATAAATAAAAATAGTCTTTCAGAATCTGTCAACTATTTATGAATTATGTCAAAAGTTAGTAGAGACAGAAACCACTGAATTATATCCATCGAATGATCGAGTGCTACACGTTATTTTGACTTTTCTCGTATCAACAACAACCACTAAATGTAATTTTTCAACGATGAAAATTATAAAAACAAGCTATGTAACGAGACGTGAGATGATTTTCTCAATAAAACTTCATGATTGTTTATACTGAAAATGAGATTTTTGAAAAATTCACATCAAATATGATTCATATGAAAAGTTCTAGTTGATAATATTATAATATATTTTAGTCGCCCACCCGAGATTTTTTTCTTAGCTCCGCACTGTCAATGAGGTTACTTAAATATGTTATTTCGATGCCAAAATACACAAACACACAAAGTAAGACATGGCATGACACCAATACATCAACACCGACAATAATTTGAAAAAATGGTATAATTAAATACAAACACATGTGTAAGAGTTAGATATTGACACATGTTAGACAATGGAGATGCTTTCAATCTGAAATATCACTACTACATAGCTCACAATAACCGCTTCGAATTATATTTGCAATCATTTATAGGCACGGCTGGCCCAGAGGCTGTGCAAGTTGTACCAAAAATTTTTTGGAGGCCTCAATTTTTTTCAAGACCATCATTCACAACATACATTAAGTATCTTGTTTACAGATCGTTAGACATGAAGTATCGTTTAGTGTAGTTTTTTTTTTTGACAAGAAACAAATTTCATTCATTCATATGCTAAAATAGCAATAATACAAAAGATGAAGATAGTTAAATACTCACTAAAAATACATATAAAACTTTCAATTGATAATATAGAGTTAACAAACCAAAACTTAAAATCTAACAACCATAGCAAATCCTTCCACACATGACTAAAAGTCAATAATAATTTGAGATTCACAGTGTTTGATGACTTCCAACTCCGGAAAAAAGATATTTGCATGTGTTCGCACAAAAATTCGACTATATCTGATCTCTGAGATGACTGATTCTGCCATATACCGACAAGATATTTGCGAGATTGAGAGAAAATTGACCTTAGTGATAACCGCCATAAGCCTCTTAAACACACTATAGTATCAATGCCTCTGAATTTGTATATCATTGTTTGAATATGTAATGAGCCAAAACTAATCATTCACTCCGAAAAACAAAATACCGCACTATGACGTGACAACAAACAACGTCGCACAAGACGACGAACAAACCAACAACACTGCACTTAGGCGACAAAAATAGAAAAATAACAACTCAAATATATGTGAATCACACTTATTTAAATAAATGACAAGGAAAAAACGATGAAGAGGGGTGGTTCTAGATCAAAAAATTGATCTAAAACCACCCATTTTTGGTGGATGAAGAAAAGAAAAAAATTAGGGTTAAGAAGGAGGGAGGGGGCGGCTACAAAAATTAAGAAGGAGGGAGGGGTCATCGTTTAGTGTAGTTGTTACTCTCTGCAAGGTAACGATGCTGTCAATGGTGATGCCACTAGAGTTTTTTTTGTTATTTTTTGCATTTCAAATAGCAATTAATTAACAAGTCATCCAAAAACCTATAGATTATGTTTCAAAAAAAACATGTAAATTTAGAGAATTTTATGATATTAACTATAAAAAAGAATAACTAGCTCACTACTTTATTTAAAAAAAAAAAACTATACTTTGTTATTTGTTTTTAAAAAGTGAATTTTTTGAATAAAAAAATATATTAATACTATTAATTTTATTTTATCTTCAAAGGGCCTCTTTAGTGTATTTGTTTGGGGGCTTAAAATGTATAGGAACGACACTGTTTATATGTTATATATACTACTGTCTCTGGTCTTATATATAGGAAAATATTGTTGACTGTATAAATATTAACAAATGAGATAAGTTTGAAAGTGGAATAATTGTGTAGAATTTTCTACACACATTTGGTAAATAATAATTATATTATTTCTTCAAAAACCATGCGATATTTTTTGTCAATATAATGAATGAGTTATATTTTTTATGTATTTGTTCTTGAACATGGACAAAGTTATTTGGTAATATTTAAAATACATTGATTGAAATTAAATTTAAATAATTAAAAGAGATTAGATACACATAACATAATATTAAACTCATGATCGTTGAAAAAGAAAATAAACTAAAAAAAGGAAGAGAGGATAAGAATCAAAACATAAATAGAAATAATATAACAAAGAAAAGAAGAAAGGGAAAATTGTATAAAAAAGAGAAAAATCAAATGCGCAATTGAAAATGAGATTGTAAATAGCCTTATAAAACAGAAGAGAAAGAACTAAACCAAAACAGTGAAATTATCCCAAATGGCACAACAATCCAACAAGCAGCTTCTTTGCGACACCAATGGTGTTTTCATGGATTGCAAATACAAACCTCTTGAAATTGAAACTATTCAATGCAAAACTTGTAAAACTCCTGGCATGTCCAATGTTTACCTTTCCTTTCCATCACAGTCCAGAAATGGGTATCATCGATTGTTCTCAACCTATAGACAACAATAATCATGTTTCTAATGCACCTGCTCCTCCTATCATTGGCGATCTCATTTTTGTCATCCGCACTATTGAGAATGATCATTCACTTACTAATGATGAAAAGACAAAGAAAATACAAAAAATTCATTGGTGGGTCTTCTAAACCACCTAACAACAACAACAACAACAACAACAACAACAAACACAATGACATGTTTGATATCTTCAGTGGCAACCTTAACTGCTCTTTTCTACCTGCAGTTGCCTATGAGCGAGCTCTATCACTGTTAGTTTCTTTTACTTTTAATCTTAATTATTTGACGATTAACAATGATATGATCTTTTTATCCTGA
Organism: Trifolium dubium; assembly: GCA_951804385.1. Lineage (NCBI taxonomy): Eukaryota > Viridiplantae > Streptophyta > Magnoliopsida > Fabales > Fabaceae > Trifolium > Trifolium dubium. The sequence continues at coordinate 10,114,023 of OX638070.1, read as the reverse complement.
GATTGAATCTTTTAGATAATCTAATTAATAAGTTGGTTATCTAAACAATTCATTCATAAATATTAAACATGTTATACATTTGGTTTAATTGAAATTCTTATTTGAAATTGATTATTTTGTTATTGTTGGTTCAGACTTCATGCGGGCATAATTTATGCTTTAAATGTTTTGAGAAATGGATTAATCAAGGAAAACACACTTGTTCGAATCGTAAGAATGCAATTCCAGTTGAGCTAGCAAGTGATTCACAGATTAACTCACAGTTGGCAAATGTCATTCATATTGCTAAGAAAGTTGAATCAAAGTGATTTCATGGATCAAGCATTGTTCATAATAATCAACATCTCCTGAAACTCATTACCCAACTGAAACAGAAAAGAAAACGGGCAAGGTGTTAAAAATCAAGGATAGAATATTGAAACGTATATGATCTATATATGGTAATACATATTAACCGTTAATTTTTCCTCTTTTGAATTCATTGTTAAATTAGTTGTTACTTATGAGTTCATTGTTTTTGCTGAGTTTAATTGCAATATATGTCGCAAGGTGCTAAATTATCCTTTACTACACCTTGTGGTCAAAACTTCTGCAAAGTTTGCCTTGAAGGTAACTTTTCTGGAAAAAGTTATATTTGGAAGAGGGAAACTCAAAGTAAATGTGTTTTTACTTATTGCAAAGCAATGAACACATAAGGATAATGAGTTCTTCTTTTCATAAAGATAATTCTCTTCTTCATTCATTGAAAGAAGAACATCATTATTAAGAGAAGAATTATCCTTATGAAAAGAAGAACTCAATATCCTTATGTGTCATTGCTTTGCAATAAGTAAAAACACATTTACTTTGAGTTTCCCTCTTCCTAATGTAACTTTTTTCAGAAAAGTTACCTTCAAGGCAAACTTTGCAGAAGTTGTGATCGCAAGTTGTAGTAAGAGGAGAATTTAGCACCTTGCGACATATTTTGCAATTAAACTCTCCAAAAGCAATGAACTCATAAGTAACAACTAATTTAACAATGAACTCAAAAGAGAAAAAAATTAAAGTTTAATAGGTATCACTATATATAATATACCTTTCAATATTTTATCCTTGATTTTTAAAATCTTGTCTGTTTTCTTTTTTCTGATCCAACTTTCTCAGCAATTCGAATGACATTTGCCAATTGTGAATTAACTTGTGGATCACTTGCTAGCTCGGCTGGAATTGCAGCCCTACAATTCGAGCAAGTGTGTTTTCTTTTCTTAATCCATTTCTCAAAACATTTCAAGCAGAAATTATGCCCACACGAAGTCTTAACCAACAATAACAAAATAATCAAGTTCAAATAAACCAAATGTATAACATGTTTAAATTTTTATGAATGAATTGTTTAGATAACCAACTTAATTTTCTTATATGAACAATTCAATCTCAGGATAAAAAGATAATATCATTGTTAATCGTCAGAAAATTAAGATTAAAAATAAAAGAAACTAACCGTGATAGGCTCTGGGGTAACATCATGCAAAATGAGCAAGAACCATTGAAGATATCAAACACATCATTGTTGTTGTTGTTGTTTAGATGATCCACCAATGAGACCGCCAACGTTATGAGAAGGAACAGGTGCATTTGGAACATGATTATTGTCCAAAGGTTGAGAACAATCAATACATATCCATTCGAGAATTGTGTTGGGAAGGAGAGATAAACATTGGACATGCCATGAAGTTGTGCATGTTCTGCATTCAATAGTTTCCATTTCAAGAGGTTTATATTTGCAGACCATGCAAACACCATTGACGTCACAAGGAAGCTGCTTGTTGGATTTTTGTGCCATTTGAAATAATTTCACTGTTTTGGTTTGAGTCTTTCTCTTGTGTTTTATAAAGACTATTTTCAATATCATTTTCATTTACACTTTTGACTTTTCTCTTTTTTTTTTTTTTACTATTTTCCTTCTTTTCTTTCTGATACTTTTTTTCTATTTTTGTCTTAATTATTATCACCATATATATATATATATATATATATACCTTTCAATATTCTATCATTTATTTTTTAACATCTTGCCCGTTTTCTTTTCTGTTTCAGTTGGATAGCGAGTTTCAGGAAGAAGTTGATTATTACGAACTATGCTTGATCCAACAATACTCTTTGATTTAACTTTCTTAGTAATACAAATGACATTTGCCAATTGTGAGTTAATTTATGGATCACTTGCTAGCTTGCCAATCATCAACAAGTGGTCCAAAATGATAGCTTTGTATGGTTACAAACATATTGCCCGTTTTCATTGCTCTCCACTTGTGTAATGAGTTTCAAAAAGATGTTGATTATCTTACAATTGTCAAGTTTGTGAATAAATTCATAAATCAACATTCCATTATCATATTTGAACAGTATGTCACATCCAACAACAATGAGGCCATTCTTAACAGATCTATCAGACCATCACCGTTTAATTGATAATTAAATAATTAAACATGCAGCAACAATGAGGCCACTTTTTTGAAGTTGGTATTTATTTTTGAACAAGATTTTGAAAATTGATAACGACTAACTATTGTTGTATGGACATGTGAAAGAAATGAAAAAAAAAAAGCTCAGTATGTTCGTTATTAATGATTGAAACATTACAATTGTCAACACATTACAATTGTCAAGTTTGTGAATAAATTCAAAAATCAACATTCCATTATCATCTTTGAACAGTATGTCACATCCAGCAACAACTGGATTAAATTTGATTTCTTTAATCAATGTTCTCTCTCTCTCTCTCTCTCTATAATTCTCTTGTGTTTTGATTTCATCAAGTTTTCTCTTTTGATGAGAAAACATGCTTTGTTTTTGTATGGACCTTGAATGAATATACAATCCTCTCAAATCTAGGCGTGTAACTTTGGTCACAAATTCAATAAATTCAGATGATGGTATTGTGTCTTTGTAACTTTGGATTCAAAAATTCAATATTTGAACTTACATGGTCGAAATTTGATAAATTGAGATGATAGTTGTGTGCCTAGATGACCTTGGATAAAATATGTGATTTGAACTTGTACGGTTCTAATTTCAATAAATTGGAAGGTAGTGTTGTTCCTAAATAATGTTGAATGTTTCTTTTCAAAAAAAATAAAAATGATGTTGAATGTTACAGAGTAAATTTCAAATTTACGCAAATAATTATATTTCTAAATCTCTTATTAATCCAATATTAATTCATGGTAGTATTTTTTTTCTTTTCCAAGGTGGGCTGCAGCCCCACCCACTCATTTCAATTTTTTTTACAAGTAGTAGTAGTATTATATATATAGGGGTTCGCTATATGTGTGTGTGTATTTTTACGATGCCCCAAAATACATAAAAACATGACGCCGACACATCAATACCGGTAATAATTTGAAAAAATGTATAATTAAATGTAAACACATGTGTAAGCATTAGATATTGACACATGTTGGACACTGTAGATGCTTTCAATCTGAAATGTCACTACTACATAACCACTTGAGATTAGATTTGCATCATTTATAGGTTATACTGCCTCAGTCAAAAATTACACTGCTTTTGTTACCAAAGTTTCACTAATCACACATTAACTATGCACTTTAAAGCATTTCAAATATGGAAATAACTGAAGCAACTCTTCGCGACTTCGTTTCTGCAAGGAAGAAATACAAATTTTAGAGAAAATGGTTTAGTTAAAACTTTTAATTCGATGTATAAAAAGTACAGAGCTTCTTTGAAATAGGAATTTGCCTTAATGCCAATACATCCGTTCACATCAAGGGTCGTAATGTTGTTGGAACATGACTTTGAGAGCGCCTCCAGACATTTATCAGTCACACCAACTATTCCGAACAAGCTGCAAAAATGTCCTTACAATACATCAGCAAGAAGTTATTCTAGTATAACAATAATATTGAGGTAATAAAACCATAAATTTGAAATTTTTGAGGAAAACGAAATTCATATTAAAAATGCTGACTTTAAGTTCATGCACACATTTAGGTTTTTGTGCCAGTAAAATCCGTATAAGTTTTTTAATTATATGCTTGAGTGTTTGAAAAAAAGAGATGCAATTGTATAACAGATTGGATACCGACATAACAAAAAACCCAAAATTTTGATGTAGAAGCCTAAGGAATCATTTATGTAATTGTGATTCTTCCCTTTAAATAAGAAGATTGTGCTGCCACACATAAATAACAAGCAGGACATTACGAGTATAATAAGTGCACCACTAAGGAGATCAAATAACAAAGAGGGGAATTACACATAACTTCTATTGCTTTCAATATCTATACACATTCCAAGTTCTATAAAATTCTAAAAAAAATTATATACCTCAGAAATTCAAGAGAGGTGCAACTCTGTGCAATAGCTATAACCCCCTCATCGGTCACACGTACACACCTATCACGTAAAATAAGATGCAACTTGATTACTTTAATAAAATGAGGCAGACGGATATTTGTGTTGATCATCTATTACCAAGTTAGATTGAGGGATACAAGGTTCTTGCATTTTGAAATACACTGAAGTCCTTGATCTGAAAGATTCTGCAAGCCAAATTTAATTCTATTATCAGTGTGCATTAGATAAGGTTTTGCAGAGAAATCTTCAGAAGCAGAAGATTTTACCTGAGCACCACAGAGATCCAAAAACTCGAGACGTGTCAGAAGGCATATTTTCCTGTAAGCTTCATCTGTGAAACTGAACAAGAGTAATGTTGTGAAGTAGTTCAATCTAAGGTCAAGACAACTTGAACATAAATATGCTGAGTTTTAGAGTCTACCTAGACACTGCATAGAGATTCAAACTCTGAAGGGATAGGCATTTCTGCAACAACTGCTTCAGCCCCACGTCAGTTAACTTGACGCACCTAGGTGTCAAATTATGAGATATATGTTAGGACTCCGGAAGAATAGAAAAGTGAAAGAACTGGATTAATAAAACACAAATGTACTTTGTCAAAAAAATAAAACACACAAATGTACTGAAAGAATGAGAATAGGAGAGAAGAAAAGAGTGCCGTCCAACGGTTTCCCTTCTGCCAACTGCTCTATTCATTCAATGTCTACATATCTGAATTTTGAGGCGTTAGCTCAGTGGTAAGAGAGCTTGGTCTTGTAACCTCGGGGGACGGAGTTCAAATTCCCATGAGGTCGGTTGTAAAATGATTGTTGTCACTTGAATTAATAATAATTTCCCTATCCCCCATTTTGTTTTACATATGCTATTCTTCTCCACTTGTGTCCTCCGAGTTATTACGTAAGCTAATCACCTCTAAATAATCAACTAACTACGCAAATTGTCCCTAACGAATGTCTCCTTATCTTCTATCCTAACAATGTACCAGAAAGAGGTATAATTCACCCCAATGTTCCTTATATCATCTCAATAGACTTTTTGGAATCTTGATATGAAATAAAGAAAAAGAAGAAAATAAACTAGAAACAATATAACTGATTTACTCCTTTCCGACAGCTGATGGAAAAGGGTACGAAGTAAAAAGCATATAATTCATGATTAGAGTAATGATATTTACAACCTCATAACGCACTATATCTCACAGAAACTTCTATAAAGTAGTGGAAATACCTTGTCAAGTTTACTGACTCCAATTTCGCGTAATTGTCGGCAACTAATTGTGCACCACGGTCGGAAATATTCTGCAATTATCATATCAAAGGAATTTGTTTAGAAGACACAACTACCATATTTATAAAATAATGCTACTATTTTCTGACAAGAAAATTCAGATATCTAGTGCATACAACATACTTCACGGGCACAATTTTCTGCATAGTTATTATTTTTTTCCCGACAAATCTGCATAGTTATTTAGGTTTTTTATTGTACAGTAAAACATGGATTTATTCAGAAAAGCTTTATTGTCAACTCATAAGATCTTCCTTGTGATTTAAGCATGCTTGGTACAACTTAAAATGAAATGGTGGAATTTTTAGTGATGAAAGCGATGAAAAATTGTAGTAAATGCTGAATAACTATTAAAATTACATTTAATTGTATACATATGTCAACACTAAAGGGAACGATTGCCAATGAAGAATGATGTAAATAAGGAAAGAGCTTCTGTTGAATGAATCCATCTAGTGACCTACCATGAACAGAATATTTACAGCACTTTCCATTTAAATTCCTTTCTATTAGGCTTTAAAGAAAAACCACTGCGTGTATGTTTGAGAAAACGTTAGCAAACTTGATTTGCGAAATTGATTTCAATTTTATTTCAAAATACGATAAAAGTTTGAAATATTGAACTTAATACAAACTCTACATTTTTCACTATCAATGAAGGGATGCATCAACTAAATACAGATACACTATGCATTTCTTTCTGATTATGTGAGTGTAGTCGTGTAATAAATTAATAACAAACCTTTAAAAATAAACAGTCAATAGTACTAATGTAATATAAAACTACAACTTCAAGGCATCATGTACCTTACAGCCACTTATATTCAAATCAACTATGTGTTTGCAGTTGCTCACTATATGTAGTAGCCCAGTATCAGTTACCCTGAAATAAGACTCATATTGTTTCAAAAGATTAACTTTTAAATCCAAAGTAAAATTTTCAACGACTAAATAAAACATTGCACATTAAGAAAAAATTTAACACACCTCACATTCCAGTAGATGGAAAATGTTTTTAGCCGAGGACAACAACTGGTTATTGCTTCAATTCCTGTATCTGATATTTTTTGGCAGCCATTCAGATTTAAAGACTCCAAGCTTTGAAGAGAATCAAAACACTAGAAATGATTAAAATTATTTGGTCAGAATCATGTTCAATCTATATTCTACATTTATAATATACATTGTAAAGTATTTGTGCAAGCACTGTCAACTATTGTTGCCCTCTTTATCTGATGTTTGTGTCATGTCGGAACCATAAATATTCAGTCACTAATCATAAACGATTTCAGCTTCTGTCAAAGCATTGATGAGTTATGAAAGAGAAGAATCAAACAGGACTACTATAATCAAAACTATTACACATTAGTTTCGGCTTTCATGCATAATTATTTTTTACGAAACTGCACACATTAGGTTAGCAAATATATTAATTTTCAGCATCCCTAAGATATCAGTATCTGTTTGAAACAAATTTCCTATAATACAAATTCAGAGAATATAACAATATAGGCATCAGTTGAACTAGTAGATTAACAATTTTATTTATAGGACATAATTTTTCAGTTGAGCCAGCAGGATTTTTCATACATGGATCATAGATCGACGCACAATATAGAAAATAAAGAAATAAATAAAGATATGTGTTACCTTTTCTTTAATGAATATGAGATGGGCGTCTTCAATATCTCTTGCAAATTCGAGGTTAATCTCCTTTACATGGTGATATCTAGGCTACAAGAAGAAACAATCAAATTCAAGACCTAAGAACCATTAATCACAAAGATCTGACACTAATTCCTCCATTTATAACAACCCATGTTAGAGTGTAAAACAAGTAATCCCAATCATTGATAAATAAATATATAATTGATAATATATACACATACATAACAAATCATAGTTGTGTTGAAATATTAACCACTGATTTTCCTATCAATGATTGAGATTACACACTTTAGAGAAGTTATATCCTAACCGCAAAAGTTTAAGGGAAAAATAGTTGTATCACATTGTGGTGGCCATCGCTATGCAACACAGTTAGCCGCGGCAGTGTATCACATTGCGGTGGCCATCGCTATGCAACACAGCATTGCAACATAGATTAGAGTTGCAACAAGGCACAAACTAAATTTGAGGCCAAATATCAATTGTAGAGGCAAAAACTACAAAATCTAGCTCCAAGTTAGAATCAACTTTAGAGGCAGAGAACGTCTAAAACATATCACAATTAATTTTACGCCTACTCAAAAAGTGGAATCAAACATTCAATGTAATAGGACTTTTGGTATACTTGGATTAAGGGTAGTTTAGTATTTTAAGCATTTTAGGTTTTCCTATATATTCTCTATTGTAATCTTGTTTGCATAAGCAATGCTATTGGTATTCTGTTGAAAACCCTAGCCTCCTTTGTTCTTGTCAATTTTGCATTTCGATTCTTACCTCATAACTACTTAACCTAAAACGGTCCACCATAATCAATCATATGACTCAAGGAGGATCAAACCAAGCTCTAGATGCCAACCTTAAATCAGATTCCATAATACTAACTTCTTCATTCATAAACCTCTTTGGCTTAAACTCCTCTGGCTCATCCCACCTTTTCATCATGTGTTATGGCCCACATATTCACCATAGCGATTGAGCCTTTCGGAACAAACTTATTTGTGCACGATGTTATGGTAGGTGATAAGTTTGTTCCGAAAGGCACAACTGCTATGGTGAATATGCGGGCCACAACACATGATGAAAAGGTGTGCAATGAGCCAGAGGAGTTTAACAAAGAGGTTTATGAATAAAGAAGTTAGTATTTTGGAATCTGATTTAAGGTTAGCATCTAGAGCTTGGTTTGATCCTCCTTGAGTCATATGTTTGATTGTGGACCGTTTAGGTTAAGTAGTTATGAGGTTGGAGTATTGGTAATTGGTTGATTGAAGGAAGAGCTTTGTTAATTCGATTAGAATCGTTTGGTTGATTTTTCTTATTTTTGCCAAATAAGGTTAGGTTATAGAGTTTGTTTTCACAGCCATTGGTTGGTCAAGGTTTCAATTTGATGATTATTGGCTGTTCCGTTCTTATTGAGTATGTTTTCATTGTTTTTGGTGCTGCTTTGATTACCCTTTCTACAATTCGTTTTGAAATCTATTTTTGTTGGAAGAAAAAAAAAACGTAACTTTGGAAAATTGTTGGTAACACCTTTTCAGCATAATGGTGCTTTTGACTTCGGGTGTTTCTCTTAGGTCTATGGATGCAGTATTTAAAAGAATAAGTTTTGCAATCTAAAAAGAGGTAGCGGCGCAACTTCTTGTCTGTTTACCTTCTATTCATATGTAATTAAATTATGTATATATTTTGTTGCTGATCTATATTGGTTACAATTTTACATTCAACTAACTTTTAGTCATAATCAATTTTACAAATTTAATTCATTAAAAATCAATTATAACCGAGAACATCCAAACATATCAAAATCAATTTTCTACACTTACTCAAAAAGTGTTATCAAACATACACTTTCTGTTCAGCTCACTTTTACCTGAATGTATCAAAAACTAATTCACCTTGCATTCAACTAACTTTTAATCAGAATCAATTCATTCAAAATCAATTCTCGTCACCGCACAATATACAAACACTACTACTAATAATTAAATGAAAATGAAGTAAGTAAATTACTGTATTACGTACCAGAGAAAGAGCAGATATAAGGCGATTCCCCGCATTATTGAATTCACGAAAATTGAGTAACTAATAATCATAACAAGAATTAATCAATAATAGAAAAATCAAGAAAAAATTAAGAGAGAGAGAGAGAGAGAGAGAGATGAATGACTTACTTGCCAAAGCGGTTGAGAAGAGAGAAGAGTGCGATAAAGGAAGGGACTAACGAAGAGAAGAGCAACAAGGTCTGTGTGATTCAAACTAAGAGAAGAAGAAGATATGGAAGAACATACGAGTTTGAAAACCTTGGGCACTGTCTCTCTGCACCATACATCGTTGTCCATTGTTTCTTTTGCTGTTGGTTTTGTTGTTGTTTCCTCCATTTTTTCTCCAATCCCCAACTCACTACGAACCGTTTTGTTTTTTGTTTTGTTTTTAGGCTGCCATATTTATTTATCTATTTGGGTAAAATTTTACGCAAATAAATTACTATTAAAATAAACCATTCAATTAGTAGTTAAATATGAAAATTTTATCAAAAATAATATATGTTTGATCATTCACTTGTTTATTTGTGTCTTAGAAATAAGACTCTTATTTTAGTGTAAAATCACATTTGTTTGTGAAGAGAGTAATACAATCTCTATTCTTTTATCTTTTCTATTCTTTCTCTTTAGCATCTCTATTCTTTTATGTTATTACTATTGTTTAAATTAATTTCATAAGAAAAAATTATATAAAATATATTTAAAAAACTCAAGTGAGTATAATAAATGTGATGCTCTAAGATGGGGAAAGAGGTGATTTCTAACCTCAAGTAGAGGTGTAAGCGAATAAAAAATTCGATTAAACTGACAATTTAAACCAAGAAAAACCCGAGTTTTATGATTTGGATGAAAAACTAAACCGAACCAATTAAAAATTGATGTACTTTGGTTCGATTCTCAGATTTAATTTTTACAAACCGAAGAACTGATGATTATATTATTATATATTTATTGAGTTAAGTGGATAAAAGTTCACATTTCAATTTCTTTTTGTTAATTTTACTTTTCTTTCCTTTCAAATTAAGAATAAATTCAATATTCTATATTTCTAACTATGTATATATTTCAATTTATTATGGATGGTGTATTGGTGATTTAAATAGAAAAATAATTGAAATTTTATTTTAGTTGTACTTTGTTATTTGATTATTTGATGTTGTATTTGGTGGTGAACACAACATAAAACTTGTATTTTTAATTTTGAACTCTACTCTACCTATATGTTATATTTTATATTTCAAAATTATGTCATTGTCTACTTAATTTTTGTTATTATTGTAAGTCGTTTGAAAAATATAGCTTGAAGTATATCGTATGAAAAAATAATATCAGATAATACATGGAAAAAATAAAATATTACAAACCGAGTATAATATATGATCCAAACCGACTAATTTGGTTTGACTTCATTTTTGAATAACACTCAAAGCCGAATCAAACCGAACCAATCAAGAATTTATTAGTTCAGACACTTAATTTACTCAAAATCGATTTAAACCGGTCCAATTATACTGTTACAATCTTGAAAATATTTTATTTTTTTAAAATTTTCAACTCTTATACACATTATTATCTATAAAATAAAATAGGAAAGTGTTATGAAGCTTGCGTAATGACGCGGGTCTAAGAAGCTCAACCTATTACATATGTGATGATTGGGTCAATAAAAGAGAGACTTAGCAACATGTAAATGAAAAATTCTTTTCCCCAAATTCTTTTCCCCCTCCCGTACACTCTTTTATCTCTTTAAAATTATTTGTATAATCAACTCCTCAAAAATCTAAAAAGTGTTAGTTATAATTCAAAACTTTTTTTCTTAGGTTCCTTAACCAATACTTCAGGAACACCGATTAGCATGACCCTTCTTATACGAAAAAAGGTTCAAAACATATTTTCTAAACTTTTTTTGCCGTAAAAATTTATAATTGAAAAAATATGTTCCAAATTTTAGTGATGTTAAATTTGCACTTGAAACTAATGTACTCTATCTATTTGAATGAATAGACATCCTTTTTTTTTTATTTTTCAAAAAATAAAATAGTATGTTGTATGCCGTCAAAAAATAATAGATGCACCTAGTAAATTGTAGACCCTATCAAAATTCTTGAAAAGTACTACTAATTATTAAGTGCACGAACTATCCGTTGACATAAAAAAAGAAAAACAAATCAATAATATGTGCATGCTAATTAGGGTTAACTCATGACTTAAGATGGTCAAAAGCTGACCCTATCAAAATTTAAAACACTGCATAGTGCCCACAATATGAACTCAGTAATATCATCATCCCTTAGCCCTCTAGTCTCCAAAGCAATCAGTTTCACTCTCTATTTCTCTCTTCTACACAATCTCAGACCAGTAATCAAGTCAGAAATTTTCGGTCTGCTTATGCATTTTCTGTTTTCCATATGCAGCATTTCCCAATCAACCCTATTTGCCTAACCAGCAAAACCAAACCAATTGTCGATCGTTCCTAAGACAAGATTTCCTGTAGTAAGCAATGCATGGATTGAAGAAAACCATGGTCGAGAAGATACAACTTTACAACGTTAAAGTCTGAAATTTATATACAATCAACATGATGAGAATGAATTAGTGATGTCACACTAACCTAATCCCAAGCACTTGTTACACCTTGACTATAACCTCCACCATAACTCGCAGGAACCCCATAACCACCACCAGCTCCACCATAGTAATCATTTCCTTTATTATATGAGCCCTCCTTCCTAACATCACGGCCACCAAAACGAGCTCCCCCGCTCCTCTTACTTCTATTGCCATAAGGAGTCCTTGCTGCATAACGGATGAGCCAGGCAGGTACCTCTTGATTTGCCTCTTGCATCAGATCAGCCAATGGTTTAGCCATTGACAAATTACTGTCATTGAAGAAGGCTGTTGCTAGTCCCATTTTACCAGCTCGTCCTGTTCTTCCTATCCGGTGCACATAATCATCAATGTCATTGGGAAGATCAAAGTTTACCACATGTGCTACCCGTGGAATATCAAGTCCACGTGCTGCAACATCTGTTGCCACTAGAATTGGAGTGTTTCCAGTCTTGAACGACCTCAATGCGTGTTCTCTTTCCTGCATATAGAACAATTATATTGTAAACATTTATTTCCAGGAGTACACAGAAGGACGACTTTTAATTCAGAAGTTCTAACACAATATCTGGGAAAGCTTGAGGGGAAAAGTAACTATTAGAAGTTGTCCTTCTGTATTTAGTTAGTAACTGTGATAAGTAACGATTTCCCCGAGCAGCCAAAGACAAATTCAATAGCATTTAGTTAAATGATGGCAAGACAGTTTTCTCACTTTCTAATTAAAAAATCAAATAAAAAAATTACTTAGAAATTTCAATATCTTAAAAAGAAAAAATTTAATCATCTGAAGTATGAACATGGTGAAAGAGATGGGCTTTCGTGGTTAGTTTGAAGCCCGTTATTTCAATTATAGTGAAAACAAAAGGTCTTCTATTAGAAGGGGAAAAGTGGATCATTGATGCCAATCCCCTTTCAATGGGATTAGGGACTATCAAGGATGGGAGTTTATAAATTTGAACATCAAGATGTTTTTAAACAATAATTGAGCTGCTCGAATTTTATAACTCCATTGAAGTCTCACTCAGAATGTACAACTTCAAAACACAAGGAAAACATGTTATTATTTTAATGCAATCATCATGCTGACATGTTTACAATTAAACACAAACTTCAATTAGGTAAACAGACTCACTTGTTGTGTTCTGTCACCATGAATGCAAGTTGCAGGAAACCCATTAACACACAAGCAGTGTTCCAATGCATCAGCTCCTTTCTTTGTTTCCACAAAAACTAAAGTCAGACCTTGCTGCAAAAACAACCAAAAAGTCTTTAAAACTGTTGTGACAAATGCACAAATCAATGTTTCCTACTCTTAAACAAACGGATGTTCCAGTGCAGCATAGTTTTGAAAATTAGTGAAAATCACTAATAAAATGAAAACTATGGCAACCACATTTACATGTCTGAAAAGGTTACCTTGCCATTCACATCATTTTCTCTCTGAGCATGAAGAAGGTCCATGAGGTGGCTTCTCTTGTCTGACTCAAGCACATATTCTACTCTTTGAGCAATAAGATCGGTACTCGAACCAACCCTTCCAACAGCCAGAAAAATATAACTTGCAAGAAAATCTGACGCAAGTCTCTGCAGTGCATTCAAATTAAGACACGTCATAATCACTATTATATCAATCATGCAACAAAACCAAATTACATCTAGCTGATTACAATTGTCTCACATGTAAAGCATAAACCTAAACAAACAGTTTAAATGTCTCGTTTCAGTGTCAAACACTGCCAGACTTGAGTATCTTAGAGACTAAGACGAAAACAATCTCAAAACTTCAACATATCGCCAAAATTAAATCACCGTCATTTAATACTATATCTATTGCACACACAATCACCACCACACTATATCAACATAATGTTTCCAGTGACCAGTCAACTGTTAACAGGTAACAAATTAAGTAGTGTCCTAGTTTGTATCTGCCAAGTGAATGCAGCTTGGTTGTAGGCATGAATATGGTCAATTTCCGAAGTTAAGAAGTGCCACATACAAAAATATCAATTATAAAACAGCTTGGTTGAAATAACATATTAGACATTAGTCTGCATAACAGACAGAGTTGGAATATGGTATTCCAACCTAATGAGACAAATTTTGAAAAATGAACTTTTCTCCGGAAAGAACTATTAGAATTGGTTGTCGCTAAACATGGTAGATGAAGCATGAGAAGACTCTGAGCTGAAGACATCTCATTAGGTCTAATCTGGTCAACCTTTAAACTATGGTAGTGAACAATCGTCCAACATTAAAAAGCTTAACATAACTACGACTAAGTGTTAAAATTGAAAGCAAATGTTTCATGCTTGTCCATGCCAAAGCAGGATTCCCACAGTTATTGTTCAATAATTCAACAATGTAAATTAATAAAACAAATTTGGCTCCTATTTTCAATAAAAAAAGTCTTTTTCCTCACATTCAAGGTTGACTATGATGGGGGTATTCTTCTGTTAAAGATTGACTGGCAATTATGACAGTCTCAATTTCCACAAGTGCAAAAGTGAAGTTAAAAACGTTTCCTATACCAATTTTAAATTAATAAAACAACCAGTGGTAAAAAATAAAAATGCCAGAAAAGTACTTTTTACAGTAAATGGACAATTTAGCTTAAAAAAACAAATAATGTTGCAGGGGGGACAGATCCTTGTGCAAAAAATAATGAAGTTCACAATCTGAGTAAAAGTCACAAGATACCTGTATCTCTTTGGGAAATGTTGCACTAAACAGCAGTGTCTGCCTCATGCCTGGAGGAGGCATGTCCATTTGTTCAACTATCTTTCTTATTTGAGGCTCAAAACCCATATCCAGCATCCGATCTGCTTCGTCAAGAGCCAAATATCTTATCATCTGTAATGACACCCTAGCCCTCTCAAGCAAATCTACTAACCGTCCTGGAGTTGCCACCAGAATATCAACTCCTCTCTCGAGCTCCCGCAACTGAACAATGCAGCAAAACATTATCATTTAATTCAAATAGTGCACATTCAAAAGTACAGAACTAGTAATAATACTTAAAGCCAGTATGATCTACAAGCATAATAAAGGAAGGCATGATTATCAATATATCACATTAATTTATACCCAACCAACAACAGCATATGTATTCTCACTAGGCAAATAACATACATTCTAACCAATAACCATTCTGCTCATAAGTCAAACATAAAGAGCACTATAAGCTAATAAAAGAAAATTTGCAATCCTCATTGACTCATTCTGTCATTCACAAATTTTAAAAAAATTGTAACATGCATTTAGAAGTACAAGCAAGGGATAGTTTTTGGAAATTAAAATGATCAATTACTTGATGCAGAGACCATATTCATTCAGAATAGCCAGGTTGACAAGACGGGAGAGGCTACACTAAAAATGAGAGAACAAGTAATTATGATGATGCCGACCTGGCTATAAAGACGATAGCAAGCAAAAAATAACTACTTAATACTTATTCACTTGCTCGTCTATCTTAATATTAGGTATTTTATATTGGGTCTAACTCTTCTTTACAAGTAAGGTGAAGGGCATAGCTACTTATAAACCTTTTTCAGGCCTGATCTCTTTTCAATGTGGGATCAAATAGTCACACTTCTCACAAAGAACTCCTGTCTTAAAAATCAGACACACAAATACGTGGGCGGCCGGCCTACTTATTAACCTCATGGACACTCAAAATTGAAAATAGCATGAACTCCAGTTTGTTTTAAGTTTTCTGTTCCTAACTAAAATTTAACCACAATAAAAAGATTACACATGAAAACATCCCATGCATCGGCAAATAACCTGTTGGGTGATTGGAGCTCCTCCATAAGCAACTACGACCTTGACACCAGTTTGATAAGAAAACTTTTTGGCCTCGTCATGTATCTGTGAGATGAGAAAAACAAAATATTGGTTTTTAAGATACACATAGATTAGTCAAACACAAATTTGAAAGCAGAAAATCATATTAAAGTGTGTTCCAACCTGACAAGAAAGCTCCCGGGTAGGAGACAGGATTAGTGCGAGAGGATAAGCAGTCCTTGCCACACGGGGTCTTTGAACATACGGCTCCCTGAGGATTCCACTTATAATAGGAAAGCAAAATGCAGCTGTCTTCCCTGATCCAGTCTGAGCACAAGCCATCAAGTCTCTCCCTGCAAGAGAAATCGGAATGGCATACTTCTGAACCGGTGTTGGTTTAACATACTTGCATCTCTGTATGTTCTGATTCAACGCATCACCTAAATCTATTTCCGCAAATGTATTCACAGGATCAGGAACATTCTCCCCACTAGTCTCCACAGGGATATCATCATAAGCATCAAAGTTAATCCCGGTATTCTCTTGCTCATCAAAAGACTCGTCAATATCATTCTCAAAAGGATTCGCCTCTCGCCTCCCCCCACGCTCCCTCCCCATCCCCACTCCTCCTCCTCTATTGTTAAACCCACCACCACCACCACCACCACCAGCAGAACCATATCCTTGCCTACCACCAGTACCAAAACCCGGCTTAAAGTTAGAAGAACCACCCCAATTATTACCCAAACCTCTCTCATTACCATTAGCCACAAAAGAAGGAGGCTCAGCCGGAGCCACTGAGCGGTTACGAAGATGTGGAGGCACATAAGCCGGCTTGGCAGGACGTGCACCTGACCCATTACCTGCATTCTCAGCAGATTCTGCCCATGAACTTGCTCTCATAGTTGCAGACATTGTTCACTTCGTTCTCAATGCTCAACTCAACAAAACCTAAACAAAACAAAACTTCTCAATCCACAATCTTCTCTTATATCTCTATCGTTTATCGAACAATCACGAAATTACAAAATCTCGAAATCACAATCAGCTGAACAGAAAAACAAGAAAAATAGATCAATCAATCAAATTCATAGAATGAAATAATAAATTATAATCTATCTATGATCTGAACGAAATAATGAGCTAGATCGCGTAAACCTAAATTCAATATCGAAAAAACGATAAAACTCAAATAAATATCTAAAAATTGAAGAAATTAATCGAAATTACAAATACAAGAAGCGAATGGATAAAAGAAATTAGGAAAAAAGAATGGAGAGAATATAGATAGACGGAGAAATTGGATTTGGTACCTTTACGAAGAAATCGGAAAATGAAATTGTCAAAGAAGATGAAGATATTTTCAAAGGTGAATCGATGGAATTTGAAAAGTGATTTTTTTTTTTTTATCTCGTTGTTATTTGTGTGTGTTTTCGTTGTTGGTTACCAAACACGCATATTTGCGCAGAAAATTAGATAAATATCTTCACCGGCGAAAATTGGGCTTATGTGAATATTCCATTTTCTATATTTTAGTTTTTTTTTTTTATCAATTTTGTTTTCTGTATTTTAGTTAATTACTATTAGTTAATTGACTAATTAATTTATTATGACTAGTGAATTTATCTCTTTTTATATTTTGATAAAAGTGATTTTTTTTTTTGGATTACTAATATTGTCAAAAAATATATATCAAAAACATTTACGATGATATATGTATGCAGTTTTCACCGTCGTTAAAGATGATTGATTTTTGTCGAGTAATTTGTGAGACACATAAGATGAATGAATTCTCTCTTAAAACCAACCACATATTTAGAGGTTCAAATATATTACCACTTGTACCAATTGTTTGTTAGCGGAGTTTTTGTTTTTTACATAACAAATATAAATTATTTCTGTCAGAAATGGATCCCTAAAGTTTCACATATTGTTTCTCAACTTTTACCACTTGAAAATTGTTAGTAGAGTAGTTGATAATAGTGGTTATCTCTTAACTCATGCTTACTTTATATATCAAACTTGTTTAATTTATACTCAAAGTTTATTTTCAAATCAAATCATGGGTGCGTTTGTTTAAGCTTTTTTTCATAAAAAAAATCATTTTGTCTATTTTACTTGTGTTAGTTTCAGATTTTTTTAAAATCATTTTTTAAAACAAATCATTTTTTCCTTCAAAATGAAAAGCTATTTTGAATAGCTTTTTTCAAAATCTATTTTTTTTTAAACAACATGAACCATATGTTTGACAACTTCTCTTCCATTGCAATTCCACCTGGTTTAAGCCTCCTCTTGCAAGCTGATGCTTGTGGGACTTTTTTCTTGAGATAATTCCCTTTTTTTTTTTAGTGTTTTATCCCTTTGTACCAAAAAAAAAACAACATAAACATATGTTTGTTCTCAAAAATGATTTTTATAATTGTAAACAAACACAAAACAACTTTAGATTTTTTTTTAAAATCTTTAAAAAATAAATCTATTTTATTTTAATCTCAAACAAACGCACCATATATCCCTTCATTTAAATTTAATCAAATGTTGTAAATTATACATTAAATACAATCAATTTCTTTCACTATTGTCACACGATACTTCATCAGTACTTTTAAGTTTCAACCAATTAAAATTGGACACATCATTTAAATTTAAAATAAAATAAAGAAAATAAAACATAAGTTTGACTTAATTATAGTTTTAGTCCTCTATTTTTACCAACTCGTAAAATTAGTATTATTATTTTAAAAGCATTCAGTTTTAGTCTTTTCATTAGATTTGTATTTAAAATATGAATAATTTTTTTTTGTTGACAAAAACATATGAATCATATATATTGAGTGATTTTAAAATATGGAAATTAATTTCATGAGTGAGTGAAAATAAATCATTTGACTAATGATAAGGTATAATATTGAATTATATTGTGCATTTGATTTTGATGTGCATGAAGGTGGAAAAAATACGGGAGATTTGAATTGTGTTTTCGGTTTTTAAAAATCTATTCAAAACAAAGTAAAGTGTCATGAAGATAAGATGATAGAAAGAAAGAGAGAATGGTGAAATCAAATGAAAAATTGTAGACCAATCTCTAGTAGAGTTTTTTATTTTTTTGGTACAAAGAAATGTTTTTATAGTTGAGATTAAACATTTTCTTGATTCATCAAAAATAATTTATGTATATAAAAAAAAAATAGAGATAAGGAGATCCTCTTTTAAGTCTTTACCACGATAGAAGTTAGAATTTTTTTATATATTTTTTTCTACCAAAAAAAAAGAAGTTAGAATTATTTTAATTATTCACTTTAAAGAGAAAAAAAACAATTGTATAATTAATAAAAAGATTAATGATTTAATTTTATATTTTTGAAACGGCCAATTTTAAGTATTATTTCTACCATAAACTCTATCATAAGCCTTTCAAATAATCTCTTGAGCAATGATGGCGAAAACTAAAAATAAAACTACTTTAAAAAAAACTTAAAAGACTATTCATGCAAGACCTAATTCCAACTTTCTAACCAAAGAACATGTGTATAAGTAAAAATAAAAACTTGGAGTAATAGGTTACACAAACATGATTATCATTATAAATATCATTATGAAATTACATTATGGAAAATGAAAGATACCATAGTAGTTTTTACCACACTCTTTTTTTTTTATAATAGTTTTTACCACACTCTTCAAGGAAAGATGAAGTACTATATATATAATCTCTTAGATTTTTTTGAAGCATAAGACTACTAACTAATGATTACATGTCACACAAGATGTGAATCACTCACTAATTGCTCATTCCTCTTCCCTTCATGACATATCTCCTTAGTCCTGGTATATGGACATTTTTTATGTAATCTTTCCAATCTATGCCCTTTACATCAAATTCAAATTCCCTCTTTTCTTCTTCAGACATTATTTCTATCAATCTTTGTGTGTTACTATTGTCAAACCTGCATCACAATTATTTGTTTTATATCAGTAAATCATTCCTCACATGATGTTTAATTATGTTTTTTTTTCACTACTAAAGTCTATACTTTCAAAAAATACAGTATTTTTGCGTGACACAATTACCGTTTTTAATCATCCTATCTGAAATCGACGTATGAGATCGTTTATAGTTAATTTTAATAGTGTGTAGTATTTTAAACCGTCCGATTACAAATCAATGATTGAGATTCAAATTATAGTGTGCAGCAGCATGCTGATTTTACGACATGAAATCCTGCAGGACAAATACTCGCAAACTAGTTTTTATAAAGCAACATGTACTTTCGAAAAATCTCCCTCAAAAGAGAAAAACTTTGCTTACTCCATTTATCTAAATAATCCTTATGAAATGTGTTTTTCGGATGAGACAATAACTATTTCATTTTGAAATGCACAGTCGAACCGCACAAAAAGTGATTTTTCTTCATGTGTATTCCAAAATGATTTTGGGGAGGAAAAAGTTCCTCCCTTCCTAAAATTTATTTTAGACCTCACTCGCTGATCTGATCCTACGATGACTTTGACTTTAATTAGTTAAAGAGTGTGAAGTTACATGAGTATCTAACCTTCCACCATAAAATGTGTATGGTTCATAAATTTTGGCCAAGTACTTTGCTTGCTCAACTGATTTTCTACAGACATTTTCAAGTTTTTGAGACATCTTTCCCTTTGAAGAAGCCATAGCTATCAAACTATTTTTCTGAATAGCATCTCTCCATAGGAAACCAGAGAATTCTTCTGAGGAGATAAACAATTTCATAGGTGTTACATGAATTGGGTTACCCTTTGAGTCAATGATTGGTGATATGCTGTAATATTCATATAGAAGCCTTATAAGGTCTTGGAAGACTAAAGGGTTAACCACAGATGAAGCAATTTGGTACACATTGATATCTGCTTTTTGTGTTGTTCCATGCTTTGCCATTGCTGCTAAGGTTGCATTAACAACCATGTCAGCTGGGACCTATATTCAGAACAAGTAAAATCATGTTAGTAGCACCAACACTTCAAAGTAAAGTTGAGTTGACACATGTCAGTGTTCGACACCAATACAAATATAAGCAAAAAAGTGGTCATGGTTGATGTACTAAAATATAAGCAAGACCTAACTAATTTCATTGTACTTTTTTGAATAAGAATTTCATTGTACTTAATGTTATGATTGGTTACTTTTGCTTATAATTGAGTCAAGAGGGAGTATTTGATTAATTATAATCACTTTTATTTTCTTAAGTTATTACAACCGTCTATTTAAGGGAGAGTCTTGGAGTAACGATAAAATTGTTGTCACATGATTGAAAGGTCACGAGTTCAAGTCTTGGAAACAACCTCTTGTGAAAAAAAATAGGATAAGGTTGCGTACAACACATCATAATGGTGGGACCCCTTCCCATATCTACTTATACGAGCACTTTAGTGCACCTGGCTGCCTTTTTTATTTATTTACAAGTATCTATCTGTCATGTTAGTCGATGTTGTGTTTGGTATCTGTTGGTGTCATTGATTTATAGATTGTTTGCTTATTCTCTTTTAGATTATAGATTATGTGAAACAAACAAAAAATTTAGTGTCACTTACCACATCAAGAACTCCATTAGGATCTAGCAAGAAACCATTTACCAGTCCTTTACCATAGCCAAGAACTACTGGATCCATCATCCTAGTAGTTACAACAAGAAAAATAAAATGTTGGTTCTTTCAATCAAATTAAGTTCTTTTTTCATTGTAAAAATGAGACTGTGACTTTACCTATTTCCTTCCATCCATCCAGGAAATGGTTCACTCAAAGTGCTTTCAATAACACTTGGTCTAATTACAACAACTGGAATATCTTCCCTCAATTTGTCAATCATCATTTCTCCCATTGCCTTTGTGAACACATAAGTATCTTGCCATCCAAATCTTTTAGCCCTATATAGAAAAAATCAGATTAAATTAATCTCCTGAATTTTAATTATATTCACTTAATTAAAGACAAACATATATTAGTTATATTTTTATTTGGTCTTAACTCTTTGATTCTCAGGAAAAAATGAGTTCTAGTAAACCAGAATTTGAATATGAGATAAGTAAAATCTGATCGATGATTATTTTAGTCGGAATTCGAACTTAGCTATACTAGTTAAGTGAAGTCGAATTAAGAATATTCTAGAACTAGTCATATAAAACATAAGATTACTAAAAATACCTCTCTATTCCCATCTCCCTCATCTTTTGAGCTAGTAATTTGTCTTCAATGTTACCATTGTTCTTTAAAACAAGATTTATTTCATTTTCAATGTCCAAAGTAGGAAGATATTTTGGTGGAACACCAGATATATGTTTCTCTCTTGCTATGCAATCACCAATGCTAAATTGTCTTTCCATTATTCTACCTTGCCTTGTTCCATTCACATATGCTACACATCACAAGCAAAAAAATTTGGTAAATGGACTAAATTTTTTTAATCCATTTTTATTGTAATGTTTTTTACCCGTTGAAACATGAAGAAAGAGTTTAAGCTTCTTGCACTTTTTCGCGATCTCCATAAGGCGACCTGGCCCTTTGGTGTTTATGTTGATTGCAGTATCATATCTGATAAAAAAAACTAGTCAAATAATTAAACGATGTAACTCTAAAACAAAACATGAGGATTAGGTCTAACTCAACTTTACAAAACCGACTTGTAAGATGAGGACTGTCTCTACTTTATAAATATACATTCTGACTATCTTACAACTGATGTGAGACTTCATAACAGAATGTATAATAAGCTTTTACCTTTCATCAAAAGTTGTATTAGCTGCAGAATTTACAATAACATCAACTTCATCTGCAATAATTTCAGATAAATCTTCATCTAATCCAAGATTGGTTTCACAAATATCTCCTACAATAGGAACTAGCTTGCTCAACATAAAGGATTGGTATGATTTTCCATGGATTTGTCTAAGGCATCTGAAAAGTTCTGTGTTTATGATCTATTAAACACACAAATGAAAATTTAATGAGATAATAAGCAAGTAATTAAGTGAAAAGGCCATGAACTTTGATAAATACAATGTTGAAAAAATAGTAAAACTTTCATGAAAAAAATAAAATAAAATACTTCATTCTTTAATCTCTCCATTGCAGCTTGCTTATTCTTTGCCTTGATCAAGAGATACATTTTTCCCACATCAGGTTCTGTCCTTAGAATCTTCTCAATAAGAACTGGATTAATAATAAACAAATGTAATTATAAATCAACTCCTTTTTTTTATTTAAAAAAAAGTCACTTTTTTATAAGTTTCCATCCATTTCTAAAAATCATTTTCTCTAAGTGATTTTCATTATGGTAAACAAACACAAAATAACTTGTACTTTTTTAATTAAAATCTCAAAAAATTAATCACTTATTGAATATCAAAATCACTTTTTATAATCTATAACAAACATATCCTTAAAAGTTTTTAAAGAATTTGATGGAAGTTAAGAAGCATCGCATATTATTTTTGGACTCGGATTCAAAATGTAGTATGACTGCACGAGGCCAACCAAATTGGACGTCATTTAGGATTAACCGGTCCATAATTTAATACAAATTTTGATTAATTTTTTAAAATTTAAAATACCATGTTAAAAATATAGACCATCTGATCTCGACCAGACAGTCTAAATATTATATTTAGGCAGATTACCTTTTGCTAGAAACCCAGTTGCTCCAGTAACAAAAAACTTCTTCCCTCTAAGAAATTTAACAATGCCAATTCCATCATCTTCAAGTCCAATTAATGTATTAGATTTTTGTCCACCATAAGGAACCATATCCTTAACCACAATATCACCTTGATTTTTCCCATTTGGTGACAAGACCAAACTTCCAGCATCCATTAGTGTTGTTGGAGCATGATCAGAACTAACCAATGATGATCTTTCAGTCAAAACAGAAGACAAATTAGAAGACTTAATCACATTTCCACCACTACCTCCACCACCACCTTGATGACAAAACACAACATTTTTTGTTTTTGTTGTCTTTCTACTTGTTGGAATATACCAATCATTGTTTTCATGCACTTTTATGAGTTTAGTGAGTAAAGTTGAGGAATGACTTATGGACAAGATTCCCATGACAAAATAATTTGAGAGAAAGAACCAAAGCAAATCAAAAGAGAACTGTTATTACCAACTAAAGGTTATGATGATGAAGTGAAAATTAGTTGACTTGTAATCTTGCTAATTTTGTTTATGAAATAATAAAGAAATATTTATAAAAAAAAACAAGTAAACAAACTCAACTCTATAAGTTTGTTTGGTTCAAAGGGAATGTGTATGAATTGAAAAGAAAGATTGGTTTGGTGGATTTAAGGATGCATGAGATGGGTGTTGGATACTTATAATAATTGTTTATTTAAGTGTGAGAGGATTTCTCATTAAACAAGCTCTCTTTTTGCCTTATTGTTGTTGGTCACACCCTCTTATATAGGCAAATTTAAGCTGAGATTTTGGAAGCTCTCTTTTTTTTCAATTGTTTGATTATTATTATTATTATTGTTATTTGGTAAGTGTTGTTGTCACATATATGTTCTATTAATGTGCTATTTTGTTACAAAATTTAGGGGAAGAAAAGGGTGTGGTTGGATTTAGTCACTATAGATGAAGGCTGTAGCTAACTAGGATGTGTTTTTTTTTTTTATCGATAATTGTTGTAACTTAGTTGGTACTGACCAGTAACGTTATTGGAGGGTAGAGGTTCAAATTTTGGATTCTTCACTTCTCAATACTTAAAATGTGTGAGTCTAATCATTAAACTATTTGATAAAAAAAAATATCGATGATTATTAGTGACTTAAATAAAAGGGGTAAAAATACTTTGGGTGAGTGAACTAAAAAAATGAGGATATAGGTGTATTGTTGATAATAATAATAATAATAATAATAATAATAATAATACATTTTACTTGTGTAAATAATAAGTATGCCTTGCTTCAAAAAAGAAAAAATAAGTATGTCATATTCGCATGAATGGCATTAACCTAACCTAAATTTGGTTTGTTGGTTATTTCAGGAGGTATCTTGTAGAAGAAAAATATACAATTTATTAGAAAATAATTTTTAATCAAGGGAATGAGATAAGTGTGACAAGAGTGTAAGGCTAATCATATGTGCCAAAAGTCAAAACATAACAAATTGATTTTAGATTTATAATATTTTTTTGCAATTACATTGTAACAACAATTTTTCACAAATTTTAGTTGTTGAATGAAGATTAAACAACACACATTTTAAATTAAATAGAGGGATAATGATTCAAAAAAGATGGATAATGATGTAATTTGAAATTAGTATGGACATCCGTAGAACTTTGTTATGAATTATGATGAAATTTCATATTATGTGTTGTGATGATATTTCACACAATATTAGCATGTTCTAATTTTGTGTCAAAAACTAAAATTAGCATATTCAAATTTTAGATTTGGTTTACAACCTGTTTTAAAATGCGCAAGTATTGACACATAATATTTCACTGAAGTTCAAAGAAAATTTTCCCTACTTTTAAAAAAATTAGTAATACACAGTATCATGCTCTCATGAATTTAATGTTAACTTTTTCAGTTCATTACTTAAAGATCATAATATAAGCACGAAGTTTTTGGATGAATAATTTCTATCAGAAGGTGGATTCTCTTCTTCTAACTAAATTTTAATCATACGTATGAATTAGAAATTGAATTCATATATTTAAAGAATTCAAGACTCTAATCACTTGAACCAATTAATTGTTGGTAAAAGTTATATATCGAGTAATAATTAATTTTTGGAGAACAACATTTTAGAAAAATGAATAAGGTGATTGAAGTCGAAATGAGCTTCTATCTCAATTTTGAAAGTAGTTGATTTTGCTTCTCTTTCATACATGACCCATATATTTACAACCTTAATTAATCAAAAGTGAGTTTCACTTTCAAGTGTCTCTAATACTTGATCTTATTAAATCTCCTCCTTTTAGTGATGTTACGATCACTTGAATAATTTTCATTATATTGGAGATAAAGTAAAATTATTTGAAGTTTTCAACAAAAATAAAGGGAATATAGTGTTGTAGTAGCGGCTCATTAGACCTATAAAATAAAAACTGGTAAAATAGTATGAGATGCGCCGATCGACCGGTCCTCAAAGATTTTTCGCTTAGTACACTAACTCATAATTTAATAGACTCTTCTCAATAAAATTAAGCATATAAAACAACAAAAATATATCTCAAATATTACAAGATGTTACAAAGAGAAAAATATATCTCAAAGATCCCAAGATGTTACAACAAAAATATTATGAACTTGTTTAGTCCACCTTACAGAAGTAAGTTTTGTAGTGGTATATTATTCAAAAAAATATATAATAATTTATTTTTAAAAAAATGATTAGAATTTAGTCAAAAAAAATGATTAGAATAATTATTCCTTAGAGTATAATTATTTTCAATTTAATTATATGAATTATATGAATTTAGTTTAAATATACTCATAATTTTAGGGAGGGGGGTTTTCATGCAGATATATTAGCTCACAATCATATCAATATCATATCATATATATAGTACTATCCATGATATTAATTGTGTTGCGTCAAAAATGATATTAATTGTGTGGTGAACTATTTTTTTTTGAATTTTCATGAATGAATTCTACAGAGATAGGTTTCGCTTACCGGCCTATAGATTTACTTATGTACTTTTTTGTTGGCCCCAATTTAGTATTTTCTTTCCCTTTTTGTTGAGTTGAGTTTGTTTTACTTTATTTTATTAGGTTGTTTGTATAAGATGACTCATGACTGATGAGTGATGTAGGAAATTGGATAATACTCTCTTCATTTCTCCGTTTTAAAATAAGTGTTATTTTAGTTAAAAAAATTTGTTTTAAAATTAATGTCGTTTTTCAATTATCAATGTAACACTTTCTAATTATATCTTCTAAATATTCCTTCCGTACCAAAATACATGTCGTTTGGAGGAAAAAAAATTGTACTAAAATATATGTCACTTTGCATTACCAATGAAGCATTTAATGTTCATTTTCCTCTTATACCCTTAACTAATTATTTCTTTTTCTTCTTTCAATTCTATGATTTATCTTTCTCATAGCATTAATGAAGGATAATTTTGTAAATTAATCCATAATTTCTCTTTTTCATACAACAATGATTACATTTCTTAATTTTTGTGATATAGTCAAAACGACATATATTTTGGTATGGATGTAGTACTATTTTATATATTATTTTCAAGAAAACAAATAAAAAGTATGGTTAATTTAGTAAAAGTGTTATTACTTTTAACATAATGATTTTATTTCTTAATATGTGTGAAAATACCAAAAGCGACACTCATTTTAAAACGGAGGAAGTAGTTTACTGCGGTACAGTTGGTGAATATTGACCGTCTAACCAAAATCGGACGATTATTATGTTAAGTTGGAATTTTAGTTTGTTTTTTAAATTTTAAATTTGACCGTCTGATATATAACCGATTGCAATAATATTAGGTTCTTTGTATTAGTGATGAGTGATGCAGAGGATGATTGTTTGTACTAGAGCTCACTTGGGATGTCAGGTAAGGCCGTATTCAATTCATGATAATGTGTCACATGAACTCTTTGTCTAACTTTATTAGGGATGAATTCTTTAGAGATAGATTGGGGGTTACCAAATTATAGGTTTACTATGTGTCAAAATAAAAACTTATGGGTTTACTTTGAGTTCCTTTTTTGTGGGTATGATTTGCCCCAACTTTGTGTATGTTCTTTCCTTTTTCTTGGGTTGGCTTTGGTACTTTGGTTCAGGGTTTACTTTGGTTTATGAGAGCTTTCAATTTTATAGAATTTTATGATGTGTATGTGTGGTCGATACTATATTACAACTGCTCTAGTGTCAATCAATATATGATCTTGTACAGCGGTTATATTTTTATAAGATTCTTAGTTAAAGTGAGTTCACACTCTAAGTAGCGAACTGTGTTTGAGTTCACTACTTAGATAGAGAATTGTGTTTTTTCATTATATTTTCTTTTATAGGGTGTGAAGAGTACATACAATAGTGTTGGATCATAAAAAGTATATTTCAAAAATAAGATCACAGTGCAGTTTTTTTTTCTTGGTTAAAAAATCATGATCAAAGCGTGATTCTTATAAGATGTTTCGATACAAAAGAAGAGAAGATGAGAAATGTGGAGATATGCATATGCTTGTATGACACTTTTTTTTTTCCACTAAACATTAACATTGTTTCTTTATTTTCATCCCATCTTGTAATAATTTAGCTTTAATAATGTGGTTGGGTAAAACAGCAATTGTTTGTAGTCCAGTGATTAGGATAGTTGTCTTCCAAGTAATAAATCGATAAATCGATATGGGTTCGACTCCTCGCAAATGCACTCTATATTGCATGCATGCATGTGTAGTGTTATTTGTGTTTTAATAAGCACTTTATTGCTTTTTCCTCAACAGCTTGCAAATCATTGTATATGTAGTCATCATAATTATTTGCATCCCATATTTTCAAATCTTCATATCAGTCTAATTTACACTACAATTGCAATCAAATTCGAAATAGTTAATCACCATGCAAGCACCTACTACAATTGCAATGAAATCCGAATCCTCGAAACAATAGCTCCTGTCGAGCGTCGCGGTCCATACTGGTATCAATATAGCAGATTCTCAGTTCTTCACCTGCAGTTTACCGAAGAGAATTGTAGTTGATCAAGGATAGTTTTAGGAAAGAATTTCAAATCATCAACTTGCTACAATCCAAGTCCACTATCTTACATTAATGTTTCCTTCCGGTAAAAATGAAAAAAAGAAGAAAAAGCTCTTTATACTAATAATAATAAAACAAGATGGACTCAAGAACTTGCTTTTTTCTAGGATGATAAAAATAACACCAACTTTATTTAGCAAGATCACATTGCGATAAAAAAATAACTACTTTCTAATTTCTATAACACAAGATCAATAACAATTAAGCCTTATCTAGAGAGAGTTGGCTTGATGGACCAATCAAAACTATAGGCTCTGTTAAAAACAAAAAATAAAAAACTATAAAACTATTTAGAAAAAGGCTTTAAAAGGTATTCTCCATGTGTTCTATCGATGATTGATGTCATAAATGATACTATGAGTTTAAAAAGGTTTGCGTTGAGATTTGATTGAAGACTGTCTAAGATAAGCATCATACATAAAAATTAGTAGAACTTCTTCAGAAATCATCGAATGTTCTACTTTTAGGACGAGTCAACCTACAAATTTACAGGGGGGAATCAATTAATAAGATAAAGTACAATTTAGGACAAACCTTCATCAATGTCGCGGAGGGTCTTCAACTTTGCCACTGCATTATCTATCCATATAATGTGTGCATTAGGATCTGCAATACCAATAAATAAAATTGTTCATTTCTCAAGGTTAAAAATGACAGGGTTTAGAGAGGTCATCCATCTGTGTGTAACTTTTCGGTTACCACTTCTCCTAAACATGGAGTGCACATATTTGTTAAAATTTAACTTTTCTAATTGAGTCAACGGTGATTTATGAATAATCTAAAGGATATGCTCAAGTGAAAAACTTGATCAAGCAACAAAAAGAGGGGAAACAGCAAAAAAGACATATAAGCTCATATTGATGACATAAATAGAGAAAAGTAAAAGAAAATTGTACCCACCACAATCATGATTATAGAATGAAGGAAGTATATAAACAGCATTTCCAACAGCAGCTTCAGCTTCTACAGATGCAAATGCTGAAGAAAGAAGATCTTCATATGATCCAGCACCAGCCAACTCAATGCGAAATGCATTGATTCGAATTCGCGCCAAAACACTAATGTACCATTGCTTGGTTAAAACTTGAAATGCAGATAAGTAATCTCTCAACTTATATCCGTGTTCTCTTTATGCATGTGTGTGATGTGAATCTACTTCGTACAAAAAATGTTCCTACAAAAGGATACAGGCAATTTGTTCATCTTCTATAAGTGCCTCTGTGAAGGCATTTCTTAGCAAGGTGAACCCCTCTTCCATCTGCAAAATGATGCAATGCATAAACAGATCGAAGAAGCTAATTACAGGTTGTAGAACTTCATCAAACCTACCAAACTTCAATTTGAACATCAATAATTGTTTCATGCTCTTCTGTGGAACAATTTATATGAAATGCGATGATTTATGGCAGAAAGATTTCCTTTGAAAATTAACTGGTTCTAGGCACAAGTGAAAAAAGGGTAGAAGAAAACTGCAAGCAAGTTGGACATGTAATATAATTTTCACTTCTACAAGCTAGTTTGAGCATGTGTTATTTTCAGACACAAATTTAGACAATAATTTTGATGGTTAACGCAGTTCAAATACATGGTAAATTACATTTTGTGGATAACTAATGAATATAAACAAGGTGTTGCAAGTCATTAGCTATCCACATAATGTAATTAACCACAATTTCAAACGTCAATAACCACTGTTCTCATGTGTATATTTGAACACAAATTTGGGTTTATGGATATCATGTAATGTATATTTAAACACATGAAATCGTGGTTAATGCCATTAAATATTGTGGTTATTGATGTTCAGTGGATAGTTAATGTTGCAACACCTTGTGATATTCATTAAACCATCTACCGAACGTAAACAACCAAATATTTGATTTGCATTCAATTGTTGTTAAATTATCACTTCTCAACAACTAACTAGTTTTCATTGTGTATAGAAGAAACCTGTCAAGTAACTATTGTCATTATCATAAACTTGTAAATTCTCACCTCTAAAATCATCTCAGGTGTCAAATTGGCAGGTTGAAGTATGTCGATACTATCACTTCTGGTAACTCCTGATATAATCATGCAAGCCAACCGCTTCACTAGGAAGGGATATTTTAAACCTTGGTTCCTTCAAAAAGAGGTCAGGTATATATCACTGATATAATTTGATTTCGGTGCAATAAAATTTTAAATGATAAACTAAGTGTTGACTGTTAACGAACACTAAAGTTTCAACAATTTAAAATTCGGGATATCCATAACATTCAGATGTATAAGATATTTAGACGTGAAGTTTTGAAAAGTGACAAAATAACATAATTTGGTATGCTACATCAAGTTAAAAACCACGAAAACAGGGGACAAACAGATGAAAATATAGCTTCTTCCATCAATTAATCTTCTCTCCACTGTACTGTCTGCATCAGACTTACACTGGTATACAAAAATGTGCACGTAGGGAACATTTGTATTGAAGATTCATACATATATTTTTTATTTTGGTTACAGAACTATGGTGCATAAAAGTTAAAACATATTAGGCTACTCATAAAACCAAAGAGCAAAATCAGTCCAACAATTAAAGATGCAAATATTTTGATGCTACAGAGTACTCGTCATACCGGCAATAGTTATCAAAATCCGTCCAATTTGCTTTCATCTCAACATCATAATATTCCTATAAATATCAAAATCACAAAAATAAGTACATACATATCTACGAAGAAGACATGTTTGTTTACTGCAAAATTCCTACCATTATATTATTTTGTATGCATAGCTTACATGTTCACACAAACATTGAAGGTGAAAACACGTGACATAACTACAACTAGAAATTAATGATTGTCGCAGCTCTCCTGAAATCAGAGCCTATAATATAAAATCATTGATGTGGCATTTCCTAACAGCTTAAGCTTTTGAGGTAATTAGTTATTTGACAAATATCATATGGCAGTGGCGCATTAATTTCACCGGCACACTTCATGTTTCGATATCTAGTGTTATCAAATAACAACTATAGCAGCACTATGGCGAAATGTTAATAAAAATTGTGTCTACATTGATACTTACAGAGACTATAACGAACTTAATTAACATTTTTTCAATTTTATTAATCATTTTGGAAAATTGATAATGTGGAGGATTAGATTAGGGAGAGAAATAAAAAAAACGCACCTTACTGCGTTGGTGGCAACGGTGAGAGCAAAAGGGGGAGGGGGAAGGGGATGAGAGGTTAGGGAGTCTGGCGAGGCAGGAGTAGCAGACGGGATGGAGGGCGGAAGGTGAAGGGTGGCAGACGGCGGGTTCGGCGGTGTGGATGAGATCGCCGGTGGGGATTGGGCGAGTTGCGAAGACGGCGCGACCTACTGAGTCAGTGAGAGAAACTCGGATGGGAGGTGGGTTTGTGGTGGAGAATGGAAATGAGAAGAGGCGGAGTGGTTGTTTAGTGAAGCGCGATGAAGAAGAAGAAGAAGCTAAGCGGAGGAGTCGAAGTGCCATTTTCTGTTCTGTTTGTTTTTCTTCATCAACTCACTCTACACCATTTCACTTCCATGGCATACACCAATAGCGGAAGTTGATGTACTTTTCGGCACTGAAATTGGTATGAAGGATTACGATGATTCTCCGCAAGTAGGTATGGAAGGGATGCAACAACTTGCCTCGTCCCGAATCGGACTAGTCGGTTAAGTGGGCGGGATATTGATAATGATAGTAGAATGAGTGTCATTTTATCTAAAAAAAGTTGTTTCAAAATTAATGTCTTTTTTCGATTTCTAATGTAATATCTTTCAATTTTACCCTTTAATTATTACTTTATACATTATTTCTAAGAAAACACATGAAAAAGGAGGGTTAAATTAGTAAAAGTGTTATATTACATTTGATATAATGATTGCATTTTTTAGTATATGTATGTAAAAGACTAAAACGATATTCATTTTGAATCAAAGGGAGTATGTTATTAGTTCACATGTACGTTCAGTTGGTGGGTACATTATTGGGGTTTAAACCATATTAGTGGTACACCTGCTTATTCATCTTATAAGATGAAATACTACACCACAAACCGTAATAAAAAGGGGGAAAAGTAACACGTGCAGTGAAATTGAAGAGAGAAAACCTAACATGTACTCTTGCGATATTTGTTAGTATACTATAAATAAATAGTAATATTGTAATAAAAATTGGACATGTTATCTCTTTTGAAGTCAGAAATGGTTTTATAACATTGTTAACCAAAAAACAATATCATCCAATTTTTACACTTACATCTATTTTCATCTCACAATAGATGTTTGTACAAATATTTTTGAAAATATTATGATATATACAAAACAATAGTAAAATAGCTGTCTCTCATCAAGTATAATGATCTCAATAACTTTCTAATAAAAGTTTGGTTGCATCAATGTTAATAACTTTCTAATATGAAAAATTGAGAAGAATAATAATGTAAGACTAACTATGCATGTATTTTGGGGGAATAGAAGAAGAAAAATTAAAGGCTTTCAGCATACTTCAATTCTTATCAGCATTCAAACAATTACATAACATCTATTGCGCCCAGAATGTGGGTTAGAACTTAGAACTGTAGTGCAATTACAAAACCATTCATTATACATGTTAAGTAACGATTAGTGTTTTTTTATATGAATCGGCGGTGTCCTTATACATAGCTGTTAATCTCTCGAGCCATGTAGAATACAAATAGGCAGTAAAAACTCACTCCAAGAGTTTTAACGCTTCTGCATTCTCATATTCAAATCCAAACCTAATTAAAATAAAAAACACAACCATTACAAATTTTGATACTACTATAATATACACATCATCTATGCAAAGATGATCTCCAATCAAGATGTTGTTGAGGACAATCTTTGTTAAGTTCTTGAGGTGGTAAGAAACAATCAATAGACAACCCTTGAACATTGAATGCAACATCATCAATAGTCCATGATTCTTCCAACCTAGTAATTACAGGACCATCCTTAAGATTATCACCAAACCTTGTTATCATCACAGTTGTTGATCCAGAATGTGCAATCATAACACCGTCAACATTTCTATAGTCTTCGATTTTTGTCGACATTGTCGTTTCCCAATATGTAGGGTTAGTCCCTATAGCTTGAATCCTTGTCAAGTAAGAATCCTCTAAGTAAACTAAAAGTCCACTTCTTTGACTAAAATAACCAAATATAGCATGTTTTATCATCTCGGCCGTGTTGTCGCTTCGGTCGATTAGGTCCTTTTGATCGGCTGAAAGTTTTAGTACGAAACAATCTACGCCGTTGATTTGTTTCTCTCCCATGTGTTGTGCTGCACTGAATACAGCTGATACTGCCAAAGGGTCTAGTCCCTACATAGCAAAACCACAATTAATGTTTGTTTTTAAGGTAATAAAAACAAAATCACTGTCACATAGTAGTTGAGAGTTGAGACTAGCTAGTGATGCTAAATTAGATGCTCAAGAAATCATAGGTCCAAACTTCATTACCATTATTGCAAACTAAAAAAATAAAAAGAAAGGGAATTAAGTATATGAATTGGTTAGATTGAATGAATAAATGAAATTTATTGGGGAAGTAAATGATGCAATTCAGTAGACTGCAGCATATACATGTGTAATGTGTTTAAATCCTGAATTTATTAAAGTTTACCTATAGCAGTAGTTAAATGACATTTATGACTATTTAAACCAATTACAGATGTTTGATTAATCATCCCGCGTAGAATAATCTCTTTGTCATGCATTACTTACCACACGGCTGAACTCTGAACAAGTAGGGTCTCTTCTCCCAGAAACCAGAGGGTTAATATCCAAAAAATTAATTATAATGTTCAATTGTTAATATTCCAAACACAATCTTATGTTCTTAACTCATATCAAGAGATTAAGAACTACTTCAGATACCGCAACTAAACCATGCTTCGACGACAAATTTGAAAGTTTACCAAGTGTATGTTTGGTTTAACAGTAATAAGAACTAGAACTAATGAAAAGTAACTTTTTTATCATGTTGAAAAGTTTACAAACGAACTTGCCTGAAGTGCACGGCGAAGAGGGCGAACACCGCCTTTAGCAGCATGAACACCGAGCCAAGGTGTGTGACGCCACGCAATATTGCCATTGCTACCAGCAAGAACCTTTTGGCCACCAACAACAATTTCTATCTGCCAATTATCAGGAACCATTTGCCACATCACAAAACACCCTTTTTCTGAAATTCCATTAATGCCGCTGCCACCGACGGATCCAAGCTCATCCACCACAACCATTGTCACTTTTCCAGTTGCAAACACATTTTTTACTGTCCCCTCCAATTTCCTACACCCTGTTGCAGCTGTGAAGTGTTGTATTATATATTGCGCCGAAGACGAAACCTGTGATAAATTGTAACAAAATGAAGATCACTGAAAAAGGATCAAACTTTTGCACATACAAGGTAACATTAGTGGCCTGTACAAACATAAATATTAAAAGGGTTTCATATATGATGTATAAAGAAAATGTTAAAAACTTTTTACCAAAAGAACAAAGAAAATGATCAAAATATACATACCCCTAAATTTCAACAGTTTAAACTAACTTTTTTCAAGGAACCATTTTCGATCAACAAAGAACATTATTTTAACCATTATTTCAATCAACAAAGAATAATCAAACCCTCTCATAGTTGGTTCCTTCCAAAATTTCTCTCAGGATAGTTGGTCGCTCGAGGTGAGTTTTTCTTCTTTTTATTTTTTTTGCACCACCAGTATTCGGTCCACTTGACCGACTAATATGGTTCGGGGCGAGTTCTGGCCATGGTTTCAGTCCCCTCTCAAGCACAGTGCAGGGGATCAAACCGTGATCCTCCCTACCAAGTCCAGCATCAATCACCACTAGACCAACTAACATTTTGTGCTCGAGTAAGACCATAGTTCCAACATGGAAAAAAATACTAATATACTAACAACTAAGACAATAACATTTGTCTAAAAAAAATTGTTCTAAAATTCAAACAAAACAAAAATTGAAAGGTAAAAAAACAAACTTTAATTATTTATTTTTTCATGTGAAAGATTCTAAGAGTTATGTAACAAGTTATATTTGTATAACATATATATACTAGAGATGTTTATTACAAATAAAATAAAATAAAATTGCATGGAGCTAGCATTAAAATTTATGTAACAAATAAAAGTGAATATATAAAAAGCTTGCCTCATTAAGGGGTAATTTGGGGTGAATAGGAACAGGAAAAAGAGGACAACCAAGAACACTAAGAAGCATCTTAAGGTTAGATTTCTTGTTAAAAACAAGAGAAAAATGTGTCTTGATCCAATTCCAATTCATCCATAGTTGAAGACCTTTCTTTGAGTTGTTTTTGTTTCTTTCATTTTCTTCATTGATTGGTTCTTCTGATAATGGTGCAAGCCTACCCATCTAAAAGCAGCTTCAAAGGAAAATGGTTGGAAAGAACAGAACAATGCTCTTCAAAGGGACATATTATACGGTCTTTGTTATTGTTGTTGCTGTTGAATGTTGTTGTTGTTTATGTTTGTGGTTTAAGCACACGCATGATTATGTGCGTGTTGTGCACGATGGAAAAAGCATGATCCCTAATTAACTGCAAGATTGAATTTGATGTGACATCTTAGGGTCTTCTAAGAAATGATATTTATTTTCATGTCAAAATTTTGATGTCAACAAAATATTTTCTCAAGTGTCTCTCATGTTTTTTTAAAATAGTCACTTATAGCTTGACTAAAAAATTAGATTCGGTGTCCCATGAACTTAGCTCAATTGGTTGGACATATTGCACGAAAGTGTAGGGACCGAAGTTCGAATTCAGACCGGGGTAAATTAATAGTTGTAAATTGTTTTATTGTGTAAATTAAATAGAAATATGAACTTCAAATCTTATATGAAGAGATAAATTTCTTATTGTGTGTAATTGAATGTACAATTTAGACTATAGAATACTAAATTTACATAAGTTTTCCTTTTCTCATGTGTGATAAAACTATTTTAAGTTTTTAACTATTATAGACACGGGTTAAAGATTAGAAACTCGCGTGTTAAATATATTAAAAGATAAATCAATAAAATTGTTTATATTTTAGAAAAAATGACAACTATATCAGTAAATAACTTCTACATTGATATATATATATATATATATATATATATATATATATATATATATATATTAAACACATTATTGATGTATGGTGTTGGTATTTTAATATTCAAATAATATAATTTATATCATAGTGAAAGAATTATGAAAAGGGGATGTAAAGGAACTTAAAAAGATGAGAAGAAAGAAAGAAAAAAAGGAATTGGAGATGGCCATGCTTTTTAGAGCTTTTGGGTTGAATTATTTTATGGTGATGATGATATTAGTTATGTCATCCACTTTCATGAGGGAATCATTTATCCTTTGCTTTGTTAGTAAGATTGGAATTTAGTGACCGTGAGGGTCTTTCTTTAATCTTTAGGCATGATTTAATTTCTTAGCTTAATTAGTGTATGTTTTAGTTGGTCGGATGTTGAAAGCTGAAGGAGGAAAAAAGGTTAATATATTTAAAGTATTTTTTCTTTTTTAAGATCACAAATTAAAATTGTCATAAAATGAATATTTATAGGACAGCTCCTGGGGGCTCTCACATGAGTTACCATGGTCAGGTTTCAAGGATGTGAGACATGATTGAGGTACTAATTTGTCAACAAAAATTTTGTTTATAAAAGAAGATTTGAGCTCATTCTAATTCTAATTTTAACTTATTTTTTTCAAATTTGTTAAATGATTAATGTATTTGATATGTAGTATACTAATTATTTAATAAATTTATTAAAAAATTCTTATAACAAGAAATAAAAAAAGTATAGATTAATTTATTATCAATTTGGCAGATCTATGTAGGTAGAGCTATTAAATAGGCAGAGCCGGCTCAGTCAAGCTTGGTCCTTGAGCTTTGCAATATTTGTGGGTCAAATTGGTCGGCCCAATTTTTGATGGGACATAATTTAGTGAGTCCGACTTGGTCCTACAATTCCTTAGTGTTTTTAATAAATAGGTCTGTCTAGTCTGAATCTATATAAATTAAACCGTATGCCGCTATAAGTCGAATTGACTTATTCTCTATCTTACTTATAATGTCCTATAAATTTAGCTTAATTGATAGAACATTTGTATTTAATATACAGGAATACAGATTCAAAATTCTAGCAACTACGCTATGACAAAAAAAAATGTAACTTATTTACCTTCCAATATATTGATTATGGTGTGACAATTTCATCCTCTCTTACTTTCAATGTATTTAATTTACATATCTTATCTATTATCAAAAAAATTATATATCTTATCTCTTTCTTTCTTTCACCGATTAATTCGTAAGCATATATTACAAATTGCTAGTAACTTTCTATATATCTGACCTAATTTGCTCTACCTTTTTTATTTCATTGGCCCTAAGGTGACATAATTAAATCAATTAACAATGTAATTCATCCAAAAGTAAGAGTATGTGTATGTACATTTCATCCAATCCAAGGGAAGGTACCCTACTTGATTACGCAAAACAAGCTAAAAGGGACAATATAATTAAAAAATCACCATTTTTTATTTATATTATATGGTTTTGTAAAATAATTCACAGACTGCATGCTCCACAAAAAGCACTTCACTGATGGTTGCATGTTATGCTAACACGACTTTTCACCAAGTGTTCCCATAGTGATGGTCCATAACCTCTTTTTGAGGTGGAACTGTCATTGTACAGATGAATCCATATCAAATTACCATTACCATTGTCAATAACATTGTTCTCTGATTTTTTTTTCTTTTACTAGTAGTAGTACTTTTTAAAATTGTGGAGCACGTGCATTATGCATATTGGATTTGCATGTCACGTGCAATGCATATTTTCGTTAAAATGTTTTTCTTTTGAGAAGCTCGAATATAATACTCTATACGTCCTAAAATGTAAGAGAAAAAAATCAAATTTTTTTGTCTCAAAATGTAAGAGAAAGAACACAAACTTTTACATTTTCAAGAAAAGTTCACTCTCTTTCTTACTTGTTCCATAATCAATAACCAATCAAAATTGTTTATACATCTTTTCAAATAACATTTTTACTAAAAAGCTTACATTTAATCATTATATTTTACTTTTTCTTAATAAGTGTGATTTTTATTTTTTCTCTTACATTTTGGGACAGAGGGAGTATTACAGATGAATTATTGTTAGAAAAATATGTGGGAGAATTTCCAAAATATATTTGAAAGGTTGCAATGGTTAGTTTGAACATTGCTGAAAACCTTTTAAGGGTGTGTCCCTTCACCAATTGGCATAGTTTCTCTATAAATAGAGATACTTAATAGGCATAAACAAGAGAGAACAATTGTCATACTTGTATGAATAAGATCTTGTTTAAAATATCTAAATCATTCATTCTTTTCTCTAGTGCACGAGAGGAATTGAATGAACTTTATTCTGTAAACTATCATTGACGATACGCTTGATATGAATGTACAATTTATGTCAAGGATTCTAATAATATCCTGAAGGGGATTCGCCGGTTATCCCATTTGCATCCAGTTTGCATAAACTGGTGGGGGCGAATCGAACCTAAAGGTTAGTGTTCCTACACGCTTTGGAATTTATGTGCAATCATCGTCATCTTCATCTTCATGTTCAAGTATTTGCAGCAGACCCTTAGAAAATTGTTCCAACAAAATACTTGTTTGATCACACCATTTAAGATACACACATACTATGAGAAAATGTAAAATTAAAGAATGTATATTTTATAAAATAATTTAACAAGTATGTTGTATTTTTATGTATGTGATCAAATAACATGTCTAAACAATTTTTATGTAAGTTATGAGTTATGGACCATGCAAATAGTTCTTCAATTGTTATAACCAAAAATTGCTTCTTAAAGTGTGTGTGTGTATATATATATATATATATGGTTCCTAGCATACAGGTCCTTTCTTGGCGCGTAGAAAATCGATTTTTTCTAATGGGGTTATTTAATTCTGTGTATATTACACTACATTAAATAAGAACCATACAACATGATATATCTAAATATCTAATCTATGGTGGGTTGTGGGATCAGTGTGGGAGCTTAGGATACAGCACAAAAAAGGAGCTTTTAAGGGAGGCAATGTAATGCTACGGGTGATGGGTCATGGTCTTCTCCTATTTGCAATAATGTCTTTTCTGGTTGTTTGGTAACAATTTAGGAATATAAGGTTGTTGCTATGCTATCCACTGTTTGGTTTGGGAAATTTCTGTTCCCATTAAAAAAGGTGATTAAGAAATTTGTGACAATGATATAAACATCCTTAATAGGCACATTGATGCAGTGATGCTATGTTATCTGCACACAAAAACGAAATTAGATTTCCAACACATATTTACGCTGTAATCGAAATTAGATGGTTCATATTTTCATCCCAATAACTATTGGCCTAAATTATTATAAATGAAATGCTATAAATTTATAAAAGAAAAAAAAAACTATTAACCTAAATTTGGTGGTGGAAGATAGGCTTGAGAAATCATGAGCACAACTCAACAGATGCATATCTTCGAAATTATTTCCTCCAATAAAATTTGTATTCCAGTCTCATTTCCACTTGATATGGAGATGCACATTTATAAGATGAAGATCTTTAAGCTCAAGTATTCGTAGATCATAGATGAGACCAAACTTAATTCAGTGGTCCATGAAGGTTAGGGGAGAATACAAGCCTAATTTGGAGAGGTGTTGATTTTCACTTCAAAACTAGTAATATAGAGCCAGCCTACCTTATTCTACTCAGTTTTCTCTATAGGCTATAGGTAACAATTAACTTGTTGTAAAATGAAACTTAACAAGCCATATCAATTATTATCATCAATTTTATCAACTTGATGTCAGGGAAGCCAATGTCCCTATTATATAAGCGGTGTTGTCCTGGAAGTGTCCACTGTCCAGTCAGATTAATACTCCAAGCTAAATATCAATACTCCATATTAATATTTTAGTATGCGATTAATGTTATGCCATCACCATAAAAACTTGTTAATGTCTTGAATTAACTTCACTCAATCTCTCTAACAAAGAATACTTAATTCAATCTAGACAAGATTGAGTACCAACCCTATATGTAATGCACCATTTTCCTTTTGCAAACTTTTCACTTGGTTATTCTAAAATTTACACAAAAAATAAGCATCAATGAAATTCCACACACAAGAATTGAGAGCCAAAAAGCACATAAAAAACTTGGTCCAACAGATATTTTGATGAAAACCGACTATATAGAGCACAAACAATAATACGACAAACCATTGCTACTAGAGTAATTAACATAATTAACAGATCCTTACCGCTAGATTAATTACCAAATCCTTACTACTAAGATTAATTAACAACTTATTGTCTATCTGAAGCATAGAACACAAGGATCGTTAGAAGCAAAATAGAAACTACAACATCATCTTCTGCATTGACCAAGCTTGTAAGGTTAAATCACCTAGAGTACCCTGGACTTCGGCTCCTGCTGTAACTCCTACCTCGACTTGGGCTTCTTGAAGCATAAGGTGATCTACTATAAGGGGATCTAGAATATGATGCCCTCCTAAACCTTGTGTCCCTTGGTGAGATTGACCTGAATTATAAACAACTAGGCATTACAAAGAATGGACCGCAGAAAATCGAATACATCACTAATAAAGAATTATGTTACAACTAACAAGGTACTGTAATGCAGAAACAAACCTGGAATATCTGGAATATCGCCTTTGTCTTGGAGAAGGTGAATAGTCAGGACTAGGAGAATAGGTTCTTGCATAGCGTGGTGAACGAGAACGACGGCGTGGAGATCGCCGATAATCATATGACCTATCCCAGGGATAGATTGAATAGGAAAAGTGAATAAACAAAAAAGAAAGCATCTAACAAATACTATATCAATAAAGAGA
This sequence comes from Trifolium dubium, assembly GCA_951804385.1. Taxonomy (NCBI): domain Eukaryota; kingdom Viridiplantae; phylum Streptophyta; class Magnoliopsida; order Fabales; family Fabaceae; genus Trifolium; species Trifolium dubium. The sequence goes on along the minus strand of OX638070.1, from coordinate 10,072,542 downwards.
ATCAATAACCTATATCCTTACCTCCCACGTTCTCTTGCTCTCATTTCTTGAGGTTTCTTTCTGTTTTCTTCAGCAAACACCACAGTTAACTCCCGACCAAGAAGAACTTGACCATCCAAGTGATATTTTGCTTCTGCAGCATCTGTCGGGTCCACAAATTGAACAAACCCGAAGCCCCTTGGCTCCCTAGAACATAAAATCCAGATGCATTAGGAAACATGGTATACATGACGTGCTAAATAAACACACCTGCATACTGAAGTAGTGTGGGATGCTAATATTCATTATTCACAGAGATGATCCCGTCTCCTGACTATCACAAGCCATACTCTCAAGTCTCCGCATAATTCAATAATAAACACCACACAATTCTAACCTTATAGAAGCCAAAGTATTGAGATGAAAATCTTCAAGACTTGAACTTCTTCACAATGAATTCAAACTCAACTGTCCGAACCTTCGGAATACTAACATCACCCTGAACTTCAACTATTACTACTTGGTGATGTCTTCACACAATGACACCCTTTAACTTCATTCTTGTCTTCAACATGACACTCTCTTATTACTTCATTCTTGCCTTCAACATGACACTCTTATTACTTCATTCTTGTCTTCGAAACTTTCAATAAAAAAAAAACAACCAAATTCCCATAAAATGATTGGATTATAAATTGTTGTTTACTTATAAATTATGAAGTTCCGACACGGCAACACGCATTGGACACCGACACTCGTATGACACCCAGACGACACTTATCCAGCACGTTTTAAAAAAAAATTCCTAAATTGAAAGTACTCAAACTGTTTTGATCGATTCTTTCTATGGTTGATTGAAAGTATTAAGTTTAAATAAACATAAATAATGCTTCTCATTAAACTATTTATAAATTGTGCTCACAAATTGCTTTATTTTATTAATATATAATGTATATATAGCCGTGTCCGTGTCCTAAGTTTTTTTACATTGTCCCGTGTCCGGTGTCCGCGTCCGTGTCCGGGCTTCATAATATAATGAATTGGCAAAACATCGAAAATAAAAAAACAAAACCATAAAAATTTCAAAAATCCCAAAATCAGGAAATAACTACACCAGACATAACTTCACAACAGAAACACTTCAAAATGGACAAATGGCTAAATAAACAAGCGAGACTTGACCCGTGCATGATGCATCTCAAAAAACACAATGAGCTATGAAAGCTATGAACTATGCTTTAGCCAAGGATATACTCACCCAGTATAATAATCACGAGGCAGGTAAACATCCTTGACAGGACCAAACTGGCCAAATGGATCGTGCAGATCTTCCGGCCTACAAAACAAGTATCAATGTTGAAAAGACCAAATCAGTCTGGTAGATGTCATGCTAGAATCAATATTTAACAACAATGCAGTATCATTCTCTTTATAGAATCACCTATTACTGCATTTTTTCCATTGCATAAAAACAGCCAGCCGTAGAGAAACACACATAAGGAACCAAATTAATAATATAAAACTAAATAAACCATCAATTTAGTTCCTTTTTAGTTCCATTTAGTTCCTAAACTACCACTCTTTCTCAATTAATTTCTAAAGTATATAAATAAGTAGAGCTCCTAAACTATTAAGATGTTACAGAACAAATTGATAGAATTTTATATACTTTACTGCCTAAATTTGTAGATTTCATATACTTGAAGGTCTACTTAGTACTTAGTATACTTATATAATTTAGAAACTAATTTGGAGAGAGTAATAGTTTACAACACCTGATGCATGTGTAAAAAAATTTTACAATGATAATGTGTATAAATTAAACTCATAGTTTAACGACTAAAACAGATAGTTTATGCAAAAATAAAAATAAATTAAGTGCGTGTATTACTATGGTAGTATCATGGTGGATATGTCAGAATCACTTTGGATAAGCTACCGTATGCAAGTTGTAACTTCTATAAAATAATAGCGTCGCCGTTTCTAAATAAAATTAAATACATAGAAACTACTACTACTAGTATAAAACTTTGAAATCCTTTGTGAATACAACCTGCAATCTTTGGGCAAGTTCCGAACCAAAAGACTTGTTGGCAAATCCCTATCACGGCCTCTGTATCGCCCTCCGTAACGTCGTCCCCTTGGACTAGGACTGTGTTCTCTTCGACCACCGTAACGCGTTGGACTGTCACTGTGGCTTCTTGCCCCCATTTTGATCTCGTTCGTTAAACCTATCATCCATAAACAAATTCAACAAAATCATAAATTAAGCCAAAATCAACCCTACAAAACCGATTTCAACGAAAATCAAACACAGATTTTATTATAATCATCAATTTCCTTACAAAATTCAACGCAAACCGTAAAATTCTTAAAACAGGGAGAATTAATCATGATGATTACATACATGAAGATATAAATATATTAGATCAATGTAAAAAAAAAAATTGTTGAGAATTTTACCTGGTTCACGAATCGCGAATCTAAGAACGGTTGCGGAATTTGGACGCAGAGAAGTTTTGTGATTTATGCTTGCGATTTGTTCGTGGTATTTGTAACCGTTTCTTGTGAGTTCGAGAAACTTCTACCTGAATGGGCAATGCTTTGGTGCGGTAAGGCGCATGGGCAACACACCTTTTACAAATCATTTATTTATAGGAAAAACAACATTATTATTATTATTAAACATTTGTAATATAGATTTTTGTTGTATGAAATGGTTCACCAATAAGTTATTAGGTTGTTGACCGCATTTTTTTTTTATAAGGTAACTTTTATTTTTGAACAAGCTCATAAAATACTTCTTCCGTCCTAAAATAAGTGTCTTACTTGTTAAAATTGTTTGTCTCAAAATAAGTGTCTTATACTATTTATAATTATAAGATTAGTTTTTACTGTTTTATCCTTTAAAGTAATCATTAGGTACAAGAAAAAATACACTCAAAAATCTACTTTTTAGTATTTCAATGTCTATTACCAATAAAAATATATGGTATTTTAGAAAAAGTCATATTCTATCTCTTTTTTTTACACATTTTTCTTAAAGTGTGTGATTTGGTCAACTGTGACACTTAAAATAGGACGGAGGGAGTAGTACATAATAAAAGTCAAAATAGTCTAGAAGTCCTAACTTAACTGGTAGAAAATACCGAAATTGCTAGGTCGGACGTCCATGACCTGGGTTTGAACCCTAGTCACTCCATACATGATAAAACAATTTATATGCAACAATTGTAGTTGTAAATACCTTTTTACTTTCAATGCATTCAATCGTTGAACATATCTTAGAAGGCCGACAATTTTTAGGTGCCCTAGAGTATAGGATCCGGAACATATTATTAACCTTTGGTTTAGTTTTATTTTTAAAAATTATTTATTTTATTAAGAATACAAAGGTAGACTAGTTTGAATTACAATTTTTTGTATATGCATTCAATTAATTTAATATGCAAAAGAGGCATGTCTGTTGAGCGACTGTATGTATTCAAACTCTAAAGTGCACCAAAATTTATAACTGAAGTGTTTGAATATAAGTTGTTATTTGAATATGTGTTTTGAGTTTGATGTTGTTTTTTTTTATCAAACAAAGAGCCATATATAAAAATTAAAAAGCACTCTCCATTAGCACAAGATGTGCACAATGAAGAGCAACTTACAAGATGTTGAGTTTGATGTTGTAGTTTTCATTTTGCACTACTTTATGTTAGTTTTTAAATAAGAGCGACTTATAGGAAAAATAATGTTAACAACATTTAGATGTACAAAAATATAATAGAGAACTTCAAGAATATGACTGTGGAAAACATATTGAACCTAATCATTTTAACTTACAAAAATTTGGTTTGAATTCTATGTAATTTTCAAGTCACTGGTATAGAAGTAAGAACAAAATGACGAGGATGACCAAAATGAAAAGAAGAACAAGATAGTGAAGAAAGAAAGTTGAGGACACAATTGACATAGTATCATATACTTATACATCACATCGCTATCTCTTCTCTTATTCTGAGAATAAGAAATTTGATGTTGATGGCTCTTTGAATGATGATTTTGACAATCTAGTGGTAATAGAAAAACATATTGATTCTAAAGAAAAAAATGAAGATCAAGCTTTCCTATAAACACATTTAAGCAGTGGTTGGTCTTCAATTTTTTTCAATCAACGTCTTTTTCTATGACCGCTAGATTGTCAAAATCATCATCCAAAGAGTCATCAACACAAAATATCATATTCTAAAGATAAAAGAAAATATAGTGATGTGATGCATACGATGCTATGTCGGTTGTGTCCTTAACTTTCTTTCTTCATTATATTATTCTTCTTCTACTTATTCTTCTCCTCATTTTGGTCTTTCTTCTATACTAGTGACTTGAAAATTGCATAGACTTCAAAACAAACTTTTGTAAATTAAAATGATCAGGTGTAATAAGTTTTCGAGTGTCATACCCACCAAAGTCTCTACTATACTTTAATACACCTAAATGTTATTAACCTTATTATTTTTCTTATAAGTAACTTATTTAAGAACTAACATACAAAATAGCACCGAATAAAAACTGCAACACCAAACTCAAAACAAGTATTCAAACCACAACAACTTTTCCATTCAAACACTTCAATTCCAAATTCTCTTACACTTTGAACACTTCCAATCATTCAACATATCTACCTCTTTTGAATATAAAATAAAGGTTTAATTAGTGTTTTACTCCTTTATTTATTTTCAAGTTTCATTCTGATCCATTAACTAATAAACGTTACAATTTTGTCCTTTTCATCAAATTTTAACCCCAAAATTATAAGGTGGACCAACATTGTAGGAGATCCACCGAAGGCGTCATATTTTTTTCAATCTTAACCATTTGATTATTTTTTCAAAATAGAGAACCATTGGATCCTAAAATTTATTACAACTAATGATAAACTACCAACATATAATTTTTTTTGTTCCTTCTCTTATTTTTCTCCCTTTGTTTCTTCTTCATCTTCATGAACAAGTTCCTTCTTCGTCTTCATAAACAAGTTGTTCATCAAGATGAAGAGGAAACAAAGGGAGAAAAATAAGAAAAGGAACAAAAAGTTATATGTTGGTGGTGCATCATTAGTTATAATAGACTTTACGATACAATAATTCTCTGTTTTTTGATAAAATAATCAGGTGGTCAAGATTAATAAAAAATGAGGTCTTTGTAGACCACCTATAATGTTGATATACCTTATAATTGCATAATATGACTCACAAGTCTAAATCAGCTAAACTTATTCCTTAAAATACATAGACTTCAAAACATAATAAGTTACTTATTCCATAATAAGTTACATATTCTTCTCCTCATTTTGGTCTTTCTTCTATACTAGTGACTTGAAAATTGCATAGACTTCAAAACAAACTTTTGTAAATTAAAATGATCAGGTGTAATAAGTTTTCGAGTGTCATACCCAACAAAGTCTCTACTATACTTTAATACACCTAAATGTTATTAACCTTATTATTTTTCTTATAAGTAACTTATTTAAGAACTAACATACAAAATAGCACCGAATAAAAACTGCAACACCAAACTCAAAACAAGTATTCAAACCACAACAACTTTTCCATTCAAACACTTCAATTCCAAATTCTCTTACACTTTGAACACTTCCAATCATTCAACATATCTACCTCTTTTGAATATAAAATAAAGGTTTAATTAGTGTTTTACTCCTTTATTTATTTTCAAGTTTCATTCTGATCCATTAACTAATAAACGTTACAACTTTGTCCTTTTCATCAAAATTGAACCCCAAAATTATAAGGTGGACCAACATTGTAGGAGATCCATCGAAGGCGTCATATTTTTTTCAATCTTAACCATTCGATTATTTTTTCAAAATAGAGAACCATTGGATCCTAAAATTTATTATAACTAATGATAAACTACCAACATATAATTTTTTTTTGTTCCTTCTCTTATTTTTCTCCCTTTGTTTCTTCTTCATCTTCATGAACAAGTTCCTTCTTCATCTTCATGAACAAATTGTTCATAAAGATGAAAAGGAAACAAAGGGAGAAAAATAAGAAAAGGAACAAAAAGTTATATGTTGGTGGTGCATCATTAGTTATAATAGACTTTACGATGCAATAATTCTCTATTTTTTGATAAAATAATCAGGTGGTCAAGATTAAAAAAAAATGAGGTCTTTGTAGAACACCTATAATGTTGATATACCTTATAATTGCATAATATGACTCACAAGTCTAAATCAGCTAAACTTATTCCATAAAATACATAGACTTCAAAACATAATAAGTTACTTATTCTTCTCCTCATTTTTGTCTTTCTTCTATACTAGTGACTTGAAAATTGCATAGACTTCAAAACAAACTTTTGTAAATTAAAATGATCAGGTGTAATAAGTTTTCGAGTGTCATACCCACCAAAGTCTCTACTATACTTTAATACACCTAAATGTTATTAACCTTATTATTTTTCTTATAAGTAACTTATTTAAGAACTAACCTACAAAATAGGACCGAATAAAAACTGCAATACCAAACTCAAAACAAGTATTCAAACCACAACAATTTTTCCATTCAAACACTTCAATTCCAAATTCTCTTACACTTTGAACACTTCCAATCATTCAACATATCTACCTCTTTTGAATATAAAATAAAGGTTTAATTAGTGTTTTACTCCTTTATTTATTTTCAAGTTTCATTCTGATCCATTAACTAATAAACGTTATAATTTTGTCCTTTTCATCAAATTTTAACCACAAAATTATAAGGTGGACCAACATTGTAGGAGATCCATCGAAGGCGTCATATTTTTTTCAATCTTAACTATTCGATTATTTTTTCAAAATAGAGAACCATTGGATCCTAAAATTTATTATAACTAATGATAAACTACCAACATATAATTTTTTTTGTTCCTTCTCTTATTTTTCTCCCTTTGTTTCTTCTTCATCTTCATGAACAAGTTGTTCATAAAGATGAAGAGGAAACAAAGGGAGAAAAATAAGAAAAAGAACAAAAAGTTATATGTGGTGCATCATTAGTTATAATAGACTTTACGATGCAATAATTCTCTATTTTTTGATAAAATAATCAGGTGGTCAAGATAAAAAAAAAATGATGTCTTTGTAGATCACCTATAATGTTAATATACCTTATAATTGCATAATATGACTCACAAGTCTAAATCAGCTAAACTTATTCCATAAAATACATAGACTTTAAAACATAATAAGTTACTTATTTCATAATAAGTTACTTATTCTTCTCCTCATTTTGGTCTTTCTTCTATACTAGTGACTTGAAAATTGCATAGACTTCAAAACAAACTTTTGTAAATTAAAATGATCAGGTGTAATAAGTTTTCGAGTGTCATACCCACCAAAGTCTCTACTATACTTTAATACACCTAAATGTTATTAACCTTATTATTTTTCTTATAAGTAACTTATTTAAGAACTAACCTACAAAATAGGACCGAATAAAAACTACAACACCAAACTCAAAACAAGTATTCAAACCACAACAATTTTTCCATTCAAACACTTCAATTCCAAATTCTCTTACACTTTGAACACTTCCAATCATTCAACATATCTACCTCTTTTGAATATAAAATAAAGGTTTAATTAGTGTTTTACTCCTTTATTTATTTTCAAGTTTCATTCTGATCCATTAACTAATAAACTTTACAATTTTGTCCTTTTCATCAAATTTTAACCCCAAAATTATAAGGTGGACCAACATTGTAGGAGATCCATCGAAGGCGTCATATTTTTTTCAATCTTAACCATTTGATTATTTTTTCAAAATAGAGAACCATTGGATCCTAAAATTTATTATAACTAATGATAAACTACCAACATATAATTTTTTTTGTTCCTTCTCTTATTTTTCTCCCTTTGTTTCGTCTTCATCTTCATGAACAAGTTCCTTCTTCATCTTCATGAACAAGTTGTTCATAAAGATGAAGAGGAAACAAAGGGAGAAAAATAAGAAAAGGAACAAAAAGTTATATGTTGGTGGTGCATCATTAGTTATAATAGACTTTACGATGCAATAATTCTCTATTTTTTGATAAAATAATCAGGTTGTCAAGATTAAAAAAAAATGAGGTCTTTGTAGACCACCTATAATGTTGATATACCTTATAATTGAATAATATGACTCACAACTCTAAATCAGCTAAACTTATTCCATAAAATACATAGACTTCAAAACATAATAAGTTACTTATTCCATAATAAGTTACATATTCTTCTCCTCATTTTGGTCTTTCTTCTATACTAGTGACTTGAAAATTGCATAGACTTCAAAACAAACTTTTGTAAATTAAAATGATCAGGTGTAATAAGTTTTCGAGTGTCATATCCACCAAAGTCTCTACTATACTTTAATACACCTAAATGTTATTAACCTTATTATTTTTCTTATAAGTAACTTATTTAAGAACTAACATACAAAATAGCACCGAAAAAAAACTGCAACACCAAACTCAAAACAAGTATTCAAACCACAACAATTTTTCCATTCAAACACTTCAATTCCAAATTCTCTTACACTTTGAACACTTCCAATCATTCAACATATCTACCTCTTTTGAATATAAAATAAAGGTTTAATTAGTGTTTTACTCCTTTATTTATTTTCAAGTTTCATTCTGATCCATTAACTAATAAACGTTACAATTTTGTCCTTTTCATCAAATTTTAACCCCAAAATTATAAGGTGGACCAACATTGTAGGAGATCCATCGAAGGCGTCATATTTTTTTCAATCTTAACCATTTGATTATTTTTTCAAAATAGAGAACCATTGGATCCTAAAATTTATTATAACTAATGATAAACTACCAACATATAATTTTTTTTGTTCCTTCTCTTATTTTTCTCCCTTTGTTTCTTCTTCATCTTCATGAACAAGTTCCTTCTTCATCCTCATGAACAAGTTGTTCATAAAGATGAAGAGGAAACAAAGGAAGAAAAATAAGAAAAGGAACAAAAAGTTATATGTTGGTGGTGCATCATTAGTTATAATAGACTTTACGATGCAATAATTCTCTGTTTTTTGATAAAATAATCAGGTGGTCAAGATTAAAAAAAAATGAGGTCTTTGTAGACCACCTATAATGTTGATATACCTTATAATTGCATAATATGACTCACAAGTCTAAATCAGCTAAACTTATTCCATAAAATACATAGACTTCAAAACATAATAAGTCACTTATTCCATAATAAGTTACATATTCTTCTCCTCATTTTGGTCTTTCTTCTATACTAGTTACTTGAAAATTGCATAGACTTCAAAACAAACTTTTGTAAATTAAAATGATCAGGTGTAATAAGTTTTCGAGTGTCATACCCACCAAAGTCTCTACTATACTTTAATACACCTAAATGTTATTAACCTTATTATTTTTCTTATAAGTAACTTATTTAAGAACTAACCTACAAAATAGGACCGAATAAAAACTGCAATACCAAACTCAAAACAAGTATTCAAACCACAACAATTTTTCCATTCAAACACTTCAATTCCAAATTCTCTTACACTTTGAACACTTCCAATCATTCAACATATCTACCTCTTTTGAATATAAAATAAAGGTTTAATTAGTGTTTTACTCCTTTATTTATTTTCAAGTTTCATTCTGATCCATTAACTAATAAACGTTACAATTTTGTCCTTTTCATCAAATTTTAACCCCAAAATTATAAGGTGGACCAACATTGTAGGAGATCCATCGAAGGCGTCATATTTTTTTCAATCTTAACCATTTGATTATTTTTTCAAAATAGAGAACCATTGGATCCTAAAATTTATTATAACTAATGATAAACTACCAACATATAATTTTTTTTTTCCTTCTTTTATTTTTCTCCCTTTGTTTCTTCTTCATCTTCATGAACAAGTTGTTCATAAAGATGAAGAGGAAACAAAGGGAGAAAAATAAGAAAAGGAACAAAATGTTATATGTTGGTGGTGCATCATTAGTTATAATAGACTTTACGATGCAATAATTCTCTATTTTTTGATAAAATAATCAGGTGGTCAAGATTAAAAAAAAAAAATGAGGTCTTTGTAGACCACCTACAATGTTGATATACCTTATAATTACATAATATGACTCACAGGTCTAAATCAGCTAAACTTATTCTATAAAATACATAACAATAAATTCACCTGAGTTTATTTTTAGATTCATCATTTACAATTTTAATGATATTGAATATCTGGTTGTACTCGATATATACTATCAATTTAAATGAATGAATATTATTTATTTTGTCAAAAAAATTAAATAAATATGAATAAAACATACCTAATTATCTATCATTGCCCTTGATAAATTGTGCCTTTAAAATTAAACCTAAAAGATCAAATGAAAAATGTTAGATATTAAGCCTCAAAATAAAAGCAATAAGAAAATATAAAATTATGAATATGAAGGAGAATATATATTCTCTTTTAATTAAGGAAATCACAATTGCAAGAGATTTATGAAGAACGGTATGAACACTAGATTTGATCAAGGCTTAAATGACAATTCATGAATCTTTTTGTTAGTTTTTTTGTAGATCTAGTGGAGAAAACACCACAAAATTAAACAAGAAAAAATAGTTAATAACAAAACTAAATGATTACCAAAGAATTTCTATATGCATGCTACTCAATAAAACATAATGAAGTTGAAATTGATGTATCCCTCTCCGTCATATCATAATAATCAATTAAATCATAAAAACATGTGATAGCAAGGATGCGAGATATGTTGTTTTGAAGAAGCGGCCTCCGATCATTATTAAAGAGAGAGATATGTTGTTTTGGGGGAAGCGGCCGATCATTTTGAAGTGAATGTAACCCTAAATTTATAAGCAGTATAGTTCAATATATATTAGGTTTTTCGTTAGGTTATCAGGGCCGACCTTGGACATAGGCCCAAAGTTCGACGACGTAGGGTCCATTCTTATGTAGGGGTCCTTTTTTATTTTTTATGTTAAAAGTGTACATAGCAATATGTGTTTTATATGGGTTATATATATCACAAAAAGTGCTAAGAGCGGGACCAAACATTTATCATATTTCAATTCAACAACTCTTTATCTTTTATTTTTTGACTCACATAATGTTCTTTACACACTTTAGCTCAGTGCTTTCATTTGCACGAAGATTAATAAATCATAAAGATTGATAAGTTAAGTCATTTTTACTCTTATTATTTTATTAAGAGAGAGAGAAAAATTATTTAAAGGATGCTTTAGTTTTTGCAAGGGTACAAATGGTAAACCATCATTAATTTTACCCTGATTTCCGAAAAAGACAACAATTTTGGGACCAAACTAAAAAATTAAATCGGAACAAAGTCTTAGCACGGAGGGAGTAAAACTTTGATATGTGATCGTGCGAGTAATATTCTATTTATAAATGCTTGAAATAATTTTAAAGTCATCAAAAGTATTGGTATATTTTAATATTAAATTTAGACAAATACATTAATTTTATCGTTTCATTTTTACTTATAAGAAGTACTTCAAAGTGTTTGAAGTTAATTACTGATCAACTATGTATTCAAGGAGACCATCATTTACAAAATTATCAATATCATTAGCTTCTAGTTGACCATACCTTATCTCAACTACATATATAACGACAAATTAGAGAGATGATTCTCTGTGTTGACATGAGAGTACAATTTTTTTTCTAGCCATTGATTTGAGAGAGAGAGAGAGAGAGAGAGAGAGAAGTAAAAGAATTAAGGGTGATGATTAAACAACTGATAAATATAAAATAAAAAAATCTCTGAACAATTGTTTCTTGGACAAATCCTAATCAAATCTTTATATAGTCATAGCGTGATAAGACAATTTTGGCCATATAAATGGTGCTTAAGATCCTTGTCAAAAATATTTCACCATATTTTTTATTCATCTTTTTACAAAATCGTTTTAAAGAATCTAATTCTTGATAAAAAATAAATGTTGAACAAATTTTATTTATCTCGTAGCTGAATTTCAAATTCCTTAAATCTTATAATTGTCTTTTTGAACAACTTTTTAATATTTAAGGATAACGTGTTTGTAGTTTATAACCACAGTTGGCCCCTGCTTCTTCTATAACAATGCAAGCTCCCTAATTGTAACTTTCAACTATAATACGCAAAGTCCTATAATTATCATCTTACTTACTTTAAACAATATAATAGTTTTAATTGAAAATCACAAAAAAAAAAACATGAACAAAACCTTATAAATTGAAATGGTTTTAATTTCCTTATTTGAGACAAAAAACAACATGTAAAATGTCTTACCGACTTAAGATGGATAAGGATGATATATTCGACCCTTAGCAAACTTATGAAAAACTATTAAGCTTTTCTCAGTTCAATGCTTAATAATTTTAGCTAATAACAAAGACAGGAAATTGCATTTTTATATTTGTGTTTTAGTACCATTTTTTAATTTCTTATGGACAATAAATGTAAATATGACCCATATGACAAATTTATAAACAACTATACTTTTTGGTTACAGGAGTTAAAAACAAAAACAGAAAAAAATCAAGAGATTTGTCCCTTAACAAAATTTATTTCTTGAGCATCAGCAGTGAGAGCAAGAGACAACTCAATAGAAGACGTATCTAAAATCACAAAAGACAAATTTGAGGTAGCTCCCAACTTTGTCAAACAGTCTGCACACGCGTTCCTCTCTCGAAGGATTTGGTTAATCACCACATTCATATCTCTACGCACCAATTACCGAATGTGCTGAATCTCATTCGCAAATCTATGATGCGAGAGACACTTTATGTAATTAATGTAACAACTTGCAAGGAGTTAGAGTAGCATGTTATATTCTTGTAACCCTTAATAATAATAATAATAATAATAATAATAATAATAATAATAATAATAATAATACATTATTATCAATGGAAACCTTCAAAAACAGTTTTTATCTTATTTATCTACACCGTTGAATAACGTTATAATGAATAATTTTTTTTATAAAATCTACCGTTGAATTCAAAATTTATATCATCTAGATCATTCATACAAAATTTTTTCATACAAAATTTAATTTTTTTAAAAATTATTTGATGTTATTGCCTAATTAAAATTTTAAATTATGATCCTTACAAAAAAAAAGTTTGAAATTATAATCACACTTAATCTTGGTAAATTTAATTGTGAATATTTGAACACTTATGAACAATTACAATTGTAGACACCAATGTAAAACACTATTTATAAAATGTTTAATATGTTTTCGGTCCCTATAAAATGTAGACCTTTTAAGTTTAGTCCTCACTTAATAATTTTTATTATATTTTTAGTCCATATAATTTGTCTCTTGCTAAACATACATGCGAAAAAATAATTAAAAAGTACATATTAATTTACAGGGATCAAAACTGAGTCCATAATAATTTTTCAAGGACTAAAACTTTAAGAAAAATTAAATTTAAAATGTCATCATTATCATTTTGTAGGGACTAAAAACATATTTAATCCTTTATAAATTTTTTAATGATTAAAATATATCTTTAATCGAGTATAAGTAAAATTAAGGGTGTGCAAATAATAGTGTATCCCTTAACATTGACCCTAAAACAAACCTGGCCCATTGTATATAAAACTCATTTGGTTCATAACGTTCTTCTTCACTTCACTTCACAACCTAAAACCCTCGTAAACCCTTTCTTCAACCAGCCACAACTGAAACGAACGCAAAACCATGGCACCGCGCACTGAAAAACCACAGAAGAATAAGAACTTCGATAAACCTAAAATCGATAAGGCTTCTAAGAAAATCTCCAAACCTAAAAAGGAACAAAACTGCGCCGTTGTGAAATCTGAATCCCTTGCTTTGCAGCTCGAAGACGAGGTTCCCGATTTTCCACGAGGTTAACAATGATTTCAATCTCAATGAGTTTTTGGTTTAATTGATTTGAATTTGAATTTGAATGTGGATTTGTTTTTGTTACTTTTAGGTGGAGAATTTAATGTGAAGCGAAGTAGTAATGATTATGAGAAATTTGGCGATGAGGATGGTTCGAAGAAAGTGTGGAAGGATAAGAAGAAAGGGAAAAAAGTGTTTAAGAAGAGTGATGAAGGTGAAAGTGATTGGGGCTTGCTTTCCGGTGCTGGTATCACCGGAAAATTGCCACGTTATGTTAATAGAGTTACTCTCAAGGTAAAACATGAAGCAATTTTTGTAATGGAGGGTTCATGTTGATTAAGTATCATTTTTATTGAATTTTGAATTTTACTGCATAGTGGTTACATTTTGTTGAAATTTACTAAGTAACTCCTAGTAAAGAACACTAGAATTTATAGGGACAATAATTGTAAATTTGTAGTATAGAATAAATAAATGTAACAAAACATTAGTTGGTCTAGTGGTGATTGGTGTTGGACCTTGGTTGGGAGGGTCACGGTTCGATCCCGTGCAACTGCACTTGGGAGTGGACTATAACCACTTGATACAATAACTCGTCCCGAATCGGATTAGTCGGTCCAAAGGGTCGGATACTGGTGGTGAAAACCAGTAAAAAATGTAAGTGTAAAATGTGAATAACTCTTCAGAGGAAGGAACCATTTTTTTACCGCGAATGTTTGGCGGTAAATGAAAACTAATGCGTGTAGTATAATTTCAAAATGTGAAATTTAGTGTAGTACTACTCTGATCTCAAATATAAGCAACATTTGGTCACAGAAAACTAGTGTATCTGGTCCAAAATTTGTACTAGATACATCAATTTTTGTTTACTAAATTTTGTTTATATTTGAAACCAGAGGGAGTATAAGATAAGATGTGTAATTCAAACATGGGATCACTATGAAACACAACTGTTTATAGAACTAGGAAGCTAGGAAATTTTAGTATTCATGGTTGAGTGCTGAGTTTGTATATTTATAATTTATTTATGTCATTATAAATCAATTAGCCGTTAAATAATAGTTTATCCTAATTTTACGATCCAACATCTTTAAACAGAGGTTTATAATGTTCTGATAGTCCTTTTTTTCTTCATGTTTTTATTTTTATTGATGACTTCATACCTTGAAGTTCTTTGTGTGTGCTGTGCTTAAAGTTTTTTCTTTTCATGAATACCAGAATATAACTCCTGGAATGAAGCTGTGGGGAGTTGTTACTGAAGTAAATAATAAAGACCTTGTAGTTAGTTTACCAGGTGGTTTGCGTGGTATTGTTAATGCTTCAGATGCATTTGATCCTATTTTCAATGACAAAACTGAGGTGTGTTATAAGCTTTTTTGTGAAATTGGGCAACTTTGCAATAATTTTTTTATCCGTTTTTGTTTGTGCATGTTTGAGCTTACCTCTTTGTTTCTCTCTGTATTATCAGGTTGGAGAAAATTATCTTTCTAGTGTATTTTGTGTTGGGCAGCTAGTTTCTTGCATTGTCCTTAGATTAGATGGTGACAAGAATGAAAAAGGACACAAGAAAGTTTGGCTTTCTTTGCGTCTTTCTTTGTTGCACAAGAACTTCAACTTAGACGTTGTTCAGGAAGGCATGGTATGTCATTATATATGTATGAAATTATTTGCAAGACTTTACTTGTATTTTTTTCATCTAGAGTAGGATTTTGTTTCCTTCCTTGATTTTAAGGTGTCATCAATTATGAGTTATGACATGTTTTATGTGATAATTGACATGAAGGAGGGCATCAGTTTTTTTTTTTTTTGTGAAAATAAAATGTGCCATTCAAGCTAAATGGAGATTTTTATCGTACAACTATAAAGACTGTCAAATAACCGATTATCGCTTAAGCTGTTAGGAAATGCCACATCAATGGTTTCATATTAACACGCTCCCTCACGCAAGAGCCCATTGGGCCTGACGCGTGGATAATGCATACGCCCGACCATCACTTTTTAATTAGAAAGTTAGGGGAGTGCGGGGATCGAACTCTTGACCATTGGGTCATAGATAGTGGCTCTGATACCATGTCAAATAACCGATTATCCCAAAAGCTTAAGCTGTTAGGAAAGGCCCCATAAATGGTTTTATATTAACAAAGACGTACAATTTTGTATGAAGTGGAGTGTTGTGCACTAAAAAGGCCATAAGAATAACGATGTAGTATAGATGAGAATGCTGTGTTGGATGAGTAGAAATACTAGACTAGATAGGTTCAGTAATGATACAATTTGGGAAAGAGAGCGAGAGTTGGGGTTGTAGTAGCACCTATTGCAGAAAAGATGGTTGGATCTCAACCTGACCTATTGCAGAAAAGATGGTTGGATCTCAACCTGGGTGGGTTGGACATGTGTGGAGAAGACCTTTACATTCTGTAGTAATGAGAGTAGATTAGATAGATGGTACCCCAAATGTTTTTCATAGTTATAATTATTATCTATGGTAGAGCATTATGGCGTCGTCGTTTGATTCATCTAGTTTACTCAACCATGTGGGATAAGGCTTCACTTAGGTTGTTGCCGTTTATTATGACGTAGCTAAGGAAAAAGGCTATTAAAATCTTTATGTTTATATGAATTTGGGAGGCCTATACTCAACCACAAAGCTAGCTTGAGAGTTGAGGTTTGCACTACCTTTATAAAGGCTATCTATGCCATATCTCTAGCCAATGTGAGACTTCTAACAATGTTTCCAATGACATTTGAGAAATCCTATGCTGATCTTTCAGCTTTGATTTTTTTGAGGATATGAGACATATGCATGACAAATATTATTTGTATCTCTAATACACTGGAAGGCAATGTTTAAATTTATATGGATATAGGATTAACACGCAGTGGATGTTCTTATTTCTTGATTTATTTATTGTAGATATGTTTTCATTACTTTTTTTGTGTTGTCTTTTCTATTGTGCACCTTTTCGCTCCCAAAAAAGTATTTTTTGATGTAAAATACAGGAGTTTGATGTTTCATTTAGAAAACGGCCTTAAGGGTTTGCTAATTTTAATAAGGAAATATGCAACTTATGTGTAGGGAGAGGTTCAAGGCTCCAAGCACAATCCGTACTTCTAATTTAACATTTTGCATTATAACAATAATAATGCCTTAAAAAACTTCTCTGCTGTATATATTTTATACATATGCTATTTTTATTCTTAATGATTATTGCAATGGATTTGATATTGTAATAAGTTGATGTTGCTCATGATCCTAATGCCATTTTCAGCGGTCTGAGTGTTTAGTTGAGATGCAAATTTTGATTTGTTGTATATTCAGGTACTTGCTGCATATGTGAAAAGCATTGAAGACCATGGTTTCATTCTTCATTATGGCGTGCCTTCTTTCACGGGATTCTTACCTAAAGGTAGCTCTACAGCTAAACATCAGCGAACTGTTGCAATTTTTTTGATTCATCTTGCTTTGCATGTGCTTAATTTATGGGTCTCTTCTGTTTTATTGTTTAAATGCTTGCAGAAGGCTGGAATGGAGAAGTTAAAATTGGGCAGCATGTGCAGGGATTGGTTAAGAGTATTGATAAAGTTCGTAAAGTGGTTTACTTGAGTTCCGATTCTGATACAATGTCGAAAAGTGTGGTATGATTTCTTTGTCTTAACTATGTCGTCGAATGGTGTCTTTCTTTTATGATTCTCATTTTCCATCTTGATTGGTCATTTTCTTTGTGCGTTTGGTACAGACGAAGGATCTTAAGGGTATGTCAATTGATCTTCTAGTTCCAGGAATGATGATTAATGCTCGTGTGAAGTCGGTCCTTGAGAATGGTGTTATGTTATCATTTCTCACATACTTCACTGGAACTGTAAGTGCATCTTGCAAATCTGTTAGTAGGAATTCCTAAAGGATAATTATGGAAATTAGAGACTAAAGACTATACTGGAAATAGGGATACCTAGCTCCTTACAAGCAGAGGTAGCCCTCTTTAATGTATATTGGAGAAGAACATATAGCCAGAAAATAACAATGAATATACTACAGTTAAAAAAATAGTCCCACTCACCACGATTCTTACTTTATGTTTCCCCCTCTCACCTTTCTCCATCTCTCTCTCTCTCATCTTCTATATCTTCAATTCTCAATTCTGGTATTATTACAGATATGCAACCCAACATGTGTAGCTAGCTAGCTAGCCTTCTTCTCTTTCCCCCCAAACCATTTCTGTCTCTCCCTTCAGTTCATTCTTCTAGAAGCAAACCTAATATGCTCTCAACTAATTTTTGAGTCTTTTAATTGCAGGTTGATCTGTTTCATTTGCAAAATATACATCCTGCAGCAAACTGGAAGGATAAGTACGTTGAATCTCAAAAGGTACTTTTTAAGGTTTCCTTTGAATGCAACACCTTGCACTACACTCGATCAATGTTTTAAATCTCGAGAACCTACATGCACAAAAATTATCATATGTGAAGAAAATAGCTTCTAAATCACAACATTAAACTAAGTTCATAACCAAAAATTCATAAGTTCGCAACCATAAATTCATCCCCAAAACAGAACCATCACGACATACCCAAAACTAAACATAGCCAAAACTTAACCATTAAAATGAATCCAATGTAGAAACTACAATTCTAGATATCCAAGATGTCATCCAGGGACCTTTTTAGCAACTCTGACAGAATGCGAGGTACTGATGGATGCACTTGCACCATTTGAAGTCATTAACACAATGACACAGAACCTGCAGAGTGAAACATAACTAGAAACCAAGAACAGAGTGAAGAATGAAGACACAAAAAGTAAGCTCCTATTGAAGAGTGAAACTAACACAAGAAATAGATTGAAATGAAACCTAAGAGTGAAGAGTGAAACTACCACCCAACAAACATTTTGAAACGAAACCAAAAGAGTGAAGATTGAAACGAAACCAAAAGACTGAAGATTTAAACGAAACCGAAACATTAAATGATGCCTGAAAGAGATGAATCAAACAGAACCAGCAAAACAGAAGAAGGGACCACTTGATATCGTGATAGAGGAACAAGGTTAAGGAAGTGGCACGGCGGTGCTAGAGGAAGATGTTTGGTCACGTTGTACTCGCACATTGAAGGACTTTAGTACAAAACTCTCGAATTGGAGAGAAAGATCAAATTCTCTGGGTTTCTACTATTTAAAAGCTGGGTCATTAAAATCACCCGCGTATGAAAACTAATTTTAAAATTAGTTTTTTTTGGGAAAACCAACGGCCCATTCTAAAGAAATCCTGAATGATTCTCATGGTGGACACGACAATCCCACCGTTACGCAGCAAGCTGGCATCAAATTGAGACGTAGGATCGAATAATTCTATGATCCAACTCACGTTTTTGCTAACATTGCACTCAATCTTCTCAGTTGATGCTGTCTTTTGTGCTATTATGTGGGTTTTAAAGTTACATTTCTATGTTTGTTAGAAAAGAGTTACATTTCAATATTTTAAGCTTCTTTTATGTTACCCAGGTTATTTGTCGGATATTGTTCATTGATCCATCAAGTAGAGCTGTTGGTTTGACGCTGAATCCACATCTTGTTCAGAACAGGGCCCCTCCTTCAGTAAGTGTGGTTGTCTTAAATTGTTACTGCTCTACATTTGGGATATTTCATCCCTTGAAACAGATGATATATTTTTTAAGTCTTGTTCCCAGTAGTAACCATCCAGCACTGCTACATTTATGAATATCCACTGTTTAATGCTTCCAAAGTTAAATTGTTATTTTTTTTTTTTGATAAGCAAAGTTAAATTGTTATTGAATATGATTCGGAGAAACTTGGGTAAGCGGAAAAGGAAATGATAATGTGGCAGAAAATCTATTAGCTAAAGGAAATTCGCCAATGCTTTTGATACAATTGGTAGGGCTTCCAGGACATAGGATTCACAATCACACAATATTGAGCTAATTTATGCAATACATAAATTCTTCGCACACAAGTACTAACAATAAAGTCTCAACTCTTTCTGTTAAGTCACAGGGAGTCTTAAAGGATGATGAGTTCTCAGATAAGTGCTGTCTAGTAAAATATTCTTGAGTCTTACAGAGATGCGTTTTTATTAATCATATGGATATATGAATTCTCACCAATTTAGTTACATTCTTTAATTTTAACTAAATAAAACCTACAGACCCTACGACAATAGAATAGAAGTAGTATTAGCACTAATACACACTACCATACTGGTGCGAAAACATTCCACTGGTCTTTACATGTAAGATTGAAGTCTGTGTGAAATTTTATTTGTTAGTTTTTGTTTGGTTTAGCTGCTCTGGTATAAGCAGTAATTTAGTTCTGTGTTGCTAAGTTGATTGGTTTCTTTGACATAAAGCTTTTCTTTTTAAAATGTTTTCCTCTCACTCTAAACAACAACAGTTTGTTGGATATTAGGCTAAGATGGTATTCTGTTTATTTAAGTTTATATTATGAATGCCATGTTAGTCTTATGAATTGAATTTTTTGTGCAGTATGTTAAAATTGGAGATATATACGACAACTCAAAAGTTGTCAGGGTGGATAAAGGATTAGGACTATTACTTGAAGTTCCATCAATTCCAGAGTCAACACCAGTTTTTGTTAGTGTATGTAGTTTCTGGATAACTTGTATTGTCAAACTTAAATATGAAATTTGAACCATTCAGGACAAATGAAAATGATTAATGAGTTTATTGTTGACAGATATCTGATATTGCTGAAGAAGAGATTCAAAAGCTGGAGAAAAAGTTCAAGGAAGGAAATAATGTCCGTGTTCGGATTCTTGGGTTAAGGCATTTGGAAGGACTTGCTACAGGAGTTTTGAAGGTTGTAATTGTACTTCCAATTAATTTAATTTCGTAAAGATGATAATTGATACGCACATGTAATTAAATGATTTGAAGTACTTTTATATATTAGTATTACACTTGCAGCACACACTTTTATAAACACTTTCAAACTTATATGGATATGTTTTGTTTGTTTATGGGCATTTGTACTTCTACTATCTTGGTGTAATAAGGAATTCCGGCTTTCTCACATTCAAGATTGCTTAATGTTTATGACTGTGTTGAGTCTTCTGTTGCTTATTTCTTTTCATTGTCACCAAGTGCTTGAAAATAGATGTTTTTTTATACTAATCTCTTATGGAAATCTAAGTATTTATTTGTTAATTTTGATGTCTCTGCAAATTCTTTTTAGTGCTCTGGCTTTGCCTCCCATCCTCACCTATTGCTGCTTTCCGGTTACCCTTCTCTGACATTTCCACTGCAATCCTTCATAAACAATCACTAGGCTGCAAACAAGTATAAGGAACCAAACTTACCCTATAGGGATTCCATTTAAGGATTCATTTGTGTTTATTTTGAAAACTTAGATAAGTTATTTTTAGTCTTGGAGTCTAAAACTTATATGATTTATATTGTACTTGAATATTCGTAACAACAAACTTTGAGTATTAGCTTTGAGCATGTCTTTAACTTTGTGTATTCTTCTATTTTTGAGCTCTTATATGCGTGTATTGTTTCCTAAATGTCATCACAACTGCTATACCACTACTAGCTTTATTCCACCATTGGCTACATAGCTTAGTAAGATGTTTTCATTTCATTATCTTTATGATTTCACACCATACAGGCTAGTGCTTTGGAAGAGGCAGTGTTTACTCATTCTGATGTCAAACCTGGGATGGTAGTAAAGGCTAAGATTCTTTCAGTTGACAGCTATGGTGCTATTGTACGAATTCCTGGTGGTGTGAAGGCACTTTGTCCGCTTCAACATATGTCTGAGTTGGAAATTGTGAAGCCCGGGAAAAAATTTCAGGTTCTATTATAGCTACATATGCATCTTAGTATTGTCATTTTTTGTCAGTATAGCCCATTGCCTTGTATTGTCCCAACTCTGATTGGACAGGTGAGATACTTATAGACTGAAGTCTTTGTCTGGATTGTGGAACAGGTGGGAGCTGAATTGGTTTTCCGTGTGCTTGGATGCAAGTCAAAAAGAGTGACAGTTACACACAAGAAAACCCTTGTATGTTTCTACATGTTAACTTTTCTTTCTAGTTTATTCAACCTTTGAATGTGATCAATTGAGAGTATATATTAAGATTTTTACCAATCATCTTTGAATGTGCTTTTTTCCTCTCTCTTCATTGTTTTCATTGAATATTAAAAATTTGAGGGTATTTATTAATATTTTCCCCGCATATTAGTTCCATATTAAATATTGAACCAGATATATGCCATTTTTACAGGTGAAATCAAAACTAGGGATTATTAGTTCATTTGTAGATGTGGCGGATGGTTTGATAACTCATGGATGGATAACAAAGATTGAACCTCATGGGTGCTTTGTACGGTTTTACAATGGGGTCCAAGGATTTGCTCCCAGGCAAGTCTCTAATTTGTTTGTCCAACAAATCCATACCTATTGATAGTTATGTCATGATCACAATTATATTTCAATGTTTGCTTAGATTATGAACTTCTTAAGTAATTCAAATTCCATCTTAATATTTTACTGATTTTGTCGAGTTATAATCATCTTTTCTATGTACCTTCACTTGCCATTCACATGGTATATTTAGAATGTTCAAAATCATTTCCTTCCTTACATCAACATAAATGACATGTCCAGTTGTAATCTTGTTTTTCTTCTTTTTCCTTTTGTGTGCATTATATTTATGGTTCTTTGAAAACTTATTGACTTTAAGATGTAGTATGATTCCACTTTCGATACTTACAAACCTTGCTAGAACTATCTTATTTATTGTTTGAATTTAAGAGCAGATCTGAACTCGAACTAGAGGCTGGTGGTGATCCAGGTGCAGTGTATAATGTTGGGCAGGTTGTCAAATGCCGGGTGATTAACTCCATTCCTGCTTCACGGAGGATCAACCTTAGTTTCATCATAAAACCTACAAGGTTTATTTTTCATTTTCTGCTTTGCTTGTATCCTGCATCTGCAATTTATTTTAAGTCTTATTAAGTCTTTTTATATTTGGAGATCTTAGGCATATAGGGTTTTGTTTTGTTTGAGAAAGTGTTTTGTTTCTATTTTCTATTTTCACTTTTAATTATAAAGCTATGCATTGTGTTCAAAGATTTTTACGGTAAGTACCAAAAGCACTTTCCTTAGTGTTTTTGCTGTTTCATGTACAAATATTTGAAGATATAAACGTTTTCTGAAACCAAATAGGCCCTTACTCTTCCTCCAAAACATAAAATATGTACTTAGTGCTATCACATTTAATGTGACGATATTCGTCAAGTTATGCTGAGGCTCATGATACAAACAGGGCATATCCCTTGTTACATTGTTTACAATATAAGGCATCGTGATTTGTGACATTTCAAATGATAGGTTTTCTGAAGATGATTTATACATTTGTTAGAAATTAGGCTAATCCATTTTGATAAATCAATATGACAGGGTTTCTGAAGATGATGCTGTAACAGCGGGTAGCATCGTTTCTGGAATTGTTGACGAAGTAAAAGGAAAAATAATTGTTAAAATTAATTGTAATGGTTTCTCTAAGGGTACAATATCTATGGAGCAGCTGGGAGATCATCATGGTAAAATTTCCTTATGTTTAAGTCTGTCCTATTGTTGCTTCCTCTTAATAGAATGGCTAATTGTAACCACGCACATGCAGGGCAAGCTACTCTGATGAAGTCAGTATTGAAACCTGGCTATAAATTTGATCAACTACTGGTTCTAGGTACATTCAAATACATTCATTCTAGTTTATCATAGTTAATTGATCCTGCTCCTGTCTCTACACTATCCCTCTGTTTGCTTACATATCCAGATACTGTCACAATTTTTTGTATGTTAATTCATCTTACATTGTAACTCACCTGATGCAATCAAGATTTTGATACTTCGGCAATGCTGTTAGATAGTTGTGGAAGTAATTATCTGTGTGGATGTCCTTTTTATTGGCATTGTAACTTCATTTTTTCGCCTTGGATTTTCTAATTATGATGATTATCTACAATGTGAGTTGTGCCTCGTTTATATAGACATATTAGAGATGATTTACCAACTAATTCAGTTACAGTTAGTTAGTGACTAGCAAGCAATCTAATTGGGCTTGGATACTGCAATACTTGTAGTAGCTAAGATAACTCTGCCATTCAATTTCTTTACTCCAATACTATGCTTTACATTGAACTACTTTAGTATTTTTTGTTTAGCAGTCACTCTGCATTCAACTACTAGGATTATAAATTATTAATGTACTGCCTTTTTGTACTATACTCGTACTTGATCTAGACTAGAAGAATAAAATGAGACGTTGGTGTTTAATGTCAAGACTTCAAATTATTCATAACTTCTATAGCTTCCATCTCATCTTGTTTAAATTGAATCGGTTTCTCCAAGAAACTGTATGTAGTGTTTGAAACAGAAACTTAAATATAATATTTTACTTGATGCTATTTCCTCGATAACAGCAAGGTTTCATTTCATTGTTCTTTCATGATCTTTTTCTTTTCTTAGTTGTATATAAATTTCTTTTATTCTAATAAATGTAGATGTAGATTCTAAGCGGAACGAACTGATTCTGTCGGCCAAAAGTTCACTTCTCAAATTTGCTCAGCAGATTCCTGCAGAGATTAGTCAGATGCATCCTAATTCAGTTGTACATGTAAGTGATGACATCAAACATATATGAACTGCTTCCAGTACTTTATTAATAGAGCACACATCCTTTAATTAATTTATTTAGTGTTTGTTGGTTTCCTATGACACTGCTGTTGGGTTTTTATTCTTTTCTTCTGATGTAAAATTGTGTGTGGAACAGGGCTATATTTGTAACTTAACTGAGATAGGTTGCTTTGTTCGTTTCCTTGGTCAATTAACTGGCCTTTGTCCAAGAAATAAGGTATTTCATTTTCCATATTGTCAGTGGTCCCTCTTTCTCACTTTGCGTTATCTTGTTTCATGTTAGGCATTTTATATAATTTTGTATAATCATTCTCTTGCATAGGCTGCAGATGACCTGAAAACCAATATTTTCGAGGCCTTTTTCATCGGGCAATCAGTTCGCTGTCATGTATCCAAAGTTAGTATATTTTCAGGCTGTAAACTTTAAATTTGCGAATGCATAGTTCTCGTTGAAACAAATTTAAACTTTACTTTTTTTCCCCTACAGATTACTCCTAAAGGAGTAACATTGTCTCTAAAGCAGACATCTTGTTCTTCAGCAGATGCATCGTTTATTCAAGACTACTTTATGATGGATGAAAAGGTACAAATAATATCAAATATCTATAATTATATAATTATCAAATATCGATATAATATTATTGATATTCTGATTTTAGCATTCTACTTATTATGTTTGTTGCCTTAAATATTGGATGTATGCGATATCTATCCTTGTACTATTCGCAAACAATAAAATATGAAGGCCACTAGGACAAGCATTATATGCCGCGTAAACATTTTAAAAACCTTGTTGGCTTAATCAGTTTCTGACAGGCCCAATGCCTTGAAGTTTGAAATTTGGCTTTCATTTATTCTAATTAGAAAGTTTTCTAAGGATCACTTTGTTCAGCAACTAGATGAAGGGATAAAGTTATCATTTGGTTATACCTATTTGTATGCTATTTTCAAAGGTGATATATATCTAGCTTTCTTTGCAAAATCAGGTCTATTGATTTTTATATGTAACACTTTTAACCATCTAACAAGCACCATTTGATTTTGTTAAATTTTCTTTTGGTTGCAAGTAATATAACTATTATTTTCAATGTTTCATGACATTTATAATTTTTCATCGTTTCTGTGTTTATTCTGTCATTTGTTAGTCTCCTATTATCCTCTTTATCAATTCTTATCATATCACCTCCCTTTTCTGTCACTTCTGATCTTTTATGCATATTTGAATCTAGATTGCTAAGTTGCAGCACACAAGCTGCAACTCATCTGATTTGAAATGGGATGAAAGATTCAACATCGGCACAGTTGCTGAAGGGAGAGTTGAGGATGTTAAGGATGTGGGAATTGTTGTTTGCTTTGAGAAGTACAGTGACGTTTTTGGTTTTATTACCAATTACCAGCGTAAGTTCTCTCCTTCTCACTTGTTATATAATTATTACTAATAAATATTTTGGGATAATGCTTAGTTAAGTGCAAGTACTAATTCTCGTTGTGATGTAATCCCTCAGTAGGGGGAACTGTAGTGGAGAAAGGCTCTGTAATAGAAGCATTTGTTCTTGATGTTGCAAAGGCAGAACGTCTTGTTGATTTAACTTTAAAACCGGAGTTCATGAATGTATCTAGAGAAAAAAGTTCCACAAGTCATACCAAGAAAAAGGTATGTGTGCGCACCATTGAGCTGCATCTTTTAATTACTCCCTCCATTTCTAACCGTTTGTTTCACAGCTATTGATGTTCTGGGATTTTTTTTTAATTAATGTTTTTGTTTTTCAAATACACTTTTTAGTGGAGAGATATTAAAAATCCATAATGCAATCAATGGCAGATTGTAGGAGATTAAATAAATTCAACTTAGTTGAACTACATATTTATTTATTAATTCTTAATTTGTGTGCATTAGCATTAAACATTATTCGTAGTTAAGGAACTTATTGGTGGGTAGTATCATATTGGGATCTTTCAATTATCACTCTTAGAAAATCTTTCAATTATCACTCTTAGAAACTCTCATTTTTTATTCAAAGAAAAATTTGGCAATTTTTATTATGATTAAGGATTTATTCTGAGCTTTCATGCTTGTTCTAAGAAGGATGGCCGTGTGAATTGGGCTTCCTCTATCATTCATTCTTGACCTATTTTGACCAAATTAATATCATATTTTGATTCCAGAAACGTCAAAGAGAGGCTCACAAGGACTTGGTGTTGAATCAGACAGTGAATGCAGTAGTGGAAATTGTGAAAGAGAACTACTTGGCAAGTCATGATATTAATTACACTAAACTTCTTAGTTTAGCCATCTGTTGGTGAAACATTTTCATAGTTTACAGTTGTTTTTTACTAAACTTCTTATCTGAAATGCAGGTTGTATCTATTCCTGATAATAATTACACTATAGGCTATGCACAATTATCTGATTACAACACTCAAAGGTTTCTGCAAAAACAATTCCAAAATGGAGATAGGTGAACAAATAATTAACTTATTAATAGTATTTGCTCTGTTTTTCATGTTTATTCATCTCATATTACCAAACCTTTACTCAAAGGTTGAGTTTAAGTAATTTGATGTCGAATAAATATCCATTATTACCACTTTGTAGGAAGGCTAGTACCTGGTAGAAGCTAGACCTGTGCGACCTATGTGATCCCTACGGTCCTTTTTATAAGAAATGACTCATTTTTTAGATTCATTAAATAATTGATGTACCTAGTCTATAATATAAACCATATACATTAATTATTCAATGAACCTAAAAAGTCACTTGTTGAGTTGTTTCTTATAAAAAGGACCGGAGGTAATATGCTATAGAGTTGAGATTGCATTGACTTGTTGTATTTGCCTTTTGGGAAAGATTGTTGATTGGAAATCTTTTGGTCCAAGGAAATGCTCCTTTATCTTCAGCTTATTTCATTTGTTATATTTTCATTGACACGGTGTATTCTTTGGGATGATATCGCGATCCTAACTCTTGTGTTATAGTTATGATACTCTGTTGGTGGTGTTTGCTATAACCAGTCTGTTTTTATTGTATGGAGTCTAAGTGTCTAACTTATATACCTTGATAAATATCTAAAATTCTCTTATTCCGTTGTAAAATATACGGCTACACTAATTTTATTGTGTTTCATAGGTTACTGAACATGATGTTTATGCTTTTTGAAGCATTTCACCGTTGGCAGATATTTCATGTTTCTGAATTATACTTTTTACTCTTTTCTTTTAATGGTGTCTTGATTTTATTTGATTTTATTAGCTTGTACTATATGCATTCATTAGCACTTATGCTTTGGATGCTATTATATTAATATATCTTTTTTGCTCTTTAAAAAAATACCATTTTTTCTTGTAAAACATTTTAATTTGAAGAAGATAATTGTTATCTTTTTATGCTTCACGTTGGGCTTATACATTATTTTACTTGGTCAGTGTTGTTGCAACTGTTACTGCTCTTCCAAGCCCTGACACATCAGGAAGGTTGCTTTTACTTCTGAACGACAATGGGACATCTAGTTCTAAAAGAGTCAAGAATTCTAGCTATAAAGTGGGATCTCTGGTTGAGGCAGAGGTATGCGGGTTTCTGTAGTACACTTTATATTTATGTATATCTGTGTTAATGGCCATGTGAGTATTTGTTTATCAGAAGGTAGGTGCATGTTAAATTTTTGTTAGTTTTTTTGTCTACTCTTGTCAATATAGTAGTTTTTATCATAACATACATCTGAATTTTATGCCCCATTCTGCATTTGTGCTTCGTTATGGAAAGTTATTTCTCTTTTTTTTTTGTTGCACATCCACTTGTATAATTGACTGTGTTCCGTGGATTTTATTTCGACGACTTTGTCCAGATTACTGAAATCAAAACTTTTGAGCTGAAACTGAAGTTTGCGTCTGGCATACGCGGCAGGGTTCATATAACAGAGGTAACCCTACTGTATTTTCTGGTGTCTAAAATGAGCAGGCTAATGTTCTGTTGTTTTGCGGCTTTGAGTCTGTAAGATGTACACGGTCTTACTCTGAGATGATATCATTTTTCTGGAGCAGGGTATTGTGACCAAGGTCACATGGCTGCAAACTTAATGATGCAATAATGCTTACCACTTTTCTAATTTGTCTTTTTTTTTTTACATTTTAATTTGTCTATTTAAAAATTCCTCAATAGTTTGGTACCTACTTATCCACAGGTACAGGATGCAAATGGTTTGGAAAATCCATTTTCTGGCTACAAAATTGGTCAAACAGTGAAGGCAAGGATAGTTTCAAAGCCTAATGAGGCAGATAGCGGCAAAAAAGGATCAGGGTGGGAGCTTTCAGTTAGACCTAAAATTGTTACAGGTAAAGGACACTACTAGATCAAGAAAGATTTCAATGATCGAAATAATCGTGATTTGTGCTTTGAAATACTGGTGAATGTTGCAGACCGGTAAATTGTTTAATAAGCATGTAGCTATGGATGGTATATTACACATTGTCACTTTGGTAGTGCTTGGGAGTATATTGAATAGCTAAACACACATTCAGAGTTATTTTTATTTTTTACTAATGAAAATTGTCAAAATATTTTGATTTTATCATGCCAGTATTACTCGGTCATTATGAAAATCATTTTGAATTCAGGTTCCAGTGACATAGGAGACAATGTATCAGAGAAACTAAACTTTAAGATTGGGGAATGCGTGGCTGGTTATGTATATAAAGTAGAAAGCGAATGGGTCTGGTTAGCAGTTTCTCGAAATGTTAAAGCTCAGCTACATATTCTTGATAGTTCTACTGAACCCAATGAGCTTGAGAATTTCCAAAATCGATATCTTGTTGGAAAACCTGTTTCTGGTCATGTTCTGACTTTCAACTCGGAGAAGAAGCTCTTGCGATTGGTTTCTACTCTCCCTTTAAAAACTAACGAGGAGCCACAAAGTAATGTTGTGAATAAGGATTGGACAGCGAATATTCATGAAGGAGCTATTTTAGGAGGAAGGATTAGTAAAATACTTCCTGGTGTTGGTGGATTGCTTGTACTAATTGGTCCTCATACGTATGGAAAAGTGCATTTTACTGAACTTACAGACAAATGGGTGCCTGATCCATTGTCTGGATATCATGAAGGGCAGTTTCTCAAATGTGCAGTTCTTGAAGTTAGCAATACTGTCAAGGGTACTGTTCATGTTGACTTGTCATTACGTTCTTCAAATGTCATGCCTTTGCAGGATTCAGCAGATGTTCACAGCAACTTGTAAGTACTCATACTTAGTGATGTATCTATATACAAGTCATACCCTAGGCCGTATTATTATTTTTATTTGTGCAGTTGATATTGACTCCGATGTTTTAGCCTTAATGCGTATTGCTAGTATCCAGAATGTTTCTTAGTTTATAACATTCTAAAACATGTGACTTGACACAACAGACTCCAAGAATTGAAAATTTTCCTGAAATCTTTTTACAAATTTTAAATTGTACTATTAAATTATTATTGTACTTTGCTTGCCTCCTGTGTTGATTTGAAACATCAATATTCCCCCATTCACTTTCTACCAATCAATCATGTCTTTTGGTTGGACCTTTTAGCCTGTGAATAACATTGTTGTGGGAAATTCTTTATGCAAATGGTCTTGTTGAAGTTGTGGATTTTATTTTAGATAAAGAAGGAGAAAAATAATATGACTTCGAATATGATTGACATAACTTGATATTAACCGTAATACTAAGCTGATATAATAGACTAAGCACAAGTCCCTATTTATAATGATATAAGATAATCCTAAAATAATAATACCTAAGCTATAGAAAGTGATAATCTTAGATACTCTAACATTACAAACTCATATTACAACATGAACTAAGATAATACACCCTCTGGTTCTTTTTTTAAGAGACATATGAGTTAATAAAAGTTGGTGTATTTAATCCATATTATGAACCAAATATAAAAAGGACCGGAAATAGTACGCATAACGTAACAATCCTCCTCAAGCCTTTGAAATCTTTAAGCTTGTTAGGAATATACCCTTTGAAAGAGAAGATACTACAATCAGCTTTCAGTTATTGCACCACAATGATATTATCCTATGCAACCAACTTAAGCGTGAGACATCTACCTTGAGGATGATATTAGCCTAAGCAACTACAGAGTTATGATTATAGTTATACAATATTATGATTGTATCTTTGTTATACGTGATGGATTATTTCCAAATAAAATGTTAATTATTGATTTTTTTAGGCATGCTAATGACAAATGTGTGGAGAAGATTGAGGATCTTCAGCCTGGTCTGGTTGTAAAGGTACTTGGTTTATTTTTTCTTCAGTTACCATTGTAATTTCAATTTTACAAGAGCTGCTTTATTGTGAGGTTTGTACATACTGTGTGATGTTCAAAAGAATTCAACAGTTACTAAAGTATAGCATTCATCATTTATGTGGTAAATTATATTTTTACGATTGTCTGAGTGATTGTGAATTTTGTGGGTAGGGGCAGAGCTGTAGTTTTTTATGGTGCATTTTTTGTGATAAATAATGCAACCTCTTTTGTTTTCTATATTTTAACAAAGTGACATTTTTCTGGGAAATCTACAAAACTTTCCTTGATAGTTGATATGATGAAACTTGTAGTGGCCTAATTTGCCATATTTTATCTATCTTTTTACATGAAGTCTAAAAACCAATCCACAGCAGATTCTGTTGAAATACTTCACTCCACTCTTTTATAATGCTTTTAAATATAAAAATTGATTCTTTTTTTTTTCTCGCCACTACTGTTTACTAGAAATTTATTTTGTAACAGGAAAGTCTTTTTCTAAGGAATCTTTCATATATAATTTTCTTTTTGGCTTTATGGTGACTATCATTGGAAGTTTTATAGTTTTCATTTCAGTTCAAAATGTCGATAGCATTATTATCTTGGGATTGTAATGTCTTGTAAAATATATTTCATGTTCAAATTTTTTAATTTACCAAATATTTGGCTTCTGTTTAGATCACACGTCGACTGGAGTTATAGCTTATTATATTTTTATATTGTCCTAACCCATCCTTACAAAACTGATTTTTAAAGTGAGGTTTGCAACTCTCTATAAACTCTAATCAAGCCTTATCTCAATTCTACGTGGCATGTGAGGTTTTTCGAAAAGAGCTAAATTCTAAGATGGTATTGAAGCCTATCCTAGATTTTTTATTGGGTGTGGGGCAGCTGTATCTGTCCAGTCATGGGCAAAAGGGGTTCAGTAAGATATTCCCTATGGAGCAATTGTCCTTGCTTTATATGTCTAGTCCTATGTGAGTTGGGGTGTTGAGATCCCGTGTAGTCTAGAGATCTGTCCTAACTAGCCTTTACATGACTTGCACAATCCTTACTTCTTGAGCTAGCTTTTAGGGTTCAGTTGGTCACCATCCACACATTTTAAGAGCTTGAATTGGTTATGATTATATTACCATGAAGCAATAATATATGCAACTAACTCAAGGGTACCGATGATGTCCTTTTACTAAAACCAAATATTATGTCTCCTATAAAACTCTTGGTAGTTCATTTTGCATCTGGCAATAGCTAGCATATCATGAGGTGGAACTGGGATGTGAATTTATGAAATGATCTTACCTGAAAAATGTTTTGATTCTTTTGGTTGCCATACTAAAAATTTAAAGCTGGGCTTGTAATGCATCGGTTTCATTTATTTTTTGGTTACCTAGTTTTTTTCCTTCTAGTTATGTGATTTTTCCAATTGTGTTTGTATTTATTTAGCTTGTATTCTTTTGGACAGGGTTATGTTAAAGTTGTCTCACCAAAAGGATGCTTTATTTTGCTCTCACGGAAAATTGAAGCCAGAATTCTTCTTTCGAATCTATCTGATCAATTTGTTACAGATCTTGAGAAAGAATTCCCCGTTGGAAAACTCGTAATTGGCAGGTAGCCATCAACCTATTGTCTCTCTTCATTTTTTAATGAGGTAATTCAAAATATATACTAAGGCTGTAAATAACAGGGTTGTATCTGTGGAGCCTCTTTCAAATCGTGTTGAAGTTACATTGAAGACATCAACTGTTTCTAGTACATCAAAATCTGAAATCTCTGATTTGGGTAAATTTCACGTTGGAGATGTGATATCTGGAAGGATTAAGCGGGTCGAGTCATTTGGTTTATTCATTGTTGTTGACAACACAAACATGGTAATTTTTCATCCTTTTAAGCCATTTTGTGGTTTTGAATTCCTTTAATTTCATGATTTTATCTATTTCTGAATAAGTATTGCTGTAATACTTGCAGCTTCTTCTGTGCTTGTATTTATGTCATATTATGATTTCCATTTTCCTTAATTCCTTTCACTAAAGTAATGTTGGTGAATTAGATTCTGTCAGCTTACTTGATTGTTTTGATTTTTCAATTGCCTAGGTTGGATTGTGCCATATTTCAAAGATTTCTGATGATCCTATTGAGAACATTGAAGCAAAGTTCATAGCTGGAGAGAAAGTAAATGCAATTGTACTGGAGGTAGGTAATTCTAATGCACGGTGTTAGATATTTTACTGCTTAAAAAGTTTTGACCAGAAGAAAAGAATATGCTGCTTTTTGCTATCTACTGTAAGTGTGAACGTTTGTGTCACTTATCTTGTAATGTTGAAGTGCATTGCTCGAGTCCCCAACTAACTTCAATCTAGTAGAAATAGGTGCAAGTTCCTTGAATATCTTTGAAAACGACTGAAAGTAGTTATGCTTTGTTGTATTTTCAAGGTCCCTTTTAAACATTTTAGTTATGTGTTAAAATTTTATTATCCTAAGATTGTGTACAATAGCTTCTCTTTGATACATGATTATCTTTTATTCTTGACTGTCTTCTATTTTCCTAATATATATTATCAGGTAGATGAAGAAAGACACAGGATTTCTTTGGGAATGAAGAATTCATATTTCAGTGGCAAAACCTTGCTCCAAATACCTTTAGACGAAGGATCCAATGAACCTGTTGCAGATGAAATGAAATCTTCATCTACAAATAGTATTTTGCTTGGATCCTCAAATATGGATGTTGAATACGAAACTGATCAATTCCCAATTCTTTCACAAGCAGAAGAAAGGGCCTACATTCCTCCACTTGACGTTGCCCTTGATGGCTTTGATCAATTTGAAGTAAATAACACAAATAGTCATAGCGAAGATGGTGCAAATGAAGCCACTCTAAATGAAAAGCAGAAAAGGCGTGAAAAGAAAAAGGCAAAGGAGGAGAGGTTGATATGATGCTTGTATTTGTTTTGTATTTGTTTAGCTGTAAATTCAGTATGTCATTTTTTGTTGTTTTTTAAAATATAACATTATTATGCTTGTGTACAGGGAGAAAGAAATAAGTGCTGCTGAGGAAAGACTACTGAAAGAGGATGTACCAAGGACTACTGATGAGTTTGAAAAGCTGGTTAGAAGCTCTCCTAATAGCAGTTTCAACTGGATACAATACATGAATTTCATGATTTCTTTGGCTGATGTTGAGAAAGCGCGCTCAATTGCCGAAAGGTACATCTTAAAGAACTATGATTTTGAGTTTGGATGTTTAAATCTTATGAAATGAAAGCTTGACTTGTACGTGCCAAGCTTTTATTTTTCTTTTATAGAGAATATGATTTAATTATTCACTGTTTAGAAGTTATTGTGGAATTAATTATTCACACATCATCCTGCAAATACAGTGCAGTTGATAGAGTTTCTCCATTTTTTGTTTTCAAATTGCAACATTCTTTTCATACACTGAACTTTGTGTGAACTTTTTAAGCCAAAAAATGAAAGGTTTTTTGTTCCATTTCCATGAAATTGTTTTTACCCTTAACTTCTAACATGACCTCAATCTTTCTGAATATCAAATAACTCCCTATTCTCCTTCTGCTCTATTCGTGAAGGGCTTTGAAGACAATAAATTTTCGAGAAGCGGATGAGAAGTCCAAAATAATTGTGGCCTACTTTAATTTGGAAAATAAGTATGGAAACCCTAAGAAGGTAATAAGAGGAAGCAATCTAAGCTTTTACTTGCCACTATACTGTTTATTATGATGAGTATACTTATTTCAAATTTCCAATGTCTATGCAGGAGGCTATGGAGAAAGTATTAAAGAAGGCATTAGGGTTTATGGATGAGAAAGAAGCTCATCTTGCACTTTTGGGAGTGTACGAGAGGGCTGAGGAGCATAGTTTAGCTGATGAACTTCTGAATAAAATGACTAAGGACTTCAAGCATTCATGCGAAGTATTACATCAACTTGTAAAAATATATTGTTCCCTTGCATGTATATGGATGGAACTTGATTTATAATGTGTTGTAGGTTTGGCTGAGGCGAGTTCAAAATCTTTTGTTGCAAAAGCAAGATGCAGTTCAACCTGTTGTCGACCAAGCTAAGTCAATCCTTCCTAAAAAGGAGTGTATCCAGTTCTTATCTCAGACAGCAATTCTCGAATTCAAGATTGGGGTTCCAGATAGGGGGCGATCTTTGTTTGAAGAAATTCTGCGGAAATACCCGAAGAGAACAGACCTGTGGAGTGTTTATCTTGATCAAGTACACCCTTTGCCACTGTAGTCACTTGGTTTTCTTTTTTTGTTTATGTGATCTTAACATTTTTGTGTTCTTTATAGGAGATTAAACTTAAAGATGAAGACTTAACCCGGGCACTTTTTGAAAGGGCGATCAGTCTGAGCCTCCCACCTAAAAAGATGAAGGTGTGTGTGTTTATATATAGTCGGTTTTGTTGATATTTGTATTCTGTTGAAACTTACTTGGGACTTTGTTGTCCTGATTTGCAGTTCTTATTTAAAAAGTATCTTGATTATGAGAAGTCACAAGGGGATGAAGAACGAATTGAATCTGTGAAGAGGAAGGCAATGGAATATGTTGAGAGTACTATGGCTTGATACAAGATCACTCCTTTAGTTTTTAATTTGCAGCTTGCTGCCATTTTTGAATCCTAGCTGGATATCCAAAGACGGCTTTGTTTGTTTGTCACGGCTACAGTGGTACCATTTTTTAAAGTCATCGAGAAACATGAGTCTTGGTTGAATGCCTCTGTACATTAACACTACATAATAGTGCTAATCGGGTTTCGGCAGCACAGAAAGGTAAACATCAAATGTGCACAGCAAGAAAAAAAAATACCCTTGATGATTTTGGTTGCTTATCTACGGGTTAGACTAAGGATTAGATCAGACAAATAAATTAATGTATTCTTATTCTGTTTTTTTGCCCATTTTTTCATTCAGTTGGGCTGTTCTTTTAGGCTTCACGCTAGATTTTAAAATTATAGTGAAAATGATTATAAATTGTTTCATAAATTAGTCAATGCTGTAATATTGAGATTTTATTTTATTTCAACTAATTTTATTAATGTAACCATTGTTTTCTGGTTTCTTCATGTTTATACTCCAAAATGAGTTATTATTGATCACTATATGTTCTGAGTATATACCGTCTCTTCGTCCATTTTGTTTTCATGAGCATTAAATTCAGGATTGTAGATTTATTCACCTTTTCACCAAAACAACACAACATCTTGATAAGAAACAACTGCTTGAATCAATCATGTCTTTTGCTTCTCATCTTGGCCATATTGTGCTACATCTTGGTCATATTCTCATAATCTATGTAAATTTATCCCTCGGACAAATCTTGTTTGGAATAGAGACTCCACCTTTGTAATGATAGTTTTCAACCTATTCACTATAATCTATGTAAATTGTAATTATCTTATAAGAGATGTTAAAGAGATATATCAGTCGAAATGATTGACAAACTCAACTTTATTTATCTAGAGAATGAGTCAAATGTTAGTGGAATTTACTTTTATGATTTACACTAAATTACCTCATACTAATCTAGCAAATTCATACAAAATCTAAGCCATATATTTCTAGCAAATTCATACAAAATCTAAGTCATATATTTCCAACCATTTTGAAAGAATCCAACAGAAAAATCATTAAGTCCTGAAACATTCCGATAGATCATAGCAAATAAAGTTTTTTTAAGTTTATCATCTTTAATATTTTCTTTCAGGCGTGCAATTTTCTTATCATATCTTGTCTTTATCCATCACACCAACCAAACACTTAGTGTAGAAGGAGTTTGACTTTTTAATTTAAATGGACAAAGTTTAATCTTTTTATTTGATTGTTCCTCTCTAAATAATTGACACAATTGACCACTATGCACTATGTACATAATCTACTTTGACTGATATGTAAATGCAAATATTATGATATGTAAATATTACGATATAAGATTTTTGATTTATTTCAATGAGAATTTTCAAGATACGTTATTTTTATATTTTTTAATGATAGATAATTAAATATATTAATAATTAAATTTATGTATTGATAAATGTGAACTATTCAACTGTGTCAATTATTTTGGACGGAAGTAATATAAAATATCATTAATATCACTTTAATAATAATTTGTCCAAAGAAATTAATAATAATTTATTCGTTTCTTACAAATTACATTATTTTGAATAAGAAAACATAATATTCATTCATGATTTAGCTACGCTTCTTCCTCTCCAATTGATCTCCTATATTTAGCTACACTTTCTTCACCATTATCACAATTCAACTCTCATTATCCGATCAACAACAATGATCCGTTAGATCTCACATCACTATCCATGTCGGTTAGTTTTTTCTTTCCATTTCTCTTCAATTATCTTCTTAATCATTTCACTTTCTTATCATTTTTCAATTTTTAACATTATATTATTTCTCTCTGTGTGTGTATTCGGTACAATTGTATTCATCTCCAATTGTGTTTTATTTATTTGATTAGATTATTTTGAAATTATTCACCATAACTGCAAAATTATTTGGTCCATTTGAAAATAATTGTTTCGTCCTTTGAGCTTAGCTCGATTGGCAGGACATATTGCACGTATGTGCAGGGACTGGGGTTCGTACCCTGGTACATACATCCACTTATTTAGGGTGAAATTCTAGTCAATAGGCTACCTGACAAAAAAATAAATTTGTTTCAAGTGCAGAAATGTGTTACTGTTGACAAATTCATTCTATCTAATAAATAGTGAAGATGCTGGAAATTTGCTAATCTTATAGTAAGAAGAGAATCATTGTAGATATTCGATTTTGAAATCCTAATTCGTATCAATTTAGTTCCCGACTTTTGTGTGTCAGCGCATCACTTAATGTGATACATCGTTGCTTGACTAACAGAAACTAATGACGGAAATTAGAAAAATTGGGGACTATTATAGAATATTGGTAAAATGAGAAACTGAGTTGATACGACTTACGAGTGCCTAATATGAAAGAGTGTGTTTATGAATTATATTTATGACGATGTTTGTCTTTGTAAAACTTGTTGGTAGGTTTCATCAAGCATGGAGGCGCCTACTGTTGATGTGGACCTTTCGTCTGAGAAGATTGAAAATGAGAAAGAGGGAGGTCCGATGTTTCATTGTGATTTGCATGATACAGAAGTAGTTCACAAGCTGGCTCAAGTGTTCTTGCCAGGTTTAGCCTCTGCTTGTGTCGATAACACAACTGGAGCTCCCTTCAATACTCCTGGTGCAGTTGCTGATGATTTGAGGAAAGAAATGATAGATTATCTTACACAGAGAAGTGAATCGTTTGTTGCTGAGTCTGTTATCTTCGATGATGGTGCGGATGGCGAAGTCTCGGATCACCCTTTTGATATTATTTCTTGTTTTGTTGATGACTATGTGGATACCAAGAGGAATTTGTTGAGTCAGGTTTCGGGATGGTTGCTAAGCGATAAGAGAGAAGACAAAATAGATGATTTTGTTCAGGAGATGGAAACGAAGGGTTTTTGGTTGTTAGATAAAAGACAAAAAGTTGCTGAAAATTTACTTAAGAATGTTGACTTCAAAAACTCGTTTCATTGCAGCGCGAGTTTTATTAACGCAGAAGATCTTGAAAACCATTTTGATAATTGCAACTTCAGACCTGTGGTATGTAATAATGTGGGTTGCAATGCTAGGTTTAGTGCGGTTCATTTGAAGGATCATGATTTTCATTGTCCTTTTAAGATAATTCCATGTGAGCAAAAATGTACAGATAACATTATGAGACGTGATATGGATAGGCACTGCATAACTGTTTGTCCGATGAAGCTTGTGAATTGTCCTTTCTATGCAGTCGGCTGTCGATCAGCTATTGCCCAATGTATGGTTGGAAAACATTGCTCAGATGATCTTGAAGCTCACTTATTGCACTTGCTTAAAGGGATCCACAAGGATGCATCTGGCGGAGATCTTAATCGACGAGTAGAGCTAATTGTACAGGTTAGTCAATTAAAACCATAAAGACATACATAGGTTATCTTTGGTATAACTAAAACCTTCCATAACTAAAATTCAGTATTATTTTTACTATTATTCAAAATTTCAGGCTGAAAAAAATACTTGAAAAGATTTCCAGTTTAATTATTTATGGACTATCAAAGGAATACTGTCTGAATTATTTACATTAACATTGCGTCCTCAACCAAAAGCTTCAAATAACAGCTTTAACCATATTGGATGTTCAACATTTTATCACCACAAAAACAAACAGGTGCTAAATAAGATTCTTTTTTATATTTTAGCCACCAAACATCTTTATGTTTACATTCTTTTTTTGTTTAGTAACTAAGTGAGTTGTCAAATATCCTAGTAACTGTTTTCCTAGTAACATTCTTTATAATATTTAGCATCTTACTAGACAAGCATCAACAACGACGAATTCAGATTCCCTGCAGTCACGGGTTCTTCCGTTCACGTACTCAGCCACATTGGTGGCTGTTAATCGAGATCGGATAGTGTAGAATACAAGTAATTCTTTTATTTTTTGAAAAAAAAAACAAGTTTGAAATCTGCGCCTCCAATCTTGATTTGACGGCCACCAATGTGGTTGACAGCGTGAATGTAGGAAAGCTGACATGCAAAGTATTTGTGTAATGCACGACTTATTTTAGATTATTCAGGGCATGATTTAGTCCATGGTAATGGTTGATAAGTAGCTTACGATACATGTGAGTCATATCTCAATCGGATGCTAAATTGATTCCAATTATACGTATCTCTAGTGTATATCAATTTGGACACAAATACCATATTGAATTTCGATTTACTAGTGACTCACTACCTAAACTTAGTGTAGCCAACTACTGTTTTTGGCAATTTTGTATAACTAACCACTTTTGTTGTCATTTTTTAACTTAACAAAAGTTCCGAGGGAATTAATTTATTTTTATTACTGAAGTGTATATATGCTTGATTTGTAGCATTAGTTCTAACTTGTAAACTTTATCATCAGTAGTTTCTGACTTTCTGTTTATCTTCCCTTTTTTTTAGGGAAGAAGATACCAAAGTTTTTTTTGGTCATAATCAATATTCATTTTTGTTGTTTTATGATAGGCATCATCAAACAATAGGTTAGCAGAAGCTCGCGATTTGAGGGCTCTAAAATCTATCGTCAAAGATATTGAAGCTAAATTAGGGCCTTTGGAAGTCAGCGTCATAGAGAAAACTAGTGCAGAAACAGTTGCCAAGAATGAAGATGCTGAAGACATAAGCACCAAAACCAAGGATGATGAACAAGCTTTAACTTCATCAGATAAAGCTGAAGTGAGTGCTACATTGAATAAGAATGGTGCAGAAAATGCTGTAAATAATGAAGAAGATAATGAGCATAAAGAAAATGGAAAAGAGGTTACTGCAAAGAATGAGTGAGGAACAATGATATTCGAAATGATAACTTGTAGGAAGACATACAAATTTCTTAGTTGAGAAGTTTTGAGATATGTTCAGTTTCTTAATCTTAGCAAGATATGTTGATTTTGTGTTTTATTTATGCTTTTGGATCATTCATATTTGTATCTCTTTTTGTTCTCTCCTTTCTTTCCTGTGATGTTTTTCTTATGGATTTGAAGAGGAGCTTGTCTAAAACTGGATAACATCATGATTTTCCTTTTGTTGATTAGTTGATTAATCTTTTGTTGATTAATTAATCATACAACACTTTCATACCAACTAAACGAAGAACTTGCTCATACGACTGTGTATTATTATTATTAGATTTGTCTTGGTATACACCCGAAAAAAAATTAGTTACACCTTACAGTGACTAAAATACTCTTAAACGTGAATTTATTTTACGTACACAAACTCAGTTTACGTATGCGTATGTGAATTCATTTCACGAAT
This sequence comes from Trifolium dubium, assembly GCA_951804385.1. Classification (NCBI taxonomy): domain Eukaryota; kingdom Viridiplantae; phylum Streptophyta; class Magnoliopsida; order Fabales; family Fabaceae; genus Trifolium; species Trifolium dubium. The sequence goes on along the minus strand of OX638070.1, from coordinate 10,031,805 downwards.
AGTACCATTCTTGTGTTTCTAGGCTGAAGGGGCAAGCGTGAATTCAATTTGCACATGCTTACGTAAACTTCAGTAAATTTGGGTAAATGTAAATTGAGTTTATGTGTACTATATATATAAACTGAGGTTATGTAGTCAATGTAAACTCAATGTACATATGGGTATGCACAAACTTAGTTTACATATACATTGCACGAATTGAATTTAAACAATATGTAGAATGATGTATAATTTTGATATTATGAATATTTTTTTGTTGATATAAATTGATTTTTTTAAGTGTGCCTCCTTAATTAAGAGTTTGTTTGAATAAACAACTTAGTTAAACTTTTAACATATTGGTGCTTATTTATAAGCAACTTCTGTAGTTAAAGAGAAAAATAAACACTGTTGTAAACTTATGGACATATTATAAGGAGTTGGGATCCTCTCTAATCTATTTATTTGTCTTTTCATTTTCTCCATTAGTCTATATATAGTTTAGAAATATAAATGCAAAAATGTGATATTAAATAAGTTCAAATTCTATTATACACCCCAAATTAACTAAAATCTTTAGTAACAAAAAAATGAAAATAGTCAGTTGTAAGTTTTGCTTAGTCGTCGATAGGAACATTACAATAATGTGCAGAGATGAGATTCAAATTCAAATACACTCACTTATTCACATTTAAAGAGGGAAATTCTAATCACTACGGAGAATATCTTAAACTCACTTTCTATGTCCTTAGGAAGTTTCAATTAATATATGATTTTCTATTCTATATATAGTACTACCTCTATTCCTTATTATAGACAAGTTATTTTTTAGATTTATTGAATAATTTATGTATCTGATTTATAATATAGACCAAATACATTAATTATTTAATGAATCTAAAAAATGACTTGTCTATTATAATAAGGAACGGAGGTAGTAATAGATTGCAAGAATAGCACAAGAGGCAAAGCCAACATTGCATAACATAACACGTGTATGCTGGTTGGGAGCTAGGGAGGAGAACTCACCTTATGTATCTCACATGTTTCTCGATGGAGATTAATCATCGCTTATGGCAGTGAATATTTCGAATCAATATCATGATAACATAAAAAATAAAAAAAAACATTTATATGACATAACATAATAACTATTATAGTAAAATAAAAAAATAACAACATAGGAAGGAAGCCACCCTGTGAGTGTGAGGCTCCTAAAAAAAGAAGCTAATTAGCTCTCATTTTGTTTGATCATCTTCCTCTTCTTCTCTAATTCCACATTCTTCGCTCTCTCTTACATTTCTCTCTTTCTCTCTCTCTCTCTCTCTCTCTCTCTCTCTCTCTCTCTCTCTCTCTCTCTCTCTCTCTCTCCATCCTTTTCTTTCTTTGTTATTTTGTTGTTTGTTCTCTCTCTCTCTCTCTGCCCAAACTTTGCATCCATCTCCTTCAACAGCTTCTCTCCTGCATGTCTCATGCATTTAGATAACACGGTACATATTATTATGTATTTATAATTATCATTATCAATGCTACCTCCTTAATTCCTTCATAACAACTAATCATTAACATCACTTTATATTGTTGTTAATTATCATCATCATCAACCTGTATTTATAATTATGAATTTATATATGATTATGTTTTTTGCTTCATATTTTAATAACTTATTATAATATAATGTGCATTGTTGCCAACTTTTTCTCTGGGTTAATATGATGACAATCAAACTATTTTTTTATTTTTTTTAATCTAATGCTATATATAAAAGGTGCATTATATAAGATTAAATAATCCTTGTTCTCTTGTTCTTTTGCATTGTTTAATTATAAAATGAAATGTGCAGTATATTATATATAAGATAATGTTTCAAATATATTTCCTAAATCCTGATGTTCACTTTCCATCAAAAGCCAACAATGTTGAGATCATACGAGTCTTATAAGTTATATAGGAAGATGTTGATAAACATTTACTTGTTTATTGACAACTTCATTGTTGTTTGTAACATCAATTAATTTAGGGTAAATGGGTTAATTCTCCTGTAAAGTTGGTCAGTTTTGCAATATCCCTGTAATTTTTTTTCGATTCTCCCTATAACGTTAGATTCTTTGCAATACCCCCTGATTCCGGCGATTATATTATGATTGACTGAGTCCGAGTATTGCGAAAAATCTAATATTACATGGGAATCTCAAAAAAAAATTATAAAGGGTATTACAAAACTGACCAACTTTACATCGGTATTAACCATTTACCCATTAATTTAATAAATGAAATATTGAATCTTCAATGTCAATTTAGGTGGGCTAGAACAATGAAATATTGAACCTCTTATTTAAAATTTCTTCAGTGTTGAGGGAAGATGATGCTTGAAGGATCGATTAGCATTAATGGTCGGGAGTTGGAGACCATGCTTTCTTTCAGAACACCCAGAGCAGATATGGAAAATGACTTAATGGGTAAACTAGTAAGCACAAAGAGTATCGACAATGGCGAGGATTTGTTGAGAACATGTAGTAACTTGTCTGATAAGAGCTTCTATTCCCCATTATCGTACGAGCCACTACGTCATAGAGACAAAGCTGCACTTAGATTGCAGAAAGTTTACAAAAGTTTCCGAACAAGAAGGCAACTTGCAGATTGTGCAGTTCTTGCAGAGCAAAGATGGTTAGTTAGTTTCAATATTTCATGTTTACAGGACTTAACATGTAGTAGAGAACATTAAGTGCAGGCCAACTCCAAAGGTATACGGCGCCAAGCAACTAAAGTCCTAATTTTAGTCTATAGTTCAGCCGTGAGGTAAGTACTTGAGCTCATTAACCACCCAAGAATCGAACTCGGGTTATCCTGATATTCGTCTTTAGGGGAGCTCATTAACCACTTGAGCTCAATATATTGGTTAACTAAAGTCCTAATTGATGCAACGTGAACCACTCCCAATTCAATATAGTAATTTAGTAAAAGTATTATTCTCTCTCTTTCATTTATACACCGTTCTTAATTTGTGTCAAATGGTCAAATAGGTCAATTATCGTGGGGGTGAAATGAGTCCTTAACTTTCGGGCCAAAATTGAGATACCCTACCCACATTCACACAATCAGTGCATTGGTGACGGTTAGATGATCTAACGGTTTACAAAACATGCAAGTGTTGTTTTTTCAAAAATCGAAAATACTAACCTTGGAATTTGAACTGTATGATCTTGATCCAACAATCTTCGATATGTTGACTACGTGAATGCAAGATAATCCGATTGCAAGGAGTCCATATCCATTACAATTATATACCTCACTAAATGAAATATTGTTAATTAGACTAATTATTACAATCATATGTAACAGGTGGAGGGTTTTGGATTTCGCTGAACTAAAGCGCAGTTCTATATCATTTTTTGACATTGAAAAACCTGAGACTGCTCTTTCACGTTGGTCAAGGGCTAGAACGAGGGCTGCCAAGGTAATTTTTCGCATATTATTATTATTATAATTGAATGTTATTAGTTGAATAACAAGTAAAAAAATTGTCTCATCTTTGTTAATAGGTTGGAAAGGGTCTATCTAAGGATAGGAAGGCTCGTAAACTTGCTTTGCAGCACTGGCTAGAAGCAGTACGTCACACTCAAAAGCTATAGTGTTACAATACAATTCATATTCGGTTCTGTTTAGATTGACTTATTTGAACTTATCTGTTGACATAACTATATATGAAACCATTTGTGAGAGTTTATGGAAAGAGCTTATAAAATGTGCCTAAGTTGTTTTCACCTTATTCCTATAAGCTCTCCAAGATAGCCTATGAAAACAACTTACAACTTATATGAAATAAGCGCTTAATTAAGTTGCTTTTCTAAACAAGACCTTAATCTACTGGTTTTTTTATAATTGGTTTTCAACAGATTGACCCTCGACATCGCTATGGTCATAACCTTCAATTTTACTATGTCCAGTGGCTACATTGTGATAGCAATCAACCTTTCTTCTATTGGTATGAATCAAGGACAATAAAGAGTTCTATTTTTTTAGAGTAACTTTTTAGTCAAGCTAATGGAAATTTATGATCAATCTGTAAGTGTAGGCTTGATATCGGGCAAGGCAGGGAATTCAGTTCTGAGAGATGTTCTAGATCAAAGCTTCAGCAACAATGTATCAAATATTTGGGTCCAGTAAGTTTTCTGGTTCCCTTTAATATCACTTTTCCTTTCATCCATATGCAAACACTAAACTACGTGTAGGAAAAATAGAATTAAACAAAATAAGTAATATAGAACTATGAGGTTATGTAGAACAGACATGTGGTCACCTTAAATTATACATTTTTTTTCTTCAAATTATTACCGGTGTCGACATGTTAGTGTTAGTGTAAGTGTTTAATAACTCAAAGTTATTAGATAACTTAACTGTCAAGTAACTAACTTGTAAAAGTAATTTTGAAATTATTTTGCAGGAGGAAAGAAAGGCTCATGAAGTAGTTATTGAGAATGGGAGGCTCTTTTACAAACGCAGTGGATTTCCAGTTGATAGTAGAGGAGATGCTAAGTGGATTTTTGTACTAAGCACTTCCAAGACTTTGTATGTTGGGGAGAAGAGCAAGGGCACGTTTCAACATTCGAGCTTTCTAGCAGGTGGAGCCACATTATCTGCTGGTAGATTAGTATCTGAGGATGGTATTCTTAAGGTATGAAAGGGAAATAAACCCAAAATTTTCAAAATTAACTACGACGCTGCTTAGATAAGCAATTTGCTTAAGTATTATAGGATAAACACTTATCATGTAAGTGATTATCTATAATCTACTCCCTCCGGTCACTATTATACGCAAATTTGACTTTTTTGGTACATTTGACTACTGATGTATCTGACCATGTAAGTGACCGAAGGGAGTATTTCTTTACAAATTATAAAATAAAGTTAATTGGTTTCATATAAACTATAAGTTGTTTTCATAATCTATTTTAGAATATAAGATCCCTCAAACGGTCGCACAAGCGTTTATGCTTGTAGATAAACTCAAATTAGCTAATCCAAACAGGTCCTACGACATTGTATTCTCCATTGCTTTCTGCTTTGTCCTTGTTTGCCATACTGACATTAGATTTTTTTCAATTCCAAAGGCAGTTTGGCCTCACAGTGGACACTATCTACCAACAGAAGAAAATTTCCAGGAATTCATGTCATTCCTCAAGGAGAATAATGTGGACCTTACCGATGTTAAGGTAAACAATGGCATTTCTGCATATAGTGGTGAATTTATCTATATATGCATACTTTCATTCACTATCTAGTTTACTCGGGATAGAGATCAATGTTGTCAAATAACAGCAATAACATGGCAGAATTCGAACAAATCACTATTGTTCTGTGATATGCTATTTAATACAAATTGTAGTCAAATAGCTGCGCTATAGCATTGTAGCATAGTAGAATTTAACCAAAAAATTATTTTTCCGCAGTTCGCCATTGGTAACTTGATAGAGATTAATAAATCATAGCTTCAAACTTTAGCCATGACATGAACTCGTGTAGAACATTAATTTCGATTAAATCTAGCTAGTCCAGAAAATAAAATCTTTCTGGAATGCTAATTTTCATTTTCTTATATACAGAAAAACCCAATTGAAGGTGATGAAATAGTCAAAACGAACCAGGAATCTCATTTCAGAGCAAAATCTTCAGAGAAAATATTACCTCCAAAAATCGAAACTGAAAGTTCAAGTAGCATATTAACTGAAGAGCAACCTGAGGAGACAAATGAGGATTCTACTGCTGATTCAAATAATGATCCACCTGCATCTAGACTATCACAACGACTAGGAACAAAAATATCGAAACTCGAAATACCAAAAAGAAGCAATGTGGCCGACATTTTTGGATCAATATTAGCAGTACATTTTCCAAATAACAAATATTGTTCTCCACATTTAGAAGTAGATGCAGAATGTGGTTATGAGACAGCAGAAGAATCGTTTATCGAAGAAGAAGAGTTCATGTTTTCGAAATCAAACTTGTTTGTTGAAGATCAAAACAGTGGAGAAGAAACTCCTATTCCAAAAGAAAAGATAATGAAGAGAATAACATCACATAAAGGAATGAAATCATATCAACTGGCTAATCATTTATCGACTAAATGGACGACAGGCGCTGGTCCAAGAATCGGTTGTATGAGAGACTATCCTCCAGAACTTCAGTTTTATATCTTGGAGCAGCAAAACATGTCTCCAAGGATAAGAACAACGGCACCATCGCCTCAGATACCATCAATATCACGCTTTAGTCCACATGTTTCGTGTCCAACTCTTCCGACAGATTAATTATTAATTAAATTAAGGGATGCTAGTTTTGTTGGGGGCGCTTGGAGTAGAGAAAAAATGAATAGGATTTTATTTTTTGAATTCCACTCTTTAAAACCATATATAGTTAGTTTTTGTGGTGGTGAGTGAAGGGAACAAAAGAACTTTGAATGCATATTGTTCTAGTTCCATAATGCAGAGAGAGAATTTGATTGAGTTTTCAATCTAGATTTGAAACAATAGTAAGCAACATGCAAATCATTAATGTCATGTTTTATAGTTATTTCTTATTTGTTCATTTCTTCAAAATATATACCATTGCTATCTTATATACTATATATACAACTAGGGACGGACCCATAAATTTTAAATAGTGAGGGCCTATATTTTCTTGTGAAGAAGTGAGGGCCTATATTTCTCTTTTAATTATTGTCACATATATTTTAATACACACAAAAATTATAAATAGTCATTTTAGTCTCTAAATATATGATGTACTGGTACTATAATATACAAATCTATCAAATTTGACTTATAAAATATACATTTAAGTACTAGATTAACCAATTAAAAAGATATAAAATCAAAATATTATGAAATCATATATTTTTCTTTTTATCATATCTTATTTTTTAATGTGTCTAATACTAAAAAAAATTGATATTGAAACAAGGCCCTCTCACCCTCTAACCTAGGTCCGTCCTTGTATACAACAAGAACAACTAAGTCTTATCCTACTAAGTTAGGTCGGCTACATGAATCGAACGGAGCCACAGTATTATATTAAAAACCATGTTTCCTCCAACATATTTATATACGATAGGGTAAGTTAGAGAAGATAAATTAGTGTTGTGGGAAAATAACTCATATAATAATGTGAAGTTAAGTTATCACCAAACAAAATAGAATATTAATGATGTGTTTAAGTACTAAAAGTAAATAGTGATATGGTGTTGAAGTAGAACATACCCCAAACATAGTTGTTTTACATAAGTTGTTGTAGAAAAACTGTGTTCCACATTAACAAAAAGGAAAGAAATGAAAAGATATTTTATTTTAGGCTTAAACATCCTTTTGGCCCCTGTATGTATACTAAATTTTGCTTTTAGTTCCTGTATGTGATTTTACTTCAAAACAGTCTCTGTATCGACCAAATTTTTTGCTTCTGGTCCCTAAAGCAAAAATCTGTAGGAAAATTCTCAAGTTTCCTGCAGATTTTTGTTTTAGGGATCAGAAACAAAAAATTTGGTCGATACAGGGACTGTTTTGGAGTAAAATCACATACAGGGACTAAAACCAAAATTTCACGTACATACGTGGACTAAAATGACGTTTAAGCCTTTATTTTATTACAATTACATTTACAATCATTCAGGAAAATGATGCATTTATTTTTTTATTTTAACCGCAAAATAATTGGGTCACTAGGTTGATTAATTCGGTTTAGGCGAATTATGATATAAAGTGATTTCAATCTTCTCTCAACATATATAATTTTGTGACTATAAAGTAAAAATAAACATGCATACAATTTATATTATAATATGACTTAAATATGTAAAAAGTCTTTGTACTTCAAGGTCACTTGAGTTTTAGTTTATATATTTTAAAAAACTTTTAAATTGACAATATATTTTCATTTTACTTTTAAAAAAGTCCATGGGTCAATTTTTGATGATATGTCATTTTTTATAATGATTTGACACTGATGAATTCATGAATTTTTTTGAAAGTAAAATAAAAATACAGAGTCAATTTAATTTTTTTTTAAAATACAGAGATTAAAATTCAAGTGACATATCATCAAAAATGAATTCAAACATCTTTTTTTTAAGTAAAATAAAAATACATGATGAATTCAATTTTTTTTTAAAAATACCTAGATTAAAATACTTTTACATAGGCCTTCTAATATTTGCATAAACAGAGTTTTTGGGGGCCGCCGACAAAGGGTTTTAGAAACAAAACCCTAAAATAATTAGTATTTTTTCCACCATCAACGAAGCTATAAGAATTATTGTACAGTACAAGAAAAGCATCAACCAACGAGAGAACAGAGAGAATTTGAAAAAAATGGAAATTGAGAGTACAGTGGCGGCAGTAGCGGAGAGGAAGACGATGATAAACAACGTGATGTGCACTTTGACAGACCCAGATGGAGCTCCTCTTGGTGCTCCTATGTACCTTCCTCAGAATATCGGTCCACAACAGCTTCAACTCATTGTTAATCAGCTTATACACAATGTTTGCATTCTCATCCTTCTTCTATTTTAATTATTATTTGTTCCGTTAAATGCTTTTGAAACTTCAGTGGTGATTGACACTAGACTTGGTAGAAAGGACCATAGTTTTATTCCCGCAACTGCGTCTGGGAGGAGACTGGAATCACTGCCAGTATTCACCCAGAACTCTAGACTACTAGGCCCCTTTCCCTATGAACAGAGGGTGAAAAAAAAAAAAGAAGTATTTTTAAAGGCAATTTTGTATATAAAAAGTCCAACCAAAAATGTTACTAGTTAATTTTGAAAACACCTTTATATTATGATGATGATGATATAGATTATGTTAACATTGATTGGCTGTCTATATTTTCAATTTAGGAGGAGAGATTGCCATATGCTTTTTATATATCAGACGAGGAGCTTCTTGTACCACTTGAAACATACTTGCAGAGACACAAAGGCTAGTCATGTTTGGTTTTAAATATAATTGTCATTTTTAAATTTGTTTACTTGTTTGATCTTTACTAATGTTTTTTTCTTTTTGTTTGTGATGTTAATTTAACATCATTTCAGTCTCGGTGGAGAAGGCATTGCCTATAGTTTGTCAGCCTCAAGCTGTTTTTCGTGTTCGTCCTGTGAGTCGATGTTCAGCAACAATTTCTGGTACGAAAGACTTGATGGGTTTTATCTTAAAAAAATGTGTTGTATTGTTTGCTAAATCACATAAAACAGCAATGTGATTTGACTCTGGATGATTTTAGCTTAATAGTGTATTTTTTGTCATAATCCTTGGAATTCATGTCGTTGAGATTATATGTAGGTCACGGTGAAGCTGTACTGACAGTTGCCTTTAGTCCTGATGGACGACAGCTGGCAAGTGGTTCTGGTGATACCACTGTTCGATTTTGGGACCTTGGCACTCAGACACCAATGTACACATGCACAGGTTTGATATTTAAAGATGATAAGCCATTCTTCGTGTCTGCCAAACATAACTTATTCATTTTAATTAAAGCAACAAACGATCAATTTATATTTATGCATTTTTCTCTCTGAATTACAAAAGTAATCAATTTGAATAATTGGGCTGTGTTCATTAGTCACGATTACGTGCTAGAAAAACTTCTTGATAGACTGTAGTTTAAATTTATTTCCGTTGATGCTTATTACTGGGAGTGTGATACTAGGAAAGGGATGGGAAGTAGAGGATCAACACAAGGATGAGGAAATGGGATATTTACACTGTTGAGTGGGGAGCATAACTGTATGCTGAGCTGGCAACGAAAAGTAGGAGGTGGAAACTAGGTTAGGAAGAAATGGAAATATAAGAGGGAAGGATTATAAGTGACACAGGCAATTTCTTAGCGAGGATTTAGGAGAAAGAGAGATTATCATTCTTTCTACCACCAGTTGATACTTAAAGTTATAATAGTTGTTAGCATGCACTCTTTCGTATCTTCAACAAGAATATGTTATATGTATAGTTGTTTACATTTTATACAGGACACAAAAACTGGGTCCTTTGTACTGAATGGTCACCAGATGGCAAGTATCTTGTAAGTGGGAGCAAGTCAGGAGAAATTATTTGTTGGGACCCACAAACTGGAAAGCAATTAGGAAATGCTCTAACTGTAAGTCTTTAAACTTGAACTCCAATTTTTGTGTCATGAAACTGTCTTCTTTTTCTCTTTATAATGTTTGCATTGTTTCCACATGCAAGAATCAAACAAATATTTTTAAAAACAATAGGAACTTTAAACTCAGAGCTCGGAAGAATCATTTGTGGAAGTTAATGATTGTAAAAAGTAGGCAACCAAACACATTGGTTGCAGGGGATGCTCTTATTTTTGTTAAAATAAGTACACAGCTCTAATTGATACTGAATTTACTTCTCTTATCTTCCCTCTCCCACTAAATTACAAAACATAAAATAAAAGAGTAACATGCTTTATTAATTCTGGGTTTCCTGAGAAAATACAACTTTATGGAAATATTTTAGAGTGGCTTGTCTATGTTATCATATTTTTATGGCATACTGCCATGGCATTTAATAGTTGATAAAATGTAGGAGTTTTGTGTTTTCCGCCATGGTCTGCCAACCACAATCAGTAACATTGGGATACATAACATACTTGAAATAGTCACTTTTTTGATAACAAGTGTAATAATATATGTTGTTTGAAGAATTTTGTACCATCATATTGTTTATTGGAAAATAAAATTTGAAGTATACTTGTATGAAATATAGGGCCACAAGAAATGGATTACTGGTATCTCTTGGGAACCTCTCCACCTGAATGGTCCTTGTCGTCGCTTTGTAAGTGCCAGCAAAGATGGTGATGCTCGTATTTGGGACATTTCTTTAAAGAAATGTATCGTACTCAGTGGCCACACACTTGCAGTAACATGTGTAAAATGGGGTGGAGATGGTGTGATTTATACAGGGTATTTCTCCTTCGTTCCTTCCAATTTCTTTTAAGATTTTAGTCTGAGTTTTTCTCTTCACTCAATTTTTTATACTGCATGAATTGAGGTAGTAGCACAGTAGTTTTGCTGCTAAATAAAGTTTTAGTGTAGAAAGATGCTTCTTATTCAAGTTTGCAAAATATTATTTTTATTATCTTTCTGTATTTCTATATTACTGCTTAGATCCGGACTATGTTGTTTTTTTACAGGTCCCAGGATTGTTCAATCAAAGTTTGGGAAACAACACAAGGGAAGCTAATTCGGGAACTGAAGGTGGGCCTTCATCTCTTCAAAATCGAACTTTTTATGCGCTTCTTTCAAAATTTGATTATTGCTACGTGCATTTCCTGTTTTTCCTAAATGCCAACTTTTCATTCATTCAAGTCATTTTACTATTTAAATTATCAAGCATTTATTAAGTGTAAACTATTTATAATATCATCCAATTTTCAATGTGTTGATAAATCATTGTAATAGATGTTTTAGTCCCTACAAATTTTTCTGAATGTAGTGTTTAGTCCCTGTTAAAATCAAATTTGTTTAATTAGCCTTAAACTCTTAATGTGGGATGAATTAAATATGAAATTTTTGATAACCAAAATGTTCATTTATCAAAAATACTATTAAAATTAAGAAGGGACTAAACTTAGAAGGTCCCAATTTTGTAGGGCCAAAAACATATTTAATCCATAAATCTGTTATGGAACTTATTTATTTAAAAAATTTAAGATATTATCTTGTGAAAAATTGTTGGAATTTTATTTTCACCAATGTTAATGGATTAAATTAGTTAACTTTGCTCCATTTAGTTATCAAAAACATATTTAATCCGTAAATCTGTTTTACTCTTTTGTTTAAGAGGATTCCATCTATTATGGAATTCCTTCTTTCCTTCAATGTGTTTATATTGTACTTATTCTTACATCAGATACTTTTTTTATATTTTAGTATATTCTATATCAAACTTCCTGTTTTTTAGTGATGTTGTCATTTTATTATATTTTCTTTACTTTTTCATACTATTGTTTTCTTGATATTCTGGTATTTATTTTAGGGACATGCGCATTGGGTTAATTCTTTAGCATTGAGCACAGAGTATGTTCTTCGCACTGGAGCTTTTGATCATACTGGACAACATTATTCATCTCCAGAGGAAATGAAGAAGGTAACTATTAGTTTTCTTAACAGTAATGTTAGCCCTTTGAACAATAATTAGTTACAAAACCTGGCCTTCCCTGGCTAGGTATTAGACATAATAAACTCAGATTTATGTAATTGGATCACAGTCATTGATGTTTGAAATTTTCATCAGTTACCAATAATTTTCATATCAAACCAGATATTCAATGACTTAGGACTTATTTTGAAGTATTATTTGATGCCAGAACTCGCCCCGAACTATGTACTACTAGGGCCCCCTTCCCCTATGAACCAGAGGGTGAAAGCCAAAAAAAGAAAGAAAGTATATCGTTACTTTTTGTGCAGGATTTTTTAATCACAAAAATGTGGTTTCAGGTGAAAAGTCTAATATTAAAGAAATTTGGAATCGTGAATGGTCCAGTGTATTGAATCGATAGAATGAAAAGTTAATAACATGGTTTTATCCATGTATCCAACTTCCAATCAATTTACTAGTATATTATTTGTAGTTATTATTTGAGTAATCACTTTTAGTCCATTAAATGTATTGTTTCTCTACTTCACTAGTTCTTTTCTCTAGAAACTACTTTTTCGATCTCAGCTTTACTAATACTAGTTTATGCTGCTGATGTATGTAGGTCGCTCTTGAAAGGTACAAACAAATGAGAGGTAATGCCCCTGAAAGATTGGTCTCTGGATCTGATGATTTCACAATGTTCCTTTGGGAACCCTTTATCGACAAGCACCATAAAACTCGCATGACAGGTCATCAGCAGGTATTTAATTTTCTTTATATGCATTATTATGCACGTTCCGTGTTTTAGGTTTAGTGATGCAAGTTATACTTGTTTGTTGACAGCTTGTGAACCACGTCTATTTTTCGCCTGATGGGAAATGGATAGCGAGTGCATCTTTTGATAAATCTGTGAAGATATGGAATGGAACTACAGGGAAATTTGTCACTGCCTTTCGGGGCCATGTTAGGCCTGTTTACCGGATCAGGTATAACATGAGTGCTTCAATATTATTTCAAACTGCTAGCCAAAGGTATTTCGTTTAAAACTGCAATTAACTAACCATATTGACTTTTACTATTCAGCTGGTCTGCAGATAGTAGACTTCTTTTAAGTTGCAGCGCAGATTCTACACTTAAGGTAAAACCAATAAATATTTTGGTTGATATTTTTAGTTTGGTTTGTATAGTTTAACCTATCAAACCAACGGGTGCTCTGAACTTGTGGGTGAGGACTGTGGTTTGATGAGATCCCCGCAAAACGTACTCGTGGGGAGTTGCAAAGAGCTTTAAGCTGTGCTCTAAGAACAAAACTCTGAGGGTGCGTTTGATCTGCTAAAAAACAAAGTACTAGACAGGACAAGTCTAGTTGTACTGCGTTTGATTGTGAAACTGTTTCAGGGACTGGACAAATTGATTGGCAAAGGACAGCACAACAACAGAAATTCTTGTCCTCCACTAAACCACAGCACAACTTTTTGTCCATAGTACATGTGGTCTAAAATACCAAAATACATTTTTTTTCACCAAACATTGTATAAAATAAAAAATTATTCAATATCATAAAATTTTGTGCTGTGCTGTTTTATCTTGTGCTGTGTTGTTCTATCTTATGCTGTATTGTTCAGTACTTAGTGTTTAACAGATCAAACGCACCCTGAGGAGCTACTAGGGTGCTAAAGACCCCAACTATGGTTTCCCACCAAAATAGTAGAACCTGTGAAATTTCATTTGCAATACAAGAACTTTGACCATATATTGTGTTTGCTTTTCAAGGTTTGGGATATTCGAACTCGTCAGTTGAAGCAAGAGCTTCCGGGCCATGCCGATGAAGTATGTATATTATGGATGCCAAATACTTGAGTGATTTTAAAACATAGTTTTCCTCTTTGGTGGTTGACGTAAGTTTATTTTCTTGTTGTGAAGGTGTTTTCTGTTGATTGGAGTCCAGATGGAGAGAAGGTAGCTTCTGGTGGTAAGGATAAAGTGTTGAAGTTGTGGATGGGATAGGCTTATTTTTAGATCAACATTGAGAATCTACTCTACATGAAGTGCCAATGCATGGAAATCTATGTGTGGCTATTGTGTGCATGCAAGATCATCTTTAAATTATAAGATATGAATTTCTATTCCATATACTACATTGCCACTGAGATTAGGCGCCGGAGGAAAACACGTTCCTTAATTGAGTCTCAGGTAAAGAAGCTGACTGAATCACTTGGAAGTCTAATTATCGCTTGCGCGAATATACTTTACTGTTTTTTTTTTCTTCTTTCAGAGTCCTTGGTTTGTATTACCTTCTATTTTAACTGATTTTTATTCTTTGACTGAATTGTATTACCTCCTATTTTTCTTAATTAATGACAATTATGGCTTTTTTGTTGTTGGATGATGATAAAGTCGTGCTCAAGGGCTAGCCCTAAGAATAAGATGACTTTTTGGTTTGCCTTGAAACTAGTGTTAGAACACTGTAGTTTTTGAATGGACTACTTCAAAATTTAAGGAAAATAAATTGCCTGTTTAATTTCGTTAAGTTTTTTTCAATTCTAGTATGCTAGCTAGACACTTTTTCGTCACAGATTCTTACAAAGTTTATGTGGAACTTACATAATTTACGATGATCCATTTGTGTTGTTGAGAATCATGCTATGTAGGTTGTATTTGTTTGTAAATGGCCCAACCAATCAGAATTGGCCATGTTATTTTAGGACATGCTCTAATACTATGTTAAATACAGAATTATGTTAGTGTCGGTTCCGATAATTTGGAGGTCTCAAGCAAATAATTAAAATGGACCCTTAATAAAAAAAATTATACCAAAAAAAATATACTGCTTTTTTCTTAAAAGAACGTCATCTATTTAAATTATAAATAACATCAACAATTTTAAAATTAGTCATTTATATGTATAACTAACATAAACAAAAGTTCATTTTCTAATCAATATCACAAAAATACATTTTAGCTATTTTAAAAGAGAAGGGAGAAGAGAATAATCTCTTTTTCTTTTTGACTAAAAAAATTCATTCATTCAATTAAAAATACACAGTCTTTCTTTAAGTTTGATTTGTGTCTTAGATCGAGCACTTTTGTATTTATACATACAAATACAATTAATTTTAATTTTAATTAAATATAATTGATATGACAACTAAAACATCATAAGTTCATAACATTTGATTTCTAATTTATTTTAACACTCTCCTAAAGCTAAAGCTTATTATTATACTTTAAGCTTGTTACAACTTACAAGACAATATTGGTCACCACTGAATTTTTCGTCGTTGGAAAGAAAATACATCACTGGTATGATCCATATGTGAGAAAAGAGTCGCCACTGGAATGATCATCAATACGAAGTAGAGTTGCCACAATAGAAGTATTTGTGCACCAAAACTAAACATCAAGACCAAATCCAAAACCAAGGTACTGAGGCAGCGCCTTAGAAGACTATGCACATAGTGACGACGATATGAAACGTGTTGGCCAGAATGCACGTGAGATGATATGGTTGTTGATGGTGATCTTTGGGGGGTAGGCTAGTTCTGAGGAGGCATTGTAGTGGTGTATGTGTTTGGTTGCTAGAAAGTCTACCATAGTTGACGGTGACAAATACTGCCTTCGACAACCACGGTGAAGCAAAGAGACATGTCATAGAATTAGAACCAGCTTTGATAGCATGTTAAAAATAGAAATATGTGTAATGATAGTGTGTCTAGACAGAGCACACTTTGTTTGTATTTATACATAGAAAAATAATCCATTACAATTAATCCTAATTAAACATAAGTAATTTCTATCCTTGTTGCAGCACGACAAATTTAGAAAAAAAAACTTGTTCTGCTAGCTACCGACGAAAACTTGTTGCAGCACGATCTCTTGTTATTGGGAAAAACTAAAGTCACTTACTATACCAAGTTATAAGCTTGTATCCTTGGAATGATTTTCAAAGAATTGTGTAACAAAACTAAAGATTTGTTTTGGTGGTAATATAAGTTGAATATGTTTGCACAAAATTTCCTGGCCACGAAGTCTTGAGCATTACACATTCACTTATCAATGAAGAAGCTAGATCTTGTTCTACTCAAGACTTTGTGCTTTGGAAAATATTTGCAAAAAGATTCAACTTGATAGTTGTAAAAGTACCCACTAGAATAAATCTTTACACGATTCTTTGAAATTTCTTCCAAGGATACAAAGGTTAATCTGCTATGCTAATAATAGGTGAATTTAGTTTTCCCAATAACAAGAGATCGTGTGATAGAGTGTAGTTGTTGTCAATTTTTCGTTAGTAAAAACAAATTACATATTTTTATTATAAATATATTAGGAACCTAAAAGTGGAAAAGCTATGTTGAAAAGGATAAGTAAAACGCACAAATATTAATACAAACATTGTTTCATTAAGTTTCTTAACACCCCTTAGGCACATTTTAGTTTTCTCTAATTTATTATTTTTCTTATATCCAAAATTATTATTATTTTGTTTCTTATACCCAAAATTATTATTACTTTGTGTGTAGATGTTTGTGCCACTCATCCTCTATGGAAAATCGAATAGAAATATGGAAATCCACTAAAATGTGATAATATTCCCAATATTTTTATTACTCTTTTAATATATCTTTTTGATAGCTTGTCCCAACAACCTCTAAGCCTTAGTGACGGCAAATTAATTGTCTTCCACACGGTCGAGTTATAGCAAACATAGCAACATTTGCTATAAATAAGTTATGCCCTCAATCACATAAATGTTCACCAAAATATCGGATCCAAATCTCCAAAAATCAAATGATATATAAAGGTGGAATTGGGGTGGACTAAGGACCCAAAAAAATACTTCTTTTTTTGACAAAAATAAATAAATGATAAATAGTGAAATAATTCAAGTACATTATTAATAATGATTTTAATTTATTCATTATACTACGTATTAGTACAAATATTAATATAAATATTAATTTTGAGTTTATTATTAATTAGTTACTGCAAGTATTAATTCATAGTTTATTATTTATGATTTCAATTTTCAAGTCACTCGTCATATGTAGAATATGATTTTAAGTTATGCAATTTAATTCTATAATAATTCATTTTGACTTTTTTTGTCAAAAAGTAACATATATATATGATTGGATTTGTAATAGAGTAACATTTTGAACTAGCACATAAATATGAGTTAGCGTATATGAAAAATACTTTAATTAATATTTAATTTTTCAAGTAAATAATACAGGTAAAATTAGAATTAAAAATAATAATTATAAGTTAGTTGAATAGCATATCAAAATAAATTATAACATAGTATAAATAAGTTATAAGTTCATGAATAAAAAATGTTACCAAATAAAGTTTTTTCCTTCAACATGACCTTATAAGCTATTATGACCTACGACTTATATTTTTATATGTAATATAATTTTTTTATTTAATTTTCTTAGTGGTTCACCCAAATAATTTTTTTTTAGTTCTCTATTGATGATATGCTTATGTAAAATAAGATTGATAACAATAAAAGCGGCAAGAAATTGTCTAAAATTGATTCCAAAAAGAAATAGTCTAAAAAAAATAACAGCAGCAAGAATGAATCTCCAAAAAGGAGAATCTTCTCTTGAAACTACTCAATACCAAAATTGTCAAAAGGGTAAGTTATTTAAAAAGTATATCAAATATCAAATATCCTTCAACATTACTAACATCAATAAATAATAAAATTGCTAAAATATAAGCAACAAGGAATCAAGAAGAGATCGACCAATAGAACCACCTCATAAAATTGTAATAAAAAAAGAAAAAGAATCACTGCATAAATTGAGGGAGCAGCTTATTATCAAATTTAAACCCAAATAATAACAGCTATCAACATGTATTTTGTGATACACAATTCTGTTATACATAAATATTCAACTAAGATATAAGCATGTATTGTATATTTCCAACTAACATGAGGCTCACTCATAGATGATGAGTAATGCACATTTTCCAACAAGCATAGGTGGAAAACTTAAATTGTGTTTGGGAAAATTTATTGTGGGGAGAAAATGGAATGTAGTTCAGACAAATATAATGGTTGCAACTGCATTTTGAGAAAAATCATGAATAAACAAAACATTGAATTTTTTTGTAATTTCATGACTTTTGATTATTCAATATCATCAAAATTATACACTATCTTGAGAGAATTATCTTAAAATCTTAGTTATTCTCTGTATTTATTACAGCATTCTTTTTGTATGGAAAATTGGTAGACACTTGAAAATTATGAAACATAAAACAGCACATGTTAATGGCATGCATACACACTCTTATGAAATCCGAGTGCAAAACACCGCAAAACTTGTCCATGAAACATTATGAAATCTGCCCGTTGAATATATACTCATGGTATTACAGAATTAGAAACATTTTTTTGACAGAATTAGAAATAAAACTATACTATATACAAAATTAAATCAACTCATTTAAACAAATATATAGTTTACGGCATAGTTACTCGATACAACTAACAAGATATTTTTTATTGAACCATCTCGAAAGCACTAGAATCCGGATCTGTCTTAGTGATCAACTTTGGTTTGAGCAACTGCTACATTTCTAGACGAAAATGTAGCACAGTTTGCTAGATGAAAGGAAATAATGCATACTCGGCATAGAATAAATTCCAAATGAATCGATAGAATCCTGAAATTGCTTCCTGCAACATATAGTCAGACATTTAATAAAGTAAAAGTAGAAAAAAATTATATATAGATAAACAAAACTAAATTTGGGCTTTGTGGAGTACCATTGCTTGTTGGTCAAGGTAAGAAGTTTAATTTCTTCTACTTAAAGGTTTCAAAGTTTGAATTTTGTGAATGATTAATATAATCATTGGATGAGTTGAGATTTAATGTTGTTTACGAAGACCAAGCGTCATAAAAAAAAACTTCGAAAATGTAAGCAAAAGGGGTGCCTTGACAAAACAGAAATACATTAGGAATCTTCTTTTATTTACTCTTTGCTTCCACCATAGTCTAAAACAAACTGAGAAAAATGACCACCACTATATTTTTTAAGACTTGGTATCCAGCCCAAGAACCGACTAATCCAAGGGATACCAATCCCGCCGTCCAATATCGGAGGGCCCATTTAAAGCCAGAGTTTTGCTCTGTATGGACTGACACAACACAGAAAGTGGCCCCGGAAGGATTCGAACCTGCGAAATTAAGAGGAGCATATATTCCAAGGTCTCAAGCCTTCACTAGCAGACCAACCCATGTGGCTTAAAATGACAACTATATTAAGGCACCTAGAGTAACCAAGCAGTGAGGTATTCATCTAATCATACTTCATTGACAAAAATTGGTCTCTATACAGATTGCAGATCCTCAAAAAGATTAACGGCCAGAAGAAGCGCAATGGCAGTTCTTAGCTAACTGATCTATATTGATATCATATGTCACCGTAATGTTACAAGATTCCAAAATCAAGGTCCAACTTGAGTAAGTTTTAATTTTATACGTAATTTTATATGGAAACAATGAATAAGTTGCTATAATTAATTTTATACGGGAGATATAAAATTTACCTTTGTATAATTTGCTTTTTCTAATATCTGCACCTGAAATATAAGAAAATAAACCACGTCATTTTACAATCTCACCTTTTTATAATTTGCATTTTGGGCTTTGTTTGCGAGTTTGGAGGGGAAGGGAGGGGAGGGCTTTGGAGGGAGGGAAATAGAGAGAAAAATAGAGAAATTTTTTACATTTTTTGAGAAAGTGTTTTTTATAGAGAATGACAAATAAATACTTATGATTAATATATTATAAAATTAAGAATATTATAACAACATTAATTAAATTTGAAGAATTCATATAAACCCTCCCAACCTCCATCCAATACAATTTTTGAGTTCCACCAAATTGGGGGGTTTTTGTGTTATGAAGAAAAAATAACCCTCCAAGTTCCTCCCCTTCCAAACTCCTCTATTCCTTCCACTTGTTTCTTCCTTTTTTCAAAACCATTCCCTCCCCTCCCCTCCAAACTCGCAAACAAAGCCTTGGAAAATAAATAGACAGAGAAAAATGAGAAAGTGCTTGCTAATGAAGGACATATGGTGCTACATTTAATATTCTCAACTATTGGTATTAATCTACCTGGTAAATCAAGCTTGAAGCAAATATTGTATGAGCTGGTATCAGTAACCATCGCCTAAAAGCCTGTCAACAACGCCACAACTTACATAAGGTTTATTTTTGAAATGTTAAGACAAATGATAAGTGATTAGGACATGAGACAAATTAAAATTCACCTGTGGCATATAAATTGCAGCCAATATGGTGACAACATAGTTCATCAGCAAAATTGCTGAACCAAGGAAAGAAATGTTCCGAACTCCTAATTTTGTAGCGAAGGTCGATATCTGATACCTGTTGTTAATTATTTACATGCAATCCATGTTACATACAACAACAAATAAAAGGGTGGAAGAAAATTACACGATATTCGCGCACGCTTGCACACACACATGCATAGTAAAATATAAGTCAAAGGCTGTATCAGCAACACAGATAAATAAAATCAATGAACTTGCAATGCTTAACGGAACTTGATCTCAAAACATACCTGCGATCGCCTTCAACATCCGGAAGATCTTTCGTTATAGCAATTACTAATGCAAAAAATGTTACGAAAGTCGTGATAAATACCACAGGAGAGCTGCGTGTAGAAAGATACAAGAACAAATGCATAAGTTCGAAACAATGGATCAAAATCTAACATCATCACAAGTTTTATTCGTCATAATAGCAAAATCATATTTTATAGTTAGTATAAGCTTTGGTGAGCCTCTATTCAAACTATAGGCAAAGGCAACCATGATAACAATTGTTCAACTTTAGCGGTTACAAATTCAAAGCAACAGCGATTAGCACTAACTCACCTCCACTCGAAAGCAAGTCCAAGAGCAGCTCTAGTGGCATAGTACACACCAAAGTTAAGTAGAAAACCTCGTACCTGCGTAAGCCTCTTCTGTCAATCTTGTTCAGCAAATTAACAGATACTTTAAATTAAATATCCAACTAGGGCTCCATTTAGCCTGACTTATTTTGATATTAAAAGCTAAAAATAAAAAACTTTAGAAATAAAGCTAAAGTTGTTTGGTAATTTTTAAATAAAATCTTCTTAAATACTGTTTGGCCTAACTTGTTTTAAAGATGAGAAGTAAAAATTAAGTCAGGTCCAAACGGAGCCTAGATTCATCCAAAAGAAAAGCTCAAAGGGATTCTTGTAGCGGCTATTTTACATAATAATAAAAATTGACAAATTATAATTAGTAGTACTGCAAAGATTGGGAGAAAAGGAGGTTATATCCTACCGTAGCAATAATAAGAAATGCTGCAACAGGAAAGCGTTTCATTCTAAGTGGAGGAACGGAATAGATAGTACCGAGAAAAAGGCCAAATGAGTAAAGAGAAAAAATAAATGGCCCAAAGTTCAATCCCACAATCAATAGGCCAGCTACTGCAAAGAATATAACCAAGAACCATGCCGATTGGACAGAAAGATCTCCAGCAGCTATAGGTAAATAAGGTTTGTTTACCCTGAAAATGAAATAGAAGAATAACTTAGACTAATAGTGCTGCCTGAATGTATTTAGGTAAAAAAATTGAACTAAGAATGCAGAAGATGCATTTAAGGATGAACGGATTGGGCTTGAGGGGTTCAATTGAGCCCCTGAACTTATAAAAAATGCAAATATAGCCTTATATTATGCATTTTGGACCCTCTGATTTTTTCTTTTGCACGACTAGCCCAAAAGGTCTAAGAATTCAAAAGTTTGAACCCCCTAGGCTAGGGTCCTAGCTTCACCACTACCCGAGTTCGAAACCTTGACTTTAACAATCCTTGTTCATACTGTACTTTACTTACATCTCGACTGAACTCTGGATTACTAGGGTCCATTTTCCCTAAGAACTGGAGGGTTAAGAACAAAAAAACTACTCAAAAGCAAAATATTGAAACTTGGCAAGAAATGTGCAAAAGGGCTACATACTTGTCAATGCTAATGTCATATATTTGATTGATGCCAACTATATAACCATTCCCACAAATCAAAGCAAAAAGACCAGAGAATGCTTTGAGCAAAAGAGACCACTTTATCATATTTGAGTTCTCGATCAACGCTCGTGACACCAAAGCACTGTAATGCAGTCAAGGGATAAAATGAAAGTCAGTTCAAGTGTGAGAACTAGAATGAAGCTGCAAGAAACACATTGATGAAGGTTGTAGAGTACACATTGATGAAGGTTATAGAGCTACTCACGCGGAACCTAGTGCTGTACCACGTATAGTATGTGGCCTTAAAAATCTCCAGAATGCATCTTTCAAATCTAAAATATTGTCAGGAAATGGACGATCTGATCCAGCAGTGCCAACTTCACTGCTGGCCTGCAAGCATTTCAATTTTAACTGTCAAATATCGAACCAAAAGTAGGGTAATATGTGACTCTTAACAAAAATAAATTTGGTCATAACAAAATTAAAATAAATAACCATTGGCTGCAAATGCAGCTTAATCTGAAATTTTCAATGCTCATTTAACAAGTGAATATCATGTGATTGCTTTAAAATTATCACAAAAGAAGAATTGAAATATCTAGTGACTTGTCTATAGATTCTATACATAACATTGTGGCAAACTGACAATGACAATTCAGTGACGTTTTTACTGTCTATAAAACATTTGTCTACTTTAGCTCTTTATTTGCATCCCACTTTTCCTTGCTAATGATTGCTACTAGTACCAACTGGACAACTTCAAAACACCTATCACCATTGCAGCAGTTATTACTGTCACCTTGTATCAGTACCATTGGCACAGTGACAAGTTCACAATTGTCGCGCCTCGCCTACAAACAACCCGAAACACCAACCAAGTCCTGCCTTACACTGACACTCATCACAATGTTCGTTGTTCCATTAACACATTATACTAGCATTGATCTCTCATATTGCTGTACTGATCCTATCATCTCATCCAATAAACAGCCTCTCACCATCAACATTACCTTTTTGACCGTGCCCGTCTAACTACCACTACCAAGGTTTTAAATGGTGATGACCGCAGATTATGATCTTCGATATTGTGACAACTTGTAGAGAAATGCAGCTGATGGCCACAATTGCAATTGCAAAACCCCAAAAACCTTGATGATGCGGCTGCAATTGCTAACGCGGGTCACAATTTAACGCCATGACCAACACTACATTTCAATTGATACCGCAATTATTACTTTTTGTGTCCGTCATATATCTAGAATTCAATTTGAATCATTACATACTTGAAACATCGCAAATTTGATTTATTAACATTAACTAGCCAGAGTTCAAACTTCAATGCTAAACTTGTGTGCTGTCAACTATGACTAGACTGAAAAGCCTACAATCTGTCTATGTTGGACGCAGACGGGTCTGACGCGGATACCAGGTACAAATATGAGTACAAGATAAAGTGATTAAAAAAAGACTAGGATAGAGGGAAATTAATATAAACTATAAAAGATTTATCAAAATAAGAAATTATAATTATGCATAGCATAAGATGACAAAAGTGTATGAAAGATAATTAAAATTCATGGCATAACACAAGATATAAAATGAAAGCCGAAAGCCATATCCAAAACTTATCCAAATTCAAAGTCATACGAAGAACTTAAAAGATAATTTTATTTGTATATGTCATTGGTGACACCTTCCATTTTAGTTGTATTCAATAAAATGAACACATGTATACACTATACATATAATTGTCTATGAAGCACTTACCAGATACGTATACCAGACACGACACTGACACCTTATACTAATATGAGAAAATGAGTTAGTTAAATGTAATCACATAGTGTCGTATACCTCTTTCATCTTAAGACATACACATGTATGTATTCATACATATATAATTTATTCTTATCTATATCAAAACCCACCAAATATTTCCCAACAAAATCATAAGCAAACAAATAAAAATTGAAACTTTAATATAGAAAACAAAAAACAAAGCCTACCCTGATAGAAATGAGTCTATTATGTTGTCTCTTTGGTCTTAGAACAGGAGATGAAAAAGTGGTGTGATGGTGGTAAAGTCCAATTGAAGAAAGATGATTGGAAAAGCCAGAGAAGAAAAGAGAAGCTTTGGGGGTTGTGGAGATTGAACTCTTTATGGAATGTGAATGAAGAAGTGAAAGTGAAGAAGATGAAGAAGAAGTAGAGAGCTCCATAAGGAGCTTGAAGACAGACAAGACAGTCACTCGCAATCTGAGACACACAAATGTTTGTTGCTTGAGAAGAGAAGGTGCTCTTACTTATGTGGGGTCAAAATTGTTCTACCACTACTTCTTCAAATCATTTTGTTTTTTTTTTCTTGTTAAAAGATTAGAAAACAATTCCTTCAAATAAATTAGAATTCAATATATTACATCTTTAATTCTTTAATTTCGTCAAAAAAATTAATTATTAAAACGACTAAAATGTTATAAATAAATTATAAAGAAATAATCTCGTGAACTTAGTTCAGTCAATAGAAATATTGAAGATAATATGTATTGGCCGTAATTTAAATTATGATACATTCACTTATTCACCTACTAATAAAATGGTGTCTAAGTAGGGAACGAGTATTTATAAGCTTAAATATATTTTTGGTCCTCTAAATATTTTCAAGGTTTCACTTTGATCCTTTAATCTTTTAACTATTTTTTCGTTCCGTTTTGGTCCTCTAACTTTTATTATGTTAATTTATTTGATCCTAATTATCGTTAGAAAAATGCGGAAAAACGTTAATTTTGCGTACGTGGCACTTAGGGACTTGGTGGCTTTGGTGTGAGATCCAATAGGAAAACGCCACGTGGCCATAGACCTTCTTCTTCATCGCGTACAGAGCTTCTTCCATCACCGGTGATCTTTCCAGTCACGAAAGCTTAAGAAACGATACGCCAAAACCCCTTATTATTCACGCTGAATTTAAATTTAATGTCCGTTTTCTCAATAGTGTCTTCTACCTCTTGCTTTTGACATTTTTCTAACAGTTAGGACCAAGTAGGTTAACAGAATGAAAGTTAGAGGACCAAAATGGAACGAAAAATAGTTAAAGGACCAAAGTGAAACTTTGAAAATACTTAGAGGATCAAAAGTGTATCTAAGCCGTATTTATATCATTGTCGCACACGAAAAACAACATAGTTTAATAGATTTTTTTAGCTCGGCCCAATGAAACCCTGAAACCGGTTTAAAAAACATTGACCCGGTCCAATTAGTCTCTAGGTTTAGAGCGTTTATAAATTTATACGCGAAATCGTTAAACACTAACATTAGGGTTTATCACACTCTTCCCGTTCTTCGCAAATTGCACTCACGAGGCAGCCATGGCTGAAGTTCTTCAAGCACCTCTTGCAATTGTTTCAGATCCCTCCCAATTCGAAGTCAAAATCTTCAACCGCTGGAGCTTCGATGATGTTCAGGTTGATTTTTCATCTCTCTTCAATTTCAGTTCACTTAGATTTCTATTTAGGGTTTTGAACTATCGATTTGTTTATCAAATTTTGAATGTATAATATGAACAATTTGTGATTAATTTAGTTTAATGTTTAGGATTTTGAAATTTCTCATTTTGTTGTTTTTTGTTTTGTTAGCTTTCTGATGTGTCTCTGAGTGATTATATTGGAGTTTCGGCAACAAAACATGCAACATATGTTCCACACACTGCCGGTAGATACTCGAAGAAGCGATTCAGGAAAGCTTCATGTCCCATTGTTGAGAGGCTAACAAACTCTCTCATGATGCATGGGAGGAACAATGGGAAGAAGATTAAAGCCGTTGGAATCGTCCAGCATGCTATGGAAATTATTTACTTGCTAACTGAGCAGAATCCAGTTCAGGTTATCGTTGATGCTATCGTCAATAGGTATGGTTTCGTTGATGGGAAATAAACGATTTTCATATTACGGTTAACTTGTTTTCGATTGTCATGATTTTCAATTATTGGGCTGGTTTGATATGGAGGATGGAGTGATGAATATTTGTTTCCCTATTGGTTTGACTGCAACTGCAAGAATGATGCAATTTATATTATAACTATCTGACCATTCTTCTAACATTCCAGTTAATTTTTTGTAAATATCTAATTAGATATGGTTGTTTTATGAAGATAGAAATTTGTTTCTTAATTAATGAGTCAGACTAACACCAAGTAAATAATTTTAAAGTTGTCCTAAGTAAACTTTAGCAATTTTTTGTTAACAATTGTGAATGATTTGAATTTGAGTCGTGTTTTGATTTACTTGTCTGTCATGATTTGGAGGTTGGAATGATGAACAATTTGTTTCCTATTGGGTTGACTGCCAGAATGATGGCAATTTGTATTAGCTCTATCTGACCAATCTCTGTATCTTGTAGATCATTTTTTTTCTTCTGTTTTTATGGCTGTTTTGATTTGATGTAAAATCTACTTTGGTTTTAACGCATAAGCCAATAATAATCATAGTTGGAGAATGACATGATGATTGGTTATTTCCCTATTGGTTCGATTGCCTTAAGAAATGGAGTTATATATTGGGAAAACTGTCATTATTTTTCAATTATCGGAATGAAATTTTTTATATGGAGGATGGAGTGATGAATATTTGTTTCCCTATTGGTTTGACTGCCAGAATGATGCAATTTGTATTAGAACTATCTGACCATTCTTCTAACATTCCAGTTTTTTTTTTGTAAATATCTACTTAGATATTGAAAAGAATCGCGAAGTAAATAATTTAAAAGTTGTCCTATGTAAACTTCTGCAATTTTTTATCAAACAAGTGTGAATGATTTGAATTTGAATGATGTTTTGATTTACTTGTCTGTCATGATTTGGAGGTTGGAATGATGAACAATTTGTTTCCTATTGGTTTGACTGCCAGAATGATGGCAATTTGTATTAGCTCTATCTGACCATTCTCCTTATCTTGTAGATCATTTTTTCCTTCTGTTTTTATCGTTGTTTTGTTTTGATAAGTTATCAAATAATCATAGTTGGAGAATGACATGATGATTGGTTATTTCCCTATTGGTTTGATAGCCTTGATGATGGCATTTATGTATTAGCTCTATCTGATCATTCTCCTCAATATATAATGATTTTTTTATTTAAATAATCAAAAACATTCGAATGTAATATTGATGTTTCATAGTACTGATTTTTGTGTATGTACTTGTTTCTTTTGTTCAGTGGTCCTCGTGAAGACGCTACTCGCATTGGTTCCGCTGGAGTTGTGAGAAGACAAGCTGTGGATATCTCACCCCTGCGCCGTGTTAATCAAGCCATCTATCTTCTAACTACTGGCGCACGTGATGCTTCCTTCAGAAATATTAAGACAGTTGCTGAATGTTTGGCTGATGAGCTTATTAATGCAGCAAAAGGATCATCCAACAGGTATATGCTTCTGCAATTATATAATGCAGCTTTTGATGAATTTAATCTTCATCTATTTCATTTGATTATTTTTGTTGTGTCTTGCTGACATATAAATACTGCACTTTGTTTCAGTTATGCGATCAAGAAGAAAGATGAAATCGAGAGAGTTGCCAAGGCAAATCGATAAGCAGTTTCTTGCAGCGGTGGTTGCAACCTTAGATTATTTTTTCATCGTCATATATTATTTTTAATTTAATGATATTTTTATGGCTTTAGTTACTTAGTTTTTTTCATGGGGGTACACACTGAATGATTTTGCTCCTTAAACATGACATGTGTTCCAAGACTTGAGATTAATTACCAATCTTAGGAAATTATAATTCGATAATTTGAATGATGGTTTAGAGATTTTTGGCTAAATCATGTGTGATAATAACGCAATATATATTCATTGTGGATTTGTGGTCCTCGTTTACATCCTTACATTAGATAACACTTTGCCTAAGCTCTAGTCATTAGAAAATATTATTGCAAAACCTTAAAGAGAATTTATCCAAAGAGAGATTATTTATTGAATATCTAGAGGCGGTTAGTTAAAGCTTTTAAAAATAATCATAATTTAAATATAATTTAAAAATTGATAAAAATTTGAAGCTGATAATAGTAGCTTCTTTTTATTCATTTTTTTAAGGGAGAGAGAAAACAAGTGTCAAAATTATTTAGAACAAAATATTCTTAAATTTATAGGATTAATTTGTTATTTTTAGAAGATATACAAATACACAATTTTGTAGGAATATATTTATTTATATGATATATTACATTTGGATATTATTTTTTATTATAATTTTGTGATACAAAATCACTTTTTTATAAAATGGTATTCAAACAAACTAAAAATTATAAAAAAAAAATATAAAGCTAAACAAACACAAAATAATTTCTGCTTGAAAAAAAAATCTCTAAAAACTATTTCACGTCAAAATCACTTATTTTTCCTAATTTAAGCTTGTGAGCACTTTTTTTGTAATACAATAATTTTGGCTCTGTTTTAAAATTGGTGGAATGAAATGAAATGGAGTGGAGTGAAATAAATTCAAATTCTATTGTTTGGTTTTGTAAGAAATAAATGAAATGAAGTAATGATGGAACTCATTCCTTTTATAACATCACGTGAAAATTGAAGTCTTATTTGGTCTCGTCAAAATTGTTTTTCTCAAAATAAATGTCATACTCGCCAAAATAAATATATTCCAATGACATACTTAAAAGTTGCAGGCTTATTCCCTTTTATAACATCATTTAAAAGTTGCAGGCTTATTTGGTCTTGCTTTTGCACATCACGTTTTTGCTTGGGCTGCAATCATGATAATATCAAAATAGATTTATAATTTAGTGTTTTGTACCAAAAAAAATCATAGTTAAGTGTTTTTAAACAAGAGTAAAATTGAAATAAAAATGTATATCTTATTCTAATTTATTGCAAAATATTTAAACAATGGAATAAAACTTCTATTCTATTTATTGCAGGCTTCATGTGACTTTTTATATTCTTATGATAATATAATATTCCAATTGATTGCACATAAAAAGATTAAAAAGATATATTAAAAGAATGATTATAATATATGTTACAACAATAGTGTTTTGATGGTTTGACACAAATAATTAAATCATAAAAGAAAAGAAAATTAGTAAGCACAATGAAAACAAGATAAACTAATCTCTAATTAAAAGTAAGATATAATTAAAAAGTTCTGACAAATAAAAAATAAGATATAATTCTACTAACTGAAACTTTGAGTGAAAATCTTAAATTGCATTTAAGATAATTTCAAAATAAGAATTTGCCTTTGAAGTAAAATACTATATGAACCCTTTATGTAAACTAATTTTTTTAAGTTATTCTTGAAAAAATTCCACTAAAAATTCCAAAATTAATAATTTGATTTAAATAATTATGCAACTATTTTATTGAAATAAATATATATGAAATAATGTTTAAGTTCAACTCAAAATAAAATAGTGAGATAGATGTAAAAGTAAGATGACATTTTTTTTAGGGTTAAATATGTTTTTGGTCCTTATAAAGTTACAAAATTTTGTTTTTAGTCCCTATAAAAAAAAGTGGCATGTTTTGGTCCTTACAAAAATTTTATTAAAGCAATTGTAGTCCCTACTAATTTTCAAAATTTTGAAAATTGTTTAATCATCATTAAACTTATAAATTTTTAAATAATTTTTTTTCAACCATGTTTAGAATACTATAAAAATTAAAAGAAATTTAGAATTTTTTAAAATGAAAATAATTAAATATGATTTTTTTTTTCAAATTTTAATAGTTAAAGATAAAAGTAACCGAAATTTTGATTTAGAAATCGAATTTTTAAGTTCTTTTTTTCCGAGGAATTTTTTACAATGTTCTAAACATATCTACGAAAAAATCATTAAAAATTACAAATTGGTTTAACAATAGGGACTAAAAGTACATGCATAATAATTTTATAAGGACCAAAAAGTGGCGAAAAAGTTTAGAGGGACTAAAAGTAGAAAGTTCATATGTTTATAGGGACTAAAAATATATTTAACACTTTTTTTAAACAAATAGTAAGATGACATGTTAAATGTTAAATTCTTCTAAAATAATAAACTATATATCTTTATTTGAGTCAAATAACTAAATCTAAATTCAAATATATGAAATCATCGTCAAAACTAATAAATTGGCAACAAAAAATATTCTAAGTTTATATAATAACAAATATAAAATAAATATTTGTCAAAAAATATAAACTAAATATATATAAGATTAGTTACAATGAATAAAAGTAATTATGATTGACCTTAGGGATTTCTTTTTTTATGATTTAACCTTAGGGATTCCTATGATGCAACTATAACTGCAAAATTACAATTATGCATATTTACTTATTAACATATATTTATAAAAAGTGAAGTAAATAAAATATTTATAAAATATATTAAAACATATTTTTTAGATATTAAACTATATTTCTGTTGAATTTAAATAAATTTAATATATTATATTCTTTAATTCAAGAACAGAAAAAAAAAAACATAAATAAACCAAATACTACATATTTTACATATTTTAAAAGTTTCTTCCATTTTTAAGATAGAAAATATCCAACATTATTTTGGTAAAAATAAAATATAATTTTTTTTTAATAATCACCATTGAAAAGGAATAAATTAAAATATTTTTCATTTAACTATGTGATTATATTTATCATAATTATTAATTTTGACTTATAAAAATATTTTAATCGAATCCGCACAACGCGCGGATTTATTTCTAGTATTTTCATAACATGATACAATAGTAATCTTGTATTCTATCAAATCATTTCGATCAATACACTTCACTTTAATTAATGATAATGACATGACTAAATGTTTAATTTCTAATGGATGTCTATTTAAAATTAAATTTCATTGATATAATATATCATTTAAATAAACTAGTGGATTTTTATGACTAAATATTAACAAATATTAAACACTTCATTTGCGAAACGAGTGACGAGCAAAGACTCCTTCTCGAATTAAACTAACCGTCTGAAGTGAGGATGAGAAACAAGTGATACTCCTAAATCTACTCTACCAACATATCCATAAAACACTTAACGAATAAAACACTTTGGGTGCGTTTGATCTGCTAAAAAACAGGGGACTGGACAGGACAACTTTTTGTACCCTGTTTGATTTAAAAACTGGTTATGGGACAGGACAAAATAGGTAGCAAGGGACAGGACAAAATCAGGAATTTTTGTTCCTCACTAAACCACAGTACAACTTTTTGTCCATAGTACAACTATAAAAAATACGAAAAATACCCTTTTTATTTTACGATATACAAAAATTATCTTTCTATCTCTCTTCGATACAATTTTGTCTTGTCCTGTATTATCTTATTTTGTTCTGTACCATCTTGTTCTGTCCTGTACTGTTCTGTCCAGTACTTACATCTTTGCGAATCAAACACACCCTTTGAACATAGCTCCGTAGAAACTCAAAAGAGAATCACCATTGTTATTACACAACGGTCGACCATAACGATATGCATTATTAGAACCCATCAAGCTTCCATTGATGTCCAGACACACAGTAATTTCTTCCATAGGTCTAGACATGAAAGCTCGTAATTTTGTGAACTAAAAACATATTTACAAAAATAGAAATAAAAGTAGAAAGGAGGAGTAAAAGCAAGTGTCTAAATATCAATCTCTTTTATTATATTTTTATTTCTCTAACATACAAACATACAAAAAAGAAATAATAATTGGGCCGGCCCATACAGTTTTGTCTCTAGGGTTTGTATCCTTTATATACACCAAAATTAGGGTTTATAACATTCTCACATTTCTTTGCAGCTCACTACTCACGAAGCAGAGGAAGCAAAGAGAGAGCAAGTTCGTCCCTTCTCTTTTCATTCAGATCCTATTCATTTCTGTATCTCTATTTCTCTCTCGGTTTTGATAACTTTTCTTCGATTTTTTTGTTTATGTAGCCATGGCGGATGTTGTTGTTCAAGAACCTGTTGCGGCAGCACCAGTTGTTGTTTCAGATCCTTCCCAGATCGAAGTCAAGCTCTTCAACCGCTGGAGCTTTGATGATGTTCAGGTTTATTTTTCATTTCTCATCGATTTTTTTTTAATTAGTTTTCTGACTAGTGTTGAACAATCTATTAGCTTATCAGATTTTCAATCTAAAAAATGTGATTAATTTGAGATTTGAAATGAGTTAGTTTTGTATTTAGGGTTTAACTATTTGTTTATCAGATTTTAAATGTTTAATATGAACAATGAACAATTTTAAATGTATTAATTTTCTGTTTATTGTTGAACAATCTATTATCTTTTAGGAGTTTAAATGTATGAAATTAACAAATTTGACATGAATTAATTTTGTTTTTAGGGTTGAATTGATAATTAGTTTAAATTATTAATTAATTATGTTATATATTTGGTCTGAATATTTATAAAATTGTGTCATTTTGTTTTTTGATAAAATTAAAATTTTGTTTTTTTTTGTGTTAGCTTTCTGATGTGTCTCTGAGTGACTATATTGGAGTTGTGGCATCCAAACATGCAACATATGTTCCACACACTGCTGGGAGATACTCAAAGAAGAGGTTCAGGAAAGCTCAGTGTCCCATTGTTGAGAGGCTCACAAACTCTCTCATGATGCACGGGAGGAACAACGGAAAGAAGATCAAGGCTGTTGGAATCATCAAGCATGCTATGGAGATTATCCATTTGCTAACTGACCAGAACCCAATTCAGGTCATCGTTGATGCTGTTGTCAACAGGTATGATTTCGTTGCTGTGAATTGAGAGATTTTCATTTTATGGTGTTGTATTTGATGACTTCTGAAATTGTGTTTTATATTGGGAAATTTTCACTGTTTTTTGATATTTGGAATGATTTTTTTATATTTTCTGCTTTGTTATGGAGGATGGAGTGATGAATTGTTGTTTCCCTATTGGTTTGACTGCCAGAATGATGCAATTTTTATTAGAACTATCTGACCATTCTCCTAACATTTCAGTTAATTTTGTTTTAAATATCTAACATTTGAGTAAATAAAATCATTCTATTACAACCCAACATTTGAAATTTATTTTATCATGACATAAGTGATTTCAATGATGTTTTTTTACCTGGCTTGGTATGGAGGATGGAGTGATGAATATTTGTTTTCCTATTGGTTTGACTGCCAGAATGATGGCAATTGTATTAGCTCTATTTGACCTGTCTCCTAACATTCCAGTTCATTGTCATTTAAATTTTTAATAAATATATGTTAATTGCTTTTTAAATTATTTAATTAGAAATCTGTACACTTTTTTAGAATGAAAAGTTGTTTTTCTTGATTCTTATTTAATGAGTTGGCACAGTCAATGATATTGAAAAGTAACTACCAAGTAAATAAATTTGAACAAGTGTGAATGTTTTGAATGATGTTTTGATTTACTCATCTGGCTTGATTTTGGAGGATGGAATGATGAATAATTTGTTTCCTATTGGATTGACTGCCAGAATGATGGCAATTTGTATTAGCTCTATCTGACCATTCTCCTTATCTCCCAGATCATTTTTTTCTTCAATTTATAGTAAGATGTGTATTTACGGCTGTCTTGATTTGATGTTAATAGTAAGCATAGTTGGAGAATGACATGATGATTGGTTATTTCCCTATTGGTTTGATAGCCTTGATGATGGCGTTTATGTATTAGCTCTATCTGATCTTCTCCTTGATATATAAAATAATGATTGTTTTTGTTAAAATAAGCTCCAACACTTCTCACTATTGGTATATACTTATAAGTGGTCATATTGTTTGCTCATTGTCAAAAAGCTGATGAATGAAATATTGATGTTTCAATTATATGGATCTGATTTTTGTGTTTGTATATTTTCTTTTGTTTAGTGGTCCTCGTGAAGATGCTACTCGTATTGGTTCCGCTGGAGTTGTGAGAAGGCAGGCTGTGGATATCTCTCCCCTTCGCCGTGTTAATCAAGCCATCTATCTTCTAACTACTGGTGCACGTGATGCTTCCTTTAGAAATATTAAGACAGTTGCTGAATGTTTGGCTGATGAGCTTATTAATGCAGCAAAAGGTTCCTCCAACAGGTATATGCTTTTGCAATTATATACTTAGATAATGCAGTTTTTGATGAATTCAATCTTGGTATATTTCATTTGAATATGTTTTGTCGTGACTTACTGACATAAATTCTGCACTTTGTTTCAGTTATGCGATCAAGAAGAAAGATGAAATTGAGAGAGTTGCCAAGGCAAATCGTTAATCAGCTTCTTGGAGATGTGTTTGCAACCTCATATTTTGTTTCATCCTTGTAGTTTATTTAATGG
Organism: Trifolium dubium; assembly: GCA_951804385.1. NCBI lineage: Eukaryota > Viridiplantae > Streptophyta > Magnoliopsida > Fabales > Fabaceae > Trifolium > Trifolium dubium. Next base: position 9,997,367 of record OX638070.1, on the reverse strand, counting down.
TGTTTTTATGGCATTAGTTTGTTAAGTTTTTGCTTGCGTACACACTGAAAGATTTTGCTCCTTAAACATGAATTGTGTTTCAAGACTTGAGTTTAATTACCATTCTTAAACTATAATTTGATAATTTGAATGACGGTTTAAGAATTTTTGTCCAAATCATGTGTTATAATAACACATCAGCTTTTTACTGTTGTTCAAGTCCCCAATATTGTCCTCATTTTTATTGTTGTTATAATTTAGGTTTTATTTTCATAACTTACTTACATCATGTAGAATACCCCCCTAGTCTCAAATTATAAGGGACGTTGAATAATGTCTTCTTTTTTTGTCCTAAATTATATGAAAATAACCATCCTCAAGAATGTTTATTACTTGTTTTCATAAATTAAATGTCAATTGTTCTTATTTATTTTTCTCCTTTTTCAATAATAAACAACAACCAATAATTTTTTTTATATCTTTCTGTCAGTTATTTAAAAAAAAAAAATTCCAAACCATATTTCAAATTTCCATTTTTTGGTTCTAAGTATAATTTTTATTCTTATAATTTGTGATGGAGGTAGTATTTATATTGTGTTCTCTCTTTTCTAACCATGTTCTTGCTTGTCTATCTAACCATGTTCCAAACGCCTCTTGATTTGCTTATTTGCTTGTGTCTCATTTTCAACTTTACCGTATGTTAATGACTTTGGTAGAGTTTGTTCCTCAATTGTTTTCTCAAATTTTTCCGGAAGATATATTAGTTTTTAAAATGTTACAAGTTATTAAATTTTTGTACATGGTCTTATATTTAAATCAATTAAAAATTAAAAATCCATCATTTTTATTTTTGATTAAATGGAGGGCAAAGCTCAGAGGAAAATGACACAATAACTAGTCTTGGAACACTATTTTCTGTAGCATGAATTTGAGTTGAACAAAACTCTTAAATAAATGACATTAGTTCCCATCTTACACCCCTCATGCGCAAAAAGATCCGCACACAAAATTCCTTATCGATAAGTATGTTGTATTCAAACTCTTTATTAACAATGTTAACCACACCTTGAGCTGCAGCCATGCACAACTCTACTTGACGTTCGCCTAAATTCCACGCAACATTTTGAGATTTAGAGATGTAGGTTTGATTGTCTTATCTTTAGGCCGGTCCTATTATGCAAATAGTAGAATTAAAGAGATAATTGTCACATGTACCCAAAAAATACCACTAACTAAAATTAAAATAAAAAACATATCTATTTTTTATAAGTCTCAATTTAACTAACAATACTAATATTTTAAACTTAAATACTTTCAAATAATATAAAAATGAAAAAATGCTAACATGTGTATTTTTTAAGGGCACATATTGAAAAAATATAATTTTTTTTTCTCAAAACTCCCACAATCAACATTTTAAATGTTAAATATTATCTAATAAAATATTTCTTTATTTCAGTAGATTACAAAAAAAAAACACAAAAATTGAACACTTTCAATTTCAAAATCATGGTAGAAAAACCTATTAAACCATAAAGTACCGACATATGTAATTGCCTCCCGACAAAGTACACAAACATGGAGGAGCAACCGGAACTGAACCCTAACTCGGTGAACGGACTCAGTGAGTCATCAGCGCCTTCTTACGATAAAGATGATGAAGAAGACAGTCCAGTTCTGAGCTCCCATGCTCTCGCCGCCCTTAAAGAATTCCTCTCCGAGCAGCAGAATCACTCCGATGCACCAGGAGACTCCGAGGTTTCTCTTGTATCAGAAGATTGGAGACTGAGTCAGTTCTGGTACGATGCAGAAACTGCAAAGACGGTTGCTGAAGAGGTTCTCACTCTCTGCAATGGTGGTGATTCTTCTGTTGTTTGTATCGCTTGTCCTACCCTCTATGCTTATCTCAAGGTCTTCTCTTGTTTCTTAATTCTGTTTTTTTGTTTAATCATTGCTTTTTGTTGGAAATTGTTTGTATTATTCGTAGAATTTGATTAGTATACTCTGTCAGTGTACGATTATTTGATGCATCTAATGATGTGTTGTCGTGTCAATTAGCGAATATAAACACACGAGTTGTTATATTCATTAATTTCAAAGCCTTAAGGCAATATACACGGCAATTATCTTATCTAATCGATGTTTAATATTATGATATAGTGGTTTTATTGATGATAATGGTTAAGATTGTTATATTAGATGCAAGTGTTTATAAATGGAAGACATTTCTTAACTTACAAACCAATATAGGAGCGTTAGTTTGACCAACTTGTTAAGATTTTCACGTATTGGTTGAGAGATGACCTGAAAATGAGTTTATAAGTAGAGGTAATCCTGATTTTACAAGCCGGTTATGTAGGGTTGAGTTCTGTCCAACCCAAAATTCTAAGATGGTATCATATTATGTAAGGTTTATACTATCGAGCCATCTGCCATTTATATTCATGCACCAAACCCAATAGTGTTGTTAATATTATAAGTGGGGACAATCCTCACCTTTCTAGAGAGGGTGTGTTATTATTATAAGTGGGGCAATTCTCACCATACAAGTTGGTTTTGTAGGATTGAGTATTTGAGTTAGATCCAACCCAAATTATGATGTTATAGAGTCTATCAAAGATCTGTTGGGCCACCTGTTATTAGGCCACTCAGGTCATGTTCCAGATGCACGATTCAAGATGTGATAGGTGTGTGTCCATGTTGAATTGAGTGAGATAAGCTTCGAAAATTTGTTTATAAGTGGTAGACATTCCTTGCTTTATAAATTGGTTTTTATACCAATTTTTAAGAATGATTTTCATATTATTTATTAATCTTCAATTTTAGAAAATGGATCCTACTGTGCCTGTGCAACTTCTTGAGTTTGATAAGCGTTTTGAGCAATATGGAAGTGACTACACATTCTATGACTACAATCACCCTGAGGAGTTGCCATCAGAGTTGAAGCATTCCTACAAAGTTATAATTGCCGATCCTCCTTACTTGGTAAGAGTTAGATGCACATGAATTTTATCTACTTTAACTTGATGACATACTCCTTCTATTTTACGTCGACTTTTTTTCAATGGTTTATTATACCTTTTGCTTCCACTTTTGTCAATCTCAACTGCTTATGCACTTTCAACAAAGCTATAAATGATTTGAGCTGTGGAGGATTAATTGATTCTCATGTTTTTTTTTCTTCGTGAAAAATGGTTTCTGAACCTTATATCTTTATTCAGTTAATACTTAGTTTCTTGATGTACATTTTGCATTTATCACCGATATAACTACGATATTAGTTAATTACAAGCTGTTAGAGTTAGTTAGCTCTTTTCCTTGTTTTACTTAAATTTAAAGTGGGATGAATCATTTTCACTCGATCATCTGATGTCTTGCAATTTCTCTCAGTCCATTTCTCCCAATAGGGTATGCAGACTGCAGTCGATGCAGACATATGGGTTTACATTTATTTTTAAAATCTCGGATTCCAGTTCTCTTAAAATTTATTCATAAGACATGTATCTTTTACTCTTTCTTCACGTCAAATTTAAAAGGACATATGTTTATTTTGGAGTGTACATAACATCACTCTTTTCTTTTATTTTTGAAAGCATAGATTCCCAGTTTTACAAATTTTATGAATGTGACGAATATATTGTGTTCAACTTCGCTCAAGTCTAATTCCTCCTCTAATTAAAAGGAATAGGAGAATGGGATATGAAGAGGTCAAGAGGATTTTGATTATTTGGATTGATGATTTGGAATGAGATTATAATATTGTAGATTATTTCTTTTTTATATAACAATGATCTTGTTCTTTATCGTATTATGCTAATTGTATTTTTTTTGGTAATAGAGTAAAGAGTGCTTGGAAAAAGTTGCTGAAACAGTTTCTTTTCTCAGACAACCTGGAGAGTCATTTTTGCTTCTACTTACTGGTAATAATGAACTTTATCCTTTTTGTGTTGCATCACATCACTGAAAATGATAAATTACTCTGAATAGAATGTTCATGATGAGATCATTAGTTTAATGAATTGCTAAAATGTAAAATAGTATCCAAAGTTTTGTTTTGTAATTGTAGGTGAAGTGCAGAAAGAAAGGGCAGCTGAGATCTTGGGCTTGCATCCTTGCGGTTTTAGACCTCATCACTCCAGTAAACTTGGAAATGAATTTCGGCTGTTTTCAAACTATGACCCTGGAACGAGACTAGGAGGATGGGAAAAATAGGTGCTTTCCCTTTGCTTGCTTTTGATATCTCTCTAAATCTGTAAGAAGTTGATCTTATTTTCGCCAAACAATTGCGCTTGCCCTAAATTCTCTCTCATATGCTATGGAATTTGAATATGCATGACCAGGTATGACTATAAGATAAAGGAGTGGCCAATTCTGGATTTTCTAATATGAAACGATAGCGTGGAGTTGGTTTCAAGTATTTTTACTTGAAGATGCAGAGATAGATTTGATGTCCGGGGGTTAGACGTTCTTGTTAGTCACTTAGTCACTTAGTCGCTACTGATCAAATACGAACGTTATGTTTAAGTTTGCTTCTCCGAGCTAGTGTTGATCTGTGGCCTATTTAGAATATTGAAAGTGTATTGGATTATCAGGAAGCGAGTTTCATGGAACAGTTAAAAGTTTTGTTTACCGCTAAGATATTTCAATATAAACTTCTAACGTTATTGTCATCTCGATTACTTTATTAATAGTGTCCTTTCTGGTGAAATAATATGTCTCGTTTTTGCTTGTTAAAAAAAAAGTGTTCTTTTTGGTGAATAATAGGGAGCAACAGCTCCCAAAACTAGATTAATAACCCCGCGGGATAGTAAAACGACACAAGTCAGCCATTAAAGGCATTCTATGAAACTCTGGAACAACATCTAAAGTTTTACGGTGATCATTAATAGATAAAATTAAACTTGACTAAGGCATCAGCCACTTGATTAGTTTCACCAATCTTTCGTTTCTTCTTACTTTGCAATGTATGGTTTGAACAAGTTGAAACTTTTGGTGCTCTCTTCCACATCCTCCTTTGATTAGGTTTATTGCAATTTGCAACTGCAGAGTCTGATTCAACTCGGATAGTATGGTACTGTTTGCTAAATGCATGTTCAAGAACGTGCAAAATCCCCCAAAGCTTGGCATGTACAACTGTACACACTCCAATATTTGCTGCAAAGGCGCTTAGAAAGATTCCGTTGTTATTCCTAATAACACCTTCGCAACCCGCTAACTCGAACTGGTTTGTAACAGACCCATCACAACTAAGATTCACAGAAGCCTTCTGGATGTCTATTCCATTTAATGTTTGACTTAATGAGGTGAATCAAACTCATTGCTTGGGCAATGATAGAAGCTTCATTTTAAGATTTTGATTATTTTGGATTTGTTACAAATAAATGATAAATGAAATTAGTTCAATTGATCTTCCTCATCATATTCAATATTAACATTGGTACGAATGAAACTCGACTTAGATCGCACGCAAGATTTTAGATTTGAGCATTGTGGATGGAAACAATTTATAGTTGGAGGAGAGATTTCACTAAAAGATTGTCAACTAGGTTTCTCGGTAAAGATCAATCATCGACCAAAAGTTGGTAGATATTGTGTACCAAAAATATGATTAAAAAAATCTCCCTCTTTTATTCTGTTGATAAAAAAACATTTTATGCTGAGAGTTTGTCTATAGCAGGAAAAACTCTAGGATACTTATAAAAAGATTTACATTTATCTCCTTTCAAAGGCATTAGCGAAATTTGAACTCGAAATTTTCAGACTAAAAATTTGTCTTTTTACTGACTAGACCAACTCTTGGAGTTAGGAAATCATCCTCTTTAGAACACGTCTTTTCTCACATGTTCAATAAAACACCAACATGATAATCAGTTTCGACGACAAAACACTATTAATGATTAGTTTTATGAACTTAATAAAAATTGTTGAATAGATAACTCACAACAGTTAAGTTTATGTGCATAGATCGTTTCTTCCAACATGAAAAGTAAAGTATATATATAATGTCAGTTTCCTTGTGATTTCCATTTTTTCCATATTTGAATAGAAAGTATTGTGGTGTTAGAGTAACACAAATCATAAGATATGAGTAACATAAATCATTATTCAAAAAACAAAAAAGAGTAACATAAATCAAAGTGAAAGAGATATTATTACATACGAATTATAAATAGCTTAATTATTTTTCATGATAATGGTTACACTTGCACACACTCACAAAAGAGATTAGTGCACTTTGGATATAATAGAGTAGAGAAGCACATACTTCTTGGACAATCATAGTCATGTTTACACTCCCGCTCTGCCAAGTCAAATAACAAGAAAGTATCATATGATAATGAAATATTGTGTACGCTATGTTTCAAATTATAAGTCCTTTTGATAATTTCTCATAAATTAAGAAATTTAATTAATTTTATATAGGAAACAAATTATGAGTTATTTTGTAAAATTATCATTCATTAGGGATATGTGAAAGATAAATGAAAGATTTGAAAAGAAGACTAGTAGAGAGATTAACAAATAGTTAAGAGTATAATAAAAAAAATGACAAATGTTTCATTTGTATGGTAAAATTATAAAACAACTTATAATTTGGGTGAATTTTTTTTCTTCTCAAAACAACTTTATAATTTAAGTCGGAGATAGTATGACATAAAGAATAAAATAAAATGTGAAGATAATGTCAAAAATTACTTACGGCTGTTAGTTATAGCAAGAAATAGAGAAAATAAGATTATCAAAGCATAACTAAACTTGAAAATTTGAGCCATACTTTTTCTCTTTTACATGCAGTACATAGAAGCTTGTTTGAACACTTTATAAGCAAAAAAAATTATGCTTACATAGACGAAATGACGTAACCATTATAAACTTACACACATAAAGTGCAGTGACTTGTACCCTGGTCATAAATCCGGCCTAACAATTTCAGCATTTTCTATCAATTGAACTAAAACTTCTAGACAAATTTATGTTTTAATAACTTCAAGTGAATAGTTTTTACCACTTAATATAGTAGCAAAAACCATTAATAAATGGGAGTTATTGTCAAATGTCTCTAAGATAGATCAAGTGTCATGCCTTTTTAGCTCACTCAAATAAAAATCTTGATATTCCTCAAAGATTAATTATATTTTTAAAATATTTTTTTAACCATTTATGATAAAACCCCAAAAGAGAATATATCAGCGAATAAAAATAATAGTTTTAAAAATATTACATCGAAGAGGTGACATTGCATTTATTTATAGTTAAAAATGCAATTTTATTATTTTAAAAAGAGTTTTTCTAACCTGTGCGACATTGCATAGGATAAAGTTTAAAAAAGAGTTTTTCTAATCACCCCTTTGTCATTTGCAATTTTGCTTAGAAAAACCCTTTAAAAAAAGAGTACCATATGAAAGGAGTTTCATCTTCTTTATAACATTTATTCTTCATTTATTAGAGAGGGGTGATTTTGAAACTATTTTATCCAAATTCACCTTTTTTCATTATTTATCTAAATAAATGTTATTCACTTATATTTGAATTATTATATTTGCTTTTTTGTCGCCTAAGTGCAGCCTCGTTCTTTTGTTTGTCGTCTTATGTGACTTTTTTGGGATTGTGGTGTTTGTTTCGTTTGAGTGATCAACCTAACTTCAACTTATTACAAATTTAATAAAGATAAAATCTCTTACTGTGGTGTTTGAATGTCACAAGATAAAATATCGATGAGCAAAAACAATAAAGATATTGGATTAATTTAAGAATCTTATTTCTTGTAACCTTGCCATGCTTGGCAAATAAGGGTTGAAACTGCAGTGAGTTTATGTGCTAATATCTCAATTTGGGAGGAAACCTTATTAAATGGGATGTGTATCCAACTTCAAATCAAAGTGCAACACACCTAAATGATGTTATATTGGATCGTCTCATTGATATTGATTTCAAAAGGTGGATCGTCGAATAAGTCACCGAGGATAGGTAATAGGTTGGTGTAGAACGCCGAAAAAATGGATATATGTATTCGTGATGACGAAGATCGTTTTGTGGTTGTCACAACAAGGTGAAACTCGCCCATATACAATGTGAATCTAGGAGAAATTTTGGGTCTATTACACACTCTCAATTGGATACATTTGCAACTAGAAATTGTAGGTTTTGCTCTTGATTCAAAAAAAATAGTTGGTTATTTACCCCAAAGGGAAGGAACGACCTAGTAACAAAGATTGGTGATGTGTTGTTTGAATGAAACGTCTCGTTGAGTTTAATAGGAGATAAGTGAACGATGTAATTTACCCAAATTATAGTTGAGCCAAATAAATACACAATAAAGCACAAAACAACATAAATAGTAGTACATAAGTTAAATTCTTTATACATCCATCATTAGTTACAGAACACAAAGTGTAGAAAACACCAACAAAGCATTGTTATGGAAACAAACACATAAAATTTTAAGAGTGCTTTTTATGGTGCTCATCTGGTGGTTTCACAATGAGAATAGGTGCTTTTGCATGATGTGCACAATAATCGCTTACACTTCCAAGAAATGTTCTGCCACCACATATATAAAAAATGAGTTTAACGGAGATGCAATTACAATGTAAAATGATTTTACACGGTCTTCAAATAATAAAACACCATTCCTTGATGTCATATCAAGAAATGTGGTGAAATACTTTTTCTCAAAATATATTTTACTACGAAATTTAATTATCACCTCTATTTAAAGATCAACAATTTTTATAATATTAGAAAGATGGACTAAATCACTAAATAGCTCATCGACTTTATATGTCATTCTCAAATATATTCCTGACTTTATGAATATTTTAAAATAGTCTCTAATTCTTTAAATTTTTAAATTTTACTCCTATTAGTCCATCAAAGAATATAAGAACCAATACGTCAAAAAAAAAAATATAAGAACCAAATTATAGTAAATTGAAAAATATAAGGATTTAATTGATGGCAAGTAGTAGTAATAGTTAAAGATAGAGAACAATTTGAGAGTTTTATTAAGTAAGAGATCATTTGGAAATATTCATAAATTAAAAAAATATTTAATAGTGTCTTAGGAAATCAGAGACTAATTTTAAAGTTTACTCTAAAAAAAGATGATAGAAATTAAAAAATACTATGAAAATTGAGTATTGTTATTGGAGAAAATAATGTACCTTTGAAGTTTGCCAAGACCACGACTACCCATGATTAAGAGATCAACTTGCATTTGTTCTGTAGCCTGACAAATCATTTCCCTTGGATCTCCATTAAGAATTACACTCTCTGCTTTTATCTGCAACAACATTTTATTTATGTTTAAAATAGAACATCTAAAGTGTTAAGAATCATGAATTCATGATATAAGAGAAAATTTTCAAAAGTTTATATTAAAAGTAATGGGGATTAGGAATGATCAAATTAAAATAGTGAGTGTGCAAATGTGTCCACATAATGAGCTTAACTATCTATATTAACTTAAAGTGTGACTTGATAACGTCCAAAAGTCATAACTCAACAGACAAAAGATATCGAAATTGTCAAGTTGAACGTCTATACTGAAATTTTCAATGACTCACCATTGCCATTTCATCTAAGTAAAAAAAAAAATTGACTTGATAGCAATAGTTTAATTGATCTTTTATACACACTTATAAGGCCAACTCTAACATACACAAATAGTGCAAATTATGCAGATAATGATACCATTATAATGAATACGAACAGTAACATTACAAGGAATATTCTTACATGTTTATCCTTACACATTTGCAATGCCCGTGAAAGAAGAGCTGCAGATTTTTCTTGCTGGCCTTTCTTCACCGATTCCACAACAACAGATGCTGGATAAAAAGCTAAAGAAAAGGTATATTATTACACAAGAAAAACCATTTTTTTTTTTTAACAAGCCAAAATGATATATATATATATATATATATATATATATATATATATATATATATATATATCTCAAGATAGTCAACCTCCGGCATAAAGTATGTTAGAACAGGTCAACATAGACATGAATTACTTTTACTTTTAATACCCAACCTTACAAAATTACATTACTTTTAATAAACTAATTAGACATGAATTTAAATTATTTGTTCACTTAAAATTAAATTTCATTTTTTAAATTCCATTTAGACCGATTATGTGATTTGTCTATGTCCATTTTTCAAAATGACATTACTTTTAATAAACTAATTAGACATGTATTTTGTATTCTCTTTTATTTATTTTTTATTATATTCATTAGTTAATTAATTCAACAATTCATATTATAAACTAACTTAATTACATATGATTATAGAAGGTAAACGGCAACAAACTTCATCGCTATCGCTACTTCTTTTTGAATTGTAAATTTCATTCTTTTATATACTACTCCTTCAGTCATAAATATAAGAAACTTTTTACTTTTTAGGTTTATGGAATGATTGGTGTATCTAGTCTATATTATGAACCAAATATATCAATCATTCCATGAACCTAAAAAGCAAAAATTCTCTTATATTTATGACCGGAGTAAGTACATCTATAGATCTAAGAGAAACAACATTGTTACATATAACTTTTATTATATTTAAGGTGTTGTGAGGTATGATATTAAATCCATTTATTTTAAAAAATTAAAATTAAATGAAAAGAAAGTAAAAGATATACAAACCAGCTCCAGATGGTCCAATAGGGTACACATAATTATGAAAAATTGGCTCAACATGAACAAGATAAACCATTCCCTCATTTTCATGTGATGATGATCCTATAGTATTAGTAGTCATAACATTGAAGAGATTATCAAGGGCCCAATTAAGAGCATAGAAGCTTCCATCACTCTCATCTATTGCCACCATCACCTTCATCTTCATCCTCCTCTCTTCTACACCTCCCTCCACTTGATCAACACCTCCACCTAATTCCTCCATTACTCAGTACTCACTTCCTTTGCTAGAACTACAATAGAAAAAAAATATAAAAGTTTTATACTATGTTTTCTTCTTTTTAAATAATTACTTTCAAGTTTCAAACATATCCTATATTCGTCCTGGACACATTAATTGGCTTGATACTTGGCACCACCAGCTATACCATGCTTGCATGATGACTGAATACGTGTAAGCCTCGCATGTAGTATTACCCAATAGCTTCATGCACAAAAAATCAAATATATATACTATCTCTTATATCATAATTTTTTTTATAAAATATTACAGACAATAATATTTTTTTTGGAGTAGTCAAATTGTTTAAAATATAAAATTATTATTTAATTACTTTTTATAGTAAATATATTTAATGCTGGTTTTTTATTTTCGATATAAATTAACTGTTAGAAATAATATAAAAGCATTGATGTAGTTTTTTTTAATATCTTAAGTTTTTGAGATAATGGTCGTCATTGTTAGAGCACGATGGGGCAGCTTGAGGATCATCCACATGATGACCACAAGAACATTGTTACAAGTGAGTTGGACACCAGATTTTTACCCAAAACCTTAAGCTATGAGTTTATAGGTCTTCTCACTTATAAATGTTCAAGTCTCTACACTTTTAATCAATAAGAGACTTCCCCACATTACTCATATCACTATTGATACTTTACTTTTTTCTCAACGGCTTCCTTTCTCTTGAACCAAAAGCTCGTAATATTACTTTTAGATGATCGATTATCCCAAAAGCTTGAGCTGTTAGAAAATGTCACATCAATAATTCTATATTATTTATAACATTAACAATATTAATAAAGGATATATTTAGAAAAAGAATTGAAAATATATCTAAAAATTTGTACATAATATTTTTAGGAATAGTCACGAAGTTAGAGTTATTTCTACGGAATAAAAATGTTTTTAATATATATTATAATGTATTTATTATAATTAGTGGTGTATAGTTGATTGTTCACTTCAATTTTGCTTCTCATGACAAAATCATGGTTCCAAATTTCCATTATACATTAATACTCCATCCGTCTCAAAATAAATGTCATATTTGCCAAAATTATTTGTCCGAAAATAAATATCATATATTATTTATAACATTAGTTTATACTATTTTATCCCTTAAAATAATCATTAGGTAATAGAAAAAGTACACTAAAAAATCTACTTTTTAATATTTCAATATTTACTACCAATAAAAATATAGGGTATTTTAGTAAAAATCATATTCTCTTTCTTTCTTGTACACACTTTTCTTAAAGTGTGTGATTTGGTCAACTGCAACACTTAAAATGGGATGGAGGGAGTATATATTATAGTATTTTATTTTGCTAAAAATAGACTAAAGACTACTAAAATGGCATACACAAAAATTGAACTTATGACGTGATGATGTATCGAGCTATGCTTCTCTTAACCATAGACTACTACGTACATCATAATGATTTTGTAAAATTGATGCTATTAAATTAGAAGTTATTATAATTTTTAATTTATGTAAATTAATCCTTAAAACAGAATCAATTTTATTTTTAAAATATCAAATAAATAAGAAGCAACCTCTAAAATTAATTCTTATTATTTCTTGATTTTAAACAAAACATACAAAATCTCTTTCGCAGAGTATATATAACTGCAGACTTCATGAGTAGTACATAGACCAAGTCTAAATAATGCTCCCCACGTGGGTTACTCTTGAATATCAAATTAACGTGTAAAGTGTAAACAGTCGCATCATTTTCTGAAGAATTGAACCGGTCGGTAGAAAATAAATTCTTAAAATATTGACAAGATTTTTTTATTTTCTTTGTTCAAGTTCTGGATTCACAGGATTTTTTTTTTTAATCTTAGATGAGCAGTAATTTACTGAAAATAAACTCACATAATTGTGATGTTCTAGATTTAAACTCAAGAACTAACTCTTAGATAATACATCACAAAGATCAAATTAAAAAATAATTGACAAAAACTAAAGAACTTGACCAATTAGAAATTACCTGATCTTACATGTAGGAGATAATAATTATAATTTATACGTAAGTGTCAAATATTACCCCATATAATTTTTCATTTTTTTTGTTAGAATTTTTTATTGAACAACAATTTCTTAAAAAAATAGAAAATAAAAGACCAAGATATTATAAATAAAATAAAAGATTCTAGAATAATTTCATCTATTTCATTGATCGATGTCGTAGGTTAGTTAATTTAATTATATAAAAACTGTAAATCAGTTATATAATAAAGGTGACAAGCTAATTAAGTTGCTTGTGGCTTAGTTCAAACATCCTATTTTATTATACTACTTCCGTCCCATTTTATAAAATTCAGTTTGACAAAATACACTATTTATAAGTTTTGTTTTGACCGTATATTTTTAAAAATATATAAATGTAAATATTATCATATGAAATCTTATTTGATTTGTTTCGATACATATTTTCAAAATGTCAAATTTTTATAATTTTTACTAATAAACAATTAAAAATATTCGCAATTAAAATTATGTATTGACAAACTGTATACTAGTCAACAGAGTCTTATATTTTTAGGATGGAGGTAGTAAATCCATAAATTTTTAATATTTGTCTTTCTTATATTGAACTTATTATCATAAATAAGATTCATTTTAAAATCAGATTCTTATTAGATTATAGATGTCCCCCTTATTATAAGTAATCTTCGTTTTTGTTTCTAATTTTTTGTAAGTAATCTTAATCTTAACCTCCAAGATATGTTTCTTCCTTGAAATTTCATAACATTATACTAATATTGGCTCCTTCGAGACACTATACTACAACTACAAGTTTGAACATTCTAATACTTTAATTTTGCTTCCTCCTTACACAAAACGCATCTTTTTTTTAGTCAAGACACAAAACGAATCTTTAATTTAATTGACTTGACTTTACTATATAACACCTACCTCTATGCTCTAGCATTCATTTTTTCATTATTCCAACTTCTTATCTATTCATGATTGTTATCAACTCACAAAAATATATATATTGTTCTTAACAACTAGTACTCACAAAATTATATTGTTTTTAATATTGTTCTTTTCCACGCCGGCAGTAACGAACTTTAATTTGGACATGTAAGTATTATCTAAGACTTTATTTTAGGACATTATTAATTTCTTGTTATTTTGTTTTCTATTTATTGAAGAAATAACTTTTTTTTTTCTTCATGTTCTTCAGTTTGTGAATACAACACCACAATGGGCACTAGTTCTGAATATTTTGAGAAATTCACATGGACAATTGAAGATTTCTCTAAAAAGAATGGCATGAAGTTAAAGTCTAAAAATTTCAAAATCCGAGGTTATACATGGTAAGTACTAAGTACCTCAAAATATGAATTAACAACTCATTAAGATTTCCTTTGTAACATATACTATTTTGATATCCATGAAGTTTTTTTCGTTTCAATTTTAAAAAAAAGTTCAATAAATTTCATTTTATATTTTTATATAAAGTCAACTATTATCTTTTTATATGTGGTATCATGATATATGTGAGTAGAGACAATAACTATAGGACAAATAAATGGTGTATTTTTGTTAATGGAATTAAATTAACCATATCTTATGTCTTCTTCATGTGATAGGAAGATCGTTGTGCATCCATTGAGAAATGATGTTGACCATTTTGCATTTAATTTGATGGTTGCTGATTCTTTACCACCTTATGGATGGGATAGAAACACATTTTTCAAATTGGTTCTAATTAATCAGCTTGATGAGAAGAAGTCCATTATAAAAGGTACAAACCCAGATCTTAATTTTCCTCTTTACAAGTTTTTTTTTCTTCGTTTTATATAGTCACGATATCAACAAGTTAGGATCTTCTCGATCAAGGCAGCTTAATCTTGATAGGACGATATATACTGACTTGTCGACTGCGTGACTACATGAATTACACGACTCATGAGAATTGGAAATCCTAAATGCTAGAGTATATTTTGAGATATTTATATTTCCATATATAACGTAACTTTTTTGGTTATATTTGTGATTTTTATAGAGACTCAACAAAAGTTCAATGGAAGACATAAATGTTGGGGTTCATTTTTCATAAATCTCAAAGACTTCAATGACCATAAACAAGGGTATCTTGTGAACGACACATGCATAATTGAAGCTCATATTTGTGTCTCCAAATTTGCACCCAAAATTCAAGATATCAATTCATCCTTAAACCAAAATTCAACTCCAACAATAGATCAATCATCAAATGAGAAGGAAACACTTATTAGTCCAAGAACATCGGGTTCCACTTCTAGTCCAAGAACATCAGGTTTCACTTCTAGTCCAAATGAAGAAGGAGAAATTAAAAGTTCGGATTTAACGCTAAAAGATTTTATAGATCTTGAAAGCTTAAAACCCGAAGAAAAATGTTTTGTTCCACTTCTAGCCGAAGTTTGCAGTTGGCGTCCGTCTTTGATAAAGAGCCAAATGAAAAAAAGTTCTTTGTTTCGACAATGGCCCTTTACGTCATTAGGTCATGTTTTGCATTTTCTTAAGACAAAGAGAGTGAAAGATATGAGTGAAGACGATATCAATAATCTTCGAAGTTTATGGGAGGAACTTGCGAAATCGTCCGAATTTGATTTGAGTTGGTTAGAGCCTTATGTTCAATCTGCTTTAAATGTGAAACCTCATTTGGAAAGAGCAAAAAAATCGAAGAAATTAAAGGATAAAGTTGTTGCTTTGGATATTAAAATGAAGAAGCTTAGAGATGAATTAAATGCTTCACAAGCAGAATATGAAGTTGCAAGGAAAGCCTTATCAGAAGTAAGAAATGGTTTCCAAGAGATGAATATTAATGTTCCAATAGGTTATGATGCTATGTTTTAATTAGTTTTAGCGTACTACTTAATTGATTTATTTATTTATTTATTTATTGATTTATTGTAGAACTTGGTGAATAAAATAATTAATATTATAAAGTTATTTATTTATTTATTTATTTACTTATAGTAGCATTCCTCTTGTGCTTATTTACAATGGACGATAATTCATAATTGATCAATAAAATAATTAATCTAATACTCTCCTATTTAGAAGACAATAATCAATTGTTAAAAAATGAATTTTAACACTACAATATCATTTATGGCCAAAACACTAATCAACTAAGAGCACCATTATCGGAGGGTTCTACAGCAGCAATGCTAATTAACTTATGGTGGGTGGCAATGTTTGGACACATATCCAAGATGGACAACCGTTGCTTTTCTATTGTTTGCCTTAACTTTATTATATTTTATTATAACAAGAATAGAGTCTCATGTTTAAGTTTTAAATGAGTGATATTGATATTAGAAAAGAGGACGGCTAACTTCTTCTCATGTGGAATGAAGTTAGCAAGTCTTCTTCCACATATTTTACTTGTGCACCCCCCATATATATGAGGGTGTGCAAGAAATGGAGGATGGGTGGGGCGCGCGAGAAAATGTATATATATATATATATATATATATATATATGGTGAGTGTGAAAATAAAATATGTAGGAGGATAATTACTAACTTCCTAAAAAATATAGTTAAGTGGTATAAATAATTGATATATGTAAAGTAATATAATAAATTAAGTGAGACTCATTTATACCATTCATATGGGTGGTTCGGATGTGAATGGTTCAATGGAGTCCAAAATTCTACCAACATCAAAGTCCAAAATTGTACGAAAATATATGGTAAAGAACCTGTACGAACCAAAGTGCTTAAAAACTATAGAAGCTCACCCAACCTCAAAGTTACATTTGCAAAAGATTATTTTACTTTTAGTAGGTTGTTTGTAAAGGCTGTGACAATAGAGAAGGCAACAAAAATAGTTAACACTTCTTCCATTCAAACACTGAATAACAATATGGAGTTTTTACTAGTATTTTAATGTTAGCAGGAGGCCATGTATAAATCAATAATTTTCACGATAGAATTAATAAAAGTATATTGTTCTAGATAAATTTCAAATTTATTTACGGAAGATAAATGAACAGATAAATGAGAGAATAAAAAACTCAAAATAAGGGTGAATCACTAGACAAAATGTTTTGAGCTGGAGATTGACATTCAAGCGTGGAGATGATGATGAAGAAGGGGATGTATCTGCAAAAAAATACTTTAACGCCCAAGTTAATATAAGCTTAAGGTGGAGGTAGAGGTTAGAATAAAACATACCTTATGAAATTGTGAAGGTCTATTTTATAAGCCAAAGAATGTGGCATTAAGCCGATGGACGCGACATTGGGCTTGATTTGGCCCAAAAGTCTAGTCCAAAATAAAACCCCCCCAGTGAATAGGCGGCTTATAAAAGTGTAACTGTTAGTGTAAACTTACAGGGTTAGTTAAACTAGCACCGTCGAGGTGCTTTGTTAAATTTGTCGAAATTACTATCAACTATTATCGAGGTAATAAAGAACCTATTTTAATAAGCGTTAACTTGTTGGAAGGTTAAGAAGTAGATTTATAGGGTTATATCATTGTATAAATGATACTTTTTCGTGTCAAATAGACTAGTAATTTTTTAACGCTCGTACGCATTAGTGTTTGTTAAGTATTGTATGTTTAACTACTTTTAGTCATTAACCTCAAAACAGACAATCTCAAATCTCACTTAAGGTCGAATCGGAACATATTTCTTCTAATAAATTTAAGTTCCATTAAGAAATTTTTTAGTCCTACGTTCCTTAACATCCTCTCTAGTCTCACCACTTCACACTTCAATTCAAACTCTCACTTCATCGTTCATTCCTCTTTTGAACCCACCCACCCATTGATTCATACCGCAGAGAACACACAACAAACACCTAAAATACCAAAAACCTTCAAATTTTGCGACAACTCTAATTTCCCAATGGTAAACACACACACACACTCTCTCTCTCTAGCTGTTATGTTAACCCTTTCAACAATTATTGTTCTGATATGGTTTTTCATGTCACAGGATTACCTTAAATCTGCGCTTCCTTCACAAATAATGTCAGAACGAGGTTCTAATCTAGTTGTTATCAACCCAGGTAGTATCAAATTTCAATTTTGATTCACCATTACTCATTTTCCATATAAATATTGTAGTAATTTCATTTTTATTTTTTATTATTCACTCAGGTTCTGCAAATATTAGAATTGGTTTGGCTTCACAAGATACCCCTTTTAATATTCCTCATTGTATTGCTCATTATACCAAACAACTTCCTAAAAAGAATGTTCAAGATCAGGTTTGTTTTTCCAATTCTTTTTTGCAGTCATGTTCCGTACATTAAAATTGAATTCATTTGCAAAATTTTAATAAGGGATGTATTAAATATGAATTTTTGAGGTGTTTGACGCTTTAAAATTCATATTTAATTCATCATTTGTTGACAAAACATGAATTTGACTGGGAGTGATTTTTATAATATTATAAACATGAATACAAACCCTCGTAAAAAAATATGAATTATACGCATAGTTGACTGAAAAGTAGGGAGCGAAAATTGTGACGGAAAATATTTGGAGACCAAAATTTCAAATATTTATAGGGACTGAAAATATATTTAACTCTTGTTTTTTTTTTTGTATTTAGATGCTTAATAGTCAAGTTACAACTGCACAACACATGGAAAGGGAAAAAGCTTATGATGTTGTAAGTTATTAGACGTTTGTAAAGATGTTACTTCTATATGCTACAGTTTGTTTGCTGATATTGGGGTTTTTCATCTTCTTTTTTTATAAAATAGATTGCGGCACTATTGAAGATACCGTTTTTGGATGAAGAACCTTCCAATAACTCTTTCCCTCGGAAGGTATATGATGTCTTATTCAGTTATTCTTTAAGTGAATTCCTCCGTTTTGTTTGATTTCATGTTTTTATGATACTTTGTAATGTCTGGAGTTTGTACCTTTCTCGGCTTTCTTTGGACTGTTTAAGCTTTGAACTGCATTTCAAATAGCATAACATTTGTTGTTGTACTTGCCATGTTGAAGGTTTTGACCTTAAGAAAAGTAATGAACTACATAAGACAAACAAGTTAACAGACACATATATTATTCAAGAAGGAAATAACATTGTAATCTGATTAACCCTTTATTGGCATTCTTAGAATTTGATGCCTGAAGTTTATCACATATGCCAATTAAGGGTTCTACGCTAAAAATGAGTATGGTCTAGACAGTTTTTAATGTCTGTTTTCTTTTAGTACGGGTTTTTGTCAATCAAAATAGAACAAAATCCAGCCTCTTCAACTGGATACTTACATAGTTCATAAAAGCAAAAAAATAACTGATTATGCACTGAGAGAATAGGGCAGACGAGTGGTAAATAATCAACTTTGGGGATTGTAGTTGTAAACTTGTAGCTAATTATTCAATGAATTTAGTAGTGGCACTTTTTTGAAGCAAGACTCTACTAACATTTTAACAAGTATGAATTTTAAGATATCTGTAAAATAACTTTCTCTGTTGTAAGATTAGTATAGCATCGTAAAACTCATAATTAGTCAGTGTTAATACTATAATTCTAATGTACTAAATGCACAGATGGGACGTGTTGATGGATACAATCCACATAGTATCAGGAAAGATTCACCCTTCACTTGGACCAATGTTTATGAGGAGGCCACTAGTCCGTCTTCACATTCAGCATTAGGTGAGAGGAAATGGTCTTTTTTGCTGAAGATTTTCATGAACTCATTACATTTTCAACTTGTATAGGTCAGATTTATTTGTTAAAAAGTTTGATGTTCACCTTTTCTTTTGCTGCCATCATATATGTTCCGCCTCTTGCCGGGTCCATCTCTGCATAGTTCTAATTCATAGGTTACACTCACTATTATCATTCATTAACATACTGTGGCGCATAAAGAAACAAACTGCATAAATAGTTGTATTTCACCTAGTCCTCTAGATCATCTTTGCTATTGGTGATTGCAAAAAAGAATATATCCAGCATTAATTTTTAGGGAATTGTGCTAATTGTGTCTAAAGCTTAATCCGAGTTCTACTTATTTTTTGTGTAAACCAACAGAATGATTTAGCTTTCTTGCAAAAGAATATATGAAATTTACTTTGTGCTTCTATTTTAAATGCTGTTACTTTTATATCAATTAAGATACGTTATATATATAATTTGGCATTTGTAGAGACTTCTAGTAAAGATGAGACTAATGAGTCATTGGACACAAAAGAAGATACAGATTTGAAGGAACCTGGTGTGAGCAATCGAAAATTCAGAGAGTTTATTTGTGGTGAGGAAGCATTAAGGATATCCCCCTCTGAACCTTATTGTTTATGTCGTCCAATCCGAAGAGGACACTTGAATATTTCACTACACTATCCCATGCAGCAGGTATATGTCAATTCTGAACCATAACATATAGTTGCCCTATAGCTTAATATTATTACCAATTTTGTATGCTGCATATTTAAATAAAAGATAGTCTAGTAGTGGATTAATTCCTGCAAATTTTTAGTAGATGTTTTACCTCAAGTCTGAGATAAAAATTGATAGAATTGATACTAGGGTTAAAGTTGATAGATTTGAGAGAGAATGGAAATTCTGATTTGATCAAAAACTAATAATCTATATTATTAAATTGCTGAGTAATGCATAGTCATTCACAGTTGTAACTGACTTTAACTGTGTAACTGTTGCTAACTAACTAAAGCATATATGTATACATATGCTGCATGCGGTGAGCACGCAATGTAATATGCATAAGTATAAAGATGTATATATAGAAATCAACATAGCAACTGACATATATACTCTAACTCACATGATATGAAAGCTTCAATAAAACAAATTATTTAAGTTGTATTATATAAAGACTTGTTGTATCTTGGCTCTTTTGAGCTTCTTTGCTGTTGCTTGTTGAATTCATCTGTTACTTTTCCTTTTCAAAAGTAGACTAAAAGTTTCATTCATATTTCATAATAATAGAGAATAATGCAACGATGGGGGATGGTATGTGTTGTCAACAATTTGGGAATTTATGGTTTAGTTGCTCCAGTTGTTGGATATTGATTCCCTGATTGAACTATGTCTTTATCTTTATCATCTAGAATTAGGCTTGCTCTAGTGAAAATTTGTGTCGCATTTCCCAGTAATCTAGAGTTTGTTGAGTTGTTTAATAAGCCACGTCATAGAGATGTATGATAGATACTATTATTGAGCAATAAAAATTGGTGTCTTTGATTATTTACTGCTTGCTTTCATTCTACATCACTGCGGCTTGGCTCTTTTGAAGGTGCTTGAGGATTTGCGTGCTATTTGGGACTGGATTTTAATAGAGAAACTGCATATTCCTCGCAATGAAAGAAATATGTACTCTGCTATTCTTGTGATGCCAGAAACTTTTGATAATCGCGGTATTTAGAACTTTATTCCTTGAAAGAAAATGTTGAGCATTTATTTTTGCTGTTGAAGTTACCTTTGAATTTGTATTTCACACTCTCAGTATAGTCAATTAATTTTTGGTTCATGCCACAAACAGAAATAAAGGAAATTCTATCTGTAGTACTGCAAGAACTCTGCTTTGGCTCAGCAGTGGTGCACCAGGTATGGCCATTTATTTGCTGCTATCTGTTTATATTATAAATAAATGTAGGATTTTTTTTAAGTGCATGAACATCACTGTATGCTTGACAGTCCATATTGAATTGTTTGATCAGGAAGGTCTTGCTGCAGTTTTTGGAAATGGATTATCAACGGCATGTGTAGTGAATATTGGGGCTCAGGTGACATCACTTATATGCATAGAGGTAAATGACAAAAGCCTTTTCTCAGTATGAGTTCAGCTGCACATTACAAGTTGGCAATATTAACAACACCTAAATATTGTTGACGATGTTTATATTAATACATTAAACATTATTCTTGATACTGATTGGATTTACTTTGCCACTTCAGTTGAACAATTTTTACTACGACTTTGACACTAGTTTACTGGCTACAAAAATTCATCATATTTGAATGTTAGCTTGTGCCTCAAATTAACTATCAAATTGGATTCTCTCCATGCTTGATGATAGTTCAGATAGATTGAAAAATAAAAGCTGGCTATGTTTTTGTGGACAGTAGTTAACTACTTCTTTTGTTGTTCAGGATGGAGCTACTCTACCTTCAACTGAAAAGACTTTAACTTTTGGCGGTGAGGTATAAAATATAGTTTCATATTGGCCGCATTGGTGTTTTGAAATAGTTTTGAACCTAGAAGTTATATGCCTAGTAACATGTTTGATACACCTATTATTTGTTTTGTTTTTTTAACTTTAGGATATATCAAGAAGCCTTTTATGGACACAAAGGCATCACCAGACCTGGCCACAAATTCGAACAGATATGTTGACAAAACCTATAGATCTGTTAATGTTAAATCAACTGAAAGAGTCATATTGTGAAATCAGAGTGAGTTCTACTACTTTATCTCATTTTGTTATGATAGTTGTCATTAAAAATAGTTATTGTTTTATATCGGCGGGAACGATCAAGTTTTTGTATGTTGGACTTGGTATAGACTAAAACATTTTAGTGTTGAAATTATAGGGTGTATCTACTATTTGTATAGATCAGTATTATGTGATTCTCAATATTGTTTGGTATGCGGATGGATGCACGAGGACATTTTCTGATATTCAGAAATCGAGGAATAACTCTGTCAAACATTTATTTCAGATAGAAATTCACTTAGATCTGTATATCTATGCATAAACTTCAAATTATAGTATTAAATACTGAATAATTATGAAGGAATTGTAAATTTGCAATCCTCTTACAAATTGCACTTGTATATTAACTCATAAGAGGTGCAGTTTTTATAATTCATATCTGAATGAAAATAGAGAGTTGAGATAAAATCATAATGAGAGAACACGGATGATATCTATCGATTCAAAGTTGAAAAGATACAAGAGAAGCTACTTTTAAGTTTTAACTGCCAAAAGCTGTTATCTCTCATTTTGTCCATTCACTATTCTCCCGGCTTTGTCATCTCTTCATTGAACATGTGTTTGATGACTTCAAAAAAGGCATCAAATAGCGTACAGCTAGTGATACTCTAAATTTAACTTGCTTCCAAATCTGATTTCAGTTTAAATTATCTTGTATCTTATCTTGTCTATAGGAGGGGCAACTTGATGCTGTTGCAGTTGTTCATTCCTATGAAGACAAAGTGCCACCTGGAACTCACAGGACAAGGCTTACTGCTCTTAATGTACGTGTTCTTTGTAGAATTCTTTCTTAAACTGACGTCAAAATTTTCCTTTAGATAATGTTGTGCTCAAACAATGACAAATTCTATTGCATAGGTTCCTCCTATGGGGTTATTCTATCCGACGCTTTTTGTTCCCAATGTGTATCCTCCTCCACCACGGACTTGGTTAGTGCATTCATGAATTTTTCTCTCCCTGTGCTGTTACCATGTTTGTGAAGTATTTTGAGTTTATACAACCCTAGTGGTTTCATTTTCTAGGTTTAAAAACTATGATGATATGCTAGAAGATACATGGCATATTGATTTTTCCCGGAGGTCTGACATGTCTGACTCTTTCTATCCTAATGTTAATGGAGGATTACCCATGTGGGAAAGTTATCCAGTTTTTTCAACTAAGCCGAAAAAAGAAGAAAATCTTGGCCTTGCAGAGGCTATTACCAACTGCATTCTCTCAACTGGTAATTTTTTATATATCAGATTCCTCCATTCTTATGCATATATTTTTGAGTTAAACATATTTTTAGTCCCTTTAAAATTACGGCATTTTAAGTTTAGTTCCTACATTGCATCAATTTTATTTGATTTTAATTCATATTTTTATTAGATTTTACAAAAATGAGTGCATTTCATTCCTGCCCCTATAAAAGCTTTCTAAAATTGAACATAATTTTTGTAAGGACTCGACTTGAAAGATCATGAATTTTAGAAGGACTAAAAACATATTTAATCCTAGATTTTAAGCCTTGTTTAACCCTCGTGTTTATTGTTTGATGCTTTATTCACAGGACGCATAGACATCCAGAGAAAATTATTTTGTAGCATACAATTGGTGAGTTTTACACTTTAAATTAATTTCATCATGTTGAATGTTGATGGGAAGGAATTAACACATTTTATCTGGAATAGACTGGCGGCGTGGCTTTGACAAATGGTTTAGTTTCTGCAGTTGAAGAAAGGTTTGTTTCAATTTCGATTGACCTTCGTAAATTTATCTAACCTAAACATTATTGTAGTGCTATTTTTCATGTCCGATTTCAACACGCCAGCATCATCAATGATTTTGTTTATTAGTTTGTTCAAGTATAACTGATGTATGAGTACCTCTATCTTTTTACATCACAGGGTTTTATATGCCATTCCTTCAAATGAAGCAATTGATACAGTGGAGGTTAGTCCAAATGAAGCCATTGCTCTACTATTTAATTGTTTATTGTTCTTATTTTTTGCACTATGCTTGTTAATCATGCCTTGTCTCTCTTTTTGATGTGATACGTTTCTTTTCATGGCTCTTAGGTTATACAATCAAGGGCAAATCCGACATTTGTGTCATGGAAAGGCGGGGCGGTATGTTGATTACACATGATTATCATGCTTCACTTCATTAATGAGTAAATTTCTTAAGGTTTAAATATGATTTTAGTCTCTCCAATTATAGTGATTTTTTGCTTTAGTCTTTGTAAGCTTTTTTATTTGGGTTAAATCCGTGCAAATTCATAAACTATTATTTTTAGTCCTTAACTTCATATCTGATCCAATATAATCGTGCCACGTGGCCCAAGAAGGTGATGTTAGGGACTAAAATCAACAATTTTTAAATTTGCAGGGATGAAGAAACCTAAATAAAAATAATTTACAGCTAAAACCAAAAAGTGCTATAATCACAAAGACTAAAATCACATTTAAACTGTTTCTTAATTCATAACATCTTAAAGTAGTTAACATTTGTTTGCAGATTCTTGGAGTACTTGATTTAGGTAGGGATGCATGGATAAACCGGGAGGACTGGATTCAAAATGGGGTTCATGTTGGAAGTAACAGAAAATACAAGGATTCTTATTATCTTCAAGCTCAAGCTATGTGTTACATGAATTCTTGAAGGTTTATGAAACATCTTCAAGACTTTGAAATAGCTACTAAATTTCTGTTACTTTTCTTTTTTGGAGTGCCACATTATAAAGTTAATTCAAATGAGGTTTAAATTAAACGGTTCTTTATGATGTTAATATATGTACATCAAAATCACCTTGAAACAAATATAATTGTGGAAATAGTCATTTTGTGAAAATGGTTGGCTCACATCTACTAAGAATTCTCGCTTCTGTATATAATACTCACTTTAAACTTACAATTAGCGCGTGAGCCATGTAATGATCAAATAGCGAACTATTCTTTCGCCTTTTATTAAAGAATACCGTGTGAGCGTTACAATTAACGGCATATGCTAGTTTTTGGAAGAGTCCTCTTTGAGGGCTCTGCAAAAAAAAATTAACAAAAATGTTAACAGTGCTCTGAGGGTACTTATTAAAGAAATAAAAATAGTAAAAATATCTTGAATTTTCACGTCTGCTAGAGTTTTTTTCTTCTTATTCTTATGAGTTTCACTGCCATCTATAGTGGACAACGGAAATCAGTTCTTATATATCTCCAGAAAATGGGGCATCCATATTTTGAAGCAATTTATGGTTATTACATACAAAACTTAGCGTCCTTTATAGAAATAGATTCTCTCCTGCATTTTGTCAGATGAAAGAGTAAAAAAACTTAGGTGAAATTGTCTTCATGTTTTTTGTATGGATCTTAATTTAAAATACACATTTTTGTTACAACTATGAATTTGAAGAAAAAATATGGTAACTAAATTAATAACTATGCTAAAAACTCTTAAGAAAACGCAGCCAAAGTATGGATTGAACCAAAATTATGCAAAATATAAGTAATTAAAAAAAATAATAATAACAATAAAACATTGGATTAAAAATGGAGGGTCGGCTAAGCGAGCCAACCCTATAAATTCTCAAAAATAATGTCAGCCATATGTCTTGATAGCCATACAGCACTCACCAACAAGGATGAGCGTGGCATATTTAGCCAACTGACCCTTTTTAATTTAAAACTCATCCATATGCAACATATTTATATAAAACACTTGCTACTACTTCTATTATACCTTATCGATATGGGACTTTTCTTGTCCATACAATACAAAACAACATAGTAACTACATATTTTGTAGCTGTGTTTTATCTTCATGAAGCCTATATAAATTCATATGCTTCATCAACCTTTCATGCAACAAAAAGCTCCAAAAGACATCAACATCTTGACTTAAACAGAATCCATAAATTTCAAAGCAAACAAAAATGATATACCCTTGTAAATCTTTGTCAATTAAGGATTTGTCTACCCTTTTTCAAATTCTAGCAACTTCTTTTGTTACTCATGATGAACCTTAGCCAGTTAGCCTACGGCCACCCTGCCCTTAATAGTTTGTATTGATAATATATTTTCGGCCAAATCATTATTTTGGTCTTTTGAATAATGACTTTCTTTTTTATTCAAAAAAAAATGACTTTCTTTTTTATATAGACGAAAATGAAATAGTAAATAAATCATAAACTCACACACACATGTGATGTGAAGGAGTCGAGATTCGAATATGTGGTGTTCTGCCTAACAATTTCAGCAATTTTTTGTCAGTTGAACGACAACTTGTGAACAGAAAAATGGCTTATTATCACATTAATTCTTGAGTGTATTGTAAATTGTGAAAAATGTCTTTTTTGTTAAACATTTTGGTCTTGGTGTAATGTATTTGCGTCAAAATTGTGTTCCAATAACATTTTTTATCTATTACTTTTTTTTTTTATCATTATAGTGGAGGTATCAAATTTCACTAATGTAACATTTGAGCTATGTTACACTGCTCAATACGTTATAACGAATATAAATTAATTTTACAAAAATTAACGTTATATCATATAGATTACTCCCTCCGGTCCTTAATATAAGAAACATTTTGTTTTTTAGATTCATTGAGTTTTCAATGTATCTAGTCCATATTATAAGTAAGATACATTAAAAACTCAATAAATCTAAAAAATAAAATGTTTCTTATATAAAGACCGGAGGTAGTATTATGTATACAAAAATTTAAAAATATTAAAAATCATTTGATATATTATAAAAAATATATCCTTGATATATTGTTGAAAATAATTTATTAGAAGGAGTACAAAATATGGTGTGAACGTTGATAGTTATTACTTGCCATATATTCTATTTCCAATTTCTAATACAGAATTCTTGTATATTGCCTTGATCCATGCCTCTATGTGAATTTCACAATTCACACTAAATATTATGTACAAAACTTTCCATTTTCGACATGGTGATATAGCCGTTGGGATTTCCTTAATAAACCTAGCATCTACAATACAAATATTCATCTTTTGTCAAATGATTCATCAAATTTTGTGCAAGATTTCATTAGAAAAGAAAAAATCTTTGTTTGGATTTTTATTCTTAATAATTTTAACATAATGATTTATGGTAGGTGTGCAGCTTGCAAGAGTCAAAGAAGAAGGTGCCCTTCTGATTGCATTTTCTCTCCCTACTTTCCTCCCAATGATCCTCAAAGATATGCTTCTGTTCACAAAATCTATGGTGGTAGCAATGTTGCAAAAATGCTTCAGGTACATATTATACTACTATATTTAGTATATGTGTTATTGAAAAAGTCTTTGGTGGTCACAATGATTTAGAAAACACTAAAAAAATTCAATTGGAAAGAATTGAATATGAAATTTGTATTTTTAAAATAATTTTAAAAAAATTATGATATGAACTCTTATGTTAATTATAAAATTATATATTTTTTTTGGGTCAATTTTCTCTTTTTTGGGTCAATTATAAAATTATATGTTATAATTAAAAAATTATAGCTTGAACAGAATATCAAAGTTGAAAAAACTAAAAAATAGTCTTACAAAATGTTATTATAGGTTGTGTTTAATTACTGTGCGCGGTGATGGTGTAATATTCTTTTACACATTCATCCAATCAAATCACATCATAATTTTTAAAATATTTTCTCAATTATTTACATGACATGATTTGATTGAATGAATGTGTAAAAAAATATTACACTGTCGATATATATAAATTAAATTATTACTCTCTCTGGTCCTATATATAAGAAAATATTCTCTTTTTAGATACATTAAAAGTTTGATGTATCTAGTCTACATTTTTGACTACATACATCCAATTTTTAATGTATCTAAAAAGTAAATTGTTTCTTATATATAAGACCGGAGGAAGTATATGTTATGTTTTAAAACAATTAATCACATTGTATTTGCTCAAAAAAATAATGACATTGTGGAATTTTAATGTTGCAGCAATTGCCTCACTATGTACGAGAACAAGCTGCAAATAGTTTGTATTTAGAAGCACAATGTAGAATTCAAGATCCTATTTATGGATGTGTTGGAGTTATCTCTAAATTGTATCAACAAATCCATGATACAGAAATTGAGTTGGCCAAAATCCAAGCTCAAATTGATAATCATAAATTCCAAAATCCACAAATTGAAGCTGAATCCAACTTAAACTTTATGCCACCACAGGGTAACAATATTGAGCAGTTTCAATGGCCTAGTCAAGCTCTCAATTGGTTCAATTAAGACTTTTATTTTGTAATAGATGCAAATTAAAGCAATAGCTTGATTATGTTTTTTTTATGATTGATATTCAAAAACTTAAATAATGATTTTGAGATTTTTTTATTTTATTTTTATTACTAGATTTGGAAAATTTTGAGCAATGTTTAAATTAGTTCACTGATTGGTTTTGTTGGACTGAAACTTTGATGATTTATTTAATTTGTTCATTTTGCTAGTTTCTTCTTGGTAACTATTTATTACTTGTTTTATTTAAAATTTAAAGTGTTGCTAATGTAATATACAAAAAAGCTATAAATTTATATTTTTTTATATTTTTTTTTTTGCTTCTGAAAATTAAAATATTTTACAGTACATATTTTAACTCCCTTTAATAGCGTTTAATAAAGTCACTTAAAGAAATAACACTCTTTAATTTACAAATGAAATATAATATACAAATTGATTATAACTAAAAGGTTCAAAATATAATTTTGGTCTCCTTATTTTAACAAATCCGTAAATTTGGTCCTCTTATTTTTTTCTCAAAATTTTGGTTCCTCATTTTAAAAAATTAAGACATTTGGTCCCCTTACTTACACATTTGATCTTCAATTATATTTATGATAATATGGAACATTCATTAAATGATTTGACTATTGTACTCTGCTTATGCACGTCAAAATTTAATTTATTATATTATTTAAATTTGATTTTTTTGTAATAAAACTATATTTTTATTTGTTAAATTAAAATCATGATAAAAAAATTAAAATTAAAAAACATAAATTAAGAAATCAAAATTAGGAGCCATAAAAAAGTCAAAATTAGGTTAAGAAATAAAAATTTACGAGAGCATATATTCCTTATTTTTCATCAATCATGTTCTTCTTCTCCAATCTTCTTCGTCGTGCATACCAAAAAGTTTGTATACCAAATTGGTGCAATCTACCATATCTAATCTAATAGCCTTACAACATGGCAGAGAGGATGATCATAACACCTAACCCACTATGGTCATATAGCATGATCATGTGTGTTTTAGTGTTTGTATGAAGGGAAAAAAATCTCATCATAAAAGCTGTGATATTCTTATTTGATCACATGACTAAAAAATTCTATTTGATTACACTCATAAAAAATATTATATCATTTAATAATTTAAAAAATAAATATTATTTAATTATTTCTCAAGTTTTGATTGCTTTATTGCAAGTGTGATTAAATGAAAATTTCATAATCACGTAACTATATAAGAATATCTCCATAAAATTTGTCATATTCAATTCAATCATTCTTGCTGTTTTTGTCAAATTTTATTTATCTTTCAATCAAATTCGGAATTACCAAGTCCTCATTTTCATGAGAACTTGATGATTTACATAAAAAAATATACATTTAAAAATTACTTATGAAATAGGAGTCAATTTAATTAAGATTAAACAAATGAAATAAGATTTATTTCTTTGCGTGAAACCAAGATTGAAATATAAATCGTCCAATTTTAAATTAATACTCCCTCTGTCTTTAATTATAAGATCTCTTTTGACCACTGCACGTACGCCAATGCACAATCTTGATCGCTAATGTCTTTAATTATCTAGCCGTAAAAATTATAAAAATTTGATATCTTGAAAATACTCATCAAAACAAATCAAACAATATCTTATATGTTAATATTTGCATTTGTATATTATTAGAAAAATACTGTCAAAACATGATAGATGAATAGTAAAATTTAGTCAAAAGGGGTCTTATGTTAAGGGACGGAGGGAGTAGTAAAAATCTATTCCATCAACCAATTATAAGGGAGGATTTTCAACTTAATATAGTCAAAGTCAATTGAAAGGATAGTGGAAATAAGAGTGCAGGCAAATTCATATTTAAAACAGATTGACAATTAGTTCTGTCATAATTCACTATTTCTTTCTTTGTTAAAGGTGTGTTCCAGATATATGGTGAGTGAATCAATAACATAAAGGGATCATTTTCGTTTTTGGAAAAAACACAAAATATATGATACATTATTTTAATAAGATTTATTATCGAAACATCTGTTAAGGCTAATTTAACCAAACACAAAAGATTATATATATATAATTCATCCCAATAGTTTTATTGATTATATGTGGTTCGAGGATGCCACAAAAATTACAATATAATACAACATCTCATTATTTAGTTTAGAAATGGGAGAAATATCAACATTCTTTTCATGACGTAAATTACGGTTGCACGCAGTAAATGCATCGATGACATATTTCGCATTGAAAACTATATGCTTTGGATCCTCATGCAACGTACTTGTGAAGTCATTGACAATAGTATTGTAAAAACCAACACATTTTCTGATGGGTTGAGAAGAAGGATATTTGTTCGAGAATTCTTTGATTTGGTCTCGGACTTTTACTCCTCTCTCTATTGCCACCAACTTTAAAAATAATTTGGTAAAAGTAAGATAATCTTTGGCTGAAGTAATTTGAGGGTAAGGTTCTAAAATTTTCAGACATTGTTGCTCAGAGTAATCTGTAGCAATTTCTTTGCATAAATTTTCATACAACTTTGGGCTTGATGTTGGTGAAATGGCATGAGAAGTAAAGATCATTGAAATGGTGAGTAATAAGGATAAATATGTTGAAGGTGCCATTGTAATATGCTTTGTTAATGAAGATGGAAAGTAAAGTACTTTAGGGTTCTTAATTTATAGTCAATTGGGGATTGACTTCCACAATTTGTATTCATTACTCTTTGTATATAAAAATAAAATAAAACTTATAAAAATAGTTTTTGGTCAAGAAATTTGTTGACATAATTAATATAGTCAAACAAATATTTCCATTCACAATTAATAATCCTAACTTATTTTGTCTTTTTGTCAAAAAACAATTTTTTGTCTTATATGTGCAACATTGTATATGATGAGATTTTTTTGTCTTAAATGTGATATTCTTATTTGGTAACGTGACTAAAAATTTCTATTTGATTCACAAAAAATATTATATTATTTAATTATTTTTCAAGTTTTGATTCCTTTATTAGGAGTGTGATTAAATGAAATTTTCATGATCACGCAACCATTGCATATAAGAATATCTCTATAAAACATGTCATATTAAATTCAATCATTCTTGTTGTTTTTGTCAAATTTTATTTATCTTTCAATCAAATTCGAAATTACCAAGTCCTCATTTTCATAGAACTTGAAAATTTAATAAAAAAAAGATATATTTAAAAATTACTTATGAAATAGAAGTCAATTTAATTAAGATTAAACAAACGAAATAAGATTTATTTCTTTGCGTGAAATCAAGATTTAAATATAAATCGTTCAATTTCAAATTCAACATTAAAAATCTATTCCAACGTTCAATTATAATAGAGGATTTTCAACTTAATTAATGTAGTCAAAGTCAAACGTTTCAATTGAAAGGATATAGTGGGAAACTGGGAATGAGAGTGATATATGGTGAGTGAAATCAATAATATTAAGGGAGCATGCATATATTTTCGTTGGAGAAAACATAGAATATATGGTTATTTTTAATAAGATTTATTGATCAAATCATATGTTAAGGCCAATTTAACCAAACACAAAAGCTTATATAATCAATAATATTAAGGGATCAAAGCATATATTTATTGATTTATATATGCTCTATGGATATTGCAAAAATTACATTATAATACAACATCTCATAGTTTAGTTTAGAAATTGAAGAAGTATCAACACTCTTTTCATGACGTAAGTTACGTGCACATGCAATAAGTGCATCATCGGCATATTTCACATTGAAGACTATATGTTTTGGATCCTCATGCAATGCACTTGTGAAATTGTCAACAATAATATTGTAAAAATCGACACATTTTTTGATGGGTTGAGAAGAAGGATATTTGTTCATGATTTCTTTGATTTGATCTCGGATTTTTACACTTTTCTCTATTGCCACCAACTTTAAAAATAATTTAGTAAAGGTAAGATAATCTTTGGCTGAAGTAATTTGAGGGTAAGGTTCCAAAATTTCCAGACAATGTTGCTGAAAGTCTTTTCTACTAATTTCTTTGCATACATTTTCATACAATTTGGGGCTTGATGGTGGTGAAATGGCATGAGAAATAAAGATCATTGAAATGGTGAGTAATAAGGATAAATATGTTGAAGGTGCCATTGTATAATATGCTTTGTTAATGAAGATGGAAAGTAAAGTACTTTAGGGTTCTTAATTTATAGGCAATTGGGGATTGACTTCAATAATTTGTGTTCAATACCTTTCTATATGAAAATAAAATAAAACTTATAAAAATAATTTTTGGTCAAGAAATTTGTTGACATAATAAATATAGTCAAACAAATATTTTCAATCACAATTAATAGTCCTAACTTTTTTTGTCTTTTTGTAAAAAAAAATAAAAATTTGTCTTATATGTGCAATATTGCATGTTAAAGTAACTGAATATACTACCTCCGTCCTATTTTATAAGATTCAGTTTGACTAAATATACTATTCATATGCTTTATTTTGACTGTATTTTTTTAAAAGTATATAAATGAAAATATTATCATATAAGATCTTGTTTGATTTGTTTCGATATATATTTTTAAAATATCAAATTTCTATAATTTTTACTAATAGACAATTAATTAAAGATATTCGCAATCAAAATCATGTATTAACAAACGTGCAGTGGTCAATAAAGTCTTATATTTTGGGACGAAGATAATAATTTTTAATGAAAAATAATAATTAATTATTAATTACTCCCTCTTTCCCAAAACTATTGTCCCTATTGACTTTTAAAATTTATTTTGACCGCATTTTTCTACTAATGTATAAAGACAAATATTAGCAAATAAGATTTTGTTTGATTTGTCTCAATGAATATTTTCACAATATTAAAATTTTATAATTTTTTATGAAAGAAAATTAAAGATATTAATGATTCAAATTATGAATTTGTATGCGTAAGAACAATAGTTTTGGGACGGAGGTAGTAAAAAGTTATACATTTAATATAAAATGCACAAGTTTCAATACAAATATACTATTTTGAACATCTTAACATATGCAAATTTACACATGATATATGTTACTTTAAAAGGCTTAAACATTCTTTTGGTCCCTGTATGTACATTCAATTTTGGTTTTAGTCTTGGTATGTGATTTTATTCCAAAATAGTTCATGTATCAATCAAATTTTTTTGCCGTTAGTCCCTGCCGTCCGATTTCGTCCAAGTGGCAAACGTTTTGACACATGAACATGATGATATGACATGCTGACTAGATTAATGAACCAAGAGGGACCAAAATCAAAAAAATTGTACATGAACCAAGAGGGACCAAACGTTAAAATTTAACCAATTAAGTTGTTATTAGTCATATAAGTTCTGTTGTATGTTTTTGAACTAAAATAAGTTCTTCTAATTTTCTGTTATAAGCTGAAATTGAACTAGTTAAGTTGTTATTAGTCATATAAGTTCTGCTATATGTTATGGAGCTGAAATTGAATCATGTTTTAGAATTTTGGATTTAGTCCATTGTAATGTATAAATTTTTTGGTATTGGTCTCTCTTAATTCATGTATAATTTTTTTTGGTTTTGGTCCCTCTTGGTTCATTAATTCAGTCAGCATGCCAAATCATCATGTCTAGGTGGCAAAATGTTTGCCACTTGGACGAAATTGGACGGCAGGGATTAACATCAATTTTTTTTTGTCGATACAGAGACTATTTTAGAATAAAATCACATACAGAGATTAAAACTAAAATTTGGTACATGAATCAAAAAGATGTTTTAAGTCTACTTTAAATATAAAGAAGTGGGAAATTCAAAATTTGATCACAAACCGCTATAATACTAATGTCCATTGTAGTTGTCAAATGCGCAACATTTACAAAATAATACTCTAATTATTATGATATTTTGTTTGGTAAGAGTACTTTTCACATCCATTCTAAAATCATATAAAATATCTAGCATTGACTTAAATATCTGAATCTGCATACATTAATAATATAACAATTGTCTAGATACAAGATGTCAAATATATAAAACATAATAAAATAATAGTATTCAATATAATTCACCGTAAGTCAAATCAACATAAATAAATAAATAAATAAATGAGTCAAATCATCAAAGTACTAAAATAAAGACTAAAGTCTTGATTCCATAAGCTTCTGCATCTTCTTACCTCGACTAGACTCAACATATTTATGTGGGAAAAAGGTTATAGACTCGAGATGAAAATATTTGTTTCAGTGAATTCTACCTATCTTTAGGCGTCAATCACTCAAAAAACTTACACACCACTCGTCAGTAGTCAAACACTAAGATATATACATACATACATCCATGCATACATACTCATCATTGGTTCATTTCATATAATAATAATAATAATAATAATGTGTAATACAAAGTTATTATCTAAGTTGGTTTTTAGGATACCCGAGTTGAGTAGTTCCGATGACATCCACATTCATATCCGGCTAAAGTACCAATTAATGACTAGAGCACAATGTTATCCTTACATTTATTTTCATACATACATACCTAGTCCATTAGTCCAATAAGTTATATAATATGATCAATACCTAAGTTAAATTTGATAACATACATACTGTTACAACTCGCTTTTAATTAATATTAGAGAAAGTGAGAGGTTAGGTTAATAAATGATGGTTTATTTTCAAAAATAAGAGAAAAGATTAGCCGTGACAATCTTGTGAATAATGGAATTCAAACATGTCTAAGTATATGTTTGGATTAACTTTAAATAGAATTAATTTTGATAGAATTGACTTTAAAGTTGTATGCTTAAGTCTTGTGATATCAAGGAGGGCCTAATCCATAGAAATAGAGAAAAAATGAATACAAAGAAACTATAGGACATCCCCACTAAATCAACTAGAATTCTAGAAATAAAATGATCAATACTATTTGGACAATTATCAAAGAAAACACTACTTGAATCCA
Source organism: Trifolium dubium (assembly GCA_951804385.1). Lineage (NCBI taxonomy): Eukaryota > Viridiplantae > Streptophyta > Magnoliopsida > Fabales > Fabaceae > Trifolium > Trifolium dubium. Next base: position 9,961,840 of record OX638070.1, on the reverse strand, counting down.
AAACAACATTTTATATGAAGAGAGACCAGAGTTTCAATAAAGAGCTTTTGCTTCTTGGGTCTTTCATTTTGCGTGAGAAATTATTTTTAGTTAGAAAGTAAAATCTAAATCTTACTGAAATTTGATCTTTTTATAATCATTTATAATTCTGTCTAATTTATTTCAAAAGTAAAACTAACTATAATTCTTCTTGATGATACAAAATAAATTGAAAAAGTAAATGTAATAACTTAAAATACTTTTTACCTTTATTTGAAAATAAGTTTCAAAACACAAAATGAATATTCAAAAGTAATGATCCATTTACTTTTCTTTCAAAATGAGTATCAAAACAATCTCAAAGTAAAAATTGTATTTCACTACAAGACTCTCAAACTTTCAATTCAATAAAGAACTTTGTTTTTTTTTTCCGCCTCCAAAAACTTTCATCTCTAAATCCGAACAGATGCTTCAAAATCAAATATATATCGATAATCATTAAAAACTTAAAATATATACAAAGTCATTAAATTAATCTTACACTAACAATTAATAAAATTAATTCAAATTTCCATATCATATTAAGAAAATGGATACATAATTGTTTCTGACCAGATATGATACATACTTGTTATCAATTTATATTTTGCTTTGTCACCATATAATCATTTTCTTTATCTCAAAATAAGTTAATTTTAGTAATAAAAATAAAAAGATAATATACTTAAAAAAAGAAAAGAAAGCTGAAAATATTGTTATAAACTAAAATCTCAACAAAACAGAACACTCTCAATCATCAAATTTCCACTTTAATCTCTTTTTTGTTCCCCTCTTTCTCTCTCTAAACAGATAGAGACCAATCAGCTAAAAATAAAATTAAAAAAACCACACGAAAATTCTTAAAAGACAACAAAATAAAATAATCCCCAAAAAAAAAAAATCAAGATTAAATTTTTAGGGCTTTAAAAAAATCCCAATTTTAATTTTTGTACCTTCAATTTTGTTCCTTTTGTTCCCACCAAACACCATTCATTCCCGCTCCTTCATTCATCATACTTTCTTTCCAAGAAATCGTGATTTTCACGCTTTTCGGGTCCAATCCAATTTCTACTACTTCCTTTTTTTTTTTAATTTGGTAATTTTTTTTTAAATTTTTTGAGGGAAAATTGATTACCGTTTTCTGCCTCCGGCGATTCCTTCGCCGCCGGCTGCTGTTGATTCTCCGACGGTGTCTCCTTCAAGGTGAGCTTCTCAATTTTGGATTTTGTTCGTTGAAATTTATTGGGAAATTAGGTTTTTTAGAAATGAGGTGAAATTAAAAAAAATTCGATTTTTATTTTTGGGGTTTAAGGTTATATAATGGGATTGTGCTTAGAATTGAAAATTTGCAATTTTTTTGAGATAATTTGTTAAATTTTTGAAAAAAAATTATTTTTTGTGTTTTAGGTGTATTTTTGTGTGTTTGATTTGTTGATCTGCTGGAGAAGGTGGGTGGCATTAATATGGGGGTGAGAATGGTAAATGGTTGGAAGAAAAATTAGAATAATCAAAATTCTGAAGATTTTTGTTACCTGATTTGTCATTTTGTAGAATTGAAAGCATTGGTAATTCATAGTTTGTTGGAAGGTTTTGATTATATTTGGATCTATGGATTCGGAGGAAGTTCCATCTCCTAAGGATTTGTTGAAATGTTGCGATTGCGGGTGTAGTTGTTCCTTGTTGGATCAAAATTCTGCGACTTGGATGCGTTCGGTTAAGCGGAAGCATGATGAGTTTAAATTTGAAAGCCAATTACCGGTGTCGTCAGTTGCGCGGGTTGAAATTGGGAATGAATGTGTGGCATTACGCGAGATGGTTAGTATGCAACAGAGAACTATTAAAGATTTGAACGAGGAATTGGATGAGGAGAGAAATTCTTCGTCTACGGCTGCGAACGAGGCCATGTCGATGATCTTGAGGTTGCAGAGGGAAAAGGCAGAGATTCAAATGGAAGCTCGTCAATTCAAGCGTTTTGCTGAGGAGAAAATGACGCATGATCAAGAGGAACTTATGTCTTTGGAAGATTTGTTGTACAAGAGAGAACAGATAATTCAGTCACTTACGTGTGAAGTTCAGGCTTACAAGCATAGAATGATGAGTTTCGGGTTCGATGAGGATGAGTTGGAGGGTGATCAATATGATTTTCCTCCCTACGAATACCCTCCTTTAAAATGTAATGTCATGAATAATGCTATTGATGCTGATAATGAGGATACTGATATTGAGAAATATGTATTTGGCGAAACTCCTAATGACCGTTTGAGGAACTTGGAGAATAGGATTTCTCAAATGGAAAAAACTCCCACTTATAGCCAAAAGGATGGAGATCTTGTAGGAAAAAATGTTCTTGAGAAAGTTATTGTTGGACAATCTCCAAAATTGACAAGGCTCTCAAGGAAAGTTTCCTCTGACTCTTCAGTATTAGGTGGGATGGTTAGAGAAATCGGTCCTGAGTTCCCAGTGGAGTCTCCGAAGAAGAATATCAACTATAAGAAGGATTATTTCTCTCAGTCAGAGGACCATCCCAATTCAAAGAAGGTAGATAACGTTTCAGAAGGTGATGATATGAGTGACAGAGTTTATACAATTGACTCTGTTCATTCTGGGGCACCATATAATGGCTTTACAAGTAGCAAAACTGGAGCTTTCGAAGATTATCCAACCAGTCCAAAGGAATCGGGGAATCATCATGCTGATTTTGAGGATCCCTACATAAAGAAGCTTTACATGAGGCTTCAGGCACTTGAAGCTGATAGGGAATCAATGAGGCAGGCAATCATTTCAATGAGCACAGATAAAGCACAGGTTGTGTTACTGAAGGAGATAGCGCAGCATTTGTGCAAAGAGATGTCACCGCAAAGAAACATGAGTACGAGCAAGCCATATATTGCTACAAGAACTCCATTCTTGTCAATTTTTAAGGTAATTCATTTATAAATAAAATTAGCTACGATCAATGCAATACATGCGTTTCTGTCAGTTATCTAATAGAAATGACACCCTATTTAATTTATTCATTTTTAGGCGTATCTCATGTTTACTTGGAGAATTTATTTTTCATCATTGTTTGCCTTTCATCTGATTAATGATTTATTGTAAAGGGCTTTCGGCAAACCAACTTTTCTATGCCAATTTTCAAAATGACTTTTTTTTTTGGTAAGCAATTTTCAAACATGACTTAATTTTAGGCTAAATTATGAAGTGAATCAATGGAAAAATTAAGTTTTATTTAACATAAAAAATAATGGTTGTCGACTGTTTCTCCCTTGTTCTCTTTGAGGGTTCAATTTCCCTGTATGTAACGTTTTGTTGATTATTTATAGGCATTGCATTCATATACAAAAATGATTATGATCTATTGTGCGTGTGTGTCATCTGGCAATGCACGCAGTTTTGTAATGATTCGATCACTGAAAAAAAAAAATACATTTCATAAAATATTTTGCAGTGGCACTAACTCCGTTTCATTTTTTTTGTGTTCAGTGGGTCACATCAGTTGTTTTTTGGAGAAAGAGAGCGCATGAAAGCAAGTAAGTGACTGTAGCATTTTTTCTGATTACCGATAACATACTTTTGCACAAAGTTATTTGTAGTTTTGTCATTTCTACTTCGTATGTATCATATGCTAAGTTATTGTGAAGTGAGCTCTGTTGTCAATCTCGGAATTCAGCGCGGCGCGGTCAACCCAAAAATTGGCGCGGTGCGGGCGCGGGGCTCAGCGCGGGGGATATTCTTGTGGCGCGGACACTAAAAAATAAACATTTAATACTACTAAATACCCAAAACAAAAACTCAAATTTGCATTCTAAATTCCAAATACCAATAAAAGGCATAAGTCTTGAGCAAAATATTGCAAAATACTTCCAATTACAAGTTCAAGCATCATTAAAATCTAGTAAGACATAACAAAAGTTTATAAAAATAAGGGCAAATACGTTTTTTCCCCTAACAATAGAATCTCCCTGCGCCAAGCCGTCTCCGACACGGAACCGAGTTACAAACGCGGCCAACATCGCGGCCGTAGCGGGGGCGCCACCGTAACACGGGTAACGGCACCACCCTGACGCGGCCTTCTCGATTTTGGCGCGGAACGGGGAGATAACGGTCGGCGCGGGGGAGATCGACAGCAGAGGAAGTGAGAGTAAAATAATGCATCATTCTCGTGACGACTTTACCCAGAAATCCTTTTATAGAGAATGTGATTCTTTTGAATTAGCCAATGGTAAGTTATATCAGAGAGAAGGTAGTTCTTTAAAAGTTCACCTTTTGCCTTCGAAACTTCACACCATCTGGCATTGATTTTTAAACTGTGTATGTAACATACACGGACATTAATACAAATTCATATTTTCTTTTCTGTACATTAGCTTCCTCTTTTTAACACTGGCAACATCTAGTCTATTAATTTTGAGAGAAGTTATTAGTTATGGAACTTCTTAGGTAGTTTTTGAACATTTGTGATTCCTTATTGATACAGTTCCTTCAAAACATATAGCATACAAATTATATTTATATAGCAATTTCACTGCGAGGCCGTCTGTTAATTATGCTTCCTGGTTTAAAAAAACCAGATGCCTTTATTTATGCTATAATATTTCTTAGAAAATTTCTAACTGACACATTCTCTAACACTCTCTTCTATTAATTGAAATTCAAATGGGTCTAATTATTTTGGAAATTGAACCCAACATCATGCGGGGTCTCACATAAATTTGATGAGAGTCGTGAATTTCAACCAATAGAATAGTGTGTTCGAGAATACCTTACTAGCATAACCTTGACGCCAAATTAAAAGTTTGTTGCATGTATATCCTTGAATAACAACGCTTGACAAGAAAATGTCCAGAATCTGAAATGCTTGTGACTGCTGTAGGTATATGTTAGGGCTACCAGCTGACAGTATGGGTTTGCTGTTGCTCCTGGATAAAAGAACACATGCAAGGCCGTGGAGATGTATATCAAGTACACAAGTGGGAGATTAATTCTAAGCACCAACTGAATTTTAGTAACACTGCATACGATAAGATTTTTTTAATTCCTTGCTGGAAAAAGGGAGTGTATTGTGTAGTGTTCTTTAATTCCTTTTATTTTTATTTGAAATTGAAAGTAATTTGTTGGTTGATTCGTGAAACTTGGGTTTGATATGACATATGAGCATTCTCTCATATGGTTTGTTGTTGGTCAATCTTCACTTGTACATATATTGCTGGGAGCTCTCTCAGGCTTCATGCAATGTCTATTCTCAACCTGGATTCTACCAAGTGCAGGGCAGATTTTTTGTGTTGAGTGTTGAATATTCAAATGTACCATAACTTAACTTGCACATCTTTCAGTACAAATGTGATAATCTTGCATATTACTAATTATTCTTTTACATTTATCGATTTCGTGTATTATTAGTTACTGTTATGAGGTTGTGTAAGGACCAGTAATTAAGCCTTTTGGTTAACATGATCTCCAACAACCTTTGGTTGCCTATAATATGATTTTTTTTCACAGTTTAAGCCAACAATGAAGCCAAATTGAGTTAGATTCCCATGACAAAACTGTAACTCTCATAACATAGAATAAAAGATCATTTAGGTTTGGATAGTATTAACAAAATGCATGATGCAACAAATCATTCTAACATGATCAGCTGTAATATTACTGGTGCTCGTTAAATTCTGTGTATGTGCATGGAACAATTACAGGTTAACACAATCAATTAAACCCTGTTGTGGAAGCATAAGCTAGTACCACTATGAGCACACACATCCATTAAACCATTTCACTCACTTGGGTTCTTTAAGTGGAGGACCCATTCGGTACTTGAATCTTAAGTCGCGGTCATGTCTCGCCCCCCAGTATAGTGACCGATTCCATGTTTCCCCCGAATTTCATCAGTTCTAGGCTTTCCTCTCCCAGCAAGAGGATGTTTTTTATATTATTTTAAAATTTTCAATTATTTAAGCAATTCAACTATGTTTTTAAATATCCATCTAACCAAAAGCTATCAAATAGGTCCACCAAACCACACAATATTGCCTATATTTATATTGTTTCCATTAAGATTTTCATATTTAACTATTTTTTTTGACACAGTCGGAAGCTCACAAAGGAAATAGCAAACGTTAATTTTAGTAAATAGGTTTCTTGGAGTTCACCAAAAAAAGAATACCAAGCGCTAAACTCTTGAAATAATACTGAAATTCACTAGAGTGTAAAATTGAAATCCACCATAAAGAGAGAAAACTCTAAAATATTATTATTGAATTGTTTGAATATGAATCCTCGTGGTTACAATTGAGTCTATAAATAATAAAATAGAAACAAATCTGTTTTAAAATAAAACAGAATCTAACAATATACTTTTTTTTAATCTAACTTAAATCTAAATCCAAAAGATTATTGTCCTATTTAATAAGATAATCACTAACTTATCCTAATAATATTGAAACTAAAACAAACTAAATAACAAATAATAAAATAAAATCTAATTAGCTGCAGTTGCGTTGAATTGCTCTTGCATCATTTCTAGTGCCATTAACGCATTAAAGCACCGTTCACATATAGAGGAACGTCGAATAGTTAAATAACCCAAATACAAAAGCAAATATCGATCAACATGTTTTTATACCTTTTACTTTTGACACTTTTGGCTTTCTGACACCAGATCCTGTTAATCTTCTAAATAGAGTTCAAAAAGTCATGCATAACAATGTTGTGTCTCCCACATTTGTAAATGTGGTCTTTAAGCGAATTGATTTTGCAATTCAAAATGGAGTAGCGGCGCAACTTGTTGGCCGTTTACCTTCAACACATATAATTATTTTATATGTATATATTAAACACAAAACTGCTATATTTAAAAAAATATCGATTAGTTATACACAAAATAAAGTAAAATCAATTTTAAATCAGACAATCAAGACGAGTAACTGCATGACGAATTTGGATTTGACGCGCGTCATGCAATTACTCGTTCTGACTGTCCTCCGATTTAATTATTTTGTGTATAATTAATCTGAACCTTTTGATCTGTAAATCAATTACTAAGATGTAAAACTCTATGGATCTGCATCCACATCAGACAAACAATTGTTGGTTTGTGTGTAGGAGCAAGCAATATTGGTGCTCTTGAGTTATAATCCTCTCAAATTCTCTAAACAAAATGAAGAACTCAATTTAGGGAGAGCACTTCTTCGGAGGACCACATCTGAACCATATCACGAGGTACATAGTTATACCAAAAATGAGTTGGGTGTAGTTGATCAAGAAGGAACTCAATATTATCCGAATGATCAAGTTGAGCTAAGCATGTATGTTAAACATGAAGCTTAATGTGCCCAACTAGTCGATTGAGCTAGACATGATGAAGGTGGAGCGCTTATCATGACCTGAATGGACGAGTTGGCCTAACAAGTTGGATGGTCAAAGTGTAATAAAGCTCATATAATATGATCTTCATTACCATTTTATAATTCACACTATTCAGAATAGCAATTTAATTTATATTTCTTTTTTGTTGTCGGAGCATTTTTTTTTTGCTATGACTCTATGAGTAGTTGGAGTATTATTACTTTTTTTTTACAATATTTTTTTATCATATTTGACAATATTATTATTATTATTATTATTGGTTATATTCATTATTATTAATTATTTATTTATTTATTTTTTGTGTAAGTTTTACTACGTATTTGCATTGCATGCATGCGATATGGCTTTTCTCATCATGTAATTGAGTGTATGTAGACGATCATGGCCATCGTCTTCTTCATTTCCTCAATCAATCATCAATTATCATTCAATCCTCATCTGAATCATAATCATAAATCATATCAATCAACCAACATTTATCATATATTATCTTCCCATCAAATATTCCCAAACAATTAAACATCAATTTCTTTCAAACCAAACTTCATTTTTCAATTAATAATAATTACATCTTCTCATTTTCAACCTCTTCAATTCTCTTCCAAATTGCCCCCATAGATTTTAAATTAACACAAATCTCAAATTTCCAAGATCGTTCTTCATTTTCCATCGAGATCCATAATTTCAAACAATAAATTATTAGGGTTTCTCGTAGCTATAACCGTCAATGGCGTCGTGGAGAGACTGAAACGACGTCGGTTTTGAATTTTCATGGGCAACAACTGTGTGGGACCAAACCTCGGCGGGAATGGTTTCCTACAATCCGTATCGGCAGCCGTTTGGAAAACCCGTCCACCGCCGGAGCCAAATCTTCCTGCTCCTAATGCCAACAACAAAGACAAAAATTCTGCACCAACTGGTTCCTCCAAAGCAGGCTCTAGTGCTTCCGGAAAAGGTTCCGATGGTTCTAATAATCCTCTCATGCCGGTTCAGAATACGCCTCCTGAACCGGTTAAAATAGCCGCTGGTGAAGCTAAACCGCTTCCTCTTGAACCTGAAAAACCTATTAAAGCTATACCAGAGGTTATAAATAATGCACCAGCAGCATCTAGTACTTCTTCTGCCGGAGCCAGTGGAAGTGGTGGTGGTGCTGCTGGTGCTGCTGCTTCTGGTGGTGGTGGTGGTGGGGCTGCTGCTTCTTCTGCTGCTGCTGGTGGTGGTGGTGGTACTGCAGGTGGTGAAGGTGAACCTAAGAAACCTACACATGTGAAAAGGGGATCAAGTGTTGGACTTCAGGTAGAATATGTATTGGGTAGAAAAACAGAAAACATAAAGGAATTTTTTAGTTTGGGGAGAAAATTAGGGCAAGGGCAATTTGGGACAACATTTTTATGTATGGAGAAAGGGACTAATAAACAATTTGCATGCAAATCAATAGCAAAGAGGAAATTAACAACACAAGAAGATGTTGAAGATGTTAGAAGGGAAATTAGGATAATGCATCACTTAGCTGGTCATCCAAATGTGATACAAATAGTTGGTGCGTATGAAGATGCTGTTGCTGTTCATGTTGTTATGGAGTTATGTGCCGGTGGTGAGCTTTTCGATAGGATTATACAGAGAGGGCATTATAGTGAGAGAAAAGCTGCTGAACTTGCTAGGTTGATTTTAGGTGTTGTTCAAGCTTGTCATTCTTTAGGTGTTATGCATAGAGATTTGAAGCCTGAGAATTTTCTGTTTGTTAGCCATGAAGAAGAGTCTCGGCTTAAGACGATTGATTTTGGACTCTCTGTGTTTTTTAGACCAGGTAAAATTTGTTTAGCATTATTGTTTTTGTTAATTAGTTTAATGAAAATGATTATATAGTTGACATAAGGGATTGGTATTTAATGCTCATGAAATTCTAGGAGAGACATTATAGTTATGATCTGTGTATTGTTGAACAGTGTGCTCCTATCATACAAACGCATGATAACTCGTAATTGACAGAATAGCATATACAAGACACTTGATTTGGGAGTTTTATCTATTCAATTAAGAGTACAACACATGTGTCTAGTTTTGAAATTATCAAAATTTTCAGTTATAACTACTAGCTTTGATTAGTATAATCTGTGGTATATTTCTGTCTGTTGAAAATAGACTATTTGCGGTTTTTAGAGCTAGTTTTATTGAACAAGTGTGATGATAGTGTATGGAAGAGAGTCATAGAAATGGAATGGAAATAAGGTGAGAGATGTGATTGCAATGAGAAGTAAAAAGTGAGATAGAAAAGAAGATGATATGTAAACTTCTTGTTAAAGAAAGGACGTGACATGAAAAATTATAAGTTTGAATTGATTTTGAATTTGGAAGAATTTGTCTCAGTCAACATTCTTGTGTACTCTGGCATGGAAAAGGGAAATATGTTCTTACAAACATTTCTATCTTGATGCTTTAATATTTGTCATATCAAGCAAGTGTTTTGATGTTTCGTAAAAAAAGTTACCAGAGGCTGCCACGTTTATCGATCCCCTGTAATTATTTTTACTCACTTTTACAAAATTAATATTTTGAATGAAGTCAGAACTCAGAATTACTTTTGTAATTTTCAGTTAGCTAAAATTCAAGCAATATTATGAATACTTATACTGATCAAAGTTTCATCCCTTAAATTGTCTACAATAAAATGTAGTAATTTCATAGTTTGTTAAGATAAGGACTAGGATGACTGCTCTGAAGATGCATAGCTATGCATTTTATCACCTCAGCAGGTTTTCTACTAAGAATCATGTTAATGAAGTTGAATATTATAACATAGTGGTTTATAGTGCTTATGTTTATAAAATTCAATGGTGAAGAGAGAAAGTGAACTGGCTGAACATGTGTACTAAATATTGAATATGCATGCAAGTGCATTTTACTTGTTTAAGACTTTTAAGACATATAAATAGGACATCAATGTATTCCATATCAAAAACACATTCTCTTGATTACCTACGGTGAGCTTAGCGGTTTTGTAACTGTGTACATAACTTTTACTTTTCCTTTTATTTGGCACATCACTTTTTCTAGTTCAGATTGAGAAAAATTTCCATTACTGCAGGTGAAACATTTACTGACGTGGTTGGGAGCCCTTACTATGTGGCACCTGAAGTTTTACGGAAGAACTATGGTCAAGAATGTGATGTTTGGAGCGCTGGGGTGATCATTTATATTTTACTCAGTGGAGTTCCTCCATTTTGGGATGGTGAGAATGCTATGCTACTTGATTTTATTTTGTCCTTAGCAGTATTAGTTGTGTCTGTGATGTAGCATGTGCCTGATGTGTTTGTTCTTTGGATCAGAAACGGAACAAGGAATATTTGAGCAAGTATTGAAAGGAGAGCTTGACTTCATTTCTGAACCATGGCCCAGCATATCTGAAAGTGCAAAGGATCTTGTTCGAAGAATGCTTGTAAGGGATCCTAAGAAGCGGTTGACGGCACATGAAGTTCTTTGTGAGTATGCATACATCTTTGATGCTATATGGCTTGATCTTGGAATAGTTTGCACTTTTTTGTTACTAGAGGTCTTTTAAGTTCAGTTATGCAAGGCTATCTTTTTTAACAATGTTATATATTCATGATGAGGGATTACTTGGTATATCAGTTATTCAATTAACCTAAAAAGTGAATTTTTTCTTATAATAAGGACCGAAGGGAGTACTTTAAACTAATAGCTCTTCTTATGATTCATATTACAGACTAAGCCTTTTCATTTAAATAAAATAAAATTTTGACCTGTTTGCTTTTATTACCCCGGCAAGTGCGAGAGAGGAGTAAAGCATGGTTCTCAATAAAACTTGACAACTTGAATTTACTGCTAAGAAGAATATGAAATGTACTGGGAATTAATTTCATGTTTGGACAACAAAACTTTGATCTTTGTCATTGGACATTCTCATTTGAAATCTCACATGAGATGGTATCCTTTTTTACACTTGGTAGTATTATGCCGCCATATCATTTGCGCGTAACAGATATGTATACTCTGCATATCCAAATAAATTATAAATTTGAAACCAGAAATTTAATAAGATAGTACTTGTTGAACTGCTAATTTTTTCCCCATTGCTGATTTATATATCATTTCATACTACTATATATAATCACAAATTAATTTTCTTTTATTCATTAATCAATCATTTTTCGATCCTAGGAATTCTCTCTTACAGTTTACTTTACTGTTGAGATATTGATATAAGATTCTCAGAAGCGGCATAGTGATTTTCAGTCTGCGTAATGATCTCATTATTTTAAATGATAAACATAATTTTTGTTGTGTTTCAAAATTAAAATATTATCTTCATTTTAAATATAGAAATATATTAAGTTATGATTGATGATGTGCAGGCCATCCTTGGGTTCAGGTTGGAGGTGTTGCCCCTGATAAGCCGCTTGATTCTGCTGTCTTATCTCGTTTGAAGCAATTCTCTGCAATGAATAAGCTCAAGAAAATAGCCATTAGAGTGAGTATCCACCAGTTATTTAAGATTAGAAGTATTGCATATTACATGACAACCATCTATGTACACTCTTGTATTTTTACTCTGATGCAGACTCCCGTAACTATTTGTTTTACAACGTTTAAATAGTAATCGATCATGAAATTACACGTTTAATTTCATTGTGCTAAAGAATCATCACATTTAATTTCTGAAATATAGTTTTCCAATCAAGACATTTCTGTAAATTGAGAAAACTCATGTTGATTGATTGGAAGCATAGTCAGCCGAAGAATAAAACTGAAGCAAAATTTGCAATTTTTATATTATTGAAAAATTTGTCAATGCAAAGTAATTGCTTTGCCTTTGTTCAGCAACAAACTGTATTATATAGCATGGATTTCTCTAACATATCCCTTGGCAGGTAATTGCGGAACATCTGTCCGAGGATGAAATCGCAGGACTGAAAGAAATGTTCAAGATGATAGACACAGATAATAGCGGACAGATCACTCTTGAGGAACTGAAAAATGGTTTAGAGAGAGTGGGATCCATTCTTAAGGATTCTGAAATTAGCTGGTTAATGCAAGCGGTGAGTGCTTACCTGGTATCCAAATTTGAAGTTCTATGTTTAAAAGTTCAATATGAATGACTGTATCTAGCTCATTATAGTTCAAAATTATAAAAGAATGACCGCACATAGCTCATTCTTGAAAACCAAGAATGCCCTTCATTTTCCACCTTTAGATAGGAGAACTGACATCGAACTGTTTGTAATGTGTTCAACAGAATGATTGATTTTATTTTGTATTTCATATGATCAATCTTTTCCTGTTCTTGTTTAAAATTCAGGCAGACGTTGATAATAGTGGTACCATAGACTACGGTGAATTCATAGCCGCTATGCTTCATCTGAACAAGGTCCAAAAGGAGGATCATCTATTTGCCGCCTTTTCCTACTTTGACAAAGATGGGAGTGGATACATCACAAAGGATGAGATTCAACAAGCCTGTCAACAGTTTGGCCTACAAGAAGATCATCTAGATGATATAATACGTGAAGCTGATAGGGATAATGTAATGGATCTTACTTTTTTAACACCTTGTTTTTCTAACATCACTTCTACACCTCCTCTAATCTCCTTTGCTATCTTTTTCATTATTTTTTATCAAATCATTTGGCATTTCAGGGTTTTCCTTGAGAAATGAGATATTTGAACATATTTTGTTTTTTGTGTATATTTTTGAAATGTGTGTAAAGTGTTTAAAAGATAAAAAAGTATGAGAGAGGCGGAGATAAACACATAAGATGTCACATTCGGTGTCGCTATTTTGATGTTCAAATAACACACCTGTTTTTCCTTTTACTTCCAAATAACATTTAATTTCTTGTCTATTCTTTATTTGACTAGTATTCTGAACTTTTTTCAGGATGGACGCATTGACTACAATGAATTTGTTGCAATGATGCAAGACACTGATTTTGGCAAAAAGGGGCTACATACAGCATGAGAAAATTTGTGGATGCCTTCAGGCATTAGCTAACTCTTGATCTTGCTAAATGAGGACTTGATTGATGATAAATTCGAGCAAGTTTCTTCTCTTCTGGAAGTAAATTGTGTAAGTGAATGATGCACTTAGAAACTGTTTGAGCTTCTGGGAGAGAACACATGAATGGCCTGATAGTTATAGCGTTTAGGTATTAGTATTTACGATTTTTTAAAAATGTAATCAAGTACAGATTTTCCTTTTGAACCTCTTACCCTTTTTTGTGGTAAATGGAGAATGATTTCTCAGCCGATGATCTAGCACTGTTTTATCGAGTGTTTGGTTCACACTCAACGTCAAACTGAGGGCAAGTTTCTAAAGGAAGTGTTGAAGGACACACATTTATGCAGTATGAATGCTCTTCTGGTTGTGCAGGCCTCATGTCTTTCTTCGATGCCTTGTCATTTGTTAGTCAGTCTCAAAGCATGTGTTCATGCCGAATATCATGTTGTATTAACTCATGTACCTTGTTTGCATTCATGTATAGAGCCAAACCGTCTGTACTTTTTTGTTAGTGATATTTGATTTTAAGTGTATAAACTCTGTTCAGTATTTTTTTTGTAATGACTTATTTTTGTTAATGATACGAGGTGATGTGTTTGATAGACGCCGTCTCTTTGAGAACTCAAGACTTATTTTAACTGTTTTTTTTTCTGCAAGATGGGTCATCTAATTAATTAGACTTAGCTGAATCAAGTTGTTTTGTTGGATGACTGTCCTTACTCTCCTTGAATAATTCATTTTCATGCCTGAGTAGGTCTATTTTATTCTCTTGGAAATTTAAGGCCAAGACTGTTAATGATAGATTTGTAATAGGTCTGGTCCTTCCTTGAAGTCTTGAACCACAATATGAATGAGTCTGTGGCACAAGTTGTCCTTTAAGCTCCAAAATAAGGAACCAAGCATCTATATATTTGTTGAAGTAGGAAATACTATACTAATAAAGTAGACTTTAAAGTTTAACCAATTGAAATACATTATGAATTATGTGGGTATACAATATAGGGCACAAAAGTATATATATTAAAGAAAAGTGAATGATATTAGAATGTGACGAATCAAAGTTTGAATCTTGATTGGGAGATGTATTCATTTTCAATATGTTTTGAGTAGAATTTATTTTTGGTGGGTTGAAACTTGAAACTATACAACAATAATGATATGATCTGATCAATTATGAAATGAATAAAATAGTGAAATGATATAAAATAGAAGTATTATTGATGATATGAGCTGAGGACATGTGGAATCTAGCTCTAGTATAGGGGAATGAAATAACAATAATGCATAAGAGAATATTTCAATATCATGTATAACAACTTCTGATTATTCTCTCACTATATATATAAGCACATGTTACTCTCTCAAGGCTAATTGATCATGTGCATTCACTCCCACACTAGTTAGTTACTTAGTGGAAACGCCTTTCGTACTCTTCCGTTGTCTATCATAAACTTTGATTGTGTGTCTGCCAAACAATTGAAGTGTGTCTACCAAACAATCAAACTTTGATTGTGTTTAATCCATTAAAAATTGAGAGACAAGACAAAATAAATTAGTTGTCTAGTCGGTGTTTGATTCAAAAATGCATAAAATAAGACAACACAAAATAGTCATAAGAGGACAACTACATACATTTTTGTTACTCACTAAAGTGGGGGACAACTTTTTGTCTAAAAGCCAAACAAACAAAACATATATTTTAATCTTAGATTTTTTCACTACCTTTTCTCTAAATTTGTTTTAGAACTCATCCCAAACTCCGAAATATTGAACCCTTCTCTTACGAATTTTTAATAGTTATTGTCATTTCGATTAACTATTAAAAATAAAAAAATAAAGGGTTAAATATGTTTTTAGTCCCTACAAACATCTAACTCTTCTACTTTTAGTCCCTCTAAAAAATTTTCCTACTTTTTGGTTCCTACAAAATTCTCTAACATGAATTTCGGTCCCTATTTTTAAGTCAACTCATGTATACTAATTAAAATTTGAAATTATGTATTGCAGTAATGTTTAGTATATTAAAAATTGAATTGAATATGTGATGAAATTAATTAGTGATGAATTAAATATGAAATTTTGAAGTGTTTGCGCTTACAATTCATAGTTAATTCATCATTTGTTAAAAAATTATGAATTTTGGTTTGAGTAATTTTTATAATATTATAAACATGATCACAAAAACTTGTTAAAAAATTTGAATCGTACACATAGTTGAGTGAAAAGTAGGGACCAAAAATCATAATCAGAAATATTTGGAGGACCAAAAAGTGGGAAATTTTTTTAGAGGGACTAAAAATAAAAGAGTCAGATATTTATAGAGACTAAAAACGTATTTAACAGAAAAATATGTGTATTTGAATTTTTTTGACAAAAAAATGTGTATTTGAATTGTCTTGCACTAAAAGGGCAAAACTAAACTCCAGTAAAAACAGCGGAACCGCGTACCACTTTCGCCCCTTCCGCCGTCGAGTGCCGCGATAACTCCAACGACTCCGACTCCACCGCCTGCATTGAATTATCCGATGACCAAAAATGCTTCCAAGACTTATTCAATCAATCACACAAAGACACACAACCACACTTTTATACTCAACATTGTCAATTTGCGATAATCTCCCAAAAAAGCTCAAGAAATTTGAGAGGAAACCATTGGTAACAAGTATTAATGAACTTAAACGCCGAGGTAGAGAGAAGCGAAAACAGAGACAAAACGTTGATGAAATTATTTTACAATCTCCTGAAAATGGTTTGTTAGTTCAGAATTTGATTCCTCTTGCTAAGGAAGTTTTTGCTGCTAGATCTGTATTATTTTCAACTGTTTCGCGACTCGTTAATTATATCGCTATTTATACTTGCAGGTAATGTCATAATTCTATTCAAGTATGATTAGTTTTTGGTAATCAATAGCTGTGAAGCACGGACACTGACATGTTAACACTGATAATAATTTGAAAAAGTTATATAAATCAATGTAATCATATGTGTTGTTGTTGAATAATGACGCGTATTTGACACAAGGACATGCATAATCTGAGAAGTGTTTGTGCTTCATAGGTCAATAGTTGACTATAGATGCATAGAAGAGTGGCTGGTGGCTGTTATTGGATGTAATGTTTAGAGCTGTTTGTGAATGCTTCTGAAATTGAGTGAATAGGCAAATTTGATAATTGATATTATAAGGTCATAATTGTATCTAATTTTTTTTTGAATTGGCAAATAAATCCTTGAAATTGTGGAGTGTCGGTCAAAATAATCCATGTTAATTTTTATATCGTTGGGGACTATGATGTGACACGTTAACTTAATATGTGGTTTGTCCATGTTGATTTCACATCAATGCACCATACCAATGACTTGTTTGCGTATGAATTTAGGTTTCTCAATGACTTGTTTGTCAATAATTAGTCTTCAATTGCAATTACTGACAAATTTGTATGTAAGATGGCATAAATTTCATAGGCACATTCTATTCAAAAATAATTTTCATAGGCAAATTAATCTCGAATAAGCTGACATTGAAGTGGGATTATCATGCACTATGATATGTTTATTTGCAAAACTGAGGGTCTATATTGACTGATGCAACATTTCAAGGTACAACTTGCCTATTCACTCTTCAGAAAATATGTTGTTAATGTTGTATTAAGGATATTTTAAGTATTTCCTTCTAATATAGGAATATAAATGTTGAATTTTAATGTTTAGTTAAGTTAAGCTTTAGAAACATATTGGGGATTTTTTAATCTACATTCTTAGTTGATATTTTTGATTCCTTGCAGCATATGTGGAGACGTTCACGTTGGTGATCCACCGCATAAAATTAGAACATGCAATGTTAGAGGAAGCTTGTCAAGCAAAGAACACAGTTGGGTCAAAGGAGGTATTGAACATATTCTGCCTCATGTGGAGTCATTTCATCTGTATGATAGAATTGGTAGGGCTGTTTCACATAATGAAATGCTTCTGGTGGACCGAATTCCAGCAATTGTTGAATTGTGTATCCAGGCAGGTGTTGACATACCCGAGTACCCTACCAGGAGAAGGAACTTTCCGGTTTACTGTGTTGCTGGTCGGATAATCGATTTTGAGAAAAGATTTCCTAAAGAAATTTCCCTTGACAAAGATATTGATGAATTTGGACTTCCATATCAGAAAAAGAGATTGGAGGAAGATACTAATTCTATGGAAATGCATTGTGATGACATCCAAGGTTAATGAATACATACATTTTTTTCTTCTTCGTCACGCTATATAATTCACACAACATATATTTTGTCCTCTGTCAACTCAGCTAACTATGTGGGCGCTTCTTTGCAGCTGTTGCTATCAGAGGCATGAATGCCTGGAAAAAAATGTGTACAGGAGCTTCAAAACTTATGAAGACATATGCTGTCCAAACTTGTGGATATTGTCCGGAGGTACAAGTGGGACCTAAAGGCCATAGAGTGCGAAATTGTCAAGCATACAAACACCAGATGAGGGATGGGCAGCATGCTTGGCAGGAGGCTACAATAAATGACTTTGTACCTCAAGTATATGTCTATCACGTTCGAGATCAACCTTTGGTAAATGAGTTGAAAAGGTACTATGGTATGTTGCCTGCAGCTGTTGAGCTATTTTCACAGGCTGGGGCTCCAATTGAAAAGAATTATGGACATACAATGAGGGTAGATGTTGTAGTCCCCGACATGGATGAGGAAAAGTGGGTTGTTTAGAGAAATTGGTCGAATAATCTGCTTTTATGCAATATTTTTATGTAATTTGCTGCTACTAAAATCAAAGAAAACCATAGGCTACACTACAGGATTAGGTTAGTATTTTTCTGTTTTACAAAAAGCAAAGAGATAGTTGATAATGCACTGAGCAAGGAGAAAAAGATGGCTTTCTTGCCAAGTACCTATATTACTAGTAGAAAACCAACCCCTAGAGTTGCATTAACAGTAATTAGCTTCTGGTTCAAGCTGCATCAATTTCTCAGAATGATATTTATTTTAGTTTTTTGTAAATACTTTCTGCTTATTTGCTTGAATATAACCTTGGTAGTTGGTTATGTTGATTGAATGATTGTTACTTTTCGGTATCTGGAATTCTGAATCGATTTCGTGAAATAATTGTCGCTGTAACATCAAACACCGTATCCATCAAGAAAACACCAATTTGATGCAGTATGTAATTTGTTGAAAAACTGTTTTTCTATATTTATGATAAGAAATGAGAATAAATTGTTTACCTATATTTATGCCATAATAAATAAGTTTTTTCGATTTTTTATTTGCAAAATGACCATTAGAACATAATTATCGATGAGTATAGAAAATTGTAGGGACTACAATTCCAACAAAGATGATAAGTGATCCACAAATCAACGCACAATTGGCAAATGTAATTTGTAAATGTTATTTGCAGCTAAGACATTACAAGTAGGACTTATTTGTAATATTAACTTATTTGTAAATGTGTTTTGAAGATAAAGAAGAACATTATGAAATGTCCTACTTGTAATATTAAGCTAATGTTGCAGCTTATGAGAAGATATTCATGAGGATTCCAAGAGATCATTTTGGACCAATTGTTGCTGAGCTGAGCATGATCCAAAAAGGAACTGCGGTGTTCTTGCTGAACATGAATGGAAGTGCACACGTTTATCGTTACATTGTAATAAAGATATTGATCTCACATGGACTAATGACAAACAAAGTAATAAATTTTTTAGAATATTATTCTTAGTAATAGAATTGTTCTCACTCACCTTAAGTGATATTCCTCTAACCAACTGACTGTCTTTTTTACAAAGTATAAAACCGTGACAAGTTAACTTTAAAGTAGACAATTTCTCGGAGATGTCGACTTGAAGTCGGGTTACAATTGTAGAGTATAAGTGATCAAACTCTAATCTCAATAATATATCTTACAACTACCATATGTTTGTTGTAGTCGATCTCTTCTCTCTGCCGTCTCCACACTTTTCATCTTCTTATTTTCATTTTTGTGGTATATCAATTAGAGAGAGGTGATTTAAGATCAATTTTGATCTGAAATTACTCGATCGTTTTTTTCTTTCTTTTTTACTTAAATAAGTGATATATCTACACATTTTTAAGTTTCATTTAAATTTTCTTTCTTTGTGATTTCCCGTCTTAGTGCGGTGTTTGTTTTGTTTAGATTTGCAGATTTGTTTCGATCCAAATTCACTGCAAATTCAATAATTTTAGCGTCGTCAACGTTGCAGATCCGAATGCAAGACTATTCCGTACATTTACATTTTTCATCTTTGTCATAGACATTATTAAGCCGTTTTATGCTACTAACTCGGATGATGTGAACTTGTCCGCAAATTTATCCTTATTAATTTTTATCGAAATTGAATATGTAATGATTCCGATCGATGTATTCTCTATGAATTTGAATGAATAATATTATTGTTATTTAGTAAAAAAAAACTACAAAATAAGCTATGTATATTTTGATAATAATAAGCTATGTATATATACATACACTATCTCTTCGGAGACATCCGATAAAATTGGAACGATACATAGAAACACGACCCCTACGTAAGGATGACAAACACAAATCGAGAAATGATATATAATCATACACTTACGGAACAATCACATTTTTCTATTGATTAATTAAATAATTGGTTCTGTAAAAAAAATAAAATAATTGGTTTTGATCATTCCCCAAAAATAATTTCATTCATATTATCATATACATGCATTCAGCTATGAATACTCCGACAAAAAAATCTATTAACACAACTATGTTTTTCATCCTCCAAATACAATATGGTATTTAAAATTTTAAAATCAATGAGTGAATATGAATAAAAATACTATAGAAAATGTAGTGTTTCAAATTTAACGAATGAGTGTGAGTGAGTGGATACCACTGGTCCTTAATTAGTAAGCCCATATCACTCTCACAAAAGCACTTTTTTTTGAGTCAGCTCAGCATCGATTATGTCTTTTTCACATGACACTTTCCCTCCCACTTAGGGCACCGCCCACTACACGTAGTCTATTGTTTACGCATTTGATTGGATCATTCTCTCTTTAATTTCTCTCATATTTTAATTTCTCTCATTATTTTATTTTAGAAGTAAAAACACTTTTAAATATGTTGCTTAAATGTTTTATCTTAAATTATTTGGCACTAATGATATATAGTATCCATTATCCATATATATATATATATATATATATATATATATCACAGTTTATGTGGCAATATGAATATGGACAGCACAAAAGAATTGCCAATATTAAATAGACATAGGATTATTTATAGTGAAATATAAAAATAAAAAATAGGTTTTTTCTTGTCTACCAAAGAAATAACTAAAGTGAGTGATCTTTCTTTTTATCAAAAAATAAAAATAAAGTGAGTGATCTTTCTTATTTAAGTACTTTTGTTAAAGTATAAAATTTCAACCACTGTTTGATTATGTAATCTGATCTTTATCAAAAAATTTATATGAAACACAAAATGTATTATTTTCCACTAATCCAATTTTTCATATATAAATCTTCTATTTTCTATATTCTATATTCAAACCACACGTATTTCTTATATACTCTATTTCTACCGTACTTCTGATACTACAGTCTATGAAAAGCATAATTGTAACTATTCTATTTTTTTTTTTTGGTACAAATAATTGTCACTATTCTAAATGAGGTACTACGGAAATTTCAAGACGAAAATGCACTAATTTTGTTATTATATGATTGCTTTATTCAAGAAGAGGATATATGTGACACAAGCGGTAAATATTTATATACATACCCATATACGTCAATTTACAAAAGAAAATAATGGTAGATCTCAATTTTATTACGTATATATTGACAATATAAAATCTATTTGGCATGATTGATTCGACGGATGTGTAAAAAAAATTATATTGTATACCAATTAAACTCTTTTATTATTATATATGATAATTGTGTATAATTTTTTGGATTAATACACTTTTTTTTTTAATATCTGAATTAATATACTTTTATCTCATTATAATGTAGACGAATTTTGATTTACTTCGATAAAAAATCAACACTACTTTTTTTTTTGACGAAATCACTACTTATAATATTAAGATTCTATCATTTATATCTTTATTAACTTTTTACTTATGTAATAAACAACAAATCAATTGTCACGTCAACTAAAAATCAACAAATAGAATAAATATTGAAATCTACACAATGAAATCTTCAATTATTTTATTCTTTGAAATTCAATTAGCAAAAGAAGTGGATAAATACAACTCCTATGGAAAATAGTATAAAATTAGAAATAGTTTGATTGGAACAAGTGTATGATAATCCATAATAGTGGGATTACGTATAATCCTCTTTGGATGAAATGGACATTTGGATTGAGAGAGATGAAACCATTTACAACCAAATGTCATATATACACAAACAAAATGTTAATCGTACATGAACCACCAAACCAAACAAGCCCTTTTTAGGCCAGCAATTTTTTTGTCCACACCTTTCTTAATTTGAATAACAATTTTGTACACTACTACTGACCATTCATTCTTGTTGCCACAAACCCTTTCTTTGTTGAAAGTCTCTTTTACCCTCTTCTCTCTACTTGAATTGTTTGTATGTATTTATGACATTTGCCAAACATCATCAATTTGATCATTTAGTACAAAATTGCATCATTATTGTACCTATGACATTTGCCAAACATCATCAATTTTGATCAATAATGAAAAAATTGCATACACACATGGATGTTGGTGCCACCTCTAGGTCTGTAGTCTACACTACTATAACTCTCCAATTGGAATTAGAACAAAATTGTCGCGATTGTTAGTAAACAAAGCGAATTGAACATTACATTTTTGTTTAATATGGGATTTATAAAATGTTTAACATCTACGGAGTATTTTTTTATTTAATACGAAACTCTTGCTTTTTTTTTGAGACTCTTATCCAATCTTTGAAATAGTAACAATTTCCTTTTTAAGAGTGGGTCTATATATTCATTCTTTATGATTCTTTATGAGTATGCTCCTCCTCAAATGAAAGTTTTTCATCCACAATTGTATTGTCATTAAAGATTCATCAACGGGATATGCCACCTTATTACTATTGTTTGGAAGACTTTCAACATAAGGAGTTATTCAATTATATTTATCGGCTCTGATATCACTGTCGAATCATGAAGAGTCTGAGGATTATCATGTTGGATTTGAAATAATCACATAAGTGTTAGAGACTACATTTTAACCCAAAAAAATAAAGCATTGAATTTATGAATCATCTTATTTATAAAATGGTCAACATCCACTTTTCATCCAATATACTCTTACTGAGACTTGAAATATCAAAAATCGTCACGATACCAACTTGAATCACCATTCACTTGTTGCTACTAAGATTAATTAAAGCTTAAATATATTTTTGGTCCTCTAAATATTTTCAAGGTTTCACTTTGGTGCTTTAACTATTTTTTGTTCTGTTTTGATCCTTTAACTATTTTTTTATTCTGTTTTGGTCATCTAACTTTCATTATGTTAACTTATTTGGTCCTAATTATCGTTAGAAAAATGTCAAAAACGTTAATTTTGCTTACGTAGCACTTAGGGACTTGGTGACTTTGGTGTGAGATCCAATAGGAAAACGCCACGTGGCCAGAGACCTCATTCTTCATCAGGTACGGAGCTTCCTCCATCACCGTCTCCGTCCACATTATCGGTGATATTTCCAGTCACGAAAGCTTACGAAACGATACTTCAAAACCTCTGATTATTTACGCTGAATCCAAATCTGATGTCTGTTTTCTCAATAAAGGTTTCTACCTCTCGTTTTTGACATTTTTCTAACGGTTAGGACTAAGTAGGTTAACGGAATGAAAGTTAGAGGACCAAAACGGAACGAAAAATAGTTAAAGGACCAAAGTAAAACTTTAAAAATACTTAGAGGATCAAAAATATATTTAAACCGATTAATTAATATCTTTGTCCTTTAAAAGTATAAGGTCAAATTTTTATCACTGAACTAACTTTATATACGAGTAAGAAACCGAAAGAGAAAAATATATTTCTCTGTTTAATTATTTTTGAAAAATACTACTATATTTTAGACTATAGAAGACACACTCCATGCAAGTTTACAAAGAACTACCATAATTACTTGGTTTAATTTATTTCTTTGACGTCGGACATCCGTTTAATGTTTGATTGGAAGTATATGCACGATATTGACATATGGGAATTGGTTATAAAAATTAGCTTTTGCTATTAAAAAAAAAAACCAGCTTATGCCAAACAGGTCCTTCTCCTAATTAATGAATATTCCATGGAAAATATTGTTTTCTTAAATTTTAAAAGTTATATTTCAGAACTAATATATGTGAACTAAATTTAACCTCTTTGCATAAAAAGTTCGATTTTGTTTCTCACCAAAAAAAGTTCAGTTTTGTATCTAAGTTAGATATAACAATGAAGCAACTAAAGAATACACATACATTGAACAGTTCGGAATTTATTGGAAAAAATTGAAACCCACATTGACAAAAGGGTGACTAATTAAATTATAGAAAATGATAACATGTTGCTTGTATCATTTTTATTTTAATTAGTAATAATTTAATATATCCTGTCACATGAGCTTAACTCAATTGGTTGGACAAATTGCACGGAAGTGCAGGGACCGGGGTTCGAACCCGGTATGCACACTTATTCACGGGTGAATTTCTAGCCACTAGGCTACCTGACCAAAAAAATAAAAATATTTTAGGTATGTTTGATTTCTGACTTCTATGTAAGATACATACTCCCTCCGACCTTAATTATAAACAATTTTACATATTTTATGTTTATTGGATAATTAATGTATCCTGCTTTAATTATAGACCAAATACATTAATTATCCAATGAATCTAAAATGTGTAAAGTTGCTTATAATTAAGATTGGAGAGAGTATACACCATAGTCGTCAGGCCATATTTGACTATATTATAATTTTTTTTTTATATTTTCCTCATACAAAGCCATGCATATATATAGGGTTTTCTACCAAGTGTAGTTCTTAGAGTTTGACGTTTGAGATAGAGAGGGAGCATGCATAGTTTCTAATTTGGTATTGATAAATTAAATGAGTTTTAACATTATTATGTGCGCACATTAAAGGACTCATGGCTCATGTGCCGGCAAATAAAGTACTCATAATGCGACACAAGCTAGCAAACGAAATTCTATTTGCTGGGTTATAGAGACCTTTGCATTTTTCATTTGAGTTCTTGCAATTTCTAGATTACCTATGCAAGAGGTAAACTTGTTTTGGAGTTTTCTCTACCAAAATGGTGGGTATGAAGATTTTGAGATTGCTTAGTTAAAGTCTCTTATTTGATAGAAGAGTAGAGGATTAACAATATACTACATCTGTCTCAAATTATAAAACTTATTTTAATCACTACACGTTTGTCAATGCACAATTTTAATCACTAATATCTTTAATTGTACATTAGTAAAAAATATAAAAATTTGATATCTTGAAAATATTCATCAAGACGAATCAAACAAGATCTTATATGCTAATATTTACAACTATAAATTATGAAAAAAAAATACAGTTAAAACAAGATACATGAATAGTATCATTTAATCAAAATGAGTCTTATATATTGAGACGGAGGTAGTATATGTGAGAGGATTTGCAAACTTAACGTCTTATGATATTAAATTGGTGAATATGTGGTGTCTAATTATCTTACTTGTGTAGCTGACTTTAATTCAATATGTTGATCTAACTCAGTGATGCTCCCTCTCTCAAGGTTCAGTAGTAGATATCATTGTTTGTTCAACTAGTGAGCAAAATGAGTGGTGTTGAATTGCGGACGCAGATATACACTAGTGGAAATTTTCATCTTAAAGTTTTGAATGAAAATGTAGTGTTAAAGTCATTTTTGTGATTGCTAGCCGAACAGTTATATGAGAGTTTAATTCAACTAAATAGATAAACAATAAATGGACTATGTTAGATCTGTATATGAAGATGGAAAAAGATGATGATGAAGACGACAATCACAAGAGTACATTTTTGTTTTTAGTTAATATATAGTATATATAGCAATGGGGTACGGTGAATATATATGGTAATTATGTGTATGAAGAAATAATTTTTTTTGGATGTATGGTAGCTTTGAGGATGTCAAGTGTTAATCAATATCGTCCTTCCCATGTATTTATTTTGATCAGCATGTAAGATCAATTCGTGTATTGTAAATGCAAGTACCTTTTTATAACTTTGTGAAGTTACGTGGAAACTTCCTAGATGATACGTAGATTAAATAAATGATAAAGTTAAAATTCACACATACATATATAGTGTCGGAGTTAGGAAATTTTTTCGGATGAGTGACTGAATCATTTGTTTTTACTCATCGTGATTTCTTATTGTTAAACTTGTCAATTATCATATTTGAGTTAAATTTTTCAGCAATCTTTCTTTTTCAATATAAACAATCAAGGAATTTTTGAGAAAATCATCTCTCATCTTATTATCTAACTTTGTTTTTATACTTTTCATCACTGAAAAGGCACATTCAGTGGTTGCTATTGACATGGGAAGAGTTAAAACAAGCCGTAGCACTCGATCAATCAATGTATATGAATTGATTTAGTTTTTTGTTGTAAAAAAAAACTAAATGTTCAATATTCCAACAAAGATAATTTAGGATTTTAATAAAAAAGTGAGGGTAATTTTATCAACATAATAAATTATATTTTATCTCAGTTGTGTTAGAACTTATGAAAATATTGAAG
This sequence comes from Trifolium dubium, assembly GCA_951804385.1. Classification (NCBI taxonomy): domain Eukaryota; kingdom Viridiplantae; phylum Streptophyta; class Magnoliopsida; order Fabales; family Fabaceae; genus Trifolium; species Trifolium dubium. The sequence continues at coordinate 9,935,654 of OX638070.1, read as the reverse complement.
AAGAAGAAGAAAAGAGATTGAGAGAACAAGGGAAAATCTTATTCATGTAAATCACAATCACTATCACTTCTATATTTGATTACAATGCAATGCACATATATATATAGTGCTATTGACTTATGCTAACTGAAATCTAAACAAACTAACTAATTGCTTAACTAACTTTATTACTTGACAGCTAAACAACTAAACTGTCATAACTGTTTCATAATGCTTCAGATAAAGCTACAACTTCTGATAACATGTTTGCAATTACACTTCAACACACCCTCTTAATTGCAAACATCCAAACTTGTTAGCTTCAATTTTCCTCTTAATTCTTTGAACTTCTCAACTTTCAATGGTTTTGTAAACACGTCTGCAAGTTGATCTTCTGTTTTGCAGTAAACCATTTTAATCTTCCCTTTTGATACTTGATCTCTCAAATAGTGAAACTTTGTTTCTATGTGTTTGCTTCTTCCATGTGCTATGGGATTCTTAGCCAAGTTTATAGCTGATTTGTTATCAACCATAAGCTCTACTTCTTCATTACAGCAGATTTTCATTTCTTTTAGCTGTGATAGTAGCCAAATGGCTTGACATGCAGCATTGCAAGCTGAAATATACTCAGCTTCACAAGTGGATAGTGCAACCACTGATTGCTTCTTTGAACTCCAAGAGATTGGAGAATCAAATAGCCTAAACACATAACCCATAGTGCTTCTCCTTTCTGTCTGATCACCACACCAATCTGAGTCACAATACCCAATTAAATTGTTCTTGTGAATCAGTGGCTTAGGATACAAAATGTCATAATTTGCAGTACCCTGTAAATATCTCAGAATCCTCTTCACTGCTTGCATATGAACCAGTTTTGGACTTTGCATAAATCTGCTCACTACTCCCACACTGTGACATATATCAGGTCTTGAGTTACATGCATATCTCAAGCAACCAACCATTTTCTTGTATAGAGTGTTATCCACAGATTCACCCTCTTCATCATTATTCAGTTTCAAGTTTGTTTCCATTGGTGAGTTTGCAGGATTACAGTTCAGCATATTAAATCTCTGCAACATATCTGTGATATATTTCTTCTGATGAATCACTAAACCTCTACTAGTTTCAGTGAATTCAAGGCCTATGAAGTAGTTTAGTTTGCCAAGGTCAGTCATATCAAATTCTTTACTCATTTGATATTTGATCCTATCAACTTCACTTTTGTTACTTCAAGTAATTAACAAATCATCAACATATAAGCAAACAATACTCAAATTACTTTGGTTCTGACCTTTCACATATATTCCATGTTCAACAGTGCACTTCACATAGCCAATTTGCTACAGGAAATCATCTATTCTCTTATTCCATGCCCTTGGGGCTTGCTTCAAGCCATACAATGTTTTGTTGAGTCTCAATACTTTGTGTTCTTCACCTTTAACTCTGAAACCTTGTGGTTGTTCAACATACACTTCCTCCTCAAGTCTGCCATTGAGAAATGCAGATTTGACATCTAGTTGAACAATGAGCCACTGCAGATGATAGGAAATAGCAACTACTGTTCTTACAGTCTCTAATCTTGCAACTGGTGCAAAGATTTCATTGTAGTCAACACCTTCCTTTTGCAAAAATCCCTTTGCCACTAACCTCCCTTTGTGCTTAGCAATAGATCCATCTGCATTTTGATTCACTTTATAAACCCATTTGACTGCAATTGGCTTCTTATTAGCAGGTAATGGGACTAGTTCCCATGTGTTGTTCATTTCAATAGAGTGAATTTCTTCCTCCATTGCCTTCCTCCATACTTGTGACTTAACTGCACTAGTGTAACTCATTGGTTCTATATCAACAAACATGGCCAAATGAACCAAATCACCATCATCAGTGATTAAATTGTCTGGTATAGAATCAAATCCTTGCAGACCTGTGTTAGGAACTCTTGGCCTATCTGATCTTCTTAATGCATTCTCTGCATTGTCTTCATTCAGAGTTTTAGTTGGAATAGCTGCAGGTATTGCTGGAGCTTCATCTTCATCATTGAAGGTGAATGGTAGTACTGAATGTGAAGTACTATCATTGTTATTCCAGTTCCAATGTTCCTTTTCATTTACTGTCACACCTCTGCTGGCAACTAGTTTCTTTGTAATTGGATTGTAGAGCTTGTAGGAACCTGCAGTGTGATATCCTACAAGTAAGAAAACTTCACTTTTATCATCCAATTTCTTTCTCTTCTGATCTGGAATGTGCATATAGCACAGTGAACCAAACACTCTCAAGTGTTTCACTGATGGAGTTGAACCACTCCATATTGCTTCTGGTACTTGCTGTAGTTTCTTAGTTGGACTTCTGTTCAACACATAGCAAGCAGTTCTGACTGCTTCTCCCCAAAATGACTTAGGGAGGTTCTTCTCTTTCAGCATACACATTGTCATATCCATAATAGTTCTATTCCTCATTTCACATAATCCATTGTGTTGAGGTGTGTATGGAGCTGTAATTTCATGCACTATACCTTGACTTGTGCAAAAATTCTTAAATGCAGTAGATGTGTATTCACCACCTCCATCACTTCATAATACTTTGATTTGTCTTTTTGCTTGTTTTTCAACCATGACCTTGAATTTTTGAAAAATGTTCAGCACTTCATCTTTTGTTGAAATGAGATATAGCCACATCATTCTACTATATTCATCAACAAATGAAACAAAGTATCTATTGCCACCTAATGACACAGTGTCAAAAGGACCACACACATCTGTATATACCACATCTAACTTGTCTTTAGCTCTCATTGGTATGTGATTAACAAAGGATTTTCTGGCTTGCTTGCCAACCAAGCAATTTCTGCACATATCCTTTGGTGTCCTAATTTCTGGTAGCCCACTAACCATGCTATTGCTCTGCAAATTGCTAAGGCTTTTGAAATTGAGGTGACCATACCTGAGATGCCATAACCATGCTGCATCATGGATTACTTGACTTGCAAGACAATGTGAATCTGAAGGATTAAACTTGGCTTGAAATGTTCTGCTCTTTGATAGGAGCACACAGGATTAGCTTCTTCTCTGCACTGAAAACCTTCATTCCATATTCTCCCAGTGACATGCTAAATCCCTTTTCAACCAACTGTCCCATGCTTAACAAATTGGACCTCATGTCTGGCACATAAAGCACTCCAGTAATCAATGCTTGATTACCATTTTTTCCTTTGATCAACACATCACCATTGCCAATAGCTTCAACTGTTCTATTGTCAGCAAACCTGATTGTTGATCTCTTTGAAGAATCATAATTGATTAGCCAATTAATGTTGCCTGTCATGTGAGTTGAGCAACCTGTATCAAGATACCACCCATCATCTTTTGGTAAATCACCATCAGTTGTAGCCATCATCTGTACTAATGATGAATCTTGATCAGATCCAGTATCATTCTCTGCAACATTTGCCTTTGATTCTTCATTATTGTATTGTCTTGGAACTTTCTTTCCCTTACATTCATTTGCATAATGTCCATACTTCTGACAATTATAGCATTGAATGTGTTTCTTGTCTATGTGCTTCTTACCCTTGCCATTGTTATTCTTTGAAGATTCACCTTTTTCAAAGATTTTCTTAGAGCTTTCAGTTTGTGAATTATCATATTGATACTTCATCTTGGTTTTTCCCTTATTTCCTCCATTTTTCTTGAATGGTTGAGCCTGCAGTGCTTGTTCCATTCCTCTTTCTTTGGATCTTTCATTCACTCTCTGCTCATGAGCTTCAAGTGTACATTGTAATTCTTCAACATTCATAGTTGAAAGATCCTTAGATTCTTCAATTGCTACAGCAATTGTATCAAATTTGTAAGAAAGAGTTCTCATGATCTTACTTACAATGGTTTGATATGTGATTGCCTCTCCACATCCCTTCATTGCATTTGAGACTTGTTGAATTCTATGGAAGTACTCTAAGACTGATTCATTCGTTTCCATTTCTAAAAGCTCAAATTGTCTTCTCATGGTTTGTAACCTAACTTGCTTCAATTTGTCATTCCCAGCATGACATCTCTGCAAAATGTCCCAACATTCCTTTGCTGAGGTTGCATTCTCAATCTTCTGAAAGTTTGCAAGATTCACACACTGATGGATAAAGAACATCGCTTTAAAATCTTTCTTCTTCAATGCTTTGTGCGCAGCTTGTTGTGCATCATTGGCGTTTGCAGGTAGTGCTGCAATGGCTGTTTCAACCACATCTTGCACCTCTTGGAAACCAAAGATCACCTTCATCTATTTATTCCATCGATCCCAATGATTCTTTGCATCAAGAAGAGGAAGTTTTCCTCTGAATGCATTACCCAAATTATCCATTGAACTTGCCATCTTTAATGGATGAGTAATCTTCACAATCTACCGAATCTTGAAGCTTTCTTTGTGAATCTTGCACCTTGAACCGTTGAAGGCTCTAGATACCAGTTGTTAGAACTTATGAAAATATTGAAGAAAAAAAAGAAGAAAAGAGATTGAGAGAACAAGGGAAAATCTTATTCATGTAAATCACAATCACTATCACTTCTATATTTGATTACAATGCAATGCACATATATATATAGTGCTATTGACTTATGCTAACTGAAATCTAAACAAACTAACTAATTGCTTAACTAACTTTATTACTTGACAGCTAAGCAACTAAACTGTCATAACTGTTTCATAATGCTTCAGATAAAGCTACAACTTCTGATAACATGTTTGCAATTACACTTCAACAAGTTGTACCCCAATTTTGAACCTAAAATTCATTTGTATTTTCCCCATTTAATTCAATACACGCATATTATTGGCTCTTGTTTTGTTTCTTTCTCTGCTTTACTTTGTCATTTCTATTATAATTACGCTTTGTTATTCACAGTACAACTATAATGCAACAAGTTCTTTTGTTATTATTTCTCTAACCTGGCTAATACTCTCTTGGTTCTTTTTCAGTGTTTATTATCAAGAAGAAGAGGAGAAATTCTTATATACATGAAATTATCATTTGTTTGCCTTTGCTTTTATTTATTTATTTATTTTTTAATAAAAAAATGCTTTAGTTTTGATTTTATCTTTTTATTTAATACTAGTATTATAAAAAAAAGAGACACTAAATCTTTTATCAAAAATGCTATTAATCTATTCAGTTTATTATTTTTCTTTTTTATTGCTATCCACGCTTTTTTACCTTTTACTTTCTCATCCAAAGTCCTATATCTTTTAACTTACCATGAAAAATCTCATAAAAGAAAAAAAATAGTTTTTTCCTCATTTTATTTCATTTTTCCCATTCATTTCTTTTTTTTCGTTTCTGGAAAAAAATAGTAAAAGGTACAAAAAAATATTCTTTTTTTTACAGCACATTTTTTTTCCTCTTTTGGCTTTTCGTTTTTGTTTCTTTTTTCAGGAAAAATCAGAGAAAATACAAGAAAAAGGAAGAATATTGGTAAAATAAAGAAAAAAAGGCATGTGCACAAAACAACTTTCCAGACCAAAACCAGTATTTTTCCATAATTCATACAAGTCCATTGTTTCACAGCACATGACAGTAAACCACTTTTTATTTTAACCCAGCAGTAACAAAAAGACAGTTCACAGCTTGAAATAAAAAATAATAGTGCAAACATGAGGTGGCAGTCCCTCATTACATCATAGACATTCTTATCATAAGACAAACGAAAATCACAGATGGCAGCCCCTAATTCCATCACAAAGTATCCTACCTAACCACAAAAAACCCTAGATAACAACTATATAAACAATGAACAATTAAGTGAGAAAGGAGGGCACAGAAAAAGAGAGGAGGAGAAACAGAGAAAACAAATCACATTCATACCAAAAAAATACAAACACAAACCAAAAATCCCCAAATCCGACCCCTTGATTCTCCACACATTGTGAAGAACTAGGGCTCACTCTGTTTCTCAGCCTCCATCACCATTTGTTCACAATACCTCACAAGCAAATAGCAGTCACGAATCAGAGCAGAAAGAAGAACACGAACAAAGAAGGAGAAGACGAAAAGAAGAGGAAGGGAATACTTACGAAAAGTTTCACGGCAGGGAAAGGTAACACGCACCATCTTCATATTTGCATCATTATGTTTGAATATGAACCATAGATCTAGGGTTCATATCTATACCTTCTGTTGTTGAAATGATGATATGAAAATCATTATTTGTTTGTTTACATGGTTAATCGCATGAATCTGATTGATTTTTGGGTTTAGCGTTTCAATTTTGGGATTAGAGTTTCAGATCTGTGATACTTGATTTGTTTGTTTTGAGTGTTGTTTGTTGTTTCTGATGCTTGATATATATATATATATATATATATATATATATATATATATATATGTCTTCTCTCTTTCTTTTCCTCTCACATTCCATTAAAAATGCACAATACAAATCCTACTACATTTGCATATCTTATCATTGTCATATTTTTTCCTTTTATATGTTTTTTTGGTATGATTTACTTGACTCATGTTTTGATCATCTTTGGTTTATGCATGTTCACTCTTGATATGCTTTTGATCCTTTGCATTTTTTTTACTTTTACTCTAAGTTATGGCCTTTGGAATTGTGTGAATGATTGTTCACTTTATAATGATATATGCTTCTTGATTACATTCTTGATTCAATTATACATGCTTTCCTATTTTTTAAATTCACATTTTTACCTCAGTCTCATTTTTACACACACTCCACTTTTAATTAGGATGCTATATTTTGCTATGCTTTTCTCTTCTTCTCCTACGTGCATTTCATTCTCATGTTTATTTTTCGTGCTTGCATTTTATTTATACTTTTATGCATTGCCTTTAATTATTTATTTATTTATTGCCTTTTATTATTTATTCATTTGATTTGATATGGTTGTAATAATTAATTATTCGATTGGGTTGTAATAGCGTAGGACTTTATTTATTTATTTATTGCTTTCTAGCTTACACAAAACACACACAAAGCCAAAATTTCATTTCCAAGCGAGAGGACTCGTAATTAAATTTCAATTGATTACGAGGTCTCTTGCGACAAAACTCTTTCCAACCCAAATACGCGATCTTTTATAGAGATAAAGAAAAAAACAAGTGTAGGTTCATTTTATTCGCAACGCCATTATATTATTTCACTATGATAACTATATTTACATTTAACTTATTTTTTCTCTTACACAACAACAATCACATTTCTTTCACATCATTTTTATTTTCAACTTTTTTTTCTCAACAATAATTTTTTACAAACATAACATTTACACTTTTTTCATTCACTTTCATAAATGAAAATTTTCTCTATCTTCACTACTTTAACTTTCATTAGACTTTTATCATTCTCAGCCTCAAATTTTAATTGTTCTTATAAACATTGCAAGAATTCAATCATTCTCTTTACAAAAAGGAATGGTTTAGTGCGTTTATATTGAACCTTTAAAAGGTGAGACTTAAAATGACATTAGTTTCTTTCTTTTTTGTCTTTTATACAACTTCTCCCTCCATTCTTAAAAGCATGTTAAAAAAAAGCACTAAAAATCATTCAAGAGGTTACTATGGAATACCATGGGCGCTCGAGGTGCATACACCTTCCTTGAGCGCAACTAACCCCCGTATCTTAGAATCTCTTTCTTTTTTTAGGTTTTTTATTCTTTCCCCTCTTTACGGAAATGAAAAAATCAACTGTAGTGATGGATGTCTCAAAAATCCCGCAACAATCTCACATCAACTCCTTAAAATCCTTCCTCTCCCGTGAGTTGAACCAAACAAGTGGACTCGACCACCACCGGTAAAAGTTTAAAACTAAATTAATATGAGTTTATTTTAACCACCAATTTATATTTAACAAAATAAATTGTTAAATATTTAAATAAATGATAGAAAAAGAACTATATAAATATTAAGAAATGAAATATGTTTGAAAGTTTAATAATTGTGTAGAATTTTCTATACACAGTTTGTGAACAATAATTATATTATTTTGACAAAAACTATGCGATATTTTTTGTCAATACAATGAATGAGTTATATTTTTTATCTATTTGTTCATGAACATGGACAAAATTATATGGTAATAATTAAAATACATTGATTAAAATTAAATTTAAATAACCAAAAGAGATTAGATACACATAACATAATATTGAACCCATGATCGTTAAAAAAGAAAATAAAATTAAAAGGATGAGGGGATAAGAATTAAGATATAGAAATAGAAAAAATCATCACAAAGAAAAGAAGAAAGGGAAAATAGTATAAAAAATGAGAAAAATCAAATGCGCAATTAAAAATGAGATTGAAAATAGCTTATAAAATAGAAGAGAAAACTCAAACCAAAACAGTGAAATTATTCTAAATGGTACAACAACCTAACAAGTAGCTTTCTTGCGATGTCAGTGGTGTTTGCATGATTTACAAATACAAACCTCTTGAAAATTGAAACTATTCAATGCAAAACTTGCACAAGTCCTGTCATGTCCAATGTTTACCTTTCCTTCCAACACAATCCTGGAATGGATATGCATTGATTGTTCTCAACCTATGAACAACAATCATGTTTCTAATGCACTTGCTCCTCCTCCTATCGTTGACGATTTCATTTATGTCGTCTGCACTACTGAGAATGATCCTTCACTTACTGATGATAAAAAGGTAAAGAAACACCAAATACTTATTGGTGGATCTTCTAAACCTCCTACAACAACAACAACAAGTACAATGACGTGTTTCATATCTTCAGTGGTATCCTTAATTGCTCTTTCTACATGCAGTTGCCTAAGAGCCCTATCACTATTAGTCTTTTTAAAAAAATCTTAAATTATATAACGATTAACAATGATATTATCTTTTTATCCTTAGATTATTGAATCGTTCAGATAATGTAATTAGTAAGTTGGTTATCTAAACAATTCATTCATAAAAATGAAAACATGTTATACATTTAGTTTAATTGAAAATCTTATTTGAAATTGATTATTTTGTTATTGTTGGTTCAAACTTTGATGCCGGCATAATTTATGCTTCAAATGTTTTGAGAAATGGATTAAGCAAGGAAAACGCACTTGCTCAAATAGTAGGGCTACAATTTCAATTGAGCTAGCAAGTGATCCACAAATTAGCTCACAATCGGCAAATGTCATTCGTATTGTTAAGAAAATTGAGTCAAAAAGATTTATTAGATCAAGCATTGTTCATAATAATCAACATCTTCCTGAAACTTATTACCCAATTGAAACAAAAAAGAAAACAGGCAAGATGTTAAAAATCAAGGATAAAATATTGAAAGGTATATATGATCTATATATGGTGATACTTATTAACCTTTAATGTTTCCTCTTTTTAGTTCATTGTTAAATTAGTTGTTAATTATGAGTTCATTGTTTTTGCAGAGTTTAATTGCAATATATGTCGCAAGGTGCTAAATTATCTTTACTACACCTTGTGGTCACAACTTCTACAAACATTGCCTTGAGGGTAGCTTTTATAGAAAAAGTTATATTAGGAAGAGGAAAACTCAAAGTAAATGTCTTTGTCCTCAAAACCATTTACTTTGAGTTTCCCTCATCTTTATATAACTTTTTTCAGAAAAACTCCACTCAAGGTAAACTTTGCAGAAGTTGTGACCGCAAGGTGTAGTAAGAGGAGAATTTAGCACCTTGCGACATATTTTGCAATTAAATTCTGCATAAGCAATGAACTCATAAGTAACAACTAATTTAACAATGAACTCAAAAGAGGAAAAATTAAAGGTTAATAGGTATCACTATATATAGATCATATACCTTTCAATTTTCTATCCTTGATTTTTAAAATCTTGCCCGTTTTCTTTTCTGATCCAACTTTCTCAGCAATTCGAATGACATTTGCCAATTGTGAATTAACTTGTGGATCACTTGCTAGCTCGACTGGAATTGCAGCCCTATAATTCAAGCAAGTGTGTTTTCCTTTCTTAATCCATTTCTCAAAACCTTTCAAGCAGAAATTATGCCCACATGAAGTCTAAACCAACAATAACAAAATAATCAATTTTCAAATAAACCAAATGAATAACATGTTTTAATTTTTATGAATGAATTGTTTAGATAACCAACTTAATTATCTTATTTGAACAATTCAATCTCATGATAAAAAGATAACATCATTGTTAATCATCAATAAATCAAGATTAAAAATAAAAGAAACTAATCGTGATAGGACTCTTGGGTAACATGTAATGCAGAATGAGTAGTTATCAAACACATCATCATTGTTGTTGTTGTTGTAAGTAGGTAGTTTAGATGACCCACCAATGAGACCGCCAACGTTATGAAAAGGAGCAGGTGCATTTAGCACATGATTGTTGTCCAAAGGTTGAGAACAATCAATAGATATCCATTCGAGGATTGTGCCGGGAAGGAGAGATAAACATTGGACATGCCATGGAGTTGTACATGTTCTGCATTCAATAGTTTCCATTTCAAGAGGTTTACATTTGCAGACCATGCAAACACCATTGATGTCACAAGGAAGCTGCTTGTTGGATTATTGTGCCATTTGAAATAATTTCACAGTTTTGGTTTGGGTCTTTCTCTTGTGTTTTATAAAGGCTATTTTCAATCTCGTTTTCATTTGCACTTTTAACTTTTCTCTTCTTGTTTTTACTATTTTCCTTTTTTCTTTTTGATATTTTTTTCTACTTCTGTCTTAATTCTTATCCCCTTTTCCATTTTTTTTAGTGTATTTTCTTTTTCAACGTTCATAAGATTAGTATTATATTATGTGTATCTAATCCTTTTTTGTTATTTAAATTTAGTTTTAATTAATGTACTATAATTATTACCATATAACTTTGTCTATGTTCATGAACAAATACATAAAAAATATAACTTTTATTACAAGAAATATTGCATGACTTTTGTAGAAATAATATAATTATTATTTACCAATTTTGTATAGAAATTTTTTCACAATTATTCAACTTTTAAAATTATTTTCTAATTTTAATTTTAATTAATGTACCATAATTATTAACATACATAACTTTGTCCATCTTCATGAACAAATACATAAAAAATATACTGAGTCATTATATCGACAAAAAGTATTGTACAACTTTTGTAGAAATAATATAATTATTATTTACCAATTGTGTATATAGAAACGGCTTAAAAGATCAATTGGTCCATGCGGATTTTAGTATTAGGGACTAAAGTCAAAATAAATTTAACATTCAGGAATTAATTTTAAAAAAAATAACATACAAGGATTAAAACTAAAAATAAGCGAACTTACAGGGGGACCAATTGATAATTCAATCCTATAGAAAAATCTACAAAATTAGTCAACTTTCACACATATCTCATTTGTTATTCCCTCGTTTTCAAAATAAGTGTCACAATTGATCAGTTTACGTATGCCATTGCACATATTTGATCACAAATATCTTTAATTATGTATTATAAAAAATTCTATTTTTTTTTATTTTGAAAATATTTATCTAGACAAATTGAACAACATCAAATATGCTAACATATATTTATTTTTATATATTAATAAAAATATATGATCAAAGTATGTTATATAAATCGTGCGCACGTAATTCAAATGACTTATTTTGAAACTGAGAGAGTAATATTTATATAGCTTTATTTATATCATTTGTTTAAATATTTAAGAGTTTAAATAAATGCTTATATTTAATTTAGTCCTCCTATTTAATAAATATATAATTTTGGTCTCCCTATCTAGGGTTAAATATATTTTTGGTCCCTATAAATATATCAAATTTTAGTTTTAGTCCCTCTAAATTTTTTCTCGATTTTTATCCCTATAAAAAATTTCATCTTCACTTTTGGTCCCTCTTCTAAGTAAAGTCATATGTAAATTCTTATTTTTGAATAAAATTTTGCAGCAAAGTTTATAAAATTATAATAATCTCTCTAAAGAAAAATTAGAATATTTTAACAAAATAAGAATTAATTATGAATTTTTATATGTTTGGTGGTTAAAAATTCATATTAAATTCATGTTTTGTTAAAAAAAAAGTCCAAATTTTTTTGGGAGAAATTTTCATAACAGTTTACACATTTATGCAAAATTTTATTAAAAAATACAAAGGCTATACATGAGTTAGATTAAAAATAGGGACTAAAAATGGTACCATTTTACCGGTGATTGAAAATTTTATAGGGATTAAAAGTTGAAGAAAATTTTATAGGGATTAAAAGTTGAAGAAAATTTTATAGGGACTAAAAGTTGAAGAAATTTTTTAGAGGGATTAAAACTAAAATTTAGTAGATTTACAGGGACCAAAAACATATTTAACCCCTATCTATAACTACACAATTTTGGTCCCACAATTTTCTGAAATTGAGATATTTAATTAGGTCATCCCATTAATTTAACTCATGATATTGAAACCAATTGAGTGATATGTCACAATATCTTATTTTTAAATTAAACAAAAAATTGCGTCGGAACATGCAAACTAACAAAACGGCTCATTCATACTATAGTCTGCAACATCAAATTACGTCTGTTATTCTTAAGTATTCCCTTCATTTCTAATTATAAGATTACTTTGACAAAACACAAGTATTAAGAGAGTTGATTTTAGTATTAAATTGGTTGACAAGTTATATTTATTTTTCATATTTATCCTTAGTTATGAGGGAGAGACAGAGTAAGTGGAAATAGAATAAGTGGGATGGTGAAGTAGTGGAGTAGTAAATGAGGGTAATTTTGAAAAAATAATAATTAATGTTATTGAGAATGAGAAATAAGTCTTATAAAAAGGAACAAATAAAATTTCAAAATGGTCTTATAATTAAGGACAGAGGGAATATGTGTTAGGAGTTTGAAGGAAAAGTAATAAATTATGGCATTTATGCACTGTTAGTGTTCAAACCAAGGTTGTCGAACTTGAGTTTTTACCTCAACTCGTTTTGACTAGGTGAAATTGACTCGTAAACTGGAATTATAAAATTGTACGAGTTTACTCCTTATTAAAATAATATTAAAATTATTATATACATGATATATATACTTATATAATATTATGAATGCATCAATAATTCTAAATTTCAATTTGATTATACAACAAAAATATATACATTTGTCATAATAAAATGTCATGCATATAAATTTATAATCAGTCATCTTAAATTATCCCACCAAATCATAAAAAACATCCACAAAAAAAAAGTTTAATAAGTTTCTAAAGTTACTAAAAATTAAATTAAACTCCAAAAAAAAAAGTTCATTTATGTAAAATCGGATAAAATCAAATTAAATCAACTCGATTTTACCTCGATTTTATCTGATTTTACTATAAAGAACAAATAGGATATATATATATATATATATATATATAGTAGAAATATTTTTTTTGACTCTACATTCATTATGAAATATCCTATATATATATATATATCGAATGAATATGTAGGATATCCTACATTCATTATGAAACAAGTAGGATATTTCATAGTAGAAACATTAATAATGAAGTTTTATTCGGAAGAGAAAAACTTAAAGTAAATGTGTTTTGAGGACAAAGAAGAGCATTATGAAATGTCCTATTTGTTCAACTAACATAGCTGATTATCTCATAATCTACAGGTACTATTACATATATATTAAAATTGACTTATAAACCAAATTAGTCGATCAGCAGATCGAAGATTGGTGGTGAAAATAAATACAAAAATCATTGAAGAAACTACATACAAGGGCTTGTAGATGATATTTTCAAGGAAATACAAGGGTAATTTTGTAACTTCGTATAAGTGTGATAAGCTCTTTATAAGAGGTGAGTCCACATAACGGGATATGCATGTATTTTGATTGTCTTTGCTAGATTAAGCTCAATTGCTCTCATATTTCATTTTCATATCATCATCATCCCTCAAAGCTAGAAATACCTCTTATTTCTCAAGGTAATTATACTTTATATGTCCTCTATCCTTTTAAGCCAGCTTCAAATGCTAAGTATAATTTCAATTATCTTATCTTATTATATATATGATTAGCATAAAATATATTACCTACTATATTGTTACAGCCTATATTTATATATATAGTTTAAGCAATACAATATCTTGTGTTTTGTAATTAATTTATCATTACTTCTTCTAACCTTTGAACTAATTTGATGTATATAATATATAATAATGTATGATTGATATGTATTACTTAATTAGTTACTCTTAAGCAAGAAAAAATAACGTAACACCACTATATTCTAAGCAAAGATTGATTTCCTTTCATCATAATTCTTCTCCACTAATTAGATATACTTATCTTAATCTTACATTATTACATTTTGTTATTTGCTAATTAAATTTTTTGGTAGTTATGGAGAGAGGAAATACAATGGGAATATCTAGGACAAAATCAGATCAACTAGTGGAGTCGATGGTGGCGGCTCTAAAGTCGCCACAATCGAGTGACCACTCGACTAACGGAGTGGTGGAAGGGAGCGGAGGAGGATTGTCGAGGAAGTCAAGCCGGAGGATAACGGCAGCGTCGCCGGGGAGGGGAGTAGGGAAGAACACACACATTAGGAAAACAAGAAGTGCTCAATTGAAGATTGATTTTGATGAGTTGGGTAGTGGCGCGGCTCTTAGCCGAGCTTCAAGTGCCAGCTTGGGTCTCTCATTTTCATTCACTGGATTCACTATGCCTCCTGATCAAATTGCTGATTCAAAACCATTCAGTGATGATGATATGATTCGTAAGCTAGCTTCTCCATTAATCTACTTTAATTTCATTCATTCACACACACACACATATATATATATATGCCAACTTGTGTACCCTACAAGATTTGGGGTATTTACTCCCATCTACTACAAAAAGTTTTGAGCGATACATTTTTTTATAAAATACATCGTTGGATTGAAAGTTTATATCATATAGATCATTTGTGTAAAATTTCAGACAAATCTAAAATTATTTGATATTCTATTGAGACACATAAAGATTAACGGTGTTTAAGAAATCACAAAAATTGTTAATTTTGATGCGTCTAAATAACATATCAAATGATTTTATATTTGTCTAAAATTTTACACAAATGATCTATATAATATAAAATTTTAATCCAACGGTTTATTTTACAAAAATTTATATCGGTTTAAAAAAATTTAAGTCGTTGGGGTTAAATGCCCCCAAATTTTGTGGGATACACAAGAAAATACCATATATATATATATATATATATATATATATATATCATGACATTTTGACTTGAAGCATATAATAATTATTAGTAAAAAATAAAGTTTTTTTGTTAGTTTTTGGCAAATATAAATTTTAGGACGTGCAAATGGAATTTAATCGGTATGTACAGTCCGCGTAAAATAAATTACATATGAAGTTAACCAGATTTTAACGCAAAAGTAATATTTTGTGAAGATATTTTAAAAGTTAACATATTAAAATGACAAAATGAAAAACATGATTAAAAATACGTGTAAATTTTTTTATACTAACATTGTATAGTATAAAATGAACCCTTTTCAAATTGGATATTTGCATTTGTGAATATTTATTTTGTGGATGTATTTGTGAATATGATTGGCACTGAATAAGTAAACAAATACTAAGTTTTGTAAATAAATAAAGTAAACAACAAAAAAATAATAAGAATTTAAACTCTGAAAACTAACATAATCTATAATCCAGTAACAAACATTTATTTATACAACAGAGAAGCATAATGTGTGAATGGTAAAGAAAAGTAAAAAGTGTAAAAAGTGTATGTGTTAGTTATAGAAGATAATTTCTCATTTCACCCCCAATATTTTTGGATGCAAGGTTGTCAAATTCGAGTTTTTACCTCAATTCGTTTTGATTAGGTGAAATTGACTCGTAAACTCGAATCGTAAAATCATACGAGTTTACTTCTTATTAAAATATTAGTAAATTATTATATATATGATATATATACTTATATAATACTATAAATGCATCAATAATTCTAAATTTTAAAATGATTATAAAACAAAAAAATATACCAATTTGTCATAATAAAGTGTTATGCATATAAATTTATAATCAATCATCTTAAATTATCCCACCAAATCATCCACAAAAAAGAAAGTTTAATAAGTTTCTAAAGTTACTAGAAATTAAAACAAACTAAAAAAAAATGTTCATTTTTTTAAAATCGAGTAAAATCAAAATAATTTAACTCGATTTTACCCGATTTTACTCGATTTTACCGATTTTACTACGAGTTAACTCGTTCAAAATCAATTTTTACACGAGTTTACCTCCGAGTCAACTCGTTTTTTACATCTAAACTCGTAAAATTGGACGAGTTTACGTTTAAATCGAGAGTTTAACAACATTGCTTGGATGGAATGAGAAATTATCGTTATAGAAGGGAGAGATTTCTTCATTTAAAGTGTTAAATCGATGGTCGGTTTGAACTCAGTTCAATTAGTATGAATATTACATATTATATATATTATATGTAGAGATTAAATTTGAATTAATTATAATACATTCATTTATTTATTTTTAAAATGTAAAATTCTATTTACAAAATGTTACAAACGGTGCTTAAATTTTAATTAATTTTCGAATGAAATTGTTTATTTTATTTTTGTGTTTAAAAAAGTAGTGTCAGTTTTCTGTTGTTTTATTTTTAGCAAATTGTTTTGTACATCTATAGGTAGAAGTAATAATGAGAACAAATGTTGCCCATGCCTAATGCTTTCTTCGTGCCCCTACGGTGACCACAAAATATATGGGTGGTGGGGTTGGTGGTCTTTGATTTACTTTTGCAGATATTGGTGGATTTCTCTTTTTTGATTAACAAAGACAACAAAAAAAGTATGCAATTATTTTAATATCATGAAAGTGACATTTGATAAGGGCAAAACAAAATATAGTACGTGTTAAACTCAAGAGTCAAACGAGTAAATATAGTATAGACTATAGAAGTGATTAGAATTTTAATTTTTAAAGGTGAATAAATGATTATATTAAGGCTTGACTCTCTATAATCCCATAAAACTCCAAATTGTTCTTTAATTCGAAATTTAGAACTCGAATTTTATCTTAATTCTGAAGTTTGTGCGGAGTTTTGGAGGGGTGTAAACATCATTTCAGGTTCTAGATTCTGAACTTGTGTCTATACCCACTCGAAGTTTTCGCGGAGTTTTGGTGATATAAGCACTACTTTGGAATCTAGAACCCAAGTGGTGCTTACACCCCCCCTAAAACTCCACACAAATTTCAGGACGTAGATCCCGAACTATGGTTTGAGTTCTAGATTCCGAACTAGTGTTAATGTCCCCCAATTTTTCTTAACTCCGAATCTACGTTCCAAATTTTACTTAAAAATTCTTAAGGACAAAAACGGTAGTTATGGAGGTAAAAAACATGTTGGCTGGTTGATAGAGAAATTTTCCTAAAAAACTTAATGGGCTGTATTACAATTTACAAGTGAAGTCATGTAAACCCACTGAAATTTGGGCCGTCGTGACTGCTCACTGTATATTTACTTCTTCTTTTTTGTTGATAAAAGTGTATATATTTAGTTTTGTGGAGTGAATCAGTGAAATTTCATTTCGACATAATTAATTATGTAAGATTGGTATTGATTAAAATTAAGTTGAAAAAAAAATAATTTATGTTTGAAAATATTAATGTAAAGGTAAGTTTGAATATAGAAATCAATTTTGAAATTATAAGCTAAAATTTCTAACTTCAACTAGAATTATTTCTAAATTTAGAAGATAAATTTTCATAGAGCAAAAAATTTAGGCAAAAATACATCATTGGTCATTTATCTTATTTATTTGTAACACTTTAGTCTTTTATCTTTTGTTTGTAACAAATTGGTTCATTATCTTTTATATTTGTAACATTTTGGTCCTTTATCTTTTGTTCGTAACAAATTGGTCCAATATCAAAAATAAAAGTATCATCTTTTTTAATTAAAAAAAATGAGAAAATGAATTTATATGAATATGTTATAAAAGATAAAGGACCAATTTGTTACAAACAAAAGATAAAGGACTAAAATGTTATAAATATAAAAGATAATGGACCAATTTGTTACAAAAAAAAAAAAGATAAAAGACTAAAGTGTTACAAATAAATAAGATAAAAGACCAATAATGTTTTTTTGCCAAAAATTTATGATTTAATTTTGTGTGATATTTAATAGTATAATCTCTGATCAAAATTTTCTAGTATACAACACAAGTCAAAATTGAGTTAGGAGTGTTGCTAGTAATTTAGTTCAACCACCATTTTGTTAGATGATTTTTCAATCGACATCCATCCCTCTATATTCACAAAAGGTACTCAAATATATACCACTGGAAAAAGAAAGAAAAAAAACCTTCCAAAAACTCCTAAACTTAGTTCAAGTAGAGATCAAAGTTCGAATCCTGATACTCTACTTATTCATTTTTTAACGGATGAAATTCGAATCACTAAGAGGCTATCTGACTAAATAAAACCTTCCAATAATAAATGAGAGATGAATTGAGAAATAATCCTGAAAGACGGCCATAGAATTCCCCGCATAATAATATACACTACTGGAATCTTCTATCATTGCCGCCGGGTCCAGTAGATCCAACCACCTCTAACCACCAATTTCTTGATTAAAGGTTCAAAATGCATGTACACTACTAGCTAGCACACCTAAACAGTAGTGAATGCTGTCTATGTTTGAGTCATTTTCATTTGAGTAATGATTATACACATGCAAATTCATAACTCAACATTGATTTTAAACACAAATTAGCAACATTGTTCATTCAAACCAATTAATGCACAATTATTGTTTCATATGTATGCTCCATTTTCCACTCTTGATGTGATTTATGTGTGACTTTTGTTTCCTAAGTGTGACTTCTTCTCATTGATCTTTGTCTTTTCTTCTCTTTCTCAATTTCTTTCTATAACAAGAAGCAAGTTGCACTTCTTTTCGTACAACTATTTTTGCAAGGGGGACATGACCTATATGGTTGACTATGGTCTTGAAAGACCAATTATATATTAATTAGTTGGGAAGTTCTACCATGGACCACACTATGGACATATGCATGGAATTGTTCAAACACTAATTTACACCTATGTTGTTCTCTAAAATTAGAAGTTTACCGACATCTTTATCCTTACAATTGAAATAGTAACTTAATCAATATAGGTGTCACAAAAACAACAGAACGATAAATGAGTTGAATTTTGAAACACGCGTATGTTTTTTCTTATTTTTGCCAAACTAGCGTTGATCCGGTCATTATCTTTTTTTGATTGGTTGATCGGGTCATTATCTCAGACACTACAAAACAACTAGAAATTTTTACTTAAAACCTATTTGAGCCATCATATTAAAGTTTCAATCAATTTTCATTTACTAGTCTAAGATGGTCCGCCGTAGAAATTTTATTTAACTTCGCCGTACTTATAGGTCCTTACAAATACAACTGAATAGATCGGAATTCATACACTCTATGAACTCTACAATCACCTAGTCAGTACGTTGGATGATAGGTTAAAATCATATCGTACACATCTCTTTATATAAACCATTCATGACTTGTCCGATATAAATCAACGGTTGAGATTATAAACCATCTCTTTCTTCTATTTTCCACCTTTCATCTTCCTTTCTTTTGGGAGAGTTAGACAGTTAGTTAATATTGTTTCATTCATTAATGGTCCCTCAATTAATTTCCAATTGACTTTTATGCAATGAGCTTGACTCCACAGTTACCACTTGTCTAAGTCAATCTTCTCGTCTTTATAAGGTATAAACATCATGGTCCATGTTTGTCTTCCCCACTTGTGTACTCATTGCAATATATATTATATTGCCCCCTTATAACGGATCATGTAGTAGTGATCATTGATCAATCATATGAAAAACATATTCATGCATATTACTCTATAGTTTCTTCTAAATCATTTTCTAGATATTATACATAACCCTCATTATACAAAGTGAAACTAATTATAAGAAAGTACATTTTTACACAAGTTGTACTAAGTGAAACTAATTATAATTGCTTTATATAAACCACTAAGTGAAATTAAGGAGCTTCATTTTAACTATGTATGTTGCAGCTGAGGATATTGAAGCTGGAATTAGAACAAAGACAAAGTTTCAAACAGAACCTACTCTTCCTATAAATTTAAAGGTAATAAATAATGTACACATTTTACATGTCATAAAGTCTTGAGTTTTTTTTCTTCTTCATTTCAAATATTCTTGCACCTAGCTTGATATTTAAAAATTTGTATATCTAACCCTATATTTTATATTATGTTTTTTATGATGGATCCCACTTTTGGAATGAATATATGCAGTTCAGTGACGTGACCTACAAGGTAGTGCTGAAAGGCATGACATCAACTGAGGAGAAGGATATTTTGTATGGAATCAGTGGTTCTGTAAATCCAGGTGAAGTTTTGGCATTGATGGGTCCCTCAGGAAGTGGAAAAACAACTCTTTTGAATCTTCTTGGAGGAAGAATAACTCAGCATTCAGTTGGTGGTTCTATCACTTATAATGATCAATCATATTCCAAGTTCCTTAAAAGCAGGTCGAAATCTAATTTACCTTGTGATTCAGTGCATGTTTGGATGGACAGTGAAATCACGATGGCATGTGATTTTGTTAAAACACCTTAAATAATACATTATGAATTCTAATACAAAGTGACGAGTAGTTTGGATTTCCTCGTATAATGTCACTGATTCAAAAAAATTAGACAAAAAACTTTACCTCGTTTTATGGTCCACACCTCGAATTAGTCGGAGTTCAAAGTGAGTTGCCTAGGGCCTGGACAAGAAAATATACTAAAACACATAAATGTGGTTTGGTAATGAAAATGTTCTGTTATCAATAAGTTTTGTACTTACGTGAAGCATATAACGCCATGCAGGATAGGATTTGTGACACAAGATGATGTTTTGTTTCCTCACCTTACTGTAAGAGAGACACTGACGTACGCAGCGCGGTTAAGACTTCCAAATACATTCACTAAGGAACAAAAGGAAAAAAGAGCTTTAGATGTCATCTATGAGCTTGGCTTGGAGAGGTAAATGGTTTCATAAGTATTATTATTATAAGCATAAAAATTCTATAAATAGAGATATATTATTTAGTCATAGAAGCTAACACTTTAGTATTGTATGCATGAAAACAGGTGCCAAGATACTATGATCGGTGGTTCATTTGTTCGCGGCATATCTGGTGGAGAGAGGAAGCGAGTTTGTATTGGCAATGAGATCATAATCAACCCTTCTGTTCTGTTCCTCGATGAACCAACATCTGGTTTGGATTCAACAACAGCCTTGAAGATTGTTCAGATGCTGCAAGACATAGCAGAGGTATTAATTTGTTTTCATTCCCCTCTACATTGTTGATAAAGATTGAAGCCTAGCATTCAATCCAAAAACAAGAAGAACTTCAACCTATTATTGATATTCTAAAATAAAAGCACCATATCATATTCTAAGATTTTAGATAAATAACATTAAAAATTGACATCCTTCACAATTCAAATTCTTTTGGACACTCTACAGACTTTTGTTGCATTATTACTACACACGCGCGCGTGCGCAATATTTCTTCATCTAAGAAGCATAGCTTATTCAATTCGATTTTATCTATTCACAGGCAGTGTTGTCAAATAGTAGTTATAGCGGCTGTAGCAGTTCTTTAGCATAGCGGAATTTGAAAAAATTGCTATTGTTCTGCGATACTCTATTTAGCACAAAGTTTTGCTAGCGGTTATAGTAGTGCTATAGCATTGTAGCATAGCAGAAATTGAAGAAACCACTATTTTTTGCGACCCGCGATATTGACAACACTGTTCACAGGAATGTTTAGTTCCATGCTTTACTGATGAATCAGCATTGTATTTTCTCATGACTAAACCTTTAATCACAAACCTGTTAATTATATCGTAGGCTGGTAAGACAGTAGTGACAACAATTCACCAACCATCAAGTAGACTCTTCCACAAATTCGACAAGTTAATCCTTCTAGGGAAAGGGAGTTTACTTTACTTTGGAAAAGCATCAGAAGCAATGAATTACTTCCAATCTATAGGATGCTCACCACTTATTTCCATGAACCCAGCTGAGTTTTTGCTAGACCTTGCTAATGGAAACATAAACGATGTTTCTGTACCATCAGAGTTGGAAGACAAAGTGCTAATTGGAAACACAGAAGTTGAAAAATATAATGGAAAACCATCACCAGCAGTAGTCCATGAGGTAAAATTTATCTTTTGCATGCATTTACTACAAGTCTACAACTATGTAGCACAGACACATGTAGTTACATTCAATCACTTCCATTTTCTTAAATTATTACCAGTATCTGCGTGTCAGTTTCTGTGTGATTTCGTGTCGGTTTCCATGTGTGTGTTAGTACTTCTAGCTACATAGTCTAATGTTCTATTGTATGTAAATTTTAACAGTATCTAGTGGAGGCATATGAATCTCGAGTTGCAGAAACGGAGAAGAAAAAAATAATGGTTTCTGTACCTCAAGATGAAGCTTTGAAGGCTAAAGTATGTTCACCTAAAAGAGAATGGGGAGCAAGGTGGGATGAACAATTTTCCATACTTTTTTGGAGAGGAATCAAGGAAAGAAGGCATGACTATTTTAGCTGGTTGAGAATCACACAAGTTTTATCGACTGCAATCATCTTAGGATTACTTTGGTGGCAATCAGATGCTAAGAACCCAAAAGATCTGCAAGATCAGGTAAACTATATCGGTTAGACCAAAAATAATTCATAAGACGTCATAAGACATGATCATCTTACGATAACATTTGAACATTTGTGATTTGCAGGCAGGACTACTTTTCTTTATTGCTGTATTTTGGGGATTCTTTCCGGTTTTTACCGCAATATTTACATTTCCTCAAGAAAGAGCCATGTTGAATAAAGAACGTGCCGCAGATATGTACAGACTAAGTGCATATTTCCTTGCTAGAACGACTAGTGACCTTCCATTAGACCTGATATTACCGGTGCTTTTTCTCCTTGTTGTATATTTCATGGCTGGTCTGAGACTAAGCGTAGCACCCTTTTTCCTCACCATTCTTACCGTTTTCCTCTGCATCATTGCAGCACAGGTATGCTTTTCAGAAATTACTAACAAGACAATACAATAAAAACTAAACCAATGTTTTAAAAACCAAATCGAATGCTTCAACTGGTTGAGCCATGGCCATGACCATGACCTACAGGTTTTGCCGGTTTGGTTTTTAAAACATTGAGTAAATTAGCTAGCTTACCGTGCTGACAATGGCTGGTTGTGATGCAGGGTCTTGGACTTGCTATCGGTGCTACGCTGATGGACTTGAAAAGAGCGACAACTTTGGCTTCGGTAACTGTGATGACCTTCATGCTTGCTGGAGGGTTTTTTGTCCAGGTAAAAATGCCATACCTAAATTAACTGAAAACCATGGATAACTTTTGCAGTTTATTAGCAGAAGAATTTTAACATGATACTAAATTTTTGTAGAAAGTACCGGTATTCATTTCTTGGATCCGCTACATGTCTTTCAACTACCACACCTACAAACTATTGCTCAAGGTGCAATATGAACATCTCACACCTATCATAAATGGAGTCAAAATTGACAGTGGTTTGACAGAAGTAGCTGCACTGATCGCCATGGTTTTCGGTTACCGTTTCTTGGCATATCTTTCATTACGGAGAATGAAACTTCAATAGAGGCTAAAACTATCAACTAAAAATGCTTCATATCTGCATGAGTGATTTTAAAAAGAAGACTCACATGCAGGCAATATGGCAGGGCTAAAAACTTCTGGCCCTTTTTTGTTCAATCCATGTGTATATTGTATTTCATTTAGCATGTTGAAACGCAAAAATGTAACGATGCATATATGCTATATGTTATAGTAGACACATTAGTATCTTGAGAGTTTTTTTTGGTAGAAACTGCTTAACTCTTGAAAATACTTCAATGATTAAAGCTTTGTAACTGCTATAGTGGAATTAGAGAGGTTAATTTGCTTGCTACATATTATTAGTCAAACTTATGTGTAAGCCGAATTTGACAGCAATAATGATAGTGATGGAAGTATTAAGAAGGAAGTCTAAGATTTGATTTTGATCCCTGTTGGCAGTTGCTAACAAATTTCCCCTCATCCTAACAAATTAACCACTAAATTTTCTTATGCAAAAAAAGTTTGTTTGTCTTGTGTTTTGTGGTAGATAATAAGATAGTTATAGCACTATGTGATCATAAAGGGATATCAATAGTTAAACCGAATATGAACGGGTGTAAAACATCAAAGATATACATTGTCGGTGTAAAAATGGAGGACGATCATATTTACACTGAAAGTATATGCACATTAAGCTCGTAAAAATTAAAGAAAAACATCCAAAGACCAAAGAAGCACAGCATCTACAAATTTATTTTTACAGCAAGGGATATCTTGGTATAAGTATAACTCTTTGTTTGGATAAAAGAAAACTGATCATACAGAGATCATTTACATTTAAAACTTCATAACCCCTGACTCCCGGATTCGGATTCTTTGCAGTAATAGAAGCACGCGATAAAAGAAAACTGATCATACAGAGATCATTTACATTTAAAACATCATAGCCCCTCACTCCCGGATTCGGATTCTTTGCAGTAATAGAAGCACGCAATTGCACGCAGCTAAGCATCTTTTCAATTTAATTGCAATAAGCTCACAATTCAAACTTTACAAAATTTTCTTTTAAATACATATCATGATTTGTCCAATCGGACGCCCTATCTATATCTGTGTAAATGTGACGAATCCGTTTCCTTTCCTCCCCATCAAAAAATAAATAAATATAAAAGAAGTAATGTTATACAGGATAATACAGACTCACGGATCATACAAATTATAACACTCATGCCAGTGTCCGGAACCAACCAAGCAACCGAAGCAGCATGGCATCCAAAACCGGTGACTTTTTCTCCAACCCTGTTGTTTAATTAAAAAAATGTCAAAATGAGGAATCTTGAAATTTAAGTCACGATAAATTTAATTGAGTTTTAATGACAGATTTAAACCGTATAATCTTATAAACCAGTGCCTTAAGAGTACTAGTTAAGAATAAATTAATATTGTATATTAAATATGTTCAATTACATAAACAGCAAATATATTAATGAATTTCTACACTTTCAGAATAATAAATATATATATTTTCAATTTTTCATCATAATATACTTTCAATTTGCAAACAGTTTCCAGCTATGGAATGTGAGAGCTCTGGCTTACCAATATCTGCAGCTACTCGATGAGCACACATAACTCCGGAGAAAGCTACAGCAATAACACCCTGTCCTGGGAAGCAACTGTCTCCAACACAGTAAAGACCATCTATGCTCTGAAAACAAGTTTTATCGAGTTTTAATCAGTGTATTCTAAAAGCATAGCATAGCAAATTGTTCTAGAACCAAACCTGTCATTCAATCAAAAAATTGTATAGTTAACTTACTGTTGTATTAAATGGCATTCCTAATAATCCCTTTGGAATGCTGCGTGGCATTGGTCCATAAGTACCTTCGTCACGAGCTAGGTATCGTCGATGTGTCTTTGGTGTCCCTACCTAGAGTTGGGATTACAAGTTCAGATAAAAAAATATACAAATAATAAAGATTTGACTTACTTAATGTCTCGAGTCTCAACTTATTAATAAGAAATTAAAAGATATTACAAACTATCTCTTCTAGAGTCGTACGGTTTTAGTTCTACCTCTATAAAATCGATGGATGATCTAAGACCAGGAAACAATTTCTTCTCTAATCTGTTTATGATTTCATCTGCTACCACCTGCTTCTTTGCCTCATATTCGATTCTTGAGAGACCCTGGAACATAAAATAGGAACATGTTTTATATTTCAAGATTTACACGTATCCGCAAAAGAATAAAACAGAAGGGGAAAAAGGAAGTTTCTTCTTCATAGAAGCACACAAAAGGTGAAAAATTTCAACTTCATTTATCCAGTAATCATGACTCAGTATTACATACCTTCCAGTCGTCCATGGAAGAAGTTGTGAATATATGAAGGATGTGACGACCTTCAGGAGCTAACGACGAATCAAGAATAGTCGGTATACTCAAAAAGATACTTCCATATGGCTCCTCCAAACTGGTCCAGTTGTTCTAGATAAATGTCAATGACATGCCAAAAGTTATTATTCATTCAAAGCCATTAAGGACATTAAGAACTATGTAGCACTGACACCTCGAATTGAAGGCGTGTTTGGTGTCTGATACATGCCAATGTCTGACACCAACACAACACTGACACATGAGGTTACATTTAAAAATATTATCAGTGCCTATGTGTCAATGTTACTGTCATGTCTGGTGTCTGTGAGTGATTCATAGATTAAGAATTCTTAATTGAGGAAGCTTCAAACTACCTCAAGCAGAAAATGGTGACAATCTGTATCTAGTGGTAAAACCTCCGCTTTAACTCCCATGTGGATTGACAGAAAAGATGGAGCTTTAATATAAACTTTCTGGAAGTCCTCTTCCTCTTT
Source organism: Trifolium dubium (assembly GCA_951804385.1). Classification (NCBI taxonomy): domain Eukaryota; kingdom Viridiplantae; phylum Streptophyta; class Magnoliopsida; order Fabales; family Fabaceae; genus Trifolium; species Trifolium dubium. The sequence continues at coordinate 9,909,132 of OX638070.1, read as the reverse complement.
TGGAAGTGTTTCTCCTTTTATTAACTTTCCTATAATGTAACATTATGTAATTTACCATTACTTCTAAGTATTAATGAAGGCATAGAAAGATACTAGATGAAAATCATTCAAACTTTAACAATAAAACATAACTTATAAACACTATTATTTGAAACTAACCAAATGTGTCCCATCTGGTAGCATTTGATATTATGGTCTTCGCAAAGAACTCTCTTCCATCTGAAAGCCTCACTCCTACCTGCCAAAAGTAAAGTACAAATCATGAGAAATAAAATATATTTTTTCTAAACATGCCATCCTTGTTCGTAATCTGATATCTCACTTACGGCTTTGCCATCCTCGGTGATTATACTCGTGACATTTGCCTTGTAAAGTATCTGACTACCCTGATCAACTAGACCTTTAGCCAACGACTTTGCAATCCCACCAACACCCCCAAGGGGATAGTTAATCCCACCGAAGTGTCTGTCACACAGAACCTAGCGAAAATATAAATCAAATAAAGAAGCAGTCAATGTCAGATTGAATTCAAGTCACTTTCATTTTGCTTATATGGTCAATAAATGATCTTTCTGTCCATTGCAACTAAGAGCAATGAAATGGAATGATAACTTCTCTCCTAGACACTTTCAAAAGTACAAGAAGAACATTGCATGAAATGAAAAAACGCAAAAAGCAAGGTGAGCAGGTTACCATGCTAGCATTGATCATTGGAGTCTGCAAAGCGTTGACAGTGCTCACGATAAAACACTGCAATACCAAAGTTCTTATGAATTAAAATTACCAATCATGTGGCAATAAATCGAAAAATTAAAGAATGAGTAATAAATCGAAAAATTAAAGAATGAGTAGTGCTATTTAGCATGAAAAAACAATTATTATGAAAAGCTAATGTGGCACTGTTTATTTCAGCTTCAATGTCTCCTCTAGAACCAAAAACAATCAAATTATCTTTCATTTAGTAACAAATGTCATTTGAAACACATTTCATAGGTTAACTCTTCATGACATTTAACAATTTCCTATTAAATTATGTGAACTTTCTGAGTTCTGACTGAATCAGATTACTGGTTTATTTACCTCTGCGTCTATGAAAGACAACAACTGTGGATCCTGAATATACTTCCGGGCTATGGCTCCAGCATTTTGAGGCAAATAATAAGCTGTCATATATAATGATGTCATCAGAAAAGCTAATAGGAACCAAAACTACCATCGAAATTGGAATTTATCATTTTAGCTTTGTAGCCACATATTCAAAACAAATAAAAAATAGAAGTACCTAATGTCAAGCATTCAAGTGGCTTCTGAAAAAACTGTCCAAAAAGGTAGAGTGGCTCCTCTAGCGACTTCAACTCCAACGAATTCAAGGCATTGAAAATCTAGCAATCACACAAATAAGCTTTTAAGAGAAAAAAATGAATCGCAAGTGGAGGCAAAAATGCCTTATAAGGGGGCTGCAGTCACCTCAATTAAGACAAACCTTCCAGCATTCTCCATAGAATTTGAGGATACCGTCCTTTTCATGGGGAAAATAATTCGTAAGTTCTTCGATGAATTTGTCATACTCTCTGTGCACTCTAACAGAGAGGTGGTTCGGTAGATGGAAATGAACTGTTGTTGGATCTGGTATCACCTCCATCCGACAACCAACTGCTTCCAATGCTTGTGTTATCAAATTGAGATTACCCTACACAAATTTCAGGTACATATTGTTATGATCTGTAGAAGTACAACAATGACATTCTACATGCACTATAACTAAAAATCATTTCCCCAAGCTACTGTTCGCTAAGGCTTGATTTCCAAACAACAGTTATGCGGAGATCAATAGATCAGAAACCAAGTTTTATCTAAGGCAACTCATGGTCATGAGATTTTCCAAGAAAATCAAACAAAACATTTACCCCTATTTTCTTGATTGCATAATTTACTTCTATTCAGGAGAGCTTATGGAAGTAACCTGAAAACAGCTTATCAATATGTCATAAGTTGTTTCTATAAGCTCTCTCAAACAATCTCACAAGTGTTTATACAAATAGATAAGCTCAAATAAGTCGATCTAAACAAGCTTAAGGACATGTATGGATAAACAACTTAATTAATCATTCATAGCATAAATGCTTATCATATAAGTGCTTATTTTAAGCTATTTCTATAACAAACAACAAAACAAAGTCAAAACATTTTCATATAAGTTTCAAGTCATTTTCATAAACTATCCTAAAAGGTATACAAATAAGCTAAAAAAACACTTAACAACATGTCATAAGCTATTTTCAATAAAGCAAGCAATCAAATTCCTTCACTATAACATTGAATTCCTAACAAAATACAAAATTCTTTTCATTTCAATAAAAAGAACCAACCTTATCACTAAAACCAAACATGACAGAAGACCCAACATCAAAAGTATAACCATCCCTATGATAAAACCCAGAGCTTCCACCAGGAATAACATACTTCTCCAAAACCAAAACTTTAGCACCTTTTACAGCCAATTGAGTCCCAGCAACCAACCCACCAATCCCAGACCCAATAACAATAGCATCAAACCCATCACCAAAATCCACTCTTTTCCCACTTTCCACAACTTGTTCTTCCTCAACTTTCAAACTCCCTTTCACCAACACCCTTTTCCTTCTACCAACATATGAGAATGACCCAGATGGAAATTTAGTTCCTCCATAGCTATATAAAGCTAAAGATTGAAACTTTAAAGGTGGGGTGTGATGGTAGTTGATGGGGTTGTAGGAAAAGGTGTGATTAGAGATGGAGAGTAAAGGGAAATTGAGGTTGAGCATGGTTGGTTATTTTTGTGAATGGAAAGTGGGGAAGTGGAGAGTGTGTGTTGTGGGAAATAGTAGTAGTAGTTTAGTGATGTATGTAATGTAATAATAATAGCATGAAGATGATAACAATGTGAGTGATGATTCCATTTCCTCGTAAAAATTGATTCTTTGAAGAGACGACGACAAATAACTGTTTTCATTTTTTAAATGTAAGTCGATAGACACCATTAACAATTAAATTGCTAAGAATTTTTGTCGGCTTAAGTATATGGTTAGGAGTTTGATTTCTGCTCATGTATACGTAAAATATTTGGTCGGAAGAAAATAACACACCTTAGAGCATCTCTTCTTTGTGGGTTTTATTAAAGCTAATAGTGCAACTCTAAAAAACTTTTATTGAGTCCTACAATTATACATTTCAAGGACAAATCTTTTACCAAAATATAATATTTTATCTTGCCACTTGGCGAATAAATCATGAAATACCCTTCAATAGAGGGACTCTTATATGCTTCTCGACGGAGATTAATATCGTTAATGGAAATGGAAACTTTGTACCAACCAATGTCATGGTAACCAAAAAAAATTAAGTAGAGAAGAGATTTTTTTAAATCGGCAAAGTTACACGGTAGACACACAAAGTAGTGGCGGTGTTCAGACCCTTGGCTCAGGGTTGCAAATTTGTTAATGAATATTATATATAGTGATTTAAAAAATTACATTATATTCAAAAACAATACGTATATACATGCTATACACTTTTATATTTTGAAATCATTGATAATAAACTCATTATCTATATTCTATATTGTTGAACAAATCTCTTTCATAAAATATTAGAAAGATATCAAATAAAAAAAATAAACTATAAAATATTGTTTAAGTATTGATATTATAACAACACAAACAATCATTTGAACTTCAACTTAGATAGTAAAAAATGAATTAATTTATTTAGATAGTAATTTGGATAGTAATAACCGGTTTAGTTGCATACCCTACCCTCAGGTAGAGATTCCTAAATTTGAATCTCAAATACAAACGTTCAACTTAACAATTTTAACATTTTTTATCAATTTAATTAGAATTTGTCCTAAACAATATTTGTACTTGAGTTTTAACTCATGACAATTTTTCCATTTATATGATGGTGCGGACAAGTGGGTTCAATTTTCATATGTTTTGAGTTTTAATCCAACTAATTCTCACTATTTTGCAATTTGTCTATAACTATATGGATTAAGATGTACAGAAAGATGAGAATATAGTTGGTTGGTGTAGCTAAGTGCAAAACCTATATTTGAGGGTGTACAAAAGGAAAAGAACATAGAATAATTGGTTTAAATTGAAGATGTTGAGGGGGTGCAGCTGCACACTCTGAGTTGTGTGTGGCATCGCCCCAGACACAAAATAAAGGATTATTATTTAAATTTTAATATATTTGATTTAATAATTTTGATTTTTTTTGTCAATTGAATATAGTATGCTCCAAAGCAAAATCTAACAAATAAATTGTTTGAGAAATTGAATCTAACTTTTCTTGATTTTTTTTTGGGTAAAGGTCAATATCTTTGTTAAAGACTAAACAAAATAGTTTTTAACACCAGTTTAATAAGTAGTATTTGAACATTTATAAAGTAGTAATAAATATCTCTGCAAAAATTTATTAAAAAATTTAAGAATTTAAGGTTAATTAAATTTGATTTTACAATCAAAAAAATAAATTTGATTTTAATCAAGATTAAACACTACATTTAGAAAAAATTGTAGGGCTAAAACTACTATTAAAATTAGATAAAGATTAAACTTAAAATATCTCTATTTTGTAGGGATCAAAAACATATCTAAGTCTAAAGCATAATAAGGAAAGTACAACTCAACGGCTATTAGATAAAGTCAAAAAAAAAATTGTTGGTTGAAATCTTATTATGTTAATATTGGTTTAAACTCCCATATGTTGTGGCCGAGCGTTATAGTATGTCCATCGGTTAATTTTTTTGTTTTTATTTTGGTGATTGGTTGTTGTAGACTATTTTCACGAGGTTCTTTCTGACACATCTTGTGCTAATAGGAGTTCTCAGTTAGTGTTAATAATATTAATCTTAGTTTCTTAAAAAAAAAATCAAGTAACCAAGAAAATGTAATTAATTGGTGTTCACGGTTCGATTAAAATCAGTTATGAGACAAAAAATCATCCGATCGATTGAGAAAAGAGCGTGTAGTTTGGTACAGATTTTGAATGACTAAAAATAATATTCAATTCAATCTGAATCAATTTTATGCGGTTTATTAGTTCTGTTCGGTTTTATTTAGTTTTTAAATAAACAATACATAAATACTTGTAAATATAAAAAATATATTTTAACTTTTTGTTTGCAAGCAACTGTTTTTCTTCTTTAATGTTATTTTAATTATAGAGACATTTTTTAGTGTGAGCTAATATTTATGATGAGATATCTTGTCACTTGTTGTGCTTGTTGTCAATTTAGAGTTGGGTATATGGATTGAGGTCTGTGGGCTGACTCGTTTAACCCGCAGTTCGTGCAGACTTAAATCTATTTTTTTTTGACTCATTTATATTTTGTTCTGTGTGAGTTGGATTGTTAAAACCGCGGGTTATACAGATTAAATCCGCTGGTTTGCGGGTTGGCCCGTATAACTCGCCTTTATTATTTTTTTCAAAAAAAATAGTTAATCATATACAATATATTAATACAGTGCTATTCTATTTTTAAATCGGTTGATATAGAATATTTTGTTGTACTTTTAATATTGATTTGGACTATTAAAATTATTTTCATTAATTATTTTAACAAGACTATTGAAGTTTTATTAAATATAATTTGTGTTTCCATACTAAAAAAAAATATAATTTGTGTTTATCTTACGGATTTGAAGATTGTGCTATGGAGAGAAAGAATGATAATGTGAACCTGTTGAATTTGATTTTGGTTTCATTACATGCAAAAAAAAAATATAGATAAATTTTAAAATGTCACAAAGAATTTTTATAATATCAAATATTTTAGTTTTTTTTTTAAAAATGATTTTTTTTATAAATGTCATAGTCCGGGGGTTAACCGTTTAGCCCGCAGGTTTATGTGGACCGTACTCGAGTCAATAATTATAATCCGTTTATATTTAATTATAGACTTATTCGCTCCGTTTATTATGCAGATTTATACTGGATGGGTTAAACGAGACAGGCTAACCGAGTATACCCACCCAGCTCTAGTTGTCATGCCCCATTTCATGAAAGCAACTGATGTGTTAATTAATTAAAGAGCCTTTTGAAATGGAGGGAGAATTGTCTAAACGATACATTTTAAAATGGAGGGAGAATTGTCTAAATGCCATGGAATATGCTAACTAATATTCATCCAATTTTCCTTTTATTCTCTTTAACTGAAATGCTAAATGAAATATGCAAGAGGGTTGTAATTCTATAATCCAACGCTGGCCCTTCATTTCATTATCACTTGCCTACCCATGTGTGTGTGAAGGAGATTCATTTTGGCAATACATTTGGTTATATTTATTTTAAGCATCAAGACGATTCATCTATAACATTGTTTATTTGGTTTTTGGAGATTCATTATAAGCTAAGTTTATAACCATAGTTTTAAAATTTTGGAAAATGTGTTTTCAATATATCTTTTCAATATCAAGTGCATGTATATGTTGAGACTGAATTCAAACTCACTTACGATCACTTATTCATTTTTAAAAGATGAAATTCTAATCACTAATTAGACTACCTATTCAAAAAACAAAATGAAATCTCATAGATAAAAAAAGAAAAAATCTAACTTGCGCATAATATAACACCATACATCATTAGTTAACAACTTATGCAAATATTAAAATTTCATAGTATTACAATATTATTTTTATTAGACATATTTAATTGAAATTGTCAATATAAATATAGTTAGAGGAATAGAATTACTTGAATTTAAATCAAAATTTTACACTTGTATACGAATTTGTCACTTTTTTTTAAATATATAGGTGAAATGACAAATTATTAAATACAATAACTTTTTTTTGTATAATAAAGGGCAATATAAGTTTATCACTTTATCAGTTTATCTTGTAAAAGAAAAAAAATCAGGTTTGTTTTTATAAATAAAAGAATTAAAAATAGATAAATATGACATGACATTATTAATCATCAAAATGTATACCCCCACTTTAAAAAGATGCCTTAATTAAGTACTTTCAAAATCTTGTGAAAAATATGAAAGATTAAATTATTTTTTGGTTAACAAAACATTAGTTAGTACTTAGTACAATAATAATAGATGCAGAATTTGATAAAAAGAACACTATTTTAATCTCTGCAATTTCATTTAAGAAAATTTAAAAGAATTTAATTTATATGCACCGACAGTATAAAATTATTTTACACATGCATCCAATTAAATCACGCCATGTAAGCATTTATGGAGATTTTTTAGGAACTAACCTATAAAAGTGGCAATTTCTTATGTTTTGATTGGATGTATGTGTAAAAAAAATTTACACCATCAATGCATAATAATTAAACTCAATTTAAAATCACTTGATATTAAAACTCGTCCCAAATTATTCGGAACTACCAGAAATATACTGGGTGGCTTTTTCTCCGTGTCTTTTTCTCCGTAATCCCTTCACAGACACACATAGAATAGAAGAAACTGAACTGCAATTAGGATCGAATTCATTCATTCAATTCAGGTATTCTCATTCGTTTCGCATCTTCTTCTTACATTGCTTCCACTATCACAGGTATTCATAATCATCATCATCATCATCAAATTCTCGCTTTGCTCAATTTTTTTTCCCATCATTGCTTACACTTTCGAATTTTCAATTTGTTTATGTTAGGAAGAAACTATATAATAACTAGAATTTGTTTCAAATTTAACTCATGCACACAATTGATTTAGTCACTAGTCTGTTTGGTTTGGCAGCGGACATAATTGATTTTGAATACAATTGAGTTTAGCAGAATTGATTTATCTTTGAATATATTTATGTAAAAGTGAGTTGTAAATGTAAAAATCATATTTAAACTTAAAAGCTACAAATCTTAAATTTTAGCAGAATCAATTATGCTTTAGAAGAACCAGACACTTTAAAATCACTCCAGAATCAATTTTATACCTCTAGAATCACTTTTTGGCTCTTTCAAAAGCCAAACTAAGCATGCACGTAATAACTAGTCCCTAAATTATATGAAATGTTAGAGACAAATAGGATGGATTTTTGTATAGTTTAGGGATTAAAAAGATAGATCTTATATTCTTTAGAGGTTAATTGTTATTTATATATACTTTTATAAGATTAATTGTTATCTTTAGATGATTTGTTCTATGATTAATTTCTGTTCAGGAAGAGGGGTACACTATATAATATAAAATGCTAAATTAATGTTTCATTTTTTCTTTGGGTGTTGGATTTATAATTACAGGATCAAGTTAGGGATTGGACATCATGGATCGACTACAATCTTCTCCGCGGCTCCTGATTGTTTCGGATCTCGATCATACAATGGTGTGTTTTTGTTGTTGCCCATCTTTTTATTATCCTGGTTGGTTATGATGTTTTTTTTTGTTGTTGTTAGCTATGAAGAACCGACACAAACACCCGACACACGTTGACACCAACATGTGTCGGACATCACACACGCATTTAATCTGAAGTGTTAGTGTTACAAAGGTTGTTAGTGAACCGCAAACCAGTGATTTGAGTGGTTAATATGTTTCTGATTGCAGGTTGATCACCATGATGCAGAGAATAGTTCCCTTTTGAAATTCAATGCCCTTTGGGAAGCTTCTTATCGCCATGATTCTTTGTTGGTGTTCTCAACTGGAAGGTCACCTACGCTCTACAAACAACTGAGGAGAGAGAAGCCTATGATAACTCCAGACATAACCATCATGTCTGTGGGAACTGAGATTACTTATGGAAAATCGATGGTTCCTGATGATGGGTGGGTTCAGGTTTTGAACCAGAAATGGGACAAGAACATAGTCATTGAGGAAGCAAGCAAGTTTCCCGAACTTACTCCTCAGGTATTATGAGTTGGTGATCACTGTGATTTGCTTGTTCATTGTTTTATAAGAATCATGGTTTGGGAACTCAACGAGTCATTAACTATGACTTATTTTATTTTTGCACAATTAGTTTGAGTAGCAATGGCTTCAATAAAGTGGTTTGATTCATACTTTGAATGATTGGTAGTGCAGGCAGAAACAGAACAACGGGCACACAAAGTTAGCTTTTATATAGAGAAAGACAATGCTAAGCAAGTGACAGAGGCTCTTTCTAAGATTCTGGAACAGCGTGGGGTAAGCTATAATGGATTAATATTCACCGTTTTACTCATAAATAATTTCATGCAAATCATGTGTATGTATGTTGGATTTTCTGACATCTTACTTTGAATGTAAAATATTGTATGTAGTTCGATAACATTGCCTGATTTTTGGCCAGTTGGACGTTAAAATAATATATAGTGGAGGAGTTGATTTGGATATATTACCACAAGGTGCTGGCAAAGGTCAAGCTCTTGCCTATTTGCTTAAAAAGTTTGAGACCGAAGGAAAGCAGCCTGGTAATACTCTTGTTTGTGGTGACTCCGGAAATGATGCCGAGCTATTCAGCATTCCAGGAGTTTATGGTGTCATGGTTGGTAGTTTAACTTGTTTATCAGCACCACATTTCCCCTATATATTATGCTAAAATTGAGATTGTCTTGCATGCTGCATCTGTTTCTGTTCGTTGTGTAGGTAAGCAACGCCCAAGAGGAATTGTTGCAGTGGCATTCAGAAAATGCAAAAGATAACCCCAAGATTCTGCTTGCCTCAGAGCGCTGTGCATCTGGGATTATACAAGCCATAGGCCATTTTAACTTGGGCCCAAACCTGTCTCCAAGAGATGTTTCAGCTACTGAACAAGAACAAAGTTATGAATCTCCTGGTCGTGTAATAGTGGACTTTTGCTTGTTAACTGAAAAGTGGAGGCGTGCAGAAATTGAGAACTCAGAGATTCTTATTGCTGCTCTGAAGGCTGGCTCTGTATGATTGATATCCCTTACTTTTACAGATTACCTAATGTGTGTTCTATATGTGTTGGCAAACTACTGGGTATTTGAAATGCTCTCCAAAATACTTTTACTGAACCAATCATTCTTGTGCATTATATCTATTTTTTAGTTTCATAGACAAGCAAGTTCTGAGTTTGCAAACAGGAAATTGAAAAGTAAAATCTGATATTAGTAATTTTTTTATCTACTATATCTCTGGTAGCATACTAGCATTGAATTTGTGCAATTTTTACATGCCTGAATGAAAGCTTTAGGTAAATAGCTCACTTTGCTTTGGTAAGATTTTTCTACTTTGGTTTTTACAAGTTTTTGATGAATAATATCTTGTTTTTGGCTTACACTTCTCTTTTCAAGAATATCTTTCAACAAATATTAAGTTTTATCATTAGTATACTTGGCTAATTGGCTATTCTACATTTTGTTATATATTTGACATTCTTGCTAAACTGTTCAACCATTGCAACAATTTGGATGACATTTGCATGATTTATATGCACTAAAGTTGATTAAAATTTACCTAAAAGCTAAATTTTATGACCTTCCCACATAATTATTTAGTGTTTCCCGTCTCTTTTTATTGTTTCTTGATATCAATGCTTTATTATTCAACTAAATCAGTCGCACATGATCTTTTTTCAAGTCTTTATGTAAGAGTTTACTTCTCGAGAAGTGTCTAAACTATTTTGTTTTAATATGCAGCATCCATCTGCTGTTTTTATCCACCCTTCGGGTGCAGCCCATACTATTAAGGAGCATGTAAATATTTTCAGAGAGGTATATGGTGACCAACAGGGGAAACAGTTTAGGATATGGGTGGATAATGTATTGGCTACACAAATAAGTTCGGATATATGGCTAGTGAAGTTTGATAAATGGGAATTGCATGGTATGGTTTTGCTTTGCTTTTATTGTTTATGTTCATTTCATTTCCATCTCCTTTACATATCTCAAGTCAAGCAATTGGATGTCCTATCCTCTTGTTATGTTAAAACAGTTATTGTTTTGCATATCTTGCCTTTACCCACTGAATTTTCCAACATGCAGGTGAAGAGCGACATGGGGTTGTGGTCAGTTCCATACTAAAAAAGGTGAGTTGTAATGCATCAAATATTTTTATCGAGTGAAAGGGCAAATTGGTCTTCGAAATTGTAAGCATTGAGCAAAAGTAGTCCCTCCCAAAAAATTTATCATTAGGGACTAAGACGTGACATATTAACCAGATATTTGGCTCCTCCATGTTAGTCTCACATCAATTCCATGCCACCATACCATAGACTAATAATTTGCCCATGAACTTTAAGTCTATTAGGGACTAATTTGACAATAGTTAGTTCTTGCACAATGGCAATTACGGACAAATTTGTTCCTAAGATGGCCTAAATTACAGACATATTAGTCTCTCTTTAGTGAGCTCGCATTGATATGGGATCAACGTGCAATGCGACATATTCTATTGATGTGTCATCCCATTACTTCCGATGACATAAATTAACAGATGGGCTATTTTGAATGACATTTTACAATTTCAGGGATGTATTTGCAATTAGTAAAAATGAGCGACTATTTTGACCGATACAATTTCGATGACCAATTTTCCTATTCACTATATTTTTATGTCCTATCTTTAATTTTTGCTAAGAATGAAATTTGAGTTTCAGGATGCCGATTGGTTCACGTGGATGCATGTGCACGAGACGTGGTTGGAACAATCTAGCCAACTTCAATGGATATTATAGACTGTTCCTAGGGCTTATCCAAGTTGTCTTGTGATCCATTTTGCAATAAAAGTAATGTAATACATGACAAACCAATTTCTGCATTTGAATATTTTGAAGACCTTCCTTCTTGTGAAGGTGACTCGTGACATATATTTTAAATTTACTGTTAATTTTCTGGTTGTATCAATTTCTTGATAATCAAACTTTTAACATCTCTATTTGAGATAGATCGTTTTGTAGCACTAATTTAATTTCTGTGTACTAATTAGCTAAAGAAGGAACCGCACTAGTTAGTCTATGAACAACTTCATTCGTTTGTCTTCTAATGAATCTTACATAGAGTTCACAAGAGTTGTAGTTAATAAGTGTCGACAATCAAGACATAATTCTCCTTATTATATAGGCAAATACAAGAATTGTTTGAAATCCATTTCAAATCCATGTTAGACCAAGTGCAAATTGGTAACCCAATTGAGCGCCAACAAGAGTCTCATTGCTCCACCTACTTCATTGTCAAGGATCGGTGAAATCCACGCCATTTTAGCCAACACAAATCGACCTTCATGATCCCTTATTTATACTTATACAAATACCAACTCCTACCTTGTTGAGAGAATTTGAGAAAGAAGCATCAATGGTTATAATGTTATTTCATTGGTAAACTTGATAACTTGAAAATGGCATAAAAAAATACATACATTTAAGGTTGCATGACATCATCAAGAAACAACGAAAGAAAGATGATCAAAACATAAATAAACATGACATTTACGGCCATAGTTTTTGTATTCTTCATTTCGTAAACATAATTTTTTTTAACTCTATATAAATAAAATTTTGTATGTTTTGTTAATAACAGTTGTTAGTACTGCGGAGTTGCGTGAATCCATTTTGTAAAATTGAAATTAATAGTAAATGTCTCCAACTAAATTCTTTATTCTTATTATTAAACATCATTATATATTTTTTATTTATATTTTGGCTTTTCGTAATAGACATGCGAAAAATTATAAAAGAGAAATAATAGTAATCAATGATGAAAAATAGTAGTCCTATCAATAATTTTTTATTTATATTTTGGCCTTTTATTTATATTTTTGTCAAAGTTTTATTGTGAAGATAATACATATGTGTGACATCCCAAAAGGTAGATGTATTTTAAGAATTTAATTTATATGCACCGACGGTGTAAAATTATTTTACACGTGCATCCAATTAAATCACGCCATGTAAGCATTTATGGAGATATTTTAGGAACTAACCTATAAAAGTGGCATTTTATTGTGTTTTGATTGGATGCATGTGTAAAAAAGTTTTACACTGTCAGTGTACAACAATTAAACTCGTATTTTAAAATGAAATTCCAATTAATTTATAATGCACCCTAAATGGATATGAAAAATTAATTAATTTACATGCATATAACGTTTAAAAACTAAAACTAGATTTTGTTATTTATGATATGATTAACCAAATGCATTTATCTTCTAGTGGAGACTCATGTCGTGTTGTGTTACCTAAATAAAAATAATGAAAAATATTTAAATAAAATCATGAAAAAGGGCCCAACCGGGTTCGAACCGGTGACCTCTTGATCTGCAGTCAAATGCTCTACCACTGAGCTATGGACCCTTCGTGGTGTAAGCATTCCTTATAAATTTAATATTCGTAATCATATGTTTGTTGATTTAAATATACTTAATTAGTGCTCTATGTTCATACTCTTACACATTTAATTCAATGGATGTCAAGCCCCCAACGCAGAGAGTATGACGGATTAGAGATGGTGTTTTGCCTTTCCTGTTCCTAAAATGAAGCAATTATTTGCTTAAGTCTCACATTTAAATATATAATTTGACATAAGCAATGTAAATTTGGGATGAATATTAATGTCTTCAGCGGCCCCGACATTTTGGAGGTCCCAAGCAAATAATAAAAATGGACTCCTAATAAAAAAAAATTACCAAAAAAATATACTACTTTTTTTAAAAGAGCATCATAATTTAAAATTATAAATAGTATCAATAACTTCAAAATTACACAAACAAAATATCATTTTCTAATCATCATTTTAGCTACTTAAAAAAAGTCTCCCTCCTAACATTTTTTGAAGCAAATTCTTCAAACAAGTTTTCATATTGTATATTTTTTGAACAATTTTTTTTTATAAATATTTTTATTTAGTTTGGGTTAAACATAAATTGGATCTAATACTATAAATACGTAATAATTATTTTTGTGAGGCCCTATTATTTTGAGGCCCCAAGCAGCAGCACTGCTTGCTTGGGGTGAAGGACGGCTCTGAATGTCTTCATTATCCGTAGATATGAATAATTAGTCGTATAAAATGAGTAAATATGAACAATATTTTATTACATACATTCATATCGAGATAAATAATATCCTTTCATTTTTTTTCAAGATTTCATCGCCTGAGTGCGAAATCTATACAGTTGTGGTGGCAATAGCACAATAAGAGAAACGAGACCGTAATATTAATGGTATCTGAGGTTATCTCCCACGTTACGGTATATAAAATGACTTGGAGGTATGAGTTAATCCTAATCCTACTTTTAACCTAAAGACCACTCTCAAAGACTTGAAATTGAAATCCGTCAACCAAGTTTCGTCACTTCACTAAACAAGAAAGAACAATTTGGTTTTCCAAATTGTCGCGATGTTAATAGTTCATATTAACAGAACAATTTTAATTCATTACAAATTTAATAAAATTATTTGAATGTGAACATTATAGATCCAGAGACATAAACGTTCTGGTCAGTTTGAATTTGCAACACTTGTCATTTTATGCTTTAATTTGATTTTGTGTATTTGTTCACAAATTTCATCATTTTTAAATTGTCAAGAAAAAAGAAAATGTTAAACTCAAATTGAATTTATAGTAACAATTAAACCTTATTTAATTTTTTTTCGACGTTGCATTTTTTGTTGTTTTCATATATTTTTATTTATCACTATATTTATTTTCATCCATTCAAATATGACCGATGTATAAATACCTGCCCAAAAATCTATGTCTAAGATTAATTAACAAACCAAGTATGGGTAAATTATTCATTGATTCAAGAGACAGAAATATCCTTCAAAGTAAAATAGGAAAACAATAACATCTCTATTCCTTTGGAAAAATTGTTCAATATTGTTTATTTTTTGGTCAAGAATTGTTTCAATATTGTTATTAAGTTCTTTTTTGTTTCATCATTTTGCTTACCTAGAAATATGGTTCTTCTTTTTTTTCATTACATTGAGCATTTGATTCCATATTCATGGATTATGATACGTAAACACTTATTATGATCTATATGATCCAATTAATTACATTAATCAAATCAATAAAGCTTAAGGGAAATAATATGGAGAATTTTATGGGACTTGAATGTATGATTATCGTTATTGTATCGGGAAGCATGTTCCTTTTGCTTCAAGTAATTCATAAGCATATTTCCAATAGCTTCATGAAGAAATTTAAGAGCGAAATTCATGGTACATATAATATTTTTTTTATTTGATTTTTTATTCAATATTCAATTGTTTATTTAATATTTATACATGTGAAAGAAATTAAAAGCTAAAATAAATGTTTTATTTTGTGCTTTTTCTTATAAGGTTTAAAGAAACATATTCAAACAAAGAAGGTGCGGTTTGCAGAACATGTTTTAGAATTTCCCATGGAGAAGAATGAAATTTTCATTGCAATGGCAAAAGGGGTCCAAGATGAGAATGATATTATGCCTCCTAATAAAGAAATTATATATAGGGGGATTTTGAAATATAGATCCTTCACAAGAGCTCATGACATACATGATTCTTGATTATTGATTCTTTTCAATTTGGATTCTTATGTTGATCAGTCATCAATATGTATTTTGAAATGATTTTGTAGTGCCATATTTTGGTTAAGTGTTGTTAGTGGTTGTTATTTTCTCTAATGTAATTTACTTTTGTCAAGGATATTTTCTTATATAATCAAAACTAAATTATCAAAGGGAGTAAAAGGGGACTCAAATCCTTACATGAAGAGCAATCTACTCACCTTCTAAAGACTTAAATTAAAAGACATTCACGAGTCTTTCAAAGTTGTTGCATTTAATTTTTTTTTTCTTTTCTTTTTTCAACAAACAACAACTAATAAAAATTACTTTACATCTTTCTATGCAACTTTTTCCAAAGAAAACCCCCCAAAAATATAATTCAAATTCTCATGGTTTACTTTTTCTTAATATGTGTGGGTTTTTTTTCCTTATAATTTGGGACAGGGAGTATTATATAGATCTTGTGTTAAAAATCATTGGACATGTTATTGAGACTCATTAATATTAACTACTCCCTCTGGTCACTATTATAAGCAAAAAAAAACTACTTACGCGGTGTTTAAGAAATTTAGTTATGTGTAATTAATTTTCTTGATTTAATGTAAGACATATATTAAATTTACTATATTACCCTTTGAAGTTACAAGTACCAAAGCATAAAGTAGAATAATTGTATAGAAAGTAGTAAAATTAAATAAGGGTATATTTAAAATAGTAGTATTAATTATTATAAAAGTAGTTACTTTTGCTTATAATAGTGACCAAAATTTGAAGTGTTTTTTTGCTTATAATAGTGACCGAAGGGAGTATTTAAGAGTAAATCCATTCGAATCGTAAAATTTTAAAAAGGATTAGCGCTACAATTTATTGTCTGTTTATCTTTCATTTATGTGTAATTATCTTGAAAATAATAGCATTATGAAGTTTTTTTTAAGAAAAACACATTTAACAAAAAAACTACTACCTCGCTCCATTCTTTATTATTAGAGACAAATATACTTTTAAAATATTTTAAAAAGCTTGTATATCTAGTTCATATTTTAGATTATATACATCAATTTATAATAAATTTAAATAGTGTATTTATTTTTTATAATAAGAAATAAAGGTAGATTTTGAGGGGCGTGAGATGTGTGAGGTGAAAATGTGAAATGATATTAAAAATATATAGAATACATCGTAATATTATTGTGGCTAATAATTAGAATGCCTAGAATGACAAGTAAGAAAATGTTTAAAAATATATATATATATATATATAGAATACATCATAAGAAATGGTTCACTGAATGTCTAGAATGACAAGTAAGAAAATATTTATGGCCATCAAAATTGATTTAGAAAAATCTTATGATAGACTTAAATGGAACTTCATTGAGCAATGCCCAAAAGAATGTAAGTTTCATCTTAAGCTTATTGAAGTTATATTCACCGTTGCATTTCGTCACCTACTTACAAAATCATGTGGAATGGTGAAAAGTCAAATATTTTAAATCTTTCGAGAGGCATAAGACAAGGGAATCCTTTGTATCCACATTTGTTTGTTATTTGTCTCCATATTTAGATGGAAAACCATCCATGTACTTCGAGATTGTGTCAATGCTATTCAAGTATGACTCTTTTTGGTTCCATTTAATTTTATCACTAATTTCTTTAACTTTGATTGTTGGTTCTGAATTTTCAATAACAACAATAAGCTTGTAATTGGGTCTGTTCTTTCAACTTGAAAAACAACATTCCTGACTACTTGTTGGTTCTTGTGGAAATGGAGAAACAAAACAACCATGTTTTGGTAATCAGTAATTTTACAAGAGGGGTGAACATGTGTTCAACCCAAACGCTTCATCCAAATAAATATTCAAAAAAAGAAGACAACTTACATTGGCTGGGTTAAATCGCTTGAAGGTTGGATAAAGGTCAACAATGATGGTGCTTGTAAAGGGGGTGGAGAGTATTCATGATGTGGTGGTCTCTTTCGCGATACATATGGGAGATTGACACGTGTGACGCCTTTCATGTTGAATTTTAGGGCATGTGTCTAGGTTTGGAGATGGCTTGGAGAGAGCGTATTCCACAACTCATTGTGGAAAGTGACTCAAAAATTCTAATTGATATGATTACATATAATTGCAAGTTTAATGGGGTGTTGCCTACTTTGGTTCTCCATATTCGCAACATTTTGATTTTGAACTGACGTGTCCAATTTTGTTATACATGAAAGGAGGCAAGCATTGTGCTGACTGACTAGCTAATTTTATTCTATTCCTCCTAGATTTTACTTTCTTACGCAAAATCACTCAAATTGTTTTGGTTTATTAGATATAGAAAAGAAAAGAGTAAACTCATACAAATATAAACTTGAACATTTTTTTTGTGTTAGTATGATTTATGAATTTATACTGAAACACTTACAATTTTTTTTTGTCAAGTAGTTTTGTGGTTAGAAATTCACATATTAAGGATGAATAAGTGGACATATCAGTTTCGAACTCTGGTCACTACACAAATGTGCAATATCCTTTACTAATTAAGCTAGGCTCATGAGAACACCCACAAAAAATATTTAATATATAGTTTTTAAAATAAAAATTAGCAAATCCGAATATTTTTTGTGAATATTCCAATATACAAAATAGGAGCCATTTTGTAAAAAAAAAAAATAGTGACCATGTTATAGTTATAGCAACATAGGGCCAAATTGGGCCGGTCACTTTCTAGCAGTTGAGTCAACTTTTCTTTTGTTTTGAATGAAGTTTTTTTATTTTTGAGTCAAAAAATAAAAGGGTGAATGCACGTTTAATTTTGTAAAAAATATGATATATTTGTTGTTAGACATAATAAAATAAAGAGATTCTAGAAACTAATGGAGTCGGGAACAGATTTGATGCAGCTATCGTATCAACACATTAATTATTCTTAACTATCCGATAAAAAAATAAATGGTTATGATATAAATTCAAACAAATTGATCAAATAATTTTAGATAATAAAATTTTCTTTTATTACGATGATATTGATACAACATTTCTACTATCGTTAACAATGAGTCATGAATTAATAATTTTTTGTATAATAATTTTTTTCTAATCTCCGTCGAGAATATGTGAAATATATAAAATGAGTTATCTCATTTTAATTGAATATTCTTCCATAGGCATGACATGAGTCATGAATTAAACTCATGACAACATGTTTAAGAGACTAAAACTCGATTCATTGTTGGTTTACCATGATTAAAAGTCATTTAAAATTGACTAAGATTGTTTAATGTGTACTCCTTCCGTTTCAAAATGAGAGTTACTTTTGGTGTTTTCACACATATTAAGAAATGTAATAATTATGTTAAAAGTAACACTTTTACTAAATTAACTCTACTTTTTTTCTTTGTTTTCTTGAAAATAGTATATAAAGTAATAATTAGAGTATATAATTGAAAAATATTATTGAGAATTAAAAGCGATACTCATTTTGAAACAGAATTTGTAAGCTAAAATAGTACTCCCTCCGTACCAAAATATATGTCGTTTTGAGAAAAAAATTTATACCACAATATATGTCGTTTTACATTACCAATGGAACATTTAATGCTCTTTTCTCTCTTATACCCTTAACAAATTATTTCTCTTTCTTCCTTCAATTCTATAATTTATCTTTCACATACCATTAATGAAGGATAATTTAGTAAATTAACCTATAATTTATCCTTTCCATACAACAATGATTACATTTATTAATTTGTGTAATATGGTCAAAACAACATATATTTTGATATGGAGGTAGTAATATTTATTTTGAAACATATAGAATATCATTGCGTGAAGCAGGAATATGAGAGGATCTGCATCCGATCCAATCAAGTCCTAATCATTTTAATCAAATCCTAATCACATACACACAAGCACTTGGCTTTAATTAATCAAAAATAAACAATAAACAATAAACAACAATATCAGAAGGTGAGTCAAATATAAAAGGTGGCAAGGCAAATACAGTACACACTGCACGCACAAGTCCAATTGTGTGTTCCCTGCCACTTACCCTTTCTCTATATTATCTCTATGTCTCACTCATTTTGACTATCACACCCGTGGCTGGGTGGGTTCCCTACCCTCTCTAGAAGAAACCCAAAACCATCAACAACTTGTTTTTTGGCTTAATTATACACTTAGTTATAAATTATAAAGACTCTGATACCATATCAAATTATAGATTATCTTAAAAGTTTAAACTATTATAAAAGATCATATTAGCAATTTTATATATTTCTAACAAAGTGAAAGATCAAAGTTTGAACCTGGATTATAAATTTAACCTACAAATTTAGGTATTTTGGTGTTAAGGACTAAAGGTATGATTTGTGCACCGTCATATGTTTTTATTTTTAATTTTTACCACTAATATATGATTTATTGTGTCAACTAATCTGGTTCAAAGCGAGTTCGGACAAATAAATAGTTTTAGTTTTTTCTCAAACGCAGTTGCGAAAGATCGAAATATGGTTTTTCTATTAAGCTGAGCACCAACCAACTGACATTTAATTCATATTTTTTTGATACGTACATAAATAAAATGACAGAAATATCATAAATTCACAAACACAAAATGGAGGGATTGGAGATCAAACCTAATCTTCTAATGTCATAAATTCATATTTTTTATAAAATCACCGTTAGACTAAAAATTTATATCATATAAATCATTTGTGTAAAATTTCAGACAAATGCAAAATGATGTGATATATTATTGAGGCAAATCAAAATTAACAATTTGTGTGATTTTTGTAAACACGGTTAATCTTTATATATCTCAATAACATATTAAATAATTTTAGATTTGTCTCAAACTTTATATAAATAATTTATATGATACAAACTTTCAATACCACAATGTATTTTATAAAATTTATATTAATTAAAATATTATTAATTGGTGTAGCGATAAATATCCATAAATTTTGAAGAGGTACACAAATTATCACCGATTAATTAACTATGGTCATTACTAACACCTATTTACATCACATCACTAGGGATGACAACGGGTAGGGTCGGACGCGGGTTTGACACTACCCAAACTCGAACCCGAAATATCGGGTAAACCCGAACCCGAACCCAAAGTAGTTTTCGGGTGATAAAATAACACCCATATCCAAACCCGTTGGGTTCGGGTTTTTTCCCACCCAAACCCGAACCCAAACTTACATTAACAAAAACAAAAAAAATATGAAAAATTCAAAGAAATTACGGTCTACAACATGCTAACATTGTTTTCAACATTAAAATAAGAATGAAAAATAGTCTACATTGTTAAGATAGTCTACAATATGCTAATGTAAGAGAGATAATTATATAATTTTATATATAACGGGTGTGATTTCGGGTTTCGAGTGTAGGTTTGACACTACCCAAACCCGAAATATCGGGTGCCACCCGAACCCGAACCCAAACCCAATCAACTCGGGTTTTACCCGTTAACTCGGATTCGGTTTCAGACGGGGCCCACGAGTTTGGGTGTTTTTGCCATCCCTATCACCCCAAATTCCACAACCCCTAAAAAAATACCCGAAAATAAAAAAGTCTCAACTTACAAAACATCAATCAAACCTTCTTCTCTCCTTCATTTCCCACAAATACAACGTCCCATAAACAGTTCCTTAAATCCAAACAACACATCAATTTAACCTTCAACACCACTTTTCAAGGATCACCTGCAATATTTTAGCATAATAACAAACTATTTTTATCCCTTTTCTGTTATAACAAACTTTCCACTTCCTATTCATTTTCTGTTACTCGGTGCCGTTATGGTACCGACGGAAGATAAGGCTTAGCTCTAACAAAATTATAAAAATTTAAAAAATTTCAGAGCTACTTTATCTTCCGTTTCTCTTCAATTAACAATATCATATTTCAATTTCAACACAATAGTATTTTATCTGATACCAGATACCGATACTAGATATTAGTCTCTGCAGTTGCGTGCAGTTAGAAGTTTGTTATAAATAACTACTATGTCAAGTAAGGTTGTTCTCCGTTCGGTTGGATCATCCAACCGGAGACAACCGTTACTACAACAGAGCAAAAGTTCAACCAGAGCCGGAACACGTCTCGGCGAAGCGGTAGGTGGAACCGCCGCCGTGTGCTGTTGTTGTCCATGTGCTTTGGCAAATATTGTTTACTTAGCGATCTACAAAGTTCCGGCGAGTATTTGTGTCCGAGTCTTGAAAAAAAGCAAACAGCGTCGCCGCCGACATATTCAGTCGGTGGACGGAATTTTTCCGGCGAAACGTCGTTGCACGTGTGGTTGTTGTGATGACGTTGGGTTTAGGATTCATCCCACGTGTAGTGACGATGAGGTTGATTTTGATGGAGGTGTGAAAAGTGTGAGTATGGATTTTGAAGAAGATAAAGATGTTATTGAATTGGAGAAAGAAATGTGGGAAACTTTTTATAGTACTGGATTTTGGAGAAGTTCTTCACAGAGGAATAAAGATTCTTTGTTTTCGTCTTCGTCGATTTCGTCTTTTTCATCTCCTCAATCTCAAAGGATGTTAAATGTTAATTTTTCTGCTCATAATCTTCAGGTTCTTACTGTACCAGCCATGTAATCAAATTAATTCAAATGAAATCAATGGTTCTAGTTAAATATATTTGTTAATTTGTGTATGTTTTGTTTTCACAAATTTAACAAATTTTTTGTAGGGTTGGTGGTTAATTTGGTATTTGTATATTGTTTGTTGTTTTCTATCAGCAATGTGCAAGATGTGGTTTTCCATTTTAAGATATTGATCGATTATTAATCCGGTTTGAGGCAAGTTCTAGCATGAATTGGTTTCAGTTCCGTCCGAAACGCAGTTGGTGGGGGATTATGTCAGTGTAATGTGGCTTTAATTTTTGTTGATTTTTAAGCTTCCATGTTTTTATCATGTTTCCCAAATGAGATAACAATGGATAGAAGGAATTTTGTCAAATTAAGCTAGTGGTTTGACAAAAGCTACATTGTATATTTTTCATGTGAGGAGTATTAATTAATTATGAACAAAATATTGAAACACCAAACTATATATGTTGTTGATTTCTTTTTACTTTGTAAAAACCTAACTATTTATGACAAAAGGTGTATGAAAGGAAAGAGATGTGTATCAGTAACATACTAACATGTTACTAACTTTGGATAAATGGATTAAATGACTCTAACCAATATAGGGGTGAGTAGTTATTTTTATCTCCTTCACCACAGTAGAAATAGAGAAGGGATGAGTGTAGTGGTTGAAAATGAATTAAGAGATAATTTAGATTAGATGATGTAAAATAAAATAAATTGTTAGCAAAGATATGCATGTAATTTCTTCTGTCATTGTCTTACATTTTGTCATTGATGAAAGCATTCTCCTTGCATTTTAGATATAAGTAGTAATTTAGAACCTATGAATCACGGACACTCCTCTGGTTAGGCGTGTCCCACGTGTCCAATGCGTCAGTGTTCATGCTTCATAATAATAATAATCTTATGTTGTGTCCACTGTATAAACTTTCTAATGCAATGTTTTGGAAGTATGCATGTGGTGCACATGATCTATCAGATATAATTTAAGTGTGTAACTTGCATTGTTGTCAAACATGCATGTGGTTATGAGCACCTCTTATGGTGTATAAGATCACAACAATTCACAAACACTTTTTAAGATTGATTTTCTGACAATGCTTTTTCAATACATTTACACATACTTTGGAATGATCTTTATGATTGAACTATCATTGTATAGAACTATAGTTGCAGTTCACTTGCTTAATCCAAGCTACTGATTAGTTAGTTGTTATTATTGTAACAAAATTACACAACAGAATGGTTCAGTTGAGTCAGATATCTCAACAGTTTGGGTGAGAATAGGACTTTACAACTTGTCCCTATACCTCTCATAACATGTTATTAGGTCTTAGTACCAATACTTTGTCTTTCTCTAATGGTCCTCTATTTATTTATTTGACATAATAGTGGTCCTGCTTTTATTCTTCATCTCATTCTCTCCATTTAAAGCAATTCAATTTTTTCAGCCATAGTAATTAAACTTCGGCAAATCACCGTTTTGGTCCCTATAATTGTAACTCGTTGTCACATTAATCCCTGAATGTATCAAAATTGCAAACACGTTCCTAATACCTAGACATCTGTGGACGTGTTTACATTTTACAATTTTGATACACTCAATGACTCAAGGACGAACGTGACATCGAGTTAGGACCAAAATTGTGGTTTGACCAATTAAACTTATGTGGCTCTAACATAATTGTAGCTGCTCAGTTTCTATGTTGTATTTATATATATGTTAACTACCTATTTGACTTGGTCATATCCTACAAGAACCAAATTTATATACATTGGTCAAAAAGAAATCAGAAAAATAAGTGTTGCTCTTAAATAAGAAAATAAGTGTAAGTTTCAATTGAGGGTGAGTTTGATTTTGCAAAAACTCACCGGCTATCCAAACACATACTAATGTAGTATTTCTCAGAATAAAACCAGCGGCATAACGACTTACCGAAGTGGTTTAAATTACAGTCAAGCATTGAAAATGACATATTACTATAATCCATATCTATATAGTTTTATAATTGTAACAGAATTTGAAATGATATCCAGATTAGGAGTGAATGTTATGATGGATCCAGTTTCATAATGGCAGTAATATTCTAGTACAGTGGTCCATTGGTTTTGTGAATTATGAACATTAATACTATAGTGATGGACCACTAATAAGATTTCAGTAAATTTTCATACACAGAATTCAACACCAGAAACGAAAAGGGAAGATCACAACAGAAGTAGGGTTGTTTTTCTTGACAATTATCAGAAACTACTAGTGATTCGTTGTTAAAGCAGTCATAAATTTGGCACGATAGTGACTGCGGAAAATCTCTTGAATCAGTAACATTTCTATTATTCCCTTGGATAAATGAATTAAATGACTCTAACCAGTATAGGTGAAAACTGCATGTAACTTCTTCTGTCAAAGCATTCTTGTATTTAGTTATAACCCTTTGGCTTTAATATTCAATGCATGTTTGGATTGACGGTGAGATTGGCAGAATCACGGTGAGCCAGTATGTGATGCACAAGAAACATGGATCTATCAGAGAAATCAATACTCAATTTTAGAGAGATATTCTAAACATGTATGTAACTTGCATTGTAGTCAAACAGTTCAATTGAAGATTCATTTTTTGACAATGACTTTTTAATTCCTTTAAACATATTACATACTTTGAATACTATCTTTATGGTTGACTATGAAGCACAGACGCTACTCAGATTAGGCGTGGCCCAGTGTCGGACATACCTTGACATGCATCTGATATGGCACCGACACAACACTTATGATTACACTGGATTATATTATTTTCTCAAATTTTTATCGGTGAAGACATGTCATTGTTTGTTTTGTGTCCGGTGTCTGTGTCAATTCAGTGACTAATCCAACCTACTACTTTATAGTTAATCATTATTAGTATTAAAACAGAGAAGAAGCTTCAGATGAGTCAGAGAACTCAACAGTTTGGGGTGAGAATAGGACCTTTCAACTTGTCCCTAAACATGGATGGATGGATACCTCATAACATGCTATTAGTCCTTAGCACCAATACTTTGTCTTTCTCTAGTGGTCCTCTATTACTTTTTTTATTTGACACAATAATGGTCTTTCATTTATTCTTCTCTTCCTCTAAGAAAATCAATTATTTTCAGTTCACATTAATTCAATTCATGTGGCACTAACATACATAATTGTCCGTGACTCTAAAATTATATACTTCAGATACATAAATTATTCAAAGAATTTAAAAAGTAAATTTTTACTTAAAAATATTACTGAAGAGTGTACATGTTAACTACGTATTTGACTAGCTCATTTCCTATATGAAGCAATTTACGTACATTGGTAAAAACTCGTGTTAAATGTTTTTTCACTTGGCAGCCAGTTTGTCAAAATCACAACGAATCATCGATAATTTGTAGTTGTAACACAATTTGAAATGATAATAACAGCAGGAATATTGTAGGACATTGGTCCACAAGATTTGTGAAATGTGAACATTAATAATAGTGATGGACCACAAACAAAATTTCAGTGAATTTTGAAACACAGAATTTAATACCTGAAATGAAAAAAAGAAGATCAGAACTGAAGTAAGGTTGTCTCCTTGGAAGTTATCAGAAACTACTAGTAATTCGTTGTCAAAGTAATCATAAATTTGGTATGATGGTGACTTTCTGCTACAAACTTATTGAATTTCCTTTTATCAAATAAATAAAACTTCTTTAGTTTCTCTTCCTCTTTGTCTTGTATCTAATCTCCCACACCCTGCATTTTGTGACAACTATTGTTACATATTCCAAGCTTATGTAGTAAAATGTTGGTTTGTTTCTAGACACATATTAACAAACACATTATGCTACATACAGGACAATAGTGAGTGAGATTCTTTTTGCATTTTTTACTTGTTTAACACGATTAAAAATGACAATATAATTCTGTTCCGTGTCTGGTTTAAAAATTAACGACAAAAATTGAAGCAGAAACTGCAATATAAAGCATACATTCTTGACACTGTGCAGCATGCCATGACAAAAGCAATCATGGAAAATAATCATGAAATCATTGCTTAAGAAATGAATGAAAAATGAACAATAAGTCGAAAGGAAATTCCCCAATTCTGATTCAACTTTCATACCGAACCCTGGTTCCAGTTTCTTATCATTACTCTAATCAAAGAGTTTTTTAATTAAACTAAGTGCAAATTGATTTTCATAGTGTAAGATATATAGTTAGGTATAAAAAATTTGCCTAACAAATAAAAGTGCCATACAATATTAAAACTGTAAACTCAAGTAAACTTCCAAGATCACCAAAATGTCAAGTGTAAATTACTATTAATTAAATTATGTCAGTTATGAACTATCTATTTAAAAAAACTAGACATAATAACCTACACTACACCTGACGTCAGTATTGAAGCACTGCATTTACCAATTCAGAGTGATTAATATTGGCATAATTTCTGGTTCCACAGCCACTACAACTCAGTATTGAACCGATAACACTAGCACTAATAAATAAACAAATAAAATAACAGCAATTTCACAAGGTTTAAATTTCATCCACAGTTAAACTTCATCTGATCAAACTATAACTCACACACTAACTCACACTATTCCTGCAAGATTAAATATGAGATCAACGGCTAAGATTCAAAAGAAGACTTTTAAACAATACTTCGTACGGACAACCTAGGAAGTAGAAGTCAAATCATTGCTCTAAAGAGACTATAAAACATAACGACTCTTCTATATACACTGATAATCGTCCTAATTAATAGACAAATTATGTTCCTATGTTCCTAACAAATAATAAATCTTATCCCTAACAATACTGAAATTCAATAGAATTAGAGCTCTTGCTCTTCTGTTTCCCACATATTGATCCATATCAATCATATCTAACACATACATTTCCATTCATTCTTCATTCCCAAGTTATTTCTTGTTTATGTTTGAAATTTAATTAGATTAAAACCTAACTGCAATTATCAAATGCATTTCCCAACAATGTAGTAAAAAATAAAAATAAAAGATTTTGATGTGAAAATAGTTGCGACCAAAGCATAAATAGTTGAACTGCAAGTTTCAAGTTAAGCTTCTCTTATCTTTGCAGTATGATCAATTCTAGAGAGAATTTTGTCTAGTTGAAATCATTGTTATGGAATGGGATGTGCTTTGTCATTAGGAACAACGAATGATTAAACTAAATATAATCCAATTATTGGAAAAATATTCTAAATCAACTAAAATTTTATTGTTAACTTGTACAACATATGATCTACAGATTGACATTGTATCTGCTGCTGAAGACAGGCATAGTATTGTACTTAACCAAAGAACTTAATTTCCATATTGTTGAATGCACATTGATTTTAATAAGAAAATCTAGCAAAATGTTAAGTGCAAAAAACAATAGACTGAATCGATCAATTAATAGAACTTTTTGAATGAACATAGCCTCTTTAACAAGTCCTTTGTCTGCTGAAGATGAGTCTACCAATCGTTTATGACTTAATCCGCCACCTTAGCTGAAAAAATAACTCAAACAATTAGATTACATTTGATGTAGTACCAACTATGCAGAATTATATTGAAGTCTGTAAGGTATATCATTGAGAAGGCAATCTCCATGCAGAAAAGAAAAACTCAAATATGCATCAAGTATCTCATATACATCATTGCCTTTGTTGATTTGATCCTCGAGTATGAATATATATTGTCATCCTATAGTGCCAAATGAATTTGACATATTGAAATAGAATGATATAAAGTTAAATGTAACTGAGGGATATTGTTAATTTGTTCAAACTTTTCTGATATACATAATCTTTAAATTGATTACAATTTTCCTAATAATTACTTGAGTGTATGAATATGCCTCTATAATTGATGACTATTAATCTATTTTATGTTTAAATTGTCACTCATTTGTAATCTGTTTTCTAATCCTAATTGGACTCATTGTAACACAACTGTGATTATTCAGGTTTTCTTAGGTTATAGGAAAAATCAGTGTGCCACAATGTATATACACATAGGTAACAACAAAGAAGATAATCAACCCGACCAACATTGTTACATAGTGATGTACAACTATTTCATCAAAAATCTTTTATATGAGTAGGAAAATAAAGTGTGTAATGAAGGAATGTTAACAAAAATCACAAATAAAGTGTGTAATGAAGGAATGTTAACAAAAATCAAGTTTGTAACATGTACCGTCTTAAGAGAATTGCACAAATAAAGTGTGTAATGACTAGCTAGTAGCTATCCTATGCATTGCTGTCAAATAATTCTTCCATTCTGTTAACATCTTAACTCTGTTAGAATATTTGCCATTGATTGGCCTAGTTAGTACTCTTGGTCTCTTCCTAGTTAGTACATCTTAAATCTGTTAGAATATTTCGACTAAAACTAGGAGGCAAATCTCGTCTTCTCTTTTATTAGACTACATCACCGAATAACGGCTACATAGAGCATACAAGTTCTCCCTCCAACAAGCACACTGATTGTGAACAAAGAGTCAAGTTGATTAACAAACCAGCACCATTGAATGCAATGTGTGATTGTGAACAGCATAAACATGTAATGCACAATTAAGAAACAACAGATTGATTTTGAACCAATAAAAAAATGAAGATAACACGGCAAATTTTAAAGGTGCAAAAACATAACATATATAAAACAAAATAACATAACAATGATTCTTAAAGTCGCTAGCAATCAAAACATATCATAAAACAAAATAAACAACATAAACAAAAAGTAACATAGAAGTTGGGATTGAATCTCAAACTCAAATAACATACAATAGCATCTACTTCCAAGTCCTGGTATGAAAATCACGGTGATAGCAAACTCTCAACGTAGACTCTTGATTCAACCCAACTAAAGTTTTGAAACTTGGCTCTCTTTATAGTATCATTCTCGATATCATAAACCACCCATTTCAATTTAAATTTCTCTTCCAACAAGAGCAGTACATGGTTATCATCCTCAAAAACATATAATATCTTGACATTGTCAGGATACACACAACGATATGAAAATCGAGGAAGCCGGATCAATTTCACCCAAGACCCTTCATTTCCATATTCCTTCATCAACCAAACATCATCAAAAGCCGCACAATGAGAAAACACACACAAACAATCCCTCATTACACCCAAACTTAACTTCTCCGTTGTTTCATAATCCGGATGTCCAATATCTCGATACATTTCTTTCCCTAAATCAAGCGATATAATAGCATACGACCTAACAAATTCACTCACATCATAATACGCTAACCAATTCACCGTCCCACTAACAAATACACCTTGTTGACTATAAGGAATCAAAGGAGGAAAATCCTTAATCCTTCTCCATGAATCACTACCACCCAAAGTATAAACACTAACCACAGTTTTACAATCATTCAAATTATAGTAAAAAACCGAAACAACTTTGTAATTATCAGCGAAAGGATCATATCCAAATCCATATACAGTGTAACCATCTTTATCTCCTTCAATCGGAGTTTCCAAAGACGGTAATGTCCTCAATTTTCCAATGGAAGGATTCCATAGAATTGCAACATTTTGATTGATTTTAAAACAAATTATACCGTCGCACGAAGCAACAAGTCGATCATGAAAATCGCGATTAATCGGCGAATAATCATGTTGAGTGAAATTATTATTACTGAAAATTGAGTTGAATGGAAGTGTGTTAATAGGGTGAGATATTACAGTGAATTTTATTGAGGGTATACATATGGTGGTGATGAGACGGTGTCGTTTTGCTGATACACGGAGGTGTTTCTTGGCGAATTTAGGATCGTTTGAAATTAGAGAGTTCCACGATTTGCATGTGAAGCGAAATTTGAGGAGAAAGTTTACAGGGAGTTTGGAGAGGATTTCAGCGGCGAGATCGAAGGGGATAATGGTTGTGCGTGGTGGTGGTGTTAGGGTTCCGGTGACGGTGGAAGTGGTTGTTTCTTCCATAAGTGGTTGAAATGAAACGGTGTCGTTAGCATTGAGTGACATGAACGCGGGTTTGTGTTGTGTCTGTGAAGTTGAAACTTGAACTTGTATCATACTTATAGGCAATGATTTTCTTCAACATAAGTGGTCAAAATGACTTTAAAAAATAATTTAGAATATTAATTAATGAAAAAAGCAAAATTCCATAAATGGAGTATTTTCTAAAATGGAAGTCAAATTGGTTGACTGTTGACTTTCTATGTTCACTTTTTTTCTTAATTTATATTATAGTACTTTGTACTAAAATATATGATATTTTGACCATATCACACAAATTATTAAGAAATATAATTAATATTGTATTGAAAAGAGAAATTATTAGTTACTCCTTCCGTCTTAAAATAAATGTCCTAGTTTAGTAAAAGTTATATTGTCTCTCTTTTATTTACACACTTTTCTTGAAGTATGTGATTTGGTCAACTGCGACACTTAAAATGGGACAGAGGGAGTAATTTATAAAATTATTTTTCATTAATGATATGGGAAAAATAAATTGTATAATTGAAAGAAGAAAAAGAAAAAGAAAATCTTAATGATATGATAGGAAAAAGAACATTAAATATTTCATTGGTAATGTCAAGTGACATATATTTTGGTACAATTTGTTTTCAAAACGACATATATTTTGGTACGGAGTGAGTAATTTTCTTTGTTTTGACTCTCAATTTTCTAAGAAAAGGGAATAATTGTTCGAAATTCTAGACAAGTTCTGGTATTAAATTATTAAGTAGTTCAAGTTTCCTTTGAAACACAATTGTGAGATCGAATTGTGGTTCTTCTTACCAAGTCTAATATCAATCGTCACTAAATCAACTACCGTTTGATAGTATTAATTCATAATTTTATTTTTTTCCTCAATTTAAATTTCTTCTTATCAATTACTCTCTCCGTGTCTAAATAAGTGTAATTTGAATTAAATGTGCACTATTCATATAACATATTGTACTTTGACCATATATTTTGATTAATATATAAAAATAAATATTATTACTAGCATATATGATGTTGTTCAATTTGTCTCGATGAATATTTTCAAAATATAAAAAATTTAGAATTTTTTATAATACATAATTAAATATATTTTGTGATTAAAGATATGCATTAACATATATAAAATGGTCAATTGTGACACTTATTTTAGAATGAATGGAGTATATGGTATTCAACAATCAAACCATCAATTAATACTACCTGCATTTCTAATTATAAGACCTGTTGACTAAATCATAGAAAATAAAAAAAGTTGAAAATAGTAATAAATTTATTATTAGTGGATGTTGTTTTTACAAATTTATCCCTTAAAAAATAGGTTACTTATGTTTTATTATAATATTTATTGTAAGGTGTAGGAAAAAAGATAAAATAAATAAGAATATATATGTAAAGAAATAATAAATATAGTTTTTTTTTACGCAAATAATAAATATAGTTAAAAATTGAAATAATGCCTTGTAAAAAGAGACAGAGATTTTGTCAAACAAAATTTTATAATTAGGTGACGAAGGTAATACTTCATCACTCCTAAACAATAGAATTTAAATTTTTTTTGCCATTTTTAATTTCTTTTTATGAAAAAACTAGAAAAAACATGCGCTAGCCCAAAAACCCGAAGAAGTCTGTATAAGATCGAGTTTGTGCCATACTTTTTTTAGCCCTTTTTCATCCGGGCTTTTAAACCGGCACGATGAACCTCGAAGCCCACTTTGACCGGGTTGGATAGCCTGTTATATTTTATTTTTTCAGTCAGATAACAGCTAGAAATTCATCCATTAACTATACAAAGTTAAGCTACGCTCATGAGTACTAGATAACTAGGGATGGCAAAAGCACCCAAACCCGCGGGCCCTGTCCGAACTTAAACCCGAGTCAACGGGTAAAACCCGAGTTGACTGAGTTTGAGTTCGGGTTCGGGTGACACCCGATATTTCGGGTTTGGATAGTGTCAAACTCACACCCGAAACCACACCTGTTATATATATTAAATGATATAATTATCTCTCTTACCTTAGCATATTATAGACTATTTTAACGTTGTAGACTATTTTTCATCTTTATTTTAATGTTGAAAACAATGTTAACATACTGTAGACCGTAATTTTGTTGAATTTTTTCGCATTTTTTTTACTTTTTTTAATGTTAGTTCGGGTGGAAAAAACCCGAACCCAACAAATTAGAGTTTGTGTGCTATTTTACCACCCGAAAGCTCCTTTATGTTCGAGTTCGAATTTGAGTAGTACCAAACTCGCACTCGACCCTATCCGTTACCATCCCTCGATAACCCATGTTAACATCTTTAACTTAAATATATATATTGAGGTCCGTTTTAAATTTATTTTTTCACTACAACTTTGAAAAAAATTCTTGTTACTATAGTGGTTGAAAAAAAAGAAGGTATTTGCTTTAATCCCTTTTTAATATAAAAAACAGTTGAGTTTTTCCACCGGTCTTCAATATCCGCTTTCTTCCGTCCGCAAACCATAACCATATCGGAGTAATCCAACCCTAATCCCTCCGTCGCCAAAACCATCTGTAACCGCTTTCAACGGCCGTAACTAACAGCCGTGATTCCATCCGCTTCACTACTGTGATTCTTCCTCCTTCGCCGTTCCGCCGTGTCTTCATCCCGACAGGTACTCATACACACAAAAATCCCTATTTTGCTTACACTCTGTTTTAGGGTTAGAGAAAATGTAAAATCACACTTCCTTTCACTTCTGATTTTTCTAATATGTTGATTTATGGTTGAAATTTGTATTGGAAATAGTTTTTAAGTTTTTTTTAGGTTTTTGTTTTGGTGCAATTTCTAGATAATTTCTTGCTTCTGATGGAAAAGAACGAGCCGGTTTTTGTCAAAGATGCTATTTTGAAACTGCAATTGGCCCTCCTTGACGGCATTGAAAGCGAAGATAAACTGTTTGCAGCTGGGTCTTTGATATCAAGGAGTGACTATGAAGATGTTGTAACTGAAAGGTCCATTACGAATGTGTGTGGTTATCCGTTGTGCCACAATGCTTTGCCAACTGATCGCACTCGGAAGGGTAGATATCGGATTTCATTGAAGGAGCATAAGGTGTATGACCTGCATGAAACTTACATGTTTTGTTCTTCTGGTTGTGTGGTTAACAGTAAAGCTTTTGCTGGGAGCTTGCAAGAAAAGAGGTGCTCAGTTTTAGATTCGGAGAAACTGAATAATGTTCTTAGGTTGTTTGGGAATTTGAATCTCGAACCAACGGAAAGTTTTGGAAAGGATAAAGGAGAATTAGGCTTTTCTAGCCTGGAAATTAAGGATAAAGTTGAAACAGGCAATGGGGAGGTGTCTTTGGAGCAGTGGGTTGGACCATCAACTGCAATTGAGGGTTATGTACCGAAAAAAAGAGACAAGAGTTCGAAGAGTTTTCAGAAAAAAACTAAAAAAGGTGAGAATTTTATGAAATGTAATTGTTGTAAACCCTAGATAATCAGATAGCCTTGTTTGTTGGCATATTGTATTGTATTAATTGTTTGGCTTATGGGTGATTACGATTTAACTGTAAACTTGAGGACCTAAATCGGAGAAATAAAACAATTTAGGTACTAATTCTTATTGTTTTCCACTGTCCAACTGATGATTGTGCATCACAGGGTCTAAAGCTAGTCGTGGGAAGTTGGATGATGGCAAAAGTTTACTTGAGTTGGACTTCGTGAGTGAAATAATTATGCAAGATGAGTATAGTGTTTCGAAAGTACCTGTTGATCATCAAATTGAACCAAAAGTCATATTGGAGCAGCCAAAAGTGGTTGGCGATAAAGTGGTCAGGAAAGATGACGACGTACAAGATCTGTCTACATCTTTTAACAGTAGTCTAAATTTAAGCACCTCAGAAAATGAGAAGGAAATAACCAAATCACGTAAAGATGGACTCAAACCATCTCTTGATGTGCATTCCATATCCATATCGGAAAGACAATGTGATGTAGAACAGAATGACTCTGATAGGAAATCAATACAACTCAAAGGGGAATCAAGTATTGTTGCTACTAACGATGATGCTTCCACTCCCAATTTAGACCATGCCAATGTTGAAGAGAAATTACATAAGGAACAAACAATTGGATCGTGTGGTACTAAACCTAAATCTTCTCTTAAATCTAACAGTAAAAAGAAACTCAGTCGCTCTGTTACTTGGGCTGATGAGAAAACAAGCAGTTCCGGGGGTAAAGATCTTTGTGCAGTGAAAGAATTTGGAAACAATGAAAAGGAATCTGGTGTGGCAGATAATATAGATCTTGCTGATGATGAAGATATGTTACGTTGTTCATTAGCAGAAGCCTGTGCAATTGCATTGAGTCAAGCATCAGAGGCAGTTGCATCTGGAGACTCAGATGCCAATGATGCTGGTAATTGATGTTTCTTTAGAGGATTTTCTATTTGAATATTATATTATTTCTAATTTATCTTTCTGTCTGCCAATCATCTTGTGCAGTTTCTGAAGCTGGAATCACTATATTGCCACATCCTCCCAATTCTGTTGAGGAAGATATTGTGGATGATGATGATGACATTGCAGAAGAGGATTCAGTTACTCTGAAATGGCCAAGGAAACCTGGAAGTTCTGAATTTGATTTGTTTGACTCTGAAGACACGTGGTTTGATGCTCCACCAGAAGGTTTTAGTATGACTGTAAGTCTATAGTAATTTTTTTTTAAAGCATTCAAAGCTGTACAAGTGTTCATGGTATACTCAATTACATCATTTTTTAATTCCAAACTTTCTTTCAGTTGTCACCTTTTGCTACTATGTGGAATGCTTTCTTTTCATGGATAACATCATCTTCTTTGGCATATATATATGGGAGGGATGTTAGTTTTCATGAAGAATTTCTATCAGTTAATGGGAGAGAATATCCTAGCAAAATTGTCTTGACAGATGGTCGGTCATCTGAAATAAAACAAACATTATCCGGCTGTCTTGCTCGAGCTCTACCTGTAGTTGTTGCTGAGCTCAGGCTGCCAATACCAATATCTACATTAGAGCAAGCGATGGTAAGATTTTTAAGTTATCTATTTATTATAGTTTGTGTTTTAATTTGATTGTTTTAAATTAAGTCATTTAATATTTGTTACACTTTAGTAGGGTAAGGCCTAATGCATATTACACTGTATTGATTAAGATATCTCTATTAAGTTTGCGACCCCCTCCCAAAAAAATGCAGAGGCACACATACACACAAAATAAGGAAATCAACAAAACTGTGGAAAATAAAAAATAAACTTCATTTAATCACAAATGTTAATTGTATCTGCATTAGGTCTTACCATTTCTATTTTTATGCAGTTCAATTTAGGAAACCTGCAATAATTGCAAGATACCATCATGTTGCAATTGTTTTAGCACCTAACCTAAAAGCACACACACTTTGCTGACAGCAATCCATGAAATGATTTCTCCATGCTTTATCAATTTGGCATGTGAATAGGAACTGATTTAGATTGACGGTTTGAATAATTCTTTGTTTTTAAAATAATTCTTTGGAAAGATGAAATATACTTTTGAAATTCACCTTTGAAATTTGTGAATGAAGAGTAGTCACAGCACTATGTTAGCGAGTTGTGGATTTTGGCTCTGGAGAGGCAAGATAAGGCCGGTTACCATTGACCTATGCCACAGGGTCAACCATTACGTAGTTCCTTATACTTGCTTCATAGTAGGAGCTTTATAAACCAGGCTGTCTGTTCTGTTGCAGTTAGGTTTAGAAATTAGAAATTTTTAAAATTTCATTGGTTTAAGGCTGTCTGGTGGAGTTAGGTTTAACCTATTAAATTCTCATAACAGTAATGAGAAAAGTTTTATGTATATTCATTACTTGTTTATATGTGGATGGGTTATGTACACGACTTTCTCATAGGTATGCTTGCTGGATACAATGTCATTTGTGGATGCACTACCAGGATTCAGAATGAAACAATGGCAAGTGGTTGTTCTCTTGTTTTTTGATGCATTGTCCGTCTGTAGAGTACCTGCTCTTTTCCCATATATGACGGATAGGAGGGACTTGTTGCTCAAGGTGAGACCATTTGTTTGTTTACATTGTACTGATTTATTATTTTACCCTCATTACTATGATAGGAAATTAGAACTCTGATTGATGTGCATGCAGCATTTGGTAATGATTCCAGGTTGCATATATATCCTGACAAAAACACTTGATCCTTATTATTTCATTTGCCAGTATTTTCATTACTTTTTATCTGTGTTTTCTTTCACCTCCGTTTATTGATTGTGAACTTAATAAAATAAACCCCACAAAACTTGGCTGCCCCATGCTTAGATAATTTTTTACTCTCTAATTTGGTTTATCTAATGTGGTTCTCCTCCCATGGCTTTAGACTCGAAGTTATTTTCCAAAGTTAATGCTATATAGGTTCTTAATTGAAGCGAGGTTGACAACAAGTTGTGCACACGAATTTCCATATGCAAAAAAATTATTGCTCATGCATGTAACTTTTATTTTATAAAAAACCCACCTTCACAATCTCTGTATTTCTTGACAATGTACAAACAATCATTTATTTTTTGTTGGAAATAATGTTCAGCATAAAACTTGAGCTATTTGATGGCCTGCAAACCTATATGACAGATATAGAATATGGAGATTAAATCATATAATTATGATTTATGAAGTTTGTCTTATTTGTTCTGGTGTTGGTTTGATGAAGCAGGTTCTGAATGGTTCGCAAATAGTTAAAGAAGAGTATGATGTTTTAAAGGATCTCATTGTACCACTTGGCCGAGCACCTCATTTCTCTTCTCAAAGTGGAGCCTGACAAATAATTTTCCATCACAATTGGCCTAATGCTTGTAATTATGAAGTTAAATATGACTTCTAATCATGAACACATTGTTACCTTTTTTTTCGTTTTGGGAAATTACCTTCCAAGCATTGCAATGTTGGGTAAAATATGTTCATAGACATCAAACATTCAATAACAATTAAACCATGGCCCCTAGCAACAGAGGAACCATTTTTTTCTTCTTCTACACGCTACTCTGATGCTAGTTTGCAGGAGTTATAAATGCAAAATTGATATTCAAACAGACAATATTTCTAGTTGTTGTCTTCTAAAGAAATGTCAATTTTATTATTCTATGGTTTGCAGTTTCTATAAGTTTTTGAAGATATTTTTTGCATAGCATTTGAGTGGAAAAAGTCTATTTTGTGACATAAATTATGATTATCCTCTCGACCTATTAAATGAAAAAACTTGCTAAACTCAATCTATCTTTTCCCATTGTATTTTATTTTATACATTTCAGCATCATGTTTAGGGAGAAAATGGCAAGTCCCTGGTGACAATGATCATCTATAATAAGTCTTTTTGTCGATTTGCGAGGGATCGAAACTTTTGGCAATGGTTGCATTGAATACTGTCTGCACAATTAAAATGTGCTCTACTGCTCAAGTTTCACTTATGAATATGGCTTATCTTCACAAATAACTTGGAAGAGGACATATTTCATAATTCCTAGTGAGAAGCTACAAATGTTATGAGTATATTTTTTTAAATCAAAAGGAAACACACCAACAACTTAATAACAAATTATCAAGACTTTCTTACTATTCATTACAAACAATAACAGTTTTAATACAAGAAGCAATTATCTTCATTGCAATACATGTTTCTGATGAACATGAAGCAACCTCTATATTCACAACAATAATGAAATACCTTGTAATAAGAAATCCTGAGTTTACATAAATACTCTCCACCCTGATACACCGATCTACACTCCAACAGTAACTTCATAGGATACAATTTCTGGTGTGGATGCATTTAAAACCTGTGCACTGTTTTGATCAATATCATTTTGTGATTCTAACTCCACCCCATTTTGATATTCAGAAATATCAACAGGTTGATCTTTACATTCTTCAATGCCTTCTCTTATATCTGCTTTTGCATCTTGGTTGATTATTGAGACTTCATTTGCACTAGACTTGGCAGAATCTAATTCTGTTTTTGTGACTGTGATTTCCTGAGATTGTATCTTGGTTTGAGGTTTTTTGATTGGTTTCTTTGAACTTACATCTTTATAACCCTTTATCTTTGCCTTGGTTGCATCATTCTGCTGTTGCTTTTCATGTAGGACAGAACTAGATTTATCTTCTGAGTTGTTGTTCACAATAGATCCCTTGTTTCTTCCAAGCTTCGGTGATTTTGGGCGTGTTGTAGGTATCTAATTAGGAGATAAAATACATCAGAATGTATATTTACATAGAATGGAGAAGTATGAGTAGGTTATCTAGCTAAAGTAACACTTTAGCAAACTCAATAAGCTTTTGTATAGCGACCCGACGGGTTAAAGAGTTATTCTCTTGAAGTAAATGTGATTAGGTATTGCGATGTTTTCAGATTCATAAATAGATTTTGGATGTCTGACCTCAAATCAATGGCCGGGTCATTTAATGTGAGGCAACCGATCTCAAGATCAAATAATGAGTGTAAGAAGCGCGGATTTTTTAATGCAAGGAATTCATATTTCGAGTCAAGTTACCTTTTTGAGTTCAACTTTTGGAGGAGGTTCCTTATAGAAACTTGGCATTGGGGCTGCTTTGAATGTCATCCTTTTTCTTAATTTCTTGATCTCTGCCTCCTGGCTTTCCTGTCAAAAATCAAAAGTGGATTGAATAAGCTAAAAGTAGAAGATGATCTACCAATGAAAACTCAAACCAAATGAAACATAATATCTACCAGTTACTCATTTTGATACCTTTGATTTTTCTTGCAGATTACTCTTCTCAGCTTCCTTTTCCTGAATTTTCTCTTCTAACTTTGAGAAAAACTGAATGCAAATGATAAAAAAAAGATTAATATCTATCATAGAAGCAATTAAATATCAATAAGCTTTAACGTTTCGATAACAACCTCTCTTCTTTTTTCAGCTCGTTCTTCCAATCTGGAGGAAAATCCGAAACCATTGCTTTTCCTACGAGGAGTAAGACTTCTGATAGAAAGTAAACTAAATTTCATGAATATTATAGCTAAAGAAAAAGAAGAAAAAATGGTAATTTTCATTCATCAAGAGATGTCAATGCCACAAATGCATATCCTAATGACTAATATACGAATATTATTAATCTTACGAAGTTGAAGAATGAACATCATCATCTTCTCTATTCGGCTTTTCACTTTTTGCAGGGTTTGAATTCTGGTCAACAGGTCTGCAATCATATAGAAAACAAAAATGTGAGCATCCTTTTAAAGATATATGAATTCTTGATTATAGTTTCGTTTTGTCTACCTTAGACTATAGATAATATTATAACCGAGGCAAACTGTAAAGAAGGTTTTAAATTGCAGCCGAGGTTATAATTATGCTGCAATCCATTTTATTTGTTTGACAAGTAGCCTAGTGGGGTGTCCGGAGTTCAAACCCCGGCTCCTGCATATAAAATGCGATGTCCCTGCCAATTGCTGCAATCCATTTTATTGCGGGAAAATGCAAAAAGTGTGGCTGATTTGGCTGCAACTGCGGTCGCAGAGGCTTAAAATAGTTTATACGCAACTGCGGGGAAAATAGGAAGTTTATGACTTACATGGATGCCTCGGATGTATGGCTCTTGGCAACTGCATTCGCCGTCGAAGTCTTTTCAAGCTGGTAGATAATATAGAAGTTATGAACATGAAACTAATGAAATGAAAATAGGCTTCTGAGCTACATAAAAAAATTATTGTTACCTCTGAGCTTTTAAAGCTATTATTCGATGTTAAAGAAATCTTCTGTTTAGAATTTCCATTGTTTGTTTTGGGCTCCTTTGAGTTCACTTTTGAGTTTATCAACTTTCTTGAATGTGAAGCAACAGCTTGAACATGCTTATTTTCTTTCTTCAGAAGAATCCCATCAGTGCTTTTCTTCATAGCGTCAACACGAGCTATTTTCGATGGGAAAGTAAGGCTCTTGGAAAGGTTTTGTTGTCTCTGTGTTTGAGATGATGAAGTTGTTGCCTTCAAATTTGGTTTATCTTTGGTAGCAGATTTAGTGTTCTTTGAAGTAACACCACTTTTCAAACCATGTTCCTAACATGAATTAAGAAAATCAATTATTTACTTTATGGTTTTTTCACATTGGCTTATTTGAGCTTATTCGCTGTCATATGCATTTGTGAAACTGTTCGAACAAGCTCATGAAAACGACTTATGGACATGGCTATAAATTGTTTTCAGCTTATTTTCATAAACTCTTCATAATAGTTTATGAAAAACAACTTATAATATATATAAAAATAAATTTTTTTACGGATTCTTTTTGTTATACACTTAAATAATAAACGCTTAAACTAAAAGCGTTAAATTAAGCTGTTTATTCAAATAGTGTAAAAGATCATTAGTTGCGTATAAAAAGACGAGCAATTACAATACGTGTATACAAAAAAACATTTGTTAAAAAAGATATCAATTCCTTTAAATCAATTTTAGTTACTTTGTGAGATCATTGATCCATTCGAATGTGTATTCTCTTTGAAATTTTCATTTGAAATGTTTGACACAAATATTTCTTTTTGACGCATGTTTGACACAAATCTAGATTCACATTTATAAATTAATTATTTTCTAAAAAAAG
Organism: Trifolium dubium; assembly: GCA_951804385.1. Taxonomy (NCBI): domain Eukaryota; kingdom Viridiplantae; phylum Streptophyta; class Magnoliopsida; order Fabales; family Fabaceae; genus Trifolium; species Trifolium dubium. Next base: position 9,868,478 of record OX638070.1, on the reverse strand, counting down.
AAATAATAAATTGTATAAAGGAAATGAAGTTTTTTTTTTGAAGGAAAAAGGAAATGAAGTTATCAAGCTAAAATTCCAATATTTTTCAAATTCTCAAATTTTGATGCTACATTTCTCATTAAAATAAAAAACAAAACAATAATGAAATGATATTAGAATTAGATCTTCATCTCCTACAACAAACTCTCCACAAACTCAACACAAAAAATAATTACATTAAAAAAAGCTTTGAATTATGTTAAAAACACACACAATTCAATAAAAGAGATTATACATGATTCAAATCAAAATCACCAAAGGACAAAAAAAAATGCATCTAGAAAACAAAAACACATGGGAATTCAGAATTTCTAAATACCATAAAAAAAATATTACAAAAATTTGTACCTCTAAAACTTTGGTTTGAGAGATTGAATTATGCTAAAGAATGGAACTTGGAAGTATAATTAATAAGTAGAATTATGATGATTGGTGGTGATTTGAATTAGTAACAATAGAAAAAAAAAAGTGATTGTATTTTTAAGTGCTTTTAGATATGGTGGAGAGTATGTGAAGTGTGATAGTTGAACTTGAAGATAAAAGCTATAGAGTTGGTGATACCAAGGTTTTCTTTGCAAGAGTGATTTGTGGAAAGAAAGCTCAAGTGGAACTAAGCTAGTTTTCAATGAATTGGAAATGGAAGAGATAGATAGATTAATAGAAACTGTTACAATGACACTTCTACCACTCTCTCAAATATGTAACTGTCCCTCCCTGCAATAAATTTTTATAGCATTGGGGTGAAACTATGAATCAATTATCCAAACAAAGACATAACACATGACAGTGATTCTCATACGTGGATACATACATGTAATGATTTAAGAAAATTGAATAATAAAACATAATTATATGTGTCCATTTGTTGTAGTTTAACCGACAGAAAATGCCAAAATTGTTATGTCGAATATTCATGACCAAAATTCAAACACTGATCTTTTCACTTTATATGTGTGAGTTTCTAATGTTTTGTAATTTCGTTTATGTACCCAAAAAATATATAATCATATGTATAACGTATCGGTGTCAGACACCAAACAAAGACACACATTCAATTGAAATGTTGGTGCTATGTATATAAAATAAAGTGAACCATTACATAGCATTTGTGAGAAAATAATTACTTGGTTATTTTTATAAGATATCATTTATGCGCATATGTAAAGACTAATCATTTGAACTAAATACATATCACAAATACAAGCAAATTTAATATACTTCTACAAGAGTTTGAAAAGCTTTAGTTAAGCGTATGATATTATAATTACCAAAAAAAAAAAAGTATATGATATTATATGTTTACGATTAAAACTATTATACCCTCGTAGTGTAAAATTTTACTTTTGAAGAAAAAATTATTATATAGTCATATACAATAAAATTCGATCGTTATTTCCTACTGATAAAAAAAAAATACAATAAAATTCTATCGAGTAAATTATCAAAATAGTCTATATTTTTATTAGAGGTGTTAAATAGGTTGGTCCAGTCCAGCCCAGTGAGTTTTGTTCTATAAATGAGTCAGACTGGTTCGACACAATTACTGTTGGGTCATACTTTAACGAATCCGGTCTGATTGATTCTGTATGAGTTTGATGGGCTAATAAGTGACCTGATCCAATTTATTTTATTTTTATTTGTTTATTCAATTTTCTAAGTGACTTTGATATATTAGTTCTTCATATTGGGTGTTATTTTTATTTGTTTATTCAATTTTCTAAGTGACTTTACTTTGAGGTCTTATTTTTTAAGTCTTGTGCAGTATTAGTTCTTCATATAAAATGACATATCGTTGCCTACAAATAATGTGATAAACTTGAAATAATCGAATACTTATGTCTCCGAATCTACATCGTTGACGAACTTGGTCACTAGTAGAGTTAGAAGTTTATCAAAGTTGATATATGTCTATCCGAACTAGATAAACACCGCAAAAAAACAGGAAAACAACAACACTGCACAAGACTTTTTTGACTTAGAATCACCCCTTTGCATTTTTTTCCTCACTTTTAATCTAACTAAATGATTTCACGTAATCAAGTCTTTTAGTTGATTTCTTTTGTAGTGGTTTCGTCATCTGAGTGCGGCGGTGTGTTTGTTAATCGTCTGAGTGCGCCATTTTTTGTTTCCCGTCTTGGTGCGATGTTCGTTTATTTCCATTGAAATCAATTTCAATGTAACTGCAAATTCAATCAATGATTTGGACGTCAACGTTGTAGATCCGAAAACATGAATATTCATTCATCCTTTTCATTTTTAAGTATGTTGAATTTGTATTTGCATTTGTATTTGATGTATTCTATCAATTATTGAAATGAATGAATATCATTTTTTTAGTCAAAAGAAAAATAACACTGCACAAGACGGAAAAACAAAACATCAAATAAAACTCCAATCATTATTAAAATAACTTATTTAAATTAAAAGAAAAAACATAACAGATACACTGAGTGATTTTGGATAAAAAAAATTCAAAAACACCCCTTTTGAAACAAAAAACATTTTTTTTTTGGAAAGAGATCACAAATATTAGGGGCGGCAGAGAGAGATATCCAAAATCACAAACACAGGAGTTAACGTGTTTAGTAAACAAGTCAACTATTCAGCTTAAAAAGTTTAATTATTCTTTTTTTTTGGTGGTGAAAAAGTTTAATTATTCAATGATTATAATTATATGATATGACTCCTCTAAAATAGGAAAATGATTTGTATCAATTCTAGAAACTAACAATGGGAAGAGGGTGTCAATGCCAGCAAAATTTGTTTATAAAAAAGAAAAGGAGGTTGGTAAAGTGTTTCTTTACAATAAGTAGAAACAACCAAAAACAGAAAGGATCGAATAGTTCATTTGCTTTGTAAAAATATAATATTTTGGAGATTTTGGCCAGAGACAAAGATGATTGACTAAATAAATTAAGTGTATAATAATATATGATTATGCTTTCTTAAGAGCGGTGGAGAGAGATTTGTCCACATATACGGCATATCACTTTTGGCTCAACATATATATATATATAGCATATATGCATGATCTAATATTAATAATTATGCTTAAATATACTTTTAGTCTTTTAAATATGAATTTAATTTATATCCACCGACAGTGTAAAATTATTTTACACGTGCATCCAATTAAATCACGCCAAGTAAGCATTTATGAAGATATTTTAGGAACTAACCTATGAAAGTGGCATTTTGTTGTGTTTTGATTGGATGCATGTGTAAAAAAGTTTTACACTGACAGTGTACAACAATTAAACTCTTTAAATATTTTTAAAGTTTCATTTTGGTCCTTTAACTATTTTTCATTCCATTTTGGCCCTTTAACTATTTTTTCATTCTGTTTTGGTCCTCTAATTTTTATTATGTTATTCTATTTGGTCCTAATTATCGTTAGAAAAATGCTAATAGAGGCTTTGATGTCCGTTTTCTCAATAGAGGCTTCTACCTCTCATTTTTGACATTTTTCTAACAGTTAGGACCAAATAAGTTGACGGAATGAAAGTTAGAGGACCAAAACGTAACGAAAAATAGTTGAAGGACTAAAGTGAAACCTTGAAAATATTTAGAGAACCAAAACGGAATGAACTAATAATTAATGATAGGTGAAATTTATCTAACTTTTTTTGGTCGAGATCGGGATATCTATTGCCGAACGCAGTGACTAATCCCTCACTAGATTAGAGAATGGATGAGATAGCTGGCCCAATGATTTAAAGTTGTTCCATACACAAAGTGAAGATCGAACCTTCGACCCTTGGTTAAGAGATGATGAACCTCAACCACTCAACCACACCTCTTAGATTAAATTGAACTAATAACTAATTACGAACTTTATTTTGTTCCAATTTTAAAGTAAAATTTTAATTCTACCAAAAATAAAAGTAAAACTTTAATGGTACAACAAAGTTTTACTACATTTGTCAAAAAAAAAACAAAGTTTTACTACAAGATCGTTGATATGTAAAAGTCTAAAGAGTAACATTTTAATAAGTTTTTTTTTGGTACGTCGTAACGATATCTATGTGCATGCGTATAATAAAATATAGAAGTAATTGTTTAGAAATATCAATCTTTATTGTAAAAAAAATAAATATCAATCCTTTAAATATATTTCAATTATCTATAAAAAAAAAAGGTTAGTTTAGTATCTATAACTTTACGCAGAAAATACTATAGTGGTTTCTTATAAATGAAATGTCATGTGACAAAAGAAATTGTTCATGAATGAAACATATAAATCATCTTTCAGCTGAAGTAGAACAAACTTTTACGTGTGTTGAAAAAGTGACATACCTTTTGAGAAAAACTAAAGTTACAATTCAATTTCTTTCTTTTTTTTTTGAAAAATTCAATTTGCTAAATACATATAAAATCTCAAATATTCTTACCAAAAAAAATATAAAATCTCAAATATCTTTTACATATATGAGAAGGGCAAAAGATTGTAATAGGAAAAAAGTCAAAGAAGGAAACACAATATTACATAAGTCACTATCTGAAAATATGAGAATACAAGAAGTCAAGAACTATGAGCGTGGGGGCCGGGTATATCATAATTCATAACTCTAACTCAAAACAAAACAAACACATAACATTACACATAGAAAGCCATGTATGTGTAACCATAAAAATAAAAACTTTTATATATAGGTAATATTCTAATCTTATACAAGTTTAGAAAGAAATACGTATAAATTTAATTGGTATATGCAGTGTGTTAAGTGTTATACTGTTGTTCCGAACTGGACCAAAGGTTCAATAGTCCTTGGCTCGACCCGATAACCATGAGGCCCAACTCTACGGGTCTATAGTCATTATAGACCCGCAGGCGAACATTCCCCATGGAACACGTGTGCCTAAACAACAATGAATGAATGTGCTTGACATAATCGCTTGAGCATACCCGACTCATAAGCTGTAAGTGAGTCACATGTAATGGATTAACATATAATTACAAGATAGACGTGTGGATATGCTCAACCACGTCAGCATCTATCTCGCAGGCGCAACTATTGGGATAGTATGCGAAAATCTTCGCTAAACCCATTAGTTGTGGCTCTCTGATCAATCACAAACCATACTCATCACCACTTTTGTCGACAAATCATATTCTTTTGATCAGGTACGATCAATTGTCAACTATGTGTATGTTCCAAATTCAATCTCAGACTATGGCGGAGCCATCATTCAGTCTGACCGGGATCGATCCAAATTTTTGTATTTTAGAGTTAGTTTAAGGTAAAATTGTAATTTTTAAAGATTAATTTAGGGCAAAATTAATATTTTTGTTCAAAATTGAGATTTTTTTGTTGTAAAACATTTTTTTTTAATATATTTTAGTAGTTAATTTAAGGTAAAATTGTAATTTTTAAGGATTTTTTGGTAATGAAAGCTAAAAAATGAAAAAACTAAACTAAAAGGAGAAACTATATATATTCACGAGGAAAGAAAGTTCTGATTTCGTCATTCCTAAGAAGATCACGAAGGTCTTCTAGGGGAGAGGTATGAGTCAAGTAGTCGGCATCTGATGAAGCTTCAAGTTTGGCGAAAAAATTTATGCATTGATTCTCTTCTCTAACTGTGTGATAGAGAGAAATATTTATTTGAGAGAGCAACTCCTTTATATTTTGGATTGATTTTTAAGATTAATTTAGTAGAAAACTGAAATTTTTTTGTTCAAAACTGAAATTTTTATTTAAGCTTTAAGATTTTTACCGAACTTCAAAAATTTCTGACCCCACAACGATCTCAAATATATATATATATACACACCTTTTTTATGAACGGATAACTACAGTCTATTATGTGTTTATTTAAATATATGTTGGTTATCATTAGGTTAATAATAAAAAAATGTGATATATTGTGAAGTGACCATAACTCAGTTGATAGTAAAATCATATACGTAGATAAAGGTGGAGGTACTCTAAGATCGGTGTAGGGTCATAGCCTGGCCCTTGGCTCAATTTTTTTAATAGGTATTTATATACCTATTTTTTAAGTATATTATATATTAGTATTCGCAACATATATATGTATTTTGCTGTGTTCCAACGGTTGTGGAATCCGCCTTGGCCAATTTAATGGTGCAAGTTTGATCCTCTTATAGTTATTTTTATTGTTTTAATGCTATTTTAAACAAAAAAAATTCCATAAAATTGTAATATGTGAGAGTTGAACTCTAAACTTGCAAGTGAAATTAATATGAACATATCACTACACTACAAATAATAACTGTTAGCTTTCATTCAAAGCATAAATATTTTTATTATAAACAAATAAAGGTTAAATATATTTTTGATCCCTATAAACATTTGAATCTTTTACTTTTAGTCCCTCTAAACTTTTTTTCCACTTTTTAGTCCCTACAAAATTCTCTAATATGAATTTTGGTCCCTACTTTTAAGTCAACTCATGTATACTAATTAAAATTTAGAATTATGCATTGCAATAATATTTAGTATATTAAAAATTAAATTGATTTGCAAAATTTGAATTTTTTTAATTAGTGATGAATTAAATATGAATTTTTGAAGTGTTTGCGCTTAAAAATTCATAGTTAATTCATCATTTGTTAAAAAATTGTGAATTTTGGTTTGAGTAATTTTTATAATATTATAAATATGATCACAAAACCTCGTTAAAAAATTTGAATTGTACACATAGTTGAGTGAAAAGCAGGGACCAAAAATCATAACCCAAAATATTTGGAGGACTAAAAAGTGGGAAAAATTTTTAGAGAGACTAAAAGTGGAAGAGTCAAATATTTATAGGGACTAAAAACATATTTAACCCAACAAATAAATATAAAAAGAATATTTTATGGCCCTTCTCATAAAATAGTTGTAACTCCGCCACTGTATTCAGATAATGAGGATTGCACATAAATTTTCTACCTATTAACTTCAAAGAGTGAATTTCTGATTCATATTTGAAAATACTAACAAATTATTATCAAGGTTGAACTTCACTCTTCACATTCTCTATCAAGTGATAGTTTATCATTTGAGTCTGACAAAATAAAAAACATACACACATCAATTAGAAATTCAATCTAAATACTTATTCACGTGATAGTTTACCATTTGAGTCTTAACAAAATAAAAAACATACACATTAAATCCAGTCATTTGTATATTTTTTTTTAGATGAAAAGTTTGAAAAATACACTACATGCACGGATATCAATACAAAATTTCTTTATTTATCTCACTAACAACATTTTCCTTTTTTTTATCAAGTTTTAAATTTATTGTTTTTTTCGAAAGTAAATTCATTGTTGAATGTTGAATAAAATGATGTTGGCTAAAATTATTGCTACATAATAAGATATTAAATTTAAGTAATTAAATGAATTTTAGAAGAATTTAAACTTAATTTTAGAACAATTTTTTGATCAGATTTTACTGACTGAACTCTTAATTATTAATACCGCTTTCTCTAGGAATCATATGGTTAATATCTATAAAATTAAAGTTATTGTTGCATAAAATTGTGGAATTATGATAGTAGTATTTGTTTTATGTTGAAGTGATGTGGCACGACCATGGAACGTGAATGGTCGCATAATAGGCCAAGCATGACATGTGCCTCAGTACCCGGCGCCAACCATGCATGAGCTGTCGTTAAGTGGATGATCTGACGGTTGGTAGTTATCTTAAACCAATAAATCATCACCGTCGATATAAGTCCAAAATCCATATATCATTCTTCATGTTTCAGTGGGCCCGTCTTATTTTCTTTCTAATTAAAACATGAGAAAATGAAATAAGAGAGCACTCACTTTTCATCTTAGAGACAAAATTTAATTGGAAGGACCTTCCTATCTTTCAATCAATTGTTTGACTTTAGTGACTTAATCATTAATAAAAATAAGTTAACTGTATTTAATTTTATTGGTTTCATACCAAAAAAAGAAATAAATATATTAGCCTATGCTCAATTAAATTGTCATCTCAATATATTTAGTAATTGATATAAGGTCTTGGGGTGTAACTGGTTTGGAATAATTTTGAATGAATCCAATACTTGAATTAATGTATTTTGGGTATTTTTTTAAAATGAATCCGAATTAAATTGGTTCGGATAATATATTCAGTTTGCAACATTTTTTTAAACTATATACTTCAAACTCTATTTTTCAAACGACTTACGATAATAATATAAGCCCAAGTAAAAGAAGTAGACAATGACATAATATTAAAATACAATATACAACACATAGGTGGAATTTAACATCAAATTCAAATTACAAGTATCACGTGGTGTTTACTACCAAATACAACATCAAATAGCAAAGTACAACTAAAATAAAACTTCAATTATTTTTCTACTTAAATCACCAATACACCATCCTTAATAAATTGAAATATATACATATCAGTTTTTAATTGGTTCGGTTGAGTTTTTCATCCGAACCGTAAAACTTAACTTTTTCAAGTTTGAATTGGTTTGGGTTGTTGGTTTAATCGGTTTTTTCTGATCCGCTTACATCACTAGGGTGCGTTTGATCTGTTGAAAAATATGGGACTGGACATGACAAATTGGGGGTGAAGGGATTGGACAAAATCAGATATTCTTGTCCCCCACTGAACCATGAGACAACTTTTTGTCTTCGGCACAACTTTTCAAAATAAATAACATTTTTTCCATCCAACATCATACAAGATAAAATTTATTTAAAATCGTAAATGTTTATCCTGTACTGTTTTGTCTTGTAGTACTGCCCTATACTCTTCTGTCAAGTACTTTCATTTTGCAGATCAAAATAGACCCTTAGTAAGAATAGTTTTAGAAAAATAACAATAAATGTTAATAAATTAGTTGAGATTTATGTACCAAAAAAAAAAATTAGTTGAGATTTATTTTTATTTTTTTGGTACAATTTGATATGTAATTTATAAGATCATCCTAACGAGTTCAGAATATTTTAAACATAACAACAAATGAAATTAAAGACAAAAAAAATATTGAAAAATACAGTAGCTTTTAATATTTATAATATATTGAATGTACAATTTAAAGTAAAGTTTTTTTTAATATGTTTAACAAGTGCTATTAATGCACTAGTTAACATTCTTTTATACATTTTTTTTTATATTAGAGACCATAAAACTACGTTGAGTTTATTTTTTTGGGTTTTCATTCTCTAGTTTCTAGGGGAAGGAAATTTTACTAGTTTAGAGTTTGGCCACAAGATAGGTAAAATCTGATCAAAAAATTGTTGTACTCAAAAATCAAATTAAATTTGGGTTCTTCCGTAATCCGTTCTTTATTATTGAAGTTTATTAATCACTCAAGCTCAATGATTTGGTTAAATTATGTTGAGTTTTGCTTACAAAATAATGGCATACAAATTTTGTTCATAATTGTCTTCAATTTAAACAATCTTATATATATCCCTCTTTTTCTTTTTTTGGATATCTAGTTAAACTAAAAAATATATGCAACTTCTCATCTAAATCAAAATTCTCTTAAATCCTTATTTTGGTTTTTTAATACAATAAAAACACTAATTTCACCGTATAGTTTAATAGATAGAAAATGTCAAAATTGCTAGCCTAGATGTATGTGACCTGAGTTTGAATTTTAATCCCTACACTTTATGTTTATGAGTTTTCAATGATTTGTCATTTTGCTAAAAAAAATAAATTTCACCAATCATAAAGGGGATAATTGAATTCTTTAAGCATGTGATCATGAATTATTTTTTTGTTGATAAAATGTGATCATGAAAATGATTCATGAACGACTGTAGTATGAAAGAAACACCCAATGAGTGAAGGACTTGAATCCTCTATAGCTCTACCATGATGCTGCAGGAAGATCCAAAGACGTTGAGAGGTAAACTCTACAATATATATTTTTTAAAGAAGCATAACAATTTTACTAACCAACACATAATATAAGCAGTTAAGCACACAAACCATAATTAATGCAAAGAAAGTCCTCAAAAGTTAAGTTATCAATACTTGCCTTACAAATGATCGAACGAGTAATTTAAGTATCTATCATAATAATTCTCATAAGCTTAACTTAGTTGATATGAACATTAAATATAGGAAACAAAGACTTATGCGATAAATTTGAAAGTAGAATAAGTATTTTAATATGTTACTATTATTTAATAAAAAAATGATATCAACAACATAGTATTCTTTTTTTTGAATCAGCAACATATTGCATTTTATTTTCTTATTCTAAACACATTATCCAGGATTCTGTGGACGGAACGTTGCATCATGCATGTGTTGAAAACCTGTCTTAGTGTACATGTGTGTGTGTGTGTTTTGTTTTTGTCTACAATTTTAATTTCGTAAGAGTGCCAAGAGGTCCTACATCCAAACAACTATACATGGTTTGCATGCCTTAACAAGTATAGCTGGACCACATCATCAATTCCTCTATTTTATAGAGCACACATTCATGCACATACACAAATTCTATGCTTCTTTATTGAGTCTTAGACAATGGAATGTCATGTAATTTCCAAAACACATATTAATGTTATGTTTATGTATGTTTGAATGGTTAAATTTTCAGTGAACTTAATTAAGTTATTAAATTAGTAGTTACATTAGACTGAGATTTGAATTCTGATATGTCTATCTATTCACTTTTAAAAAAGATGGAATGTTTAATCACTAAACGGTCTAAACTACATGATCATAATTAAAATAAAATTGTGAAAGTGCAAAGTTAATAATGCGCAACTTTTCATGTTGACAAAAAATCTACCTTTTACTATATTTGTGAGCATAATTGGTAGATTTTTCACTTATTTACTTCAAAGGAATTTCTGAACTTTAAACTAATTGGAAAAAAAATCAATGGTAAATAAAAGATAATTTGTAACTTTAACTTAATTTTAAAACAGAAAACATCACTAACGGTTTTTTAAACATATTTATCGTTGCCATGTTTGTTGTTTCCTGCACACACACACCATGCCTACCTTCTACTTTTTTTTTCATAAAGGATCGGTTTAGATTAACTAATTTTAAACTTACGTGTGGCCTTATCCATTGCCATAAACTTCTGTAAAAGTGTTTGGATAAATCAATTAAAAGAGTCTACAAATTTTAATTAGTTTAACTGACAGAAAATTTTGAAATTAGTTAAGCCAAATGTCTAATTCAAGTTTGAATTTTAATCCCTATATTTTATGTGTGTTAGTTTTCAATAACTTGTCATTTTATTTATGTAAAAAAAATTTAATTGAAAGAGCTTATCACAATGTCATAAGCTATTTATGTCATATTTTAACAAGCTCTCACAATTTCACTTAATGCAATACAGTTATGGAAAATGACATGCATGATACATTACCTAACAAACGATAATGATGATTTGGATGGTAACATATAGCTATGGAACCTACAAATTGAGCTCCCAAATGGAAGACATGGACCACAGTTTATTTTCTGGTTCCACTGTTCTCATCAATTATATAATTCAATATTATTAATTTCCTTCATGTACTAATTTTTTTATTTGTCAATATAAGACTTTCTTTTTAAATGTACAACAAACTTTATTTACTCCCCAAAACATTTCAGAATATATGAAGAAAAAAAAATTCACCGTTTAGATATATCTTCGAACAAAACTCATTTTATTTCTTCATTTGGATGTGTATTTTCAAAATTACCATAGGTTTTTAAGAAATATATAAGGCGAATAAAATTGTTCTTTTTGTAAAATACTAATAATTTGTACTACAATATAGTATATTGTTTTAGCCTTTGAGGCCCAAATAGGATGATCTTCCATTACACTTGTTTCATCCCAACGCACATATCGATCAAGGTGTTTTTTTTTCGCGCCCCAAATGATTATCGCGCGCCTTGTCAATTTTCTAAAATGCCCTACTCGAGTTTTTGAACTCAAACCAAGTTTTGAGCTCTAGGCTTCGAATGTTGATAAAACAAAGGAGTGTCCAACGTTCAAATTCATCTCAACCTTAAATACATGTATTGATTTCTGTGTTTCAATTTCTCTCCAATCAGACAAAGATTAATCCCACTTAATTGTGTGAGCAACGACAATAAATTTGTTGAGTTAGGTATTCCTATTGATGACTGGTTCAATCACGGCATGCGTGGTTTAATCCGATTGAGATGAAGTAATTAATTTAGCTCTTTCATAATCGTGTGTTTGATTTAATTTTTTAATTTATGTTTATGTTGTTGATCTTTATTTTGATATACTATGTTGTTGTTAATGAAATGTCCATGTACTCTATATCAATTTCTATAACATACCAGTTCAAGTGGTAGAACTCGAAACATGTTTGCATAGTTCAAGCCCTATATACGTACTTTACATGCATGATAATTAAGTACCGTCCATTTTTTTTTAACGGCAAATATATTATTCATCAACTGTATAGTTTAGTCACTACTTCATGTTAAACTTGAATTGAATTGTTTCCTAGTACTATAGGAAGATGCAAACAGTTCGGTCAAGTAAAATACCGATCGATATTTTAACGAAGAAGAGCCATCTTTCTTGAGAAACTATGTTCAATTTAATACACCATGGAGAAAAGGCTATACTACAAAAATGAAGAAAAACTCATCCACTATTGTAGTAAAATTTTCGTAACATTAACATACTGGTAGTGCCTCCCTAAATCCAAAGCGAAAACTACTACTAGTGCTACCCTTTCGACCCCTCCTTTCTGGATTCCCTCTCTGCATCATCGCCACAAATTCATTGTAGTCTATTCGTCCATCCTGAAAAAACCAAAACACACAGCATAACAAAGTTATTTGTCGAAAGTTTGTATCGCGGCTGCAAGAGGTGTCATATATAAGTGTCCGATCAAGGGCATACGTGGGAAACAAAAAAATATGTACTCACATTATTTTGATCGGCTTCTCGGATCATTTCCTCCAAGGGGACATTCCCTAGGCCAAATTCTTCACAAGCCTTTTGAAGCTCATCTTTAGTGATAAATCCACTTCCATCTTTATCGAAATATGAGAAAGCTGCAACTAAATGATCTTCCCTATCAATTTTGTTTAAATGCAATGTTGCGGCTATGAATTCTCCATAGTCAATTGTACCACTGTTATCAACATCTGCCTGAAATCCGAAACAAAAATTGGAATGATGCATCAGATTAATATAGCACTGAAAACGCCAACATTAACATTCTTATATTATTAATTACTATTATTTACAATCAATCTATCATTATGTTCGAAATATTTCCTAAGACGAATGTGTTGAAATACTTACGGCTTTCATTAGATCGTAAATTTCAGATTCGTTGAGATTGGCACCAAATTTTTTCAGTCCAATTTTGAGTTCTTCAAAAGTAATGTATCCGCTATTGTCTGTGTCTATCGTTTTAAACATTTCTTTTAATCCAGCAATTTCTTCTTCAGAGAGATTCTCTGCAATAACCTGAACACAACAGCATATAAATTTACAAGAGCAAAAATTTGACAATCTAAGCAGAACCATTGTTATCAGTTGACATATAATGCTTTGCAAATAAAATAAAAGTAAAAATTGCAAGAAAATTATCCGTTATCGCTTCCCAAACAGAGGAAAAAATAAGTACTCCGGTGTGTGCGACCGAGTTATGTGGTCAAGAAAATAACTTACTCTAAGAGCCATTTTCTTGAGCTTGTTCATTGCAGTAAACTGCTTCATGCGACTCAAAACTGCAGAATCAAGAGGCTTGTCAGGGGCCGATCCATCGACCTGGATCCAGGGATGGCCTGCAAAGAATCAGATCATCATCATCATCATCGTCGTCGTCATTAACAATGTGATAAAAGACTTTGAGCTTAACAATTATATAATTATATGCATCTTAAGATACATTAAATTGTTTATATGTCGGATATACCTCCAGTTTAACCATACGTAGTATTAGCGATCAATGAAAATGTCACTGAATGACTAAACTTTGTTAAAACATTTCCATCGCAAGCGTTAAAGGTTTATTGAAGAAAACTATTGGAACATGACAAAAAAAATAAGACTATGCTATGGAAAACATATGATAACCAATTAATCACATCCATGCGAAATATGATTTGAAAGTAAGTCGTATTCTGCCTAAAAACTTTTGATTCACTATCATGGATCTCAATGGGATAACTGTAGAGAGAAACTTACGAAGAACTTCAAAAGCTGATAACCGTTTACTAGGGTCTCTGACAAGCATCCTCGTAACCAAGTCTTTTGCACTTTCAGAGATACTAGGCCATGGATCTGATGAGAAATCAAGATCACTATGCAAAATGGCCTGAAATATCTCTTGCTCTGATTCTATTACAAAGGATCAAAATAAATGTTATAAATTATAATGAAGGTTTTTTGAACCTATAAACGTGTAAAAGATATACGAATAAGCAAATAGCTAGATTGGAGTATGATGAGCTTGATATCTTAATAAATCTTACCACCCCAAAATGGAGGCACCCCACATAAGAGAATGTACAAGATGATACCGGCACTCCACACATCTGCTTCTGGACCATATCGCTTGCGTAAAACTTCGGGTGCAACATAGTAAGGACTTCCTACTACATCATTGCAAATGTCACCTGTAAATAACGAGTGTTCGATTGTTAGCAACAAATAATATGGCAATTACCTATGCAGAACTTAGCTTCATGTAATGTCAAATAGATTATATGCAGAACAAACCTGGTTTGAAAAAAGCAGATAGTCCAAAATCTATAGCCTTAAGAGGCGAATCTTCCTGCTGATTAACGAAAAGAAAATTCTCCGGCTTAAGATCACGATGCATTACACCAAGAGAATGACATGACTGAATTACACCAACAATAGTCCTTGCAAGTTTAGCTGCTTTTCTTTCTGTATAATGCCCTCTTTCGACAATCCTATCGAAAAGTTCACCACCGGAACACAACTCCATAACAACATGAACAGCAACAGCGTCCTCAGAAGCTTCCTTAATCGAAATAACATTCGGACTCCCGGCCAAGTGATGCATAATCTGAATCTCCCTCCTCACATCTTCAACATCCTCCTCCGTAACCAGTTTCCTCTTCATGATCGATTTACATGCATACTCTTTCCCAGTAGCTTTCTCCACACAAAGAAATGTAGTTCCAAATTGCCCTTGTCCAAGCTTTTGTCCCACATTATAAAACTCTTTAAGATTAACCGTTTTTCGCTGTAAAACTGAATCTGTTTTTAGCCCTGCACTTGCTAGTCTCTTCACATTGAGAGGTCTCTTTGGTTTTGCAGGTGTAGCAGCAACAGCTTCATTTGTTTGCGGTTTCTGTCGTTGTTGCTGCTGTGAGCTTACATCTTCATTTTCAATTTTCACTACACGTGGAGGCAGGTTTTCAACAGGTTCTATAGCTTTTGTTGGATTGGTTTTGTTTAAATGATCTTTCTTGGTTCTACGTGACCAGCAAGATACACTTGGAAGTTTAGAGGGTGCTGATTCATCCTTTGAATGAAAGATTCTCGATCCGATACAGTTGTTTCCCATCTAACACTAATTACTACCTATCCTAATTATCATACTGTGTCGTGTCAGGTGTCTGTGTGAAAGTTTTGTCCTCTTATCAGGTGTTTGTGTCAAAGTCCCCGTGTGTCTGCGCGTCGTGTCAGATGTCTGTATCAGAGCTTCAAAACAAAAACATATATAAAAAAATAGAACCTCACAAACCCAATATGTCAAAACCCTAATTTGATTTTCTCCTTAAATTGAAAAATTGGCAACAAAAATGTTACAAAATCAAAAGAAGAAAAAAAATAAAAAATGTTTGTTTACCTTATTAGATGTGGCAATGCAATTGATCAATGCACAAACCTAGTGTGCAATATGAACAAACAAGTGTGCTATAAAAAAGGGGTATCAAAATTTTTGGAATTAATGGGAAAAACCCAATATTGTACCAATTTCAATGAACCCCAATTAAGAAGAAAAAAAATGTGTTTGATTATGATGATTGAAACAAAGATGGAAACTTTAAAGATGGGAAATAAAAATGAAACATTAATGTGACATAAATTAAGGTTGTAAAATGGAAGAGAAAGAGATAAAGACAGAAAGCTATACCGGTTTTTCTGTTAGGAAGAATGTTACAAAACGCGTTACCAAATATTGTTGGGAAATTGGACGGTTAAGATGGATGGTATAAGTGAAGTGGACGGTTGGGATTTGATTTAAACCGTAATCTGGTTGTTTGTTGGTGTATATACGTGCAATCCCTATACCCTATATTCACTCCGACGTGCTTAAGTGATTAACCGCCGGCTGCCGGCTCTTGCCGGTGAATTTTTATTCTGTTGTATTCTTTTATATATTTTTAAAGGGTTAAATAAACTTTTGATCTCTATAAATATCTTGAATTTTGTTTTTGATCCTTATAAAACAATTCATCAATTTTTTGTCTCTCAAATATTTTCTACGACAATTTGTGGTCTCTACTTTTAAATCAACTATTATATAATTTTACAATTTTTGAATGATTATTTTAATCCAAGTTTATAATATTATAAGGACCTCTCTCACAAAATTTTAGAATTTTTTAATATAAGATGAATTATTTATGAATTTTTAAGCGAAAAAAACTAAAAAATTCATATTTAATTAATCTATTTGTAAAAAAAAATTCATATTTTGTAATAGAGATTCCTATAATGTATTAAAGATGTCAGCGGAAAAATATTTAAAATTTAAAATGATATACTCAAATTGAATGAAAAGCAGGGACAAAATATTATGATACAAAATATTTGAGGAACCAAAACTTACTAAAAAATGTATAGGGACTAAAAATGAAATTTAGTATATTCACAGGAATTAAAAACATATTTAATCCAATTTAGAAATTATAACTATGTTTTAGGGTTTGATTAATGAACACAATGGAAATGCTAAAACAATAGAATTTAATTGATACGCATTTATTAGATTTTTTGTGTTGGTGGAGATGATAAGTTATTGAAAATTTACACACTAATCTCAATATACACATATAAACATTGATACCTTTTTTTTTTTTACTAAAAACATGGATACCTATATTATGGTAACTTCGTACATATATTATGATAACCATAAAAAAAAAATTATAGATGATTAACTAACTTGCACTTTGGACCTCTAAGTTTTATAATTGTATGATTTTGCCCCAAAATTTAAAATGAGTAATTTTAACCCTTCATTTTTGCCTCATTTTGCATAAAACCGTGGACATGGTTTACTTTAATGACATGACACCTCCATATAATTTGTATTTGTTAAAAAAATGTTAATGTCCATGTTAGCGAAATTCCACATCATAAAATAAGGCCGTCAACATTTTTAGATCAAAACTGATTCAACTCCTAACCTGCTATAATATAAGTATAGAATGAATTTAGTAAAGATTATGTTTCATTTCAAATAAATTGAGGAGAATGAAATAAGATGAAATGAGTTTCTTTGAATTTTATTCCAATTCACTCAGTTAATATAAATTCATACAATAAAATCTTATTATTTATCACTCAATTTCATTCCATTCCATCTCATTAATTCATCAATCCAAACTTTAGGATTAGTGATCACTAATTACACTAAAGTCTTCGGAAGAAGAAATGAGAGCATCAAAGAACAAGCTCAGATCATTTGATTCTTACTTTCTCTCACAATCTCATCATTTTTTGCATTTTTCAACATCCTCCAATTCATCAAAACTTTCACATGCTCACAAAAAAACAATACAACAACCACTTTCCAATTCAGACACTGAAGAATCCTCACGTTCACTTTTCAATCAGATCACCCACATTTTAGGTTCTGATACAGTGATAACTGACAATTCCCCAACTGGGTTTTCGTTTCCGCTCGAAAATCGCAATGCAAAGTTTGGTTTTGAGGAGAAACCTGATTGCACTGAACCTGTTTGTGAAAATGCCGCAGAGAGTGTTGTACTTGATAAAGACGAAATTTTTCCTGTTTTGGAAGATACCCAGTTGAGTAATATGGGAGAAGAAGATATGTGCCGGATGGTGGGTGAGGTTATTGAAATAATTCGAGCAGAAAGTGATTCTATTTCTGTGGAAGAGCGATTAGAAAATATGGGTTATTGTGAGTTGAATGTTGAGGTTTTTGATAGAGTGTTGAAAAGGTGCTTCAAAATGCCGCATTTGGCTTTCAGGGTTTTCAATTGGTTGAAGCTTAAGGATGGTTTTCGTCACACAACACAGACTTATAATACCATGTTGTGCCTTGCTGGAGAAGCTAAGGAGCTTGGGTTGGTGAAGAAGTTGGTGGAGGAAATGGATGAGTGTGGAGTTCAGAAGGATGTAAATACGTGGACCATTCTTGTATCGATTTATGGAAAGGCTAAGAAAATCAGTGAAGCTTTGTTGGCTTTTGAAAATATGCAAAGGTGTGGCTGTGAACCTGATGCAGTTTCGTATAGAATGGTCATTCGTTTGCTTTGCATTTCGGGTAAGGGTGATATTGCCATGGAGTTCTATAAGGACATGGTCAAGAAGGACATTGTACTTGAGGAGGTAAGGTTGTATAAGATGCTTATGAACTGTATGGCAGAATCAGGAGATGTTGCAGCTGTTAGTTTGCTTGGAAATGACATGATGCGGTTGTGTCTGATGCCGGAAAACAGTGTTCTTGGATGTATGCTCAAGAGCTTTTGTATTTCTGGGAAGATTAAAGAGGCCTTGGAATTGATTCGTGACCTCAAATATAAAGATGTAGTTCTTGAACCTGAATATTTTGAGACCTTGGTGAGAGGGCTGTGTAAAGCAGGCAGGATTTCAGATGCTTTAGAGATTGTTGAAATTATGAAGAGAAGGGACATTGTTGATGGGAACATTTATGTGATTATCATAAATGGGTATCTACGGAGAAACAATGTTCGAATGGCACTTGATATGTTTCAAAGCATGAAAGAATCGGATTATGTGCCTACAGTTTCCACATATACAGAACTGATACAGCATCTCTTTAGGTTGAGTAAGTATGAAGAAGCTTGCATGATATATGATGAGATGCTTGGAAAAGGAATTAAACCAGACATTGTGGCTATAACAGCCATGGTTGCAGGTCATGTTTCACAAAATCGTATCTCTGAAGCATGGAAAATTTTTAATAGTATGGAAAGCCATGGCATGAAGCCTACGTGGAAAGCGTATTCGGTATTTATTAAGGAGCTTTGCAAGGCTTCAAGGACTGAAGACATTGTTAAAGTATTGTATGAAATGCAGGCTTCAAAGATTGTTATCAAAGATGAAGTATTCCACTGGGTTATAACTTACATGGAGAACAAGGGGGAGCTCACTTTAAAACAGAAAGTAGAGCAAATGCATACAGCGTCTAAACTTGCTCCTGAACATTTCAAGGAGTCTGAAAAACAAGTGCCGTTGAGAAACGAGGTGGACGAAAATACGGGAATTGACCAATCAAAGTCAGAGATGGTAGACTGCTCATTAAGACATCCAATTATTAAGACTTACAGTGAGCAAGATGTTCGCAATGTCTGTAGGATTATTTCGTCCTCTCCAGACTGGCCTTCAATCCAAGAAAAATTAGAGAAATGTAACATTGTGTTCACTCCAGAATTTGTTATGGAGATATTGCAAATCTGCAGTAATCATGGCTACGCCGTGCTGAATTTTTTTTCATGGGTGGGAAAGCAACCAGGCTACAGGCCCACCGCAGAATCATACAGCATTGCAATCAAAATTGCAGGGAGCGGGAAAGATTTCAAGCATATGCGAAGCCTGTTCTATGAAATGAGAAGAAACAATTATCCAATAACATCAGAAACATGGACAATCATGATAATGCTTTACGGCCGTACAGGTCTGACAGAGATGGCCATGAATTGTTTCAACGAGATGAAAGCTGAAGGTTATAGCCCAAGTAGGAGTTCATACAAATATTTGATCATGGCCTTATGTGGGAGAAAAGGAAGGAAAGTTGACGATGCTCTCAGAACATATGGTGAGATGATTCGTTCGGGACATGTTCCTGACAAAGAATTGATTGAAACCTACATTGGTTGTTTATGCGAAACGGGTAGGATCTTAGAAGCTAGGAAATGCATAGATTCTCTTCAAAAATTTGGCTACAACGTTCCTCTTAGCTACTCCTTGTTTATAAGGGCTCTTTGTAGAGCTAGAAAAGTGGAAGAAGCATTGTCATTAATTGAAGAGGTTGGAACAGAGAAATCAAGTGTAGAAAAACTAACTTATGGAAGTATTGTACATGGTTTATTACAAAAGGGTAAATTAGAAGAAGCATTAACCAGGGTGAATGCAATGAAACAAGAGGGTATAACACCTACAATCCATGTTTACACATCATTAATAGTTCATTTCTTTAAAGAGAAACAGGTAGAAAAAGCTATTGAGACTTATCAGGAAATGCAACAATCAGGTTATGAACCAAATGTTGTTACATATTCAGCACTTATACGCGGTTACATGAATGTGGGGAGGACGAATGATGCATGGAATGTGTTCTACCGTATGAAATTTAAAGGACCCTTTCCTGACTTTAAAACATAT
Source organism: Trifolium dubium (assembly GCA_951804385.1). Classification (NCBI taxonomy): domain Eukaryota; kingdom Viridiplantae; phylum Streptophyta; class Magnoliopsida; order Fabales; family Fabaceae; genus Trifolium; species Trifolium dubium. The sequence goes on along the minus strand of OX638070.1, from coordinate 9,847,910 downwards.
TCTATGTTTCTTTCTTGTCTATGCAAAGTTGGGAGATCTGAGGAAGCAATGAGACTTATTTCTGATATGTTGGAAAGTGGGATTGTTCCTAGTACTATCAACTATAGAACAGTGGTTTATGGGTTGAATAGAGAAGGGAAACAAGATTTAGCATTTGCTGTGTTGCAACAAAAATCAGAACAGAATAAAAAGCGCAAGCTCATAACTTAAATTTCTTTTCAAAGTTGTTGAATGTGTGCCATTTTAGTTAGGATTTATCGTCTCTAACATATTGTTTGTTTTAAGGAAAAGTAGAAGGAAAGAAACTTGAAGGAAGGAAAACACAACGCTCATAATATTTTCTCTTATCATACCCTTTTATAGTGTACGAGGTTTCAGCGCATATTCATTACAAGTCGCTGATCAAATTCCAAAGCGAAAATACAGTCGAAAATCAAATAGCTACATGCTATGGTCGTAGCAGTCTCATGACCTTCAAATTGTGCTTTCCCCGCCTTTCAGGGAGCTCACTACGGGTGTAGCACTACGCTACGAGTTCGTAGTGAAGGTCCTCTACGTACCTCTTGCATTATAGTGCTTTTTAAAATTCACTATCATAGTATCACTAGGTCTATACAATAGAATATTATGACGTCGTTTCACATTTGATCTATGTAGCAGGTCAACTAAGTGTGATAAAGCTTACAATAGAATATTATGACCTCTTGCATTATAGTTGTTGTTAATGAAATACTTGTATATTTAGTAATAAAAATTTAAAATTGCGCAACAAATATCTCGAAAGTCATGGTATAGGCTGCTTAAAGAATGCTCAAAAGCTGTAGTAGTTGTTGTATATTTCAAAATATATAATAACAATACTCATTTTTCAATTTTATTTTAAAAAGGCTGAACCAAACAATAATACTATATAGTAGTATAAATATCAAATTGCACACAGCCTAACAAGGCAACACAACTCACAGGTGGTACTTACACTTGCTATCAATCATCTTAGTTTACTTATTTGATTATTAATCAAAAAATGTAAATATTCTATTGTTTTCAATTTTCATAACCCATATGAATGCATTGCTATCCTCACAGCAAAACACCTTTATTTCATTAAATACAAGTGAATCGAAATTCCTGTGACGAGAAAATACCAACCAGATATAATTCTATTCAAAATTACATAGGGGTTGCTTAGTTGCAAGCAGCGCGTCTGAATGAGTATATGTGAGCACTCATACTGCTCGTGCTAGAGGTGTGTGTCGCGGTGTGTAACATGTAAACTTTGACACATGTAGAGAAGCAATAAGGTGCATTGATACAAATGATGAAATCAAATGGTTTTTTTACTGATAGGCCATCAGTGAATCAAATTCTTCATAGTTCATACTAACAACTGATCTACCATTTGTCCCCCAAATGAATAGTTGTGTTTGAAGGCTGCACCAACATATAACCAATATCAATAATATGAAAATAAAAGAAATTGAGGCATAGTTACAAATAGGAGCAGCTTAAGATAAAGTATTCAAAAAATTCAAAAGCAGTAAACTAGAGAAAGAATATATAAGTAGAAATGTACACTTTATTTTGAAAGCCTTGATTCATAAAATCCCGAGCAGGCATAACAGTAATGATTTTTCCTGAGAAATTATGACTAACAATAATGTCAGAAGTGGTTCAATAATGAATAAAGTTTCGAATAAATCAAATAAATATACCAGAAAGCAAGATGGTACTATACACAATTATTAGACCAAACATTTTATCACACACTTTTTAAGAGATACTACTGCAAGCTCCCATGGGGTAGCAATTAATGCATGTTTATGAATATCTTCACCATTGAATTTAGGCACTCTTAAATTTTCGGGATCAACTTGAAATCAAAGGTGGAAATTTTCCCGAAGCGTTCCAGAGTTGCCGCACAAGAATTTCTCCGCTTTACACCCTTGATTGGGACCTTATAATTACGAGACGGTGTGTAATAATGTGTGCATGCAACTGACGGATTCATGAAAGAAAATACATCCTTTTTCTAAATCAATAACTGGTGAGATTTATATCCCCTGGTTAATAATCTCAAACTAAGGTTCAACAATATGGGCTATGGTTGATCATAAGAACCTAGAGAGAGACATGAAAGGGAAGGTGGGTTGATTTCATTTAACGAATATCAATTGCATTCAATTGACATCTTTGGCTCTTACCAGTCCGCATAAATATTTTGGCATGAGATGAAAACAGCTACCATCCCATTATCGTTTCTTTCTAAATTCTATTGTCTAAGTGAGTATATAGAACTTTCAAGAACCTTTCACCTTAAGCTTCAATTGTTTTCAAATTTCTTATTTTCAATTTTATTTCTATGGAATATGGTATAAGGAATGAAGAAAAGGAAAATAGTGATATTACCTGAATCAAAGCTTCTTTACAACTTCCTCAATTACACGACAATAGTAAGTCATTCTCCTAATTGCATTCTTTGCATCTTCAAAGTCCCGTCTTTGAAAAGCATCAGCAAAGGCATCAGACCAATTTTGAAGTTTCTTCTGCATCTGGATGAAAGATCAAAGGATGATATGAAGAAATAACATCAAATTAATCATAATTAAAAATCTTCATTCAAACTGATTATGCAGTCTTTTTGCAGCACTTCTTCCTTGCGTATTTGAATTCTCAGGCATACCTCAGAGCGAATGGGATTCAAAGCCTCAGAGTTAGTTGCTTCTTCAACTTCTTCTCTGATTTCCATAATCTGCAGTAAATTTTAGTAACAGAATGGGATTAGATTTTCCTTGTGTAGAAGAGTGAAAGATGAGCTAAGAGATAGTAAACAATATGCATAGTATACCATTGATGTTGGGACATTAAATAAGAAAAGTATTTTAAAATTCAAATAAACCTTTAGAATAAGACGTGATTCAAGCTTCAAAGAGAATAAACTCTAGACGTGTTTCTTGAGGCACTTGTTTCGCTACTATTTTGTTTAAAATAAATTTCACATTGAAGACAAATTAGGCTTTATTCAGTTACCTCTGCTAGTAATTCTGGATCTGAAATTGTCTGCTCCTCGTCAACTTCCACTCCATTGAGCTTCAGCTAACAAAATAAGGCACAACATTACTTGGTATCAAGCAAGAAGAAATGAATAACATTATATAACTAAAGAAAGTTATAGAAATCCTTTTGATGACATATTTAATTTACTTGTTTCTATGATCAAATAATAAAGTTCTTCAACACAGATATATTATCGCCATTGGCCTTTTAAGATGTTCAACTTCTGTAGAGATTTCCGCTACTGTAACTATGCATGATTAATTTGAATCTTGGCCTGGAAAATGCTTACCATGTAAATTGCTCTTGACAAAGGCTTGCTCAGTGTACGGTACGCATCAATCACTCTTGCAGATTGTTCAGCAGCAAAATCTCTTTCTTTCTAACAAATGAAGTAAAAAAATTTTTATTAGTATCTCTGAAAACACATTCAACTTCCCTACCTTTTATTTTTTGTTGATAAGCATCAACTACACTACCTTACCCACCACAATACAAAACGAAAAAGAATACAAAGAAAGCGAAATAGTATGAAATAAAAAGGAAGAAGAAAGGATATCCCTTAAGACAACCTGAGATTTTGAATGCACCAAATCAGGATGTAGTTTCTTTTGCCAATCTTTGTACTTCCCCTCCAAATCTATACCCTCTATGTTATACTTCCTCTCCCTGTTTTTAAATTTCAAATTAAAAAAAGAAAAAAAAAATGCTTGAGTTTCTCAGCTTATCTACTATACTACTCATACAATAACAAATCAATAGAATTATACTATTCAGACATCCGGCCCACTAGGTTGACTAATCCGGTTCGGGACGAATTCTGACATCGAGTAATTCCAATCCCATCCCAAACGTAGTTGTGGGAAATCGAACCATGGTCCTCTCTACCAAGTTCAGCGGTCAATCACCACTGGACTAGTAATAGAATCCAACTCAACTCAGTAATGGAAATTACAAAAACTTAAAACCACTAGTAATGGAACTCAACTCAGAAATATAACAAGCACATAATTATGACATGTAAGAGAATACAATTTCCTCTTGAAGCTTGATGAAAATAACACATTGCTCAAACATATATTATACATATAGCATCAAGTTTCCAAATTTCCTAATTCCTATAAAGCATCAAGTTTCACCTTCCTAGCAAACCAATATGTGCATCAAATCAACAAATTACAAACCCATATATATCAACCAATAAAAATCAAAACTTTATGAACAATTTCAACACCCAGATGAAAAAAAAAACAAAATCCCAAAAAACTTACAATCCAAAAATATCAAAATAGTCATTTGAGTGATCAACAGGTTGAATGCAACGACAGGAATGACAGAACAAGAAAGGCAATGATTGAGGGACAGAATCACAATTCCAGCATATAGTTTGGAATTTCTGTTCAGGTTTTGAACACAAACTCTTTCTGCAAAATCTGAGAGACCCAATTGAAGAATAATAGTTATACCAAATGGGTTTATCATGACAGTGATGATCAGTATCATACAGTGCAAAGCGTGGTGGTGGTGATGGAGATTGAAGTTTAAGGTGAGGAGAAAAACGTTGGGGAATTGAAGTTAAGGTTCGTTTGAATTTGAAGAAAGTTGAAAGAGATGTAGAAAGAAATTTCTTTGTCATTGTGAAAGCAGTGACAAAAGCTAAGGATGTTCCTGAATTTTGGGAGGGTGAAGAATGAGTTTAGGACAAAACTTAGAACTGGTACGCTAATTCGGTTGTTATTGTTGTCCTGTAACAGCAGAACACGTGGTGGCTCGTGCAACGTGTTTGGTTGGGAAATTTTATCAAACAGTTGGTAGGTGTAACGGGTTGGAGTTGAGGTGAAGAGGTAACTCGATCGGGGTTGGGATTGATAATAATGATATAAGCGGGGTGGGTATCAATGTCTCTATTATCCGCTCGCATTTGTTTTGTAAATATCGGAAAAAATTTAAACTTGAACTTAAATTCAATCAACTCTTGTTTTCTCCGTTAAAATCGAAGCAGTAGAGGGGTACTTGCAGGGATGGATCCAAAACTATTATTTCAGTGTAGTTAAAAAAAAACACGTTCACAGATTTTATAATATAAAAAATGTGTTTCATATACTTGCAGATTAGCCGAAGAAGTACATAGCTTTGCATCTAGAAAAAAATTTTGGAAAAAATAATAAAGAATAAAGAGAAGAAAAGAAAGTAAAAGAATCAATCCAGTATTGAGATTGATTAATTGTCGGGGTTAAAAAAATGTATAGACAATTAATATTGGTGAGTTTCTATATCATATTAAATGATTTTTATAATACAAAATATAAATTTAATGATAAATTTTGTTAATTTTTATACTTGTTATATATTTCTTTTGACAAAAATAAAAAGATTTTCATTCATTCATATTGATATATTACAATGTATTATCTCCATGCACATGTTTATAGTTCTTATTTCTAATTTTGAGGCATTATGCTGATAGATTGAAAAACACAAGATAGATAGTCTGCATAGATTACATGGTTAGTAAAAAATAAATGTAAAGTGTGATTCCAACAAGACAAATAGAAGAACCCTTTTTGAGTAAATCAAAATCTCATTCAAATTTCAAACAACCAACCGCAGATACTAATCCCTCGTGGTAATTGATATCCCTTTAAGGGGTTTACCTCATTTAATAAATATTTTTTCAGTGGAACCAGCAATCGATCGAACTTCCGACTAAAGGGTTATAAGACCCAAGTATGTTACTAAATGTGCTGCACCTTGTTGGTTAAATGAAAACCCTATATGCGTGCGTATATTTAACCACCTAACCAATCATTATTCAAGCGTTCCTCGCCTATGGTATACAAAACGTGTATTAAGTTATTGAGATATGGGGTTACAAAAGTTGAAAATATGCCTCAACGGCTCAACATACCCTGTCTTCGTTCCTCATTTGCCCTTTCTGGTTAATGTGGAAAACTACAACATATATATCTTTGATATCTTTTATGCCTGCTCAACTTCTTTGGTGCATTTGAGGACATACCTTGAGTTACATTGGTGTTAATTTTTTTCTGACTTCTTGATTTGGCTTTGTCATCAGAAGACATTTCTTGAACCAAATCAGTGTTTAGTTGCTTGTTTCGTTGTTTCGTTTGGTCCATAATTGCTTCACTTTCCAAAGAATATGAACTAACCTGGCTTGCCTCGGTGATTCCGGAGTTAGTCCAAGGTGCTTCTTCAGAAGTTCCCTCTTGTATATCATTATTAGGTACCTCAAAACTAATCTCATTTTTATCACAAGGTTTAACATTTGTTGTGGAATATGAATCAAGTCTACCATATTTTTTCATGCAAGGGGACTCTTCTTTACCAAAGCTAGAAGAGGCCGTCTTGGAATGTAATCGGTATTCCCTTACCATTGAAATGGCCTTCTCTAATGTTTCTAGAGCTTGTTCAACATCCGAGCGGATAAATACACTCTTTTTTCCTTTTTGTACAATTGGACCAACTTCATCATCTGAAACGCCAATTACTTTCTCGCTGTTCTCCACACTCTGCGTAATCTCTTCTTTGCCTAATTCTACGATCTCACCAAATTCTTTGCCATTTTCTAGTACTGTTGCATCCATTGTCGTTGACGTGACATTATTTGAGCATTGATTTCTGTTATCCTCTTCAGATACATCTTTTTCGCCGCTTTGTTTAACAAGACCTTCAGCAGGGTGAATTCTTGCAACTTGCTGAAGCTCTCCATTATTCACATCCTCTGATCCACTTGTAGTAGTGCTATATAGAGCTTCACGAATTCTAGCATATAATGGATCCCCCAAGGCATCGCTGAACTCTTCTTTATCATGGCTCATCACAGAAGCCACAACCTATAATATAATCGGCTGGTTAATGTCAAAAGATGATAGAAAACAGTATCAAATAGTTGAATATCAAGGAAGTATATCTGAAAAGAATCTGCAACCTTCTGATAAAGTCTGAAACCATTGCCAATGAGCTGCCTTGAAATAAAGTTTATCAAGGATGGAGGGATGAAATCCACCTTTACATCCATATTTACTATTGTCCTACAAATTTTAATTATTGAATTAGGATTGCACATTAAAAAATTCATTTTCTGTGGTACCCATTTCATTTTGCACAGCATGTCGATTACATTTAATCCATAAAGGCAACTGGAAATAAATGAATATGTAACTTGTAAAGAAAGTATGAAACATAAAACAAACAATAAAATCAGAATGAATAAAGTCATTTTAGAGAGACCTATCAAACCAGCCGCGTAACCTCAGCAAGTATATTCATTTGTTATGTTGCGTAACAAAAGCATCCACATCACACTACATCTATGTCAAGTATATCTCATCACTCCATTCAAGTAAGTTCTTCAAAAAAATTGGTTTTTCGGGTACATAATTTTCATGTTTAAGTACGCCTAAAACTCACCGAAAGTAACTTCTTTCTGAAGTCAACTTTTGCAAAGCAAAGCCTCCCACTAAATCAACTCTCACGACATCCTTTGCATCAGGAATCGCATCACTGTTGAAACCAGGAATGGTCTCCATGACACTCTTTGACTCCGAGACCTGATAGCAAATTAAGCAAAATTTCTTGAAAAGTTCAATTTAGTCTATAATTAACTTTCTTTAAAATTAAGGCTAAATTGCAGTTTTGGTCCCCTATGTTTCAAAAACTTGTGATTTTGGCCCTCTATGTTTCAAAATAGCACTTATAGCCCCCTACGTTTAGTCCTTTTTGCAAAAACTAATTTTGACCAAGTCAATGATGACATGACACCAATTTTGAGCTAACAAATTTACACAAAACTAGTGTAAAACTTCACATGAGACAGTTTAGCACCGATGTTCATTGATTTCCTTGCATTGCTTTATTAGAAGGATAAAATACAAAGTATTTTTCGTCACTAAACTTGTCCATAAATAATACTCAGGAAGTAGGTTGATGACAATTTTGATATATTTTAAGTGAAATACAAAAGGAAAAGAACATCAGTTTTGACTCAAGCAATATTAAAAAAGTCTTAGTAAGAGAGAAATAAGACCATCTTAATTTGGGAATGGTTTAATCGGTGGAGATTATTTTGTAGAAAACAAGGTTATATAATCCATAACTTGGCATAAGAAAATTTTAAATTTGAAGCGGATGAATTGATGTCTTATATATTTAAAATCATTTATTAAGAAAATATTCATATTCATATAAATGCACTTACAACTACATGTAACATGTTCACATTTTCCCTTAAAAGGGAAACATCTTGCAGAAGGTCACTGGTGCCGAAATGAATCAACTCCAAGTATGTAATTTAGCCTAGAGCCCAAAATTTGAATCCACCATATTCCTCGACATCTTTATGCAATGCAATGTTTTTCAATTACACTCATAAGTGTTGTCAAAATTAGTTTTTGCAAAAGGGGCTAAACATAGGGGGCTATAAGTGCTATTTTGAAACATAGGGGGTCAAAATTGCAAGTTTTTGAAACATAGAGGACCAAAAATGCAATTTAGCCTAAAATTAAAAAGCAATGAAAGGTCCAGATGATTACCGAATTCGTAAGAACAACAACTAAGTCATCTTGAAAGTACTCAAACAGATAATAGTGCACTACAGCTTCCCTCAAAGACAGAGGCCATGAAACTTTCATTCTTTCTTCCAAAATTCAGAACAAAATCAGAATTTACAAATCTTCAAAGGGGGATTGAAAAGTGATAATTTTAGTTAATGTTGGCAGCACAAACCTCACTAGTGATATTTGTTCCCCAATCTGGACCTTCTGTAAACATTTGCAAGATAAAATTTTGAAAGTAGGAATAGTAGACTGAGGCCACCTAATCGAACATTGTTCAAAAGTGTGTCAGCTCAAATTATCAGCAACATTTTTATACAGTAATAAAATCACCTTGTACAGAAATTAATAGGTAAGAAAAATTTAATAGTGTTCAATGTCACATCAGGAATAGTATACCGAAAATTAAAGGCACATATTGCATTAAAAATAATTCTCACCATTTTTTGTAAAGGGAGGTTTGCCATGAGATCAATAAACCTGTAATGATGAAAATAACTCATTCAAGTTTGCGCGTTGTTATCAATAATATGGTGTTTGTAGTTTTTCAATAAAAGGCTAGTGCTGAAAAAATTCATTGCTCTAATGTGACTTACAAACATCAACAGGTGCATCCACAAAGCCTTCGACTAGCATTGTATGATAGGGAGTTCCCTCCGGTCCTTCACGATACATAACACGGAACTCTTCGCCATCTTGTTTTAACTATTGGAAAAAGTAAAATTATCAGTGATCACTTCATAATTTGATTGCAAGAAATCAAGTATCTGCATCCTAAAGCTTCACAAAATGGTTGGACAGAGATCAGAGAGCCAACAAGGTACATCAATCGCAAAATCTTGATTTCTATGAAAAGAAGTTATCAATTAGACATACAAAACAAAATGGTTCGAAATCTAAACTAATGGAAGATCACATATATAAGAAAACAAAACATTGTGAAACTGCAGAAGCCAGAGAGTAAATAACATACTTTCCAATCATTGTGTGATGTACTAGACCTTCCATGTTCATCTGAAGTACTCCTTAACATATCAAGAAAGTTAGATATTTCTGCAGTCTTATGTTCTACTAATTTCTCCTTGTATGCTGCACAAAACCAAACATACAATTAGTAAAACAAAAAGACAAAGGTACGCAACTAAAATAACTGTTTGACTGAGTTATTCCTAAATGATTTCAAAAGAAAAGTAAACAGTCATTTTGGTCCTTAATGTATCAAAACTACCAAAACATCCACAAATGTGTCTTTTGTTAGTCAGGATGGTCCTAGAATGTGTCTTTTGTAGTTTGTTTGGTCTTCAAATGTGCTTCTGTTAATCGGTTTCGTTCTTAAATACTAGCAGTCACAGAAGACAACTCAAGGACGTTTTAACAATTTCAATACATTCAGATACGATGATGACAACACCTAACTCATTTAGAACCAAAATAATTAAGCCTCGCAGAATCAAAATAACTATTTACTCCAAAAGAAATTAAAGAATGTTATCACCTTCATCTTCAATTTCTGATGAAGGTTGAAGTTGACTTTTCACAAGTTTTTTGAGTATCTCAACATTTGTAAGATCAGGTGAAGCAAGGGTCCTATCAAGCCGCTCCCTGTACTGCACAATCTTTCGTTTCTTCTCCATCTTCACATCTCTTTCTCAAAAAGTCATATCAGGTATAGATGTGGCAACCATTCATAGGATTCCCATACTCGTCCTAAATTTACCACAATAGAAATTCACTAGGGTTAACAAGATTAAACCACTAAGTTATAATTCTCATCATATCAATCAAGCTTAGTAAAATTATTGTTATCAATAGTGGATCGAGAAAAATAGCACTTTGTTCAAATTCTAATACGCTGTAGTGCTATACAACCACTATTTGACAACACTTAGTACTAAACAACATATTGCAGAGCAATAGCGATTTGTTCAAATTCTATTACGCTATAGCGACACTAATCTATAGCCAACAACACTGAGTAAAATACAACAAATAGTTTGTGTTTAATTGGCCAGAAACCACAGAAGGTTTCTTTCTATTAGCCCAATTAAGCAATGACAGTTTGTAAATTCATCTCTATATCCAAAACCCAAGATCAAAGAAAAATCATTACACGTCCACAAATCATTTCACAGTATCTATGTCAAAATCACGGTGATTTTTCAAAAGCATGCATATTTGGTATCACGGCTTGTGAGCCAAAATCATGGTATCCCACCGTGATTTTCATAAGCTATAATTTGTATGTTTTGCATCTCGATGGGTGTGCCAAAATCACGGTGATCATGGTGGATCACTGTGATTTTGGAACACCTATCGTGATACCAAACATAACCTAAGTTTGCACCTTCTACAAAAGTTTGCAGCTTCTACAAAATTACGACGAATCACTTTGATATCAAACATAGGCTAAATCTCTACGAAATAAAAATAATAACATCCATTTGAATAAAATCAGTTACATCAACAAAAATTTCAAATTTAAGAGCTAAAACATAACATGATTAAAACATAAAAAGATAGCTAAACAAGCAAAGACTAAATTAATTAGTTTCAAACAAAATTAACAAACCAAATACTACTAGTCTTGAAGTCAACATAAACATGACAAATAGTATAGATTAAAGGAGCTAGATGAAATCAAATTCAACCCCAAAAAAATGAGAATTTTACTTCTTGATGATGATAATGTTATGAGGAGAAGAACCCAGATAGAATGAGAAAAAGGAAGATCTGAAAAGATGAAACAGTATTCGAGACAGATTCGGGTGATGTGATTGATGACCAACAAAAAGGGAAGTATGTAACTTTTGATTTGTTGGGTCTAAAGAAGAAACAAAAGTAAGGTTGAAAAATCTCAGTGACTTTTCCTAAGAACTGTTGTGGTAAGAATTAAGAACAAAAAAATAATGTAGTACTAGTGTACTACTAGTCTTGTCTTAAGTTTTTAAGGAAAATTAATTAGCAAAATAAACTTTCTAAAAATTAATTTTTTATCAAAATTAGAAAATGTATTCTACTAGTATTTATTATCCTATAAGAAAAATATTATTGTCAAAAATGTGTTAGAAATTTTAATTTTCAATTTTTTTAAAAGTAGAGCAGGTAAATATTTTTGAAAGTGGGACATATTAGTATTTTTTTTTTTGAAACAAGAATACCTATGGATAAAAATTCCACAAATTTTTTTTTTCTTTTTTAATTTTAAAGCACATAGTACAAAGATTTTATGACATCAAAAGCCATCTCATGACATCCTAAGAGGGACTATAAAAAAAAAAAAAAAAAAAATCATCTCATTAGAACCCAAAGCCATCCAAAGAAACTCATCAACTTATATACAAAGTACAAACAATAAGCATCTCTTACTTCTTAGCAACCCCCAACGTACTACACGACATCCATAACATGGTTTTTATCGTGGAAATGGAATATCTAAATCTTTTGCATAAGTTTTTGTCGTTAGAAAATTGGTGTTGAGTTGGCCTAATTGCTTACAAATTGCATTAATTTGTGGTTTGTTAGGTCATTGTTCATTTATAAGCCGTCACATGAGCCGGTTCGGCTTGTTTCATGGGGCTTTGTATTATATATTGGTTAAATTGATCCAGTTCATTTTTTATTGATCATGCTTTAACGAGTCCGACCCGACTCTGTATAAGTCCGGCCTGATCCGATGGACTAATGGGCTTGTCTGACCTATTTTTTTTTCCTTTTTCAGTTTATTTGATTTTTTTAAAGTGACTTTGATATATTAGTTCTTCATAATTATTAGTTTTATTAAGATGTAATTGTATACAAGTATAAATAATTTTTACATCATCAATAAATATGCATTAATAAATTACAATATAAATTATTTTTTATTAAAGTTTTTGGTAAATATGAACATTTTTATTGAACTTACACATTAAACTATATTTTTTGTAATAATTTTTCAATTAGATGACAATATTTTATGTATTTATTGATATTATCTACTACTAAGATAGAAAAGTTAATTACCTATAAATTTCCATCATTACCCTCATATTATCCCATTAAATCATTCACTTTATGGACTATAACGTCATTTACATATGTTAATTGTTTAATTAATTTTATAATAATTTTATAATTGTTTTAATTAATTTAAATCTGACAAAAAAGACTCCTTTACGTGGATTCCTAAAAATAGTGTAATGATAACAACTTGCAACATTTATGACAGAAGAAAATCTTTTCATTTTCCAACTAATTCATTTTAATATTCTTAAAATGATTCATTTGCCCAAATTTCTAATCCTTACATACTTATCAAAATATTTTAACGAGTTTTTTTTTTATTGACTCAAAATATTTTAAGAAGTTAGTATTATGTACTCTTTGCGTTCTAAAATATAAGAGAAAAAAATTAGTTTTTTTTTTCAAAATATAAGAGCAAAACACATTTATTTATTTTTCTAAGAAAATTTACTCTTTCTCTTATCTTTTTTACCAATAAAAATTATTTTTACATTTTTTCATGCAATTTTTATAAAAGAAAAATACAAAAAACATAATTTTAATTATTATATTTTACTTTTTCTTAATAAGTGTGATTTTATTTTTTTCTCTTATATATGAGACGGAGGGAGTATATAGTTTTTTTTTTTACTTCTTGGAGGGAGTATATAGTCATCATTATATATTTATATATAACCATCATTATATAATCCTTCCATTCTAAATTACAAAGGAAAAAAAAATCTCACTTATTGAAAAAAACCATAACATGATAATTTAAACTATGTTTTTGTAGATTTTCCTTAAAATCTCACTCATATTATCTAAAACTCACTATTTTTGTGGGTTGTTGTGTCTTTTTGCAAGTTAATTGTGATTGTGTAGATTTTAAATTTAAAAGGAAAAAAAAATCTCACTTATTGAAAAAAACCATAACATAATAATTTAAACTATGTTTTTGTAGATTTTACTCACTCATATTATCTAAAACTCACTATTTTTGTGGGTTGTTGTGTCTTTTTGCAAGTTAATTGTGATTATGTAGATTTTAAATTTAATTTAACATTTAAACACTTTTCGGATTACGTATATAAAAATTGACACGGGACAATATTGACATAGTACAATATTTAACACGGGACAATATTTAACACTTTTTGGATTAAGTACTTTTTATACACAAAGATATAAGTATATAAAATTTAACACGGGACAATAATTAAACGATTTTCACTTAAAAATAAATAAATATTTTATAAAAATATTTTATTAATATTGATATTTCATAATATCACTTAATGACTTTTGTCCATTTCACATCGAATATTATATAATAAATATATTTAACTAGCGCACTTAAATTTTTTATTAAGAAAATCTTAAAATATGTAAATACGTTAACAAACACGGGACAATTATACCGTCATTATATTGATACAAAAATGAAATACGGAATAAATATACCAATGATAAATGCAAAAACAAATTAGGCAAATACGTCACTCATATAAAATCAATACAAAATAGATATTTTTTACTAATAAAAATATATGAAACATATATAACAAAATGTATCCGCATATATATATAATAATACTCCTTCCGTCTCTAATTATAAGACCGCTTTTGACCACAGTATGTACGCCAATGTACAATTTTGATTGCTAATATATTTAATTATCTAGCAGTAAAAATTATAAAAATTTGATATTTTGAAAATACTCATCAAAACAAATCAAACAAGATCCTATAAGCTAATATTTACATCTATATATTATTAGAAAAATACGGTCAAAACATGATAGATGAATAATAAAATTTAGTCAAAAGAGGTCTTATATTAAGGAACGGAGGGAGTCTAAAATCTACAATTGGGTGCAGTACAAATATTTTAACGAATTATTACATATCAAATAATTATAAATAAAAAAAATAGAAACAATATATTAATATATTTTTAAAATAATATTATATCAACTTTATTTATCTATTAATAATAATTAATACGTCGTACCAAAAAAATAATTAACATGCCCGTGCATTGCACGGGTCTTTTGCTAGTTTTTACAAAAATGACATAAATTTTTAGATAATGGGCCGGCCCAAAGTCTAGTGGGCTAGCCTGGCCCTGCCTGATCCTATGGAGGACTTCATGGGCTTGGGCCAAAACAAATCGAGTGCATTTGAGCTGGCTTTTTTGAAGTCCAGCCCCGCCCAAATCTGTGGGTTAATGAATCGGTCCATCATCCCAATTTATTTTTGACAGCTCTAATCATAGATGATGACAATTGGGGTCATAAACTTTTTGTATGTATTTAAAATGTTGATCGTGAGTTTTCAAATTACAAAAAATTTATAAAAGATCAATGGAAATATTTTGTAGTAGGGGGTTTTGGTTTTCAGAAAAACATTAAAATTGATAGAATGTATTTTGATCATTGTATTGTATATATGTTACACCTTATTTACTCTAACTGGAATAGCTTGCAAGGGTTGACCAATATCTGTATCTTCATTTTCCAGTTTCCAATCAAAGAAGTTAATCAATGATCCTATCATCATATGCAACATTCTAATAGCAAGTGGCATGCCAGGACATATTCTTCTCCCAGTACCAAATGGTGTCAATTGAAAATTTTGGCCCTTGAAAAAATTAATTTCAGACCCCAAAAATCTTTCGGGTGAAAATAAACTTGGATTATCCCAAATGTTTGGGTTTCTTCCCATGCCCCATTCGTTAATTATAACTTGTGCACCCGATGGTATAGTATATCCGTGAATTTTTACATCAACATTGGCTTTTCTTGGTAACAAAAGCGGGGCAGATGGGTGCAAACGCAATGTTTCTTTTACTACTGCTTGTAAATATGGGAGTTTAGTAATGTCTGATTCATCAATTGGATTTCCTATACCAATTATTTGCGCAAGCTCTTCTTTGGCTTTTAGCATTGCATGTGGATTGTGAACTAGTTCAGCCATTGCTCGTTCTATTGCGTATGAAGTTGTATCAGTCCCCGCAACAAATAAATCCTATTACAAAGTCGCAAAATGTAATATATAAATGTTAAAATAAAAAAACTAAATAAGAATATAGTGAAACAAAGTAAAAAATAAAATAGGAATGGAGAGAAAAATTACAAGAAACAAATGTCTGATTTGTGTGTTGTCCATGTTTTGACCACTCTCTTGAGATATGTTGAGCAAATTGTCTAAAACATCATCATTTGTCACGTAATTTTCCCCTTCTCTTAACTCCAATCTTTTGCTAATATAAGAATCAATTATTTGCAACAATTTTTCAGCATAAGTAGTTGAAATTCCTCTTATACCTTGTGGATCAAGAATCCTCAAAAATGGGAAAAAATCAACTAAATTTGGTGTCCCTATTGCTTTAATAAGATTTTCAACTATATCTTTATACTCACCAATTTCACCAATAGAGTTAACAAAATCCATAGAAAAAAAAGTGTTTGACATAAAATTCAATGAAGTCTTAAAAGCAGCTTTTTCAACATCAACAACTTCACCTATCAAGCTACTTTTATCAATATCACACATAAGTTGTTGTAACTTTTTACACCTAAGTTCATTGCTAGCATCAAGTGTTTTCTTAGAAAACAAATGATTTTTGCAAATTTTTCTTAGATCTCTCCAAAGATCTGAAGATGGCATAAAGGGTAAGCTAAAATGATGATGATCAAGAACTTGTGCAGCTTGAGGAATTGGTCTATTTGAAAATAAGCGATCATGTGTTTGAAGCACTTCTTGTGCTATATTTGGTGAAGAAATTACTATGGTTGATGTTTGGCCTAGCTTAATATGCATTATTGGGCCATATTTGTTGGATAATTTGGCTAATGAATATTGTGGTTTTTTTCCTAGTTCAAAAATATTTAGCATAAGTGAAAAAAGTGATGGTCCTGGTGGAAGATTATAGTTTTGTTTTTTGGTTCTAGCAATGAGTGAAATTAAGATAATAATAGCAATGTGTGTTAGAAAAAGGAGGTATATTGTGGTTGAAAAACACATTTTGATATTTTTGATATTGAGATATTTTGATGCATGGTACTAATGAAAACTAATTGATTTTATAGAATGGTATAGTGCATGTTAATTGAAGTCAAAACTAAAAAATGCATAGTATGTGTATGTGTGTGTGGATTTGTTGATGTCAACGCTATCGGCTAGTTGATGAATATTTGAATTCTACGGATTGTATATTAATAAGTCAAGCAAAAGCAACAAATTTGTTGAATATATAAGGTTTGACATTAATACTCTTTTCCTTCCAAAATTATCTTTCTTTACACAAAAAAAAAATGTTATCAGATTCTATATTAATTTATTTGACGACCGAACTCTAAAGTACTAGAATCATCTTCATGTAAAAATCAAAAGGTTTATAACAATTTACGATATAATGGCACTCACGTCTAACAATAGATGATTCTTTTAAATAAATCTTTCTCAAATAATTTGTGCTTTAAAATATTTTTTGTTAGGACTAGGGATTCTACCGCTAAATTTATTGACTATTCTCCCCGTAGGAATGGAGGAACCTCAAAAGGTCGAACAATTGACCCAAAGATTTAAAATTTCTCCATACTCAAGGCGATGATCAAACCATCGACCCTTATTTAAGGGAGGATGAACCTCTAATCATTCAACCACACACCATGAATTAGTCCTTTAAAATATTAAGATAAGGTAATATTTATTAATCTTATTTTATGTAT
Organism: Trifolium dubium; assembly: GCA_951804385.1. Lineage (NCBI taxonomy): Eukaryota > Viridiplantae > Streptophyta > Magnoliopsida > Fabales > Fabaceae > Trifolium > Trifolium dubium. The sequence continues at coordinate 9,830,569 of OX638070.1, read as the reverse complement.
TTTAACGTACCAAATTATTTGCATCTTTGCTTCCGACTTGTTGCTGATTTCTGATGTTTGATACTACAATACAATAAGGGCCTGTTTGATGCGCATGATTAGAGAGATGAGATATGATAAAATTATCGTATCTTACTTAAATATTTTGTTTGGTGCACCAACATGATAGAATAAAAAATATATTGTTAATCCTATCTCATTGACTATCTGTTATTTTAATCCTAATTTTAAGTTGGATTACCAACTGATAGCATAATTATCCAACGCACTATTCATTATCATCTCTCCACAATTATATGAAATTAGTTTTTTTTTGTCAGGTAGTCTAGTGGCTAGAAATTCACCTCTTAAAGGTGGATAAGTGGACATATATATCCGGGTTCGTAGAGTTGGGTATGCGGGCTAGCCCGTCCCGTTTAACCCACCCCGCATAAGTCTGCATATTAAACGGGGCGAACAAGCCCGTCACTAAATATAAATGGGTTATAATTGTTGGTCCGAGTACGGTCCGCATAAACTCATTGACTATTTGTTTGGTGCACCAACATGATAGGATAAATTAAACATATTGTTTGGTCAAAAAAAAATTAAACATATTGTCAATCCTATCTCATTGACTATTTATTATTTTAATCCTAATTTTAAGTTGGGTTACCAACAGATAGCATAATTATCCAACACAACATTCATTATCATCTCTCCACAATTATATGAAATTAGTTTTTTTTTTGTCAAGTAGTCTATTGGCTAGAAATTCACCTCTTAAAGGTGGATAAGTGGGCATATATATCCGGGTTCCAGGTTCGAACCCGAATCCCTGCACTTTCGTACAATATGTTCAACTAACTGAGCTAAGCTGATGGAACAAAATTAGTTAATTATGAGTATTTTTTAATTAATGCCAATTAATCAATAAAAAAATCAATTAAATAAATACTTTTTTAATAACACATTTAGGTAAACCAATAGCGCATGCATATGTGTTTTGAGGGTTTGATTTTGGGGTTTATTGCAAATTTGAATTTTTAAGGTTTATTGAGAGTTTAAGATTTTGAATTTTGTATTTAAAAGAATATTAGTAGTTAGATTCATGATATTTAGTGCCCGTTTGGCCGGACTTATTTTCTACTTTTTTTTCTTCTCCTTAAAAATAGTAAAGTAGGAAAAAAATGTGTTTGATTCTACTTTTTTTTATTTTTGAATTCTTTAGTTTATTTCTCTAATACTTTTAAAGAGAAATATGGTTAAATTCAATTTTATACTTTTCTATTTCGTTTAAGCTAAATAAAAAAAGTAGAGAATAAGCCGGGCCAAACAGATACTTAGAAGTGTATTTGATGAAGATTTTGAGGAAGAAGATGAATATGTTCATCTTATTCTTGATATTTTTTTAATTTTTAATGAAAATATATTTTTAAAATTAAAATAGAATTATCTTATGTTTTTTTAATATAAAAAGAAATGAGAAAATGAGTTTATATGTGTGCATTATAAAAGATAAATAACCTACATGAAAAATAAAAAAGATAAATGATCTAATTGAAGAAAAAAATGATAAAGGATTAATGTGCGATGTGCATCTAACATAGAACATGTGTGCCTAACACATATTTTATGTTACGAACCAAACATCCACACATTGATTCATAGGGGAAGAAGTTCTAGTAATTCAGAATTGGGGTGAGTTTTGACTTTAAATGATTTCAGTCTCATCTTAAACGTAGTTGTAAGGATCGAACCGTGGTCTGTCCTACCAAGTTCAACGTCAATCACTACTAAACAATAAATGTTTGATCTCCCTTTTTTAATTTTCTATTTATCTTTCCTATACAATCAATGAAGGTCAATTTTGTAAACTACTCTCTCCGTCCCAAAATAATTGTCACAATTGACCATTGTGAACTATTCACATAATCTATTTTGACTGTAATTTTTTACTAATATGTAAATGTAAATATTAACATATGAGATGTTGTTTGATTTATCTCGTTGATTAACTGTGACAATTATTTTAGGACGGATGAAATAACTCATAATTTTTCTTTTCATACAATATTAATTACATGATCTTAATTTAAATAATATGGTCAAAACAATTTATATTTTGGTGCTGAGAGAGTATAATTATTTGGCGGCTTCAAACAAAGCATAAAATATGTGGAACACAAAATTTTAAAGAAAATATTTTGTAAGAAATTAAAAGGAAAATTGATAGACTTAACTCAAGACACACAATCTAACACCTAATGTGAATATGGATCGGAGTTCGAAATATAGTACACCAATTTATTCACTTTTAAATTTTAATAATATTTTTTTTTGTTGAAACTAGAGTATCCATCATTTAACGCAGTGATTATTTCCTTCGTTAAATTTAAGACACCTCAAAGAGTGAGACGACTGACCACAAATTTAAAGTTGCTTTGTACCCAAAACGAATATTTAACTCTTTTTTTTTTTTTTGGTCAGAATATCTAACTCTTTAGTTAAGACAAAATGAGCCTCAACGCATCCTCTGAGTTTAATGACTGAAATTGTAAATGATCAAAAAAATATATATACTTTTTATTTTTGAAAGGATATATATATTTATGTTACCCAAAAAAATAATAAGAAATTAAGGTTTGGAGGAATAAGGTGAGAGGAGAGTGTATCCAAACAAGAGCTTTACAAAACGTAACCTTCCTTCTCATTTCTCCAACGCCGCTGTTTGTTTGTTTGTTTGTTTGTTTGTAAGTCCCCAAATTACTTCTCTTTTCTTTCTTTCTTTCTTTCTTTTCTATTTAATTTCATTTTTATTGCTGTATTGTTTTCCTCTTCATCCAAACACTGGATTAGGGTTCAATCGTTCACCCAATTCATTCATCAATGTCGAAATTGTTTACGGATATTGAAATTGACACTTTTCTAAATCACCCCTTTACTCGTATTCCTCGTTTGGATCCTAAAAATTCTAACTTTTTTATAACCTAAATCATTAAAACACTTCCAATTTCAATTTTTATGCTCATGAAGTAAAATTGGGGGTTATGATCAAAATGTGGATTAAGTATTGTTATAATTTGACTTAAGGGTTGTTTGGATTATTGACTTAATTGAGCTTTAAGCACTTGTGAGGCCATTTGACAGAGCTTACAGAAATAATTTATGACATGTCTTATAAGTTGTTTTGAGCTTATTTTCCTTAAGATTTCAAAGCTAGATTATGAAAAGAACTTTAATTTTTTGTTAAGTTGTTTATCCAAACAAAATTTTATCCTCGTAAACAGACTCTTATCGTATAAGATTCTTTCGTGTGATCCCTGCTATATTTGATTCTTGAGGCTTGTTGTATGATCTGACCTTTTTTTTACTACTGCATTTATCTATGTATCGTGCAAAAGCAATTTCATGTTACATATGGATACGATATCTTCTCCCTTTTAGTTAAATTAAGACTAAATTGACAAGTTAACGAGATGTAGCATGAAAACTTAACTCTTTCGAGCTTATTTTTATGATCTCTGCAACATATTGTGTGTATGAATTCTTGTACGATGTACATTCCTTGTTAAGTTGGAATTCTTGTATGGTCAGGTTGGCTGAAGGGGATGCTTTGAGAACAAGCTTTCTTTCTTGTTTGTTTGACATTTGTACCGGAAATGGATCAAGTTGTGCAAGGTAGATTTTGATGTACAAGTGGTCATGAAATGTAGTACTCTTATTATATTTGTCGTGTTTCCTTTGGAAGATTTTTCCTGATGTGTGTGTTTCTTTGGGGTTAAGTGGTCTTAGATTAGGGAACAATCTTCATGCTTTTTAGATACTAATTTATTTGAGTTACAGGTAATGAAATGGAAGATGATTCATCTATTAATTTGGACAACTCGAGGGCTAATTGGACTCCATCTCAAGACCAATATTTTCTCGAGCTTTTGCTGTCCCATGTCCACAAAGGCAATAAAACTGGTAAAGTGTTTACCCGGTTAGCCTGGGCAGACATGACTGAACAATTTAACAACAGATTTGGGTTCAAGTATGATTTAGAAGTGTTGAAGAATCGTTACAAACGATTCAAGAAACAATACTATGAAATAAAAGCGATGGTTAGTCAAAATGGATTCCAATGGGATGGGACATTAAACATGATCACAGCTAATGACAAAACATGGGAAGAGTATATTAAGGTACTACACACGCTGTTGTTAAATATTTCAAAAGCACTGATGAACGCTTACAATACAATTAAAATGTTTATGTGCTTGCAGGCCCACCCTGATGCCCATGTTTTCAGAAAAAAAGTTACTCCATGTTATAATGATTTATGCATAATCTATGGCTATGCAGTTGCTGATGGGAGATACAGCCTTTCATGTTTTGATGATGGTTTTGAATATGAAGGTAAAAACAAATGAACTGTTAATTAAATATTATTGTATAGAGTGAAATTCCGTGTAATCTTTCTTGGCCAAATTCGTGCATATATTATAATGTAGGCATGTTTATAGTGTTTTGTTTGAATGATTTTTAACTTTTACTCAGAAAATGCTTCGAAAGAACTGGATGACCATACTAGCACCAGTAAAGGAGTGGACGATCAGGCTACCCATACTCCTAGTCAAAGTAAAATTGACTGGTCTCCAATGATGGACCGAGTTTTTGTTGAACTTATGCTTGACCAGGTTCGTAAAGGGAACAAGGCTGGCCGTACATTCACGAGGCAAGCATGGGGAGACATGGCAGAGTCATTTAACGATAGATTTGGATGTCATTATGGTAAGGTTGTGCTGAAAAACCGCTTCACTGTCTTAAGGAGGCATTACGATTCCATAAATGTCCTTCTTGGCAAAGAAGGTTTCAGTTGGGATAAGAAGCAACATAAGGTTGTGGCTGACGACAAAGTTTGGGAAACATGCATCAAGGTATTAACTATTAAGTGTTCTCCCGGTCGTTTTTGCTTCTTTTAGGTTGTTTCTATTTTCTAATTCAGTCTCCAACTCATAATTGCAGGTAAGTCACAAGTTCCGACTGTACAGAGTTAAAAGCATGCCCTTTTATTCCGGCATGTGCATTGTATGTCGCGACGAAGCTACTGCAGGTTGCAATCCAAATCTTGAAAGCAAAACATTTGGCGGCAAGAACTCTGTCCCGGACCCTAATGCATCATTGCATATAGGTGGTGAAAATAATTTTACGGAAGATGCTCAGCCTCTCCCTATCTCTAATTCAGCATTGCATGTAGGTGGTGAAAATACCTTTACTACCTTTACTAGAGACACTATTTTTCAGCCTCGTCTTAATGCAGCAGTACGCATTGATGGTCAAAATAATTTTACAAGAGATATTCAGCCTCTCCCTAACTCTAACGCTGCTTTGAATCTAGGTGGTGAAAATAGTTTTTCTCGATATACACAGCCTCTCCCAAATGCAGCTTTCCATCTAGGTGATGAAAACAATTTTACCAGAGATACTCAGCCTCTCCCTAACGCAGCTTTCCATTTAGGTGATGAAAACAATTTTACCAGAGATACTCAGCCTCTCCCTAACGCAATATTGGATCTAGGCGGTGAAAATACTTTCACCAGAAATACAATTATTCAGCATTTTCCAAATGCAGCATTTCATATAGGCGGTGAAAATAGTTTTACCAGAGATACGGTTATTCAGCCTCTCCATAATGCATCATTGCATACGGGTGGTGAAAATAATTTTTCTAGCGATAATATTTCTCAGCCTCTCCATGATGCAGCATATCATATATGTGGTGAAAATACTTTTACTAGAGATAATATTACTCAGCCTCTTCACAATGCACCATTGTTTATAGGTGGTGATAATAATTTCACCGGAGGAGCTCAACCGCTCGCTAATGCAGATACTGAAGGCGGTGAAAAGAACTCTACAAGAAAAACTCAGCCTCAAAATGCAGATAAAGAACCATTTCTTCAAAGTGTTGGAAAAAATGTTTCTAGTCAGAAAAAAAGGCCTCAAACTAAAACACCACCGACGTTGAATGAGCCTAAGAAGGCGAGAAACAACTCCAACAAAGGCATGTCAGTTGCTTTGAAAAATATGGCAGTTGCAGTTACATCGCTAACGAAGAAAACAAAGAAAGAAGATAATTTTTCTATAGGTAATGTTATGACTGTGCTTCAGGCTATACCGGACTTGGATGACGATCTGATATTAGATGCATGTGATTTTTTGGAAGACGAAAAAAGAGCAAGGGTGTTCCTGGCGTTTAATAATGCGAATTTGCGAAAGAAATGGTTATTGAAAAAGCTTCGTTCATAATGATTGATCAATTGTTTCCTATTTGTTCATCTTAGTCACTAGTCAAGTTTGTCAAATTCTGTTGAACTTTGTTTTTTATGAGACTTGTTTTTTGTTTATCTTTGTCTATGCTGATATGAGTAGACACTGTGTTTCTTCCCAACACTGTTAAGATGAATGTGTTTCACTAATTTTTACAATATTATCACTAAACCAAGGTCGGGTTAAAGCAAGATAGTATTATATTTTATATTTAGAACTTTGGTTTTGCTCTGATAGGGCCTGCGCTGTTTGACTCTCTGCTAAGGTTTCTTGTTTGTTCATGGATTTCATTTTCACGTCCACAAAACCATTGACATACACGCCTTCAAAACCACCTGATCCACCTTATAATAGTGGAGATAAGGGGATGTTTGAGGCAGATAAACTAGATACCAACAATGGAACAACATAACCTGTTTTCACGACCTTCCGAGACAAGCTTTTGGGATCGCAACCGCCTATTTTAGGGAAGAAAGTTAACCTAGTGGCTAATAAACTTGCACAGGTTGAACATATTAAAGGCAATAGATTAATCCCAATGCTACACGTTCAAGAAGAGGTAATGGGAAAATTGAGCCTTCCTTATAAAGATTGTTTGGTTGTAAAACTCTTGGGAAAAAAAGCTTGGTTACAATATGATGAAGACTAAAATTGCAGCGATTTGGAAACTTAATGAAGGTTTTGATCTCATGTAGGTTGGAAACTCTTTCTTCATGGTAAGATTTGACTAGGAGGAAGACAAGACTAAGGTAATAAATGGTGGCCCATGGACGATTTTTTATCACTATTTAGCAGTTCATCAATGGTCTACTACCTTTAATGCTACTACGGCTACGATTGATAAAACTATGGCTTGGAATAAAGCTTACTAAATCAATGGAGAATGGTATCATGTTTGTTTGAAGGTTTGCATGTCATTTGTACTAAGTGTGGTTGTTATGGTCATATTCTAAAGGAGTGCACTCTTCAAGACAAAATTGTAACCACCACGCCGGAAGTTACCGACACTCCAAAAATGATAACAACACCGGCTGCAAGCAAAAAAAAGCAACGAAATAATTGTTGATAACGGTCAGAGCAAAAAATCGTGAAAAATTATGGAGGAGACTCTAACAAAAATGGATACTTTTAGTATTAAGAAGAAAGGAAAAAGGGAAATAATAGACTCAAGTCCACAAATAGCTCTAGTGGGATTAATAAGGATATGTATTTCCACAATCTCAAGGATAGAATAAAGCATCAATGACGGCCTGATCCAAAACACAACACTAAAGCATCAATGATCAACAAAGAAGAAAGATAAGCTATGAGAGATCAACTTCAAAAATAAGAGTGACTTAAAGTGCAAGAAAACTTCAAAGCACACCAAAAAAAGTATCTAACCATCTCTATTTTATTTTCTTATGACTTTGAACATTAAAGACAATGTCGAGTTGTCCAGAAGTCCTAGTTCAACTGGCAGAAAATGCCGAAATTGCTAGGCTAGACGTCCATGACCTGGGTTCGAACCCCGGTCACTCCACTTGTGTGTGTGAGTTTATTGGCGGTTTTGTCATCTCGTCTATGTACTCAAAAATAAGACAATGTCGAGTTCAAACACGAGTGGTTTTATCATTTATTTCCCTTTATTTTATATTTGCTTGTATTAAAACTCAGTTTCATCTTGCTTTAAATCATTGAAATGTTTTTGTATGAAACATAAGCTTTGGAAGGTAAAATTAAGTTCAAAAGTTTGATAAGTTAACTATTTGTATATTTTTGTATGCAGAATTTTCTAGTAGTGAATGGTTTTGTCAAGTTCTTTAAGCAACTTATGATCATTGGTCATATGGTTTGTGCAACCATGGTCGATTAACCATGAATCACTTGAACTATTTGCTTGTATAGCAAAGCATATTGCAACCAAAAGTTGCTCTTCATCTACTTGCTCAGTGGATATCTTTGCTTCCTCTGGTTTTGATCTCCATATTTTCTCTATATGTCCCATGTTGCCACATTTTCTACACTTGACATCAGGCCTCCACCATCATCTTTTTGGATGATGATTCTTCTTTTTACAATGTGGACACGGTGTAAAAATCTCATCGTTTTGCTTGTTGGAACTTTCAAGTTTCTTGCAGCCTCCTCCTGAATTTTGTGCTTTCACATACAAAGCACCTTCCATGGACAATTCTCTCATCATCTGCCTTTGTTCTTGTCCCTCCAACACATTCACCAATTCTACCAAGGACGTCGTGACTCGAGTTCAAACTTAAGACCTCACAGTTGTGTGTTAGTTTAATTTAAGTGGAGTACCACTTCATCCAAGATAAAAAAAAAAAGGACAGAGTAACTCATCTCAAAATTACAGAGTAACTAATCTCAAAATTACTTCTATAGTCGAGGGATCCCTCATTTCTATCAAAAATAGGTACTATTATTATGTATTTTCCTCATTGATTTTTCTATTAAATATAAGACTTCGTTTGACCATTACACGTACGCCAATGCACAATTTTGATCACTATCTTTAATTATCTAGTAGTAAAAATTATAAAAATTTAATATTTTGAAAATACTCATCAAAACAAATCAAACAAGATCTTATATGCTAATATTCACATCTATATATTATTAGAAAAATAAGGTCAAAACATGATAAGTAAATAATATTACCTCCGTCCCAAAACTATTGTCCTTACGCATACCAATGCATAATTTGAATCATTAATATCTTTAATTTTCTTTCATGAAAAATTATAAAAATTTTATATTGTGAAAATATTCATTGAGACAAATCAAACAAGATCTTATTTGCTAATATTTGTCTTAATACATTAGTAGAAAAATGCGGTCAAAATAAATTTCAAAAGTCAACAGGAACAATAGTTTTAGGACGGAGGGAGTACAATTTAGTCAAACAGGGTCTTATATTTAAAGACGGAGGTAGTATAAATACTAAAAGTTTAAATTTGTTAAGAGATCTATTATAAAAATAAGATATCTATCATTTGTGTAACAACCGGAGTTCGAACTCGGTATATTTACTTATTCATTTTTTAGGGATGAATTTTTAGCCGTTAGACTATACAATAGTAATCCACTAAAATTAAACTAAAACACTGTGAGGTCCCCAATTCGGTTCCACTAAAAATAATCAATCTCAAGGAACATAATCTAATCACACATTGTTCACGTCTCCACACACATTGTTGTTGACGTAAAAAACCTAATGGAGGAAACAACCAGCGGTGATTCACTTCCATGGCGTCCGCCGCAACACTATATTCCATCTGATATCATATTAGAAAATATCTTGTGTAGACTCCCTGTCAAGTCTCTCCTCCGACTCCGCTGCGTATGCATGTCATGGAATGCCCTAATCTCAGAGAATACCAAATTCGCCATGAAACATCTTCTCCTGTCACCTAAACGCCAACACCTCGTCACAACCTCATGGAAGGTCGGGAAAGAGATAACCGTAATGTCTTGTCCATTCGACTCGCGAGATCTCTACTCTACTTTCACCTCTGAACCCACACTACTCGATTACTCTCCATTTGTTTCAAATCATTGTGACGGTCTCATTGCTTCTTGCGACGGCCTCCTTTGTTTCGCCATTGATCAATGTCTCGCTGTACTCTATAACCCTAGCATTGGAAAACTAAATATTTTACCCTATATAGTTCATCCACCAGGACATGCTTCAACTAAATATGCTTTTGGTTATGATCCTTTCATTCATAATAACAAGGTTATTGTTGTTTCTCAGCATTATAATCGTAATTTGGGTACTAGACTTAGAGTTCATAGTTATACTTTGGGCACCAAATCTTGGGATAGGATTAAAGATTTCCCTTCTAAGTTTCGATTAACTAATTCTCCGATTCACGGAGTATTTGTTAGTGGCACAGTTAATTGGTTAGCACATCACTGTTTACATCGGAATTGGGCTATTGTTTCTCTTCATTTGGGGAAGGAGTCTTATCAAGAAATACCGCCGCCTGATAATGGAAAACAATATAAGTTGAACTTAGATGTGATAAGGGATTGTTTGTGCTTAATTTCTCAAGAAAGTCGTGGGTCTATTAATATTTGGGTTATGAAGGAATACGGAAAGAAAGAGTCTTGGATTAAATTTGTTCGTCTTCCTTGCTTTAGTAATCTTATTTCCCACTCCGAATTTACACAATTAGTATATATTTCTGACAACAACAACCATGTGCTTTTTGTCTACAGAAATGTTTGGAACTCCAAGTGGGTTGCCTTTGTTTACGATATCAAAAAAGATACTATAAAAAGTTATAAGATTGAAGATAACGTAAGCGTGGTAAAGTCAAAAGTCTATGTTGAAAGTTTGATATCACCTTTATTATAATATTAGAATGTGGATGACATTACTTTAGTATTTGGTTCAATCCCAACTTTTATGTTGATTTTTTTATGTCTGTTTTGAATGTTATTAACTTCATTGATCATTATTAAATAATAGTGAATGAAGTTTGTCAAAAAAAAATAGTGAATGAAATTTGCAGTTTGAGATATTGTTGTTATTCTCATTTTTATTATGTAGCATATTTTATTGATTGTTTGGGACATTCTCACATTCATTTGATTAGTTCTGATTTTGCAGATTTCTAATAAGCTCTATTATGCAACAGCTACTATGTAAATGTAGCCAAATCGATGATGCTAATTAAGTTCTGCTTCTCTGTACCACTAAAAATATATCTAAAAATAGTAATAATGTGAGCCATTTCTTCATCTAAAAATATATCTGAACCCATAATTAATCCCTTGTGCGCTCTGTTTGAAAGAAAACATCTTAGCATAGTAATAATGTTCACCATTTGAGTCTGTTTACAGTTTTAATCCTTTACATCATGGATTCGACGATGTTTCTCATTTATATAAAGATCGATGGTCTCACCACCAAGGCCGAATTAAACAAGAATTATTGTCCTGTGAACTTAGTTCAGTTGGTTGGACATATTGTATGTGCATGGATCAGATTTTGAACTCTGGTACCAGACAAAAAAGGACTAAGAACTATTTGAAATAGAGAAAACTTAGGTATTTGTGTTATGTGTAACATGATACACCGTAAGGTAAGGTACCGTATGCTTAAGTGCATAACATGCTAACTATATAAGTGGTTATATAAATAGAACTCTTGAAACGAAAGGTTATAACGTTAATTCTAATCTCTTATTCAGAAACCAAAACTGTCCCGTATCGAATCATACATTCGACTTCGAGTCAGTTAGCATTGTGATCAAGTGAGCTATATATGTTCATATGGAATGTATAGAACCATTGCTAATTTTATGTTTCTTCTCGTGATCAGAAGTTGTTCGAATGTAAAAGGTATAAACGTAACATCTATTCATTAGTTAGTTCGTGCTCATTCGTAATGATCTTTATATATCGTTATTTTCCTTCCCAATAATAATATAATCTCCACTGTTCTCTTATTTATACAAATATTACTAATTAATCAAATAGATAATCGTCTGATTAATATGCTACATGATTACTGTTGGAGGCACATTCAATGACGGATCCAAGGTCCGGTCTGCCGGGCAATTTTCCAGGTGCTCTCATCAAAAAAATTGATATTTTTTGCGTTAGCTTAAGGTAAAATAGAAGTTTTAAAAAGTTATTTAGAATTAAATTGAGTTTTTTTTGTTCAAAATTGATATTTTTTTTAGTTTATTATTAAGAGTGGTAAGTGGTTGAAAAATAAATAGAAACTGAAGTGTTGAATCTATAAACACTATTTTTAAAGGTGCTCACCTCTTTTTGGAAAAAGGACCTGTTTTGTATAACACACATAGGCATAGCCGTCAGTGGAAAATTCTTCACCGTGTCCTGTTCTGTTCTGCTTGCAACATTAACACAGGTTGATAGGTATTGCCATTATTCTTTCTAAATATTTTCTAATGCAAAAAGGTTTTGTTGTTTATTTATTTTTTGGCCAGGTAGTAGTGCCTAGAAATTCATCTTTAGAAGTGAATAAATGGACCTACTGAGTTTGAATCTCAATCCTTGCACAAATGTATAATATCTTTTACCAATTGAGTTAAGTTTTAAAACAAACTACTATCTCCGTCCCTTTTTACTTGTCATTTTGGAAAAGAAAAAAAACAAAAGAGTGTATTTTGGCTCATTATTTTTCTATTGTGCCATTTTTTTAAATATATATCATATTTTTAATCCACCAATAATTTTCTACTTTTTCACAAACATTATCTATTTCTAAAAAATTGTAACAAACTTTATTTAAAAACAAACTAAATTTGTATACAATAAAAAGATTATATTGTTTCAACAACAAAAATTATACAAAATTTAGTCAATGAAATGAAATAGGAAAAATGATATAATAGGCAAGATATAACATAAATTGCTAAAAAAACAAGTAAAAAGGAATAAATATTTTTTTCTAAAACGACAAGTAAAAAGGAACGCAGATAGTACTAAACTATACTTAATTCCTGTCACACACTCTATTAATATAAATTTAAAATTTAAATTACTTTTAATTATCAAAATAAAATAAAAACTGCATCACTTTTAAAATTTGCATAGCTTTTATTCAAATATATTATATACTACTGTAGTTAAATTTGCAACACTTTTATTCAAATTTTCTTACGGATTTTAACATTCAGAGATTAACTCAAAAAACAAAAATATACATTGATTAAAACAAAAAACACACTAATTAACTTACAAGAATTAATTGATTATTTAAGCTTTATTTTGTTACATGAACTTCCTAAATTCTTTCCGTATAGTTTGAAAAATAGTTGATTAATTATAATATAACAAAATAATCAAATATCACGCCACAATATCTTGATTTTTTTTGTTACAACCTTGATCACTTTTTTATTAGAATTTTTTGATTTTTTTCTTTAAAAACTTAATTTAATTTCTTTAACATTCTGAGATTAATTGTAAATCTTTAGGAACCCTAATCTAGGGCCCGTTTGTTATAGAATAAAAAATATGTGATTTTAACATTAAATAATTTAGAGATTATATTTTAGAGATTTTACAAAAACTTAAAAGTTATTTTGTGTTTGTTTACCATTAAAGAAATTACTTTTTATCAAAAAATAATCGTTAACTTGTTTGGATGCAACCATATAAAAGTGATTTTGCATCACAAAATTATCATAAAGTACAATTAGCTAAATATAATATATCATATAAAATAAATATATGAAAAATATTCATGTTCTTGTTTTTTATTATGGTCATATGACTTTATATGTATAGCTATAAATAAAACTAATTTCTAAATTTTATCTTCTAAAAATAACAAACTAATCCTATAAATTCTGAACAGGATATTATTGGATTATTATAATAATATAAAGGATATTTTTGTTTAAAAAACTTTGACACTTGTTTTATCTTTCCTCTAAAAAAAATCTATACAAAAAAACTACTACTATTAACTTCAGATTTTTAGCAGTTTTTAGATAATTTTCAATTTCTAATTATTTTTAAAAGTTATAACAAATGTTATATTCTTAAAATGATTATTTTAAAAAATAACGGGCACCTAATCACACATTGTTGACGTAACAACAAACCTAATGGAGGAAACAACCACGCCACCGCCGTCGAGCTATATACCATTTGATATCATACCGGAAACTATCTTGTATAGACTTCCTGTCAAGTCCCTCCTCCGATTCCGTTGCGTATGCAAGTCATGGAATTCTCTAATCTCAAAGGATACCAATTTTGCCACAAAACATCTTCGCCATTCACCTAAACACCAACACCTCGTCACAACCTCATGGAAGTTTGAAAAAGAGTTAACCATAATGTCTTGTCCATTCGACCCTCATAATCTCCACTCTACTCTCACTTCTGAACCAACAAAACTCGATTATTCTCCCTCTACTCCAGAGTTTTACCATGGTCTCGTTGCTTCTTGCGACGGCCTCCTTTGTTTCGCAATTGATCAATGTCTCGCTGTTATCTATAACCCTTCCATTAGAAAACTAAAGAATTTACCCCATATAATTTTTCCACCAGGACCAGCTTCAACTAAATATGCTTTTGGCTATGATCCTTTCATTCATAATTACAAGGTTATTGCTGTTTCTTATGTGGGCGCTAGATATTTAGTTCATGGTTATACTTTGGGCAACGACTCTTGGGAAAGGATTAAGGACTTCCCTCCTATGTTTCATTTGAAGTCATCTGAAATTCATGGATTATTTGTGTGTGGCACAGTTAATTGGTTAACATATCGTTGTTCTAATTTGAGTACGATCATTGTTTCTCTTCATTTGGGGAAAGAGTCTTATCAAGAAATACCGCCGCCTGATTATGGAAATCGATATATATTGAACTTAGATGTGATAAGGAATTGCTTGTGCTTATGTTCTCAAGAAACTAGTGAATCTTTTATTGATGTTTGGCTTATGAAAGAATATGGAAATAAAGAATCTTGGATTAAATTTATTCGTGTTCCTTGCTTTAGTAATCTTTGCACTCACCCCAATTCAACAAAAATAGTATATGTTTCTGACAACGACAACCATGGGCTTTTTGTCTTCAAAAATGATTGGAATACTGAGTGGATTGTTTACGATATCAAAAATGATATTATAAAGAATTCTAAGATTGAAGATAATGACTTAAGTATTGAAAAGTCGGATATCTATGTTGAAAGTTTGATATCACCTTGATTATAATATTAAAATGTGGATGACGTTTTATGTCACTTTAGTATCGCGTTCAATCCCAAATTTGCAGTTTGAGAAATTGTTGTTGTTCTCATTTATTTATGTAGCATATTTTATTGATTGTTTGGGTCATTCATTTGGTTAGTTCTGATTTTGCAAGTTTCTAATAACACATTATCTTTTTGATCCATCCATGCATGGGAAGCTCTATTATGCGTGCATTATCTATTATGCGTGCATGTAGCATTTTCCAATAGATTATGCTAAGGTCTGCTTCTCTACTGTACCACTAAAAATTCATCATCACAGTAATTAGTAATAATGTGAGCCATTTCTTCATCTAAAAATATTTCACCACAATTTACATCTAAAAATATCTCTACTGTACCAATATTTGCATTACACTGTTTTCGGTTATAAAATTTGCATTACTTTCTTAATAGTCAAAAGTTTTTTAACAAATATATTTTAAAATCTCAATCCAATATATTTCCTAAGTGATGGGTACTTTTTTATGTACACTAAAGTGATTTTTGTTAATTTATATTGCGGAATTTGGTAGGACGTATTAATTTTTATACATAAAAAATGAGGTATAATGTTACATGGAGAAAACTCTAAATTGTGTTTCTCATTCTCATTATTATTCATGATACGTAAATGTTTTTGGTAAATATTTATGATATGTATATGATGCTATATATAGAGCTACAAAAATATATTTTTAAATTATATTTATCTTAAATAACAAATAAATCTTAAAAATCCTAATAATATCTATTTAAATATAAAATCTTCATTGCACCAAAAAAATTTATTTTTATTATTCACAACACTGATTTTTATTTTTAGTTACATACATGAGCTTCTTAATTAGTATTTCAATACAGTTTGACAAATAGTTTTACATTATAACAAAATAATCTAATAACACGGCATAAAACTTTTTGATTTTTTTTTGTTACTCTTTATTCTTAGGTTTGCTTTGATTTTTCCAACAAAAAATAATCAAATTTGATTTTTTTTTTTGACAGAATTTAATTTTCTTTTAAATTCTGAGAATATGGAATCCGTTTCTTTTTTTTAGAGCTTCTTTACCAATTTTTTTGTATTAAAGAACATAATCACACATTGTTTACGTAACAAACCTAATTATGGAGGAAACAACTGCCGGTGATTCACTTCACAAGCCACCGCCGACGACCTATATTCCATCAGATATCTTGTGTAGACTCCCTGTCAAATCCCTCCTCCGATTCCGCTGCATATGCATGTCATGGAATGCCCTAATCTCAGAGGATACCAATAAATTCGCCATGAAACATCTTCTCCTGTCACCTAAACGCCAACACCTCGTCACAACCTCATGGAAGGTCGGGAAAGAGATAAGCGTAATGTCTTGTCCATTCAACTCGCTTAATCTTTGCTCTACTTTCACCTCTGAATCAACACTACTCGATTACTCTCCATTTGTTTCAAATCATTGCGATGGCCTCATTGCTTCTTGTGACGGCCTCCTTTGTTTCGCTATTGATCAACGACGTCTCGCTGTTCTCTATAACCCTAGCATTAGAAAACTAAATATTTTACCCTATATAGTTCATCCACCAGGACACGTTTCAAATCATCAATATGCTTTTGGCTATGATCCTTTCATTCATAATTACAAGGTTATTGCTGTTTCTCATTATTATGATCGTAATTTGGCTACTAGGTTTAGATTTATAGTTCATAGTTATACTTTGGGCAACAAATCTTGGGATAGGATTGAAGATTTCCCTTCTGAGTTTCACTTAACTACTAAGTCTCTGATTCACGGAGTATTTGTTAGTGGCACAGTTAACTGGTTGACATGCCATCATTCAAATCATAATGATGCCATTGTTTCTCTTCATTTGGGGAAGGAGTCTTATCAAGAAATACCGCCGCCTGATAATGGAAAACAATATAAGTTGAACTTAGATGTGATAAGGGATTGTTTGTGCTTAATTTCTCAAGAAAGTCGTGGGTCTATTAATATTTGGGTTATGAAGGAATACGGAAAGAAAGAGTCTTGGATTAAATTTGTTCGTCTTCCTTGCTTTAGTAATCTTATTTCCCACTCCGAATTTACACAATTAGTATATATTTCTGACAACAACAACCATGTGCTTTTTGTCTACAGAAATGTTTGGAACTCCAAGTGGGTTGCCTTTGTTTACGATATCAAAAAAGATACTATAAAAAGTTATAAGATTGAAGATAACGTAAGCGTGGTAAAGTCAAAAGTCTATGTTGAAAGTTTGATATCACCTTGATTATAATATTAGAATGTGGATGATGTTTACTTAGTATTTGGTTCAATCCCAACTTTTATGTTGATTTTATGTCTGTTTTGAGTGTTATTGACTTTGTTTAAGGTTTTTCTTTAGCTTTGCCTGCAAGTG
Source organism: Trifolium dubium (assembly GCA_951804385.1). Taxonomy (NCBI): domain Eukaryota; kingdom Viridiplantae; phylum Streptophyta; class Magnoliopsida; order Fabales; family Fabaceae; genus Trifolium; species Trifolium dubium. The sequence goes on along the minus strand of OX638070.1, from coordinate 9,813,156 downwards.
CTTAAGATTGGTTGTACTCTTTATTTCAAGTTTTCCTATAGCATGTCTAGTGCTTGGTAAACTTATTTATTAATAAAATTTTGCTGCTATCAAAAAAAAAAAATTAAATGATAGTGAATGAAATTTGCAGTTTGAGATATTGTTGTTATTCTCTTTTTTTTTTTATGTAGCATATTTTATTGATTGTTTGGGACATTCTCACATTCATTTGATTAGTTCTGATTTTGCAGATTTCTAATAACATATTATCTTCTTGATCCATCCATAGGAAGCTCTAATATGCAACAGCTACTATGTAAAGATCGATGGTCTAGACTCTAGATCTCACCAATGCTGAATTAAACAAAAATTATTTAAAATAGATAAATTGCGGTGATGGGGTTATGTTTAAATAAAGTTTCTTCAAAAATCGTTCTACTTAGAAATTGAATCTGAGTTTTCTCAAAATTTGTTTTTTGGTGAAGTTTATTAATCACTTGAGCCTATTGACGTAGTTTATTACCTATATTTTAAGACTAGTAGAGAACCGAACCAACTCAAAGAAAGTTTGAGATTAAATTCGATAAATGATTCGTTGAATTTGGTTCATGAACCAATAAATAAGCCGAACTTGAACTTAAAATTAAATTTGTTAATCAAATAGCCGAAGTTGAATGTGATTATTTGTGAACTTAAATCGAGCCGAGTTTGAGCTAGAAAAAAATTGTGTGAATCTCTCGAGTTGAATTTTGAGATAAAAACTGGTTGAATCTAACGTTTCGAGTTAAAACGAACTGAATTTAATGAACTGAGCCGAACTATTAGTGAACTTTAAACAAACTAAACTTAAGCTGAAAAAAGAGTCTGTGTCGAATTCAAGCCTAATTTTAAGCTAAACTAATTCTTAACGAGTCGAGTGAAGAGTAGACATCGACTCATTTCTAGCCTACTACATTTAACTATATACTTTATAGTTTATGAAACTTCCTTGTTAGCTGCATGATGTTAGGGTAATTGATAGACTATTAGACTCTAGGTTGTCAATTGTCATCGCACTTTTCTTGGTAAGTAGAAGCTCATGACTTATTTTTTGGGGAGGGCAAGAAGCCCTTTGCATGGTGTATATCTTTCTCACTGGCCCTTGTAGATAGATATTGGATCACAATCAGTCCTAGCAAAGCTGGTCCCTAGCCACTCAGCCCATAATAATCTTTACATGTTTGTCACATGCATGGGTTTGTTCTCTTTTCCATGATCCACAATAAATAAGTCCCCCACTCAATTTATATAATTACTTAAAATTTATACTCAAACATACCAAATTACTAATTTTGTGTTTTTTTATGTATACTTTTGATTCTTAGAGAATAAACCCTGATAATTTAGAATTTGATCGAGATATAAGGAAAGTCTGATAAACAATAATTTCAATTAGAATTCAAATTTAAATTCTAGAGAACAAATCATCCATAACTTGAGATTATTAACCACTTAAATTCAATCAATTGTTTTATTTATGTGATTATAAATCTAACCAAAAGTAAGAAATAGAATTTCATATGTAAGTTGTGTCACACTATTCACAATTTTTGTAAATTGTTTTTGAAATTAACATCATATATGATTGTCAAATATGGTATATGATAGAAATCCCTTTCAAATTGAGGTTTAATTTAAAATGTATAGTGCATGCATGCTTGATATATTTTGAGAGGATGGAGTTGTTTTTGGCTTTGAGTAATTGATGGTCAAAGACATATAGCATCATCTAAAATCTAAAATGTGTTACATATGGTTTTAGATCACACATATTAATTTTACTATATATTGTGGTCTGCCACTTTATTAAATGTAATCTTTAACTTCTCATAGCCAATCATGATCTTATTCCTGTGGATGTGGAAATTAAGCTTGTGAACCTTATTTGCCTCACTTTTTCAACTTAATTAGTCAGCCCTGTTATATCTCATCAACAAAATATAGGTCCCCTATCACATGTTAATTAATTGAGTCCCAATGTCCCTTTTCTTTTGCCAATTACTCAAAGATATATCACATTAACATGTCAACTCAATTTCCCTTTATAGACACAGTGGCAACAAAGACAGAACACATACATGGTCATTATATCTTCTTGTCTCACTTTCAAATTTCAAATTATACATTTGATCTTTGTTTTCTTTTTATTTACTTTTATGCACATAGTGAAATGTTCAATTAAGAGAAGCATATGTACTTGAGGTGCTTTCTCTTTTTTTGAATAATAAATATTTATTCATAAATATATAAGATGATATATATTGAGGGAAAGTAAATAGTTGGATATTGTAGAATCTTTTAGTTGTTAGTTGAAAATATTAGGAAGTAGTGTGATGACTTGAAGCAAGATAGATTTCTCTCAAATTTAGATAGATGGTTGTAACACATTCATGATCAGTTTATTATAGAAGGCGATATGTATAGTGCGGTACCAATTGTTAATTGGTTCAGTAGTAGTTGACACTGAATTTGATTGGGAGAATCACAGTTCGATCTCTTACAACTGCGATCGGGAGAAGGCTGAAACTACTTGATACCAGAACTAACCTCCGAATCAGATTAAACTGATAGTAAAAACAATATATATATATATATATATATATATATAGTGCAGTAAAGTCATCAATATGAATAATTCTCAAAGAATATGGTTATAGAAGGAGATAGTATTATAGATGGTTTCTGTCATTAATATGTCAATTTATTATCCTCAACCTTTTGAACTTTCATAAAATTATTTGTAAATTTACCCTAATTTGACCTTGGCCCTTATTTACATTGTGTGGTTCCTAATTTTAGTTTCTAAAAAAAAGGTATGAGGTACATCCTTTCCTCTGATCTTGTCACACTAGTGGAATTTGAATCAATGAGCAAATGTAACCCATAAGGAGATGAAAAAAATGAATTTGTCATGAAATGAGAAGGCATCAATTGTAGAAAATCCTTCAAAAATGGAATGTGGACCTCTCACAAAGCCTTTGCCATCTTTCAACCCACTAACAAACTATCATTATGTCTATATGCAATATTTGATGGTCAAACAAATCCAACCTCTTATTAAACTTTCCAAAAATAATTCTTTTAATTTTATAGTGAAAGTATATTTATATGATTCTTGTGAACGATTTCATTACACGTAACAAGATACATTATATATTTTAAAGAAAGTTTAGGGAGTGTGTGAAAAGTGAAAATATTATATATAAGAAGGAATTGAAATATTATATGCCAACCCAAACAACCTTATTGGCTGGCCCATCTAGGCCACGAGAATTTTGGTTACACTGATTTTATTCTCTATTCCAACTTTGGTGCTTATCAATTCAAGTTATGAATATTGGTCTTGGATTCTCTTTAGTGGTATACATGAGTCAACCTTTAATTTAGTTCTAATTAACATAGATACTACTAAGATGTGAGCACTCGAAATTCATCTTACTTAAAAAAAATCATAGATCAACCTTCCCTAGCTCAACCTCTTCATGCTATATACTCCCTCTTTAATAAAAAAAAAATTTACTTTTTAGATTCATTGAAAATCTAACGTATTTAGTCAATAATATGGACTAAATACATTAGATTCTTAATAAACATAAAAAGTAAAATTCTTTTTATATTAAGGATCGGAGGGAGTATATCTTTGAAACATCAATTGTTGACGTCAAAAAAATACTATTAGGTAACAATAGTGTGTGGACTATAAACCAAAAAAAATAGTCATGTGGGATTTCATTGATTTAGTATATATTTCTCTCATTCAAAAAAAGGAGCATGCATGCCTATCTCACTTAGTTCCTAGAAGGATAAGTTCTCATAAGAGAAAGAAAAAAACAAATGAAGTTTTCTTTCTATTTTATTCTATTTGCTTTCTATTTTATTCTATATGATCTAAAAATTATTGAATGATATATACAAAAATAATAAGAAATACACAAGATCATTATAGAACCTTTTCCAAACCTTTTTAGTCCACCTTGTTTGCCTAAAGATCCAAATTTATGACAATATTTTTAATAATATGCTGATGCATTCCTATGCATAGAACGGTGACCGTTTCTGGATCATTTAATAAACAAAATTAAAATTTTAGGTTGGGTTGGCAATATTACCCTCCAGTTAGGTTTGAATGTCTAATTGGGTTGGCATGCTTTGGAGGAATAGAATATTCATTTTCATTTAGAAATTGTCTTGTTACATTAATAATTGATACCTTCTCTTCTTTTTGTTTTCTACCTGCCCTTCATCTTTGTCCCTTTCTTGCATTGGGTTCTTTATATATTGTTTCTTAAGTGTTTTTGAGTTAATATTTTTATCTTTATTGAGAAAAATCTAATTCCCAAGTAAAAAAGAAACATCTAAAAAGAGTTTATAAAATGTGACAATTGTTTTTTAAATGTATAAAATGTGACATTGTTACGTTAACCTTATAGACGGATTTTATATAAAAATAAAAATCAAATAGTAGTTGAGTCTCCACAATTAAATCAACTTCGATGTAAAGTAATTTGTGCCCATAGTTTTATTTTAATTAAGAATCGAAAATTCGATCATCATTTTGAATATGAAGCAAATTTTAATTTTTTGATCAATTGTTTATCCTTTGAAGTGTGTTTAATCTAATAAGAGAATAATCACTACTATGCTCGATGGTAGATACTCGATTACAACAAATAAAAAAAATAAAAAGCTTATGTGATGTCTCGTGAGTTTAACGCACTTGATAGAATATTGCATACACTACGTACTTTGTATTTTCTTTCACACTTTTTGGTTTTTCCGACAAATTAAATGAACAATACTTTGTATTTTTATCTTTTATCCAAATACGTGAGGAAGTTTGGTTTGCATATTCACTATAAGTTCTCCCTTTACAAAAGTACCTATTTAAATTTTTTTACAAATTTCTCCCTTTATATTAACAAGTTGAGTGTGTGACTTGGTATATGTGTTCGAATTCAAAATATGTATGTGTATGGTAACATTTTAACATGGAACAATGGAATTTTTTTCAAAACAAATTAAAATAATATGACATGTGTGTGCTACGTTTTCATGGGATTTTTCTTTCTTGGACTAAAAATTGATGCTTTTAACCAAAAATTTAATTTATGACAGCTCGTTTTATTTTATTTTTTTTTTACTAAAATCTCTTTTAACTTTTTGGTAAACGATTTTCTTTCTAAAATGGTGAGGTGAGTGAGGCAAGGCAAAAAAACAAAATGGTGTGGGAGACGCCTAAGTTTTCCTTTCAAAAATTGAACTATGTGGTAAAAAAATTTAATTTAGTGGCTGAAAATTTTACCCAAAAATGAATAAATTAAATGATGTGTTTGAAGTTTCAATTTTAACTCCTATATACGTGACGTGATGTTCTATGCTAAACTCGCATGCATAAACTGTGGTGTCGTGGTGATTTTTTATTTTTGGTACATATAATACATCTTTATTATATATATATGTTTTTCATCACAAGACCATATATTTTTATATATAGATGTAGACATATTATAATGGACTTTGTCAATTTCAATAATATAATATTGAAGATTAAGAACGTACAACTGGATCACTTAAGCAACGTATTGTTTGAGCTTTGTAAATTACGAAAATATAAGGTTGAGAGGAAAATTTTCATTGAAAGTGACCAGTTTGAGTTTTTGTAGACTAATCGTCGATAAAAAATTGATAAATAGTACTTCATATTAATAAAACAACATACTAAAATATTTTTATATTTTAAAATTGATAACAAATATTATATGAAAGATAATTTTTATGAAAATCAACAACGTTATGATATAATATTGTGACGAAATTCTGAGAAACCATTAAAAATAAGTATTTTAATTATATGAAAATAAATAAATTAATAGAAATACATAATAGAACGAATAACATAATCAATTTGGGGTCAACAAAAATAATCGGAGGCAACTTTGTCTATAATATTTACAGAGCCTCCAAATAGTATGGGTGAGTCCTGTTCTTGAGAATTAAAATATTTTCCTAAAAAGAGTTAGAAAAAAAGGATTTTATAAATATGAGACCTTACTTCACTCTATTAATAACCATCTCACAGAAAGTTTTTAATTTTACAAGTGTTTTTGAAAGAAAAAAAATATTATAAGTATTACTGAAATGTTATTGATTTCATATGGTCAGAAAGATTTTAGCTGATTGAACGCAACGTTAGTACAATATTGATGGCTTGATTGAAGCATATTTACAACACACTCTGACGTTCAAGTTAATATAAAGATGTAAAGTGAGAGATTATAAGAGGGGAATGTATAGGCCCAATACAGAGCACTACCATTAATGTGAGGGCAAAAAGGGCGACATCGACATTTATTGCTAGACTGGTGTAAGAATGTCATACAAAATAACGCATCAAACAACTTCAAATGCAAAAAATAATTGGTTCAAAATAGAGATTATCTTATCTTTCTTCTTTTTTTTTGACGTAAAAGATAATTTCATTAAGAATAGTCTGACAATAAATCAAAAGCCAAGACTGTAGATATACAAGGTGGAACCTCTTCAATCCACATATAGTCCAGATTATAAAGAGCATATTTAGCTAGATAGTGGGCAGCTTGGTTGGCTTCACGCCTTACATGAACAAAATTTAAGCTATTAAAGAAAGCATTAAAACTAATACAATCTTCAATAATAGAATCGACATAGTAAGGAGATTGTTCATGCCTATTGAGCGCCGTAACCACATTTGAAGCATCTGATTCTGCTATAAGATTTATCAGAGACATATCTTTCGTAAATTTCAAACTATTCCGCATTGCTAAAGCTTCTGCTATCTCTGAATCTGGTAGTGAAAGTACTTGCCAACAACTAGCAGCAATCACAACACCCTCAGCATCTCTCACCACAGCACCAATACCCCACCTACCTCCTTCTATCGGACCTGCTGCATCAACATTAAGCTTATAATAACCACTGGGTGGGGTTGTCCAATGAACATCAGATAAAGGCATAGTTGGACCTCGACTTAGCATTTCCAACAACACACCTGTTGCACTCTTAAAATTAAAAATAGATCTTTGTGCATTTTCAACAATGATATTCACATCCACATAAGCCCCTTCAAAAGAGTGTGCAAATCTATATCCAATGTTTCAAAGTCAATTTTAAACCACCAAGCCAAAATAATGAGAGAGGTTTTGATTGTGTGTGGAATAAGTTGGAAAAAGCGAGTTGGGTTTGAGTTTATAAATGACAGTTCGAATTATATGATCTTAATGTTTAGGTAGTTTGGATCGTCATACTCGATCTATTTAGACGGCGTGTGCAAGGGTAAAAAGAGTAGATGGGAGAGGGGTAGAGAGAAGTATGGGGGGATGGGAAATTTTATTGATTTAGGCTTAGGCCCAATTCATCTTTTTTAACAGTAACTAAGAATAAAATTATAATTTTTTTGTTAAGTAGTCTAGTAGCGTTGATTCTATATTTTTTAAGGTACATAAGTAGGTGTACTATAACTTAAACTCTGCTCTCTACATAGTACATACTATATACAATGCAACGTTTTTATCAATCGAGCTAAATTCACCGAAACAAACTATCATTTATTTATGAGTGAAATACCAAATTCCCCCTTGAAATTTCAAAATTTGTCAAATACCCCCTTCAAATTTGTAAAAGGGCAAATACCCCCCTGAAATTGTAAAATGTCAATCAAATAGCCCCCTGCTTCGTTTACTCCATCTATTTTGACGACATGACAGTTAAATACATACATGAGACTTGCTAACGTGACTCCACATCACATGAAGGAGGGATAATTGATCACGATACACGTCACGGAGGCGTAATTAACTAAAATTTGCAAATTCAGATGGTTAAATTTAACGGTATTCTGGTCAATTAGCCATTGAATTTGCAACTTATAGTAAATTACCCTCCTCTCATTTTATGTGGCTTCACATTGGCAGATGTCACATATGCAGTTAACGACCATGTCATCAAAATAGACGGAGTAAATGAAGCAGGGGACAATTTGATTGACGTTTTACAATTTTAGGGGAGTATTTGCCCATTTTCAAATTTCAAGGATGTATTTGACAAATTTTGAAATTTCAAGAAGGAATTTGATATTTCACTCATTTATTTATTCTCATGAAAATTATTTCTAAACTTAAAGCCAACACCCAAAAATCAGTATATAAAATCAAACGTGTTGAATTCAAACCAAATTAAAGTTGTTCTTCTGGAATTTAAGCTAATGTCTTAGTTACATGAAAGGTATATGGGTGGGTAGGACGAAAAATTAAATGGTGATGACACCTAAACATAATAGAAAATAGTAAACGTTGTTGTTATTGTCGTCATGACCACATGCAACTGAGGTGCCGTACCTGGCCTGAACAAAATGACAAACAAAAATTGCTCTAAAAACATTCAATCCATATGCTCTTTTTAATTTGATAAGGAAACATCCATGCTTTCAAATAATTAAATAAACAAGATTATTGTTTTGATTAACAGATTAACAAAAACTACAACTTTTTGGACGGAAAACTCATAGTTTTAAAACTTTTGCCTATTGGTGATTAATTGGTCCTCATTAGTCATGACAATAGACATGTTAACAACATACTATCACTCATTTTTAATAAAATAAAGACTAAAGAGTGTAATTTGTAAAATAATTTTATACGGTTATTTAATAAAAAATTAGAGTTTTGTTGATGTGTGTCTATGAATAAATGCTAAGGAAGTTAAAAGTAAAATTATTCCATTGAAAAATATAACAATTTAATTTTTTAAAAGTAGAGTGTAAAACTTTTTGAGAAGATATATTTCTATATTGAGTTGCTTATTATGTAGTTATCTTTGTAGTACATGTTAGTTTTGTCAAAAGATAACTAATTTTAAAATAATTCTTTGATTTGGCAGAATATTAAATACTCATCTAATATCAATGTAAAACTATTTTATATTATCACTGCAAATTCTATTTTAATTTCTCTAAAACAAACACTTTTATCATCGGGAAAAATAATTAATCACTTTTATTCTAAAAATTAAATCTCTACCAACATGAATATTACGTCAACATTTTTCTTGCCAGATTATGGTTAAAAAATGGGGTGGAGGATCAAAAGTGCAAAAAGAATCAAAATAGAGAGACAATAATATTTAATTTTAAAATAAAGAGACCAAAATCGAGGATATTGCAAAATAGGAGGACCAAATATGTAATTAAACCTATAATATTCTTCATAAAATGTCATGGGGCCAATTTATTCACACTTATGAAAGAATGATTCAAGTGGTGCATGATGCACAAAAGTCATGAATACCATTATAACAAATACAAATTTTATAAAATTTATCGTTGAACTAAAAGTTTATATATATTATCATGTCAAATTTTTAAAAAAATAAAAAATCATTTGATATATTATTGAAATCCATCAAAATTAATTGTAGTCAATAAAACTCATAAACTGTTTATTTTAATATGATTATTTGTCTGATGATGGATTAATTAAGTGCTTGTTGATTATTGGATAAGATAGAACCAACATGTGTCTCTTCCAAACGTAATTCTGGCATGTTTGGCTCTCTATATATCATATAAACGATCGCCACCGCTGCCATGTTTTTTTCTGTTGTATTCTTAATGCGTGTTTGGTATCATGATAGAAGTGTCAGAATCACGGTGATCTACCGTAATTTTGCAGAATCTACATTAGAATCACGATGACCCACCATAATTTTGCAGAAGCTATAGTAGATCATTGTGATTCTAACGCTGTAACTTTTACAAAATTACAGTGGATCACTATGATTCTGACGCTCCCACCGTGATGTCAAACATAAACTTAGTTGGTTCATTTAAATTGTCTTGGGGGTGATTTAATTCAGCTTAGAGGCTTTTATTGTTTGAGTACTTTTTGCTTTGCTTTTAACTGAAATACTTGTAATGTAACTCTTGTTCTTGTACCAAACCAAAATAGAGTTTTAATTTTGATTTTTTGGTTGAGTAAAGAAAACCAAAATAATTAAAACAATTACGTGTGTAAAAGGTAAACTTAAAAAAAAATCCACCGTAGAAATTTGATACAAACTTAGAAATGTTCACAAAAAATTAAAATTCAGTCTCAATAAATGGCATGCAGAAATTAAATTTGAAGTTAATTAGAAAGAGAAACGTTTAGATATGATAATCTAATGGCTCACAAAACTTGCAAAGAAATTCGGATACATATATCTTTCTTTTTTTGGTACAATTCGTATTCATATATCTAAATACTATTTAATAAAATGTACCAAAACATGAATACACACAAATACAAGCCAACCTGTAAAGCTAAGTTGTCCAACGAAGAAAATGCTGTCTTGATGTTATTATCTTTGCAAAAAGAAAATTAATCTAACCATACATGATTTTGAAATCTAACGGTTAGTATTGTAAATAAATTTCTTTACAAATACAAAAGTATACTAGCCTAACTATGAAGCAATGACATCCACATGCCAAATTAGTGGACTTGTGCGGTGTACATGAAGTCAAATATGGTATCGTTTCTTGTATTGTATCCTCTTCCAAAGAAATTTTCTTTTACTATGTAACAAAGTCTAACAAATAACAATTATCAGTTACATCTTATTTATGAAATAATTTCTTAAGTTGACTTTGAGAGTTTTATGGCTTGTATATACACACTCGTGAGAGAAATATTATTTGTATAAATTTTAGTTCAATTGACAAAAATGCTGAAATTATTAAATTAAATGTGTGACCGAAATTTGAACTTTGATTATTTATTTAGATATGTGAGTATAATGATTATTAATATTATTTTGTCTATTTAAAAAAATTCATTGTGTATTGACTTGAGTTCGATTTTTACAAATTACATATTTTTTTAGTCAGATGTTACTTATTTTACAATCAAATGTCAGGATTATTAGGGTTTTTTTCTTCTTGAAAATCGGAAGGCTATAACTCGCCAAATAAAGAGAAAGAAATATAAGTATAAGTATTAACGAGAATGCCCAACTTTGAATCTTTGATCAAGAGTGTTGTTTCAATACTGAACATATCAACTTCCATTCGACTATTACTTGCATTTGTAATAGTAGTGTTGCTCTTACAAGCAATCTAGCTAGTCTAGTTTTGTACATGAGTTTCAAATTATGAAAGTTTTTCATATTACAATTCATCCTCCTAATGCCACTTTGATTAATGAAATTCATTGGCATCCTTCCAAGACTTATTGAAATATTAAATGCAACACGAATGTTGCAGCTCAAAGTTGTCCGGAGCTTGTTGCTTGTGTACCCTAGTGGAAGGCCATCAAGGCTTTAGCCTTGACCCCATAGTTTTCATATATATAATTTTTTAATTGAATAGATGAATTAAATATAAATTGTTAATTATAAAATTATAAAATAGATAAAATATATTAATATAACGATTGTTGGGACTTTTTGGATTAAATGCAAAAAAATGTACATGTATTCAGCTACAATATTTGGAGAAATTCATTTAAATATTATTTTAGGAGCCATAAAAAATATATATGGTTAAATATATTTTTCCCCTTATAACATTAGTTAATTTTAATTTAATTTTCTATAGAAAAAAAATACTACATGTTTGCATTCTAAAAAATTATCTATTTTCTTTTTAATCACTAATAATCATTTTAAGTTCACGACTTTTTTATGTTCAAAATTAAAGATACTTATAACGAATTTTATGATTGAAATATATTTTTAAATTTAAATTATTTGAATTGTATATGAGATCAAGTTCAACATCATTACAAAATTAAATTGATTGAATCAATCATTTAGTCGTCTTACCTATTGAGAGTGAAATAAAGTTTTATTATAAAAGTTTGATAAACAATTTTCCACTTTAAAGCCAAAAAATTGATATAAAATAACATGATATATCTCTATACACGTTTTCAGTATTAGGCCTCCTATGAGATGAGACTATGAGAAACAAGTATTTTATTTTTTTGAAAAGATGAGAAAAACAATTATTGAAAAATACGGTGTATTGACTAATTAATTAACAATATTAAATATTGACTAAAATTATGTCTAGTTTCACACCGTGTAAATATTGAGAAATTGTAATACAAACTCCCCCCTCTGTTCTTTTTTTAACGCATACAAACTCTAACCCTTACAATAATATATATTATATTTTGTTCTTATAAAATTATCGAATCAAAAAAAAAATTATCGAATTTTATTTTTTGTCCTATTAAAATAAAATTACATGTTTTATTTTAATTTTTTTGTTTTATTTATTTTTTGTTTTATTTTTAGTTTTTAATAGACAAAATATTGAACATGATATAGATTTATAGTGATTTCTACCACGAACAAAGGATCCCATATGGTGTATGGTGCAAAAAAATTAAGAATACATAGTCGTACTACGAATTTTATAAAATTATTTGTTAGGCTGACAATTTATATTATATAGATTATCCATATAAAATTTGAAAAAATTTGAAAATCATTTGATATGTTACTGAAACTCATTAAGATTAATGATATTTAATAAAAACTCATAAACCTTTAAACATGAGTCTCGACTCTCAATAATATATCAAATTATTTTCAATTTTTTTAAAAGTAGTTATTAAGAATTAAAATAAAATAATTTTTCTTTAAAGAGTAAAAACATGTAACTTTTTTTACAGAATTAATTTTTCATTAATTTTGTAAGAATGAAAAAATATTTAACCTATTTAATAGTTATCAATTAAAATATATTTTTCATTAAAATAAGTGATTTTCACATATTATTAGGTTTTGGCTGAATCTTTTTCTTTCTTAATTTCTTTATCTAGTGTTCGCTCGATCCAAATTCAGGCAGATTCAATGATTTTAGCGTATTCAACGTTGCAGATCCGTAAACATTATCATTTTGGACATTTGAATTTTGTCATATCTGTTGTAGGCTTTATAATTAAGTAGTATTATGCTATTAATTCAGATGCTATGAACTTGTTAGCAGATTTATTCTTTTTAATTTTTAGCAAAATTAAATATGTTATGATTTCAATCGATATACTTTATAAATTCAAATGAATGAATATTATTATTTTTAGTAAAATAAAAACTAAAATATAGCTATAGTACCAAACCTCAATTGATATAATGGTAATTGACACTTCACTTTGTAGGGAAACCACAATTTAATCTTCGCAATTGCACTTAAGAAGAGACTAGGGCATGTTTGAATGACTTCTCAAAAACAATTTTTTAGTTTTTAAAAACTAAAAAACTTGTTTGATAATCCAATTTTACAAATCTGTTTTCAAAAATTATTTTCTATATATGAGTTTTAAAACTAAAAAAGTAAACAAGTTTAAAGAGTTTCAAAAATATTACCTTGTTTGTTGCTGCCTTGTGGTGTATTTGGAAGAGAAAAAACCAAAAGATATGGGAGGATATTGCACTATGTCCATCTGTCTCGCTACAACTTGCAAGAGACACCATTTCTCAATGGAGAATAGCTCAAGATTTGCATCATGCACAGCAGACCAGCAGCAGTGCTGCTATTTCTCAACAAACAGTCACTGTGAGCAATATTCCAGACACGGGAAGAAGAGGCAGCACTAGTGCACCAACTGTACACGCAATATGGACACCGCCGGCATAAGGTATGCTCAAATGTAATGTTGACGCGGCAATTTTTAAAGAGCAAAATTGTTTTGGAGCGGGTATGTGTTTAAGAGATGATCGAGGAAACTTCCGAAACTTCATCCGCGCTCAAACAACTTGGAATTATGGTAATCCACTTCCTCACGAAGCAGAAGCGTGGGGTTTGAAAAAGGCTATTTCCTGGCTACGAGATCTAGGCTTTGCTAATGTTAATATAGAATTAGATTGTAAACTATTGGTAGACGGCATTAGTGGTAGACTAAATTTTCGTACAGATTGTGGTGTTATGTTAGCAGTGTGTAATGCTTCTTTACGTTTATTACCAAGCTTTAGGATAAGCTTTATTAGGAGACAAGCCAACAATGTTGCTCACTTGTTAGCAAGAGCGGCGTTATCCTTTGCTAGTCGCCAAGAATTTGATTATATACCATCATGTATTGAAACTATTGTGATGAATGAAATGAGTTAAGGTTGTTACAGTAAAAAAAAAAAAAGAGTTTTGTTTTTCTCTTTTTAAAAACAATTTTATAAAACACATTTTAAAAGCTAAAAACCAAAATTATTTCAAACAAACTCTAAAACTATTGATCTTTAAATCAAAGTAATCAGTCTAATGGACCACATACTTTAGTCCAAAAAAAACTATATTTGTCAAAAACATATAATTACCCTTGATATTATCACATGAGCTAAGTCTTCCTTAATGACACAATGAGATTAATTTTGTCAAAAAGAAACTAAACTAAGGTCTAATTAACACTCTAGATTAAATGCAAAGCAAAAGCAATAAACACTCCGTTACAAATTGATTGACATTAGAGATGGTAAAAACACCCAAACCCGTGGGGTCCTCTCGAAACCGAACCCGAGTCAACGGGTAAAACCCGAGTTGACTGTGTTTGGATTCGGGTGACACCCGATATTTCGGGTTCGGGTTTAGGTAATGTCGAACCCACACCCGAAACCCGAAATAACACCCGTTATATATTAAATTACATAACTATCTCTCTTTAGTACTACCTCCGTTCCTTTTTACTTGTCGTTTTAGCAATTTACGTTATATTTTGCCTATTATATCCTCCTTATTATTTTATTTTATTGACTAAATTTTGAATAATTGTTTTTGTTGAAACAATAAAATCTTTTATATTGTATACAAATTTTGTTTGTTTTTAAATAAAGTTTGTTACAATTTTTTTGAAAATAGATAATGTTTGTGAAAAAGAAGGAATTTATTGGATGATTAAAAATATGATATATTTTTAAAAAGGGCATACTATGAAAATAAGGTGCAAAAATATACCCCTCCTATTTTGGTCTTTTTTTCTAAAACGACAAGTAAAAAGGAACGGAGGTAGTATATTATAGACTAATTTAACATTGTAGACTATTTTTCATCCTTATTTTAATGTTGAAAACAATGTTAACATATTATAGACCGTAATTTCGTTGAATTTTCCGTATTTTTTTTAGTTTTGTTAATGTAAATTCGGGTTTGAGTTCGGGTGAAAAAAACCAGAACCCAACGGATTTGAGTTTCGGGTTCGGGTTTGGGTAGTGTCAAACCCGCACCCGACTCTACCCATCCCTAATTGACAGCTTAGCATAGAACAAAATCAATTTTTTTTTTTGTAAAACGGTAGCAATTGTCATAAAACGGCGTTAGTATAAAAACACAACACACACACACGAATCCTTTTCTAAGATCCACACTTCCTTGTTCCTTCTCTCTCTCTCTTTCTCTTTCCTCTCTTCTTCTTCTTCTTGTTCCTTTTTCTCAACCACCAACCTTAACCTTTTCAAAAACCAAACAACAACAACAACAGCAACAAAACACGTTAGTTACCATGGTTGTTAAGATGATGAAATGGAGACCATGGCCACCACCTATTTCCAAAAAGTACCAGGTTAAATTACTTCTTAAAACTCTTCACGGTGGTGCTTCTGTCGATCTGTCTCCGGAGAATACTTTCGCCGTTGAAATTAGATGGAAAGGTCCTAAACTTGCTCTTAGCTCTCTCCGACGTAACGCTGTTGTTAGAAATTTCACCGGTGAAGCTCATGTTCGTCGTCTTGTTGGTCAAGATGGAAATCAAAACGATGTCGTTTTATGGGATGAAGAGTTTTCTAGCTTTGTTAATTTGAATGCTAATAAAGATAATGCTTTTCATCCTTGGGAGATCGCTTTTACTGTCTTTAACGTAATTTTTTCACAACCCATTTCTTCAATTTATTCATAGAAGTTTTTAGTCAATGAAAAATTCAATGTTTTTTGTTGGGTTTTTTTTTTTTTTTTTGAAATTTTTTTTTTGAATTTTTGTGTGTTGCAGGGTTTGAATCAGAGGCCAAAGACTAAGATTCCTGTTGTTGGAACAGCTTCTTTGAATCTAGCTGAGTTTGCATCTGTAGTTGATCAGAAGGATTTTGATTTGAACATTCCTCTCACACTTCCTGGTGGTGGTTCTGTTGAGCCTTCTCTTTCTCTCACAGTATGTTCAACTCTTCATCTATATTTTCTGACTCAAAATTGACACTTGCAATTTGTTCAATAAACCATCAATTTAGTCTCTAAAGTATAGGAAATTTGTCTGGGTTCGATTCTTGTGTGGAACAATTTCTTGGCTAGACTTTACTTACCGAACTCTGGACTACTAGGGCCTCTTCCCCTAGGAACGAGAGGGTTAAAACAAAAAAAAGTATAGGAAATTTGTCTATTATGTTACTAAAGTATATGAAAATCTGTCATGGTAGTGATGGACATCTTAATAGCAGAGACTAAATTGATTGACAAGAGAGTGATACTTTAGGGATGAAATTGATGGTTTATTCTTTGTTGTTTTGTTTTTGTACTGTTTAACAAATTATCATAATTGATATTGATTTTGTGTAGTTATCAATGAGCTTAGTGGAGGTAAGAGGGGTACAAGAGAATAGTGAGCATGTTCATAATAAGTCAATAGTGCCTGTTGCATCACCCTTGGCTCAATCAGGAGAAACTAACTCGACAGAGAAAGATGAGGTTTCCACCATCAAAGCTGGTCTTAGGAAAGTGAAGATTTTGACTGAGTTTGTATCGGCGAGGAAATCAAGGAAACCGAGCCGGGAAGAAGAAGGAAGCGAGGGAAATTACTCTACCAGGAGTGAGGATGGTGAGTACAATTACCCTTTTGACTCTGACTCCCTTGATGATTTTGAGGAAGGCGATTCACATTCAGAAGAAGTTAAGGAGGATAGTGTGAGGAAATCGTTCAGTTATGGGAAACTAGCCTTTGCAAATGCTGGGGGATCTTTCTATTCCAGTATGAGGGTAAAGAGTGACGATGAGGATTGGGTTTACTACAGCAATCACAAGTCGGATGCTGTGAGTTTGCCGAACGAGGATTCTACTGTTTCATCCTCCGAGCCTTATGTAGCACAAAGTTCAAGGCGCAGTTTATTGCCTTGGAGGAAGAGGAAGTTGAGTTTCCGATCTCCTAAATCTAAGGGAGAACCATTGCTAAAGAAGGCTTATGGAGAAGAAGGTGGTGATGATATTGATTTTGATCGACGACAGCTTAGCTCTGATGAATCTATTTCGTTTGGGGTAAGACCTTGTTCCTTTTTATTGTTTTTCATGATCTACATGTTTATGGCACAAAAGAGTAGGTTGTTGTATATCTCCTCAAAATTCATCCTAAGGGCAATTTGATTCATGATCTTACATGAGTCAACTATGTTTTAATAAGGAATTGGGCTGAGTTTGGGCTTTATATTAGCGTTTAATTAAAGAAGTTTATATTTTTCACTTACTATGTATTGGATTATGAGTTAATTTCAACTAATAGATAAGTTATTGTTTAAAAACTCGTAATCCAATCCCGAGAAGAGTTCATACATTTTCATTGTAGAATGAGGATGAGTTTAAGGGTTTCTTTTTGATTGTGAAATGCACACGCTTCTTTGGTTGTCTTTAATGTCCCTTCCCATTAAGTTCAAGATTTCCTAACCACTTCTCTTTGTAACTTTCCTCAATGGAATTGGTCTAAATTTTCTATTTCATGGACGCGTCTTTAGAAGTTTAACTAGCTTGGCTCTTAATTACTTCTTAAATCTTTTTTGTAACTTTTGTTGAACTTGTGCCCTGTTGTTAATTTGCTTGTCAGTACTGATGTTTGAATCTGTTTTCCAGTCACAGAAAGCTGAGGACGATTCAGGTGCAAATCGAACATCCGTATCTGAATTTGGGGACGACAATTTCGCGGTGGGCAGTTGGGAGCAGAAAGAAGTAATGAGCCGTGATGGCCACATGAAACTTCAGACACAAGTCTTCTTTGCCTCAATTGATCAGCGCAGCGAACGTGCAGCAGGTGAGAGTGCTTGTACAGCTCTTGTTGCCGTAATTGCTGATTGGTTCCAAAACAATCGCGACCTCATGCCCATAAAGTCTCAGTTTGATAGCTTAATTCGAGATGGCTCATTAGAATGGAGAAACTTATGTGAAAACCAGACATATAGGGAGCGATTCCCTGACAAGCATTTTGATCTCGAAACAGTCGTTCAGGCCAAAATTCGTCCCCTTTCCGTGGTTCCTGAAAAGTCCTTCATCGGTTTCTTTCATCCAGAAGGAATGGATGAGGGAAGGTTCGATTTTCTGCACGGGGCCATGTCTTTCGATAACATTTGGGACGAGATTAGTAATGCTGGACAAGACTGCACCAATAACGGCGAACCCCAGATTTTCATCATCAGTTGGAACGACCATTTCTTCATCCTCAAAGTCGAAGCCGATGCTTACTGCATCATCGACACTCTAGGAGAGAGGCTTTACGAAGGATGCAATCAAGCATATATCTTGAAATTCGACAGCAACACAGTAATATACAAAATGCCAGATGTTACTCAAACATCCGAAGAAAACACAACTAGTGACCAACAAACTGTTGCAGATGTATTAGAGAACAACGACAGACAGATTCAGAAAATCAACTGTAAAGATTCCGAGTCTGTCGCCGAGACAGAAGAACAGTCGAAAAGCGAACAAGAGGAAGAAGAGGTTGTTTGTAGAGGGAAAGAAGCATGCAAAGAATATATCAAAAGTTTCTTAGCAGCAATTCCTATTAGAGAATTACAAGCAGATGTGAAGAAAGGTTTAATATCATCAACTCCACTTCATCAAAGACTACAAATTGAGTTTCACTATACTCAACTATTGTTGCAGTCTCATGATGATGCTGTTGTTGTTCCTGAAACTTCTCTTGCAGTAACTGAGGTTAACATATAATTGTACTGCTAAATTAAGGAAAGTGCAGTTTTACTCTAACTAGTCTTACTATGTAAGTGTTTTTGTTTTTCTGATTTGAAGTGATGAAATTAACAAAAGGAAACTCATTTGAACTTTTGATGGTAAATGAGAGAAAGTGAACTGAGGTTGTGTGACTGTATGTCTAGGGAACTGTGTCATGTAAATTTATCTGTAATTTCCTTTTCATCTGAACTTAAACTTTTGGTTCCTAACTTAAAAGATGTATGAATTGGCTTTTTAACTTTTGCAGATTGTTACCTTTTTAATAGCACTCTGAATTCAAGATTCTAGATTTCTAGTATTACTATATACTTTTACTCTTTAGAAAACTACAGCTCAAGACAGATTTAGAGCTAACTGCATTTTCTTTTAACTGACCTGAATAAGTGTATTATGACATTATTTGGACCATTGATTATTTTTAAATATAATAATTTAGGAGGGCGAATTTATTATTAATTAAAGTGACATCGATAACATTTTATATTGTTTTAGATGAAATTTGAACATTAACCTTTAAGAATTTCGTCTCTAAAGTTATAAAGTTAAACTTTTACAATCGAGCAGAGCAGACACAAAGTTTATTTGGCAATTATCGATGTTGCAAGGTTAAACACCTTAACTCGGATTCGAACTTTGGACCTAGTAATTGTGCGTTTCTAGGGTTAACTGTCAATTTGTCTACAAACAAAAAAGTAAATTGTTTGAGTATGTAATGATTTCATCTAGTGAAAAAAAAAAAAAGCTTTTACTTACAGTTAAAGTAATTATTTAAGTGAACTAAAGAACCAAAATTTCTGGGATTAGTTTGTTTCAAGTATTCAAAGGTTCATTCAAGGCCTCTAAAATAGATTGCCAAATACTATCTACTACTCCCACAAATTAAATGCATTTCATTTTAGTTCCAAGTTTAGTTTTTCAAATCCCACTATCAAACATTTGACTATAATAATAACTACTTTATTAAAAGAAATTACTTACTCACATTGACTATTTATTTTTTTATATGAAAAATTGACTATTTTTTTTTTAGACAAAATTGACTATTTATTTTTAGTTATAAAAGGATGCATATCTTAAATTTAAAATTTGCACTAGAAGTGGGGCAATATAAAAAGTTAGATATAGCCTTATAAATGTAGTTCAGTTAGTGACTATCAAAAATATTATTACAAAAATTGAAGTTTAAATTCTGAATTCTTCATTTCTCCACACATAACGTGTGTGACTTCGGCCTAATATTAAATTAGTACTACTTGTTAAAGAAAATATTAAATTCTTTTGAGGAGATACCAAAATAATCATGCCTACTTTTTCCACAAGAAGACTTTTGTTTAAGGCAATCACAAGAAGACTTCTATAAGAAGTGATAGGGAATTATTGGATAGATAATATCCAAGACAAGGAAGGCAGCATTTTAAATGATGAAAAAGATATTTGAATTGTTCTCACTAACCATTTCCATGAGATTTTTACTTCAAATTTTGTTGAGACAAGTTGTTAAAAATAGAATCAATGATGATCCTATTTCCAAGTTGGGATGCTCTTTAACATCAGCTTGGTGGATTGCATTCAGACTTTAGACCCATTTGTTACGGTATCTTTTTTTGAAATAAATTTTAAAGTGTTTTATCTTTTTGTTATGATGATCCTATTTTTTATTAATTTCTCATAAAAATACTTTTATTTAATCTATAACAACTTGGATTAGAGATTAGTAAAAAAAAAAACTTGGATTAGAGACATCAATATGATTAAGAAACATTCCTAACTTCAGGCTTTAGTTGATTATCTTTAATTCTGCATGTGCATTGCTTCTCACTATACCAAACTTTGCAATTGGTGCAAAGAAGTTGAGTCCGGTTAATTACTTCCACTCCATGTCCTTAAGAAGCATTGCAACTAAAATGATTTTTTTTGTATTGACAAGTCATTGAAAACTCACGCACACAAAATAGAGTGATCATCAGTGTTCGAATCCCGGTCATAGACGTCGGACCTAGCAAAATTGACATTTTTTATTAGTTGAACTAGAATTAGAATTTGTGAATGGTACTAGCATGATCTTTACTCTAAAGAAAGTTTTTTTTTTTTGACGTAATCTTTACTCTAAAGAAAGTTGCAGTTACAAGATTTGATGTTTTTTGTTATATTATATGAGATTTAAGGGTAGATAGTATATTCTTTTATTTCGCTTTTGATTTGTGAAAGCATAAAGAGAAGAGAATTTCTAAATACATTACTCACATTTTTTTTTGGTGTGACAACATTATTCACGTTTGTTATTGTTTCTTAATCTAATATTCTTTGAGGTTTACCATTCAACGGATCAATTTGAGATTCTCTAAGAATACTTTTTACAAATTAAGATGTTGCATGTTTGAATTATCTATTTGAATTTGATATTCCATGAATTTCACTAACCACTACGAAATAAATATTATTTCTTCCCACACGCAATTACTTTTGGGTTAAAGTAGTTTATAATTATTTGTTATCTTTTTTAGCGGGATAATGGTAGCTCAAGAATTCAATTTTCACATTCCCACCCACCCCTCTTCTGCATTTTTATAGAAATACCTCTTTACAAAATATTCTATTCTCAATGTGTACATACACTTTTTTTTTAAGGTAATTTATTGGTTAGAATTTTTACCAATTAAGCTAAATTTACGGAATGTACATACACATGTAACATGTTACATAATACTCTTTCCGTTCCAAAATAAGTGACATAGTTGACCAGTTCACGACGTTTGCCAACGCACAATTTTGATCGTTAATATCTTTAATTATATATCTTTAAAAATTACAAAAATTTATATCTTAAAAATAATCATTGAGACAAATCAAACATCTTAAATGCTAATATTTATATTCATATATTAAAAAAAAATACAGTCAAAGTGTAGATTATATGAATAGTGCAAAATATTCACTGTGACACTTATTTTAAGACAGAGAGAGTAGATAAAATATATTAATTATATAATAAATTTTAAAAATAAATACTTCTTCGTATAATAAAAATTGAAGAGTACGAGGAAAGGTATGTATCACATATGAAAGAAGAAAACGAAGGAAGTGTTTATTTAGACATAGATACAGAGTATATGTACAAAATTAGTCCTTAAGAAAAATGTGATCCAAAATGAAAATAGGCGTTAGAAAAGTTAATTTTGAAGTCATTGGGCCAAAAGGAGGGACACATTATACTCCCTCTCCATTTAAAGTGATTGTTAATTTGATGATGTATCCCTCCTTTAAATATATGTCATAATGTGCATCATCAAATTAGTAATATATGTTTAAATACATTACCATGCACATTACTAATAATATATGTCATAATGTGCATTTTTTTTTTTGATTTTCACCCCCAGTTTAATCTGGTTCGGAAGTCAGTTCTGACATCAAGTGGTTTCAGTCCTCTCCCAATCGCAGTTGCGGGGAATCGAACAGTGATTTTCCAGCGTCAATCACCACTAAACCAACTAATGATTGGTAACATGCATGGTTTTTTTTTTATAAGCTTATAATGTGCATGGTAATGTATTTAAACATAAATGGCAGTAAGTTTTTTTTTAACAAAAACTCAAAATCAAGTATTGACTCGGTTTATAACAACCATTGGATTACCAGTTTTTCACAAATTCGACATGTTCGCACCTATTCAAATTGATTAAGCTGAATAGGTGGTCCACTAGTCTGCTCAAACCGATTATTTCACCCATTCCCGATTGAACCAGTCCGACTGATTGGTCTGAAACGGCCTTAAAACTTATCTAATCGGACATAACCATCATTAGACACGAAGGATTAAACGATCTACTTACACAGATCGAATATATCATATTCCGCCCATTAACACCCTCATAGTATAGTCAGAAATCAAATAGACAGATGCCGAGCATAATCATAAAATAAATCCGCAAAGAAAAGAAAGAAGCATGTAGTTTGTATTTTGTAATCTCAGCAAGTACATAACATTATTTATGATTCTTAATCCACATATTTTGCAGTTTGTAAAACTAATTTATATGCATCTAAACATAGAAATGAAGGAGAAATTGCAATTAGCTATCAGCTAGAGATGAACCAAACCCAATATTAAAACCAAATGTAATGCAAGTCAACTCATTATTGTTTCCATCAAACAGCTTCATCTTCAAAGAGTATGAACCCTGTAATTGTAAACATTTGGTAGGCTTAAAAGCATTTCACAGTACCAAACATAGTAGAAACAACGATTATTAATTGGCTATAAATCAAACTTTGAACTCTTAAAACTATCATTTCTATGTTGGTCAATGTAGGAACTTATGTATCATTCATGAGTTTATGAGAACATCAACTAGAAATTTCACCTTACCATACAAAATTAACCCTCCAATGCCTATATCGTTGAAAAACATTTCAAGCGATAAAACAAACATTATGCTAATCAGTGTTATAACACTGTTATTTATAGCTTCTATTTCAAATAAAAGTTTGATTAAATTCCGCATTGCTATAGCACTATAATGCACTATAGCCGCTATTTAACAACACTCATGCTAGTAGTATCCAAGAATTTGTACATATATATGTTAAGGCACATCATCAGTCTAAGGAGTTAAGATATGCAAGTACCATAGAGCCCATAACACAGGATTTCCTGTCAAGTTCCCACTAATATCGAAAAATCCAACAAATTAGCATGGAATGCTTCGGATAAAATGCAAATCTGTACTAGCATATAGATATATATATATACTACCTATTGCCAACAAATATCTGCACACACAAACACAATCTATTCGAGGAATGAAAATAATAACACTTACAGGTGGGGTGAAACCAGGTAAAACTTGTGAATGAGCAATCACAAAATCACCAACCGAAATAGGGCAAGATGATTCTTCACAGAGGTCGCGGTGCTCACTATATACATGCCTACCAAAATATGACACATCAATCAAGAGTTTGCCTCCTGATAAAGCTTGACCTGCATCAAGAAATGTTTGGATTAGAGAAAAGAAGGAGAACTCATTATCCATCGAAATCTCGTCTATTTCTACACAAAATGTACCAGCAACAACCACCACTATGATATAATAGTAAAAATAATTCTAAACAACTTTAATTACAATACTCAGAATCAACATTTAAAAATGTAAAATATAAGGACCGAATTAATATATGAAAAGCATGTGAATTTAAGGAGTACTTACTTGTAGCTGCAGAAATGGTGAATGTAGCAGGATGGCCTCTTGCAATGGGATCAGGAGATATTTGAACTCCTTTAACCTCAACATCATAGTTAGCTTTCTTATCTGTGACATGTATACAAAATAATTATTAGGGAATAGTTAATTCAATAAAAGCAACACTAATACAACAAAACAGTTAAAATTATTAAATTGAAAACTAGTGAATAATATGCTGGTTTTCAAAATAGTCCCTGATTACAGATTTTTACAAATTGTCAATCAAAATCATCTCTCTATAAACTTAAAGTTAGGGACTATGACATGGCTAAATGGGTTTGGATCTCATTCAAAAGCTAGCTCAAAGGATGAGGGGCCTAAATACATTTATGCATCCAACGAAACTTGAACAATGTGTGACTCCAATGTAGCGCCCCTTCATGTTGTTTCACAAGGATGCCGCCACACTAAGGACTAATTTGCCAGTACTTGTTCCCAACCCAATTGCATTTATGACAAATTGTCCCTGAGAAGATGGACTAAATTTCATAGGCAAATTACTCCCGAGTGAGCTGATATTGATGTGGGATCAATGTGCAATGTGACATGTCCCGTTTGTTAATCAGAGGGACCGTTTTGAATAACATTTTACAATTTCATAAATGTATTTATCAATTCGCAATAACAAGGGATTATTATTTTGACCTACACTTACAATTTTGAAAACTAATTTGTCTATTCATTCTAGTAAAACCAATGACAAAAGATAGGAGAGAATCAATCAAAATTAAAAACAAAAACAAAACTAATAAATTAAAAAAAAAAAAAAAAGGAACTAATTATTGAAGAGAATCTACACTTAAAATAACTAGTATATAATAAGTTAGTTCCAGATAGCAAAACTGATTAGTATTGAATTAAACTCAATTATTATTAATTCAACTCTGAATATTATTTTACATATTAAAACACCAGAAACAACAAGCTTCCAAATAAAATAACTGACAACAAATAAACATGCAATAGTTTAATTAGTTGATGAAACCAAAAAATTAAAAATAATAATAATAATAAAATAAAACACATGACAAATAAAGAAACACAATTGTTTAACTCAAATAAATGATACGAGAAAGTTGAAAAGTTGTATTGAAAAGAAGAGAAAATAACCGCAATAGTGAATGTTGGTGGCATTGGCGTGAAGAAGAAGAAGAAGAAGAAGAAAGAGAGTTGAAAAGAGGAAGAAGAGCTTGGAAGTAATCGTATTCATGTTGGTTTCAATGATCAAAGTTTTGAAGAAAGATGATGATGATGATTAATGACAACACAACACAAATACGAATATACGATACAAAGAAATAGGAACAACTTTGTTAAAAAGTGTTAGTTAGGTGGTTGATTAAAGGATCATGATGAAGGACACCACAATATTGCTTACTCTGTTCAACTTCCCAACAATATTGACTAATCACTCGTTAGATTGGAGTCACTTAAATATTATTCTTGTTTAGAAAAGAAAAAAATATTGTTCTTTTTTAGGTAAAAATAAATAAATTGTTCTAAATATATAAACTACAAATTAAATTACTTTTTTTTTGTCAGGTTAAATTATTATTCACTCCCTCCATCCTATAATTTTGGTTTTTTAAATTTTGTGCCTGGATTATAAATTAATAAGTCGAATATTTTTTACTTTTACTTTATTAATAGAGAGATAATTCATTTAATAAATATTTTATTTTTACAAAGGTACAAATGAATTAATTGTACTTTAATTTTTTAAAAAGATCAAAGTTTTAAGACAGAGGGAATATAAACAAAAGGTATTTTTTGTACGCAATACTAATAATATTGTATTTAATTAAAAAAAAAATTGTATGAAACTTTTCATCTCTCACTAAGCATATAAACAAGAATAAGCTAGAAACATTTACAACTCTCAACACAATAGAAAGATCGTATCCTTTATGAAAGAGTCTCTAAGTTGGTACAAATGCTATAAAAATGAAGAATTTACAATATGGAATAAATAAATAAATAAATAAATAAATAAAGTATTTAAGAGATAAATTTGTGATAAACCACTAATGATACAATTTGCAAAAACATAATGAAAATCAAACTACCTATATACGAATCTCTTCTTGTTGCTAATGGAACAACTTCATCCAAAGGTGTTGAAATTATAGAATTTCTACAAAGAGGACAAGTAGGATGCATCCTTAACCAAGGTTCTATACATTTAACGTGAAACAAATGTTCACAATAAGGTAACACCTTAATCATATCACTTCCTTTGTAATCACCTAAACATATAGAACAACATGTTGATGTTGAACCATATTTTCTAAGCTTCACTTTAGAATATAACATCTTTGGATAACTCATAGTTTTTTCTTCATCTAATCCCAATTCATTTATTGAATGTTGTGGTTCAAAAAATTCGAGAGGGGATATTTGTTTTGTTTAGTCATGTTGATGATGCTGAGTTTGGATGTTGAATTGGAAGATCATATGATTCACATGAGAGAGATGGGGTGAAGTAAAGAGTTACGTTTGAATCAAGAAAAGACTTGATAAGTATTTAAGATTAAGTAATGTGGTTAGAGTGTGACGCTTATAAAAATTTAAGAATGAGGTCTATATATAGTTCAATCACTATTTTTTATTTATACTTTTTTTTTAACTATAATCATCTTATTCTTAAAGGAAAGTTTTTGGTAATTTAGTGCTAGTTTGTTATATTTTTTTTTATTTAACTTTAAAAAAAATATAACGTAACATCTGTTTGTTATAGTCGAATATAATTATAAATAATTACTATTTCAGAAAGAAAAAAAAGTGAATTAAAGATTTTTTTCAAACAATATAATTCATCCTAATCTCTTTAACAAAACCACTAATAGATTTTTTTTGTTACAGATAGAAAATTTTACTCTGCTCCATCAAATATACATTCACTTTTATTACCAAAAAAAAAATATACATTCACTTTGTCACGATCTAAATTCGAAGTGCTCAAAAACAATGAAGGAGACCACAAAATTTATTAAAAATATGGAATTAATGGAAAAAAAAAAACCTTTAAAACAAAAAGGGTCTTTGAACTAGATATGAGGTTCCACTGTCAATTATATGTAGAAAAGATGTTAGTACTCTTTGTCTTGTGACACCCATTTAAAAAATGTAACCTTTAATTAATTGTGCAAAATTTTGTTGACTTAAAAATATTTATTTCCTCCTTATTATTAAAATTAAAAATCGATTTTTTTAATAAAAAATGTGTTGTTTAAATTGATGGAAAAAGTTTATAAGTCGTATATTTCAACTAGCAATGTTGATATTATTAGGTTGGATGTCTTCATCAAGTTTGAATTCAAGACGTTACAGTTGCAGTGTGTGTTGTAAAAATAGTTTTTTAATTGGTGATTGACGTTAGATTTAGTAGAGAACCACGATTGATACTGGTGATTGGCGTTAGATTTGGTAGAGAGGACCACAATTCGATCATTGTAACTGCGTTTAGGAAGGGGCAGAAATCACTTGATGTACCTCTGAATTAGATTAAACTAGTGGTGTAAAACCAAAAAAACAAAAAACAAATAAGATAGTGTCTCATGTCTGAGTTCTCTTAATGTTTATGTTTAAGTTTAAGTTATTAAATAAGAAGTATGTGTTCATCCTCTACTTAAAAATATTAATTCTTAAATTTTACTTACAACTTGATATCCAACCTAATAAACTTTCATCTAATCGTAAGTTGATCAAGCTTGGAATTAAACATAGCATAAATTCATAAGAACTAAAAAATGCACAAACACAATCATTCAGTCATTCACATGAATAATATTATACTTTCATTGAATTTCACATAATCTAGCAACACGAGTTTTAACAACACGAGTTTTATCTAATGGTGAGTTAGAAAAGCATACAAATAGAAATTCAAGATTACACATAACTAATCAAAAGATAGATAGAATAATAAACCTAGAAGATCGCAACAACCAATTGTTAATCTTTCAACATCTACTGATCTT
Organism: Trifolium dubium; assembly: GCA_951804385.1. Taxonomy (NCBI): domain Eukaryota; kingdom Viridiplantae; phylum Streptophyta; class Magnoliopsida; order Fabales; family Fabaceae; genus Trifolium; species Trifolium dubium. The sequence goes on along the minus strand of OX638070.1, from coordinate 9,784,969 downwards.
CAGTGTCGTGACTCTACTATTCAGCTTCACAGGTAGAAGTGGATTTAAGGCAAGGGAATTGGGTTAATCCTTATCCTTATATAGTAATGGAAGGACTCTCTTATGAGAGGATACAAAACTCTCTTGTCCACACTCACCAAAAAAGAAGCTCACTAGTTTTTACAAAAGAAGACTTGTTTATCTATGATAAAATTGTTGTTGCGGATAAAATTGTAGTTGCGGATGGCTGAAAACAAATAAAATAAAAATAACCGGAGGCGTGTAATCACTGATCTAAGGAATTATCCGTAAAATTTGCGCAACTCCCCCAGAATACAACCGGTTCTTCTCGACGATAAACGTGCCGAGGTCTCAATACACGAGAATATCACCTTGGTCGGACTCAGGCAATTAGAAAAGGCTTTGTTTTTATGTATTCTGTGTTTTCTCTACTTTGTTCTCATCTCCAGACGTTACTACTAAACAGAACTTATATAATTGGTTTTGCTAAAACCCTTTTCACCACGTTTCCAAAATAATAGCTAACCAATAGAGAAAATTGTTATTGTACCGTTAACCCTCCAATGAAATAAGGAAATAGCAAACTTGTTAAAAGCCACGATCATAAAAAGTCAAGTACTTGAACCAACAACTCCTATTAGTTGGGACAACTAAAGGGTTTAATTAAAATGTGTCAAAATAAATTATACTATCTAATAAAAAGAAATATTATTTAAAAAGTAATTTAACTTTTGAAATATATCTCTAAAAATTACAACAAAAATGAAGTTTATCTTCTCTTAATTAAGGTCGAGGGTTCGAATCCTCACTTTAAGTACTGATAAAATTTAAATTTTTTGGTCAATTGTCTCATCTTTTAAGGTGCTTCCAATCCAGCAATAAAAATTAAATAATCACAGTGTTTAACAGTGAAAATCCTAATCTCGACAAAAATAAATTGCAATTCTATAATGAATTTTTTATTGGTGAACATAGTGGCTCTCCGTAATTACTCGCAATATACAAAAACTACTTTTTTTTTTGACAGAACAAAAACTACTTGTTCATCTGTCACTCTGCAAAGCATAAATAAAGACACCAAACACCAACACAAAGACACTAATACTCCCTTCTTAAATGTATAAGGTCCAATTAGACAAAATAAGCTGTTCAATAATACAAGTAGATTAGATATATTTCTTGTTTTTTTTTTTTCAAAATAAACAAATGTTAACAAATACTTCAAAAGCACTAAATAAGATAAAGAACTAAACGTAAGTATATTTTTTCTGAAAAATGTGGCAAATTTAATAACAATTTCATATTCTACGATATAGATGAGTTACCTTAAAAAAATGGTACATGTAAGTCATATTATATATGTAGTCACTAGATTCCCTAAATTCAAACACCCTTATAGGTGAAGGCCATTTTTGTCTTTAACTATATTAGAGTTTAATCTTTGTAGACAAAATATACGCTAAGAACACAAGCCTAATGAAAAGGATAATCCGAAGAATATCACAACACTATTAGAAAAAGTTGAACTATCGACATAATTAAAGACAAAAATAATAAAATTAATCTTCAACTATGACATCTCTAACACTTATCAACAAAAATAAAGACACATTCATGTTTTTTATCTCTAATTTTTCGTCGTTAATTCAACTTTTTCTAATAGCGAGCGTTTCAGATGAACTAAGATGAACCAATATTTGTCAATTTTCAACAAATTCATTATGGCACAAAGGCTACAAAAAGTAAGAATTTACAATATGGAATCAATAAATAAAGTACTTAAAATCCAAATTTGTGATAAATAATCCACCAATAATGCAATTTGCAAAAACATATCAAAAACAAAACTATACCTATTAATCTCTTCTTGTTGCTAATGGAACAACTTCAGCCAAAGGTGTTGAAAGAGGTGTTGGAATTGGAGAAGTTCTACAAAGAGGACAAGTGGGATGCATCCTTAACCAAGGTTCTATACATTTAAGATGAAACAAATGTTCACAATCCGGTAACACCTTAATCATATCACTTCCTTTATAATCACCTAAACATATAGAACAACATGTTGAAGTTGAATCATTTTTTCTAAGCTTAACTTCTGAATATAACATCTTTGGATAACTCATAATTGTTTCTTCATCTAATCCCAAATCAATTATTGAATGTTGTGGCTCAAGAAATTCAGGAGTGTTATTGTTTCTTCTTCTAGGTGGATTTGGAACTTGTGATCTTGTACAAAAATAAGATGTGAGTGTGATTGTTGTGATGAGTAAAAGAATCCCAATTGAAATTCCTATGCCATAACCAAATCCACTTATGTCATTGGAACCAAAGACTCCTGAGGAATTGGTTGTGTTGTTCATCTTGTTGAGAAGATGAAAATAATAGCAAGTTGTTTTTGTTTTATAATAAGGTAGATGTAAAGGGTTTTTTGTATTGTTTAGCCATGTTGTTGATGATGATATGAATTTGAATGTTGAATTGGAAGATCATATTAATTAAAGTCAATGGTGTATGATGATTCATATGAGAGAGATGGGGTGAAGAAAAGGGTTGCGTTTGAATCAAGGAAGTGGCTTATAACTTATAAGTATTTAAGATTAAGTAAAGGTCCAAATGCAATGGTATGAGTGAGATGCTCAAAAAGTATTAAAAATGAGGTCTAGACTTTGATCTCTATTGTGTTTTTTTTAAGCATTATACTAGTTAAACTAATATACTTTAACTGTGAAGAAGTGAAGAATTCAAGATCGTATTTTGATTTCTTCAATAATATATCTGATATCTATCAATAAAAATATATTTATGGAATTAGAGTAGTTATATTTGAACAACTAAAAATTAACAACTATATCTGATAAGATATAAAAGAATACACCATTTATATAACAAACAAAAAATTATGGTATTGGGCAACTAAAAAAATGTTGAAAGATAACATTTTTTTCTTAATTTTGATCATTTGTTGATTTTCTTGAAAAAGAGTATTGATAGTTTAAAATTTAGAATTCGGTTGAAAATAGGTAAAGTTTAATCAATAATTATTTCAGTTAAGATTTGAATATAGATTCCTCTAATCTGATATGTAAGATAAACTAATCACTAGAACTTATTTATATGTTAAAAACAAATTAAGATTAAGTAAAACAATGAATGCCAATGAGGATTGCATGTGAGTACATTCCACTTTGTCAAAAGTGTTAGATTATGTGTTTACATCTTAAAAGTTTTGTGAAGGTCAACAATTCTTTTTTAAGTTATTTATATATTCGTGTAAAATGTATTATCTTACCATTTGTGTATTGAATGTTGATTGATTACTGATCACATATATTTTTCTTTTAAAGTACATTAACATAATATTATGAGCCAATGGGTGAAGAATGGAGAATGGGCACGTTCCGGGCATTACTGGGAAAGTTGTTGGTGAAATTTAATTGCATTAGTTTTCCAGGCATTATCTCTCTTATTTGCAGGTAGCCAGCCAGATAGATTTGAAATGATTCATGAAATTTATTGTCCTTGTTGTTCACATGTTTGAGTTAAGAGAGTGATGTTACATCAAAAAATGACACGTATTTGACGTAGTTTTTGGTCGAAATCGATGTATCCATGATACGAATTAGAGTAAGGATAGCGGAAGCAAACAACCAATAACGAAGGTACTAGGTACCACCCTTATTAGTCGAATTCTATCAAGTATTTGAGTATTTGTTTAGTGAAAACAGCAAGGGACAAGCAATGTTAAACTACACCAATAGTCTAACAAAGAGATTAGCACTCAACACCAATTGAGCTAATCGGACTATTTTCAAGGCGACGCTTGCAAATAATCAGGCGAAAATGTAGACACAAATTCTAATATGACTAAAATTGTTCTTGTTTATTGAATTGCTAAAAATGATCAGCATACAAGCTTATATGGCCGAAAATGTCTGGCCTGATTAAAACAGCAATAAAAATGCAACATAAAATGCAATGAAACTAGTAATAAAATGACATTAATGCAATCAGCTATTGTAACTCCTCCTCCATGATTAGTCACGCCCATTTAAGGTCTTGAATGTCCCTTTTATGCTCCTTTTGTAACCACTCTGGATAGGCTTTTAAATGGCTGAATTTTATTTGCTTAATTGATGAAAATGATTAAAATAGCCAAGTAATTAAACTCAGCCCTTGATGCTGACTCAAAACAACCCCCACACCCTTAACTTCCTTTTGAATGTCACTTGTGTTGATTTCAAATTCTTCTGGATAAATTTTCGTACCATCCCCTCCCCCTTTGAAAGGAATTGACCTCAATTCTTGAATACCGTCATCATCTAAATAGGGTGAGAGATCTCCAACATTGAAAGTAGCATGTACTCCATATTCTCCGGGCAACTCAATCTTGTATGCATTGTCATTGATCTTTGATATGACTTTGAAAGGACCATCAGCTCTAGGCATGAGCTTATTCTTTCTCTTGCTTGGGAATCTTTCTTTTCTCAAATGAACCCACACAAGATCACCTTCATTGAACAACTTAGGCTTCTTATTCTTAGACCTTTGCTTGTAGACTTCATTTACCGCTTTGATTCTTTCTTGCACTTGCTCATGTAGTTTGATCATTGATTTGAGTTTGGCCTCGGCATCTGGATGAACTAACTCCTCTTTTGGCATAGTTATCAAATCCAATGGCAAGTAAGGATTCACACCATAAACAACTTCGAAAGGAGAATGATTAGTAGCATATGTAGAGGACCGGTTGTAGGCAAATTCAGCATGAGCTAGCTTCAAGTCCCAATCCTTTTGAGTCTTACTAACCAAACCACGCAGCAAAGTACCAAGAGTTCTATTAGTCACCTCGGTTTGTCCATCGGTTTGAGGGTGATGGGAAGTACTAAACAGCAACTTAGTACCCAATTTCCTCCATAATGTGTTCCAAAAATAACTCAAAAATTTCGAATCACGATCGGAAACAATAGTTTTAGGAACTCCATGTAAACGTACAATCTCACGAAAGTACAAATCAGCAACATTACTAGCATCATCTGTTTTGTGACAAGCTACAAAGTGTGCCATCTTTGAAAATCTATCAACAACAACCATAATAGCATCTTTACCTCGCTGTGTACGGGGCAAAGCCACAATGAAATCCATGCTCACATCCATCCAAGGACCACTAGGTGTTGGTAATGGAGTATATGCCCCTGGTTTGAAAGAACTCTTTGCCATATGACAAGTAACACACTTGCTAATGACCTTTTGCACATCTCCTAACATCTTTGGCCAGTGAAAGTGTTCTTTTAAAATCTCCAAGGTCTTTGTATTGCCAAAATGACCAGCCAAACCTCCACCATGAGCTTCACGAACTAGTAACTCACGAATTGAATGCTTGGGGATGCAAAGCCGATTCTCCTTGAACAAAAATCCACCCTGCACTATGTACTTTCCAAATGCTCCATTTTCACAATTAGAGTATATTTCACCAAAATCCACATCCTCTTTATAATAATCTTTCAAAGTCTCAAAACCAAGTAAGCGAGTTTCAAGAATTGAAATTAACGCATACCTCCTGGAAAGTGCATCAGCCACCACATTACTCTTACCATCCTTGTATTTTGAAGAGAAATTAAAAGATTGAAGAAATTCCACCCATTTAGCATGCCTTGGACTCAACTTTTGTTGCCCATTGATATACTTCAAAGACTCATGATCTGAATGCAATATAAAGTGATTAGAACGTAAATAATGGCTCCAATGATCAAGAGCTCTCACAATGGCATAGAACTCTTTGTCATAGGTGCAATAGTTCAATCTGGCTCCTCCCAATTTCTCCGAGAAATAAGCTATAGGCCTTTTGTTTTGTATCAAAACAGCCCCAATGCCAACTCCACTAGCATCACATTCAACTTCAAATGGTTGAGTGAAGTCGGGTAAAGCTAAAACAGGAGCTTCACAAAGCTTTAACTTAATCAATTCAAAAGCCTTTTGTGCTTGCTCATTCCACACAAACGCACCCTTCTTCAAACATTCGGTTATGGGACTTGCTATAGTGCTAAAATTCTGGATAAAGCGCCGATAAAATGATGCAAGACCAAGGAAAGATCTCACCTCTGAAACTGTTGTAGGGCTCGGCCAAGTCTTGATAGCTCCCACCTTTGTTTGATCAACTGATACTCCATCCTTAGACACCACATATCCAAGAAACACCACACTTTCAACCAAAAAATCGCACTTTTCCTTTTTCCCATAGAGTTTTTGTGCTCTTAGGGTCTCAAAGATTTGTTTCAAATGAGTGAAATGCTCCTCAATAGACTTGCTATACACCAATATGTCATCAAGATAAACAACAACAAACTTACCCAAAAAAGGTTTGAGTACTTCGTTCATGAGCCTCATAAAGGTGCTAGGTGCATTTGTGAGCCCAAACGGCATAACTAGCCATTCATAGAGACCATGCTTAGTCTTGAATGCCGTCTTCCATTCATCACCTTCGCGCATTCTGATTTGGTGATATCCACTCCTTAGATCGATTTTTGAGAAGATAACCGACCCATGTAACTCATCAAGCATATCATCTAGTCTTGGAATGGGAAAACGATATTTGATGGTTATGTTGTTCACCGCTCTACTATCAATACACATTCTCCATGAACCATCCTTCTTAGGAACCAACAATGCCGGGACAGCACATGGGCTCATTGATTCACGCACATAACCCATGCTTATCAATTCTTCAATTTGTCGTTGCAACTCCTTTGTCTCCTCTGGATTACACCTATAGGCAGCCTTGTTTGGTAATGGAGCTCCCGGAATTAGATCAATTTGATGCTCAATCCCACGGATAGGTGGCAAACCAATTGGTAGTTCACTTGGAAACACATCTTCATACTCACCCAAGACAGCCTCCAATTGTTGTTTAAGAGGAGTCTCTACATTATCTTGTTTAGCACTCTTTGCAACCAACATGTAGACTAATTCACCATTATCAATAGCATCCTTCACTTCATTTTCAGTAGCAAACATAGTGAGGCTAGGCTTTTTACCTCTTTTTGTAATCATGGAACGGACTTCATTTGATGCCATTGGTTTCAACACAATCCTCTTGCCATTGAAGTTCAATTCATGCTCATTGGACCTTCCTCTATGCGTCACATCCCTATCAAATTGCCAAGGGCGTCCTAAAAGTATGTGACTTGCATCCATAGGCACCACATCACACAAGATCTCATCAACATAAGACCCCATGGTCAATCCCACACGCGTCTGCCTTGTAACATTTATGCTACTCCCATTGTCCAGCCAATGTAGTGCATAAGGCTTAGGATGTTTTGTTGTGAGCAATCCTAATTTAGACACCATTTCAGTTGAAGCTGCATTGGTACAACTACCTCCATCCACAATGACACTACACCACTTATCCTTCACTTGACACTTAGTGTAGAAGATTTGATTCCTTTGATCTCCTTCCATGGGTACAGCCTTGGCTTGCAAAGTTCTGAGCATCAAAGTATCATATATGGGAGGTCCATATACTTCTACTTTATCATCATCATCTTCAACAATTTCATCTCCATCACCTTCAATATTGTCACCAAATGAACCACCAGATTCTTCCTCTTCCTTAACCAACTCATCACGCATGCTAATTGCTTCTCGGAGGGTCACAACTCGTTGATTAGGACAAGCTCTAGAAAAGTGTCCAAAGCCTTGACACTTAAAACACCTAACCTTTGATAGGTTAGTCTCCTTGGCCGTGGCAATGGGTTGTTTAGGAGTAGGCTCACTTTGTTTTGGTTGATTCACCATTGGTTTAGTGTTAGGGGCTGGACTTGCACTGCCCGACACACCTCCCTTGGACCAGCCACTTGAACTCCCAGCAACATTATATCTACTCTTGTTTTGATTTTCAATCTTCAAACACAAGGTGCACAAATTGTTGAAATCTGTGTAATTACATAGCTCAACAGCAAAGGCTATGTTCTTATTCAGCCCACGAAGGAAACGGCTCATTCTTTGCTCTTCATTTTCCTCCACTTCACCCATTAGACATAGGTTCTCAAACTCATCAATGTACTCAGTGACACTCATTTTTCCTTGCACCAAATCTGAAATCTTCTTATACAAATTCAGTCGGTGGTTTGATGGTACATATCTTTTGCGCAACTTCCTCTTCAAGGACTCCCAAGACTGGATTTTCTCCTTCCCATCTCGTGTTCTTCTAGCCTTCAATCCCTCATACCACAACGATGCACTTTTGCCAAGTTTCAGAATAGCATATTTGCAACGCTTCTCATCATCAAGATCCTTGAAGTCAAACATTCTATCAATCTTGCGCTCCCATTCTAAATAAATCTCCGGGTCTGTACTACCATTGAATTCAGGTAGTTCCGTGATTTTGAACTCATCCACGTTTGGACGTGGTTCACCCCTTCTAGGCCTCCGTCGTTCATCTCTCAAATCGACGTTCCTTAAGGCTTCACGCAATCTGTCCATGAAATCATCACTGTCGAAATCCATTGTTGTTACGTAACACGGAATCAGAACCGTGCTCTGATTACCACTAATGATACGAATTAGAGTAAGGATAGCAGAAGCAAACAACCAATAACGAAGGTACTAGGTACCACCCTTATTAGTCGAATTCTATCAAGTATTTGAGTATTTGTTTAGTGAAAACAGCAAGGGACAAGCAATGTTAAACTACACCAATAGTCTAACAAAGAGATTAGCACTCAACACCAATTGAGCTAATCGGACTATTTTCAAGGCGACGCTTGCAAATAATCAGGCGAAAATGTAGACACAAATTCTAATATGACTAAAATTGTTCTTGTTTATTGAATTGCTAAAAATGATCAGCATACAAGCTTATATGGCCGAAAATGCCTGGCCTGATTAAAACAGCAATAAAAATGCAACATAAAATGCAATGAAACTAGTAATAAAATGACATTAATGCAATCAGCTATTGTAACTCCTCCTCCATGATTAGTCACGCCCATTTAAGGTCTTGAATGTCCCTTTTATGCTCCTTTTGTAACCACTCTGGATAGGCTTTTAAATGGCTGAATTTTATTTGCTTAATTGATGAAAATGATTAAAATAGCCAAGTAATTAAACTCAGCCCTTGATGCTGACTCAAAACAACCCCCACACCCTTAACTTCCTTTTGAATGTCACTTGTGTTGATTTCAAATTCTTCTGGATAAATTTTCGTACCAATCCACTACCGAACACAGTGACTAATTTCTCGCTAAATTAGAAGCACTTTAAAGGATGTGATAGCTGGTCTAGAGATTTAAAGTTATTTCATATCCAAAGTGAAAATCAAACCATCAATCTTTAATTAAGGAAGAATGAGCTCAACTATGCTCAACCACGCCTTCACCACACCTTCTGGATTGTATCTAAAGTAGTTATACACTATAAAATTAAGCGAGTTTTGATTTATCCATTATAAAATTACTTTTTGGAATACCTACTTGTAATTGTTTTTTTTTTAATTTATCCTTCTTTATGTTGACTTTTTGGATACATGATAAATAAAAGTCAATTACTATGTCAGCAAAATGTGTACCGCCATATCAGTAAAAATTAATTTTTTTTCTCTTTATTACGTTAGTAAAAAACTCATCACAGAGGTCTAATTTCAATCTCCACTTATAAGATCCCATAACTAATATGAAATTGAACCTAAAATTTTATGAGAAATATACTTCAAAATTTTAAGTCAACTACCCTATATCAAACACAAGTGGGTTGTTAATTCTCCAAATTTATAATGGAATAAGATAACAATAATATCCAACATAAAATAAATAAAGTATGATAAAAAAAATTATTATTCTTAAAATTTAAAATCACATTCTCTTTGATTAATATTTTAACACAATTACTTGATTTATTTACGATAGTGAGTATTTAATAATGGGTCGTGTTAGGGATATTAGTATTTCTTTTTTTGATACAAAGGAAGTATTTGATAATATAAAATTTTAAAGTTTAAATTATTAAGTATACAAATTGCGAAAAAATATTATTACATTTATCTTACATATGCATTAATATTTGGTTCAGGTTAACATTTTTTTAATTAATTAGTCAAATTAAAAATCAAAATCATGAAGTTCATATTGTCACCTTTTGTTTTTTTGCTCAAGTAGTGTCACTTTCATTTGTAAAAATAAAATGTCAATTTCATCGGCTTATGGAAAAAGTCAATTTCATGTTTAGTCAAAACAAAATTTGCATGTGGATTGGACGATTTTTTTTTTAATTTTAAATTAAGTATAAAAGGATTAATAATATAATATAATGGTCATGCTAATTAGTGTTCTTCCATAAAAAAAGAATGCTAACTAGTGTTTCAGTGTCATGCTAATCTAATGCTAACTAATGTCTATTGATACAAGAGGATCATGTTTTGCCGGCAATATTTGATGCTTTTCTAAAAAAGATTTAGATTTTTTTAGTATTAGAATTTCCTATAAGGGCTCCTTCATGCAATTATGCACCTTAAAGTTATAAACTACTCTCTCCGTCTAAAATTATAAGTATTCTTTTAAAAAAAAATTCTATTATTAAAATATAAGCATCTTTTTTGAAAGGCAAAATATAAGCATCTTTTCATATTACTAAAATATATCTTTTATTATTACATTAATTTACATTGAATACAAAAAGTTAAATTAAATACTTCTTCTGATCTTAATTATAAGCAACTTTTCAGTTTTTAGATTCATTGGATAACTAATGTATTTTGTCTATAATTAAAGCTGAATACATTAGTTATCCAATGAACCTAAGAAGTGGAAAATTGCTTATAATTAAGGCCAGAAGGAGTACATATACAAACATAGGACTGTTTAATAAAATTTACACATAAACTAAACATAATATTTACACTACCAACTTTTTTTAATATTTGTGAAATAAGTCAGAGCTGCTTATATTATAGGACAAAAGAAATATACAGTAGAGTCAATTTTGAGCAATTCACTCGACAAGTGAATTGGATAAAATTGATTTTAATAGAATTAAATTGGAGAAAGAATCAAAACCTTAAAATTAATTCAGAATTAATTATATACATTTAAAATTACTTTTGTCTTTTTTCAAAAGTCAAATGCACTAAATCCTAATTAAGTGTGCTTGAAAACATTGGCGAAGCCACTATTAGTTCGAATTCGGTCCAAATATTTTGGTATTTTAAAGTTAATTTAAGGTAAAATTATAATATTTAAGAATTAATTTATAGTAAAATTAAGCTTTTTAAAAAATTAATTTTATGTAAAACTGATTTTTTTTAAATAAAATTTTTATTTAAGCTTAAGATTTTATTCAGGCTTAAAAAATTTCTGATTCCGCCAACATCGGGTGAAAGAGATTCTAATAGTGATCAAGGAACTTTGTTTACTGATTATATGTTGCCTTGTATGAGTAATTAACTGATATCAACAATCAATCATTAGTTGGTTCAGTGGTGATTAACGTTGAACTTAGTAGGAAGACCACGGTTTGATTATTTGCAACTGTGATTAAGAAGAGATTAAAACTACTTAATACTAGAACTGATTCCCAAACTAGATTAAATTGGTAGTTAAAACATAAAAAACCATTATCAACAATCAAAATTGTCAAAACGTGTGTTTTTTATATTTTTAATTCCTTCCCACTTGGTTAATGATTGAAGAAACACCTTGGTTTGCTCTGTTCAGGAGAATAGAAACCATGTGTACAGGTGGAAGCCTAAAGGGACGCAGACCGGCAAATTATGATTTTGAGTTTTGACTTTGTTAGATTAGATCACTATCAGCTTCCATTGTTTTGTTTTGTTTGTTATTAATTAATATGATATGATGAGTTTTTTTTGTCAAAAATAAATAAATTAATATGGTGAGTTTAATTTTGAAAAACTTTTGCTTATAAACTTTTTCGCTAACAACAAATCATAATTATTCATATGTTTGATTTTTTTTTTAATACAGAGAGGGAAAAAATAAAAGATAAAAGAAAATTATCCAAAAAATAAAGTTCTATTAGGAAAAGACTCATTTTAGCCGGTGGAGTAACAACGGTAGTAGAAGGTTTAAAGTTGCGTGCATTAAGTTTGGCTAAATAATCAGTACAAATATTACCTTCTTAGAGAGTATGAGAAACTTTGACCTTTCAATCTCTCGCCGAGAGGTCCTGAATGTTGTAAATGATAGAATGGGTAGGAATTGTCATGTGCTTACTGTCGGGTTGACTAGGAATTGCTACGTTGGCTAAAAATATGTCAAAGATATCCTTTAATAGGATAGTAGTGCAAACCTCAACTTTCAAGTTAGCTTTTATAATCGAGTATAAACTTCCCATATTTGGATCACCCGTTATTGTTGATTACACATTCCAGCTTGTTCGGTTATGGACGTGAGATGGTGTGTTAGAAGTCTCACATTGGCTAGAGATCTGACATAGATAGCTTTTAATAATGTAGTATTACAAATCTTAACTCTCAAACTAATTTTTGTGATTGAATATATACCTCTCAAATTCTAATACAATTGCCTTCTCCACACACCTCCTCTAAATAGAATTAACATTCTTCCGCTACACCAACACATTACATCTCCGTCGACTTGTTTTCCATCCAGTATTCCTAACCTAAAACTTTAAACCATAAACTATTTGATCCCACTCTAAGTCTTCAATAACACTTTTCTAACAATGCTAGATTGAATACGATCTGTACCAAAAAAAAAAGGATTTCAATACTTATTTATTTGGTCTCTTAATTTTGTTTGATATTTTAAAACTTTTATCTTTAGCCTGGAACAAAGAATATCGTAAATTCATTTGTGAATGTGATTGTGATGCGTTGTTGAATCTTTTAAAGCATCGTGATGAGATCCATTTTCTTCAAGTTGCAGTGGAGATTTATGATTTGTTACAAAAGCAATGTGAAGTTTATGTAAACCTCATCTTTAAGGAGTGCAACTATATAGTTGATTGTATAGCAAAATTTGCTGCTAGTTATAGAGAATTAAGAGTCAAGATCTTGGATAAACCTTTCTTTGAGTTGGAACCTTTTCTGCTGAGGGACACTCTTGTTGGTGTGTAATGTGTTTGTTGAGTTTTGTAATTTTTCGATAAAACAAAAAACAATTATATCAACAAAGAAGAAGTAAATGATCATATTTTTAATGAGTCGGGTTAATCAATTCTTAAATTTAAAAGAGATAAAAAGAATTCTATCATAATAACTTTTTTTTACACATTCAACTAATACCGGTATATATTCTATCATTTCACCTCTAATTTCTTAATATGATATTAAAATTTAAAACAATTTTATCGAATATATGTGTAAAAATAAGTTATATAATCCATTAAATTCAAATTAAAATCCAAACTATACATTTTAGCGGGTTTGGTAAACCGGTCCATTGGGGTTAGTCCGGAATTAAGACAAGAAATCAACTCCATAATCTTCCATAATCGAAAACTTCCAGAATCTTCTTCCATGGCGGTTATCACCTTCCTAACGGCAGCAATCGCCGTAACATTCCTATCAGCAGCATACGCCGGAGACACAAACAAAGCATTCTCTCCGTGCACTGACACACGCGTTCAAAGATCCGACGGATTCACGTTGGGACTCGCTTTCGCATCGAAGGACAAATTCTTCTACAACAATAACAATAGCGTTCAGTTATCTCCCTGTGATTCTAGACTCTCGCTTTCCAGTTCGAACTCTCAGATCTCTTTGTTTAGACCTAAAGTTGATGAGATCTCGCTTCTATCTGTTAATTCATCTTCGTTTGTTGCGGTTCGTTTTCTTTTCGTTTTTGTCTGTTTTGGAGTAACTGAATTCGGTTAGGGCACTTTTTTTGTGTGTGTTGTTGTTGTTCTGATTTTGATTGATTGATTGATTTTGAAATATACTCTGAACCTATGAAGCACGGACACAAATACCGGGCACGACGACACAGACACTGACACGTCAAGATGGATATTGTTTTTGAAAAGTGATAATTCAATGTAATTGTAAATGTCGGTGTCGTGGACACTAGGACATGCCGCTAATCCGAGGAGTGTTTGTGCTTCATAGCTCTAAACCCTAGTTTTAGTGTAATTTGGATAATCTAGCAATGAAGTGTAACTGTGTAATATTTGTCCTAGAATGCTAATTAATTTGAAAATATCACTGGAACTCTAATTTTTATGTACTTCGGATTATAATTGTTGAGATTTTGGGGTATATTTGATTGAAGTTTCTTTGTTTGGGTGAAAATGTTTGTTGCAAATTTTCAAGTTATTAACCGGAAAAGTTGGAGTATTTGGAATTGAAACTTACTTCACATCTGCACTGTACAACACAAAAATGAGGGATGGTTGAAAGTGAAACGCAACTAATTTACAATACAAGTTTTAAAGGCATGGGGTGGGAGTCAGTCGAAATTGAATTTTGAGAGACATGATCAGAATGTTTATCAAACTAGATTTTCAATTCTAGTAATTCCACATTCCCATTCTCCACTTGCTTAGAACATGCATTGCCTTAGGTTCTGTTTGGGAGTTTTTGAATGGAGCTTAATATTCTTCATAATACAAAATCCTCCTAATAAGGAAACTAATGTATTGGAGGAGGATTTTGGAGAGTGTCGACGCCCTTCAAAATAAGGTGGGAGATTTGTTTCTCTTGCCCTCTCCGTCCTTCTCCCCAAAGTCCTCTCATTCCCTCCTCTTCAAACTCCCAAACAAAGCCTTAGTTTTTAAACCAATCAAGTGCAAATTTGTATATTTCTCCAATTGAGCTGATTAGGATCTTAATGCTTGCCTTGTGGTGGCTTAAGTTTATCACCAGTTTGATTAACTTTGCTTATTTTTCTCTGTTTTTAATTTGTGGGATTGTATATTTGTCGTTGTTCCAGGACTCGTATGGCTATATGGTTGCATTTGCTGGCCGGAAATATGCAGCAAGGTCCCCTCCTGCTTTTGTTGCAAACAGCTCATATACTGTAACCAGTTTTACTCTTGTAAGGAGATATTTTTCCGCTTTTTAAATAAAATTTTCATTAATTGTGTATTCTTTTTGTATTCTTGTAGTTGCAATATTTATTAAGAACTAATTGAAATCTTATCCCTGCAGGTTCTTGAGTTTCAGAAGGGAAGGCTGCAAAATTTGTATTGGAAAAGAGATGGGTGTTCTAAATGCCAGAAAAACTCAAAAGCTGTCTGTCTTAACAACCAGGATTGTGCAATTCCAACATCTAGTTGCAAGAGCCATGGAGGAACTGTGGATTGCAGCTTAGGTATACAATTGGCATTCTCTGGCACAGACAAACACCTCTCAGCTCTCAACTCTTGGTATGAAGTGAAAAACCTTCGCCAGTATTCACTCTACGGCCTTTATTCAAATCTGAGAAGCTCACTCACTAGCCAGTATGATAAATTCTTCTAATTTCCTTTAGTTCTTATTGTTAATTTTATTTGTTCAATTCTATTGTGATTTACTCGTGTTTTTACTGTACCAACTTCCCACCTGTGTTCCTTTCTTAATACATTTGTGAGAACCTAGAATGATGGTGTGTAAATTTGTATATCAAATGTTATATTAATTATCCTGAATACAGTGCTTATGAATCTTTATTTAAATGCGGTGAAATGTATTTGAGATTCCAATTATTGGAATTAACCCTTTAGTTGGATTCTGCCTATATTTGACCAAATTCTGTAAAACATACATCGAAAAAGAGAATCGAAAATATTAATAATGCCTGATGCTAGAGGGAAGTTTACATGCATTATTCTTCTATACAACATACTTTTTTTGGACAGATACAACATAGTTAACTTAAGACTTATGACATGGGTTAGATAGTATATTATTTCAACTGGTACTTGTCATGAATTTGGTTTGGATAAACAACTGAATGAAGTACTTATAGGATAAGTGTTTATCACACTACCACTGTATATACCAGCTACTTCTGTAGTTAAAGAGAAAATATTGCAAAACTGTTTTTATATGATCTATAAGTTGTCTGTCTTATAAGCTATCTTAGAGAGCTTATCGAAATATGCTGAACTGAACATATCGTAAGTTGTTTACACAAGCTTTCCCTAACACCACATCAAGTGCTTCTTTAGTAGATAAGTTGTTGATAAGCAAATCTGAAAGCAACCATGATGATGTTAGTGTATTATTTTATTACTAGAAAGTAGAAACATTAGAGCTTGTTCAAGATGGACTTTGATTAGGCAATCACTAGTGTGAGTGAGTTTACATGTAATAAGAGATTAATTTGTATGGGTCTATTTGTTGATAATGTGTGTTACTGTGAAGTCCAATAAATATTTGTTGGATTACAGTCAAGCTAAGACCTCTACTACAAAATAAAACAGTAAACAAAATTTAAGATGTTGCTATATTTATGGAATTCCCTATTCCCTGGTACGAATTGGATATCAAATATTACACTTGCACTCTCTTCTCCATTCTCTTACTCCTTGCAAGCTGCAAATACATACCTAATCATTGCTACTATATGCTAAACTAAAGTGTTGTTATCATTATCATTGAAAGTATTTTAGTAATTTTCCACTGAAAAAAAATGAGATGCCATCATATAGACTCTACCTCCTAGCCCAGATATCAATATTAATTAGTCATGGTGTCTTAATGACATATCTCCCCACCCAACTAATTTTCATTATTGATGGTTTCGTGACAAAAAATAAGGAGGTTTTAGATCTGTGTTGAGGTTGGATTTATGGCAGATTTGAACTAGAAAAGAAAAATCTGAACTAGCAAATTTTATAAATCGCACCTAGTGGGTGGACTGGAAATAACAAAGATTAAGAACACTGATTTCACTTTGCTGGCAGCCTCATAGTCATATGATATTCAATGGAACCAGAATCGTCCTTCATTGTTGAATAGAGAAGTGTATCTTCAAATGATATGGAAGGAAAAGTATAAATCCTTTACTTTATCAATTTGAAATTGCATTGAAAAAATGAATATAACTAATTTTGGATTCAACATCTCTTAAGTGAGCAATTTTGTTTTTAGTATAAATCATATATGCTCCATGTGCAATTGCAGAGATTAACTGTTTATTATCATTATGGTCAACTTATCTTTATTATCATCATGATCAAACTAAAGCATTTTCTTGGAAAGGTTAAACAAAATCATTTGTAATGTCTCTGTCAATTGAGTTATATTCATGTGGATCGATGCTCACTATTTATTAGACGGCAAAATTTGAAATGAGGTAGCAATTTTACTGTAAACTCCACTCACGCATACATGTTCTATCACGATTTTCACATTCATCGCAGTTGCGTTGGTGAGTTAAGGATTAACAATTTACAATACATACGAGTATTTACAATTTTAAACACAAAATCAAAAGTAAATATCGAATTTAGTGTGAGAACAAATTAAAATTCCAAAGTTTCATCTATCCACTTGAACCCAAAAGGGTGATGCAATCCATGTTATTATCCAACTATTATTGTTAGTGTCTTTTTCTGTACCAACAATATTCTATGTAGCTCAAATTTAAGAGATGTTCCCTTAAGGTATCATGTCTATACACACACATGACATTAACAGTGAACACATCGCAGTGGAGATCTTTTTAACAAGTGCAAACGTTGTTGTCCTCAATAAATTATGATATGGATTGTAAGTCCAACAACCAAGATACAACATTTTATAATCATATGTTACAACAGATCTCCACTTGGATACCCTTTGTGCTTTTGGGGTCTAAGACACGGAAAGCGGCACCGCAAATAATTTTATAAGTTTTTTTTGTATATAGACTAAATGTTAAAGTCATATAAATTTATATAAAAAAAAAAATTGAGGATCAAACTTCAGTCTTCCATTATGATTCAAGAAATTAAGAGCGATCCCTTGGCTATTTCTTTTCTATTTTCCTTTCTTTCTGTGATTACATCATGGTTGGATCCAAAGTAGTATCTACCTTATGAAGATGGGACAAGTGATGACATACATAAATATTATATGTGGGGTGAATGATATAGACCTACTATGACATTTTGTATAATTTGGAGATATGACTAGGTAGTATTCTCTTTAATTAATGGGGGCTTAGGATTCCGTTTATCTACTATAATTTTATACTATTTTTTAAAAAGAAAATAACCTTTCATCTTAGAAAAGAAACAAGAGAGAGTAGATTGTAGAAAACAATTCTTTATCAATATAAAAGCTTCGGCAATACTACATTAACTGGTACAATAGGTATAAGCTCAAGGAGCTCAAACTTTCTTGAAAATAGTTGTAAATTGACATTAATATTATTTTTATTAATTACTAATAATTTTAAATTTCATTTATTTGTTGTTTTAAATTAAGAAAGGAGAAATATTTATTAATGAAAGTGACACTAATAATATTTTACATCCATCTTCAAGAAAATTTAAATTTGGTAATTTTAAAGTTATAATATAAAGTTTTTAACACTAAACTTGTTAGGGACATCGAGGGAGGCAGCTGAGGGATCATCCACATGTTGAACACCACACTCTTACCAAAAACTTTAATGCAATGAGTTTATGAGTCATCTCACTTATAAATGCTCAACTCTCCACACATTTTTCTAATGTGGGACTTCTTCCTCATACTATTCACACTTGACACTTCTTGAGTTTCAACAAAACTAACTAGAAGCTCATTATAAAGTGTATGGTTTTACTAATAATATGATTTTTCTTATAATACTAGGTACAATATAATTACCATATTAAAAATAAACTAAGACAAAATCTTCATAATGTTTTTCTTGGGGGTGAATATAGCATCGATGCTATTGCACTTGGCCATATCAGTTATGTTTGTGTGGGAACATAGTTTGAGAATAGGCCATATTAATTATATGTGTGTGAGAACATAGCTTGAGAATACAGAAGGCTAATTCAAATTTGATTTATATACATATTTTATTTCACCAACTTGATTAATATAGAGGTTCCAAACTTATCTCAAAATGGAGAAAATGAGAACATAGAAAGGAAGAAAGATGCATACTTATCTAATAACAAGATAGATAATCCTATAAAGTCATTAAACCAATAATTATATAATAACAAGGAAAACAAGATAAATTCAAGACAACTTCATCTTAGGAGTAATTAACAACTAATACGTGGTCCTCCCTTTTACTTTTTTAGGACGAAATCTCAATATATCTGAAATATAAAAATAAACAAAAATGAAATCCATACACACAATACGTAACTCTTGTTAGAGTTATTGTTAGACTCAATATGCTTTACAACACTATTAGAAATGTGTTGTTTTTCTGCGGAATTTTTTGCAAAATAAAATCCGCATGTGTTGCTAAAATAAATTCTACAAATTTCGTACACTTAGAACTTAGAAGAATTACCTGCAAATAATACACTTTTAGAAAAATCCGCAGGTATATTTGAGGATTTTTGTACGAATTTTGATTTCATTTTTATTTTATTTTTTTGTCATTTTTTTTAATTTTTTTTATTAGCTATAATATATCAAGTATAATAATATAATAAAAATAAAATTAAAAAACACTCTCATCACCAAAACTCAGATCAAAACTTGCCACGACGAAATCATTTCTACGTCGAGCTTTCTCCGATCTCCACCAAAATTATTCGTCGAGCTTGAGATCTCCGTCGAGTTTTCTCTGATCTCTGCCGAGCTTTCTCTGTCGATCTTCGTCTATCTTTGTGGATCTGAGTTTCTCTCTACGAAATCTTCTCTAGAATTTTGTTCAGACAACTATGATGATTTTGTTCAATCACTTCTCTATGATGATTTTGTTTAGTCACTTCTCTGCGAAACCTTCACTTTGATTTTGTATGAATATTTGCGTTTTGAGTTCATCATTTATGATGATTCATTATTCTTATTTTCTTTGTATTGTACTTGATTGAATTTATTAGACCTAAAATAGATCCTAACTATGTTTAATTAAGCTTACGAAATTAGGTCTAAGTAAGGGTTTATTGATCCTACAAATTGCATTTCGACCAATTTATTTGTTCATTATCTTTATATGATTTCAAATTGATTGCCTCGGTATCGTGGTATCGTGGCTCTCCCATTTGGAATTCTATTTCTAAGGCGAAAGTAGTTTTGTCTGATGGGTTTAGGTATCGTGTTAGTGATGGAAGTTCCTTATTTTGGTACTCTCCTTGGCTCTCTAATAATTTTCCTTGTACTCAAGTGGACTATGTGGCTATCCAAGACACCAAAATCCGAATCAGAGGCATTTATTTTAATAGTTATTGGCACCTAAACTTACTTTATACTCCGATTTCTTCTGAGTTGCAAGATCGTATTACCGACACAAATTTTATCCTCAATAATAACACAACAGATTGTTTCATTTGGCAAGGCAACTTAGATGGTACTTACACAGCTTCTTCTGGTTATAAGTGGTTGTTACAGCAGAAGCATAATGTCTCCACAGTTCAGTCTTGGAGTTGGATTTGGAAACTTCATGCGCCTGAAAAAATTAAATTTTTTATATGGTGCGCTTGCCATCATTCCATTCCTACCATGTCTATGTTGCATCACAGAAACATGACGGCTACTGTCAATTGTCCTCGGTGTTTATCTTATGAGGAAACAGCCCTTCATTGTCTTAGAGATTGTATTGTTGCTAAAAGAATTTGGGAAGAACTTTGGTTACTCAGATATTAACTTCTTCAATTCTATAAATTTGGAGACTTGGTTAAAAAATCATTCTCGTGGTCCTGGTGCCAATCTTTTCCTTGCTGGTTTATGGTGGAATTGGAGAGCTAGGAATATAGTCTGTGTTGGAAATGAATCTATCCATCATGCTCAAGTGCTTATAGAGACTTGAAAACTTGCTTCTCTTATTTTGTCTAGTTTTCCTAATATGTATTTAGCCCCTAAGCCTTCTACATGGGATACTTGGCACCCCTCTAGAGAGGCTGGATTTGTCCTTAATGTGGATGGTAGTTGTTTTTCTGAATCTGGAAGAGCCGGTTTTGGTGGTTTGATCAGGGATGCAGACAGCAGTTGGATTATTGGTTTTAGTGGCTTTTTGGGTATTTCCAATAGCACTTTTGGTGAACTTATGGCAGTTTTCCATGGCCTTAAGATTGCAAGGGACCTTGGTTACAATCGTATTCAGTGTTATTCTGATTCACAAACGGTGATTGATATGATTTCTAAGGATTATAATTCGTTTCATTGTTATGCGGCGGTTATTGCGAACATCAAGGATCTTCTTCAATTGGATTGGGAAGTTTACCTTTCTCATTCTCTTAGAGAAGGTAACTTCAGTGCTGATTTTCTAGCTAAGCTAGGATCATCCAAAAATGATAAGTTGACCATTTGGGAAGCCCCGCCTGTTGACATGGAGAGCATCCTTTTATCTGATGCTTTAAGGTTGCCTCATCCTCGCTTTTAGTTTTTTGTTTGTTTTTTTTTTCTTTTCCATTTTGCCAATGTACCAAAAAACAATTGATTGCCTCGGTATGATTTGGTTTCTGTTTAAATACCAATCATATATGATTAATAAATGGTAGTTTCAAGTTATATTGCCTCTGTAATACATGAAAACAAATTGTACAAAATGCAAATTATCCTTAATCTACAATATATATATATATATATATATATATATATATGGTTCATTAAATCATTTATGTTTTATAATTATTGTGTCAATTACAAAAGAATTAAATTAAATCAGATAAACGTAACAATATCAAATTTATGTCTTATATAAATATATTTGTTAGTTACATAAAAATAATAATAATTTAAATAAAACGGTCAATATTAAATTAATGATAATAAATTTAAATTATTATTGTGTTTTTAAAACTCACTATAAATATATTGTAGATTTTCACAACAACTACACAATTTCATTTCATATTCATCTATATATTTGTGTTTCTCATTAACTTAAATCAATACAAAATGACTCACAAAATTAATCAACTATCTGAAATTAACTTAAGAAATGAGAGTTTATATATTGTTCTTCGGTTGTGGTTTGTTCGAATTTTAACTCCCAACAACCAAATACTTTCATTAGACATGATACTAATGGATTCAAAAGTATAAGAATTGTTACATAAATTTCCATTATTTTTTTTTTAAGATTATAAATTTAGATTCTTATAGTCACTAATATTATTGTTTTTATCATTTTATTATGTTAAAAAAATTCATTGTATTGTACAGGACAACAAGATTCATGGCATAGTGTGTAACACTATAATTTATAATTTTGAAAAAGAATTTATAGAAAGTATGTCTACTTAATTATTAACTTTGGAGTAGCTCATCACGGAGATTCATACAAGACTACTAGGTATGAGTATAAACTTAACTTTAAATTCCACATAAAGGTTAAAATTTATGACTCAAAAATAACACTTTACAAAGTTGTTTTCGGATATATATGTGTATAAATGTTTGTGACTATGTATATTTTGTAGGATCTGCAACCGTTAAAAACTCAATATTTTCAACTAAGTTGTTGTTCAATCTTGATTTCGCTAATGATTTAAAGAATAATACGTTTGACTATGCATCACAACTATGTATTTACTTTCAATCTTTAAATAACTTAAATAAAATCATTACTTTATTATTTATGAATTTGAATTTAAATACTATGATGCTAAAAAAAATAATACAACGTTTTGCTCATCAGTTCTCTCAGCAGTTCTAAGCATTGACCATTAAAATGATTAAACAATTTAGTGTTCAAACAATTTGAATTTTAAACAATTTCGCTCTTCTCTCATAAGTTTTATCGGCAGCAGCTCCATCTCTTCTCTCATCAGTTCTATCGGCAGCAGCTCAATCTCTTCTCTCATCAGTTCCATCAGCATCACCTCAATCACCAGCTTCTACGTCTAGGTTATCATAACAACAACATTTTGGCACACTAGTAAATATAACGAAGGTCACCTCGTGCAAGAATAGAAAACAACCTCGTGCTCGTGAGGATTGAGCAAACCATGTCAGCAAGAAGGAAGTTAGTGTTATAGCCAATAAACCCCAAAACACTGCGATGGAATAGACACATGCCATGACACAAACCGAGGCTCCGGTAATGGTTAACATAACTAAGTTATCCCTACTGAGCATAAAAATATTCATCAGAGCTACAAAAACGAGAAAATTGATGGTTATCACCGCAGAGGAAAACAAGCCATTATGTTTCTAGATCACACACTTCAAGGGTGTTGGATTTGTGGTGCAATTTGTAGGTGTGGTGACGGTGTTATTTGGTGTTGTGGTGGCCTTTGCTTTAAGGTGGTAGACAAACATTGCAGCATCTAAAGTGAAGATGAGGAAACAAAGTGTAAAAATTGAAATTTTCAAAGTTAAAGATGGTGGTTTGGACGGAGTGGTTGACAGTGGCAAGATGTTAGTGTGTTGAGAGGAAATGGGTTGAAAAAGATGGCAACAATATGCAATTATTGATCAGTTGAGTTATTACAAAAGAATCAATTTTTCTAATGATTTTTTTTCAATTAATACTTATTTATTAATTTTATTAATAATTTATGTCGAAAAAAATACAACTTTTTTTTCGTAATTCTACATCTATATCTACACTCTAAAATATTCATATAAAAGTCACACTCATCATAAAAAAAGTACACGTGTACTTTTGCATTGGTTATGATTGTTAAGATTATCAATATAAAACAGAGAAAGAAACAAACAATTGAGGCTAGAGTTTACAATAGAATGTCAATGACTTGTTGAAATAAGAGTTACAATAGAGATTATATAGAAAAATATTAAATCTTAAAACTATTAAACTTCTTAAGTCTCTTAATCATAGGATTCCAAAAGACTTAAACATTATTGAAAATTATCATCCACTTAACATATTATTTAACATCTCCTCGCAAACTCACAATGCGTTCATGCGACAAAAAACATTGAGAGTTTGTCAAACAAATCCAAACTATCCTTCAAATCCAAACAGCTCCAAACCAATCCAAAGCAAATCGAACCAAACCAAATTGAACATCAACTGAGCCAATCCAAAACCAAGTCAATTCATTATTCAGTCGAATCCAAACGAAACGAAACTGAACCAAACAAATTGCGAGCTTTCACCCACCAAATCAAATTGTGAACTTTCGCCCACCGAACCAAACCAAATTTTGAGTTTTTACCCACCGAACAAAACCAAATGTGAGCTTTCGCCCACCAAACAAAACCAAATGTGAGCTTTCGCCACCGAACAAAACTAAATTAACTTATAGCATCAACCGAATTTAACTTAAAATTCAAACTTCAACTTCAGATTTCAGATTGTGAGTATTCTCCTCACTAGATTCAGATTGTGAGTATTTCATTCCCTCACCAAATTCAGATTTTCAGATTGTGAGTATTCCGGATTCAGATTTTTAAATCAACGAAAACAAAATATAACCGAACAAACAACACAAAACAACAATCAAAATCAAATAGAAGAAAGAAAAATCAACCATACAAAATTGAATTGGAACAATTGCAAAACCAAAACTCAAAAGCAATTCCAATCTCAAACACAAACAAGTTGCAAATCCAACTTTGCATATCTCCTCAAATGATAACATATATGAGTGCACCTTCCTGCCCATGAACTACGTATCATCAAAGCCTTATCCAATACACAACCATATACTACCATGACATCAAAATAGCTACCACAATATCATATAATATCTTTTGCAATTCAATTCAACAGAGAACATACCATTGGTCAAATCGCATGAAACTGAATACATAGAACGTACCATTGTGCCAAGTAAATATCGTTCTTCAAGCCACACAGTGAGATGATTCAATTCAACAAAGGCTTTTCTTTCTTTTTTTCTTTCAAATAACTAATAATCAAATAGCAGAATTAAAACAAAACCAGTCAACTGACCTTAACTCAAAATTCACAAAATCAGTCCCGAGGCAATTCAAAAACACTATTTCTTTTCTTCAGTAGAACTAATACTCAAAAAATAAATTCAAACACTTTCCCAAACTTTTGGGAATTCGATAGTAGAAGACAACAAATAGTTCAAGGCGGATCAAACCATGCTCTCGATACCATGTTAAGATTATCAATGCAAAACAGAGAAATAAACAAACAATTGAGGCTAGAGTTTACAATAGAATGTCAATGACTTGTTGAAATAAGAGTTACAATAGAGATTACATAGAAAAATATTAAATCTTAAAACTATTAAACTTCTTAAGTCTCTTAATCATAGGATTCCAAAAGACTCAAACATTATTGAAAATTATCATCCACTTAACATATTATTTAACAATGATGACGTGTCAATTTTAAATTAATGATGATACCGTGTCGGTTTAACATTTATGTGTTATAATTTTATTTTATCAATTACAAACAAATTATTTTCAATCAAATAAAATGTTACAATATCAACTTTTTTCTTATAAACGTATTTGTCAATTACATGGAAAACATAATTATTTAAATAAAATATCTTATATTAAATTAAACATTATCAATTTTGTCAGTTACAAATAAATTATTTTAAATCAAGTAATCGTGATGATATCAATTTTATGTCTCATAAACATATATGTCAGTTACATGGAAATCATAATTATTTAAATAAAATGTCTTATATTAAAATTCATAAATTCATGTTTACTTTTATGTTTCTAAAACTAACTATAAATATAAATTATCTGTCCACAACTACTTCACAATTTCCTTTCATATCCATTTATATTTTTATGTTTTCAATTATATAAATCAATAAAAAAATGGCTCTCAAAATTAATCAACTATATGAAATCAATCAAAGTAATGAGAGTTGAAATGTTATAGTTTGGGTAATTCAATTATAATTTGTTCAAGATATGTATCACAGCAATCAACCATTTTCATTAAACATGATACTAATTAATTCAATTGTAAAAATTGTACCGGACAACAAGGTTAATGAGACAGTACATCGTACTTTAATTTATAAGTTCGAAAAAGAACTTAAGGAAGATAATGTATATTCAATGAATAATTTTGAAATTGATTCAAATTTGTGTTCTATATATACTACTATGCATAAGTATAAATTTGATGTTCATTATTACTATCTATTATCTTATAATATTAAACATATGGCGTATGTAAATTGATGTAACGCTTATACCACGCATGGTGGGTATGAATACTAGTTAGTATATATGATTGATACACTCTATATTATTGATAATTTTGGGACAATACATGAAAACAAAATGTAGCATATTTAGGTAAATGGATGATTGGATTGGATACTTAAAAAGTAGTATGTTTAAATAAGAAAATTTATACGTTTAAACAAAAATAAATATTGAAATTGTAAAATATTAGGTAGTGTTTATTACAAATTTCAATGTTTAAACAAGAAAATTTATACGTTTATACAAAAAACAAAATTGCATAATAAATGATTTTACTAATAATGAGATATAGGGTGCGTTTGTTTGAGCTTTAAAAAAAAATAGATTTTTCTTTATATTTTGGAAAATAGATTTTATAGAATCGTTTTCTATAATATTACAAGTTTTTTTATATTTGTTTTTTTTAAATTGAAACATTAATTTTGACATCATATTTCATAAACACACATTATTGAAAATCAAAACATAGTCAAAATCTCAATTTTTTTAAAAAGTTGTATTTCAAAAATGATTTTTATGAAAATCTATTTGAAATAGCTTCAAAATTAAGTGATTTTTTAAAATTTTGATATCCAAAAAATGTTTCGATAATATGATGAAATATCTAAAATAACATTTTAAGAATAATTATTCAAACCAAATTTTTATTTGAAGCTTTTACAAAAAGTTTCTTTGCAAAAAAAATTTACACAAAATTATATAACACAAAAAAATCTATTTTTTTTAAAGTTGAAACAAACAGGCCCATAATTGTATAGAGAGAAAAGAGACGTAATCATTTACAACAATGATTTATATTACACTGACAATCTAAGGCTTCAAAAAACTTGTGCATGATGAATCATTTACATGGCTTGTGCATGGAAGCACTTGCCCATAATCCCACTAACACTATTATTTAACATCTAGCACACAACAACAACAACAACAACAAGGAAAATGGGATAAAAAAAAAACAATAATAGGGAAAAATGGGATCAAATAGCAAAATTCTTCTAAAAATCGTAGAAGATTTCACCAGTAAAGTAAACTGGGCCAGCTAGGGAAACTTCACCAACCAAGAAAAGTGGGACGTTTTCTTCAGCCATCCCAACTCATCTTTCGAATGGTACGCAGAATGGCCTCAGCTAAAGGCCCAACTCATTTTTCTCCTTGAAACCTTAATTTCCTCGTTGTTGTCTCTTCACGTTCTCATTCCTTGTTGCGGTAACTCCAGTCTCTCCGAAGAGCTCTACGACAACAACTACACTTCCATCACTAATATTGATTTCTCTAAAGTTGATATTTCCCCTTTGCTCAGTCATACTGGTCTCACTCGACCGCTTTTGCATTGGCGTCTCATGGATATATGACTGCTAAGAAGGTTTGCGCCTACATGATTATTGATTATTATTCTGCATTTCATTATTACTTTAATTGATGATTTTGCTGCTTTGTAGTTTGAAGATAAAGCTTTTGATGGTATCATTGATAAAAGTGGATTGGATGCTTTAATGGAGCTGAGCTTGGTCCTAAGCTTGCTATATTGATTATTATTTTGTAAATGATTTATGCTTTTTATGTTGCTAACATTTTAACCCAAAACTCATCCCATCTCATGCCCTTCTCACCAAATATAAACATTTTGCATAAGCTATTTTACGTTGATTTCATTTTATATTGATTGCATATGAGGCAACAATTGCAAAGACAAGAACAAAGGATATGGAAATCAACAAGATGCTTTCTTTCTTAATGCAACATTTAGGATTTGTATGATCTACTTGTCATGCACCCAACAATATAGTGAAAATGAGTTCAATAAGGAAGATGAAGAACTTGATGGAGATGACAATCATGAATATGATCAAGACCTTGATGGAAATGACAACATTGAATATGATCTTGAAGGCATAAGTGATCACATTGAATGATTATGATTTATGTTTTTCTTTTGTACTTTGACATGTATTTTGATATTAATTTCATGCCTATGTTGTTTAATACTTATATTACATCATCTATTTCTAAGTTTTGTTTGGTGAAATGATTAATATTACTTTTGCTTTTAGTTTTTATTATGTCTTTTTTTAATTATTAGTAAAATAGAACAAAATGCTTTCACAAAAAAAAATACAAAATGATTTCAGTAAAAGTAATATGTATATATATTTCCTGCGGATTTACTTGAGGAAATGCACAGTTTCCTGCGGGATGTTATCTACAGAACATAAATGCAGAATTACCTGCGAAAAATATATGGTGCAGATAGTTTCGGCAGCTAATTCCGCATGAAAGTTTCCCGAGGATTACCAAATCCGATCCGCAGGAAATGTTTGTTGGGATCTACAAACCGTAGGAAATTATTACCCACAGATATTAGCTGGGAACCGAAATCTGTAGAAACAGTTGTAGGAAATGTGTTTGCTACGGATTTGCGGATTTTTTGTCTAAATACGCAGGAAATTCCGCAAGAAAATAGCATAATTCTAGTAGTGCAACCTTTTGCAATGATTAAGTATTTTTTGGGTTACATAAAGATATGAAAGTTTTTACCATTATTAACAATGTTTAATCTTTGTTGAGTACATGTGAAACACAAAAGGTGGGTTCATCTTTCCTAATCAGGAATTAAACCCTTGACCATATGTATAAGGGTCCCAAGATCGGTTTTACTTAAACCAATTCATTGTTGATTAAATTTTATTTATATAAATTTCAAATTATTTTTTTTAGTATTGTTGAACATCAATGTTAGCCGTGGAACTAGTTCATATGTTTTAATAGTGACTTTTTACCAAGCAATTACAATGAATGAGAAATATCGTCCTTCAGTTGTGAGTTCTTTGACTACTCCAAAGAGCGTTAAATATGATTGTAGAGATATTTAGCTACTAACCTAATAAATGCATAAAAAATAATACTAGAATAAAAAGATAAATTAAAATACGTAAATAGGTTGTGTGATTGATTGAGTGTCTTACAATGAGTACACGATTATTGTTTATAGGCCAATGTTAGCCATATTGGCCAAAAAACAATGCCATGCAAATATTTTCCTTGCTCTTCTATTTGTACTTAAAGTGCATGATTCCCCCCTTCACGGGTGATCGTATCGCCTCACATTTAACTCAACCTCATCTGTTTCATAATCATATGGCTTAATCCATCAACTATATCCATGTTTGCAGTTTCCTTCCATCGCGACATTCACCATTCTCATTCTCTATGGGTAATGGCTATTAATATGAAATACGATAATATATCTAACTGTTAAGTCCTATGACATTTTTATCGAGTCTAAAGTCGTGACAATCATGTTAGACCTCAGTAGACTTGAGAAAGATTTGACCCCCTCATGTTTGAATGAAAATAATTTGGGTATCTCTAGTCGTCTCTTGCCGATTTGGCCAACATGTATTTTATTTTAGGGCGTAAACATTCAGTAGATCAAATCCATCATTTTTTAAATATACTTTATCAATTAAGTTCAAATGATTTAAAGTACACTTAAATGAAATTTAATATCTACAGTGATTTTTTTTTAGTTATGGTGAAATGACAAGTTATTAGAAACCCACACACACAACATAGAGGAATCGGGATTTGAACTCCAATTATAGACGTCGAACCTAATTTAAGTATTTTTTATCAGTTGAGTTAGGACTTCTGGATATCTAGAATTAATTATTAATCAAAGTAATTATGAAAAATGTTAATCTTAGAATAAATTGATCCCAACCTTATGGACTTACTATACTTCTATTATATTAACAACCTATTGAATCTTTCCTCCCTTATACCTTAACTATATATAAGCATTTATTTATTCCACTTCCCTTTTCATGTTGTTTTCCTTTATTTCTTTCTTTCTTTCTTTCTTTCTTCTTTTAGATAGTTAGTGGTCCATTAAACATTAAATATGTATGGTCTCTTCATTTATATCATGTAATTATTAGATAAGAAAAGTTTTTATATGATCTGCAAAAAGAATGTAAGACAACAAAGGATGATGAAAAAGGAAGCATATAATGCATATGGTGCCGCAAAGGAGTTTTTGCTAAGTGAAAATTGACTTGGGCTTGCATTAAATGGAAAAAATTTGGGTCTCAAAAGCAACTCTAGACGGCTTATAAAAATGAATCTCAAAATAGAATCTTCATGTAATTGAATTTCAATGGCTCTTAGAGGCAACTTATTAATGGGTTTCTTTTACACAAAATTTATATATATTTTAAGACATAAATGGCCGGCTATAAAACAGCCCAAACTTGAAGCGTGAAGGCATTTAGACTTGCGTATAGTGTAGTTATTTTTTAGTTGTTGCATATAGTGTTATTACCTTATACCAAGGGCTAAGGATTGACTTGTGATTTATCCTAGCTACATTTTTTAAGTGATTCTGTTTAATTTCTACTCCCTCTGTATTTTGTTTTAATTTTTTTAAAGTAGTTTAATGATTAGAATAACACATTTTAGCCAACAAGTATTAGCCCAACTCATAAAAAACTGCTGAAATTATTAAGCCGGACGACATGATCGGGGTTCAAACTCCAACTCCGCCACTTATATGTGTGTGAGTTTATGATAACTTTGTAATTTTCTCTATGTACCAAAAAAGAGAGAATAAAACACGTTTTAAATATGAAGAAATGGTGAATTTTATGATTTAGAATCCAGCCACTTCAATAATATTTTTCGTAACTATTAACTGAGCTACACTAAAGAATTTGTTTGTGTTATTTAATTTCTTTATCTCAAATTAATTATCACTTTATAATACTAATGAAATATTAGTTATTTTTTTCTCTCTAATATACATTTTTTATTACTCCCTCAAGTTTTATACAACAACAACAAAATATTTCATATCCATGAAGAAAAATAGTTGAACTAATAATTTAATTGTCAACGAAATTTATAAATCGCCCTTAAAGGGACTTTGTTCCATGAAAATAAAAGTATTATAGAAAATTATAACCCACCTTAATTGAACGATAATTTTGGAATAATAACAATAACAATAAATATGGTATAAATAATCAACATTTGTTTATATTTTTTTTAAGAAACAAAAAAAAATGAATTATAACTCCGACTAACACAAGGTATGCTAGAAAGAGCACCAAAAAAACATAGTACAACAACCAAACACCAAAACAAGCAAAAAATTAGCCGATGACCACATTTGTTTATATTTTAGACCAACAAAAATAATATTTTTGTTGCTTATATTTGAGAGCAGATAAATGATATTTAATTCTACCTAAGTATCCCTACTAAATACAATTATTAACAGTGTTTTAATAATAAAATCATTTTATCATTAATATCAACTCAACATAATTATTTTTTTAAGAATGCGCACAACTCAAATGAAATACTTATAATGAGACAAAAGGAGTAATATATATGATTTAAAAATGCAACATAATTAGTTAAATACTACTAGTAATTTTTTTCTTTTTAAAAATTAATTAATATATTTAACATTCTCCGTATGTAATGCAACTATGTCAATGTCGGGGTTTAAGTGCTTAACTAGCAATTGTGAAACATGCATATGCATGAGTAACTAATTGATAAGTTAAAAAGGTTAAACAGTAATTAGTTTTACTTTGATGATTGTTTGTTGTCTATATTTTTGTTGTCAAAATTGGAATTGTTTTAACTAAACTATATAGTAGTAGTACTAATTGCTCAATTTCACTTTGCATTCTTGGCTCTAAAAGTATAACTAGTTGTGAAACTTTAAGTGGTGCATTTAGATTGGTTGTAAGGTTTTCATAAGAACGTGAAGGAAACTAAAAATGATTGACAAGAAAGTCCACTAAACAAACTTTTTTTTGTAGGAGTCACTAGTAATTAATTAGTTATTGCTATAAAAATAATCAAACATATTCTCTAATATATGCCAACTAAGATAAGTATGATGCAAAGAAATAACGAATCGATTAAAATGGTAAGATGGATTTTTGGGCTCTTTAAATAGATATAAGAAATTTGATTCATGACTCGAAAAATTTTAATTGAGAGAGAAAAATTCACCTTGTGTAAATTTTTGGGCGGAAACTAATCATCGTTAATGATAGTGAAAATTTTATATCTCTATCATGATAACAAAATAAAATCTTATAAAATAATTAATAATTTGTCTTGTTTCCAAATATAAATTGACTACATTTCTTAATACTTTTTTCAACTTGTTTTTATAAATAATTCTCTTTGAGAGCTTACAAAACAATTTATATATAGATTATGTGGAGTGTTCTCTTATATTTCTTGTAGAAATAATTTACATAGTATTTTTATTCAAATAAATTATTATACATAGTATTTATGATGGTATTGATTAATTAACATATTTACTAAAAAGTCACCTAAATTGGTTAAATCCAATGTGATTATCAAGGGATGTGAACGGTTTAACTTTAAGTAATGAATCAACTGTTCCATAATCACTTTGAAAGAAACTTGAGAATCTTGAATTACCAAAATCTTGATTAGAATAATGAGATTATTCTTAATGCTAATGCTACACACCTCTCCTATAAGTTGATGGGGCAGAGCAGATCAAAGCACTAAGGACCACTTTCTAAATTTTGAAAACTTACCACACGAAGAACACACTTCCACTTGCAATAGAGAGAATATATTGCAATAAAATATAACAATAAAATCACCACTGATAGCTCAATGAATATTAAAATATTGATATATGTTTGGAATTCAAATCACTTGTTTGATTTTTATTTTGGGTTTCCTCTTTATTCCCTTAAATAAAAAAATTTACGACTATAAAAATGAAAAAAAATATAGTCATTTTAAAAAAAAATGAAAATAATTTAGTAAAGGAAGAAACTCATACTCATATTACTATTATTTTACCTTGTGTTAATATATTTGTTTTTAAAGGAAGGAGGTTATGATAATTCAGAATTCACCCACGAGAATTAAGTAAAGTTTGATCAAAAACTATTTTTATCACGAGTCAAATTCAAATTTTCTCGAATAATTCTATTAAACATTTGAGTCCAATCACTTAATTACTTCATCATATTCTAAGTGATATGTTGAATGAATAGACACAATTATAATTTGTTTATTAAGTCTCTTTCCCGGTGTATTTTTACCCTTATTCTTGCTTTGAACATATATAGAAGAATTGGATCACTTTTGTTGAAGAATTGGATCAAATTGAAAGGAAGGGGCAACAACAATTGTGAGCCACAATAGGACAAAATGAGGAGAATTGTGAATTCTAACATCCTAGAGAGTTTGTCGATTGTCATTAAAGTTTCAAATAATTTTTAAATATTGTAATTAAGTTATTCAGTTTAGATGATAAATCGAAATGGCCAACCATAAAATTTTCCAACAAAACAAAATATGTAAAAGGACTAAAGGAGTGCTATAACAATGTGCCACAATTCTCTATCTTTCAATCATCTAATTGTAGTAACTATTGTTTATCTCTCTTTCAACCGATCGTTTTATTTCATCTAAATAATTTATATTAGAGTTTTGCTAACGAATGTCTTTGAAATTATCTTTAAACATTGTTAGCATTTTCTTTTATATTAACATCAACCTATCTTCTAAATACACTAAAATCTTTAAAGTCACAAGACAATTTATTTACATAATGCTTTGCATTATGGATAAAATTAAGTGAATTGTGCTATACATTATTCTATAAAAATTGACAAATTTTAAATTACTTATTTATTTTTTGGATGAAACAAATTTGAATTACTTAAATGTTAGAGTAGAATGAAGGGTAATGAGTGAGAGAGAGATTTTGATAATAAAATATAAGTATAAATATAAACATAAATATAAATAAAGAATAGAGAAGAACATATACATAGTACATAGTACTAGAATGAAGGGATTTGGCTTCTACTTCCATTACACTTGTAAGCTTTCTACTTCCTTCACATTCCTTCTCTTTCTCTTTCTCTCTCTCTCTCTCTGATGATTTCTGTACTTTCTTGTTATTGCTTCATTTAGTACCGACATGCATCATTCCAACCTATTGGGATGGATGGATTTATCTGTTTCTTTGTACAAAACAAACCTATGATATATTTATATGCTTCACATTCTCATATAGTACTAAGTTCTTTTTTCTCTCTCTCATTTTCATTACTTCCTCTTCTTGCAACTTTTAAGGGGTCTTGTCAATTCTATCATTCATTGAGCTTGACCTCACTGCTCTTTTTGTTTTATGTATATCCTTACTTTTCTCATTGTATTTCTCCTTTAGCTTCATTTTCATGTCTTCTAATGGAAATTGATGTTTTAGTTTTGATGCTTGTTTTCACTTCACCTCTTTTTTTCTTCATGAATGTTGATGCTGAATATTGAATAAAAACTGAGGTGGTAGAACCATATGTTTCAGTTATAAATGGGTAGAGAACAAGAACATGTTCATTTAGACGATTTTTGCGACAACTTTTTAAGTGGTTTACGCAGTTTAAATAGGTGGTTAGTACATATTCAGTAAATAGTTAATTAACTATCTATTAGAACTGCGTTAACCACTTAAAAAATTGTCACATACAAAAAATCATTTAACTTTCTTATACCACTAGTCCTCTTGTTATTTCTTTGTTGGAAAGTTTGTTGGTTATAGCTTTGAACTTAGTATTAATATTAATTTATGTTGGTAACAAGTTTTCTATCTTTGCTTGAAGGAAGTAGTTTACTGTGTTAAATTTGGAAGCTAGATATGGCTATGCAACCTGTTTACCTTAAAGAACATGAAGGAATTGTCCATAATTCTGTTGGACAATATTCATCTGTGAATTCAGCTCCATGGTGGAGTAATGCCTTTGGATCATCTCAATCTGTTTATGGAGGAGAGTCTTGTGGACAAATGAAACCATTTTCATTGGAACTTTCCAACTACATAGACCAACTTGCTCCTAGTAAGCACTTGTTGGCAAGAGGAGTTGAACAATTGTTTGATAAAGGAAATACAACTAATCAATTTACCATCTTTCCAGGTAATTGTTCAATATCATTTTTCTTTTGTATTAACCATCCGGTTCTCAGGGAAGGGGGCCTTAGTAGTCTAGAGTTCGGCCGTAAGGTAAGTAAAGTCTAGTCAAGACATTGTTCTATCCAAGAATCGAATCTGATAGTTCAATTTCATTTTTGATGGATGTCAATGTTAGTTGTGTATAAGAAGTCAAAAAAATGTTAGTTGTATAATTTAATACTCTATTTTATATATGAAATTTTCAACTTTCCATGTGTATTTGGTTTTGCATTTAAAAATATTTATTTTGAAGGAAATGATTTTGTTTAGCAGATTTTGAATAAAAATGAGTTAAATGTAACGTGATTATGTTTGGATACATTAATGTAAAAGTGAGTCGAAAAAACTAGATATTAATTTTAGAGGCAAAAGTTCCAAATTTTAGCTTCAAATTAGGGTAAATTCTGAAATCATAATCAATACTTGAACACGTTCATATAAGCTAAAACAATTCTTCTTGAAAGCGCCTAAACATGTCAAAATCAATTCTAAATCAATTTTTCTCAATCATACACTATTAGGAGTGGTTGAAATTATTTTGACTATTTTCTAATTGATTGATATCACAAATACTAGTCCTCATCCATGTTTTTGGATTTAAAATTTGGGAGATCAATATCATGGAGGTGGTATACACTAAAGAAACATGTCATTGATTTTTTGTGCCTGTTCTTGAAAAATCTAAATAAATTATAACCAAGCAATCATTTTGGTCTTTTCTTAGTAAGTTTGGTCCTCGAATGTGTCTTTCGCTAGTTTGTTTGGTCTTCGATACAAACCAAAATTGATTTTTCATTATATTCAGTGTCATTATGTTGTGCTAACTGATTCATATTAGATGAGGTAATTAAAAGAAATGGTATCCAAGAACAGTTATAAATTCTTAGAAGTTTGAAATTTTGATTCATTGGACATTTGAACTTTAATTACTATGCCTAACTATTCAGAAATTTCTTCTTTAGATGACTGTAAGATGTCACTTGATCCACAAAATCATCAGGCAACCTTATCACTGCAATCATCATTTGCTGCTGAGCCGCATAATCGTTTTGAGCTAGGTTTTAACCAGCCAATGGTAAGATTTCTCACGAAACAATCCCTTCGGTTTTTCGTATATTATTTCTGCTGGACATAATCTCATTATGTTTGTTATCCTTTCTGCGCTAGATATGTGCAAAATATCCTTATATGGATCAGTTTTACGGGCTGTTCTCGACTTATGGACCTCAAATTTCGGTTTGTCATTACCACAAATATTCTCTTAATCTATATAAATCATATGCAATGTCTATAAATACTTGAATGGGAATTTGTTTTATTTGTGCACAGTGTATATGCTTACATGACAAAGCCAGAAATCTGTTTACAACTATCTTGTTAGTATTCTTCTGAATCTTTATGAAATTTGATGTTAATAAGTTTTAGATTTGAAATTAGAATAAAATTGAAATGCAGTGAATAAGCCTTAAATTTGAATCATACAGTTTGTGTTAAAGTTTTTGCATGTAATCAAGTTCTGCTTTTAGTTATCATTTGTTAATCTTCTACAAATCTTTAACCATTTCTTAACTCATGTGTATCTGTGTTCAATAAATTAGGGGCGTATAATGCTTCCACTTAGCATGACATCTGATGATGGACCGACTTACGTGAATGCTAAGCAGTACCATGGAATCATCAGACGCCGACAATCACGTGCCAAAGCTGTGCTTCAGAATAAACTGATAAAGCGTAACAAGGTATGTGACTATGATTATTTTTCCTAATGACAGTGTTTGACGACTTTCAAAATAGTATTTTTCCTTTAAACCTTTTTATATGATACCTATATTAAGGTTTTGTATTTGTCTTGCAGCCATATATGCACGAATCACGTCATCTACATGCAATGCGGAGGCCAAGAGGATGCGGTGGTCGCTTCTTGAACACAAAAATTTCTACTGATGGAAAAGGCAAAACTGGGAGTGAGATGAACAAAAATACCGGCGGCCTACAGCTTCAGTCCAGTGGTTCGCAGAGTTCTGAAGTCCTGCAATCCGAGGTTGGAACTTTGAATTCGTTGAAGGAGACAAATGGAGGCAGTCCAAATGTCTCGGGATCGGAGGTGACTAGCATGTATTCACAGGGAGGTCTTGATAGCTTTGCTGTCAATCATATCGGATCTTCTGTCCACTCTTTGGGAGACATGATCGATACTGGACACGGTATCGTCATGCCAACAAAATGGTTTGCAACAGCTGTCACTGGCAGACAGCTGTTGCAACCATAACACTTTATTCGGAAAGGAAACAAGTGGGTTTGGTGCAATGTGAAATATTTTGCATCAAATCCATCCTTTCTGAGACCAGATGAAGAAGCGATATCGCAGTTTCATGTGTTTACTGCGACAAATTTAGTTCTGGAAGTTTACTTCTCCATCTGGTGCTCAGGCAACTCATTCTTGGCTTATGTTTAGGCAACTCATCCTTGGCTTATTCTATGATTCGTAGTATTTTCTGTCTTACTGCACAGGCTCGCCGCGGCATTGCTAGACATGCTATTGGCTTGATATCATGATGCAGTTAACTATGATGTGTTTGTTTGTGTTACAATAAGAACATGCATTCTAGGTTCATGTGTGTGTTTTTAATCTTGTCTACTAGTTGTTGTGTTTTGTAATGGATTTCTGACTTTATGGAGCAATTAATGTATGGTAACTCTACTAAGAAATATCAAACTTTTATATCTTATGCTTATGGAAATGTCCAAAATTAATGTCTCTCCCCTCTAAGCTGATTAAGATTTCTGTTTCGGATCGGATTAAAGCCCACAATGCATGATGGCTCAATATATTCGAAGATCCAATGTAACTCATCGTTATCACGGCAAGAAGTGTTGTCATCTTTGACAAACGACACATGTTACCAATGATTTACTATCTCTGATCTTATATATAAGAAAAAATTGAGTTTTTAGATTAATTGTAAAAAACTTCACATTTTATTTATGCACAAAAAAAACTTCAAATTCTATCATAAATAATTGTAAAATTATCATTATTATCATTTGAATTAATAAAAAAATTTACTTCCCTCTATTTTTAAAAATAAAATATACATTTTTTTTATGAAAAAAATAAAATAAAATATACTTGTAAAAATATAGTTGAACTGTTCCATGAGCTTAGCTCAATTGGTTGGACATATTGTCCCAATGAGCAGGGATAGGGGTTCGAACCCGGTATACCCACTTATTCATTTTTAAGGGTGATTTCTAGCCGTTAGACTACCTGACCAAGAAAAAAATATAATTGAACTTTTTTTTATTTTTACCGCCTGTATTCAATCTACTGGCGCGACTATTTTGATTTAGAGTAAGTTTTTATAATTTCAATTTCATTCAAACGCAACGCAGTTACGGAATTTTATTTTATTATGACAAAAACAGAATTGTGGGATGAAAGTGGAAAAGTTGAAAAATTTAATCAAAAATTTATCCCAAAATTTATTTATATTAAAAAAATTCTAAAAAAAAAAAAAAAGGTTATTGTGTATGAATTTGTGGGTTTAGCATATCCATGGCCGGTGCTACCATTGCTCCCTTCTTCCCCATCTTCTTCCACAAAGTCATTAACTTTCCACACAGAGCAACCATATCATCGAAACCCTTCATTCTAAACCCTCAATTATTCAACCCTTCTCTTTTCTCACTCTACTCTCTTCACCCACCTTCATTTTCCTTCCATCGATTCCAACTCTATGAAGAAGAAGAAGAAGAAGATTATGATGAAGATTATGAAGAAGATGATGAAGAAAACCCAAAATTGTTACATTCACACCAACCAAGGAGACTCTTTGTTGGAAACTTGCCTTTTTCATTGTCTTCTTCTCAATTGGCTGAACTCTTTGAAGAAGCTGGAAATGTTGTGTCTGTAGAGGTTTGGATTTTTTGCTCCTTCTTTTGCCCCTATTCAGTTTTTGTGATTTTTTTGTTTATTGTTTTGTTTGGTTGATAACTGAGCAAATACTCAAAGTAGTTAATGAAATTGTAGAGTTGTATTTGTATCAATTTAGTGCATAGCATTGTGGATATTTCAAAATGGTCCCTTAAATTTCAAAATTTTATTCAAATTCATCCGAAATGGTCTCCGTGAGCTTAGCTCTCAGTTGGTACGGACATTGTTGGTAAAGTGTAGTGTCCGGGATCAAACTCTAGTACGCTCACTTATTCGCTCTTAAAAGGTAGAATTATAGCCACTATGCTACCTGACAAAAAAAAGAATGACATTAAGTTGTAATTTGTCGCTCAAGTGCGTTATGTTTTAAGAGAACAACCACACCAACCAGGCTAAGCCAGACTGTAATATTGTATATGAATTTGAAATTGTAGTGAATATTGTCAGGATTTCATTTGATGACAGTCCGGACCGAGGGATGGACATGATTAACATTTAGCGATTCCAACGATCATTTTGAAATATGGATGATGTGGTGATACAAGTACCAACTTGAGTATTTTTACTCTTGAAAAATTTAAGATTTCTTGTGATGATGTGGTGAGCTTGTTTTGAATTGTGTTTTTGGCCTTTTTGTTTAAATTGAGTTATGATGCAGATTGTGTATGATGATATCACGGATAGAAGCAGAGGATTTGCATTTGTTACAATGGGGAGTGTGGAGGATGCTGAAGAAGCAATTCGAAGGTTTGATTGCACTGTAAGTCTCAATTGCTTATTACTTTAAGTTTTATGATATGTGTGATTCATTAGGAAAAATGAAAAATACATATTTGAAACAATGGTGCAATTTCATTTTAGAATAATCAGGACATGTTTAGATTGACCTATTTAAGCACATCTATCTATAGGCATAAATATTTTTGAGACTATTTGAGAAAGCTTATTAAAACAATTTATGACATGTTCATAAGTTGTTTACAACTTATTTTCATAAAACTCGCATGATAGCTTATAGGAAAGCAGTTTGAATTAATTGCAAAAACACTTATATGATAAGCAACTATGCTATATGTGCTTAATTAAGTTGTTTATCCAAAAAGGGTGCTTAATCAATTATTCAAGGCTTAATTGTAAATTAGTTCGAGCCAGTGTCTTGTTTTCTTGTCTTATTATCATTTTGGATAGTAATTAGATCATCTAGGAGATATCTATATTTTTTATATAAGATATATCTCATCAAACTTGTTTTTCGTCCAAATTATCATTTGCAATTCTATTGTTTACTGCACTGAACAAACAAGCATAGATCAATTCTAAATTCTAATGGTGATGGATATGACGGTGAACAGATCGTTGGAGGTAGGGCTATTAAGGTAAACTTCCCAGAAGTGCCCATAGTAGGCAAAAGGGTACAAAAGGGCTCAAACTATAGAGGTTATGTAGACAGCCCTCACAAAATCTATGCTGGAAACCTTGGTTGGGATATGACTTCCCAGAATCTTAGAAATGCCTTTGCTAGGCAGCCAGGCTTACTGAGTGCCAAAGTCATTTATGAAAGGAACAGCGGAAAATCTCGTGGATATGGATTTGTCTCTTTCGAAACCGCTGAGGATGTAGAGACTGCTTTGAGTAATATGAATGGCGTGGTATGAACAATTTTTGTCAATGATTAGTTTTATAATTTTTGTTCATTTTGTGTATCTCAATCTAACTATGTAGTATGTAACAACTTTTTTTGTATGTATGATGTACTGTTCTTCAGGAGGTAAAAGGCCGACCTTTACGACTGAAGTTGGTTGCGGATAGTAAGAAACCTTCATCTCCTCAGGTAATTCATCAAAATAAAGGAAATAATGTTGATAGTTTGGAAATGTTGTTTGGAAGAAGCAAATGAGGTATATAAGTTATCTACCCTTCGATATTCGTCCAAAGTGGTCTCTTCATGTCATATTTTTCTGTCAATTACGAATCACATCGGCATACACTAACTACAAGTTCAATGTCAGTTCTTATGTTTTTTTATGGTGTTTAGGGACCGGAACCCAAATTCTCTATAACTGACTTTACCGTGCAGTCAATTGTTGAACATTAGATGAAGAGAGAGACAATTTCTCTATCTAAATCTAACGATCTATAGTTGGCTGCACTGTAGGCGTAAAGCCAGCTATAGAGGATTCAATTTGGACAGTGCATCAAAATCTCAAGTCCACAATATTATGTAAATTGTTCTTTTGAAAACTAATGAATGCGGTATCATGTTTATTTGGCTCTTCAAAGATACATGTGATATTTTTTTCTTCAGCTATAGATTGATTATGCATCCATCTACATCAATTTTTTTTCTTCAATATATAGTTTTGATGTCATCTTAGTTCTTTAAAAAAACAAATTGATGTCATCTTAGGGAGTAATGGCAAAATATATGTTGTTAAAGTTTGATTTTTTATGTTAGATGAACCTTAGGAAACCAGTTTCATATGTTTATGAATGGAAGAAATGCGACTATATATTTATTTATAAAAAATACAAAAATTCAACTCAATAGTGAATAAATAAGGTGCAATTTTTTTGTACAATGGCATAAATGCTCAAAACAATTTAACTCATCCCACACATATTATCTAATTCACCCATACATATAAATTTAATTAACATATAATAAAAAACAAAGAATAACTAGCCTTCTCCTCCAATTCACATGCCAAAATGGGATACAATTCTTGATTAACTAATTTTTTCCAAATAACCATGACCATCATAAGGTTCTAGAAATCACCTAAAAACAAATCTCAAACTCTCAATCTTCAAACATGTACTAAACCAACCAATATATGAAAATAGTAAATCAATTCATGTGACCATATAAACAATTAAAGTAGCAATAGTTGTCATGGCAGCATGAATTGACTTGACTAATATTATAATAACCTTTGAACTAGTCATAGCCACCAAGATTATATTTTAATAATACCCCATTTGAAAAGTCTCAAATTATTTGTTATTAAGGACAATAGACAAAACTATGATCAAGATTATAATGAGAAGAATTATGATGGCAATACAAGTCCACTTTCTGGTATTCTTTTGGTGCTTCCTAGCAACAGTTAACTGTTGGACCCCACCTCTAACGTACGAATTAGCACGCGCCACGTGGCTTTCAATATTATCCAATTGTTCACCTTGAGATTGAACCAAAACAGCCATGTCCATGAACACTTGATGAAGCTCCATTAGATTTCTCTCTATCTCTTTCACTGTGTCATGTCTCTCTTGAATTTCTTGAATTGTGTCCATGATGTTTGCTCTACCTTGCTGCTGAATTGCTTTTTGTAAAAATGTTTCACTTTCACCTATTACATTATAAACATGTTTTACCATCATTAATAATTTTATTTAATTGTTAAAAAAATACAGAAAATTTTAGTACTCAAAATTTCAAACAGCTTTGAATTTGATCCAGATCGAAAATTAATTAAGATCTTCAAAATCACAAATAGTATGATGCTGTTTTCATGATTTTTTTTTATCTTAAAAAAAAGAATTAAATTAGATAACATTTATCAATTAAAATATAAAATTTAACCCTCTCTTCCATTTTCTTTTCAAAATTCTTCCACCTAAAGATGCCCTTAACTTAAGAATGAATTTTTAAAATTTAATAACTTAATGATTAATGAAACACAAACAAAAGTTGATTATAGTATGAACATAATAACATTTATAAATGAAAATTATAAGATGCATAAAAAGTCATGTGAATTGATTGATGATATATACATACCAGTGGAAATGAGGAGGTCAACTGTTTTGTCGTCTGGATTCTCTCCGGTGACTGTATAGTATCTACGTTGTACGGTTTCTCTGTATTCAGAGGATATTTGTTGTCTAAGGTCATTAAAGCTATCCA
This sequence comes from Trifolium dubium, assembly GCA_951804385.1. Classification (NCBI taxonomy): domain Eukaryota; kingdom Viridiplantae; phylum Streptophyta; class Magnoliopsida; order Fabales; family Fabaceae; genus Trifolium; species Trifolium dubium. Next base: position 9,741,918 of record OX638070.1, on the reverse strand, counting down.
TGGAATCCTTAAGTTTCTTCCTCAAGCCACTCACCACAGAGGTTCTAGTCCGGTCCGAGGAGGAACCTGGTCCAGCGCCAGGCAAACTCCTACTAGCCTCGTTGGACCGGTCAAGTGCCTCGAGCCGGAGTTTAACAAGTTTAGCTTTCTTAAGAGCTAAAGCCACATCAGCATCCATTTTGGAGCGAATATCCTTCACAGATTTGGCACTGTGAAGCGTCTTGCTCCTCTCATTAGAGTCTCGGAGGTTTTCGTAGAGACGATCCAGCTCCTTCAATTCCTCTTTAACTCCTTCAACTTCTTCGAAGAATTTGTCCAGCTGAACACCGCTTTGTGCAGTCGTCGGTGATGACATTTCGATCACATGGTGGTGGTTGTCCGGTGAGACTTGATCCGAGTTGCGGAAGCGGGAGAAAGAGCCGGAGAATAAATCGTTCATCTTGTTAATTTCTGTGGAAATTCAATTTTGGTGATGCAGGAAAATATAGAGAAGAGAAGGCTCTGTTACTTTTCTCTGAAGTTGAATATATATTATATAGTTTGAACTAGATTAGAAAATATGAATGTGGATGTATTTATATTTATCTGTTATATATGTAATGTAATGAGGTGAATTATGGGTTTGGGATTTATATATAATGGTTGTTATTTGAATATTGAGTTTGAATTTTTCTTTGAAAAACAATAAAAGGTTGGAAGTGGGCGAGACAGGTTCAAACTGCAATAAGGTGTAACATGTGAAGTAAATTTGATTATATATAATATAAGGAATAGTCGAATAGTGAGAAAAATATTTTTTATGTATATATTTGTTGTTCGTAGACGAAATAACAAATTATTAAAAACTCACACACAAAATAGAGGGACTGGAGTTTAACTCCAATCAGAAACGTTTGATTTAGTACTTTTTATATTGTCAGTTGAGCTAGGATTTTGAAACATATATTTTATATTTTTATTTTATGCAATGAGCACAAATGGCAAGTTTATAAGAATATATTTAGTTTTTCTTGGCATTTTTCAAATTAAAAATAAAAATTAAGAATATATGTATTTATGTTTTTGGCCTTTTTCTTGGTAGTAGCAGACAGGCAAATGAAAAGAGGGTAACGGTCAAAGGGAGTTGGGAGAATAGAGCGTGTACAAATGTCTTCGTAGGAAATTTCCTATCAAGAGTGGAAATTAAAGGGAAGCAGCCTAAGATAAGAGGTAATTTGGTGGTCAATGGAAAGGGCAATATAGGAATATGAAAGAAATTGAGGTTGGGAAGAAAATTGTTGCTTGCGTGAGAGAATGTTTTATTATATATATTTATTTTTTAACCACCTATATTTCCGGGCACATCAAATTAATTCAGTCCCCTCTTAAATACAATTATTGAGATCAAAACTTGGATATAACACTTTCATAATTTTGAGAAATATAGAAGAATTTTAGTCTCTACGCCTCACATGGTGTCTCATGTGCATGGATTCAAATATTTTGATTATGTTTGATAGATTAATATGGCGTAAATTCTAAGATATTATCAGCATTTGTTTTGTTGTATTGTTCTTAATTTTGATTGTGTATATTAATCAAATGTTTATTTGATCAGTTTAGTGTTTATTGTCAATATAAATAAAAGTTTTATATTGTCGTCTTTCTTCCCTTTTAAATATGAAATTATTATCAATATCATATACTATTTGACCAAAAAAGAATTATATTATCAACTCATAATAATTAATTAGATTAGATGTATGAATTTAAAAATAATTACAATAATATTAAATATTTATAATTATTTGACAATTATGTTTTGATTGAGCATAACATGAGTTTGGATGTATACATCAAGAATTCTTTACAATAAAAATATAGGTTATATCTTTGTTTAACTTTTCAATAAATTAATAAAATGAGCATAACATGAGTTGGGATGTATACATTAAGAAAGAAAAACAAACTTCGATTTCGAGTTTTCTATAAGGGAATAGGATTTGACGTTGTTACAACATCGCTGTATTGAATTTGAACCGTCGAATCTTGCATCAACAGTTCAAATTGTTTAAATAAGTAAAACAGTGTATGAAATTTGTACTGTCCGATCATCAATAAACGGCTTAAATGTGTGGAAAACTGTAAGAAATTGTTACTATATGGTCCTTCTAAATGGAAAACATATGTCAGCTTATTTAGAAACGCAGTGGGTAAAAAGTAGCACTCATTCCTCAAACCTTCCAATCCACTAGCTTCTATTCTAATTAAACCTACAGTAGTAACTAGTAAGACTTATTTCCAGAAAAATAAGAAAATAAATGCATTGAGAAGTTAAATAATAATTTTAATATAAATGCATTAGTATCTATCTAAAGAATATAAATAAATACATTTATTTTACTTCTAATATGTGAATTATAACCTCAAACAATAAGTGTCCGTATCAGACATGCGTGACACGCCTAATCTAAGGAGTGTCTAGGCTTCATAGCCCATGACTTGTTAAGCTCAATATGGTTTTTCTTCTATATTCAAAGCTACTTAAAAAATAGTAATTTTACTTCATAAAAACTGAAGATACAGTTATGATAGTACAAAATTAACATATTCATCAGTTGGGAATAGTTGCGACATTGCGCTACCTTAGTTCAATGAAGCCTCACAAATTGTAAAACCAAGGGATATAATTTATTAAGACAATCGTACAAATTTCACGAAATTATCAGTCTGCAAGAAAAACAGCTGATCAAAAATTCAAAACTCAGACGAACATGATACTTACAGAAAAAGAATATTATACTCTATTGATTACAAAATTCCTCCTCAACAGACCAATCAACCATTTCCTTTCCAGATTACAGACCCGCATTCATCATCCAACCTTTCCATGGATTGAAATAATAAAACTATTGGTCAATCCATGTTAGTCACACCCTTCCCACTTCCCAGATCCTAAAAACATAATGAAATCAATAATTTTAACAATTTATAGACAGACACTCTTAATCCCTAACGTGTGGGAGGAGGAGGAGACGGGGTTGTCTGAGCTGGAGCAGGCTGACTACCACCGCCACTATCATTATGTTGCCACGGTTTCAAAGTGAATAGAACCACAAACAAGACGATGATGAGAAGAAGTATAATACAATAACAGGTCCATTTCCTTGTGTTTTTCTGGTGCTTCCTTGCAGTCTGTAACTGTTCAGCTCCAGTGTGCACAAACGAGCTCGCCCTCGCCACATGGCTCTCAATATCGTCCAATTGCTCGCCTTGAAATTGTACCAATACTGTCATGTCGAGGAACACTTGGTGCAACGCCAGTAGATTCTTCTCCAAGTCTTTGACAGCATCGTGCCTCTCTTGAATCTCATTGATTGTGTCAATAATTCTTCCCCTGCCTTGTTCTTGAATGGCTTTCTGAAGAAAGGTCTCACTCTCACCTGCATAAAAGTGAAAATCAAATCATATCAATATAAAATTTGAACCCAAACATAATTAAAATGCAAAAGCATTAGAAACATATAATTCACCAACGCAACAAGTATCTTTATAAGTGATTCACTTCACATATTAAAATTTCGGAAGACCAATTATTTTTATGTTAAAACAACAAGCTTATTGAGGGCTAACGAATGGTAGGACGAAAAATGATTCTCTACAACTACAATCAATGAGGATTATTTCCTGCATTCACGCAGCCAACAGTTCAGAATTATTCGAGGCTAACAAAGGGTAGGAAGATAACGAATTCTTTGCAAACAGTGATCCATGCATTCACGCAATCAACAACTCAACGTTATCTGATAGATAGGATGACGCCATTCAATTCATGTAGCTGACCTCACTTAGTGGGATAATAAGACTTAGTTGTTGTTGCTTATTAACCAAGCTTGATATCTGAGCCCCGTCTAAATCAGACAGTGTTTAAAATTGACTGCGTGAATCCAAGGAATCTCTAATCACATCAAAACAATGTGATTCATACTTGTAACCTCACACTAAGGAGAATCATATACACATCAACCAAGTCCCATATCTCTTCCAATCTAATAATTGATATCGAACTAATTCATGATCATGATGATCTCCAAGTAATAATAAGTACACTAGAACTTGAAACACCATTTTGCCTCTAATTAAATTTTAGTCAAGTTGTCCAGTAAGCTTAGCTCGTAATATGCAGGGACCAGAGTTCAACCCCTACTACGCCCACTTATTCACAAAAAATATTTAGTCAAGTTTTAAGAACTCGTTATTTTGTTGTCAATTCAAGTCAATGCTATTCATATTTAAAAGTTGATTACAAATTTTCAACATCATCAAATTATCATAATCATCATATTTTAAAATAAATTAAGAGATGTAAAAATGATTACCAGTGGAGATCAATAGATCAAGCGTCTTATCATCAGGATTCTCGCCAGTAACGGTAAAATAACGGCGTTGAACCGTTTCTCTATACTCAGAAGAGATAAGTTCACGCAAACGGTTAAAACTCTCCATAGAATCCTTAAGCTTCTTCTTCAAACCGTTGACCACAGAAGTCCTAGTCCGGTCCGAAGACGAACCCGGTCCACAGCCAACCAAATTCCGGTTCGCAGCATTAGATCGTTCCAACGCCTCCAATTTAAGCTTCACCATCTTCGCTTTCTTCAAAGCAACGGAAACGTCTTCGTCCATACGAGAACGAAGATTCTTCACTCCCTTAGCATCGTGAACGGTTTTGCTCTGTTCGTGACTCTTCTCGAGACGATGTGAAATTAGTTCGAGTTCTTTTAGATCGTCTTTGACTCCTTCTACGTCGTTGAAGAATTTGTCGAGGTTGATTCTGCCTCCAGGTGCGGTGGTTTGTGTGGTGTCTGTCATCTCGATTACATGGTGGCGGTCCGGTGAGTGTTCTTCACCGTGGAAGCGAGAAAATGAACCGGAGAATAAATTGTTCATGGTTTTTTTCTTTGTTTGTGAAATTCAGTTCAAAAATTATAATAGTAAAATTTGTTTGTGAAATGATAGAGAGAGAGAGAGAGAAAGAAGAAGAAGTAGTGAGAATTTTGAGAAGAGAAGGTCGAGTATGAAGTCAATGGGAGTTTAAAATGATAGAAGCTCGTGGCGTGTGCTGGCGAGTGTTTGGTTAAAAGAAGAAAGAGAGATTCAAAGTTACAAAGCTCGGACACCGACGCAGACACGATACGGGGATAAATGAGGATATGTTCCGACCCAATATCAAGTCCACGGTAAGGTAAGAAGAGATTGTCTGTTTTGGGTTTTATCCGTCACGGTTTTGTCCTTCTCCTTTGTAGAAACGGAGCCTCGGTTGTTTGAGGAGTGCGGCGTGTTATATATAAACTATTATTAATTCCAAGCGATGTGAGACTTTAAGATGAGTCAGAACATATTTCAATGTAATTGTAATCATAAGAGTTAGTGTCGTGTCGGTGTCAGATACGACACATGTTCGATACGAGAATTCTGATAAGTAGAAGAGCTTCCTAGGTTCAAAGTGTTAGACGAGGGACGGAACCGCGTTGGATGTATCCGTGTGTGTACTGTGTCTGTGTGCTGTATATGATTTGGACTTGGTTACTTTTTTTGCTTTAGCGTAAAGATAACTTTCCAAATGCGGGTTAATACGCTAGGGAAAAACCACTTTTAAGGTAAGAAGATTATCATTTCACTCGTTTATCTAAAATGTTGATGTTGATTTGTATGACTAATTCTCAAAATTTATGTCACTTCATGCATTCATACCATCACGAAGTTTGCTGCTTGTGTATTTGGTTAGAAAAATTGATACTTATAAAAATTGATTTGATGATACAATGATTTATTTATTTTTTGAAAGGATGATATAATGATTTTTTTTTTACTAAAACAAAGATATTCATTCATTCAAATATTAAAATTCACCGCATCCGAATTAATAGCATAACACGGCCAAATAATAAAGCCTAAAATTGATTTGTCAAAATATAAATGTTCGGAGTAATCATTCTTCCAAATCACGTTGAAGATGTTGAAGTCATTGAATCTACTCTGAATTTGAATTGAAGTAAATCTGTAAATCTAAAACAAAACAAACATCGTACGAAGACAGGAAAACAAACACCGTACAAAGACGGTAAATAAAACAACTCCACACTACGGGAGTAGAACAACACCATAATAAACTTAAACAACTAAAAAATATGTGAAAACACTTGTTTAAATATAAAGAAACTAAACAAGATCAATAGATGTGATTTTGGATCAAAATTGACCATAAATCATCCCTCTTTAGAGAATAAACAAGAGAGGAGAAAGAAGAAAATAATAGGGTTTATATGGGAGAGGCAAATTGATATAATGATTTATGTTTGAGTATATTCATGTAAAAATTAGTTGAATAAAACATTTATGTAAAATTAATTCTAAAATTATACTATAACTTTTAGTTTCAAGTAGTGTCAATTTTGAAGACACGCTCAATTTTAATTTTGAGAAACAAAATATATATTTATTAAGATTTAATTACAGTTTTGATATCTTATTTTCACTTATTTATGAAGCTTATTATATGCTCATTTGAAATTATTTAATGATGTATTAAATTATTTTATAATTTCATAAAGACTTGTAGAGTCTGTTCAATAAGAACTTTTAATTGAACGATTTGATTGATAAAATTCATCATAAATAATAAAATATTAAACGGAGTAACTCATCACAAAATTATTTTTAGAGTTAATAGATTCCTCCTCCTTAAACATATAAACATAAATTGATAAGTTTTTCACATGCAAGAATAAGAAGCACTTACTTAAATAGTCCAAAAGGTTTACCACATTCCATCTTAATATATAAGATATTTTTTCAAAATTTTGGTGTCCCATTTATAAGACACTTTTCAAAGTTTAAGGTGTATTAATTAAATTTTTCACAAAAATACTCAATAATTAAATAAAGAGAAAGTATTTTATTTTGAAAGGAAAATAAAGAGAAAGTTAGAGCATACACATTCATACCATTCAATTTGGTGATTTGAATGAATTTCATTTAATTCTTTAATCTTTATACTCCCTCCATCTTAAAATAATTGTCTTTTAAAGTTTTAACACACATATTAAAAAGAGCATTAAAAAAGTCAACAAACATATTAGTTTTACTAAACTATTATTATTATTATTATTATTATTATTATTATTATTATTATTATTATTATTTCTTTTTAAATTTTTTAAAAATAGATATATATTGAAAAGATCAAAAGTCGCTTACTTAAAAACTACTCGCAGCTACCTTTCCCAACTCATTCACTCTTTCTAGCACAAAAAACATGGGCTTACTTGAATGGGTAGTGGGTTGCCCGTTAACCTAAAGTTTAAGATCAAGTCTCACAAAATATTAAAATGTAAAATTGAAAAGTGTAAACGACTGCATATTTGAGGGTATGCTTATTAAAGTTCTGTCATATTTTAAATGTTTAGTTAACCAAATAGTTTATATATTTATTTTTTACAATCAATTTTTTTTGTTTTGTAGAAAACTAAATGAAGTCATTAATGATAAAAGATAATGAAACTTATGGAAGTGTACAATCATCCAACACAGTGGAATATGTGAACGTTGATTGAGATGATTTCTTTTGGAGAATTTATTTAAACTTAGTTTATGTAATTTTTGTTGAACTTGACTTGTGATGTTTTGGAGAGTTATATTAACTTAGCCTACGTTATTTTGGGTGATTGATAACTCATAGAATGGAAGTGTACAAGCATTTAAAACGGTGTTGTTTTGATTGATAATTTGCTCTTTTTTTGAGTGCTTGAAAAACATATTTGTTATGATTTTTTGTTGACCGGAATGTCTAACTTTTTCTCCATAATTTTTTGGTTGCCCGATGAAGCCCGATGCTTGTATGGGCCGTGCCAAAACAGGTTGGACCACCTGTTTTGTCAGATCTAGCTCTTGGCAGTACTCCATCCATTTCAAATTATTCTTTCTTAATTATTGTGCTTTTGTGAAAGAGCTCTTAAGTAGTACTATATCTATTTCAAAATGTGTAGTTTTAGCTCAAAAATTTACTTCAAAATGAATGTTGTTTTTCAATTTTAACGCGACATTTAATTCTATCATATAATTATTACTATACATTATTTTGAATAAAATAAATCACTATAATAGAGTTAATTTAATAAAAGTGCTATTACTATTTACTTATAACATTATGATTGCATTATTTAATATGATGTGCAAAAACCTTAAACGAAATTAATTTTGAAACGGAGGAAGTATGTAACAATTCATTGATGATTCTACTTTTTTTTTTACACTTAAGCTAAAAGCTAAAGAACACAATTTTTTTTCACCACCAATAGGCAGGGAGTGATTATAGTGCATAAGTTTTTTCCTTATGTACCGTGCATAAATAATAATATTTGTTTAATGCACCTCAGATTGCTTGCACCTCAGATTGCTTAGCACACTTTTTAGATTGCTTAACGCACCTCCCAAATTTCTAGCATACCCCCTAAAAATTTGAGGGGTGCACTAGATATTTGATGGATGTGCTAAACAATGTATTTATGGACAATGCATAAACATATGACTTATACACCATAACTTGTGTCCCAATAAGCCTACCGAAGAAACTAATGAGGTTCAAGTTCCAACTTCCGACGTCAAATAATTTCAAGTTCTTATCAAGTTCGACGTCAATTATTCCCTCCGTACTAAAATATATGTCGTTTTGAGAAAAAAATTGTACCGAAATATATGTCACTTTACATTACCAATGAAACATTTAATGTTCATTTTCCTCTTTTACTCTTAATTAATTATTTATCTTTCTTCTTTTAATTCTATGATTTGTCTTTCCCATACCATTAATGAAGAATAATTTTGTAAACTAACCCATGATTTCTTTTTTCTATACAATAATGATTACATTTTTTAATTTATGTGATATGATCAAAACGACATATATTTTGATACGGGAATAATTTTTAAGTGTGTATTTGGTTTGACTTTAGATGAAATTGATTTATAAAAGTGTGAAACGGGAATAATTCTACTTTACAACAACAAAAAATGTCAGAATCAATTCTACTTTACAACAACCAAACATGTCAGAATCAATTTTACATGTTGTTCAGAATCAATTATAACTCCTCTAAAATTGAAACAAAACATACACTAAATGTGAATGATGAATGAATCCCACTAATTGAAGTATTGCACACTAGTGAAGTGTGTCCACTCTCAACAAGAACACGTTTTGCTATGTTCCACTCTCAACCATTGTCTCCTCTACTATAAATGCTTAACTGCATTTTCCGCCCTAACTACTTTCACTTCCATCACTCAACCAACAACCTTCTCTTCTCCATCCCTCTTATCTCAACTTCCCTCATGTCCTACCGCCCTAACTACCAATCCGGTGGCCGCAGAGGCACCTCCTCCAATCGCGGTGGAGGCCGCCGTGGAGGCGGCAGCGGTCGTGGCGGCGGAGGAGGACGCGGTGAACAAAGATGGTGGGATCCTGTTTGGCGTGCTGAACGCCTTAGACAACAACAAGCAGAGGTACATTCCAAATTTTAACCGAAATTTTGAAGTGTAAAACAAATGAATAATTTTAATGTTTTCAAATTTCAATGATCAAATGCGCTTATATACAGCGCCTTTGTTTTGTAGTTTCTCTTTTACCGGTCTCTGATCGTCTTGTGCAGAAACGAAACTTGATTATTAATAATATATTTGCCGTTCAAAAAAAAAAAGGAAGTTCAATGGTGCTTTGAAGATCAATTTGATTGTTGATAATTAGGGTTTAAGTTTGATTTTGTGAATTACAGAAGGAGGTGCTTGATGAGAAAGAATGGTGGGATAAGATAGGGAAGATGAAAAGTGGAGGGGAACAGGAAATGGTTATAAAGCGTAACTTCACTATTGCAGACCAGCAAACCCTAGCTGATATGGCTTATCAACATCAACTTTATTTGTATGTTCATTCAAATTCTTTCAAACTATATTATAATTCTATATTTCTAATTTGAAACTATATTATTAAAATTCTTTGAATCTTTGCATGCAATACACACTTGGCATTTATTGATTCTAATTGTGAATATCTAAAGCTTAATCTGATTTTATTATTTTGATTTTGTCTTTAACATCTATGATTATTCATTGCCTGATATTTACTTGCGCAAAGGAAGCCATGCTTATAATAAGGGGAAGACTCTTGTTGTTAGCAAAGTTCCTTTGCCTGATTACCGTGCAGACCTTGATGAGCGTCATGGGTCAACGCAGAAGGAGGTGAGAAGTATACCTACTCTATTTCAATGTCCGATTACCAGTTTCTTGTTGAAAGCTTGCTTATAGACTAAGTTCGGTTTTCTGCAGATTAAAATGTCCACAGACATAGAGAGGAAAGTAGGAAATCTTTTAAACAGCTCACACTCAACGGGGACAGCAGCTGCCAGTTTGCCTTCTGTATCAACCGACCTGGGACATAAACAATCAGTGACTAATATAAAATCTGGTTCTTTACAGAAGACTGATACTTCAAAGGAGCAACTCAGTGTTGCACTCAAGGAAAGGCAGGAACTTGTTCAGGTATTGAAGCATTTAGTAGAAATTTTGACCAAAAATCTAGTTGTTTTTTTTTGTATATACTGTGCCATTTATTTGACTGTTTTGTGCTGTATTTTAAACTTACATTGGGAATGGAAATGTGCAGGCAAGTGATAGTGCGAAGGAAATGAAATCATTTAGGGAGAAGCTTCCAGCATTCAAGATGAAGTCCGAGTTTCTGAAAGCTGTTCGAGAAAATCAGGTATGTTACCATATTTTATTTACTTTATTCATGATGCTTTTATGAAATTATATCTGTAGATTTCCATGTAAATTTAAAAGAAGGAATACTTTGTTGCTTGATACTTTGCTCTTGTTCATTCAATGGCTCTAGTTTTAGTTTTCATTCTAGAATAGAGTAAAATTTGGCTGGTGTTAGTGCAGGTATTGGTAGTTTCGGGAGAGACAGGCTGTGGCAAAACAACACAGCTGCCACAATTCATTCTGGAAGAAGAGATATCACATTTGCGTGGAGCTGAATGCAACATAATTTGTACTCAGCCTCGTCGTGTATCTGCAATTTCTGTTGCAGCTCGTATATCTGCTGAAAGGGGTGAAACTCTCGGCAAAACTGTTGGATACCACATTCGTCTTGAAGCAAAACGTTCTGCGGAAACACGCCTTCTTTTCTGCACCACTGGTGTATTACTTCGGCAGCTGGTAATATTAGATTCCCCTGAAACTGAATATCCCGTTTTTAAGATTTCAATTCCAGAGTTAAATTTAGACACTAAACAGATATTGCAGTCTCATTTCACAACTTAAGCTTTTGAGAGAGTTAGTGATCAACATATGGTGTTTGAGGCTGAGCCTCTATAATCAACTAGCCATGAAATCATTTCTTGCTATACCCATTGATATAAATGAAAGTTGAATTTCAGTATAAGGCAGGATAGACACTTGCATTGTGAACGCAGTGAGCCCATAAGAATCTTGTGTTAGGGTCATTTTAGATATAAAAGTAAGGCAGTGTGAATTAAATATATAAAAAATGGTGTACGTACCTGCAACTACGGGAAAGTAGGGGAAAAAAGCAAAATAGGGTATAAAAGCTTAGTGCAAACAAAAAAACAAAAACGGGAACAGTGGCCGAAAAAACAAAATCAAATATAAAGTGTCACGTACAGGAATCAATGGGTGGTCGTGTAGCACTGTAGCTCCGAAAAAGTCAATACAAAGTTCATTTTTTCTTCGTTTTTTTTTTAAGTCACTTCTATTGTATTTTCTTTATTATGACACTTTATATTTTAAGGACTTACACAAAATTGTGTTTGGCCCCACTTCTTCTTAGAAGTAGAGCAAAGTAAAAAATAAGTGAGGCCAAAAAAGCTCTAAGTCACAAGCTTTCACTTAATAACTTCATGGTTGATTAACGTTTTCTTTCCTGCAGATTGTGGTAGTGGTGTTGTGTAGATATAGAATAGAATATAAAATAAAATTCATCCAGTGAGGAATGGGTGAATTGGTCAAGTATTTAAACGATTATTGTTATTTGTTACTACTAAATATTTATTTTAAATTTGAAGAGGAATAATATGAAGTTAAGAATATCACAGCCTTATATGGATGCTTATATGTTCTTCCTGACAATAAGTAGTGTTCACTTTTCTTATCTCTGTTTTTTTAAATAGGTCCAAGATCCAGAATTGACTGGTGTTAGTCATTTGCTGGTGGATGAAATTCATGAAAGAGGTATGAATGAAGACTTCCTAATTATCATTTTACGCGACCTTCTTCCTCGACGTCCAGATTTGCGCCTCATTCTAATGAGTGCCACCATCAATGCTGATTTGTTCTCCAAATACTTTTCAAATGCCCCTACAATGCACATACCGGTATTGCATTACTTTTAAATTTCATGTTATTGAGCTGTATTGTTTTTTTTTCAAAGCAAATAAAATTCCATTATTTTATTTGGACATGTGTTAGGGATTTACTTTCCCTGTGGTGGAACACTTCCTAGAAGATGTATTGGAGAAAACTAGATATAGCATCAAGTCGGAGTGTGACAATTTCGAGGGGAATTCAAGAAGAAAAAGGAAACAACAAGATTCTAAGAAGGATCCTTTGACTGAAATGTTTGAGGCATGTATACTTTATATATCAATCAAATATTGACAGTCTTTGTGATTTATAAGATGCTTTGAACTATGATTTATTTTCACCTGGCCCGTTGCATGGAATTAGGGCTTAATAAAATTATTGACTTCACTAATTTTGTTTCTTGGGTCAAGTTGAATGTTGTATTCCATAGCATTGGTGACATTTGTCTTATCAATGTCATGCTATATTTTTTTTCAACGTTTTGCATTCAGTTCATGGTAGTTGCTGAGTCAACACGGTGTTACTGTTGGGATCAAAAATTCGTTCTTTTATTTATCTTTTTCATTTTCATTGAAAGGCAATTATCCATGACTGATGCTCTTTCTGTTAACATTCTTTGAAGAGAATTTTTTTTGTCTGAACTCTGAAGGTAGTTTTGATAGCAAACAAGTGGTTTTGGTGGGAGTGGTGAAATTTTGACTGATGCTCTTTCTGTCACATGATTTTTGGTGTATGGTTTGTTTGTTGTGTTTGTTTAATAGTGCTTTTGGTGAAGTTTGGTGAGTTTGAAATTTATGAAGTGAATGTCTTCATATAATATGCTTCTCATTATTTGTAATCAGTCTCTCTCTCTCTCTTCCTTCTAGTAACATTTAATAACATCTTTATTCTTTAATCATTAAAAAATTCGAAACATGATGAAAATTTGTTTAGATTTAATGTTCTTACCTTTGGTGCTAAAAATTTGGTAGTCCTTTTTTTGCAATTTGGATATGCTTTACATATATCTTCGAGAGTCTCTGTTTTTGTGCTCTGCCTACTAATGTTATTAATGCTTGTATATATAAATATATATAATTTAATGCCTGTATGAATAATACTTGCACATCTCCTTCTTATTTCAGGAACTTGATGTAGATGCTCACTACAAAAATTACAGCTTGGGTGTTAGAAAGTCCCTTGAAGCTTGGTCAGGCTCAGAAATTGATTTAGGTTTGGTATGTATGTACACCATTTCCTAAGTTTGCAAATGGCAGATGAATCTGTGTTTTATTAATTAGAGGTACCAGCTGTTGAGCCAGTCTGTTAGCTCTGTAGGTAATTATCCGGTCATGACTCATCCGAAGTTTGATTATTTTGTCTGCAGAAGTCTTTGTTGAAACCAGTTATTTGTGAGAAATTTAGAGCGTTGTACGTTGTGTAGTCACATCAAATAAATATATAGAATGAGATGGTTGGATAAGAGTAGGGAAAGACGAGTCTCAGTAGATCTTATCCTATCCAAAATGTGATGGGTATCAAATAATCCACCACCGTATTATATTACCCTCCCACTACCCTATATACCCACTTGACCAAATCACAGGAATTAAGAAAATTGATAGTAGTACTAAATTTATTGAAAAATGACTTAGTTTTACAAAGTTGCTCTTCAAGAGAGTAATTATTTGTTTTTATCATAGTGTTTGTACTTTTTGTAAGCTGCATAGAAAGATGTAACATGGTTAGGGGATGTTTGTAAGGGAATAATAAGTTGAAAATGTGAAAGAAAGGGACAAGGAAAAATCGCAAGAGGATCCTATATTTAGGGACGAGGGTAGTATTATCCAATTCTATATTCCATGTGGATATGCTAATAAAACATGGATAGTATTCACATTCTCTAACCAAACTACAGTAGTTTAATATTATAATTTGTGCTAGATATGCTAATGAATCTAGATTAGCATTATAACAGTTTGCTATTCGACTTTCCTCTTTAGCAATGAATTGTGCATGTTATGTTCTCGGCTGCAATTGTTGTTTCATTTCTTACTATCTTCTTTACTCGTGCGGTCCTATGCTTATAATTGAAGTTTTCTAATTGTTGAATTAGTTTTAAGAGTGACTGTTTCATTTTGATTACTATTATGTTTCAGGTAGAAGCAACAATTGAATATATATGCCGGAATGAAAGTGATGGAGCTATTCTTGTATTTCTTACTGGGTGGGATGAAATTTCTAAGCTACTTGAGAAACTTGAAGGAAATATCTTACTTGGAAACCGTAGCAAGTTCCTAATCCTACCAATACATGGTTCAATGCCTACCATCGACCAATGTGAAATATTTGACCGTCCTCCCCCTAACAAAAGGCAAGCATGTTTCTTTTTCTAATTTCACACTATAGGCGGATCTTTGTTGTGATAATATGCTAGGAAAAGTTTGTGAGGAATTTGTGCAATCATTGCTTTGGTGTATAGATAAATGTGACTGAGAATGATATATAATAATTTGGAACCTAAACAAAACACATGCTGGACCTTAAAGGGGAACATGTGAATGTAAACTAGTCGGTAAAATTTACTTGACTATATTGCTTTGTTTTAGATGTGTGTGTGTAGTATCTCCGTTTTTTAACGTTATTTTGCCATTGCAGGAAAATTGTGCTAGCAACAAATATTGCTGAGAGTAGCATCACAATAGATGATGTTGTGTATGTCATAGACTGTGGTAAAGCAAAGGAAACCAGCTATGATGCTCTAAATAAGCTAGCTTGCTTGTTGCCGTCATGGATCTCAAAGGCTTCAGCACGTCAGGTACTGATGTTGTGGAACATTACTTTTAACAGCATAAGGCTCTTATTGTTCTCATTTAACATGTGACTCTTTGGAGGCTGAACTTGCAATATATCTGATTCTTGTAGTTGTTGAATAATTAATTGTCGTCTTTGAGACTCTACTCCCCCTCCCCACCAAATCCTAATATAAAAGGCAAGAACAGAGTATGAACATGTTACATGCTATGTTTGCTTACTAACCAGAAAATCATTTCAGAGACGTGGTCGTGCAGGTCGAGTACAACCTGGAGTTTGTTATAGATTGTATCCAAAACTGGTCCACGATGCTATGCCGGAATATCAGTTACCTGAAATCCTCCGAACACCTTTGCAAGAGCTGTGCTTGCACATTAAAAGCTTGCAGCTGGGAACTGTGGCATCATTTTTAGGAAAGGCACTTCAGCCGCCAGATCCTCTTGCTGTTCAAAATGCTATAGAACTTCTAAAGACAATTGGCGCATTAGATGACAAGGAGGAGCTTACTCCACTTGGTATATTGTGCTTAACATCCTTGTCTTCTCAAGCTATTTAGTCTTAAGCTGTCCTTGTTATCTGAGTTAATTTGTTCTTTCAGGTCGGCATCTTTGTACTGTACCTTTGGACCCAAATATTGGGAAGATGCTTCTCATGGGCTCTATCTTTCAGTGCCTCAGTCCTGCCTTAACTATTGCTGCTGCTCTTGCTTACCGCAACCCATTTGTCCTACCTATAAACAGAAAAGAAGAAGCTGATGCTGCAAAAAGATCTTTTGCTGGTGACTCTTGCAGGTCAGTCATTGATATTGTTCGAAAAAATGTTCCCTTCTGAGGTTTCATTCAAATTTTACTGCAGTAACTGTGCTTGTACTGTGCTTGCTTAATTATAAGTATATTTTTTGATTCAGTGATCATATAGCTCTTCTTAAAGCTTTTGAAGGATGGAAGGATGCAAAACGTAAGGGCTCCGAAAAGGAATTCTGTTGGGAAAACTTTCTGTCCCCAGTGACCTTGCGGTTGATTGATGATATGAGAACACAATTTCTCAATTTGTTATCCGACATTGGATTTGTTGACAAGTCAAGGGGTGTCCATGTAAGCCCTTGTCCCATTTATTTTTTCTCTTAAGTTTTTAATTGAAGCATTTTTTCCAATCTTCCCTCACAATTTAGGTTCTCACTTCTCACTCTTGAACCAACTTTGGGTAATTTTCTTTCTGATTTACTGATTATATTAGTCTGGGTACTTCTCTCATTTTCTGTTTACCTCTGAAAGTAGACAACTAAAGTTTATGGCTAAATTCTAAGCAAGAGCGTGGATTTTATTAATTTTTATGTATATCTCTGCAGGCTTACAACCAGTACAGTCATGATTTGGAGATGGTTTGTGCAATTCTTTGTGCTGGGCTGTACCCTAACGTTGTGCAGTGCAAAAGAAGAGGAAAACGGACAGCGTTCTACACTAAAGAAGTTGGGAAGGTTGACATCCATCCCTCTTCTGTTAATGCTAGGATTCATCTCTTCCCTCTGCCCTACTTGGTCTATAGTGAAAAAGTGAAAACAACCGGCATCTATATTAGAGACTCTACCAACATTTCAGATTATGCCCTACTTCTATTTGGCGGTAATCTCGACCCTAGCCAAAATAGTGAGGGCATTGAGATGCTTGGAGGTTATCTTCATTTTTCTGCTTCCAAGAGTGTCATTGAGTTGATAAAGGTAATTTCCCTCAATCTCTTACCAACCAAATCTCTGATATGCTTTTACTTTATACTCCCTCCGTTTTCAATTCCCAATGCATCATTCCATTTCTACCCTCTAATTATTATTTTATACACTATTTTAAAGAAAACAAAGGAAAAAGTAAGGTTAGTTTAGTAAAAGTGCTATTACTTTTAACATAATCATTGCATTCTTTAATATGTGTGAAAACATCTAAAACACATTTTGAAACGGAGGGAGTAACTTGTAAGTTGTTTCTGACTCATGCTGTCACAAAACAATCTCATGGTAAATTGTTAACTGGATATGCAGAAATTACGCGGTGAGCTTGACAAGCTTCTAAACAGGAAAATTGAAGAACCAGGGTTTGACATTTCTGGTGAAGGAAAAGGAGTGGTTGCTGCTGCTATTGAATTGCTTCATAATCAAAACATGCGATAATTTCTTTTTTCAGGTCTGACAGATCTGTGTAGTTGATATTCATTAGTTATTATAATTAGCATTGAGTTTTGACGATTTTGCAAGTAGTTTTTATTACTAATTGTTAGAAATATTGTTTATCTTGAATATATGTGCAATATATATTTTTATTTGGTTAAAAAGGATATACAATCCTCGACAATGAAAGGCCAGAATTTTTGTATTGGTAAATTCTTACAGTGTGGCAAACTTTTTGTCTGGTAATTTTGTGGCTAGAATTTCACCTTATAAGATGAATAGATAGATGTACCAGTGTTTAAACTCTCGTCCTTGCATATAACATACAAGGTTCCTACCAATCGAGTTATAGTCACTTTTATAA